>WOFM01000193.1:384075-1786445 GCA_011428145.1 Ericerus pela | reverse complement strand
TGTAAAAACTCACCAATTGTCGTCAGATGAATTAGCAACTGAAGTGGTACTACTCATTTTTGTGTCGGCAGAAGATTCCGGATCTTCGGAGGTTGTTGTCGAGGACCGATAATCTGCTTCGATTTTTGTTTTCAGATTTACGCGAGTACGAGCGGATCGCGATTTAAATTTTCGAGCGCGGAGACGAATTTTGAAAAATTTATGAAACACGCACGATTGACTACAAGTTCAACTTTATTGAAAGCTGTAAAAGGTTTGACTTTTTGAGAAACGCGAATGTCGACACACTTTTCGAAAAAGGTGGTAAAAAAAAAAAATAAATAAATAAAATTTAATAAAGAATTTTATTTGAAAGCGGATTTGTCTTCAAAAATTGAAAAAGACGGATAAAGGCACACTCTTATTACTTCGCGAATCGCGGAATGTCTAATAAAAAGCGGCAAAGTACACGAAAAGAAACACGAAAATTTTGACAAAACACTTTGAAAATAAATCAAAGTAAAGTCTTACTTGAAGAGGTAGATGTTCCTGCTTCCAGGTAAAGCTGTTGAATGATTTCTGATTGCAAAAGTGTGTTCCTTGTCCACGTGTGTCTTCTGATTGGAAAATCCAATCCATTGTTGAGTTGAGATGTGTGTCTTCTGATGTCTTATCTCATGTGTTTCAAGATTCTCGCCTTTTTTACCCATTCTACTGAGTTTTGTGCGGGGTAAAAGTGTTTTCTGCAAAAACTTGTTCAACATGAAATGTTGAAAATAATGATTTTGTCTTCATGTCTTCATGTATTTCGTATTTTCATTGTCTTCATCTAAATTTTGACTTTAATGACTACAAATTTTGACAAGTTTTATTCCATAGACCAAATGGAATTTTTTGACTTGATTAATTTCACGAATTATGGTCTTTCTCTTGTGATTTTTCTCGTCATTTGGGGAGAAATTTAGAGTTTTCAAAATTCGAAAAATCACAAGTTTCGATTTATTTAATTTTGTCGTCATTTTTCGTAGGAATTGTCTTCATGTCTTCATATTCCGTGAGGAATGGAAGGATCCAAAAAGGGGAAAAAGGGAAAAAGTAGAATTTAAAAATCCATTGTCAAATTTTTCTGTCACCACAGACGATGTAATAGAACATACATGGAAATGAAATATATAAGAGAATGCATAAAAGGACATAATAAAAAGGCACATAAGAAATACATAAGAAAATACATAAGAATAAAAAGGACATAATAAAAAGTACATAAGAAATATAAGAAATGCATAAGAATGAGGTGACATGGAAACGGAATGTGGAAAACAAGTGTGAGTGTTCTGCTGTTTGTCTTCATGTCTTCATGAGCTTATTGCTGACTTTAATTTGCTGAGAATTACGTCGATAGATGGAAAAGGTGAAGGTGAAATTGTCTTCATCTATCGGAATTTTGATGAGGCCAAAAGAGAAAACGGCCCCATCACGGTCGCCAGCAAACCCAGTATCGGGGGTTTACAACCTTGATAAAATGACAGATTTTTCTTTCGAAAAAGATTTACTAACTTCGAGTTCCATTAGTAAATTGTCGTCATTTTGTCTTCACTCGATCTTACTAGAGAGAAACTTAAAACAATGTTGTCGGCATTGAAACCTAAGAGACATGTCGTAAGCTGAATGAAGTTAACGAAATTCACTTCAAGTTGTCTTCAAAGTTAACTCGTGTCGAAAGAATTCAAATAGAAGTAGGCCTGTAGGTAACGGAAGGCTTAGGCATTTTCGTGTCTCTGGGCAAACTAGTAAAACTAGTTGTCCTGTCACGGTCGCCATATTTTATGAGGCGTCCGAGATCGATCCCTGCCACAGTCGCCAATAATATGTGAGGCAAATGAAATCGATTCTCATACGTGTCATAAAGTCAACCTTTAATGTATAGTGGTGTTTAAATGCTAATGACGTCATAATGTCCTAAAGTTAGGACATCATACCGCCGAAACACTGATTCGTGGGGTCTTGACTTGTGTCTTCAAGACATTTTATTTTTTGACTATGACTATGTCCTACGGCTGAATTCTTCTTGACGTGAATTAGGCTTCATCAGACACAGCAAAACGCAGCTTACTTTTGTCTTCATACCTCAGCAAATTAATATGACGAATCAGCAATAAGCTAAGTTGTATGGAAAGAAAAGCCTAACAAAGTTTCGATCCATACAAGGTTCGAAACCTACAAAAACGAACAGCAGAATTATTTTGTCAAAGACTATAATTACAAAGGAACTATAGTGTCGACAAAGCGGAACAAAGCATAGTATATAGCGAAAAAAATAAAAAGATAAAAAAAAAGCTATTACAGACAACAAGTAGGAGAAACCATCAAAAAGTAGTTGTGTCTTCACCTAATTGTGTGTCTTCATGAGTGATGGTTATGTTGTATCAAAGACTCCTAATATGAAACTTTAGGTCTCGGAGCTTTTGGTTTTAGATGAGGGTGAGGTGAGAGAAATACTAACATAGATGGAATCAAATCCACTATGCGCGAAAGAAGGCTCTACACGGCCTTTATTTGACAGAGCAAGGCAGTCATCTTGAACCAAGCTTGTCTGAAATTTGTCTTCAACACACCAAATTTCCCTCCTAGCAGATGCCAGGAACTCCATCTGATCGTATTGTCGACGGTTACTTTACCTCGTAGGTATTTCCAAAAGATCGCCTTGAAGTGCGATATGTCAACTGGCGAAACGAAGAATGCCTTGCGTGTCGTCACTACTGATCCTTCATGACGAACGAACATCCCTAATTAGCCTTTGTCTTCAACTGAACCTATCCGGAACACAAACTACCATCTTAGTTGTCTTCAAGGTAGATCAGCTGAATCTTATTCTACATCCGCAGATGGTACACTTATATCGTTGCCTAACGTGAGGACTTTAACTTACGACTTGAGACTTGGACCTGCTACTATCCGCCTACACAAGAAGGACTCATTTGTAAAAACGAACCTAGTACCGGGTATCGTCAGTACAAAATTGCAAACGACACGAGAGTGAGTTGATACTAGAATTCGTCTTCACAAATGGGTTCTTCTTGTTGATGAAATTT
Source organism: Ericerus pela (assembly GCA_011428145.1). Taxonomy (NCBI): domain Eukaryota; kingdom Metazoa; phylum Arthropoda; class Insecta; order Hemiptera; family Coccidae; genus Ericerus; species Ericerus pela. The sequence continues at coordinate 1,783,374 of WOFM01000193.1, read as the reverse complement.
CCCCACTTATTGTCTGTTAATTGCCTTCAAACATGCGATTGTCGATAATACAAGCGAGAGAAATTACCAAAATGTCTACAGCCAATGAAATTACAGATATTTAAAATTAATATACGTCGACATACAATAGGCAAAAGTGCACGTGGATGACTGATAAAGCATAATATAGTATTAAATGACTGCAAACCGCAAGCAAAGCGTGGAGCGAGCAAAGATAAAAAAGGTTGGCTGCATTCATGTCCGGCGATGGGTTTTCACTGTCATTCGATTCGTCTTCATTTGATACCTGTCTCATGGCGCCAGTCTGTCGGATCGAACCAAATTATTGTCTGAAATTGTCTGATTTTGGCTTAGTTGTCGCTGAAATAAAATACGTTATAATTGCCTGCAAGAGAATCAGATTTTATTTCTGTCGTCATGTCTTTCTCTGAATACGAGTTCGAATTCGGATGATATAATGTCCGAATTCGAATTTTGTTTCTCGAAAATTGTCTGCACTTGTGACGTCATTATTTTGTTTTATACTTGCTGAAAATAATTTTTTATTTCACGGTCCAGATCTCGGACTTCTCAGAACATAATATGTCTTTCTTTTCTTGTTTTATGCTCTTTCTATAAAAAAAATTACGAATAAAAACTATCCATAATTATCGATATTTTTTGTTGAGAACACCAATCCTCTTCCCCTCATACTCTCGTGAACCCTCGACATTACATATATTATATCTTTTTCACATTTATACTCCCGACTACGCTGTTACCTGTTTTTCCACTCATTCATTCGTCTCTGTATAACTTTGTACTCTTCATACATTTATACTCTATACTTTACATGTATGATCTTCAATTGCACACTTCTGAGAAATAACCGTACCAACATATTCATTATTTCATACAATAATCGTGAAAATCCGATCTACAATCTCTATATCTTTAAGAAAAATATCGATTTATCGATGTTTTATTGCTAAAAATCAATTTTCCTGTACTTTTTTGTTTTCTAGTTTCTTCAGAAACTATCAAACCAATAGGCTACAATATCCTATCAGATCTGATTCTTTATGAGGAATATGTTTCATAAAAATTTTAGCTTTATCACTTTCATAGTTTTCTCAAAACCGTGAGCATGAAATTTTTTCCAACAATTTTTCTTCTCCAATTTCATAACAAACTATTAAATTAACCTCCAAGTAGTCACAAAATAAAAAATGAAGGTAGATGAATTCATTTCACATTCTTAGTTGTAGTAATATAAGGACTAAATCTTCACCCTTTAAAATCCCATCTTACGATAATTTTCAAAATATGATGTGATCAAAAACCTGCATTTCCAGAATCATCAGAGGTTGTCCAGGGTTACCATTCGAATATTATGTTTATCTCATGGAGCAAATGAAGTATTACTCAACTCTGTTAAAACAAGTACATAAATCTGAAAATAACTTGAAGGTCCATTTTTTCTTGTACGTAATCCATTCAGATTGGACTAAATCCATTTCTAAACTTTGTCCCATACCATCACAGACAGTAATCATAGTAGAACACACGTACAGTTGGGATTTAGGGTAAAGGTTTTTTTAGAATTAGAACTACAACTGGATCAAAGTTTCATATTATAAGAAAAAACAAGAAGGAAAGCAAATTTTTTCCATATTAGTGTTTATAGTTTGAAGTCCAAAAACAGTAAAACTGTGCAAGACTTCATTATCAGTATTATCCAAATTGGAAATTATAATGGTCTTTTATCACAAATCAAAACGAAAGTCACCCTTGCATACTGAATAGAGATAATACAGTTTGAGAGATGCTTATTACATTTATTGAAATTTATTCCACATGATTAGACAAATTTATATAATTCGAGAATTATCATGTTGTAAAAACTTTCCAGTTTGTTGAAATGGATCTGGAAATAACAAACTTTTAAAATTCTAAGATGTATGAAATACAGGACCATATCAGGAATTACAAAGCTACTTTCAACAAAATTATCAGCCTTCTATCTCCATATCACATATTGTGTGGAACTATTATAAAAAAAACTGTCACAGTTATTCTCAAATTAAAAACCAGAATCATAAAAAATCTAATTTCTTAATTTTGTCATCAGAATAAAATTATTCTGATAGGTGAGAAAGTAAAATGAAACATTAACTTTGTTCTACACCATCATATATGGTGGGGTGTATTTCATCACGCACCATAGGAATTTTCCACTTAATGCATCTTTTAGATGCACCATCATATAGTCTATGTGTCATCTTACACAGGCGGAACATGTTCAAACGCACCATGCAAAAGATAAAGGAGGGAAGAGATTCACATTTTAAAACAATGTGCATATTATGCATTGTAGATTCAATAAAGTGATTGTGTACAGTTCTAATTTTAAAATGTCCTATACTAATGAAGACAAAATCTGGTGCGTGCAAAAGCACTATGAGGGAGCTGCTTTCCGTGAAGTGGATAAACAGTTTCATGCGACCTTTCCCCACCATCCAAAACTGTCTCATACAACCATTATAAGAAGTATAAAACAGTTTACAGCCACTGGAAGGTAAATTATTAAAGGAAAAGAACTCCTCAACCCAACTATACAGAAACAGCAATAGATACTCTAGTCATAGCTGCAGTGGAGGCTGCTCCAAGAAGTAGTTCACAGTATATTGACAATCAGATTGTTAAGTCACACTCACAGGTGATACGCATTTTACAAAGCATGGCTGTCGTGGCTATAAAACTAATGTATATCAGGAATTACTTCCTGGAGATGCTAACAGAAGACTACAGTTTGCTATGTCTACTTTGGAAATTATGGGTGAGGATCCGGAGTTCACACAACAAATAATTTTTACAGAGGAATTCTCTTTTGGGCTCCACTATGGGCCCAAGATCCAAAATCATTGTTTTTGGGCTACACACCACCCCCACAATGTCTACCCTGGTAGTACGCAGTATCCTGGAACCCTGAATGTATAGGCCAGCATTGTGGGCTGGGATGTCTTAGGTTCAATGATTATTGATAGTAGACTAACAGGTCAGAAGTACTTGCAGCTCTTACAAGGTGGAATTAGCAAACAAGTGGGTGACTCTCAGCTATCAGAAGCATTGTAGTACCAATACAATGGTTGTCCAGCACATAATTTTGGCCCTGCATTGGAGAACTTGCATGCAGCATTTCCAGATCATATAATAGGAACCCATGAACTGTTAGCATGGCCAGCTCAGTTTCCTGACCTCGATCCTCCTGACTACTCTCTGTGGGGTCACTTCAAAATATCAATTTATGGTAATGAGCCTTTTGTGAGCCTGTATGCTTTGCGCCAAGTTGTGGAAACCTGTTGCGCAAATATCACTCACCATTAACTTACCAATGTTGCATGTGAACTTGAGGCAAGATTACAATATTGCGTTGTCACTAATGGCGGACTATTCGAACACCTACTGCAGATTTGTTATATTGAGCCTTAATACATTTTTATTCTGCTTATATTACTTTTTTCATTTGATGGATTTTAAAATATTCCTCCTGTATTAAATATCATGTACATAATATGCTGGTTCATCTGAAAGATGCACCAAATGGGAAATACCTATGATGCATGATAAACTACACCACACTGTATAGAACTTGTTAAATGAAGAGAAACTGATAATATTTTGGATTCAGGAAATTTTGCCGCCAAAAATGTCCTGTTTGAAAAATCTATATTACTATAGGCAAAAATTCAAAGAGGACTATGGATTTGTTCCATATCAGTGAATAGTGTATAAAATTTGGAAACTGTAAAACAATGTGATATTTCATTATAATTATTTATCAAACTGGAAATAATTGTGAAACATCTACATCTCTGATTGCAATTTGTGGAATACCTTGTCGTGAGAGATATTCACACTAGAAGGTCTTCAACAGTATTTGCGTGTTCTGCCACTTCATACGATTAAGTATGGGAGAGCCAAATCCTCGGCAAACACTGGCGATTTTTGAGCCGGTTCTGAGAGTTTATATACAGGATTTGGTACACGCACACAGACACATGCATACGTATATGTACGTAATTATGTTATGCGTTACGTCGTTTCTTGTCTCCGTTGAGGTGATAAGAAACGACGCAGTGCGTTTGGTACCGGGTCGTGACATTACCGAGATTGTTATCAGGTAATTGATCTTGGCCCGTACAATGTATCTTACCTGTACGTACGTACAGGTACGAACATACAAACGCACCAGTGTAAATTCGTTTAACGTCATAAAGACGATTATTGCCAGCCTTTGGGCGGCAACTGTTGTCGAGGGGTGCGAGCCCCTATTACCTCATACAAGTATTGTCCCCACACAATTTTATAAACATGCATATATAGGCATGATTACAGAATTTTTCCAGGTACATGATCGGAAAGTATCCAATATTGTTATTACCAACTATTATAAAACAATAAAACCATGAATGTAGTACGAAATAAAATCTTTAAAAACTATAGTCTATTACTAAAAATCAATGCCAAATTTCACACATGAATTCTAAATGAAAATACCAATGTTGTGGAGATTCTCATTACATTTGAATAATTAGTTCCACATAATTAGTCAGATAAGTACAATGGGAAAATTAAGATCTTCCATAATCTTCTCAATCAAAAAAAATGTATCCGAAAATTACAAATTACAAAAAATGAAACTTTTCTCAAATCCAGTTCTGTGAAAGTTCTTACTAAGTTTTTCATTCCAGGCCCAGGAATATCTTTATTCTAAATCCAATCTTTACGTGTGTTCTACTTTAATTACTGTTTATGATGGTATGGGACAAAGTTTAGAAATGAATTTTGTCCAATCTGGACAGATTATGTAAAAGCAAAAATGGATTTTCAAGTTATTTTCTGATTTTTATTCTCGTTTTAAATGAGTTGAGTAATACTTCATTTTTTCCATATATGGTGTTCCATACTCATGAGATAAACATAATATTTGAAGGTCAGCCCTGGACAACCTCTGATGATTCTGGAAATGCAGGTTTTTGATCACATCAAATTTTGAAAATTATCGTATTTCCAGGCCCATTTTGTCATATAGATGGGATTTTAAAGGGTGAAGATTTAGTCTCCTTATATTACTATAACTAAGTATGTGAAATGAATTCATCTACCTTCACTTTCCACTTTGTGGCTACTTAAAGATTAATAGGCATCAAACTTTTATCAAGTGTGCACCTACATAAGGATAATCTATCGTGGAAAATTTTAATTCTATCACTTTTGTCGTTTTCTCAGAATCTTAGAAAAAAAATTTCCCCAGAATTTTTGTTTTCCAATTTTCTCAAGGACTACTAAACCGATGAACACCAAACTTCTTTCGGACTGCTCTCATATGATGACCATCTTTTGTAAAAATTTCAGCTCTTTCTGTGTTGTAGTTTTCTCGAAACTGTGAACGCAAAATTTTTTTCAGCAATTCTTCTTCTCCAATTATCTCAGATACTACTGAACCAATAGGCACCAAACTTCTATCAGACTCACATCAATATAAGGAAAATCTATCGTTATATTTTAAATCCAATCCTTTTTGTCATTTTTTCAGAATCCCGGAAAAACGATTTTTCCAGAAATGGAATAGTTACGTTGTAGGACATCAAATTTTATTAAGTTAGGCATATCCCGACCGCTTTTTTTTCAATTCATTATTCCATGCAGCAATATTAGTAGTATTTTAATACGCACCGTTACCAAATTTCAGCTCTATCGAATGAATTCTGTTTTAATTCCCATTGGTAGAACTTTAGTCAGCCCCTATGGCTAAACGACTCAACTGATTTTCATCAACTTCGATAATACTTTTCATTATGTTTAGAACCAACTACTTTACAAAATCCTGGTTTCTTTTAGGTCATGCTAATAGGTTGGTATAATGTTTCGTGTACAAGAAGGTTAGTCGAAATTCGTACCTTTTTGTGGGCCGTAACGAAATTTCATAATTTGGCCGCAACTCACCAACCCCAATCTGATCTTGTTTTGCACGCTAAGCAGTTGATCCGATTTTAGACAAAATAAAGCGTATACAAACACTTGTTTGCGTTTTTAGCTTTCGATAAAATACGTCGTCACTTTCATATACAAGTTTGTGTGGAACAAAAAACAAATTCATTTACAACGTCTGTTGCGCGAAAATAACACAAATTATCTGCTAATTAGAACTTAGAGTATAAAAATAAAAATAAAAGGCGATTCAGTACCTGCCAAGATGGAGTGCAATATTCAGTGTGGAACAGATTTTGATAGCTGCCGAACGCAGCTGCAGCTCGTTAAAAAAAGTTGTTTTTCGAAAATTATAAAATTAGTCAATAAAAAGTTAATAGATCAAAATAAAATTACGATGATTGTTTTAAATTTTGTAACTGTTTATGTAAAATTACGCAATTAAAAACAATTATCTCTTTCAAAATGCAAACAAAAATAAATTTTTTGAAAATACCTTCCCACCGATCCCACCAGTATTACTAGCATGTTGCAATCCATTATAGTTTATATTTTTTGCAAATTTTTTAGTTACTGTTTCAAAATCAAGCATTTTATAGTCAAAATAATATTAGAAATAGCTGCCCAGTAAGTACTATCCGGTTGATCCGCGCCAAAATCAGTAACATGTTAGAATAGGTCATAATAAATATTTGTCCCGGATTAAATTCCTATTGGTTCAAAATTTGGCATTTTATAGCCAAAATAAAAACGAAAATAGTGTTACCAGAAGTACCTTACAACCAATCAGCACTAAAATTTATAGCAAGTTATAATAGATTATAGTGAATAGTTTTTCCAAATTTTGTAGCTATTGGTTAAAAATACAAAATTTTATAGTCGAAACAAATACGAAAATAGCAATTCCAAAAGTACCATCTGGCCGATACGTAATAAAATCAGTAGGTCAGGTGCTTGGCTTAGTACTAATGTTCTTCATAATTTCATGATTCTGCAAAAATTGTGACCTGTACCGCGGGAAATTGGTTTTTATATATATATATATACACATATAGATGGTAAATGATTGAGCATTTATTATTGATCAGCAAATGCTAAGTATGCTCAGACATTTACTCAGTATGTGCTCATGCTTCAAGTGCTCGAGTATTTAATATTGGCTGGAGAATGCTGAACATTTTCTCAGCATGCTCAAGCATTTCTATTTTTTCGTCTTGAAATAAGATAATTTTAAAAAATTGAACTACGCCTGTGTGGTCCTGAAGGAAAAGTAAAAAATGGAAAAAATATTTGACATTCAAAAATTATTTTGGATTCTTATTTGCAGCAAACAATACTTTTTCAATTTTTCATCCTCTTATGTCCGAAGCCAAAACTTTTGAAAGTGCTCATAAATTCTCCAGCATTTCCTCAAAAATGAGTGTATGCTCAAACTGTGAATACGCAGATGCTTGAAATGGTAGAATGGTAGAGCCTGACAAAATAAGAAAATGCTAGTTTCCTTGACTATAGGTATAAATAGATAATGTGTATGAATTTGAGTTTTGATGCCAAACTTTTCCTCGAGTTATGAAATGAAAAATATATCTACCTCTACCAAAGACCCACAATTAAGAGATGTCCAATGCTCCATATGCAATGTGGTTTTAAAAAATGTAAAATCTAAAAAAAAGCAATTTGAGTTGTACATTCTGCTCACATTTCATTGTCAAAATAGACATCTTTATGTCAACACACACACACACACGCACGCACGCACGCACGCACACCTGTCAAGCTATAACACATGTGCAGTAAGTAGTATCAAATATTAGAATTTGAAACATTTTATCAAGGTTCTATCTTTGACATATTTTTGAGCAGGCACTGGACATCTCTTAGCTGTGACCTCCACCCACAGATGACCCCAAGATTAATAAGTATATTTTCAATAAAAAACCCACCTAATAAATAAATAAATAAATAAATCTCTGTGATGCAGTGGTGGAGGCCCAGTCAACGATTGAGAAACATGTGGGCTACCACAAGTGATGTGATTGTATACATGCGCATTGCACATGCAAGGGAGAGACAACGGTTGAGAGAAATGAGCTACCACAATTCAGTGATGTGGTTGTATGCGTGCACATAATAACATCTGAGAATAAAAGATTCTCTTGGGCCATGTGCATGCACACATCTACTCAATAGACACATTTTTTTTTCTCTTCATCGCACCAACATTCACTCCAAAATTTGCCTCAAGAATCATGCGGCCCGCCTTCTCATTTTTATTTTTACACTAGTAGTGCAAATAAAAATGTGTTCCGCATTAAAAAGGAAGCTGTAATTGGTCTCTGCTCGTCAGGAGTTGCCTGCATGATGTAGAGGAGAAGAAAGATATTGGGAATAAGTTCTTGCTTTTTTTTTTTGTTTGCTTTAGAGGCCGACCTTCGGTTGAAAAATATTTTCTTTTCTCGTTTCTTCATTTTCCCAATTTTTATGCTACTCTCCTCCATTGTATCTTTTACCTTCGTTAATAGCTGAATTTCGTGTCATTGTCAAGGCAGCAACAGCAAATTAAAGAAAGAGATTTTTTAGTTCAGCAGTGAAATCCTCGCCCTGCTGGTCCTTGTCTTTCGATTCAGAGAATTTAGAATATGTTCCTCACCTCGTCCTCTCCCGACATATTTTTGCTCTTTTCAGCACTGGCAAAAATGTTTTCATTCTTCTTTTCGGTAGCGATATTCAGCAGTACGAAGACAATTTTTTGCATTTGAGTAGAGTGTGCGTAGGAAGCAATAACGCGCGTGCAAGCTTCTGTTCTTTTTTTCTAGAGAGAATTTTTGAAGAAGAAAAACATGCATATGGTAGCGTGCGTTATTTCAAAGTTAGGAATTGAAAGAGAATTTTACTCGTGTGAAAAAGAAAATTGAGCCTTTGTGCAACACTCATTTGTAGATTATGGTTTATTGTGTCAAATTCTAAAAAAAATTGATAGCAAATTCTCGTTGGTATAACAAAAAGAGAATGGACTGAAGAAGGTTGTTGGAACATGTGGGATAAAAATTATATACCTATAGATAAATGTTTTATATATTACGTTATTGTGAGGATCATTATTCTATTCTTGTAAGTTTTCATTATTATCGGCTGTTATTTCTCCTAGTATAACGAGAGTTTCCTAGAGAAATAGTGTTTTAATCGCAAAAAATTATTGAATTTCGTATGCGTTGCTTCCATCCATCTTAAACAATAAATAGTTTTGCTGCGCAAATATGTTATCATCTCTTTGTTGGAAAAAATCTAAATAAATTGTATTTTTTCTGTTTCAGGTAAGTGAACTCGTGAACCCATTCGAGAGTAATTGTTTGTCGTATGTAAATATTTTAGAAATATTTGATTTTTATGCAGATGTAAGTATGTATTATTCGGGCTCTTTTCAGAGCTGTTGTGAACATGCTCACACACCCTATGAATTTTGACTGTGAAATAATCATTTATTTTAATTCTTAATCCTCACAAGAGGACACATTTTTAAAAAGGATTTACTTTCGTAATCTTGATAACGCGCTCTTTAGTGGGTAGTTGACGAATAAGAGGAAAATGAAAAGATCCCCAATTTTTATCTATTCTTCGGAGGTAACAAATGCCACTCAGTCTGTATTTCATTTTTTATTCGTTTGTGAGACTCATTATTAGAAAATCAAAATTATTTGTACTCGCTTGATATTACCCTATCTGTTGAAACATTTTATTTTTTATTTTTTTTCTATTTCAAAATGAGATCATATGATTCAGTACATTGACTCACTTATAAGTGCAACTAGATTGTTACGAGTGAATTAAAAGAAATTCCCCTACATGATACTTATATTATGTACTCGAATGTTATGCATGGGGACGAGTACGAGTACTGACCAATATATTTATTCATTAGTTTTACTCGTGGATGAGTATGGTAATTCCCTATCTTCCTCTGAAAATGTAACTGTACTTCCGTAATTTTGACGGAGCTTGAATTATTTCCGAGTTAAGAATTGTCAAATTGAAGTGAAAATTCACTTAGATCAACTGAGGCGAACAACAATTACCGGTAGGTAATAAAAAAATAACTACCTACGGCGTTTTATTTTATTTCATCTTAACGATAGTATCAGTCACCAAAACCAGTCAAGACTGCGATTTCGAACTGTGTCAATGGAAATTTATTCCAAGAACTTTTTGTACAAGTAGGTAAGCTCTAAACCTATGCTCTAAACTTATTAAGTATATCCGTGGTTCTGAAGTAACACTTAAGCTTATGTCTTTTCGTTACCTATCATCATTATTCAGGGTAATTGTTTCAGTAAGTGAATGTGAATTGGTGATTTTTTTAATATTTTTTTCGGTTTCATCTTTCTTGTGATTTTTCACGTGCGACTTAGGAATTACTTCCGTCTTCGTTTATGTTCTGCGTAGGCTTACGTCATGGAAATGACTTCGTGGGAGAATTAGAAAAGCTTTTTTCGTTGCCATTGACCTATTCTTGAATTAAAAGAATTTACTGCCCGTACTGAAAGATTGTTTTACGAATTTCAGTTCGTATGTTAAGAAAATAAACGAAAGAATTTTTAATTTTAGCAATTAGTTGTAACCATCGATTGGAAAAAAATTGTTAGCTATAGGAAGAAGTAGCTTGCATCATCGGTTGTAACATGTAGACGCACCACAGCAGAATAATTGTTTACGAGCGCAAAAATAGTGTTCAATGGTATCGGTTGTTTCTAAAATGAAAGTGCTATCGCCTTGGGAAACGGTACATTCATTTAACTTGTTCCGTATTCGGCGCCGTCACTTACAAAATCTGATACCATATTTTACTACAGTCCATGAGTCGTCGTTTTGCGTCGACTTCGCAAAAATTATGCTTCTTTTATTGTTTGCATTATGCGTGTAAGCGTCTAGACATTGCAGTTCAAGACTAATTCGCGAAAAAAATCTCTTGGAAACCCGTATAATATTTCAGATCCTGAAAGTGAATCTGAATCTGTGAACAGCCGAAAACTCGTGCCGATTTCATGCGTATAAATATCCTTTTGGAGGAAACAGGTAGCAGGTGTGGGTGAGCAATGCCCAGAGTCCGTTGCTCCAGACAGTTAGGAAGAAATATGAGAAACATTCTTGTGAGCAGAAAAATGTAATGAATTCGTTGAAAAATTGAAAATTTGCGGCTGCATTCATCTACCTTTACTTTCCATTTTGTGGCTACCTGGAGGCTAATTTGGTACGACTTGCGAAAGAAGTGGCCGCATGCAAGATTGATGTGTAATAATTAACACATTCCTACTCACACTGGTGGAATCTTCGGTGCTGAGCAATGTTGCTAGCTCTCATGGAGTGATGAAGCTAACGCTTAATGATTTATTATCTATGGCAGGGGTTCTCAACCTTTTTTCTCAGGTGTAACTCTTATCTTCAAACAAAAATTTTGCCTGCCGCCCAGTATTTTACAGATTGTTTTTCAAATAATTGTACGAATTGGGTACGTTAAGAATTTTTAAACATTGAAAAATAATAACACAAAAATTTCTCTCTCTTTCTAACTTCGCGTACCATTTGTTGCTATCACTCATGTACCATAGGTTAAGAACCTCTGTTCTATTGCATCTTCCCAAGAGTGGTGTTCAAATGTTGTATAATGTTAGGAAGATGTTCCTTGCCCTGCGATATCGAATTTTTTTTTTTGAGATTTCCCTATTTAAATATATTTCTAACTATGTAATTGAACATTATGTTTTATGTAGTTTACGTACATGTACATTAACAAAATCCTTACCGTTTTCCATGGCATACAAATATTTATGGTGCTCTCCAAAACCATACATAGGCCTACGGAAGAATTGACGTTTGGGGCTAATCTTAAAGCAGGCTACTGCTCCATTTCGGGCTTAGAATCTGTCAATCAATATTCCAAGTTGAACAGTAAATGGCTTCTTTTGTCTTTTCGATTCCTTCAGTTTTCAAGTAGGTTTTCTATTGAAAATCTGCTTATTAATTTTGGTGTCATGGCACAGTCTCCGGTTGGGAGTGGGTACGTTTTTCATTTCATAACTCAAGGAAAATTATGACTAATAACTCAAATTCAAATACATATGAATATCATTATAATACATGTACAACGAGATTTTTTAAGACAAAATTCAAGTTGCATCCACCAACTACAAATGTTTCCTTGTTTCCAACCTAATAACAAATTGATCAGTGTTGCCAGGCCAGTATAAACCAAAGCGCTGCGAAACGGCGGCTCATGGCTTGTATATATAGATACACACATACATTTATACTGTATATTATTGTATAAAATGTATATATACAGTTTCCTGTTACCACAGTACAGGTCGCAATTTTTATCCGATAGTGCGAAATTTGGAACAAACATTAGTGCTTAGCCAAAGACCTGTCTTATTGATTTTGTTGCGGACAGGCCATAGGGTACTTCTGGTGTGGCTATTTTCGTTTTTATTTTAGGTATAAAATTTTCAATCTTCGACCAATAGCTACGAAATTTGAAACAAATATTCACTATGACCTATTATAATTCAAAAATCAGCCTTTTTCGAATATGCCTTGGTATTTACAATTTTTCGGTCAAATGCTATTATGAGTTCGCATTATAGCTTTTGACTGAATGAAATTAGGCATTATATATAATGCATCACTCTCCTACATTTTCTATAACAGTAAAATTTTGGAAGTTTTATCAGTATTATTTGTTAACGAAAATCAATAAACCATAAAATAGTAATTAATTGTCAAATAAATTCAAATGTATTAATTATTTCAGTCATTTCAAGCATTTTTTTTTTATTTGTACAATACTAAGTTATACACAAGAATTTATTGTAACCATAAAAAAAAAATTCCTGAAATGACTGAAATTTTTCATATACATATTATTTTATTAATAATAAGTACGTTTGAATTAATTTGATTACTAATATTTTGATGGTTGATTGATTTTGACTGACGAATAATATTGATAAAACTTGGCCTAATTCAATTATAGAAAATTCCAGAAGGTTATAATATAATACCTAATTTCTTTCGGTCAAAAGCTATAATGCGAATTCATCATAGCATTTGATCGCAAAATATTAAGTGCCTATGCATTTTCGATAAAGGCTGACTTTGGGAATTGACTGCGACATAATATGTAAGTCAGTTTCTTGTTCCAACGGTACAGGTTGCAGTTTTTGTCCGATATTTCATGAAATAAAGCTTTTAAATTTTACATTGTCTAATATTTTGTCACCAGCTAACAAATTTTATACAATCATAACCATTAACGCGTAAAAACTTACACAATTAATTTGACCATCAAAATTCATAATTCTTTTTCTCGGAAACATAATTTTTTTAACGGGGCTTACTACGCTAGTTTTTTTTTCTGTTGGATTACTTTGTCGTCCGTCGAATACATTTAGGTGCAGAAAATTCATACCAGGTGCTAACTAGAATAAACTGCAGGATCTGGAAAGAAGCTATTTTCTGTTTTGTATATATTCTGAGCGAAAAAGTTTCGAGTACGGGCCATTTAAATTTATAACGTAGCCAACAGATTCTTAAAAGGGAAAAAAATTCACGGAAAAGTTGATGGACGGTGATGTATGAACATTCGCTTTTGAAAAAATGTTAAATGAAAAACTCGCTAGACACAATAGAAATTGCGAATAGAGGTATTGAAATTCTAGTTTTTTTTCTCTATTTCTTTTGTGTGCTAATTCGGAGATTAGCTCTGCAACCTTTTCCCCTTTCTCACTGGTTTGTAGTTTTTCGCACAACATTCTTCATACGATACGAGTTTGCATTATTTTTGTATTTGTTATTGTTTAGTGCCTCTACAAAGTCAGAAATCAACCGTATTTGTTTGTTCATATGTATTCAAGACACTTCAATTGGTATGCAGCCATTCGAGCTTCTAATAATACTTAATTGATGATAATTAATAAACTCTTTTATTTTTATATTCTTTGTCACGCATTCCAGTAATATAGGATTATGGATAACCAACGATGTACTGCTTTTTTATTTGCAATTTCACGATATTTTTTGGCTTAAAATAACCTGAAATTATCGCGAAAAACCGCAAATTGCCTAAGAGACCATGCTGAAAATAAATACCGAATAATAAATGAAGTGTGAGGCCATTTACAGGTTTGCTCTTGTGCTCTTTTCCTGTGTGTTTGTTCAGATAATGCATTATCTTGATTTTTTATCATAATTCGACAAGAAAATCTATTAATTTTATTTAGAAGATGGCCTTATATTCGTTCAATTGAATAACTGGCAAAAAATAAGAAAAACAAAACAAAAGAGAGAGAGAGTTGAAGGAATAATAGAAAATCTCTAGAAGTCCGATTTCAAAGGCTATGCTCATTTTGATACATTCTTTTTCTTCTTACAGCCAATAAACTTGTGAAAACGTGTTTAAAAACTGTTTTGTTTTCCAATTTTTGGCGATTCGTTGTATAATAAAATTTAGATACAATCTTAATTGGTATTTACGCTCATTTTAAACTTTTTCATCTGTACATACCCCGTGTAGATAGTATTTTTCCATTTAAACGTAAGTGGGCGTAGAGATGATCGCCTCTTGATGGGATTTTATTGAATTCGACAGTCGAAAATATTGAGTTGGTTTGTATTTTATGTAACCGCAAAAAATTGTATGTTAACTCAACTTGGCATGGGAGCCAAATCGCGTCAAAAATTTTCGCATTCTTGCTAGTTTTCTCGATGAGATTCGTAGCATTAAACCGATCCTCCTTGATTTTTCATTTCTTTTGTAGGTAATTCAGTTTTCTAAAATGTGACAGTATTTTTTTTTCTGTTGCTAAGATTCGATTTGGAGGCCGCGAGCCTAAGGTTTCCTAAGAATCAAATTGAATAAGAGAAGTCCATTGATTTTTAAAGATGGTGTAAATTTAGAGGAAAAACAAATTATAGTGTTAATGATGATGATGTCCGGTATATTGTAACTTTTCGCTTTTCGTTGTATTTATTTTTAAAATTTTCATTAATTTTCAACATTGGTTAACTGGATGGAATTTATTTTCATGTGTATTCGCTATGGAAAAATTTGTGGCTTCCATAACAACACTTACCTCAAAAATTAAGTCTGTTCAGTAATAATACGATAAAATGGGAAAAAATTCGTATTTTCTCACGATTCATTTTAAGCGAATCCAAGTATCCAACACATTATTTTATTGTTAGATATTCTCTTACTCCTTTCCTCCATTCATAAAAAAAAATAATGTATCACATCATGGGCGGCAACTTGGATTTTTTGGGGGGCTAATTTCTCAGTAGTTTTCTAGGGGGAGCCCGACAAGGAGCCCCAAATCGTTTTTTAAATTGTAATACTTGCATACGTTTTTGCATGTTGAATAATTATAAATTCGCTGTCTAGGTTAATATTTTTTCCTCACACCCCCCTCCAATAATTTTACCAAATCAGTGCCACTGTATCACAATTCACATCAGTTTAATTGGTTGTGTTTCTTTGTGCTTCATTGTTCATAGTTCAAGTTTATTGTCTCTCAGTAATCATGATTTAGTCACCAATTTTTGTTATATATCTCATTATAGAAGTGCCAGATGTAGCTTTTGGCGTTAAAGAGGAAACAAATCCTACGTAAATTAGTGGTATTATTCACTCGTACCAGGTTCGTGGAATTAAAGCTCAGGTGGACTGAATAAAAAATTTACGGTGGCATTGAAAAAATTAAATTACAATAAAAAATTAAATAAAAATATCGAATCAAAAGATAAGTACATTAGAAAAAAACGTTATTTTGTGTGTGACATGGGAGATAACAATGTATATTCTGTAGGACAATAAATGTTAAAAAGTTTCCCTGTGTGCAGAATAAAGTCAAAATCTTCATCTGACATCTCCATCAATGCCTCCTTAACAAGTAGCCGTTCATTGCCGTTCACTAAACAAAGAACAATATTTCAGTATCAAAATTCTTTAATTCAATAATAGAAACCAATTTCATATTATCAGTTACCAAGATTCAAGATTCAATATGAGACATTTTAATATCAATTGTGTTTAGCATTAATCACCAAATTTGATGATAGGCTGATAAGCAGGTTGAAAATTTAAATAAAAAAGTTGTTTGTTGGCAAATTCTTTATCATTAGCTTTTAGCTGTTATCACTTACTGCTGATAGATAAATTGAGATGCTTATGTTTTTGTTCAAAGAATTTTCTTAAACTCAAGATAGTTTTTTTGTACCCTGAAACCACGAATCTGAGAATTTCAGCAACATTGTTGATCTACGTATTCAGAATGCATTTATATACATACATACGTACGTACGTACCTACCCACCCACTCACCCGTGAGCGCACAAAGGTTGCCACCTTGATTCAAAAAAATTGCCGGTCATCAATGCAGAAGTTTTAGAGAACCTCAATCTGCCATTAGCGAGATTTTTTTCGACTTACTAGCCGTGTTTGAAATGGCATAAAAATAGGGAACTTTTAAATATTCTACTAATGTTCTTTACATGAGCTAATTGAAGTGTATCAGTGCACATGATTCACACATTAGTGGAATAGCACCTCTGAAAGTTAAAAGTCCCATACTTTTTTGATATGTTAAACAGCTATTTTGTCAAATTTTATTTTTACTTAAGTTATAACGCCGTATCAAGGATTCATCTATAGGAGGGTCTTACATAATTTAAGAAACAAATTTTGCGAGTGGAGCAACCAAACAAATTCTACAGGCATTTTGTATCCAGTATAGAACATTCATTTTAACAGTTTTATCGGTGTTTTGAGGGATGGATATTGAAAAATTAAACTTAAACATGAAAAAAAGCTGTTAAAAAAATTCTAAAGTAGGTTTTCGTAACTAAAAATAAATATAATAAAAAAATCCAAATTTAATATCTAATTATTAAGAAGAATGCTGGGTAAAAATTACATTTAAAATTAAATGTCATGGAAATTCATAAAAAGTGAAAGAATGAAGTGTGTTGTGAAGTTATAAAAAACGTAGGCAACTTTTCAATGATTGGCTAGCAAATTAAATAATAGTAAGCCTGCTTTCAACCAGCTTCTTTGGTTCATCTTGACTTTATATTCTTTTCTTAGAAATAGTTTAAGATTTTTTTCAATCACCTCCACGCATGAACTGTTGAGCCATTTGAAACAAAATTTTGCAAAATAATGGAATATAATGCGTTCAATGACTATACCAAATTTCATGAATATTCGTTGAAAATTACGCGTTTTAGAACAATTAAGGATCCAAAAATGCAACATAATAGGATGCAACAGACGAACTATCGGGGCGATCTGGCTCAAAAACAGTGGGGTTCGTCCGTGTGTAGATTCAAATTGTACCAAATTACAACTATTTCATAAAAATTTCAATCAGTATCAAGTTCAACAGAAATGGGTATGTATAATTATAAAAAACGAACCTACCCTCACACCTGGGTCTCAATGCAAGATCAATTTTGATAAGTATATTTTTTTCAAAAACTTATAAAAAAATTGGTAAGTACAGAGACCGGTTTTTTTTTTTTTCAATCCTTACCAGTTGGCTCATGAAATTTTTGAGCAGACCGGTAAAATACCAGTTCGGGTAGTCACTCTGGCGCGCGCACACACCTACATACATATAATTATTGCTTAGTATAGTATACGATAGGATAGGACGGGATAAGATGGGATAGGAGAGGACAGGATGAAAAAGTATGGAATAATGTAGGATGGGATAGGATTGGATAGGACAGAATGGGATGGGATGGGATGGGATGGGATGGAATCATGGAATATGCATGAACAATCCTTCATTCAAATTTAAATTTGAATCTTAATTTTTTCGCACAATAGGATCGCCAGTATTCCAGTATCGAAATATCTCATCACTTGGAAAATTACTATTTTTGATATTATTATGTTCCTATGATGTGGTTTCCGAGGTATGTTATTTTCACATACCATGAACAACATCGTTTGTCAATAATGGGCGGTTTCGTTCATTTATTTCGGGATGTTAAAAATTGATAGCATTGATAGGTAAAGTTCATGGTAATGAACTATGAAGCTGGCTTACTGGCTACCGTTATTAATTCAAATTATCACTTCCATTTTTTTTCGTCATATTTTCAAGAAATTCATTGATCCATTTATTTCACTATTGCATAAATTAAATCAGTTGTAGGTAATTTATTTACTGCAACAGAATTAAAACTGACTGAAAGAACTTCACAAATGAACTTCATTCTCACTATTATTTACCATTTTTATTAAACTCTAAAAAAGATGTTGAGTATCATGAATTGTTTAGATTTTTTTAGGAAAATTTGTCAGTACTTTCTGAACCTGTAATAAAATTTGTTCACTACGAGCTACATTGTTCTACCAAGTATCTTTCTCAAATTTCATGTTAAGTAATATATTTTCGTGTCACACAAAACTAACATTCGAAGTTAATAAGCATGATTCATCGTTAAATAAAATAGGCGAAAAATACCTACGCAGGGAGAATGATATTATTATGATTTAATAAATAAATAAATAAATACAGTCGTACATCAAAATACATGAATACATTGAAACTCAATTATTTGATGCAATTAAAGCATTCACATTTTCATTAGATCGTTCCGGTTTACCTATTGGTACTTTTGGAAAATGGTAGAAAGAAATATCGGAATATTTCTTCACAAGATACAAGAATAAAAAAAAAAAGGCTCTTGCAGTTGTGAGTGATTGTTTTGTTTTGGTATTGATTCGTTTAATGTAGTCGTTCTCGTTCGCGTTGTTGTTCGTCGAATGCGAAAATTACAAACCTCGTTGTTTTCTTACTTGATTTAACTCCTGATTTGAAATTCAATTCGCTTTTCCTCGCTAATTTAAAATTCAATTCCCTTTTCCTCGCTGATCTAACCAAAAACTTTCACTTGAATCACTTTTTGAAAATTCGTTACCCCGAAAAAGAACAAGTAGCTTTCAAAGACTCGTAAAAGAAAATTTTGTTTTCTTGTGTTTTTGGTGAGAATAAGGTTGCCGTACATGAGTATGACGTATAGCCATTTGTTTGCGAACTGATCTTTCCTTTTGTGTTTGGTTTTAGTTTGGTTGGGCTGCGAGGCCAAAATAATTTTCCCAATGGTTTGTCTTCGTGTGTGATTCCGACAGTGGTTTCGCATTTTCTCGTTAACCTCTTTTTCCAGCTTCTGACACCCTTATACCGGCCTGTTGATCAGTTTTATTCATTTTTTAAGTAGGTTTCATTAGAAAATCTACTTATTACGCTTGTTGCGGTATTAGCCCTCAGGGTTTGGGATGGGTACGTTTTTTGTTTCACGATCACAGGAAAATTGTGGCACCAATAACTCTTATTCATATGTATATATATTGAGAAGTCCGAGATTTTTTGAACTCGGAATAAAAATTATTTTGAACTTATTATGAAGACAAAAATATGACAACATTATGTGAGCAGTAGAATACAAATTCAGACATTATAGTGTCCAAATTCAAACTTGTATTCAGATCAAGTTATGACAACAGTAATTGAATTTGATTCTCTTTCAGATAAATTCTAACGTATTTTATTACAGCGCCGATAGATCCATATTTCGACAATTCTCTACAAAACAATTTAGTCTAATTTATTCGACTGGCGCCATAGATGAATGTAGACAAATCAAAATTCAATGAAAAGTAGAAACCCACCAAATGAAATGCATGCAGCCATCATCTTGCCTTATCAATTCTTCTCTGCGCTTTTGCCTATGGTTTGCAGCCAAATTCATTTTATTTTGCTTTATCATTTATATGCTCACGCTTTGCTTATTGTATGTCGACATATATATTTGCTATCTTTTAATAATGCTTGCTTATATATTAATTTCCATACTTTCGTATGTATTATCAGCATCGCGTGTTTGACAACTATTAAGCAGACAATAAATGGGGAAACCTCGCCGACAAGAAGAACTAACTTGTAAAAACAAATTTTATTTTTCTTTCATTCTTATTCTAACAATACCCAGTAGTAGGTTTGTTTTTACAAGCAGTCCTTGTGTAGGTGGATAGTAGCAGGTCCAAGTCTCAAGTTGTACATTAAAGTCCTCGTGTAGGCAATTTATAAGTGTACCATCTGCGGATGTAGAATAATACTTCAAACCTGAATCTACCTTTGCAGACACTAGGATGGTAGTTAAACTTAGGCTAGGTTAGGTTGAAGACAAAAGACAAATTAGGAATGTTGTTTCGTCATGAAGGATCAGTAGTGATGAAACAAAAGTCATTCTTAAAATGTCAGTTTCATATCGTATTTCAAGGCGATCTTTTGAAAACACCTACGAGGTGATGTATAGTCGACAATACAATCAGATGGAGTTCTTGACATCTGTTAAGAGGGAAATAGCCACAAAATTTGGAATAAATATTTATTACAATTTTTTGTAGTACACTAACAATTTTGGAGCAGATTGGTAGGACGGTACTCTTGGTACTGGTATTTTGTTTTTGTATTGGTCATAAAATGCAAAGTTTGTGAACATCAATATGTACAAAATTTTAAACAAATATATATTATAATTTATTTTAGCATGCTTCCCAATTTTGGTGCGGATCAACTAAATGGTGCTTCATTTAAAATTTTTTTTTTTTTTTACAAAAATTAACCACATGTTTGTGTATTCATTTTTTTATTTTATAGCTTTATTGCATTTATTTGATTTTATTTGAAATTGTTGGATTATTTACCATACTTTAATATCTTAATTAACTTTTTCATTTCAAGAAAAAATGCTTGTAAATTTCACATTGTCAAATATTTCTTCAGCAGCTAAAAATTTCTTACGATCATAACATACTATTTACGCATATGAACTTACAGACAATTGATGTGACCAACAGTTGATAATTCTTTTTCTGCACCTACTTTTTCTAGCGCGGCTTGCTGCGCTAGAATTTTCTTCCTTTCCCTCGGTTTTTTCTGTTTCATTTTAGAATTCTTAGGCGATAAAATGAAATGTATGACCTTGACATTCGGACTCTCGTTACTTTTTATCAACGGTGAATTTTCCTGTCCTATCACCTTTGTCGTACGAGGTGGGTTGTGTATTGGTGTGCTTGTTTGACTAATCACCTGAACCTCGCTACCAAGTTGCCCTTTGTCTATTCAGAATCTGAAATGCTTTTCTCCTTGCGTCTCGTTGCATGCGGCCTATTACTTTCGCTGCGCCGTCTCCTCCTTCAAAAGTTTATCTGGCATTCTGACCGACCTTTTAATTCTCTTTCGTACTCTATTTTCTTCTTTCTTGTATTTCTCTTTTTCTGCATCTTTAATACAATTTCTTGTCTAATTTTGATCAGTTTTTCTTTGTCGGTTTGATGATTAATGTTCTGATTTCAATTATTGCTGTACTTTTCTATGTTTATTTCTTTTTTTAAGTACACTCTTGAGAATTGCTGTTACTTTCTAACAGTAAGAAGTGCCAAAAACTCTGTTTTCCGAATTTTTAAAAGTCCCAAATTTTCTTTTTTTTTATTGAAGCGTGCGACCGTTCGTCGTAAAGAAACCGAAAAACTAAAAATAAAGATTTCTTCGACATGAAATTGAACAATTCGTATATATAGCTACCGAACATATTTCTTTGATAGGTAATGAACTGAAGTTATGAATGATGCAAAGAATATGGTTTTATTTTCTGGTACCCGAGTGTGACGTAGTATTATATGCAAACTCAACTTTATTAGTTACCTGTATGAATTTTTCTTCTCTTCAATTGTCATTCTAGTGGAATCTCAGAACTTGAGATGGTATTCATAGACGACACTAATCCCGAGCTAAGTGTTTACTCACCTTCACCTCTTTTCAATAATACAAACATCAGATTTTTAGCTGAAATAGTAACTGAGAAATCGTGAATTGAAAGAAGAGCAGTTCATAGATACAAAAGTTGGATTGAATTTTATAATAGATGTTTTCGAAATATTTTTCATTAATCGAAAATTTTAAATCTTATTTAACGTTTTGAAAATTAAATTGACGTTGGCCATTGAAAATTTCTATCAAATTCAAGGGAGTTAGTGCAGTTTGAATTGAGAATTATTATAAATTCAATACTTTGAACTTGGCAATTTCACCTTTTTTTCAATTTGTTTTTAAAGATGAGTTGTTATTTACTGATTGATGATGCACTGACGTTGATCTAATCACAATTTTTCATTTTCCTGTCTAGAAATTAGTCACCAATTACCCAAGGTGGAATAAATGATATGATAAAAATCTTATCTTAGAAAGCGTTTGAAAAAAAAAAATTGTTTCCATTCTATACCTCTGACAATCAAGCTGTTTTCGGATGAGGGAATTTCGAACGGATTTATAACCTCCAGTATAATGAAAAAGTACTTGTCTTAGAAAGGCGATTTGTTGTTTTTTGTCTCCATGGTTGCAATATAATCCATTCATTCCGTGTGATTCATATAAATTGTTTTATGATAATCCATTGAACTTTTATCTAACATTGTGGATGTACTTATCTTCGGTCTTCATTGAAAAAAACTCTGGAATTCTCTTATCATTCTTTTCACGTCAATAAGATCAAAGTGAAAAAAGTGAGCTAAGACTGTTATAATTGTAATTAGTAATTTTTAGCGGAAATTATTGTTACCTGTAATATTCTTTTGTGATTACTACTGTTAAACTTCAACTAAGATTTTGTCACCATAAAGGATTTTTCCTTAGTGTTTCTAGCTGTCATTTCTACAGTGCCAGTAAGAATAATGTTCAGTAAATATAATACACAGAAACTCTACATCTTTCAATTTATCATCCCCTCTCCCCCTCACAGAATTCAATTATTCCAATTATTCATTGTTTATTATTTTCCGCGTTATCATATTTTCTTCACGCGCGATTTGAAAAACAATGTTTTTAAGTATATTAAAAAAAATTTAATTATTTTAATTGCCTGAGTATTCGGATCCAAGGGTGGGAGTGGGTTTCATGATTTTCTGAGGATTTTGGCACTATTTTTGAAAACATTTTTTTTAAATGTACTCCCTTTTGCGATGAGTCCATTTCCAGGCGTAATTCTTATCGGATGGTTTCGAAATTTGACATAAATATTTGTATCCATCCAAGGAAAAACCCTATTGTTTTTGGTCTGGATGGGCGCATAGTTCGTCCGGTAGGTCAGTTTGTATGCATTTTTTATTAAACAGTGTACAGGTCGCAATTTTAATCAATAGGCTTGAAATTTGGTATACTTATGTGCTTTAAGTCAAGGACAGTATCTACCAATTTTGGTGCGGATGGGCCTTACGGTACGTATGTTAGGTGCAGTTTTGGCAGATTAATGAATCTAAAAGGAGTAATTTTCAAGCTATAGTCATAAAATTTGGTACATGTATTAATTTGAAGTATATCTAACATGATAACAAATTTGTTTGTTATTGGTATTATAGTTCAATCCCTGGGGCTGTTGGAGGTGCTAATTTTTCATGTTATTTCAATAAAAGTGGCAATTCTCTTTCAATAGTTCCGAAATTTGGTACAAAAAGTACCTCCCATACAAGAACCAGACCTACCAATTTTGATTTTGATTGGTCAATTTGTTCCCAACTTACTAGCTATTCAGTGTGTTTTCACCACTTTTACCCTTCTGATAATGGTCCTGAAAAATTCATTTTCTAGCCTTCATCGAGAAAACCATTCGTTTTAACTTGAAACTAACCCCATCTCAAAAGAAAATCAGTTTTCACTCTCCACCCGCTGCCGTATCAAATTAAAAAAAAAAACAGCGCAGCAATGCTTCGCTGGAAAACCCAGTTTGCTCGGTATTTAATAGATAGTGATCGATATTTATATCGATAATTATTGACGTATCGATATTTCATTGCTAGTTCTAGATTGAGAAATTACGAGAAACTATCGACAATTAACTATATCTTTAACAGAAATATTGATCTATAGAAGTTTTTTCGCTAAAAACCGGTGTTCTAGAGATTTTTTGTTTCTAGTTTTTTCGAGAACTACTTAACGGATGAGAACAAAACTTCTTTCAGACCTGCTTCCATGCAATAGCTATCTTTTGTAAAAATTTCAGCCCTATCTGGTAGTTTTCTCAAAACAATGAACACAAAATTTTTTCCAGAAATTTTGTTTCTTCAGTTTTCTTAGAAACTACTGAATTAATAGGCACCAAACTTGTAAAAAACTTGCACCAACATAAGGAAAGTGTATCGTGAAAATTTCAGCCCAATCGGTTGCCTAAACATTTTCGATAAAAGCTGATTTTGGAAATTGATTGCGACATATACATACATGAAAATTCAGTTCGCGCTTTCATATGACACGTAGTAATTTATTCGCCGGAAAGTCTGTTATAAATTTAATTTTTATACAAGTAGGCCAACTAGCATGTGATGTGTGAGGCAGTTAGATCCGTTAAACCTGTGCTAATTTGTCTAGACTATTGTTTGTGAGTACTATTTTTTGATGAATCATATTTTCACTTTTCATTCTTCGTTACTGTCCTTTAATAATTTATTTTATCAAAATATTCTTGACAGACACCTACATCTACCATTCTTCCTGATTCATGCTACCATTAATAATAATAATAATGATAATTAGATCATAAAATTGAAGTGATTAATTTTGATAGTATTTTTTATTCCCCTCTTATTTCGAAAACTTATTTCCTAGCTAGTTTAGTAATACTAGGAAAACAAAGAGGAAACGTACGAAAATTGTCGATCTCAGCGTATTCAGTCATCTAGAATGTTTTATCAGCATTTTTTATCAACCTGCGATAGAGAAAATGTTCGTTTTACGAAAAATATGTGGTAGGTGAATTGTAGCGTATGTTAGTGAAAATAAAATGGTAGGTTTTCCAGTCATTCTCCGTAAGTAGGTCATTCTGTAGAATTGTGAGGGAAGTTAATTTTGTACCGATAAGCTTCGAAGTGATAAGCAGTTGTGTTATATTTCTTGAAGCAGAGCTTAGCATCTCACTCTGTATCTTTTAAATACTGTGTGTGATGAAAAATAAGTATAATGTAATTTAGTTCGTAAATTAGTGAATTCAATTGATGTTATGCTGATTCGTTTCTGTGTCAAAGTTAGGGCAGCGTTATGGTTAATATAGGCTACCGTGTATACAGCTAGACCTGTGAATAACTTTTTTGCACTGTCGTTGCAGTTGTGGAAATGATACAGAAAAAGGTACCTACCATTTGAAACATGTTTTGTTAATAATAGGATAAGAAGTATGGTGCGTGACCAGTATAATATCATAATCTGTTGTGATCTTTATGTCCATGTGCAGGGCCTCGGAAAGAAAATTTGGGATCGAAGGAAATAAATTTACGGGTTTTTTCAGTGCCATAATATACAGGATGTACCTGTGGGAAAAGGATACCAACCGAAAAATTTTTCTAGGTTTTTTGTATCTTCTTTAGATACGGCCATGACACCCTATTTGTACATTTACTTGAAAATTTCTGTTTATTTAAAAATTTTGGGCCTTTCGAACTCTTTGAAAAATCCCGGGCCCGGTACCTTTAGCACCCTCTCCCCTCTGAGATTTCGTGCATGCCTCGCATGACACGAAGAAATCAATTTCAAATGTAAAAAGTAAATATAGAATTTCCAGTCTATCAAATGCTTTCTACTCGGAACTGTGGTTTAGAAAATATTTTCACTGTTAGCGTGAAGTCTTAGTGGCTGATACTTCAAATTATGGACAACCTTTGGTCAATTCAATTTTCGAATCAACTTTTTTATTTTTTTATTTTAAGATCACTTTTTCCGAAAAAAATGCTCCCTACTTGATAAGTTCGTCTTTAGTATTGATTGAAAGCGATCAGAATTTTCAGTGATCTTGTATAATTTTTGCCAATACGACGTTGCATTTTGTTCCATTCAGTCTTACGCCCACATCCCTGTACCTATTAATTCTTTGTCTTCTTTAGTGTTGTGTTTTTTTTTTTTTGTTTTTTTTCTGTCCATTAATATACGACTTAAGATTTTTAAAGAAATTTTTTTTCATTTATTCGCGAAAGAAGTTGCCAATAATTTGTTTGACATCGTTAATCTGAAATTTATTTCCTGTGAAGAGAATTGGGCAACAAATAGAAATAATTATAGTGTTATTGAGTGCGTTGACTTGGGACAATGAATATTTTTCAACGTTGATCGCATTTAACATTTCGAATTTAAAAAAAAAATTAAAGCTGAACATGTAAAATTCGTGTCATCGATTGAGAACTTAATACACATTTCAACACCTCCCGCTACGTGGCATGAAATCTGAAAGTATTATCTTTTGGCGTCGAAGATTACGTCAGTGACGAGAAAATGTCAATAATATTTGTTCCTCCTGCCAAAATGACGCCGTTGACTACATACACTTACATGTGTTAGGGTTACTGAAATTGTATTCGTTCAGAGAAGCTGTATTAACGGTCATTGTTGTGCGAAAACAATGTCTTTTTGAAACTTGCATCAGTCGAAGAATGTATCCTCTTCTTAGATTTTCACCATTTATAGGTCAGGATGATGCATCCCAAATCGGTATTGGGATTGTGTTAGAAAGAAAAATCACTTTTATCTTGTTGCCTGAAATTAGCGGATTTTTCGTATTTTGTATCGTTGCGTGAATATATTTTGAAATAATTGAATCAGATGCCATTAAGAAAGCCAATTTTTTTTCGAATTGTTTTTGTTTATTATTATTCTTTGACGAAAATTAATAAGTACTAAATAAATCCACTAAATTGTCTCTGTGGTGGCAGCCATTAGAACTCCTTTTACCTACATTCGATCTATGTTTAGCCTGATGTAATGGAAACCGTTACAAATTTGTAGGTTTATACCATTTTTAGTATGTTCCTTGTGATAATTTTAATTTTTTTTCCCCACTACTTTCTCATCATTACACTAACTTCTTCGGTAATTTAATGCGATGTATTTAATTTACGCGTCGAATTTTCTCATTTGAAGCAGATCACCTTGGCCGAGCCTGGTTAAAAATTTTTCGCATATCGTTAACGTGGAAAACGTGCAGTGTTTTCTTGAAGAAGAGTACTTTTCTTTTTTCTGCTCTCAGGAGTTATGAATTTTTGGTGTGCAATTCATGAAAAGAATAATTATCTGCTTACCTTATTCGAGTTCTGGGAATGAGTATTTTGTGCAGTGTGAAAATGATCCCATCAACGTTCAGATAATGGTTTCAGTCATTAAAAATGACAAAATAAGAAGTTTAATTTATCTCTAGTACGTGTTAATTGTTCGTAAAAGGTCGTTTAAATTCTTACGTAGTTTAAAATCAGTTATGCAATTCCCATATGTATAAACCTTTCTACTTTGACCATACATAATTTCATATATGGTCTGAGCATAGCGATAAGAACGTAAAGGTAAGATATCTCTCATAAATAAGCATAATTGGAGGAATAAGGTCCTTCCGAATTCGCTGTTTGAAAGATCTATAACAAGTGAGAAATAAAGTAATTTAAACCAAAATAAAATATTTTCAGTACTCAATTGCCGAACTTTTCATGATAGAAATCACCTTCCGCCAGTTAAGGCTTCAGCACACTAGCGCGATACTGAGATCGTAAAATAAAATTCACATATTTAAATGGAAGGTGGCTCACTGACGCGATATACTATAGAGTTTTGAATAAGAGGGTTTCTATAAAAATCTACTAATTAATTTTGGTCTAGTATTAGTTTGTAGGGATGGGTGGATACGTTTTTCATTTTATGACCTCAAGAAAATTTTGGTACTATTAGTTGTAATTCGTGTAGATATTTGTACTTAATTATATCTATTTTACTTTCTTGTTACCATCGTATTGGTCTCTATTTTTGTCACAGATAGTCACAAAATTTAGTAGACACAATCGAACTAAACAAAGGACCAAATATAATGATTTTCATGTGAATTGACTGATATTTTTATTTTTATTTTGACTATAAAGTACTTAATTTTGGACCAGTAGCTTTGAAATTTGAAAGAAATATTCACATCAATCTATTGTAAGATGCTACTAATTTTTGTGTGGATCAGCCTGGTGGTACAGTGATGATACCTAACTAAAATGTGTTCAAAATATTTGTTTACACCAATACGCAGGCGTTCTAATTTGTCCGGATGATTCAGACCACCTGAGGAATTCTCCAAAACATCGCATCGATTTGCGTTAGAATATTTTTTACCGCCTCAGTATCGCCTAGACCGAACTGCTTTAATATCATGCCAGTGTGCTGAAGCCTTATAAATATACGTATTACGTTGCCTTCACCAACATTGCACCACCACCCCAATTAAGCTCAGTCTGTTTAGTTATATATTGTCAAAACCTTCATATGATCGACTGGTTTGCAGCTCCAGTTGGTCTGTATTTGTGGAATTCTTGTGGAATCATGTATAGTTGATTATTTCACGCTTAATGCGTTTTAGACTTTAGATGGGTCCCCCCATTGCACTGAATGTAATAGTTGTATTTTCCAGGAAAATACACTAAAAGCCCCGAATTTAAAATTAATATTACGGGCTTTCTATTGATAGGATTCGGTTGGAGAGAAACACAAAAATTTGTGAGAAATCCAGAAAACACACATTTTCCTCGTTTTAACGCAGCCGACAAAAATGATAAATCAGGACGTTTTGATATACTATTCCTGTACTTTTTTTTTCTCTCTTTAAAAAAAATAAAATATTTCTCAAAACAGTAAATATATACCAGCATAGAATTTTCTAAACTCTTCCATATAATAGTTGAAACGGTTGTCTGTAGGTTTAGTCTGAATTCACCAAACATATTAGCTAATTCAGTGTCGTAATAATTGAAAATGCATGGTTTAGTTTGTATGTGTAGGAATCTGAAATAAGCGTTCAGGAATATTACACGATATCTACATCTGAGTGTTTTCAGTAACTACCTCTCCGAATTAGAGCCATTTATTTGACCGAGGAATGACCATAGCCTTTGGCTGGATTAAGACCATCATACTGCTATCTGAAAAATAAAAAATAAAAACGTTAAAATGAAGGTAGTTTCTCTTTTTTGGGAAAACGATACTAGTTGTCAATATGTATAACTTCTTTCTGAAGTAATTAAGAAAATAATGTGCTGCAATTTTAATGATCTCAAAGCGTAAATGGTGACATATGTTACGACCAATTTCGTAGTTATTCTCAGCTGAAAAGTTTCACTTCCGTTGTGGTATCACAACGAGGATAGTTTCACTCACAAATATTTTCCAAAAGTGTCAAATTTTGTAATGGCTCCCATTCGAAAACGAATAGACCGATTTCACTCAAATTCAATGCAAACCAGTCTCTAATAGTCTCCAACTGCAATAAAAATTTCAACCCAAAATCTTTTAATTTATAGGAATTATCGTGATGACAACATGATGGGTTTGCAACACTTTAAGATGAGATTTTTTCGATTTATTTTTTGTTAACTTTTTCTTTGTACTTTTACTCTGAGAGAAATAAATTGCATGTAGACCTATGACCTACAGTAATTTTGGTCCATATTTGAACGAACGTATTTTGAAGAGCTCAGATCGCTCCAAACTGTTATTATATTTTGTCGTCGTTTCAATTGTGCCTGTCTTTATCGTGAATATGAAACATTGAATTTATTTTAACGTTTGTGAAATTTATATGAATCTGGGAAAATGAACAATTAAGACACCTTATTAATTCAATTTTTTTTTTTTTTTTTTGATAGAATTTCTCCGACATATTTGAATTACACGTAATGTGGATGTCAATTAACGCGGTTAAGCTATTTACGACTTCTGTACCGATGCCGCAATTTTTGCTTACGACTCCATTAAACAGATATATGAATTATCTGCGTTGCCAGAATTATTTTCTTAGCCAGGAACACGATGTAATTTTTTTTTCCAAGTTGAAAAATATAATTTTTTTTTTCAGAATGAAAAAAGGATGAGAAACCTTTTAGTGTTGAAAATGGCATACGAAAGAGAAGAAAAAAATCATGAAATAGATGGACAAATAGAGAAATAGATAGATAAATAGATGGTTAGACGCGCAGTTAGAAAGAAATCCAGGGAGAAAGAGAGAGTTGAAAACAATTTCGTTCCTCATGCAACATTTATGCAGAATGTGCCCCTCTCGAGCGAGACGAATAATTTGCAAATTCTTTTCGACGTTGTCGGGTTATTTAAGAAAATTTTACGAATACCCGGATTACGTATAGCCGTCCGATGTTCGTCACGCTTTTTTTGTGTGTCGTGTGTTCGTGTTCGCCTGTTTGCTACCTTCGCCTTGAAATGCAATTCTTGAATCATTGACCCAGAGACCAAAAATTTATTTTGCTGCAACGTTTACTGCGCAGTTGAGTTGAATTTATTCCATTCCAGTTCTTTCCTCGTGGCTGACTGGCTGACATTGTTGAATGTTGCCCATTTTATGGCGAGATGGCGGTTGAGGCATCATAAAGGGCAACCTTCCTTTCGTATGTACCTACTGTACAGTACTTTGTATATTATTAGCAGTGACAACATATTTGTCATGCAGTTGCAAGCTTGCAACGATGGTTTATGCAGGGTACTTTATGATTGGTTTCGCAAACGCGAAATATGAATATAATCGAATATGATTTTGAAAAACTTCCTCTCTACATATGGCTTATCTTCAAAAATTATTTTCGAAATTCCGTTAGTCAGAGGAGCTGTGAAGTTTAAAATTTTGGAATTTACTAATTTGCAAATTTGATAAATTTGGTCGGGTATGGGAGAAAACTGGTCGAACTCATTATGTACATCCGAAAAAGATTTTTTTGCGCTACACCCAACCGAAAAATTCGTTTTTTAATGCTTTTGGACTGAACAGTAAGTTTAGGTTGAAAACAAGTTTTTAAAAAATACGCTTTTAAAATCTGAAAAAAAATTATTTTTTTCAACCCCAGTGGGATTTAAATTCTGAATATTCCGCGTGCATCCAACACGCAATAATGATGATTGATCGGTTCAGACGAAGTGTTCAAAAAGAAAGCATATTGATAAGTGTTAAATGATAGAAAAAAAAAATGAATTTAAGTGCCCCTAAATGTTAGTACATTAACTACGTCACATTGCAATAAAATCGTATAAAGAGGACGTAGCGAATTTTAATACCACGCAAAAAAATATTGGGCCCAAGCGCACTTCTTTGAGTTGACTTTCTCGGTTTTTCGTTTTTTCTAAAGTAAAATTATTAAAAGATGTTTGTTTTTAAAAAAATTTTCGAGTCACTTTTTCTAGAGTTGTAGATGAGAGGGGAGCGGAGATGTTTTGTTTGAAAAAAAGTGAAATTAAGTATTATTATTATTATTTGGTTCTAATTAATAGCAAATTTTTATTTACTTTTTATTTCTTTATTTCTTTTTTTTTTTTTTTTTTGGTGGGGGTGGGTAGGTGATTGATACTCGTGTGATTGACAGCTCTCGCCGAAATATTGCCTACTTTTTGCACTTATACCGCGAATAACTATTATGAAATAATTTTAAAACATTAGAAATATGAAAATTTGCTTATGCGTGTAGTGAAGAGGCTAAGAAGAAATTTATCCGCCCGTCTGGCCATTTCAATTTTGAACATACGTCTTCGTTAAGAGGAAGTTTTTTCTCAGTCGTACTCGGTTATGTCCGTATTTCAGGTTTCATAATATAGTGCATTTATTTTATTCAATGTGTCCCGACAAGTTCGTCAGATGGACGGACAGCCAGAACATGCCTGTGAGAATGTGCCCTTCTGTCGACTGTGGCTCATGCCATATAGCGGGCAAGAGATACCCTTCATCTATCATTTTCTAATGGATTTCCATATATCCATCACGCACCGTTCAAGTTGGAGTATAGATTATTGATTTTAATAATGGTGAACTAACGGCTAATTGTTTTCGTGTTGAAGCTCCAGCTTCTGTTTTCCGAGTCAAATTTTTTTTTGGAATTAAAACGATGACGCTTCCCTCTTCTTGTTGAAGGTGTACCCAGGATAGACTCTCCCCGTCGCCACCCATGTTTAAAAAGTTTTTCTAATTAATTTTATTTGAACTAATATGGAACCTCTTCGTTGAAGGATACCTGAGTGGACTGCCCCTATTTTTCCCCTTCGTCCTTCACTGTTGATTTTAAATGTATTAGTTTCAACCAATGTCTGTGGACGAGAAATTTTAGCTCTTGTGATTATATTATGTTCGGTTTATACGATTCTAGCTACGAAAATTTCTCAGAATGTTATTTTATGACCTGTACTTCCTATCAGTTTGCGAAAAACACTACCGACGCGAACGAGATGAGCTGAACGAATTAATGACGAAGGAACTTATTTTATTTTATTATCTTCAAGAAGAAGAATCGTAGTGCCAATAGTTCGATGGTAAAATTGAGTTCATTATTTTCATTTTCTTTTACTTATCATTGTGCACTTTGCACATTCATTTTTATATATATGTTGCAATTGGTTAACTTTTCTTAGATTATATATTGACTAATTTAAAAATGAGAATAAGTTTTCGGTTCTTCGTTTCCCTTTCAACCTCAATTTGACTTGAAAATTGTAAAGTTTAAGAAATTTGTTTTGGTTGAAAAACTCAAAACTTAGAGTATATGGAGAAATGAGATGCGCTAGTAAACACCACCGTAAAGGATTTTCAAATATTTTTTTCACTTCAAATCCACTTTTATTGTGATAAGTAAATATTTGGAGAGTTCGAATTTGTCAATAAATTTTGTTGAAATGTTCTTTTAAAAGAAATGAAGGTTTTCTTTTTTTTGTTTTGGTCAAATTGCATTTTAATATTATTAGAATTGACCATTTATCTGTTCTGAAAAAACCATCCTTGGAAAAAATTTAGTGTACTCGGAGTTAGACTTTTACAAAATTTCGTAATGCTTGAAATTCAGTTACAGAGTAACAAAATTCTGCCGAAGTATCTTGCATTTCAAATGAGCATAACTAATTGTGTTAATAATGATAAATATTTCCTCTTTACATTTTTCCAAGGGCATCATTAGTGAACGACAATTCAAATTTTTTAATATTTCATTTTGTCCCGCATTTACGATTACCTATACCTACTAAGCTATAAATATTCACTGAATATAACTTTACTGTTTATTGGAGAGGGAAAATTGAACTGATTTATGATTTTGAGAATTTCTTCTTTTGATGAAAGAGGAGTCGAAAATTAGTTCAGTCGTACATGTCATCGATATCACTCGTTGATCGGAGTTGTGTTGTTTTCTACCATTTGTATTCCAGACTAGAGATGCTAGTTATGTAATAAATTTTTTCCGAATTACTGCTTCCGTACCATCTTAAATTAAAATTGATGACGCAAATAATTGTATAGTTTATTTGTGCATTCGAATGAATTGGCAAGCACATCATTTTGAACGATTTTGTGGTTGTGAATTTCACGTTTGTGAAGAACTTGATGATCTTGATTATTTGTGGTTTCCATTTTGTTTTACATTTTCGAATTTTGACCGAAAAGTGCCTCGCAATTCGTTATAAATTACCTCGGTTCTGGGCTAAATTTTCAAAAAGCAACGTGTATTAGTGCAAAATAAAATATAATAAAAAATAATAAAAATAGTCGTTGATGTTTTCAACATTTTTGAACCATTATTTATTTGGTGACAATAATTGTATTATTTTTATTAGGATCTAGACTCTGAACCAATGTACAGATAATGTTGACTCGTCATTTGAAAAGTTATAGTCAGGTATATTTCAAAAAATTGTATTTGATGGAAAACTTGCGTACCTAATAATACTGTAAATTTTTTACCGACTAGTTGCGAAAATGCGTATACCTATCTTCAAAATAATTTTTTTCCAAATCATACACCAAAAAAAAGGTAATTATTGAATCGATTTTCGTTAGCAAAGTTAGAGATTTCCAAATTGATTCGGAACAGTTGAAAAAAAAAAACTGTTTTTTGTTTATTTCTTCTCTAAAAAAAATTTCATTTGTTCACTAGTGTAGAAATAAGTCTTTTCTTAAAAGTTTTTTGTTTGTTTATTCGCCGAAAAAAATTTTATTTCTTCACAAGTGTAGAAATTTGGTTTTTTCTTAACGGATTTTTTTTTCAATTCTTAACGCACCGTTTACACCTACTCAAGTGGTGCAATGTCAGCATAAAAAGGGACTGTTTTACCAGTGATCCTCATAAACAAAATATTATTTCACCTCTCTATAATTATTTAATATCATTGAATAAATAATAACCTCTGTTTGGTGAATTTGTTGTGAAAAATATGTTACTCAACTAGTTAGCCACTCGTGATAATTGACTCATTGTGCTGCAACTACACTACTCATCAACAATTACTCGTTTTGCTAACTAGTTGAATAAAATACTATTACTTGCTTTCATTTTAAAAAGTACAACATCGAAGATCAAAATCAATTATTGTTACATTTTTTCCCCCTTCGAGGCCTACAGTGTAGGCTATTTCAACCTTTTCGATCAGAAAATTTATTTTTAGTCAATACTCATATTATTAAAAAACAATCTTGTGTAATTTATCTCGTTCTGTGAAGAAACTCAATTTTTTAGGCATTGTACGGAGGAAAATTTAGAAAAATCTTTTCATTGGTTTCTTCTGTTCCTTGTGTTATGAACGCGTATCACTCAGGAATTAGTTTTTCCTGAAAATTGTAAGTGAAACGCACGAATTCATGCTGAATTTTTTTGTAATTATCAATTCTCCACAATTTTTATGTTTCAAAATAAATTACGAAGAGCAATTTTTTCAATGTTTACCAGTTGTATTACCGTTGAAAGCTAAATTGTTTAACAATGAGAATGTGCTGATGGTATTTCTTATTTAATGTGTGAGTATAGTTTGCAGTATATTGTACCTGACTTTTTTTTTACCTCTAACTATTATTCATTTCTTTTTAATTTTATGTAATAAGGATTTGCATTGAATGAATTGAGTGATGTGTGCAATTTATAAAATTAAAACCAAATTCTATTTAGCTCAGAGGGTTTCTTGAACTTTTTTAGTCAACAGTTCCTTTAGTGGAGTTTTTTGCGGCGCTCCTTACTCAAAACATACTTAATATTTTCATTATCTATTTATGTTAGTTTCACTGTCATCACAATACTATTCCCTTGATACTATCTATTCAGTAACTGGCTAGTTGTATACATTAAACTGCAAACAAATTACAATGTAATGTTTTTTTTTAACTCTTTAAATTTCTTGTTTGGAAAATTCACTTTTAAAAACTCTGAGGAAGCCGTGGTTCCCCCTGCAAGCAAGCTGCGGTGCTGCGGCGTATAGTTTGAGAAACACTGGTCGAACCCAATTCCGAATTGTGATTTTGTTGTATCGTGGATGATAAATCGTATCCTGACTTTGGAGCAAAAATTGTGTGTTGCATTTCGTCTGTTACAATATTTTTCAACATTATAGTCGTTATGGGGAGTACAATTGTGTTGAACAGTAGTGGACTGCCTTTCAAAACTCCCAAATTTGGTTCTGATATTCATAAATGTTACACTTGCATGAAAAGACCTTTATTCCCCAAAATCGTGAACCCTAAAACCGCCACTTCGACTGAATCAAAATTGTGATGAAGAAAAATGAATATACTTGAACCTTATTAGAACGATTAGTTATCATTATAATATATTCAATTTCTATCAATAAATATGTGTAATTAAGTTTAAACGGATCTAAAAATTAAAAAAATGTCGCTTTGCAAGAATTTCTACTAATGATGGTCTTCAGGTTTTTTTTGCATCGAGAAGGTCGAATGTATAAGACTCGGTCATCTAGTCGTTAGTCGTAATGTAGTTTACGTGGTATAATTATGCCCTGATAAGTTCCTCATCTGTTGCGTTAAAAGATAAATTGATATTTCAGCTGAGCTTGACAATTTTCCGTGCACATGTATCATATATGACTTCGTCCTTGGCACGCATTCAAGAGGTGATTTTGTGAGCCCTTTAATTTTTCTTCGCTTAGTATAATAATATATTGAGAAAAGAATTATGTTTCATATCTCTTCAATATTGAATAACTGTTATACTTGTATTATCGCACATGTACGTATTTAGGTTCGATGAATAAAATTTTCATCTTTCTTATGATCATTAAAAATATGAAACACAAAGAATAAAAAAATTAGACTATCGTTGCTGGCATATCATAGGCTGAACTGTTTTGGTGTGCCTCACCAAGTTGGTTTTTAAATCATCAGTAACCTTGATTTTTATCTGCATTCAACGTTTTTGAAAACATTCATTATTATTTTATTTTGATTATATCAACGCATTTATTACTAATGGTGTTGATTCAGTATCCTTTATTTCACCTTTAAATGTTCAAAGTATGAACGTATAAGTGCCTCTACAATATTCTCTGATTGAATAATAAAATGTAGTTCCAATTTCGATGTAGTTCCTTTGAAAATAGCATTACCGAGTCTCATTATAAGATTTAAAATTTGTTCGGTTGTTGAAAAATAGTATGGATGATGATGAAATTCTGTGTTCAGTTTTAGAAATTGAAAAATAGAAACCGTATTGGTTGTAAAAATAAAAGGCTCTTTCATTTTTAAAGTATGGGCTTTTTCGTAAAATTGGATACTATATTGTATGAATGTGGTAGTGGAGGTTAGATTGTGAGGAGGCTAAAAAAATCAAAAGATTCAAAGGACTAAATTTTTTATAAAAGTGAAACCTAAGTATGCAATGTTGGTCTATCATTAATCAAGTATTTTCTGACTCCATTTGTACAGTTTCAGTATTGGTTGAAAATCAAAGTCCCAAAGTTTTTAAGCATCTCGCGTAAAAAATTTGATTTTATTGTTTGTTCGACGTTTTCAATTAAAAAGCAAAATTCCTCTTGATAATTTCATCGGTTGTTGAATCGAGAAATAAATTTATGAAAACAGATCTCCAGTGATAATTGAATGAATCAGTCTGGAGACTGTGTTCTCAAGAAATTCTTAATTTGAAATAAAGTTTGTAAGTCACCTTTTATAAAGAATTTAAGAGTAATAATATTTTCGAAAAGACGAAATTACTTCTTTTTTTTTTTTGAAAGTTCATTGTTTTTGAGAAGCAACTCGAGATTTAAAATTGTTCACTTACAAAACTGTGGGCCTGTGACGTGTTTGAATAATCAATGAATTATTCTTGTTAATCAATTAATAATAATAATAATAATAATAATAATAATAATAATAAAATTTAATGATTTATTCTCTCTTTATTCATTCTTAATTGTATGTTTGAATTGTCAAAACATGTTTCATGATATTATTGAGATTCGCCTCGTTACTATGCAATTCAACTGAGCAAAAACCCTGTTGCAACATCGTTTAACGATATAGCTTGTTCTTTACATTGTTTTATGAGAGTATAAAATTCACTTTCTCATAACCACAATGTTAGAAAGTTTATATGCTGGGGTTAAGACATTGTTTGAATGTCCTTGAAAACCAGAATTAACAACTTCAATGTGTTCGAAAATGTCAGCTTGGTCTAGATAGGTTGGCTTCATTGTCCAATCGGTTTCGGCAAAAATATCTGAATGTTTGTCGTGATCCTACTCATGAAAAATTGCTAGGTAACTTCTTTTTTGTATTTCTTTAGACGTGAAAAGCATCTTGCAGTGTTGTCGCGTACCAGGTAAGAAAATCTCTATAAAATTAACTGAAATGATAAAAAAAATTTCCTTGCCTTTCCAAGTTTTTTTTTTTCTTTTCTTAATTTTCTACTGTAGTTTATTCATTTTTTTCATAAATCTCGCAAACCTCTGTTAGGAACCATACTTCGAGGGATATCTTAGAAAAGTCGTTCTAATTTTTTTTAATTGGGTGATATTTTCTTCAATTTCCAGTAAAACATTTGCAGTTAAATTTTCCTAGGGAAATGAGCCGTAAAATTCTATTTTTACTTTTACATATCTTGCTGTAATTTTAATTTGAATATGAAAATTAGTAAGCTGTGCGAACGTTGTTGCGATTTATGAATAAAGGTTTAACTATCAGAAGTCCCCTATAAAAACATACTATGCGAAATTTTTTTGAATTTTGCAAGTGAATTTGGGTTTGCTTCTAAAAAAACTCGCTGTAAAATTTTGTTTTTTTCGAATTTGGTTGATTAATTTTTATAATGGATATTCAAGTTTTAAATGCAATGTGTTTTCTGTCAGTATTTATTAGTAGATTATCTCTATCCGCGGATGTAGACTGCTACCCTGAACTAAGAGCGTAGTCATGGTGGACAAAATAGTTATTTATGATGCAGGTGCAAAAAGTAGATGATTTTCCCCCCTTGTGATCCATTATTTTTCCAACAACCCTCCCCCCAAAAAAAAACAAGAAAAAAATGGATTTTTTTTAGAATCAAATAATAATTAATAATTTTACTATTTTTAAAATTTAAAAATCTTTGCATCCCTCTCACCCTTCCCCAACCTCAGATAAAATGACTCCGACAATTTTCTTAGAACCAAAATTAATAAACTTAATAATTTTACTTAAAAAAAAAAAAAAAAAAAAAAAAAAGTCAAGCTGTGCAAGAAAGTGATCAAACTGTGCAAAAAAGTGAATTCGGAAGTGTACATGCAACCAACTATATTTTTTTACTATTTTTTGTTCAGTCGAGGAGTATTGAAAGACGTAATTTTCTGTTGGATTTTGCAAAAAATTATTTTTAACTAGTTATTTATGTCCTGTGAAGCGTGTGTGTATCCCATCATGTGTAAATTACCTCACTAAAACTAAAGGAAACCACTCTTGGGCTGTAAAATTACCACTGTCAGTATTTAATTTTTGATATTGGACTTGTTTAATTTTGTGTGGTTTTAACAAAAAATTTTCAGTTATTGGGTTTGGCAACACTGTTGCCAAGAACCTATTACAATCACCATTTTTTTTTCTATACGATTTTGGGCAAAATTTTCATCTTAAATTCTAATAATATCATAGCTAGATTCTGCATTATTTAACAATTTCCTTCCGTGAAAAAGTTGAAATAAGCATTTGATAATTTTGTCATTAGTTTATTAGTTTTCCATTGATTTGTCTTATCTATTTAAGTAAAGTGTCCATCTCATGTGAAATCAGTTTGAATTCAAAGATCAGTTGCTTTAACTTAAGTTTACTTATGTAGTTGGCCAATTTCAATAATTGCATGTAAGTTGACTGTCTTACTTCAGGTAATTTTGTTTTTTTTATTATTATTCTATGTTTCCTAGTTTCATTCTTTTTTCATTATAGGTGCAAAGGCCAAACCTATTGCAATTTTGAATCAAAATAGCTTGTTTTTTAAAGCCGGCTACAAATCTATTTTCTATAACAAAAACTATTCCTATGCATATAATACCTGTAGAACACCCTGCACAAAATATGCACTCCTTCCATAACAAACGAGTTTAACGTTCTACATAATCGTGAAAATTATAGTCTATCCAATAACGTCATCGACAAACATATCTCATTGTTCCCTCGCAGCCTACGAAAATTCTTCAAAAATCTTCTAGCCACATACCGAAAAAAAAAAAAAAGTTTACTGATGCGTGTTTTCAGCTGTATTCTTCTTTATTTTGGTACGTTCTCTGCAGTTTCTTTTTTTTTCCTTCAAATGTTTTAGGGCCGGTTTCTATTCTTGGGTATCGTTTCAAGGTGACTGACGAAATTGTGAGCTGAAAAATCGAGCATAAAAATTTGAATTTGGAATCACGTTTCGTGTTTGTTTGTGCGTGCGCGCGCGCGCGCGTGTGTCTGTGTGTGTGTGGGTATATAAATATATTCCTTGTATATGTTCACGCCTTGGTGTAGCCGAGTGGTATCTCCAATGTTCATGCACATCGTCGATTTTCTTTCTCACTCGCCAGCATCCATTCATATTTGGAGTGATGTCAACATTGTTGGTAACCACTCCAGTGCAACCCAATAACGTTTATTTGGTGGTCGAACTCCGGCTGAACACTATCAGGCCCGGTTGTACCAACTTTGAAACTTATGTGTGAGCTGGGTTTAATCATAAAAAAGGCATGGTAAAATAAAATTAAACCCAGTTTATCTCACAGTTGCAGAGTTGGTACAATCAAGTCAGGAACGGAAATTAGTAACGACTGTCAAACGAAAACAGGATGGGGAGTACTTCCAACGAATATGTCAAACTTTCAATGTACGAAGTTTTTTTAGTTACCTTACTGTAATTTATTCATTTCGTCCTTTTTGATTTCAGTGCCCGTTTAAATCATATTTGTTTTTCAAATTTCACTCGAACGCCATATCCTATGCAAAATAATTAATTTTTCCGAGTGTAAAGTTGTATTTTTTTAATTATCACGAAGCCAATAACCCTGAGAACCTGCAGGTATCTCGTAGAACTGACTGACGTCTGGTCGTAAACATTTTGTTTTTACTCGTTCACCTTTTTTCCCCTTTTCTTTCCACCTTTAAAAACACTAGATCAGTATCGCGACGGTTAACAGACACTTTCGATGATGGGATTTATGTCCGATTTGATCCATAACTTCTATCTATCTATACCCATCTATAAATCTATACTTCTATACTATACTGACTATACTAATATATAAATGCGTTCAATGTGAGTGTGTCTAATGGATGATCTTCAAACCTACTGAACCGATTTTATTTATTCTTCTACTACTACCAGGATAAAATTTTTACCGTGAAAGTAGGCTAAGTGCTATTATAATCCCTCCACAGTATCCTGTGCCGTACTGTAAAATCTGTATATTTTTGTTCATAAAATAAATTTGTACTTGATTTCAGTTTTCCTCAATTAAGAGATTGGCCTAACAAAGAATCGGACGAAAGAAATATGAAGAGAAATTGAAAAAATAAATATCTCCGTCTCCCTTTTCACTACTTTCTCTTTTTAGGTAGGTTTTCGAAGAAAATCTACGTACTAAAATTGATTTGATATCAAGACTTAGGGGTGAGCTAAGTTCATTTTTCGACTCTTGACTCCAGAAAACGTTTGGCCCTATTATTTGAAATTCATATATAACTTAATTCTCTGATACGTACACGATATAGGGTCGCTATTTTATAAGCTTTTATTCTACTCACTTCTGCGATTTAAAAATATACGAATACTGCAGTCAACCTTCTGCAATGAAATAATATTTATCTCGCATGAAGCTAAGGCCAAAAATAAATAAACAAAAGCTTACGCTTAAAAAACTCGTTTTTAATGTAAACTTATTATCCGATATTCTTGAAATTTGATATATTTATTTGAATCTAGATGAGGATGAGGCCTATTTGTTTTTGGTCCAGATCAGTCGGATGATACGTACGGTACATCCTATTATGTTGAATTTTTGAGGCTTGAATAGTTAATACGTAATATTCAAGTAATACGCATGAAATTTGGTGTTGACATTGAATTATGAATATATTATATTTTAACATTCTCCAAAATTTAGTTGCAATCGACTGAACGGTTCATCCACAAAAGTGATTTGAAAAAATCTTAAATTACTGCTAAGAAGAGAAGATAAATGTCAGATGAACAAACGAAGCTAGTCGTAAAACCGGCGTGTTATTATTTTATTTACTAAGCAATAATTGAATAACTTGCGTTCGTATTTTTTAACTTCACTGTACAATATTCATTATAAATTTTCTTGACACTTTATTAAATGTAATTTTCACCTAGCATTTTGCCAAATAATTTTGATATTTCAATCTTTTTTATTGCATTTATTTATTTATATTTTATACTTAGTTTATCTTTTGGCTAAGAAAACCTATATCTTCTAGCGTCCCTTACTGTGATAGAGTTTTTTCTCTTTCTCTCTCGGTAGTATTACAGCTGAAGAAATTTATGGCTGGAATTTTGACACCATTAATTTTACTACGGTTTTCAGTATTTTGGTATTGGGATTTTTTATGATTATTTTCATATTTATAATTCTATAAATACCTTTATGGTAAAAACTGAAATAAAAAATTTTTGATCGATCTAATTTGGTGAGAATTGTTTCCGTTGCTCTGAATATTTTATTGACATAGAATAGTTCTAACGTTTCGAGAATGGGTTCACCCCCGACCTATGTGATTCAAAAACTTGGGCCTCCAAAAAATGAATACCAGACTTCCTTTAATCATTTAAAATCTATAACAACTAGGGTAGAAAAATAACTGGGTTTATAAGAGAAAGTTGAAAAAGTTTAACAAAAACCTACTGTGTTTCACTTGTAGAATGAGGTTGGTATTGCTGGAAAGAGGACAAAATTTACTCAAATTTACCAATAATAAATGTTTTTTTATCGTTAACGACTTCATAATTATGGAATGAAAAATAGCTAATTAATGGGAAATTTTCCGTTTTTTAAATTGTTGTTTATTTCAAAAACTAATGATTGATTGTTTAAAAAAAAATATTTCGCTAAAAATGAAGTTATTTTGTGTTAATGGTGAGTGAAAATATTAGAAGAAAACTGAAACCCGTTTTTTCATGATAACTTTTTCCTTTTTAATTTTACATTACAAATTGGTATCTACAAAAATGAAACCTATAAATTTCCCTACATAAAAAGTACCTTACAGTTTTTTCATAAGATCAACATTAACTTTCTCGTTGCATTAAGTACTGTGGGCACTGTGGAATACCTTGTTGTGAGAGACATTCTCACCAGAAGGAAATTCAACAGAATTTAAGCGTGTTCAACCACTTCGTACATAAGTACGGGTAAGCCAAAACCAAGGCGAACACTGGCGATTTTAGAGCCGGTTTGGGTGGTTTATATACGGCATATTTGCACGCACACAAACACACATACGTAAGATAATACGTACATTGGTGAGAAGGGCCAGGTTGCATAATCCCCTATCGAGATAAGAGATGGCTGGCTGGTTCGTGTACGAATCGTGACATCATCTTATTGTGTCACGATTCAGTACTCATACATTACCTGCAAGTACGTACAGGTAATTACGATCGAACGTATTTTGTGTGTTTAACGTCACAAGGACAATTGTTTGCCTGCCCTTTGGGGCAGCGACTGTCGTTGAGGGGTCCAAGCCTCTATACCGCATATGGGAGAGTCCCCACAGCTACTCCCCCCCAGTTTTTGCGCCGCAAAAATGATCAAAATGCACAAGGCCTGGGAGGACGTGCGGGTTTAACGCCATTTTTGATCAGCCTCCCACTTTGCCAGGGCACTGCCTACTGCAGCCCCGACACACTCGTAAGATTCCTTACGAGCGTGTGCTCGGGCCAAGTAGTTTGCCCAGCTGTCCTCTCCCCTATGCCTCGGTGGTGGGTTTTTGGTGTAGGCGTAGGGGTGACAATGGGAGTGAGGGGGCAGCGGACGTCTAAACTGAGGCTTCCAAAGCATCGGGGAGTTTGAATTCCCCGCCGCCAAGGTGGCCATCTTCACCTTTTTGTTGGCTGCCCTCTCCGCTGTAAATACGAACCTCATCGGTTCTTTGGTCTCCGTTGGCTTCAGCTCCGGCATTGAGGGTTCTGTCATCAGAGTCGGTTCTAGTGGAGTCTGGGGAGGAGAGATGATAGGTGGAAGCAGAGTTGTCATCTCCACGAGAACATTCTCCACAGCTGGTGCTGTGTCCATCAGGAGTTCCTCCTCAATTCGATCAAGTTCCAACTTCTGTTCCGGAATTTGCCCAGTGTTCTTGGCAATCCGGAACTTTTGGGTTCTTGGTCGTGTTGAGGAAGATTCGGGTTGGTAGTGACATTGGAATAGGTAAGCAAGGAAAACGGAGAGCCAAAAATATCATTTAGAAAACACGTCTGAGATCTAAGACCGTTCTAAAACGGGTGAATTTACTGCTATTTTCGATTTACAGTTCCGTTTTATTATTTTCACATCTTCTTATCAGCATATAGAGGGGATAGTGCTAAAAATTCTCGGCCATATGCAAGTTTTCCCGTTAAGTTCTGATCAGTTTAAGCAGAGTTATGCCTGAAATAAACTCATAGAATATTTTATTCGAATTTTATTACAAAGGAATCTCCGTTTGTGATGTCACAACGTTGAGATTATCTTTGTATTTAACGGTAAACGCATGTTGCGATGTTTATTTCCATATAGCACATGGATTTGTTTATTCCTGTCATTTTCTTTTTGTTGGCGTTCCTCGTTTGCTTATCTCCGGA
Organism: Ericerus pela; assembly: GCA_011428145.1. Classification (NCBI taxonomy): domain Eukaryota; kingdom Metazoa; phylum Arthropoda; class Insecta; order Hemiptera; family Coccidae; genus Ericerus; species Ericerus pela. The sequence goes on along the minus strand of WOFM01000193.1, from coordinate 1,739,219 downwards.
GTTTCTTTTGTATCACAGAGTTCCGATTTTTGTCGCATATTTTAGCGGGTTTTAACTTACGTAGCGGATATTACTTTTTCGGGAGTAAATTTTATTTTCTTTGCATCAACCTCTCAGGTCCGAAAACTTCACAGACTTTTTTATTTTTGGTGTTTCCTCTAATTGTGAATTTTTTATTTCACATTTTTCGACGGATTCTTCTATGTTTATTGGTGAATCCGTCTGGATATTTTCTATGTTTTCTCTCGGTATCCTCTTTATTCTTTTATCGTCGCTTACCATGTATACAGGCTTCAATCTGTCGATTGAAATTGTTCTAGGTTCGCCTGCAATGAGTACCACAAAGTTTTTCTTATCTCGTGATACTACTTTGTAAGGACCGGCGTATGGTTTCTCCAGCGTAGATCTCATTTTTTTGTCTCTAACAAATACATGTGAGGTATTGGCCAAGTGTTTTGAGATGTAAATCTTGGGCTGGCCATGGCAAGCTGCCTGTTCTAGAAAATTGTTGGCATCATTTCTTATATTTTGTATCACAATTTTGGGGCTAACATCCTTCAATTTTTTGAAGAAGTCCCCTGGAAGGCATAGCTCTTTGCCAAATGCTAATTGCGCTGCAGAGTGACCTGTATCCATTTGTAGGGCAGATCGAAGGCCTAAGAGGGTGGTAAGGAGTACGTCTACCAATCTCTTGGTATCATGAGACATGATAGAGGCTTTGAGAGCTCTATGCCATCTCTCGATTTTGCCATTGGCTTGAGGATGGTAAGCTGTGGTATGACTGTGTTGAACACCAAGCTTATTAGACAGCTCTTTAAAGAGCGAGCTCACAAATTGGCGACCTTGGTTTGTAATTATGATTTCTGGTACACCATACCTCGCAATCCAGGTATTGTATAACCTTGCAGATACTGTAGGAGCTGTCATCTCGTATGGAGGGATTGCTTCTGGCCATCGTGTTGCCCTGTCTATTATTGTCAACAGGTATCTGTGTCCTTGAGATGGTGGCAATGGGCCTACAAAATCCATACGCACTGTTTTAAACCACTCTGTTTGTTTGAAGGATTTGAGGGGCGAGCGAGTGTGTCTTCCTACTTTGGATTCTTGACAGTTCAGGCAACTGCGAGCCCATTTGTTGCAGTCAGACTTCATTCGTGGCTATACAAACCTTGCCGAAATTAAATTAGCACTACATTTTGGCCCAGCATGTGACAGATTATTTACACTGTTGAAAGACAACCTGCGATATTTTACCGGTAGAAATGGCCTATTCTTACCTGTACTGACGTCACATGTTAATAAAACATCAGTACTGGGAATTTTTCGCTGTCTCAATTTGAGAGTAGTATCATCGTTCGATAAAAACTCTTGCAATTCTGAATGCTTAAGCTGTGCTTTAGCTATTTCAGCATAAGGTAGTTGGACAGGAGCCAAGATAGCTTCGATTCTACTTAAGGCATCAGCTGGAGTGTTAAGTTCTCCACTTATATACTGAATGTCAATTGACCAATGTAGTCTAATTGTCGTGCTCTTCCCAGCAATGCCGGTTCTGCTTTTTGTGTGAAGGCATATGTTAGGGGTTTATAGTCAGTATACACAGAAAAACATCTACCCTCTAATTGGTGCCTGAAATGCTTCAACGCAACAAAAATTCCGAGCAATTCCCAATCGTACGTGCTATAGTTCTTTTCTGTTTTTGAGAGCTTCCTCGAGAAGAAAGCTAGAGGTAACTTCTTGTTGTCTTTGTCAAGTTGGTACAGGGTTGCACCAATAGCAAAATCAGAGGCATCGGTACTCACGCATAATGGCAGACTTTCGTCTGGATGAGCCAATAGAGTTGCATTTGCCAGTGTATCTTTGATTTTCTCAAAGGCCTGTTTGGCTTCTTCATTCCATTCGATTGGAGTCTTATCTTTCTTTTTACTTGTCTTAATTAGTGCACTCAGCTTACTTTGTTCGGCTGCTGCATTCTTCATGCAACGTCTATAGAAGTTCACCATCCCCAAGAAACGCCTAAGTTCAGCGACATTTGAGGGTTTTGGGAAGTTCAATATTGGCTCTACTTTAGTCTTCAATGGGGAAATGCCTTCGGTCGAGACTTTGTAGCCGAGGAAGTCAATTTCAGTCTGTGCATATAAGCTTTTACCTACGTTGATAGTAAGCCCAGCAGCGTGTATATGCTGTACGACGGTTCTTACATTCTCCTCGTGCTGTTGCTCACCGCCTTCAGAGCAAATGCAGATATCATCCAAGTATGCATATGCAAACAGCAATCCCCTAAACAGTCCATTGATAAATCTCTGGAAAGTTTGTGCTGAGTTGCAAAGTCCAAACGGCATTCGAAGGTATTCGAATAGTCTAAAAGGGGTTATAACCGCTGTCTTTGGTACGTCCTGGTCAGCTATAGGAATTTGGTGGAATGCCCAGTTCATGTCTATTTTGGTGAACATTGTTTTACCCTTCATATTCGTGTTGAAGTCCATTATATTGGAGACTGGATTGCGATCAGGAACTGTTTTGGCATTTAAGGCCCTGTAGTCTCCAACAATTCGCCACTCTCCATTTGCTTTTTTGGTCATGTGGATAGGGAAGCTCCATGATCTTTTCAAGGGGTGACATACACCCTCCTCGACAATGCGATGGAATTACTCCCATGCTGCTTTGAGTTTGTCAGGCAGTAACCTCCGTGCTCTAGCATGGCAAGGCGGTTCTGTTGTCTCTATGTAATGAACAGTGTCATGTTTATAGATTGACGGTTGAGTGACTCCAGGATAGTCAGACAGGATCTGTAAGAGTTGTCCGTTGACTTTGGTACAGCTGGATATATTTGTGTCCAGTCTGTAAGCTAGCGTTTTGCCATCCACACAATGTTTAGATTCACTATCGATCAATTTGCCGTTTTTGAGGTCATTGATCAGGCCAAAATGTGCAAGGAAATCTGCACCCAGGATCGAGTTTGGAACATCTGCAACTGTGAAGGACCACGTCATGATTTTCTTGAGTCCGATGTCAACTTTGCTGGTTTCAAGTTTGTAAGATGGAAGGTTTTGACCATTTACAGTACGGAGATAGTATTTCGGAGGGAGTACTTTTTGGGTTTTGTTAACTGTCAATATGCTCAGGTCTGCTCCCGAGTTGATTAAGTACCTTCTCCAGTTTGTCCTGTCCTTAATGAACAGGTGGCAAGAGTATTTTTCTGAGGGGTCTTCGGCCGCATAGATGGCCCCTCATTCTAGTTTGACGCCTCCTTGGTATAGGATTTGCCCCACCATTTGCATCTGTTGTTACATTTGGTGGCCTCTGAGCCAAACCAGTTATGGAAAAAGCAACATTTATCATCCCATTTTTGAGACTGGTTTTTGGGAGATGATGTTCTCGGAGGAGTTGAACTCTGACCCCTGTTATTGGAACTAGATCTGCGGTCTCTGGGCTGGGACTATTGTCCTTTGCTATTGCCGCTGTTGTTGTTGCTTCTACTTTTAGATCTTTGACGTCAGCTACTATTGGATTTCGGGGAGCTTTGGCCTTTGTTCCTCTTTACTTCATCAGTCAACTGAGCTATTTGAGCTCGAAGTTGAGCAATCTCTCCAGTCTCTGCAGATACTGCACTGACCACAGGTTTTGACCTGGTATATTCGAGTGCATTATCTGCTGATTTTGCAAGGAATTCCAAGTCTGCGGATCTGTTTATCACGGTCGAACCTACGGCGGCTAGGCATTGCACAACGCTTTGAGGAAGTTGTTTGCAAAATTGATTGCCTATGACAGAAGGGGCTACAATGTTATCCACCTTCTGCCTCAATTTTGCTATGAAGATTGAGGGTTTGTCATCCCCCATCTTCATACCACCCATCACATCATCAATAATTTGGTTTTTTGTTTTTCCAAATACATTCTTGATCTTCTTGACGAATCAGGCATATTTATCCTCTTCTGTCGAAGGGCATTCCATGATATCCGGAATGTGGCAGATTATCTGTGGGGGCATGCCTCGACAGATGTGTAGATACCACTGGTTCAGAGTTATATTCTCTGTCTTGAACCTGCCTTCCAATAGGGTCAACTATAAATCTACCTCATTGGGCAGAAATTCTGGGATCTCTATCCTTCGTCTGTGGAAGTTGGGGTTCTGTCCTGGCTGTAATTGCAAGAGCTGCATAATTTGCGCCAAGACTTCGGGCGTCAGCTGTGGCTGAGCACTACCTCCCTGCGATGGTTGTGGGTTTTCATTTCCATTTGTTGGTGGGACCATTGCTATGTCTTTCTGATGACAAGCGTATTCCACAGAACTACTTCCTTCCTTGCTGGTCGAAAACACTGGCTCCTGTGTTTGTACGATGGGTGTTTTTGGGTCAGAACTTTGGCTTAAAGTTCAACCACTTCTCAACGTTTTTACTACTAATTGATCTTTATTTATTGCAGCTCCCAGTCGTGCTAATTCTGGGTGTTGAGGGCCTTCTTCTAGATTTGGTAAATTGTTAGAGTGTCAAGTCGAAGTTGGGGAGGTTGGGGGATGAGTCCAACCTTCTTCCTCCAGGTCTGCTGTCTTGTTTCTCTTTGTTTATATATTTTAAAGAGAGTGGTGTAAATTCCCACTTCAGCAGATTCTACTTCGATGACTTAAAAGGTGTAAGTCTGCAAAAAATTTTTGTATTTTCCAAGCAAGCGAGTTTCTCGCCAACGCACCGCGCTAAGTTTTTGTAAAAGCGCAAGCGCCTAAGCACACCTCACGACGTAGCCAAAAATCACGTCGAGGTCACCACTGTGGAATACCTTGTCGTGAGAGATATTCTCACCTGAATGAAATTCAACAGAATTTAAGCGTGTTCAACCACTTCGTACATAAATACGGGTAAGCCTAAACCAAGGCAAACACTGGCGATTTTAGAGCTGGTTTGGGTGTTTTATATACGGCTTATTTGCACTCACACAAACACACGTACGTAAGATAATACGTACGTTGGTGAGAACGGCCAGGTTGCATCATCCCCTATCAAAATAAGAGATGGCTGGCCAGTTTGTGTACAAATCGTGACATCATCTTATTGTGTCACGATTCGGTACTTGTACATTACCTGCAAGTACGTTCAGGTAATTACGATCGAACGTATTTTGTGTGTTTAACGTCACAAGGATGATTGTTTGCCTGCCCTTGGGGCAGCGACTGTCATCAAGGGGTCCGAGCCCCTATACCTCATACGGGAGAGTCCCCACAGGCACCAAGGTAGAAATGTTTTTTTTTGCCTCACCTGTTTGTAACCTTGTCTTCGACTCTCCTATAACGCCTTGCAAAACTCAGGCTCGAACATAAAAAAACAACTATCCCTCCCTGATGCACAATGGTACTATTGAAGTCATGCAACCAATTTCTAAGCGGTGCTCGCATCTGACATTTTGTCATGAAATGGGCCTCGTCATTTCAGTACAATTAATATAATTAGTTTTTCAAAAAGTATGATTTTTTTCGTACTAACCAAGTTATACATGAATATAGTTTCAAATATTTTGGTGTTGAGAAATTCAAAAAATGAAAAAAATTTTTGATGAACATGCATGCAAGGGGTGTGAGCGAAGCTAAGCTAGCGCAACGGTAGTTATACCCATTTCAAAAATAAGAAGTTAAATTTTTTTTACTGTGGGCCGCAACGCAATGACACACATTAGCAGAACGTAGCACAAATTTCTTTCATAAATTTTTGTAAAATAAGTACTCAGTCTTGCTCAAATTTGTGAACCACGCTGTTTTTTTTTTTGTGTGTTGCGGGTGGTGGCCTTGACTTCTTATTTTGAATAAGGTATAGTTTTATACATATATAAGACAATAGGTGTTCGACGGGTCGAAGAATACTCTGTGTGTGTTTCGTTAGGGGGGAATTGAAAAATTCTGCCTTGCCTGCGCTCACACCGTTAGGCTATTAAATAAATAAAAAAAAAAACAAAAACAAAAAATAAATAAAAATGTGTAGTGGAAAGATTTTACTAATTGAAATGTCTGTTATACATAAAGATTCCTTGAAGCGAAAGACATCTACATTATACACTTCAGGACCCTCTTCCTTAATGTTGTGGAGGAGAATAAGAGGGAAAATGGTATCCATAATCACGGCGTAATAGGTACTCTTTCCTTTTCTGTATCAGTTGGTAGGTAGGTATTGGTGAGGATAATTCCTCGTAATGGATAAATGTACCTTGAATGCAATAATGTTTTCAAAGTGTGGGTGTGGCGATCGTAAAATTGGTGGCGTCGAAGCTTTTTCCATGCAGCATGTCGTTACCGTATCAAATATTTATCTGAGTGAAAAAAAAAAAAAAAAAAAGAAAAGAGAAAAAAGACAACGACGATGATATGGGCTAATGACATTTACTTTTTGAACGACTGAATATGCCAGTTCGAAAATATTAAATTATTGTAGTTGAAGTCTGAAGACGATATTTTCGCTGGTGGGGCTAGTCGACTGTACAGTCAAATTTCCCTGTTTTTTTCTTTTCTCCAGACAATGGGCTGAACACAAGTAGTAATTGGAGGAACATGCACCATGCACTAGAAGGTCGTATTTCGTTTTAGTCGAAAGCTTTTCGAACTATTGGCTCTTTTTTTTGCCTTATCGTCTTGTGTACACCCTCCCTATTCTTATTTCCTCTTGTTGATGGCCTATTTTTCTGTCTCGTGCATTTTTAAAAAGTTTATTTGACAAGCATTAATCCTTTTTTCACTCTCCGTCCATTGGTGGTGTGATCTTCTCTTGAAACATTATCTCCTAAGCCTTATCTGAGCTTTTAAAACTATCTGTCTTGGTTTTTTCTTTTGACACTTTAAGGTTTTTACGAAGAGTTTGACGTCATGAATTGCTTCCATTTCAACAATCGATGGCTTCAAGCTCACTAACAGGAATGTCGAGAGCCAGTACTCTAATTGTTTCATATGTCCTCTGAAACTACGTTGTTTCTTGGAGCTTAATCTAGTGACGCACTGCGCATGCCCCCCCGATACCCCGCGGCCCAGTGCTGTTATACCCCTGGAATTCATGTATGGGCCAACCCGTTAGAGTTATATCATGTATGCTAGATTCGAACATCTGTTGGGTGATTTGAAAAATATTACAGAAAAATATATAATACTTATGATTGTGACTGAAAATTGTATAAGAAAAAAATAGAAATTCTGAATTACAAATTGGACAAGTAACAGACAACTAGTAAAGAGTAGAAATACGTCTTTAACATTTTATAATTGACCTTTTGACCCTCAGCACATGGTAATCAATAAGCACCAAAATCTTTTTATAACATAATTTTGATGAAAACCAGTAACAAATTTGAGAATAAGACGTATTTATTTTTTAATAGAAAAAATTATAAAAAAATGAAATCTAAAAGTTGAAGACGTGGATTACAAAATAAAGGTATGGAAATAAGGTTAGAAAAAAATGTTACTGATTTTATGATAGACCACTAAAATTGTTGGGGCCTTACTATTCCATTATTTGAACTGCCTAAAACTGAAATAGGACAACTCAAATTAAAAATTCAAGAAAATTATGAACATAATATGAGAATGTTTTCCTGTTGTCCTATTACCCTAATCAATAGAAGAGAACAATGACTTATTGATTATTAAGAAATTAATAAGCCCTAACCAAAAACTAGTAACACTTTGCTGAAAAGGCATTATTATAGAAAAATACTTATTGACATTTATCCGACTTTATTTAATAGTTGACCTAAATATAAAATTATTAATACTGAATATGTTACTGGTTTTTGAGAAATGGGATTTGAGTATTAATAGAATAGCAGTAACAATTTAAATATCAGTAAACTCGCTTAGAGGAGAAAAGAACTAGGTTTTTTGATGGTTAACCTAGTGATGAAATAAATGAAATTTACAAATCTGGTATTTTTTGGGAAGGATGGAAGTATTTATTGTTAGCAATTAGTAACAATTTTTCTGAATGGAAAAATTGGGATTTGTTTGTTTTCTTTTTAGTTTACCATTTAAACACTGCAATGATGTTTTATTTTAATGTATTTCGGAGTTGACCTATTAGTGTAATCCTAAATAATCATTATGTGACTGGTTTGGGGAAAGATTGGAATGAGTATTGATACAAAACTAGCAACAATATAAATGTGAGTGAAAACATATGTAGGTCAAAATTTTTTTAGAAGATAATAATTCTTATATTATAGAAATTTGTTTTATTATAAGGAATAAATTCCAATAAATGCAATAAGTATTTCTCAAATTGTATAATCTTCATTCAGCATTCACGAGTGAAGTTTTATTTTGATTTATGGTAAGAGACCATATACGTAATTTCCAGTTTGAGTAATATTGATAGTAAAGTGTTACATAGTTTTACAGTTTTTGAACTTCAGACTATAAACACTAATATAGAACAAGTGTGCTTTCCTTCTTTTTTTTTCTTACAATATGGAAATTTGATCCAGGTGCAGTTTCGAGTCTATAAAAATTTTTATTCAAAGTTTAACCTGTATGTGTGTTCTACTGTTATTACTGTCTATGATTGTATAGAACAAAGTTCAAAAATGGATTTTGTCCAATCTGGATGGATTACGTAAAAGTAAAAATTGGTATTCAAGTTATTTTTAGATTTTTTCAGATTTTCTAATGTTTTTTTAATGGAGTTGGGTAATACTTCATTGTTTCATGTACGTGTTACATACCCGTGAGATAAACATAATATTCAAAAGGCAACCTTAGACAACCTCTGATGATTCTGGAAATGCTGGTTTTTGATCACATCAGACTTTGAAAATTTGTGTATTTCCAGCCCCGTTCCATCATACAGATGGAATTTTAAAGGCTGAAGATTTTTTCTTCTATTAGTATAAGAAAATATGTGAAATGAATTCATTTCCCTTTATTTTCCATTTTACGACTACCTGGAGGTCAAGTACAGTAAAATTATTATCTACTTGATATTTTTGAACATTACTGGCCGTTGAATTAGCTGATTTTCGATTTTCGTGATATATAATGTACCTACGTTGTAAAACATGCATGCCGAGTTGAGTTTTTATAAACTACTGAAACATTTCTAACGAATCAATAGGTCTTTCAGACATTAGTGAAAATTTTTCTCTTATTTTACGGCTACGTTTTTTATTCAAGAATCGGTTCTTCGCATGTGGATCTTCAGTCTGCAAGAGGACTTTACTTTCTTCCGCTTATTTCCTCTTCTCCATTCGCTTCTGTTTTAGCCACACAAAAAAACATCCAATGGGAGAAAATCTAATGAAACATATAAATTGAAGGGGTAAATGTTCTCCCTTCGCGTTTTGTATTGCCTGAGGCCTCGCAACATCTAACGCCCGCATCGAATCTAACTTCTTTGCGTCGCATAGCCGATACAGGGTACAGTTGTTCACTTTAATCTTTTATATTCTAAATTTTTTTTCCTTTTTTTTCAAACTTTTTACAACATAATGGAATTGCCTTTGAAAGTCCAAAGTAGATTGACTATCTACGATGCAAAATTTTCTGGAACCGATTGAAAAATGGGATAAAATAATTTTCAGTGTTCTTTTATGACGATTTTCGTGTTAATTTGGTTCCTTGCATCGGATGAAAGACCATTTTTGGCTTACGAAAATTTCAAAAAAATGTCGACAAGTGAATTAATTATTTTTAAATTTCCAACGCATTTACCTGTGAAGATAAGTTCTGATAAATTTCGATTATGAAATTCATGATAGAAGATAATTTTTTCAAATAATCGATTTCAATTTCAAATTAAGAAATCTATGTTTTTCAGACGTCAACTACAGTTGAATTTGTATTTTAATCGGAAAATACAACTATTGCATTCAGTGCAGTGGCGAGACCTGGGGGCGGGACCTATGGAAAATCGCCTATCTTGAGTTGTAGATCACGAATATATAGGTCACTCAAATTCTTTTGTACACAATATTATATATATCTATTTACACTTTTTTCTCGTTTTAGCACTTCTTGGGTGTCTGTGGAGCCTTTGTTGTCTGACCCATAGCAATGAAACTTACTTGGAGTACTGTTAGAAGCTTTCATGGACTACACATTCGTGTTGAAATTTTTGAAATTCATCCACTAATTTCAGAGGAAGAAGTTCTCAAAGTGTTTCAGATCCATCATGTTGTCATCACAATAATTCCCATAAATTTGAAGATTTTAGCTTGAAATTCTTATGACAGTTGGTGACTGTTAGGAACTGGTTTGGTACTGAATATGAGCGAAATCGGTCAACTAGTTCTTGAATGGCAGCCATTACAAAATTTGACACTTAGAAAATACACACTTACCGCGGTTGATGCGCGGCAGAGATATTTTTTATAAGCTTTTATTCTACTCACTGATGTCATTTTAAAATATAACAATACTGCTGGCAACTTTCCGCAACGAAATAATATTTATTTCGCATGAAGCTAAAGCCAAAAATAAAAAATAAAACATCTTTAAAAACGCGTTTTTAATTAAAAATTTTTTTTTAATTGCCAAACTTTTTTTTTTTCATTTTTTTGAAGTAGGTATTTTTTTTTATTAGTTTTCTGTTTACAGTCTCAAAAAAAAAACTCCAAGGCAACAGAAGCTTAGTTAAAAAAAGTCTGTTGTCAAAAAGTGAAAAATTAGTTCCTAAAAAGTTATTAATTGGGAATTCCGGCTTCTACCAAGAACGCTAGAGTAGAAGACCATTGTAGGATAATTATTAATAACCAAAATGGGATCTTACCTATTCAGAACTTCCGAAGAGAAGTTTATGAAATGTAAAGAAAACAATAGGTGGTAGTTGATTGAAGTAAAATCTTAAACGAACTTTAAAAATAAGAAAATGAAAATTACGATCCGTACCGAGGTAACAATAAATTCACTTGTTTTTATTGCATATATAAGTTTTTGTTTTTGGTGCCAAAATTTTCCTTAAGTTATAAAACGAAAAATGTACCTACCCTCACCCTCGATTCGTTTCATGACACTAAGATTAATAAGTAGATTTTCACAGAAAACTTACTTGAAAATTGAAAAATGTTAGTTCATGTTGAATGTTTTTCTTCTAGGTTTTTTATGAGATTACCGTGGGCGTACTTTACCATTTATTGAGCATGACGAGTATTATAATAGTGAAAAAAAAATGAGGCGACCTGTCGTTCAAAGTATTTTGTTGGATGGTTGTCTCCAGGCTACTACCTATGTAGCTGAAAATTGAATTGTCCGAAGATAATAATATTAACTTACCAATAATAAAGTCGGGGGAGTGTATTTGTTGCTCATTCTTAGTAAATTCGCGGGGGAAAGATTTAACGAAATTACTGATTCAACGACAAGTCGACAAATTTACATCTTTGTACAAATTTTTAGACCATTTTTCATTCATTCCTCTCGTAATTTTCTGCCACTTCCATCACCTTTGTTGCTGGTTGCGATTTTTTCTTTTCCCCGTCCATGCGTAGGTGTTTATTTTATTTGTTTTATTTATTTTGCCCGTCCATACACTTTTCGAGCAGTCCACACATAATTGGATGATGCGAGCGGAAAAATTTTTTTGGCCCCCTTCACCTTCAACTGTTGTCTCCGCATCTCGTCGATATAAAAAATGACACAAATTTTTTTCCCCCTCATTCAATTTAGCCCAAATTACGGACTGCCACTGGAGAATTTACTTGTGAATGCGGGTGCATGCTCCCACAGGAAAATGGTTCACATTCAATGTAGACAGCGAATTTTTAATTATTAGTTCTGAAATCTATAAAATTACAGGGGAGCCAGGCCATCCTACGAAATTATTATGATTTCCCCTTCGAAAAAAGAAAAGAAGGCCGAGTCGGCGCCTGTGTAAGTTAAATTGACTGAAACGATCAAAATTATTTTTCAGTAACGGTAAATGAAGATGAAGAATATTGAAAATGACTGTCAGTTGTTTTTATTTTTAACGTTTGAAAAGCTAATATACCTTTGAAAAAATTCAAGTTTATTGTGTGATTTTTTCTAACAATGGTGGAGGTCGGAACCTGTGAAGTTTCAGAAATCTGAAAACTCGACAAATTGCAATGTTGAATTTACATCCAGATCATGTTTTCATTGTTGTACAGATATCTTATATAATCATTGAAAATGCTCCAAAACAATTACAGATATGATTATTATTTTTTGTTTTACTGACCCTATCGGTTACAATCGAAATTATATGGCCGAAATTTGGAGAAGATGTTTGGGAATTATACTTTGCCCTGAATTGATTTACGTTATTTTTGTAGACTCCAGTTTCCTTTTTTTCAATCGTTTAAAAACAATATCAAGCAATCGAATCAAACTGGCTGACAGGATGGTTATGATTTTTTTTCGTACCTGCATGTTCCCGTCGTAAGAGCTAACCTCGACCATTATATCAAAGATACAGTTGATCATTCAAATATATTAAAGTTACTAAAACAAAAACATTTTATTCCAAAAAATAAAGGAAAAATTTTTCGAATATTTCATTTTAGATTCATAAAGTGTTTGCAAATATTTAAGGTATGCAATATATTCGTGTAAAAGTTTCTGGTTGTGTTTCGAATGGTAATGTTTTTCAGCTGTCCCCCTTTTGATGAAAGCGATCAAAATTGAAAATCATAATGTTGAAAATTATATTCGAATCGTTATTTTTTTTCAACTTTTGAAACTTGATATGATAGGCGAATAGACAGCATATTGATTGAAGTTTTTTCATTGGTTTTAATTTGTTTCATCTGTTGAGAACTTTAGACAGATCTTTCTTAATATTTAGTCGATTCTCTATTGCTTTTCTTTCTCTCGGTCTCTTATTATAAAGTGGAATTTTATGACAGACTCCACCGTATTACTTTTGATAATTATGTACTCAATGTATTCAACTGTAAATGCAGAAGACTTCGAATGTAATGTACCCCACGACCTCGAATTACGAATTGCGAATTCTGATCTATGTTAGATGGGTTCCTTCGTGTGTACGAAAATGTAAAGCCACTGTAATGCTGAATAAAGCTAAGATATTGCCTAGTATGAGATTAAAAAACAGTGTCTCTTGATGGGAAACCAAAATAAATAATGAATGACTCATTGTGCTGAATAGATTTCATTTACTTGTGGGTCGGAACAATCCATGTTGGAAAAATGGGTGAGATTTAAAAAAAATGCATAAAAGCATGCAATTATGCATGCAACGGAGTAATAAACAGTACTGTTCCCATAGGGTACACTCCTTATACGCCGCATACGATCGGGATTTTGTTATAAAATCATGTGTATACTCGCTATACTCTGAAACAATTCACAAAGATAGAAAATTGTTTAAAAAGTGATCAAATTAATTGATTTTCCTTCATTTTTTGAACACTTTTGTTTATTTTGTAGAAGAAATATGAAATTTTATTCCTTATCACTGATATCCCTCGCGCCCCAAATTAACGATAAGAAAAATATTAAATATCCAGGTCATGATCAGGAACTCGAACGCTTAGTATACCCTCAGAAGAAATTATGAGATCACAGTTGATGAAAATTGCATACTTAAAAAAGAATACTTTATGTTACATTGTTTGTTCCATGCGGGAGTGTCATTATCAGAAGCAATGCATAGTAGTAACAAGTAGTAGTATGATGCATCCAGAAGTATTCTTTAGTATGCAATTTTTGTCACCCTGTTGCATACACAGTCATATGAACTTCATGAAATGCATCAAGCTGTATGCAATTTGTTGTATGTGAAATAGTACACTGCTCAAATAATTAAAAAAAAAAAAAAATGCCTGTAGTAGAATTTGAACCCTTGCCTCATTCGTGGTAGATCCACGTTCTAACCATTGCACTTCAAACACAACTTGTGATGATTTAGTACATCAATTTCCTGAAAGATGGCGTTAAATTCTAACATATTTACTCGGACACACGAAAAGACATGAGCCATTTATACGAACTAAGATCTTAATAATTGTTAATGAAATAGTATACTTCAACATACGCGTGCAACTTTCGTTCTGAGTACTTGTAGTACAAGATTTTCCTCGGTTTGATGCTAGATACATTGAATCGCACTGAGAATTGCTGTGGGTGTTACATGTCGAACATTGTGGCATGCGATGTAACATTTTGCCAGTGGGGGTCTGCTAGTGATCATTTAAAAAATTTCTTAACTGTTGAAATTTGTTCTACTGGAATTATGCAATAAACCGACTAATTTATGCAATCCGCTATATGCTAATATGTACTAACCTATCGATTGTGTGAATCGCATCCTACTAATTTTATTTTTTCATTTTGTTTTAGGTGAGTGCCTGATTGGTTATTTAAAATTAAATTTCTTTATGGTTGTTCGTAAGGGGTAAGTACCTACACATTTTATTCAAGGAATCGGTACATCATTTGAATGATGTAAATTCCTGTCGCGAGTTATACATGCTTTATAGTTTGTAAAACATAGTTGAAAGTCTCTCACTATAGATTGATAACATTACTTTGTTGTATGCTACTTCACCTTGTACCCCCCGCAACTCTTTCACATATTGCAATTCGAAATTTCATATCACGTATTTCGTTACTTTGAACTTCTCGTTACTTCTTGTCCCCACTTTGCTCACTTATTATGTCCGCGGATTGGCTTAAAATTATTGTATTCTTTAGTTCTATAGAACCTCACATAGAAATTCTACAAGCTCTTAAGAAGTAGAAGAGTACCTAACCTTCATTATGATTAAGTATCCTTTTTTTTCTTTTTTCATTACCTCCAATGATTTTGGCAAAAGAAACTATTGATTTTGGTCGTCAAGAGAGCTAAAAAACGCATAAAATGTATCTATTTCCAAGTTTTTTTATTTTTAAATTAAGTATTTTTAAATTTTATTTCATTTTATTTTACAATTAAAAATTTAAAAAGGAAACCTCCTTTTTCGTTTTTCATCAAAAAATTATCCATAGCATTCAGAGGAAACGTTTATGATTGAATTTCGAATTTTTTTTTGCATGTGATTAACGCTATATAAATGAGTCATAATAAACGTGAATGAGAAGAAATAAATTAGCATCGTAAATATAATTTTTCGAGGTGAAGCAGGTTATATAGGAGAGAAGTGTTAATCTTATTTTAATCGCTTTTGGCCGTCATTTAGAAAATTCGACGAATTAGGCGATCGTTCGTGCTTTTTAACGAACATCTTTTAAGTACCTCTGAAGTAGAGTGAAACACTGTTGTTTTATTGGTTTTTCAGTCTTTGTTTCACCTATTTGTGCATCAAAGATGGTAAAAACGAAGGTTTTTTTTTTTGTATCATTTGGCAATTTGGGTTTAATAATTTAACTTAATGAAGGGATAAAAATTCATACTTTTAACTTATTCGATAACGAAACGGCACCAATGAACGAATTTAATACGCATAAAGTCAGATAAAAACTGTTTTGCAAGTGTTTTAAATTTGTAAAATTTTTGATAAAATTTAAAAATATGATATTCTTTGATAGCAGATTTCTGATTTTTGTCGCGAATCTTTTATACAAGTAAAATAGAACCCTACTTCGCTGATTGACGGACTGATAATGTGATAATATATCGCTTCAAATATGTCTATAGATTTTATTTTTATTCACAAAAATCGATCGCCGATAAAGTAAGTTAGATGTTTTTCTTGGGTGCTCAAGCTTTAAATGAAAATCCATTTTTCAGTTAAAATGTAGGCCTACTACACAAAGGGCATTGCATAAGTAAGTAATACCCTTTGCTCGCAAAAATTTACACGATTTGCATTTTTTGCACGGACGAGAATACATCGGAAATTATGTTTGTATTTGATTTTTTCTTTTCGTTAAATAAACGTACACTTTGATTTTTGAGTAGGTTTTTTCTATTGAAAATCTACTTATTAATCTTTGTGTCATGGAACGATCTGGGTATGCGGTTGGGTATGTTTTTCATTCCATAACTAAATTCAAGTATATAAGCCAATTTCTTGTTACCAAGGTATAAGGTCGCAATTTTTATCCGATAGTCACGAAATTTGGAACGAACATCAGTGCTAACCTGAGGACTTGACCTATTGGTTATTTTGCGGACCGGCTGTACGGAACTTCCGATATGGCTATTTTCGTTTTTGTTTTGGCTATCTTCCAGGATTGACTAAATATTTCACACATATAAAACTGATATCTTGCAAGGTAAATCAACCATTTGTTGCAATGAATGGGAACTTGTAGTTGAGAAGTGGAGCAGGCATCCAAACAAATGCTGTATAGCTGATAGCTGATAACAAAGAACAACCTCCTAAAAATTCTCTTTGCCAACATTGAATAAGTAGTTGATTCGACTGGCAGGTTATCAGAAGCAAATGTGCATGCAATATTTGGTTAATCTCAGCTGATTTCTTCTCCTTCACCCATAAAATGAATGAATTCATGCAACTTAATAATTGCGAATGTATTTACTCTGGATGCTTCATTTTTAATGGATTTTATGACTTATTTTCTATTCAGTGATCAACTTGAAAGGTTATCAGTGTGTTTCAAAACTCAAATACTTACATCGCTTTAAGTTTTGGTATGCTCAGCACAGGAAAATGGGTATTACTTATAGAACACCTTTCGTTTTTATAAAAAATATCCGATTTTCTCATGAATTATTTGTTTTACTGACTTTCATCAATCGTTTCTGAAATTATTCATGAAAATTATTGTCAATACCTAAATCATCTATTAGTTTGTGATTTTGTTACGATAATTAACAAGAAATAAAAACAGCCTCTTGTGTAATTTTGAGTGGCTTTAATCTAGCCCAGTTGTGGCAACTTTAAACTAGGTTTAACTGTTAAAATGCATGGTAAAACAAAGTTGAACCATACTCATCGGTGGTTTAACTATTTGGTACAAGCAGCACCTAGCATTACAAAATGCTATTGTTGTTATTGGTATTCCATCATTTCATTATTTTTCTTTCAGTACCTATGAAATAATTAAGCATTGTTGATGAATTTATTCTATGTAAATGGATACTATATGAAAGAGTGAAACTACAAATCTAAGTGCGACTTCATTAACATCATTAATCCCACCAGAAATGAAAGTGAAACATTGAAATCCCTGAAACAAGTGACGCAAAATGCCAAATAAAGGTGGATGAATTCATTTCATATACTCAGTTATACTAATAAAAAGACTAAATTTTATGTTTTAAAAATCCAGAATATATGATGAAATGAAATTGGAAGTCCGCAGATTTATAAAAGATAATTATAATAACTGTAACTACTGGAGTAGTATGCACTATATTGTTTCAAAATGTCTTATTGATTTTTAGTAATGGGCTTTATTTTTCTTGATTTAATCTTACACCTCTTTCTTTTTCTTATTATATTTTATTATGTGGCAGTAACCAAACTGGATTGTTTCCAGTTAAGTTCCCAGAATGACTTCATATATGTTCATTCATAGCAGTGGAAGTTCTTCTTGACATACAGATGTTTAGAGCTTACTTCCAGTTTGGGTAATATTAATATTGAGGATTTGCTTAGTTTTATAGTTTTTAAGCTTCATACTCTATACACTAATGAGGAACAAATATTCTCTCCACCTTTTTTTTCCTTACAATATTGAACTTTGACCTTGGTTCAGTTCCAGGCCCGGAAACACATTTATTCAAAATCCAATCTGTATGTGTATTCTACTAAGATGACTGTTTGTAATGGTATAGAACAAATTTTAGAAATGGATTTTGTCGGATCAGGACAAATTACGTAAAAGGAAGAATGGATTTTCACGATATTTTATTTATTTTTTTTTTTGCGGTATTGTTGGTTGAGTCTCATTTGTTCCATATACCATGTTACGTATCTATGAGATACATATATATTGTTCAAAGAACATCCCTGGACAATTTATAATGATTCCGCAATTGCATTTTTTTGATTTGATAAAATCTTGAAATTTGTGCATTTCTGGTTCCATTTTATACTATAGACTGGATTCTAAAAGTTGAAAATTGGTTCTTGTATTAGTCTAACTAAGTATGTGTGAAATGAATTCATCTACCTTTACTTGGCGTTTCGTGGCTACTTAGAGTAACTAAATGTGTTAGTGTGCGACTCTTTTTGGAAGTTATTCTTTCCCTAATTATTTTTATGAGCTGAAGTCCTCGTTCCTTCGTTAAGAAGTTTCAGGCCCTTTTTTTTTCTTTTCTTTTTATACTCTGAGCTTCGAAGTCCATGAACTGTATTACACGCCTATCAACGAATGGCAGAGAAAAAATTTCGATTCACTCGCTCGATAAATTTGCGACTTTTGTTCAGAAAAATAAAAATGGTTAAAAGCCAAGGTAAGAGTACTGTGAAAAAAGCGTGAAACGATAAATAGCTTGTACATAAAAAAAAGAAAAAAAAAGAAAATAATTTCAAACTGGGAGGTGACGAAGTATACTGAAAATTTCAGGGTGAACGTACATATTTTATGTGTGTTGCGCAGAAAGCAGACAGATCATCCCTTACGCAGTAATTTCTACCCCATCCCTTCCTCAGGTCCAATACCCTCAGCACTCCCATCATCCTTCGTCGTAGCTGACGAGCGAACGGCGACGACTGAGGGGGTTACGACGTCGTCGTCTCAGCTACCCTTCTCCCCCTAAACCCAGACCCCCATTTGCTATCGTCTCGCTTCGAACGCATTTTGTTCATTATTTTTATGCGTCAATGCATCGGATACGCAACTGATAGTGATTGTCCGCCAGTTTTCTCGTTGCGTTACCAAATTTTGAGTCTTAGTTTGAGCCGATTTCTAATTAAACTTGTTTGTTTAATAATGATTCTGAAGTTTTGTTGGAAAATGAGAAGGAAGGGAAGGAGGTCGGTAATGAAAAAACAGCGATGCGTGGTTTGAATGAAGGCGAGTGCAGTGGTCTTGTTATGTTTCATACGTTCTTACTCTCGTTTCAAGGATATTCCATTGCCTCTGTCGAATCGAAATTAAATTTTCAGTAGATGTATCACGAAGTCCATATCAATAACACCTGAAATTTTAGTTGACTATTTTTGTTCGTCGTGTTGTTCTCTGTTGATCGTAGTTATTGAGGCCTGCTGAAATTGCTTCAAGTGAAAACTGAAAAAAATTTCCTAATACTTTCGTATTATGAAAAATACTTTGAAATAATTTAATAGGTTTACCTCTGTATTTTAAGGATGTTCTATCAATCAGTCTGAATGTTGGTATCGTTGAGTGTTAGCCACCACTCGTGTCTTTCTCATGTACTGTAGGCCTTCCTCGTTATTAGGTCTCCTAATATTCGGTGTTTCCAATATTATTGACCAAGAGCCTAAAATAAATATGGTAAATATGGACCAATGGAGGATCTAATGAAAAAAACCCAGGTAGTAAATGCTTGAAAAGGCGTTTGTTAATTATTTTAAATTTGCACGTAATAATTTTATATAAGGCTAGAAAGGCCCGAAAATTTTGTCTGCTAAAGGCCTAGGTCAGATATTGTTAAGCAAGTACCTGTTAGAACTGCCACTGATACGGGCGTAAGGCAACAGATGTACTCAATTGGTGGTCTGCTTCTTGAGAAAATACTAATAAATATTCGAAAGTAGCAGTAGCTTTGTTATTATCATGTGTTCTGTATCTCCATTGTCGTAGCTAATGGAGAGTAAGTCTGGTGTTATGAAAATTTGCTTAATTCTGAAAGTTGAATAAGTAGTGGCGTTTTGAAAATTTCAGTGAATTGTTTTATCTTGCTAGAATTGAGGTGATACAGTCGATGAATGAAAATATTTGTCTTATCAATAAACTAAGTGATAAAATTATCATACTACATTATAAAATAATAGAAATAAATTTTTCCCAACACATGTCGCAAAGTAGGTGATTTTGCGCCTCTTTTTGAAGCGCAAAATTATGAATTTGTGACCCATGATTAAATTTCGATACAGGGAGCAAGAATACGATAGCGGGAGCAAAACCAATTTTGCTCCTGCTAACGAAATTTTTTCTCTGTCCATCAACCAATCAGGTACATTCACCAACTTTGCGGCAGATGTGTTGGGAAAAATAACGTTTGCAACATGAGTTCAAAGTGAGCAATCCTCAACGAGTTTGTAGTTCGAGCCGAAGGCGAGTGCTTCAAACATTGAACAAATGAGGGGAGTTCACTTTGCGCTCATGTAGCGAAATGTAAATGTACTATTACTTTAGAATTCTCAGCCCCAAATTCTTCCTCTGTTTCAAATAAATTTTTAAATCAAAAATGTTGATCTGTCCTACGAATTTGTGCGATAGTTTCGGAAGTGCCTTGGAATATTTAATTTTGCAATACATAATGCAAAATGCGCCATTATGTAGGCTATTTGTTTTCAAAGTGTGAGATGTAAAATTTCCAACCAAGGAGCAAAAGTCAATAGCAGATCAAAACAAGTATTTGCTCCTGCAACAAAAATGTATGGATCCTCCCATCCAACCATTCAAGCCTTCCCTAATCGCACATGCGCCCACGCTATTTTTTGTAATATCTCTTAGAAAATAAAACTTTAACAAAGAAAAATTTTTTCGAATGGCATCTATCCAAAAATTTAAATTATAGTTAATTTTTCATTAATTTGCGTTTTTTTTTGTTCGTTTATTTTCATGTAACTAAGAATTAATTTAAATTTTGATGGATTAAAAATTTAAGTCAATTATCTCCTCTTTCCAGCCGTGCCATCCTCATTCTCTTAGCTTAAATAGCAGCTGAAGAATTATTAATTGAAAAAAAAGAGGTTTCCAGATTCAAAGTTTGGTTTTAAAAACGAGTTTTTAAAAAATGAGTTATTATTATTTATTTTTTGGTTGTAGCTTCTTGCGAAATAAACATGATTTCGTTGCGCAAGGTTGGTTGCAATTTTCTGTTGATTTGCGTTTTTACCCAGTTTAGTTGCAAACGGGGTATTAAAATTGACCGCATGGGAGGGTTAAGGTGCGGGTGATGAAAATTATCCATTTCATGAAAAAAGAAAACAATTGGTGTCATTTTTTCATTTTGACCTAATTTTTTTTATCTGTGTATATACATATGTATCGCCCAAAATTTTGTATTCACGATTCTGAGAAAACTACCTGGTGAATAGGGCTGAAATTTTTAAGAAAGATAGTTTTCATATTGGAGCAAGTCTGAAAGAATTTTTTTTCGTATCTGTTCATTAGTTTCTGAAAAAACTGAAAAACAAAAAATTCCTGGAAAAGTCGTTTTTCTGGGATTCTGAGAAAATAACAAAATGGATCAGGTTGAAATTTTCACGATAGACTTTCCTTATGTTCAAGTTTCTTAGAAGTTGGTACCTATTAATTCATTACTTTCCGAGAAAACTAAAGTGAAAAAATTTCTGGAAGAAATTTTGTGTTCACAGTTTTGAGAAAACTACCAAATAGATAGGGCTGAAATTTTTATGAAAAATAGCTATTGTATGGAAGCGGGTCTGTCTAAAGTAGTCATAGGTATGCCCCAAACTTTGGTCTTTAAGGATGATGACTTTGCCACATGCGAAATATGTATAAAAGCTAAATCTACCCGACTTGGTCATCTTGGTGTGAGAACTAGACCAACTAGAAGAATGGAAGTAATCTCATCAGACATCATGGGACCCTTTCAAGAAGCTTATAACGGAGAAAAATTTATTATAACATTTATTGACCACTATTCAAAATATACTCTTGCATTTCCTATATTGAGAAAATCACAGGCCTTTGATAAGTTTAAAGAGTATTATTTATCATTCAATACTAAGTTCCCAAATGATCCCATCTCTGTATTAAGAACTGATCAAGCAAAGGAATACTCCGATTCAAAGATGACATAATTCTGCTCCGAAAAGGGAATAACTTTAGATGATGGTGTGGCATATATCCCGAACTAAATGCTATAGCCGAAAGGCAAAATAGAACCCTACTCGAAAGAGTTAGAGCTATATTATACGACGCAAAAATTGCTTTCAAATTATGGTCCACAATTGTACTTGCTGCCGCCCATATCATCAATAGAAGTCCGACCTGCATCAATTTAGGAAACATTACCCCCTATGAAAAATTATACGGGACTAAACCCGACATATCCCATCTTCGAGTCTTTAGTGCTATTGCCTACAAACATGTTCCAATTGAACAAAGACAGCAATCAGCAGTCAAAGCCAAGAAGAATGAAGAGGAGCATCTTGACCCAAAGTTCCTACCCCGAGCTATAAAAACTATTCTTATCGGATTTTCGAATGTAGGTTATCAGGTATTGGACCCCGTAAAAATGAAATCCTACAAATCCTGTGATGTTAAATTTGATGAGACGAAAACATTAGCCAATTTTACCTGTAGACCTGAGGAATTACAAGTGAAACCCTTAGAAGAAGAAATTGAGGCAATCTATAGGGTCAATGTACTAAAACAAGCCTCACTAGAAGACTCACAATTTATAGAAGATTGTATGCCAGTAAGCTTTAGTGATATATATCAAAATCCTTTCAAGAAAGAGTGGCTAAAGGCTATCAATGATGAGCTGCAATCAATGTCAGATCTTAATGTGTGAAAAATAGTAGATCGCCCACCCAACATTAAACCTATTGATACACGTTGGATATTCACGGCCAAAGCCAATGAAAGAGGAATAATGTGCCCCAAAGCTAGACTCGTAGTTAAAGGTTTTATGGATCGATCCGAATACACCATGACAGAAACCTATGCACCTGTTGTGCAACTCTGGTTAATTAGGTGGATCTTATCCGTAACCAACTTATTAAACTTACAACTAGTTCAATATGATGTCAAAACAGCCTATCTCAACTCCAAAATAAAAAATGACATCTTCCTAAATATTCCCCTAGGTTGTAATGTCGATAAATCAAAATTGTTAAAACTCGAAAAATCCATCTATGGTTTAAAAACATCAAGTAAAAATTGGATTGAGTTACTGGATACTCATCTTTCAACATCCAATTTTACTAAATCCAAAATTGACAGATGCGTCTACATACGTAAAGATGAATCAGATGGCATTGCCTTTATGATAATTTACGTGGATGACATCTTACTAGCAACCAACCATCCCGAGTGGATTAATGAAATAACCACCCACTTTGAAACACGTTTCACAATGAAAGTCATAAATAATCCATCTCACTTTGTAGGTTTCGAAATAGAAAGAAATCGTGAATCACAAATTATAAAGCTCACACAAAAACAATAAATCCAAAAGATTCTCCAAAAATTCAAATTATGTGATTCCAACTCTTCCAAAATGCCCATGGAGACAGGCCTAAAGTTGAGCAAATCTGACAGAACCGATAACAAAGAATATAGATCAATGATTGGCGCACTATTATATGTATCTAGAGGCACAAGGCCAGATATATCCTTTTCTGTTAATTACCTGTCAAGATTCCAAAATTGTTCTGATGACACTGAAAAGAATCATGTACGTCGAATCATCCGGTACTTGAAATCCACCATTGATCTTGCACTAGTCTATAGATCCAATTCTGAAGGCATATCTGCTTATGTCGATGCATCCTATGCCCCCGACATTGATGATCAACCTATAAATTTAACAGAATTAGAAAAAGGAAAATCTATAACTGTTACTTAATTACCATGTATGGTGACCTTGTAAATTGGGGCGTTCATCGCCAAAACATTCATGCTTCATCATCCACAGCAGCTGAATTAATTGCTCTTCACGATTCTTTTGAGGATATTGAACTTGCTTGGCTCCTCAACCGTGAATTCTTCTCAATTGACACTCCTGTAACAGTATACATTTCAGTCATACATGTCATTTCCGGAGGAGGTCAAAAAAGTCTTCGAGCTCTCATGATTAAATGTTATGGACTTGCCCAAGCCTATAACGATAGAATCTTCACTTTCAAACAAATAGCTACCAAAGACCAATTAGCTGACTTACTCACAAAAGCCTTATCCAGTAAACAGCACATTACTCTAACCCATAAAATCCTGGAATCCCCAAATCTTGATCCATAACATGTCATATCCAATATCAGATCCACACCTGTAATACAACAAAACATTTCACTTTAATAATTTAAAAAGTTCCATTTCGAATAAATTTACCTTACCTATACTTACCTTGTTTACTGCATGCTATTTACCTTAATACCTAAAAAAAAAAAAAAAAAAATGCATGTTACTATATTTAATCTACCTTATATATATATTAATTACTCAAAATACTTACCATACTCGTCCAATTTAGTTACCATTTTTTATTTTTTTATATACACAATTTCACCATTTTTATACATTTTTTTTCAATTCATATTATTTTTTTATGTAATAATTTAATTAAATGTAACAACTCATAAATTTTAAAACACTATTGTAACACCCGCAGTTGTGATCGGTTTAAAAGATTGTAGGGGGTGTTGAGACCACCAATCCTTCTCCCCTCTCACTCATACGAACACACGATTACATAAAATACATAATTTATTTATATCTATTCGCGGCTATACTGCTCTACCACTTCCGCCGTTCATTCGTTCATTTCCGTTAACATTCGTTTCTCTCTCATAAATGTACTTTGCTTAAATTATGTATCTTCTTCGAAATACACTCGCTTATTGGACGGAACTTCGCTTAAATCTTCTTTTCTTGTTTCATCTCCGATCCTCATCCTCTATAATAACTATCGATGTATCGATAACTATCGATATAAATATTGATCACTATCGATGTAAATATAGATCACTATCAATTTAAATATGGTGCAACTATGTTTTCTTTTTTTTTTCATTGTCTACTTTCATGCAGCTAAAGATAATCGAAAAATTACATGGATAACAAATTTAAGAAAATTTTCTTCTCTTTCCAGCATTTCCAACCCCAGCTTTCTAGCCTGAATAACGTGTGAGGAATCATTGAGTGAAATAAGAGATCTTTGTTTCAAAATTGAAATGTGTTAAATTGAAGTGGGGCAACTTGAGGATCAGTTTTTCACTAGCCTATTCTGAAACTGCAGAAATTTTATGTTAGATAAGACGTAGTACGCATGCATCATCAAAACAGTGATTTAATGATTGCTCTGTTTTTTTTTTACCGTTTCCTGTGAAGAGTTGTGACCACTTAACAATAGTGAAAAATTTTGAGAATTCTATTGTTCTCAGGCTACAAAAATGCCAAAAGTTCACAACTGCTGTGAAATTGATGCAACTTCTCACAGCAAATGTGAAAGAAGAATAGAGCTAATGTAACGTAGTTTCAAGCTGGACATGCGCTAAATTTTATTTTTTTTATATTTGCTTAAAATTTCTTACGTCATTTAGAAAACTATACGGACGAAAACGTCTGTTTTTGGGGTGGGGACTGCAAAAAGTTATTTAATGATGGGAGACATTTCACATTTTTAAACTGAGTAGATCAACGTCAGAAGTTGAGATTCTAAATTGGTTGCTTCCTTTTGATACATTTTCTTTATTCATTGTTAAGGATTTTTGTTTTATTTCAACTGAAAAGCTTGCCTTTTTATATAGCTAGGCGAGATTTTTCAACAGAACGTACTGGTGGTTTTAAAATTTTTCATTTTGTAATCTCTTTAACTTTTAAAAAAATAAAAACATTACTTCCTATTACATTGGTTTCTCTTTACTTTAAAAAGTTCTGTTAGTCAGTGGAGGATACAGTGTAAAGGTTTATTGCCAAGTTTTCTTTAGTTTTTCTTATCTGCTTGGTCTTGTATAATATTATTGATGTGAAGAAGATCCCTTTGAGATTCAGTGTGGTTTTTTGTTAAATATAATTCCAACATCTGGTTTACCAGGGAGTGACAAATAAATGCAGAACGATTCGTTCCTTCGAACAAGCTACGTTATGTGTTACTTATCTGCAAAGAAAAACTTTGACCGAAAATATAATTTCGAATTTGTATTTTTGCACCACTGCTAAAAAAAAAGATAAAAGTTTAATCTCAGTTTCGTATAGTTGATAAATAATCTTTTATTGCGTTTCCAAATCATCTTTTCACGAGATTGAAGCTCTCATATTGAGATAGGGGAGGCTAAACAACTTTGTGAGTTTTTTTTTTGTTTTTTTTGTTTTTTTTGTTTTTTTGCTGAACGTTGAGTTATTAATGTAACTATAGCGCTTCCGTTTACCATCATAATCTGTGATTCTTTTTTAGTAGTCTACCGTGTTTTCGACTAGTTTAAAGTTCCAAATAAAGGTCAATTCATTTTAGATGTTCAAGTGGTTTATGTGACAATTCTATTCGTTTGAATACATCCGGTGTGTGTAGGTAGTTGTTATTCGCATTTTCTGCTACCTCGTATTTTTGATAATTTGGTCCCCCGAAATTTCCAAATAATATCATTTAATATTAAGAAAACTGATATGCCTGTAGAGTAGGTATGGTAATATAATCTAGCTCAATTTTTAATTTGTTTTCCACCTAATCGATTAGTCTTCCTCGCAGCGGGTTCATTGGTAAAATGAAAAGAAAATTACGATGTAAAGCGAAATTTCTATACCATACTGCCAGTCGCAACACGTGTTAAAATATCAAGCCTCTAATCTGTACTCGGAATCGATTAAAATTTCGACCCGTAGAGGTCGCTCAAGATTACCGCCACAAAATTTTCAGGGAAGTTTCAAACTTTCGTGAACTTTGGTGAACGGACAATTATGCTAACTGGCGCGCAAAGACACGAGGAAGCGTATGAAAAAGAAGACGTTCAGTAAAAAATTGACTACTGTCGAGAGATATTTTGTGAATTTATGTTACAGTGTAGACGGTATGTAAAAAAGTTTGCGACGTTTGCACTTAATTAAATTTTCGATGTTTACCGACAAATGTCAGGACATTGTTGTTTAGAATGTATTCATTGTCTGAACTGAATTTCTTGATTATTGCTTGAAAATTAGGCCTTTTAGAACCATTTAAGCTCTAGAAATGCAACATAATAGGATATACCGGATGCACCATCCGTTCAATCTGAGCCAAAAACAATTGGGGTTCCTCCTTGTTTCTACAGCCTGTACGGAATTTCATGACTATCGGATGAAAATTGAAACCTGTACTGTGTTAAACAGAAATATGTGAGTATATACCTATTATATTTATTTATGAATTTCATCCAATTGTGCCAAAATTTTCTTGGGGGCATGAGACGAAAAACGAACCTATCCCCAAGCCTGAGTCTTAATACCGGATCAATTTTAATATATATATTTTCTTCAAAAACCTACATAAAAGTAACGCAGCAAGCTACACAAAAAAATTTTAGTTTTGCTTTTCAAGAACCAGTCGCTATGGTGTCTAAAATTTTCTTAGAGTCATGAAAGGAATAACATACCCACCCCTACCCATAGGTCGGTTCATGAGAAATTTTTATCCGACTTCAAAAAAAAGGGAAGTTCGTCAGTTCGATCCAAATATACATAATTATGTTATTAATTGGGTTTTTTTTAAATGGTGCGTCAGCTAAATGATTTCCTTAACTGGCACGATTTTTCCAGCCAGTAAATACAGTTAGCCAATTTTCCCAACTCTATACTCATTTTTTAGGTAACCTTCCCCTGTCTCTCTTGTTATCATTGTCCTCGGTTCCGATGCGTCAAATGTTCGTAAACTTTTTCAAACATTCGTAAATGTTGACGATTCCTTTAATTTGATTTAATCAAACCAATTAACGCTTATCTAACGAGAATGAGATAAGTAAGTACTCGCGCATGTTGGATATCTCTTTGGGAAAAATATTTTACTCACGCGCTTGCGGGTTTTTGTCGCCGAAACTAGCGCAATTTTCTGTCCGTACCAATCAAAATATTCACGAAAGTTGGCCAGCATTTTCTGTGGTAATCTGGACCGACAGTAAAACGTAAGAGGTGAAATCGAGAGGATCGAATGAATCGGTTCATTCACGTATTCGTTCGTATACACCAATTTCAGTTTGCCTCATGAATTCAAAATTTTTAGATTTGTCTATTGCAAAATATTTATCGCTCGGCTAATACGTTGGGACGAAGATGAGTGCAGTGGAGTGCCGTCTCTCCCCAGATCTGGTGGTCTGGGCGTTTCGCTTGGGAATAGAGAACACAAAACTAAGATTGTTCGGGTTTCTGAAACATGAGATTCTGTTTAAATTCGATGGAAAAATGATTCTGGAACCCCGTTGAAGTCTCCGAAGAGAAATTTAATTTGAGCAGTTCATTCTGACGCAATGGTAATGCTTTCTAAAGTTTTTATTGATGGTTTAAATTTCATACCATTAAGTTCGACCTCGTATTATGTTTTCATTTGATGTTTCCCTGTTGCGGGAAAAAAATAAATAAATAAAAAAACAAAACAAAGTGAGGAAAAAATCGATGCAGTTTACGCAGTTTTTGCTTTAGAAAAGAATGAGACGGCGAACGTGAGTAAAAATAGACGAATTGTGGGATGAGCGCGAAAAATCGTGGGTGGCTGGCGCTTATAAATGTGCGCTAGATTGCCCAAGTGCACCAGTAAAATTTTTTCTTTTCCTTTTTTTTACCTCCTTTCTTTTTGCCTCTACAGAACTCCTCAAGTTCATGGGTAAGTTGTACGGAGAGATGGTATGTGGGACCCGTAAAAGAACTGTAAATACATGCTGGCGCTGAACGTCTGGCTCGATTTTTTTTTTTCTTCGTTCTTTTAGAAAGTGAAGCTATTCGGCGAAGAACGCTCACAGATCAAGCGAAAAATGTTTATGGCAATTAAAAGTTGATGAAAACCCGATAAATATTATTGTAATTATAGTTGAATAAAGCATCTGTGCAAGTTGTTCCCTAAGGTAATTGTGGTTTTTTGTGATCGTTGACCGAGGAGGCTTCTCACCCTTATGTTTGGCGAGTGAATGGCTTGGTGTAACGATGGATTTTAAAATCACACTTTCCAACGCAAGGTGTTTAATGTATGTTGTAATGTGCAAAAGGCCAACAAAGAGCACACTAACAGTCGAAAAGCAAGAGGTTCCAAAAGATAAAATTGAAGATGTAAATTCGTGGACATATACTTTATTTATAAGTCTGAACAACCAAATTTAGGGGACTGAGTGCACACACAAACCTCACTCATTCTTACACTTTGAATCAACAAGTAATTATATTTAAAAAAAAACAAACGAACATAGAAAGAACGCATGATGAACTAATTAACTTGAATCACAAAATAATGACTAATCTTAATATTTCAGATAAATCGCAAACCGTGTTCAAAAACAAAGGTGTTGACATACTCTAAATACTGTAGAAAAGCGAATTTGGATCACAATATAAAGAGGAAAACTTCTAAGAGAAAAAGATAAATATTTTTATAGCTTCATTTTTAAAGAAAAAAGACTTAAGTCGTAATTTTCAAAATAAAATAAAAGATGCCATGTCATTAATGACATTTAGAACATAAGTGACGAGTCTGAAACAAAATGGAAGAGTTTACAAAGAAAAAAAAGTATGGTGGTCCAAGTTTGAGCAGCGAGCAGTTGGCACCTTTGTTTTCCACAAGCACTTGGTGAAAAACGAAATATTCATAAAATAAAAGTAACGAAAAATAAGGAAAAGAACAAAATACAAGAAAATAAGGCCCACATGCTACAATGTTTCTGTTTTTTCAAACTCGTACTTGCGGTTCTTTCCAACTTTTGAGTTGTTTGGGACCTATAAGGTTGTTAAGTAACAAAACTTTCATTCCTCTGGTTCTGCTTTAACTGCTAGCTCTCATCCGTAAAACCGAACAGCTTGAAAATTGAAAAGTTGTCAGTTTGAGACAAACCATCATTTCGAACAAAGTACATCAGAACAATATGAGTGCACTTCATAGAACAAATTAAGTATTACCCAACTCAGTTTAAAAAATGTAAGAAAGTCTGAAAATAACATGAAATTAATTTTTTTTATATGTAATCCATCTATATTGACAAAATCCATTTCTAAACTTTGTTCCATACCATCATGAACAATAATCACAGTAGAACACACGTACAGATTGGATTTAAGATAAAGGTTGTTCTAGACCAGGAACTACACTTGGACCAAAGTTTCATATTATAAGAAACAAAAAAAAGGAAAGCCCATTTGTTCCATATTAGTGTTTGTAGTCTGAAGTCCAAGAACTGTAAAACTATGCAAGACTAACTGGAAATTATAATTGTCTTTTATCTTAAATCATAGTAAGAATTCACTCTTGATAACTGAATGGAGATAATACAGTTTGAGAATTTTTTTGGATACACGACTGGAAACTATTCAATTTGGTTATCAGCAAGTATTATAAAACAAGAAAACGAAGAAAGTAGTGTGAAATAAAGTCTAGAAAAACTGCAGTCTATTACTAAAAATCAATACCAAATTTCATACCTGAATTCTAATGAAAATACC
Organism: Ericerus pela; assembly: GCA_011428145.1. Taxonomy (NCBI): domain Eukaryota; kingdom Metazoa; phylum Arthropoda; class Insecta; order Hemiptera; family Coccidae; genus Ericerus; species Ericerus pela. The sequence continues at coordinate 1,708,876 of WOFM01000193.1, read as the reverse complement.
AGTGTTGTGGAGATTCTCATTACATTCAAATAATTAGTTCCAAACAATTAGTCAGATGAATATAATGTGAAAATTAGGATCTTCCATAATCTACTCAATCAGGTAAAATGTATCCGGAAATTACAAGTTTAAAAAAAATGAAACTTCTCAAATCCAGTTTTGTGTAAGTTCTTACTAAGTTTTTCATTCCAGCTCAGAAACATCTATATCTGAAATCCAATCTGTAGGCTGTGTGTTCTACTGTGATTACTGTCTATGCTTGTATGTAATAAAGTTTAGAAATTGCTTTTGTTTAATCTGGATGGATTATATAAAAGCAAAAATGGATTTGCAAGTTATTTTCAGATTTTCTTACATTTTTTTAACAGAGTTATGTAATACTTCATTTATTCCATGTATGGTGTTACATACGCCTGAGGTAAACGTAATAATCAAAGGGCAACTCTGGATAATCTCTGACGTTTCCGGAAATGCAGGTATTTAATAACATCAAATTTTGAAAATTTTTGTATTTCCAGGCCCATTTCATCATATAGAAGAGATTCTAAAGGCTAACGATTTGGTCTTTACATTAGTACTACAAAGAATGTGAAATGAATTCATCTACTATTACTTTCCATTTTGTGGCTACCTAGAGGTTAAAAACTAACTTGTCATAATAAGTGATACTTCAGTGAGAAGAGGATCTTGAATTTTGTGACAATTCTTTGATTTCTGTTGTTTTTTGTTTTTTTTTTCCCAAGTCTTGCATAAAAAATTAATTAAAGAATTTTAAAAATTCATAATTTTTATTAAAAAATTTAAAATTTGGAAAAAAGAACAGCGACTATGTTATCAGTAACACTATGAAAACCTAAACTGGCGTATCGACGCGAGTTGAAAAAATTCTTATTTTTTAGTGCTTCTGTGATGTTTTGCGGAAATGATGTCGAAAATAACTCAATAATTGGAAAATATCTACCTACATTACGAGATTCGTAATTAATAGGTAGATAAGTTCTGCAAGTTTTTTTTTGTCTTTTATGTTTTAGTGGATAGGCTACGATTTTATTTTCATTTAACTTCGAATGAAATAATTCAATTGTGAGGTATGATGGATTCTTTCTCTCTTTCTCTCACATTCTCTGCAATCACTGAAACTTATTTTAATGATATTGTTGGGATTTGTTTGAAGAAACCTTAATTGTTTGTTGCACTAGTGGATTTAAGGTAATAAGGGGACTTCAACCCCTTAAAAATAAAATGAGTTTTCCGAAAAAAACGTATTATCTCCAAATCCGAAGTCCTTCTTAGATCGAAATTAATTAATCGAGTCATCCTCTTCCCCCTCCTAAAAAAAAAAAAAAACATTGATCCGCTCTTAGTTTTTTTTTTTTTAATAGATTGCGAGAAAAAAAAAAGGAAGATTCGAAAAAAGTACAAATTTTCCATCGTCTCTGTGCCAAAGAGAAAGAAGATTTTAATTTTGCATTAAATTATGTTTCGAATTGAATAAGCTCCGAGAATTCTATGAAAATATGTTGAATTAGTCGCTGCTACAAGACACATCAAAATTCATTTTTATCTTGGCTAATTTGAAAATTAAACACCTATTATAAAAGAATTTCTCAGTACTTAATTTTCTATCGTAATTCTATTTTACGCGTGTTTTCAACTGAACTGTGGAATCAAAAAATAAATTTTTCTTGTAATCCAATCTCTTATAAATGCGTTGTCTTGGGAAAAAAAATAGAACCCTGATAATTAGAAGACTCCGTGCAAAATGGCGTTATGCAGTAGAAGTTGAATCGGTGTAAACTGCCAAAGCCAAAGCAACGAGATCGATGCAAAGAGCAATGAAGATAACCTTGCTCTATTTCCTCTCCCCCGTCTTTTAGTTAGTAGAGAGGGTGCAAAGGTTGACTGCAATAACGTACATAAAAAAAAAATTAATGAATGCATGAATGAACGACTGAACGCATGAATGAATGACCGAATGCATGAATGAATGAATGCATGTAGTGAAACACGCAAGTCGTGCACGTGACTGCAATTGTAAATTGGCAGAGTTGCATTTATTCAGCCGTCAACCTCTCCCCTCTGCAATTCTATTATTCGAGTGCAGAGTGCATTCGATCGTCATTTACACGGCCACGCCACGTCATAGTTTCTTCTTCGCCTCTTTCTCTGTCTGTTAGTTGCAGCACGACAGCTGCTCAAGTGCAACGTGCACAACCGCACTCATATTCTTGTTGTGCAAGCCACGCAGTCACCTGAACACTTACCGGCAGGAATATTGTGCAACGCGCGTTCCCCGTCAAAAGCCGAACTCCACAAGTAGTCGACGACAACGTGGTCTTTGTTCCTGCCCTCGCCTTACTGTCGGTAGTGCACCCACATTGCATAACAATGCCACTATCATTCTGCTCCGTATAGTCCGAATTTTTTCTTCTTTTCGCACGAATGAACTTTACGAGTTTATTGCCCTTGACATTACTACCAGCCAACACGCACATGCCCGTACTTACCTATTTTTTTAATTTATTTTTTCGCCATTGGCCGACATTACGATTCCAGTAATTTCCCCTGCTGACCAATAACCTATATTTCACTTCGGTGTGTTCTGTGTTTACCTTCAGCGGTAAAAATTATTCATTTCCTCGAGGAGTAAGAAAGGTGTAGCCGGTGATATAAGTGGAGAAACGTGAATCGTATTTTACCAATATTTCACAAACCAGTTTTCCATGTGTGAGTGCGCGAAATTTGCATTTTCTACTTTCGTTTCGGAGTTGTCGTCAAAATCGGTTCCCTTGGTTTGGAAAAAAAAATTTTTTTTTTTCTGTTTTCCTATTTTTAATGCGAACCCAGCTAACCTTTATGAAGTACGTTTTGCGTCATAATTCGAAGAAAAATCTACTGAAGAAAGTTAATAGGTAGGTACCGCTGTGTTGGCTTGAAATTTATCTTCGAATTGTAAAATACAACTATCTTTTAATCGTCTTTTTCAAAGTCTGTCAAAATTATTGCATATTTTGAAGAACGTGTCTGTAAATTTTTTTACAAAACGTAGAATTAGAAGGCGCATATTCAGGGGGATTTGGGCCCCCAATTCATTGGCACAAATGAAGGCAGAGGAATCCTGTCCCCTTGAAACAATTTTTGGAATTTTTTTCGCGACGATTTTAATCAACTCTTACGTTGGTTCTGGAAGAAAATCTGCATATAATTAGAATTGATCTGGTATTGAGACGCAGGATTAGAGGTAGGTTTGTTTTTCGTCCCTTGACCTCAGGAAACTTTTGGCACTGTACACACATTTCTGTTTATAAAACGGTACAGGTCTCGTATTCGATAGTGATGAAATTTGGTACACTTACTCGAGTTTTGACAAGGAAGAACCGGATTGTTGTTGATCTAGATCGGCCGGATGGTACATCGGGTACATCCTATTATATTGTATCCGTAAAACTTGAATGGTTATAAAATGAGTAATTTTCAACCAATGGTCACGAAACTTTGTACAGACATTGAATGTATTATATTTGAATATTATGCAAAATTTGGTTTCAATTTGTTTAACGGTTCGTGCCTAGAAATGATTTGAAAAAATCTCCAATTACCTATTGCTAAGAAGAAAAGATAAATACCAGATGAACCAACGAAGCTGATCGGAAAGCAGGTTTGCTGTTATTTCATTTGCTAAGTATGTATTGCATTAAATTAATGACATTTTGATCGTCAGTTTTTCGTAGCCATGACTCACCAAATTTCACATCCTATTTGCGCCTATTCCCCAATTTTCATTAATTAATGTTATTCAGTTAAATTGTACTGTATTTTCAAACATGGCACGGATTCAAGGAGAAAAATTGTTTTATTTTTGCAAAAAAGAGGCAATGATGTGTCATTGTTTTTTGATTTTAGTGGGCCTATCGACCTGATACTCTTGATTCTTGGACTCCACCAATGTTATCGCCAACAGTAGGCTATCGTTTCGTAATCGTTTATACTTTTATGAGAATTCACAATTTTGTACTTTACCACGAAAATAATACCAAGATTTCTCTGTATACCAAAATGTGAAACTCAACGTCTTCCTCCTTCGAAAAAGAAAATTATGCGGCCCGCTGGTCCTGCATAAACAACGGGTGTCTCATATAAGATTTCAAATCTCAATTAACCAAACATTAAACTTTTAGATAGTCTATATGATGACTTTACTCAATTAAATATTCTTCAGGTAATTATTGGGCTCGACACTATGTTGAAGTGAAACTTTTATCTGATTTTCGTTCAATGAATCAATTGAAGTTTAATGGGCCAAGCTCTCGCAATCGCGGTGATGCGTTTCATGATCGTTTTTTAGTTTACTACCGTGCGCAGGGAAGTTTCATTTGATAAAGTTTAGTTTATTGATGAAAAATGAATATTTTCTAATGTAACAAATCTGCTACGAAATAGAAATTCGTCCCACTTGTGTATACTGAACTACCCAAATATTATTCGATGCTCCCAAATTGAATTAAAATATTGTTGTTTATCCGTGGCCAGTCAATGTTTATTATTTTTCATTTAGTTAAAAAGCTACTCGCTAAAGCCATGAAAAGTGTTGTGGAAACCATAAAAAACAACAAAACAACATCAGTTCCCTGCCTCTGAAAACGAAAACAAGAATGGAGAATGTGTTGGCTAAAAATGCTAAATTTAAGATATTTTAGGAATGAAGTTTTGCCAGATTGTTGGGTTTCTTGTATTGACTTGTAAATTGTTGAATCGTATTTATTCAAATCCGCCTTTATTTACTTTTTTTTCATAATTTCGAATCGGGAATACATTCTGTACTTCTCTCTCTCTCTCTCGCTCTCGTGCCTATTTACATCAAGGATGTAAATTGAAATTATTCGTTACCATCCAATTTTCTTTCGCTGTGGGAAATCTGAAATTTCATGGCTATCGATAATGAACTCGAATATGGGAAATTTTAATATGGTTTAGAATTTCGCCATTTCATTCCACCTGAAATGTATTCACATTCGAAACGTAATTTTTATTTCAACAATCTCAGTATTATAATGATTTTTTATGTGTGAACTTGTTACAGGATGGGGCTTACTGAGCTTTGACTCCGCAATATTTATTGTTTCTTTTTTTGTTTTTTTTATTATTTGGGGGGAGGTATATTTTTGACACTAGCTTGTTTTAGTTACTTACGTACATAATTATTGAATATTATGAGTTTTCTTTTTGAAAAATAGGATTGAACAACGCGAGTTATATATTTCTCTTTCCTTGAATTGTGTACTGGACGTACTCAGTTTTGGAGTGAATGGAAGAGAAGCAGTAAAACTACGAAATTATTGCCTTAAATATGAGCAGTCAAAGTCTTTACGTCAATTTCTGGATAAGTTTTAAAATTGAAGATGATCAACTATAGAATTTCATAGAAATAACTTCCTCTTACCTTGATCTGACACAGATCGATGGGAGAAAAGGGAGAAATTTCTCTGAACACCAAAAAACAAAAATGAGGAAAATATATATAAATTGAGAGGAAAAAATGAGGGTATGACATAGAATCCAGATGAAAACAAACGAAAACCATCCAGATTTGTTGGAAAGCAAACTGTTAATCTCTATACACAAAATACTTATTAAACCAAAAATGTTGTTCATTAAAGTCAGTTAAAGTATACTTACTTTGAATTTAAATAATCGACCGAATATCATGTTGATTCTTTCGATGGTTACCTACTTCCAGAAGAGAATGTGAAGATCTGAGAAATGTTTCGTTTACTATAGTCGGAAAAAATTTTTTTTAAATAATTGCTTAAAATTTGGCACCGACTTGGGAAGTTTTATTAAAAAAAAAGGAGTTAGTGTTATAACATCCTCGATCAAAAATAGATGATGTAACATCCTCAGAAATTATTTCTTCCTTTTTAGTGTTTTTTTTTTAGTTAATTTTTCTAACCTTTTCATCACTTTTCATACTTTTATGATGAAAGTCACAAAACTTCTTAAGTATCTAAGCGCGTGGAACTACTTGCTACTCATACAAAACCAATAAAAAATAAAAAATCCCCTAAAAACGGATTATGAAGTTAAACTAATCTGTAAAACCAAAATTTTTAAATATTTTCAAATTTTTACATTTTCCTATCAGAGCTGTTCAAAAATATCTTGACATTTATTTGGATAATGCACAAGGAAACTAGGAATTTTCTACCTCAGAATTATTTAAACACAAAATTTATAGTTGTAAAAAAGAAGAAAATAAGTTTTTTTTCCTGTTTTCAAAATTAAAACTAGGAATACCTTGATGATTTTTTTCGTGATATAAAATCGAAAACATTCCGAGATGAGAAAATTATAGATGAAAAAAACTTTTAGTAGGACTATGAGACTTTATGGAATTTTGAAAAACCCTAATATTGATATATACGAACATACAACCTCCTCCTTTTTTTAAGTTGGTTAAAAACATCTCCAAAACTGAACAGTGCGACCTTGTTCTCCTGTAACGAGCGATATTTGTTGTTGCATTCTGTAAAACCTTATTAAAAATGAATGGTAAATTTTTTTTTATTCATCATGGGGATTCCACTGATACTTTACGTCGTTTCACCCACTTAGGCCGGTTAAGCAAACTTTCACTTGGCGGAGGGACTTTATACCACATAGAAGGAGGCTTGAAAGGCGTGGTGGCTGAAACGACGCTAAATGTTAGCTCGCCTTATGTTGTTAGAGATGGAGTGTGAAAATATGTCGATTCAAATTGAACCAAGTCGTAGAATTTTCAATTATTTAATTTAAAAAAAAGTATATACGTATATACCGGTATATATATCGGTACATAATTTTATACTCTTAGTTCACCCAACCCTCCCCTCAAGTCGTTGCCTTTGAAAGTATTCACTTCCCGCGCATTTTTTTTCGAATGTAATATAAAGTAATTCAAAATTGACCTCAGTATTCATGTCACTCACTTTTGTTTGGTGCTTTATTATGTTGACTGTCGAGCTTTTGAAATAGCTTGCGGTTGAACTCCAGTCAACCCAAGAAAAAGTTGTTGGAAATTTGAAATTTGGCCGATATCACGACGAAATGAAGACGTACGATAAATTATTTACACTTCACGTAATTCGCCTCCTTGTAAAAACTGTGTGGAGTTTATATCGTTGTTGATACCTGAAACGCGCTTACTCGAACGCTCAATTCTCAAACATACAATATTTAGATAGGTACGTAATTTTTCAGAAGTGATCATATTTTTGATGGACAAGTATTTCTTTCATTCGAGTGTGGCCTCTTCATTTCTCGTGCTTTTGCTGAAATTATGTTTTTGACATAATTTGAAATTTATGCCCCCAAGTCACAGAAAAAACGAACTGCGCTTCCTTGAAGGATTTACTCGGCTTTAAGTAATCGAGAAAATTGATTTAGCTTTGTTTTTTCTTTCCTCGTATTCGTAACTTACTTTTAACCTCCTTAGTATAGACTTTTAAGTCTGCTTTTAGAAGCGGTAGGTTGAAGAACGAATGTTATTCGTATCCTCCGGCGGTTTTTATTCTTCCAAAGTTTGATTTTCTCTGCTTGACATTCTCGTTATTTTGGTAAATTTACACATTTAAAGAGTCAAGGACGTTCCGAATAGGGAGCTGATAGGGGTAAGTCACCCTTAACCAAAAAAATTAATCGGAAAATCGAAAAATTTTGAGAGCAGTCGGAAAATTCGAATATTTTTAACAGACTTGAACAAAAAAATCAATTCAATCCGTACATAGGTGTAGTTTTTTTTTTTTTTTTCCTTCGGCAAATTCAAGTGATGAGACCGCATCTTCTCCATTTTGCTGGATGGATTTGTGAATGGCTCTTGTGGAACTATAGTTATACATTTTCTGAGTTCTTTGTTTGAGATATCTACAAAAATAATTTCAAGCTTCTTTCGTGCAGCTACTTCGTTAAGTTCGTAGTGTTATAAGAGTATTCATAGAGTGTCATTTAAATTTTGATTTTTTTTTTTGTATACCTATAGGTGGCGTATGCCCGTAGGTTTGGACATTTTTCTGTTTTCTGAGTTTTTTTTTTCCTTATTTTTAACCGACTTGAAAAAAGGAGGAGGCTCTATTTTCGTTCGGTATTTATGTTTTTTTAATATATGTACTCCGATTACTCAGTAGTCGTCAAAGTGACTTCGATAATTCAGTACTCATTTAAAAGAAGGTAGTCCAGAGGTGGTTTCATTAAATTTTTTTCAAGACTGGAGCAATACCGGATCAGAAATTATGAACCCGGATCAATCTCGGATCTAAAATTATGAACCTAAAATTGAAAATTTAAAAAATTTCTGTGAAAGTTAGTGTCTTACATTTTTTTTTAGTTGCTGATTACGAATCCGCTGTCAGATTTTCAAAATTTAGAATTGCTGATTCAATATGGTCCATTTTAAATTCTAATTAAGCCAATCTGAGTGAAAATTAGTTGGTACGTAGACAGAATGATAGATTTATGTATTGGACTCCTTTTTTTTCAAATTCAGAAAATTGAAACTAAAAATCGAAATATAGTACATAAAACCTTTTTTCAAAAAAATGAAACCGATTCAAAAAAAGATGTACCTACATTGAAAAAATAAACCAAAAAAAATCATTAAAAACGAAAAAAAAATTTTTGAGGTTGTTACAACATCTGTTTTTGATCGAGAATATTAAGTATAACGTCATCTTCTTTTTTGAACAAAACTGTTGAAGTCGGTGCTAAATTTCAAGCAAAGAAGCCAGTTTTATTTTTCTATAAAAAGTTTTATCGTGATAAATTACCGTATTTGTTTGAAAATTGTAATGCCTAACATGCGGAAAACTATAGACGCATAAGTATTTACTTAAAAATGAAAAAAAATTAAAATTTTGTTTTTTTTATGAATGACGTTGTTTGAATCTTTTTCGTTTTTTGTCGCCTGATTGCTAATTTTTTGTTTACGGTGTTTTTGCGAGAATCGACTGAATTTTTTCACTGAATTTTGGAAATGAATGTACGCATTTCCCTTTTAGATAATTACTAACACTGTTTCATCTTCGTGCTTATATTTCTTGAATTGATTCATTTAAACGCTAATCGATTGTTCACTACTTCACTGAGTAATTTTACGCCCGACTTACTGTTAATTGAAAAATTACTGTGATACATTAAAAGTAAAATTTTGTTACATTTTTATGTTTTATTTATTTTTATTATTCAAGAAAGTTAGAACTTCGGCCTTAGGCGATTGCATTATCGAACTGTTAAAGCATTTACGAAGTTGATAATCTATGTATTGAAATAATCTGCTAAATTTGTTTAACTCTTACTTAAACTAAAAGAACTTTGGTCCTAATTGGCACTATTTAATGAATCTTAATTTACGCAATTTAATTTATTTGGACAAAAATCATGGTGGAATAATTTACACATGTTGGGAAAGGAGAGACCTGGAAAAGTAGGAAAGCTTTGCATGACTCGAGCAGGCTCACCATTCCGCATAAAAGAAATGCTCGGCTGGAAAAATTTTTGTCAAAAGAAGTGTATTTTTGTTCAAAAAAAGACAGTCTCCTGTACAATTAGCTAAATCAAGACCAGTCATTCGATCAAAGTTAGCATTCATTTACCAAAACTTAGTTTCAATTATAAACAGCTTTTTATGTAGAGTAGCACTATACCTAGCGGTCTTTTAAAGATATAAATGTTCAAATAGAACCATAATTTAGGTACCCATCATAGGTATGTCATGGAAAAACAAGTACCTATGAAGTTATTGTAGAGGTCTTAATGAATATCCATTTTTTTCAATACGTAAAACTTCATTCGAAAATGTCTGAATGAATACCTGATGAGGTTGAAAAAATTTCCATTAATAATGTGTGTTGAAAATTTTAAGCTTCAGTTGAACCCGAATTTTTCAGTTTCTCCGTAGAATAATTTTATTGTCAGTATCGCATGGGGTTGTGAACTATTTTTGTTTTAAATTGTAGACTTTTATTACCTGGAATTGAAAAGCTGCTAGTCTCCAAATGTTTGCTTGTTGAATTTTTTAGAAAACTGGGTATTAAAATTGACCTCACAAAAGGGTTAGGGGTGAGGATAGTGAAAATAATGCGTTTCATGAGAAAAAAAACGATTGGTACCATTTTTTCAATTTGACCTAATTTTTTTAATGTATATATATGTACGTATGTATGTATGTATGTACCGCTCAAAATTTTGGGTTCATGGTTTTGAGAGAACAACCGGGTGGATAGGGCTGAAATTTTTACGAGAGATAGTTCTGGTATTGGAGCAGGTCTGAAAGAAGTTTTTTTCCTATCGGTTAATTGAAATTTTCGTGATAGACTTTCCTTATGTTGGTACAAGTTTTTTACAAGTTTGGTGCCTGTTAATTCAGTGGTTTCTAAGAAAACTGGAGTAGAAAAATTTCTGAAAAAAATTTTGTTCCCAGTTTTGAGAAAATTACCAAACATATAAGGTTGAAATTTTCCCGAAAGATAGTTATTGTATGGTAGCAGGTCTGAAAGGAGTTTGATGATAATGGGTTTTGTAGTTCTCGAGAAAATTGGAAACAAAAAAATATCTGGAAAAGCGGTTTTTAGCGATAAAACATCGATAGATTGATATTTTTGCTGAAGATATGGATAACTGTCAATATTTTTTTTATAATTGTTGGGTACACTAATCCTTTTATCTCCACACTGATGAACAACTCTTTTTATCTTTTCTTAAACTTTCTCATTCATGGTAACACTTTCTTTCCCACTCATTCAACTTTATTCAATCTAAACGTACCTAATTGGGAACCCTTATGTAACTCTCTATCACTTGTTGAACTATCATATAGACTGTTATACTCTTTTTACATAAAATATAGTGTACTTCTACAGCTCGACTGAGTTTAAACGTCCTTTTATTTGTCATCCGAGGTCCTTAACTCATCATGGTAGCATCGCTCAGTAACAATCTTTAAACCTCTGTAACAAAAGTAAATTTTTTTATTAACAAAAAGTCTAATCGTTTGTGATAAACAAAAATCTGTTGCAAAGCTCCGTGCATTTTTTTAAAATCATTTTTGTAAATTCTTATGTTGGGTAACTTAGCTCCAACTTGTACTTTTGTAAAATTTTTGGACCAAAATATTAATAGCCAAAATTGTTTGTTAATTTACTGATTATCTTGTAGTCAATACTTCAATTATTTAAAAACATTTGCACCCTGCTTGTGGGTCAAATTTGGTTGTGTTTTCAAATTTTCATGGTTGTTGTCGATTGCTGAACTGTTTGGAAGCCCTATTTGTGTTGTCCAGAAGTCAGTAAATGTTGTTAATTGTCTTCCTGTTTCTGTGAAATTAACTCGCGGAAACTATTATTGGATAATATTGTCACAAACCACTGCAAATTGAATGATCACCTACAGTGAAACAGCTGAAATTAATCATCATAACTCGTCATTAATTCAAATTGCCAAGTTCCCAATGTAGAAATCATCTAGTCAAAATTCAAATTGTTAAAATCATCAAGTTCCAGTCAGAGTTAGTTGAAGTCAACATTATAAAATTTATCAAAAAATAGGTCTTCACTCATAAACAGTTGTAATTTGCTGTAAAAGTTAGTAATACTAACATCACGTATTTACCTTTGTTTCGTAACATTTTTGTAATTTTGTGCGTATTATTTCTTGTTATATCAAAATTTTATTTGTATATCCGAAATTCTTGTAATTTTTGTATATTTTTGGCCAAAAAAATAATTGGAAACGACGGACAATTTTCAGCAAATTGTTTACACCATTTGGCAAACACTTTTGTCTGAGAGTTTACATTTCATGATGCAAGCACAGCTTGTTTTGTGCTTTCGTTCAATCTTGTACACTCGACCTGTTGTTCACTGCAACAAACTCTCGCTTACTTATCTTAACCTGTTCATATTTTTGTTGGCGCAGTTTTCTCTATTCAAATCTCCATTTTGCATGAACTTGTAATACTGTGAATTTTGCACAACTTTGGTTCAACCATTGTTGAATTTTATTTCATGTGATTTAGCTTATCTGAACAAAGACTTGACTGTTTTTATTTGAATTTTTATTCTATTTTGAAGTTATGTTCACATGGATTCTTGAATTTTGTTTATTTTTTTGAAATTTCTACTAAAATTATTTATTTTTGATTGGATTTTCTTATTTTTTTTTTTTTTTTCAAATTGAAATTATATCCTCTCAAACTTTTTTTTCATTCAATCTTTTTATTATTTGAAAATTTTTTTAATTTACAGTTTTCACGATGCTGCAGTCAAGTATTCCCCTAAAGAAATAAAACTATCCCACTGTTGTATTTCATTTCAGTTGTATCTTGTGCATTTACAATTTGTTTTATTTTGAGATAAACACTTACTTATTTACCTGTATTTTTTTTATTTTTTTTTGTATAATTAATCAACTTGAGGTTAGCACAATTTCACCAATTTATATAATAATTATTAACAGTGTAGGGTGTGATAGTTACCAATGTTTACCTTTTAATGAACCCAATTTACTTTATTTTTTATTTTTTTATATATTACGAATATTTCAAGTGTAATTGTATTTCCTAATGATGTAATATGTATTTTTACAAATTTTTGTGCAAATTCGTCTAAACAAACAGTTTTGTGCTCTGTTCAAAGGATTGTTTGGGGGTGTTGGGTATACCAATCCTTTTCTCTCCACACTGATGAACTGCACTTTATCTTTTCTTAAACTCTCTCATTCATGGTAACACTTTTTTTCCCACTCATTCAACTTTATTCAATCTAATCGTACCTAATCGGGAACCTTCGTCTAACTCTCTCTATCGCTCCTTGAACTATCATACAGACTGTTATGCTCTTTTTACGTAGAATATAGTGTACTTCTACAGCTCGACTGAGTTTCAAAGTCTTTTTATTCGTCATCCGAGGTCCTTGACTCATCACTAATCTCTTAACTTGAAACTAGCTATGAGATATCGATATATCGATAACTGTCGATATGAATATCGATCACTATCTATATATATATGTATATATATATCGAGCAACTGGGTTTTCTAGCGAAGCATTGCTGTGTCAGAGTTTTTTTTCTCTAATTTTACTCGTTCAATTTTTTTTTAACTTCACATAATTTTTTTTTGACCATTGTTGAATCCTTGGTGTTCGGTTCAAGTCTCGCAGCTCATTATGAGCGTAATTTTTCCGGGAAATTGTATAATTTGATTTGGCTTATAAATTTCTTTAAAAAAAAAAAAAAAAACAAAAACAAAGTAACGTTGATCGCTGGCATTTTAAATTCAGCAAGTTTGAAAGCAGTTTTAGCATTTACAACATTTTTGGCTTTTTTATTTTTCATTTTTATTACTGTAAATTGTTTGCCATCATCCTTTTTTTTGGCTAGGTCCTATTTTACCTTATTTTAACCCCGAATTAACACTCACTGGCTTTCAGCTATTCTGCAGACGTTCTCTTAGGCGCGGCAATATGCCATCAAGGGCGTTTTTAGCATTAGAAGTTTTTTTTAAAGCTAGTTTTTTCTTTTTTTTCCTCTCCTCTTTGCCCCGATGTTTTCTTTTGTTGTTTGCAAATGAATGCGCTTATAAAAGAACACGACGGGCTTCAACAAAATTTATATGCCTTTTTATTTGTGTTGCGTGTCGAAAATGAAGAGCGAGTCGATGAGGCGAAGGGAATTTTTTTTTCTCGTTCATAATTTGCGCCGACGGTCGTTCACGGTCAAGGTCGTCGACTGTTACCGCCATCGTTTCTTTTTCTCTCTGCATTGCCCCCTCACGACCCCTTCGTCGCAGCCGTGTTTCAAACTCGGCGCAACCCTACATTCGCTCTGAACATCCCTTTAGTGTGTGTAACCATGTACGAAAAATCTTTCACAGCCAAGCTGTCTCATCTCTCTGTGTCTGGCTAACCCCTTACCCTCCCCCCGGGCATTTTCATTTTCTTCCGGTGGCGGCGTGAAACCAACGAGACCGACGGGAGTCATTCGCGACTTTGTATGGCGCCCGAACATATAATCAATCTTGAGAAAGTGAATTTTTTCGGTTTTCATTTTCACATCATGCTGACTCCATTGTTCGTGCGAAGTTTTCAAAATTTTTTCGTCAGTAGTAAAAATAGTTTTAATCCTTGGCGACTGTTTGTATTTGTTAGGGACCTGATTCGAACGTCCGGTTAAGAATTCTGTGGACTTATTCGCATCCCACCGCTGATCGGGAAAAGCTCGAAACGCTAATCTTGTGTCTGAAAAATTCAGTGCTCTGGGATTTTCTGTGATTTTGATGTACCTACGTTTTTTGTTTTTATTTTGGCATTGCAGAAAAAGCGCATTCTTCAAAGTGCGATGTATTTTTCATTTGAAAAGTAGAAACCAGGAAAATATAATTATTGCGTTCAGTGTGGGGCGGGACTTTGGGAAAAGCACCGATCTTGTGCCGTAAATCTCGAATATATATATATGTCTCTAAGATTCTTGTGTACACGATATATAGGGATATATTTCCACTTTTTATTTGTCTTCGAAATTTTTAGGAATCTGTGGAGTCTCCGCTTTTCGATCCATGACAATGAAACTTCAGATAGTATTAGAGTCTTTCATGTGGCCTACATATTCGTATAAAAATTTTTGAAATCAATCCAGTAGATTCGGAGGTGCGAGATTTCAAAGTTTAACAAAGCCACTTTGTTGTCATACCGATAACTTGTAAATTAGACGATTTTTGCCTGAAATTTTTATGAAACTTAGATATTGAAGACTGATCAGGTATTGAATCTAAGCAAAATTGGTCAACTCCTTTTTGAATGATAGCCAGTAGAAAATTTGACACGTTTGGAAAATACATTTATCGCGGTTGATACGGGGAAGAGATATTTTCGTTTGTTGAGTGAATAAACTGAGAAAATTTACGAAGATTCATTGGTTGAAGGAAGAAAGAACGTATGAGTATGAGAACTATACAACCTATTTATTTGCTGCCTTGCTGTCAGTTCTCGACCCTTTCATCTCTTTTCATTCTACCATTTTAAAAGTCAAAACTTCTTTAAGTGGAGGTGTGGAACTACTTGCTGCTAATACTGGATCATAAAAAATCAATTCAAAAATAGAAAATTTTCTAAAAACCAACTAAGAAATTGAACTAATCTGTAAAACCCAAATTTTTTGACTTTTTCAAATTTTTACATTTTCCTGAGATGAAAAAATTGTAGATGAAAAAAGTGTAATAGAACAATGAGACTTTATTAAATTTTGAAAAACTCTAATAGGAATTGATTCAGATCTTCAAAGAAAGTGAGAATCGAAACATGTAACAAATGTTGATGACATTAATAGAAATTTTAAGGCGACTTACGGCTTCAGGATTCCTATGTATCTGCAATAATATCAAAATCCCCATTACCAAATGAAAAAAAAAGTGATTTATTATATACTTTTATTGCAGTCACTAACGCAACAAAATGTGATTTAGTTCTTGTACTAACATCTTGGGGCACTGATTGTTGTTATCACTTATCCCTTATTAAAGTGCTTTTCTTTCTACTCAATTACTTCCTCCTTTCTCAATAGTTTTTATGGCGTTTTAGTGGTAACGTGGGTTATTGTTCAAAGGTATTTGTTTTCGAACCCCCACTGCATAAAGTTTTTTTTTCATATCTAATATAAGTTTTTTTCGGAGTTTTAGTCTCGGGACGTTGTTTAGAGAAGTTTTACTTGTCTCCTAAAAGCTTATTTAAAAAAATTCACTTTTATCTAACTTATTTGTTCGCTATGAGGAGTGCAGTTCAAAAATATGAAATAGATAGAAGATTCCTATTACCTTTTATCTGAATGAGAGATATTTTTCTCATTATACCACTAAATTAGCTTTAAAGAAAAATTCTATCTCAGAATTTGTGAGAAATACAAAATGTTTGTTGTAAAATTTTTTAAATTCCAAAAATATTGATTGTGTATGGTTCCCTCCCATTTCACTTGAAATTATATTTTCAGTATCTACAGAGAAGTTTATGAAGGTATTACAGATAATGGTCAGAATTAGTGCCAAAAATATTTCTGCCTCAGAATATTTAAGTTAAAACAAAATTATTCTTGAATGTAAGCTGTAAAATTTATAAACGTCATAAAGCAGATGCTGGGTCCAGAATATTTTTCTAAATTCTTACTTTCCAACTCGAATAAATTCTTATTGACTTTCTTCAACATTTTGTAAAATCTCATTGTCCGGTTGGAGTTTTTTTAATCTATAATTTTTTCATCTCATAATGTTTTCAACTTTATATTATGAAAAAAATCATCAAGGCATCCACAGTTACGATTTTGAAAACAGGAAAAAAAATGTTTTCCTCTTTTTTATAGCTAAAAATTTTTGTGTTTAAATAATTCTAAGGTTATTCCAACCAAAAAAATTCCAAACGAGTAGGCTCTAAGCTCATCATTTACTTATTTCGGATAGGATTTTCTCAAACGGAACTGTTCTGAATTCTGTTCCTCTCCATTCTCGCTGGAAAAAAACGAAAAAGTACGTTTAAAAATTTAGTTTTGCGTGTTGAAAACCAAATTCAACGTAATTACGAATCTGTTATTCTTATTTTTTTAATTTTTGTGTCAAACAATTCTTTTGTTTACACAAAACCCAGCTCTCATTTTCTCTTCAAACTAGAAGCGCATACTTTGTTTTAATATTGGACGAGGAAGTCAGAAATGAAATTTTTCAGTGGCAATTTTTATTACAAAAATTTTTTAAATTGGAAAATGTTGAAAAGATGAAGGCTTTAGCCCACCGGTTCATTATTTAGATAAGATATAGAGGCGGTGGTCAAAGATAACCACGATATCGCGTCTAAGTAACGCGCTGGTATGCTGAAACGAGAGACATATACGCTGAAACCTTAAATCATTTTGAAGATCTCGAGCTCTCAATGAATGTACAGTTTACCCCAGATGGGAATTTAGTAGTTGGAAATTTTTTTTACAGGTTCAAAAAATTGTACTTCTTCGCTAACCGCCAGTAATACACGTGCTTAGGTCTCTCATTTTCCATACTCTCCATCAAGAAAAGAAAAAAATTATGAATTTAAATAATTTTGTTTCAATTTTTTATTTTCTGTCTACGGGAAAGTTTCTCGACAAAATTAAATGGGAGATTCATCTCAAAATAAGTGAGAAAAATTGTCTGTATGTTTGTCCTTAACCTCGATCATCATTTCGAGTTATTTTCCCGAAAATGAAGAGCTCGCATCTTATCTCCGCCATCTTTTTTTCTGTTGCATTAATCTGCATGCATTCAGACACGTTGGATTAAAGTAGCCAAGTTACCCGAGTCCAGTAGTTATAATAATGGTAATAATAATATTAAAAAAAACTTTCATGCTAATTAAAAGGTGGTGTTCGTTTCATGTGCTTTAGAAGCTCATTCCATTGTTGTTTAAAATGGGTCGAAGAATGGGTCTAATGATAAAATTGACGTCAAATTCAAATTCAGCGCCTCAAAAAACATGTCCACTGATATATTAGAGTATTACATAATAAAATTTGAGAATAAAAGATTCTTTTGGGCCATGTGCATGCATACAATCACACACCTACTAAACAGACACTTTTTTCTCCTTCTTCTCTCTGTCACACGAAATTCGCACAATGCCAGCTGCCTTCACATTTTCGTTTTTACCCCTGTGGTGAAAATAAAAATGTGTTTCACATTAAAAAGAAGAGAAAAAAGAGAGTCGGCTGAAAAATGCACAGCTTTTTTTTGCTTCTTTCAGTTCGATGCTTGTAAAATGACGCATTTAAAAGCAGCCAATGTACCCTAATGGAAGTGCACGTGCGTTTAAAGATTCGGTCGTAAAAGTGCGATGAATTTTCTTTTCTGCGAAAATTGTTAAATTTTTTTTCACTTTTTCTTCGATTCGTAGCCCATTACCTGCAACGCTGCCAAATCAATATAATTTCGATTGGATGCACTGTACACTGGATAGTTCAGGACAGTTTTTGTTGTGCGAGTGTGTGAATGTGTGTGCACTGAATGCATTGTTGGTGAAAAATACGACAATAAAAATAACAATAAAAAACAATAATAATAAAAAAAAAAGGAAAAAAGAATGAAATACACTTATATTATGTTTCTGTGCAGAAGAGTTTATTTGTGCTCGTTTATTCCTATATTTTATTTTTTCGTTCGCATCATAGAAGTCATTGTGCGAATAAGTGGATGGAAAATATTTGCCAACATGCAGTCACAAATCCACAAATTCACTTCGTTCATAAAAAAAGTGTCCTCCTACACACGCCTTAACAAATCCAATGGATGCCGTTCGTACATAATTGTAATATTAATTTATTATACTGTCACCACTCATTCTATCCCCTCTATCTCTTATTTGCCCTCCCACTCCAATCATTTTCATTTTATACCTCCTTCTCCCTATTTCTCCCTTTCACTCCCCATTTCTCTCAGTTCCTTTATCTCCTTCCAATTTCCTGTAAATTAGAGATGGGACGTTAGTTCAATTGAACGATCTAGGTTCTCATTCGCCAAATTAAAGTAGTTCATAGTTCGTTCAAAATTTAATTTTTTTTCCCTTTTTATCGGAATTTATTTACAATTTACATTTCAGTTCGTTTGTTATCATCGCATCCGGTCATCAGTTATTTGTTAGTTCTTGCATTCTTGAAAAGGTTCTTGATTCATTTATTCATTCAGGTTTGTTCTCAGTTCTTATCAGTTCATCAGAGATGAAATAGAGATGAATGATAATCCGAATCATTCGTATTGCAAAAGTTAAAATTTGAACTAGTTCATTTTTAAATCACGAACTAGTTCGACTCGTTCATTAAAATGACTCGATCAAATAAACTAGTTCACGAACGAACGACACATCTCTTAAAAGTAGATACAGTTGAAATTATGTCTAGATGTATAAAGTTAAAAGGATCCTCTGGATTCTGGAATTTCAGAATAAAAGTCATTTTTCCTCAAACAAAAGAATACATTATTGATACACAGTAATTAGAGACCTGCATGCTAAAAGTTACTGTGTTCCTTTTTCTTCAAATTAACTCTCTCCATTCGAAACAGTGGAGAAAACAATCTTCAAAAAAAATACCTATGCACTATATTTTCTTCAAAAAGAAGCCTCTTCGTGGATGTACAGGGTAGATATGAAGCCGTTTTCTCATTGACTCGTGAAGCCAGTTTCATCATATTCTTAAATTTCAAACCTTACTGGCAAATCTCTTATTTGACAGGGGTAGGAGTCTACTTCAATTTTATAACTTTTTGAAGCTTCATATCTCAAAAAGAGGGTATCATGAAAACTAAAAATTTGGGAACTCCTAATATCATTGAAATTTATGTTTTAGCGGTGAAAAATATCAAAAATTTTTCGGAGGGGTTAAATAGGTCAAAGCCATAACTTTTTCTCCGGAGGCGCTACAGATTTCCCTGCTGGCTTTATAAACCTTCCTTGATGTAACAAAAATAAGTATGAAAAACCACATCAAAATCTGTTAGTAGTTCTGCAGTGATCTTAGGACAAGCTTTTGCCCCATAATTTTATTATTGTAGAATTGTTAATGAATTTGCTACCGTTCACAGAATTTTTTTGAAAGAAAATTTTGGAATAGTTGCGTTGGAACTTTGCCTGCTTGTGTTCTGTTCGTCATCGCACAGTCGCTGCGTCGGTAAATTAATAAGCGAATTTGTACTTGAACTGCATCGAACTTTCAATTCGTATCTCCGCCCTCTCCTCTTGTCCTCTATCAAGTGTGTTCCTATTATGTATGTTTTCAGCGAGTGTGTATTCAATTTCTAAAATACTGCATATGAAGATCCTGTATAATACATATGTACTTTTGAAGTTTAAGAAACCAAAGAATTATAATTTTTACTTACTTTCCCCCTCACTTTTTTGGATGCAGTTTGCGCACATTTTGTAACTTATTTATTCTTAAAATAAAAAGAAGAAAGAAAAAAAAAAGGAAAAAAATAATATTTTTACACTCATTGGTACAGTTATACTAAAATTTAATGAAGTTTCTGCGCTTCGCATACTCATCTAAATTAAAATAAAATTTCATAAAAAACTCAAATTATTTTACAAGTCTTATTATGAAGATCAAAAATTGTTCGCGGACAAAAGTAGCCTTTATTCGTGTTGATTTTTTTTTTTTTTTTTTGTTAGTTTGTTAATGCATTTAGCCGGTTGAAAATGATAAATCACGTATGTTATTTTGGTTGTAGTGAAAATCTGTGCCAAGTACTTGAAAATACAAATCATTGTACAGTGGTGTTAGCGCCGGAATTAAGTGAAACAGAAAGATTGTAGTTGCACTGTGCGAGTGTCTCTCATCATTTGTGCATGCTTCGAAAAAAAATGTTTTTTTTCTTACTGTTTTTTATACGAAAGGTTTGGATTAAAGGCATGGAGGCCTAATTGGCAAGTGACCGATCAGTTTTCGGTCGATTTTTGCGTTCCAAATTTAGACAGAAAATTCAGAGGGTGGGTAGTTACCAAGTTCAAATGGAATAGAGTTTTTGAAAGCTTTCTTTCTCGCACTCCTTGAAGTGTAAAAGATTTTCAACGCAGCTTTTCTCGGAAATGTTCAGCGTTTCTGTCCAACGGATCCTATTATTATTTTTTTTTTATGGTGTCTTATAGCGAAAAATTACTTTATATTATTGTATCTATGACAAATACTCGTGGAAAAACGGAAGTTTCACTATCAAATCATAGGGAGTACATATTAACTTTATTTAGACTCTGCCAGGTTCCAGTACTGGCTCAGTAGTGCCAGGAAAGCGTTTGGGCGCACATTACTGGTAAACACTTGACTGTTTGCACGCTGCTAGTTGATTTACACGAACCAGTGAAATTTTTTTTGTTTTTTGTTTACGATTAACTTGATTTACCTCTTTTAGCACCAAAAAGTAAACAACAGAAAATATTTCAGCCGTACATCAACCGCGGTATGTGAGTTTTCCAAAAGTGTCAAGTTTTATGATGGCTGCCCATAAGAAAACAAGGGGACCGATTTCGCTCAAATTCAATACCAAGCAAGTCCCTAATAGTCTTCAACTGGCATAAAAATTTCAAGCCAAAATCTTTTAATCTACGGGAGTTATCGAGATGACAACATGGTGGGTTTGAAACATTTTGAGAATCCCTTCTTTCGAAACTAGCGGATGAATTTCAAAAATTTTAACAAGAATTTATAGCTCATGAAAGTTTCTAACATTACCCCAAGTTTCATTGTCATAGGTCAAACAGTGGAGGCTCCACAGACTCCTAAAAAGTGCCGAAATGAGCATAATGTGGACATATATATATTGCATACTGAAGAATTTGAGTGACCTGTATATTCGTGATCTACGACGCTTTTCCACAGATCCCACCCCCTAGGTCCCGCCATTGTACTGAATGAAATAGTTATATTTTCCTTTGGAAAATACACTAAAAATCTATCATCTGCTGACACTACAAGATGCACTTGAAATTTGAATTATGCTAAAATATATCAGAAATTTGGAAATGAATAAGTTTTGAAATTACTGTAAAAAAATTAAATCAAATTGAGCAGTTCATTTAACTTTGCGGTGTTATTTATTTCTCCTCATACCTTATTTCACTTATTTTCTAGTAAAAAGCATACTTTTTCGATCAAAAACCAACAAACAGTTCGGATGTTACACGGGCTAGTTTTTACAGTTGCCCAAGAAACATGATCAGGAAACTGGTACCTTTCAGTTCACTGGTAGCGTCCGAACAAACCTATTTATGAACTATTGAGAATTCGCCGAGTGAAAAAACAAGAAAAGTTAAGTACCTAATTACAAGCGATAGTTACGAATGTAGTAAACGAGGAGATGGCTGAAAAAGCACAGTTCTTGTTAGATTGTGGGAGTATATAGTGAAAAATTTTGACTAATTGGTATTAAAATTCTTTTTAATTGAAATTCATTAATTCAAATTTGAAGTGGTTTTTTGCAATTTATTGTTACAAATTTATTGAATTTATTTTTAAAAAAAAGGCTTGGAAAAATGTTAACGAAACAAAAAATGTAAACTTCCCAGCGAGAAACACCGTATATCTAGTTTCTAGAATGTCACTCGGCTACAACAGGCAACTCCTAGTTATGTTCGCTTTAAATTTATTATTTAACCTCTGTCTAAGTTCTCCGCCGTTTCCCCATATTAATTTGTCATTTGTAGAAAAATGGTTGAATGTTAGCTGAAAATATTCAAAACTTTCGCTGCAATCTGTATGCATAAGTGGATGCGAATGAAGAGGTAGCATTGAGTAAGGAGTAAGAAGCAACTATCCCTGCAGAAATTTTTGAAAAGTTTCCTTCGAATTTTTTAATTTTCGCATTCTTTACTCCAGAAAAATAAATTTTCTCAATTTTTTATTGAAAACAATTTTCTTTTACCTTTTTTTTGTTTCGTGCAAATCTTATTTTCACACCTACTGAGGAAGTTTAAATACAGTTTCAGTGCCTGTGCATGTTGAAAGACTGTTTTCGCGATAGTAACTTACTCGAGGTCGGTAATTTGAAAACATTTTTCGCAGAATAGCGTTATAAACATTTTTATTTGTCCATTGGCCTGCTATTGCACTTAAAATTCGGATCGTTCGGTGACACGAGCTGGAAGTTATTGCGCCGCGCGTACCTACCTATTGATTGTCATGTACAAACGTGATGTATCTTGAATAATTTTTTCCAATGAAAAAGAACAAATAATTTTTCAACAAAGTCGTTTTTTATCGTTTCATTTTTCGCCTCTGCAAAATAGCATTTCAAATTTCCGATGCAACAAACGTGTGGTGGCACATTTCCAGTTGCAGTTCCTTCATCTCTGTTTCAGTGAAAAAAATCCCATTTCACGTATACAGTACATTAAAGTTAATGATTTTTAATGCACCGGAAACCGACAAACCATTCGTTCTGTGGACTTGTTAATTTAAGGTGAAGATGAAAAATACACATAAGCAGATAGTTTTTTTCCATCAGTTTTAGAGTATAAAATGAACTTAAGTACTCATTGAAATTCGAGCTTGAAATAATATTGGTATAAAAAGTTTTGGAACTAATTTGTATTATTGAAGTGTGCCGCCACAGCTTCAGGTTTCACAATATCAAAAAAATGAATCCGTGATTATCGATTTTTTTTGTAAATTTTTTAATCTTTTAAAACTTTTACCTTTCACCCACCCGTTTTCCCCCTTCTAGAAAATTCTATATATAGTTAAAATGCGACCAAGAGAGCGATGATTCTTTCAGGCCTGTATGGCAGAACGATTTACTTCAGTATTAACAGTGACTTTTAAGAATTAGTTAACCATCTTAACAAAGTTATATGTATAATATAATATGTTTCTGCAGGTATAGATATAATTGATAATGGAAAAAATGTAAGAATTACTTAAATATCGCTCTTTCATCCCGCCCTCAGCGTATCGTTTTTTCTCTTCCCATTTCTTTGTATTTCGCCACGTCTCCCCGATTATTTATTTTTCGAAATATTTTTGTTGAGGGGAATTATTCCACTAAATGTTCAATCCACGTACGCCCTTCAAACGAACTTTAACCTGGCGGAAGTTCGCGTAAGAATCTCACTTGACTATGGGCCAAGTTAAAGTTGGCTGAAAGAGCGTAAGTGACTTCAACGACTTGTACATTCAGTGAAATAACTTCTCCTGGACTGTTTGAAATTCATTTCGTAATTATTGGGTTATTTGTCACTTGGCACAACAACATACCCAATTGCTTTTCGTATTTTTTTTTTTTGGTGTTGCTAATTTGTGACGGTTACTGTCCTAAAACCGTTTGATGTGTGTGCGTGACAAATATGTGTAATGCGACAATTATTTCAATTATTTTGTGCAACGAACACAAATTCTATTTCAAAAAATAATTTTTCTCTTTTACTCAATGATTCCTTAGCCGCTATTTAAGCTAAAAAAAATCGGGCTGGTATTGCTGGAAAGAGGAGAAAATTTACTCACTAAATTTTACTGCCCATTATAATTTTTCATCATCTCTGGCTATTTCAAAATGAATCACTAAAAAAAAAAAAAACAAACAAATATGTAGAAAGTTTGCCGTTTTTTGGAATTGTTATCATCTCAAATTATTTTAAAAATCAATAATGGTAGAAAAAAATTTTCTGCGATGACTTCACCTATTTTTAGACGACAAATTCATGTCTGTCGTTCGGGGAGTAAAAATATGAGAACAAAACTCTACTCTGTTTAATGCCAAGAATCTATTTTTTCAATAAAAACTTCTTTCCTTCCAGTTTTATGGTAAAATAGGTAAATCCTTTCAATTTTCCTACAAGTTGAGTTCTGTACTTATTTTTCATGTACTCGATCGTTTTGGAGCAGATGGCTGTTGAATATGATAGCGGGAGACGTCACAGGTAACAGCTACTGCAGTTATTTATAAAATGACTCGCGTCCAATCGCCATACGTCCTAAATTGAGTTTTATCAAGCTGACAATCATTCAACGAGAAAATGGGAAGAGCTTCTCAAGAAAGCTGAACACTATGTGATAGAGCTTTCTCTTTGAATTACAAACCTGCCAAGAAAATGTAATTTTTCAATAAACAACATATTTTACCATTCACCTAATAGAGGGGATGAAGGTATCCAATGGTTTCGTTGTGAAGAACTCTTTCTCGAAAGGAAATTTTGCGAAGTATTCGTTTGTTTTTTTTCCCCAAAAATAAACTTTTCAACGAAGTATTTTATTATCTGTGTTGTCAGCGATATGAATGTGCGTGATTACTCGTCTACCAATGTTGTGGTTGATTAAGCTCAGTCTAGTCGGCCTGTAGCCCAATCACAGTTTTGTGGATTATTTTTATAATTTTCATCGAAAGGCAAAAAAAAATTATATTTACCTTTCTAAAGGAACAGTGACTCAATTTCATGAAGTCAGTAGTTGGTAGGTAGTAAGTCTCAATTTAAAATCTACAGGTCATCTATGTTCGATATAAACAAAAATACAACCCACAAGACGAATGACGTCGCCGGTTCCATTGCTTCTATCTCATTACATATTTGTTGTTGATTCTATCAATTTAAATTAGATTACATTTAGACAAATTTTTGGTACTTCTAGAGGTGGACAAGTATAATGTGTCTGACAGAATGGGAATCGATAACGTCCCACAGCACAAAACCGATTTGCGCCTGGGAACTTGGTCGACCTGTACCTGTACAGATTTTAAAGACTTTGGTTGGTACTTACCTACCTACTTCTTGTAGAACATACTTTTTTTATTTTTTTCAGTTAATTTAGCTTTTGGCAGTTAGGTTTTATTAAAAATTCCTTGTTTTTGTTTTCTCTCTCTCTTTCTCTCTCTATATGTATCTTACCATGTTTGAATTTTCAGTCGATCAGAAGAACGAGTTCTGTCTTTCAAAAAAAAAAAAATTAAATAATGATAATTAGAGCTAGGATAAATGAGCTAAGTACCCTATAAATGTTTATTATTGGACCATAAATAGTACCAAAACAATGCCTAAAAATACAAAATAGTCAGAAATAGTTCCTTTTAAACTATGAAAATATATGTATTTATTATTTTAATCGTCTTTGAATATAGAATTCAGTTTTAATGTTAGTTTCCGCTACAAAGAATAAAGCAAACCTACAACATAGAAAAGATCCACAAAAAAAAATTAAAAATTTTAGAATTTGGTGGAATATAATTTTTTTTGAAAGAAGAATGGGCAAAAAATGGAAAATTTTATAAATACAGAAATAGTTTCCAAGAAACTAAAAAAAGTACTATCCATGATACAAAAAAGTTCCTAATAATGCCAAAATATTGTAAAATTGGATATTTTCACCAAAATAGTCCAAAAGATCCCCTGAAAAGTATAGCTCATTTTACTCAGAATTTATGAATCGCAAAGCTAATATATAGAAACCATAAAGGCAAACAGGCTTCTTATAAAAAAAAAGTATGTACGTAATTATAATGAAAATCGTATCCCTGGTGATGATGATAATGAAAGCCATTAACCGCACCTTAAACTGGTATGTTTTTCGTTTTGAAAATTGGATAAGGTCGAATGCGTTGCAAATTTTTTTTATTTTTTCCAATTTTTATTTGCCTTATCACTCTTACTGTTTCTCATTCGACTAATAAAGAAAGGCATGCTGCCATGCTCGGACGAGGATCAACGTAATGTTAACTACCTAACTTGTAATCATCTCTCAACCTTGAACCGTTGTTTACACATTCGCAAAAAATAAGTGCCACAGAATGAGTTAAAAAATATTGTAAAAAAAAGAAGAGAAGGAGGAAAGGTCGTTCGCAAAATTCCGCGATAAGAGTCATAAAATAAGATAAAAAAATTCTAAAAAAGATTCGACTCTGCTTTTTTTTTTGTGCTCCTCATTCTTAAAATTAGTTCTACCAATTTTTTCGCAGTGGTTCTGAAAATACTATAGAATGTGTGAGGAAGGCAGAATGAGTGAGTGAGCGAGGGAGTTGGAGCAGAGGATGATGAAAGGAGAAAAATGCGATCGGGTAAAGAGAAAGAAAGAAAAGTAGTTATAGAAAGAGAAAAAAAAAATTTCTTATTTCGGAAAACGTGCGTGACCGATTGATGGCTCAAGATTCTTTATGATCGTTTCGGTAGCGAACGGCTGCTTTGGGCCGTTGTTCGTTTCTCTGATTTTCCTGACATTCGAACATGCCTGCACTGTACGCGTCGGGTGAAGGCGCACGTGTGCACTCCCAATCAGAAATGTAATAAAAATCACGTCGGGTTGCATAGTCTGCGTAAATGGAGGTGTTACACGAACGGGTGCACTGGCCAAATTCGAAAATGTATGAGTTAGGCGAGTGAGGCCGATCTGTGTGAGCTGGGGAGTGGAAAGTCTTACGTGGGTGCATGGGCCGGGCAGGCTGTACGAATTTCATTGGTCGAACGGGAAATGAGGAGGGGTGATGGGAGTGTAGTTCAGATTCCACCCTAATTTCCCAAAATGACATGCTGCAGGTCTGAAGGTGTGTGTACGCGTTGTATTTCGTATATTTGCAACCTGTTGTGTGCATATAAAAATTACATACTTTCGTTTCTTCATCGAATGACCCCTTCCGCACCCAGTCATTACTCCTTGATCGGTGTTGTAGAATGCTGTTGTTTTTTCTGCCTGTGCGATCCGGCTTTTTGTCGCATTAGGTATTTGCCTCTTCTTTTTTTTTCTTTTTTTTTTTCGCCCCAAAGATCATCTACCCTTTTTCTTTCTTTCTTTCTTTTTCTTTTTTTTTGGCACACGTGTTAATGTTGTCATCGGAGCACGCGTACTTCATTTATGTTTTTATTGTTTTTCTTTGTTTCGGCCGTTAGCATCAACGTTGCCTACCAAATCTTTAAGAAAATATTTATTTTTTTTTAGCGGGTGCAGCGAGTGTTTTACTGTCAGCCGACACAAAATTGAGTATTCTCCCACTTCCAGCAGCTTTTACTCGGCTTCATTGGGAGACGAAACCTCACTCTAATTTTTTTATTTGTCAATTGAAACTATACAAACCATGTCACGAATTGGCGTCAGTAAATAGCGTTTAGGCTATCGTATTTCTATTTATGTCGACGTTGTTGTTACATTATTATGCTGTATTTGTTGACTTCTTCAGCCGTAGACTCTATTAAGAACTACTATTAACTGTGAAAAAAATTTTTGCCACCTTTTTGCTGATCTCATTGCGATATTTTGAACGCCTATCCTCATAAAGCTTTGTATCACTTCAGTTGGGAAAGTTTGAAAAATGACAGCAAAGTCAAATGTCCAATATGAAATATTTTAAATTTTGCATCATTCGAGGAGATAATTTCATAATTGTCTATAATGTCTAGATATTCCATAATTTCGTTATTTTAGCCAAAGAGAATTACGGATTAGAAAATGAAGTAATTTCCAGACAAGATTTTATTGTTGAAACATGTTCGGGGCTATTCCCTGAGTAAATGCTAAAAAGCCCTCATCCTTACCCCTTTTTTCCGTAAGTTATTTATCGAGTTGTTTTATTAATGAGAATTTTTACCATCACTATTTGTCCCTTACCTTTGATTTTGCTTGGTGCCATATTACTTATACTTATGGTGAAGGAAATTGAGTCGCATTTATTATTGTTCATATTCTACTATTTTTGGTTTTCACTTTCCTCTACGTGTCTTTCATTCTTGTTGAGTGGCGGTACAGAGTTTTGTGCATTTTTGTGCACTTTTTCTGTACTATAAAAGTACGCAAATAGAATGAAAATTAGCCTGTGATATTTGTTAGAAAGTACCCAGTTTTCTAAATTTTATCATTGTGAATGTTTTTTATCTTTGATAATTGACTAATGCTGGACAAATGTTTTTGATTTGCATTATTGAGTCCTGCATATAGCTAATTATTTACACATTAATTAACTATTGTCCTCGATGTTTGACGATCTTTTATTTTTCGGAGTTTCCTATACTATTCCTATGAAATAAAAATAATAAGTTAGGTTAAAAACGAGTTTTTAAAAAATACGCTTTTATAATTTGAAGGAGAAAATAAAATTTCTCACTTCTTTTTTTTCCGAGACAGAAATAAACAAAAATTGAAAAAACAACTGATAAAAACGGATATAAGTGTATGAGTGCGTGTGTCGCAACACATGAAAGCAGCGCTGAAGTTGGTCATCCCGTGTACTTCAACAAATTGAGGGAGTAGATTAAAAGCGTATAAAAAAAGAAAATGCTCGAAAATTCCAATTTTTATTCCTGCAGATTAATATTAAGAAACAGTTAAATAAAATGTCATATAGTTACGGTTTAGATAACTTCAAAAAACCATCAAACATTTAATTATGTGCGCAATACCTTAATAAGTCGTATTGATCGGTAGTCCCACAGTGACCGGCGTCAAAGCAGGGTTCAATTTTCGCGACTTTTTTTTTTTTTTTTTTGTGAAAAAGTTTTATAATTGTCAAGGTCGTTTGTGAGACCACAGCATTCTCCCTTTCCCTTTATGGATCAGTTTCAATGGAATAATGAAGGAGAGTATTAATCTATCATAGGCTTCTCTATAGGTTCTGTCTGTTAATTTTAGAAGTAAGAATTTCAAATAGTATATTTTAGTACACGATTGCAAAGTGAGTAATTCTCGGCGAGTTCGAGTGGGAGAGCTCACTTTGCGAACGCTATTTTTACCAACTGCGTGCTGAGGAGGTTATATGTTTGGAATGTCTATCTCCGGAACTAACACTTTATTTTAATGAAAGTTGGCTCAAAATGTTCCTGACCATCCGTTAAATGTTTCTAGGCTATTCATATTTGAAAATTAAAAAATTAGATGGGTGTAACTGAAGAAAATGAGAATTTAAAGATAAAATAGTTATTGTCATATATTTAGGCATATCCGTCAATAAGAGCAACTCATTCAGATTAACCAGTCGGTTTTTTTGATTTTTTAAATAAATAAAATTTATTCCTAACACATCCCCCATTAAATTGGTGAACACACCTCATGGTTTAAGGGCGGAGCAAAAAATTTTAGTAGGTACTGGAGCAAATACTGGTTTTACTCCCGCTATCTCATTTGTGCTCCCTCTGTCAAAATTTGATCATGGGTCCTAAATTCATAATTTTGCGCAAAATCATCTACTTTGCGGCATTAGTTTGGAAATAGTATTTTACTCAACTAGGTAGAAAAATGAGTGATTATCACGAGTGGCTAACTAGTTGAGTAGGATATTTTTTTCAACGAATAAACCAGAGTGGGTTATTATTTATTCGATTAAACAGGTAAACTTCATTCATGAATAGAATTTTAGATACCTATAATTAAATATTTTTGAGAAGCGAACTTGGTTGTCTGTTTAAGCATCACCATGTGTAAAGGTCTTTTTTGATTGTGACATTTTGCAACTTGCATACGTGTAAACGTTGCTGTGAAAAAATAAATAACAAACAGTTGGGAAAAAAACTCATTTCTACACTGTTTCTACACTTTGTGAAGAAATGAAAACCATTTTCGATGTTCCAAACTGTTTTGGAAGTCTTGTAATTTGCTAATCAAAATTGATTTAATAATAACCTCTTTTTGGTTTATGTGTTGAGAAAAATATATTTTCTCTTTATTCGTGTTCTAATTCCTATTAACAGCAGGCAAAATTTTCATATAAATTTTTATGGTATTAATATTTTTTTTTGATAACGAGGACTTTAAAACGCTTGTGAGTGTAAGTTGCCAAATAAATCCCTTGGCTAGAATTATGTTTAAAAAAGGCATTGCCAGTGTCAGTAATGATTTCTTTTGAAAATTTAGTTGAGCGAAATTCAACAGTGTATAAATAAAAATTGGGATAGGAACTCGGTACAAAAGTGACAGTCGATGCGCCTTGTATCATTTTTAGAAAATACAGATCATTTCAAACGATAGTTTTGTTTCAGGTTCTGAACTTATTTCATTCTCTAGGAAGTATATTATGATATTAAGTTCTTTATATGTTGAATTGTCATTTCTTTAAATGAACGAGACATGGAAAAAAAGAAGGGTAGTTACGGAGAAGATAAGGAATTTGGGGGCGTTGTTTGTGATGAAGAAAAATGAATCGTAGTATCCCACTTTCTCAGTTTAGAAATTTGGAAATGCGGTCTTTTTACAAGTACCTGCAGATAACCTTGAAAGCGTTCGATCTGCTCGTATTTGTTGGGGGTGTGAGGTGGTTAGGTTGTGACGACAAGCGTCAGGGGTTAAAATCTGATGAAGAAAAAAACTGATATAATTTTCAAGTTTTGTAAATTTTGGCGGATCTGTTTCTCGACCTCAAAAAAGAACCTTTAAACTTTATCTGTGTGCGGCTCTTGAAAGTACGAGAATTCGTCCGCCATCGCTGGATCTTTATTCTATGTCGTATTCAAATGTCTTCCGAAAATTCCTTCATACTGCTCGTGTATAAGCAAATACATTCAATTTTCATATGAATGCAAGAATTATTACATCATTACTGTGCCGGACAAGATCTGATGATATGTTGTGAAAAGAGCCTGGTTTACCCCAAACGAACATTTGCTATTTGTTCGATCTTTTCTTATATTCACATGATTACAGAATGTTCGTTGCTGTTTGCTCGGGTAACGAATTTCATTCGTTCTTATTGATTTTTTTGACGATCATTTACACCAAACTAACAAAAAAGATGTTTGTTGTTCGCTTGTTTGTTTGGTGTAAATACAACTTAACACGACCAGTTCTCCTTTATTATCGAAACTAAACGTACAATGAACTATCGTTGGTTCATTTGATGAGAAAAGCTGTCATTTAGGCTCAGAATGCTCCAAAATAAGCTAAACACTTCAAAATCTGGGGTTTGTGTTTCATTATCTCGTTTGACGTAAGTACATGTTTTGTGAAAAGATCTTGCCATTTTCGGTTGTTCATGTAGCGTGAAATCAGAATGTCTTTTGAAACATGTATCGTATATTCATCTTTAGAGTGCTCCTTTTTTATCTCTACCTTTTTACCTCACTGTAAACATGTGACTAAACTGTTAAGCTACGAACAGCAAACAGAGCTTATTGAGACTGCAAACAAACTTTGGCAAATTCAACTGCAATACCTAATGGTGATAAAAATACAAAAAATAGTTCTACCCTGGAAGAAAGTAGGTAACTTATTTCTTCATATTCCACAGTGAATTTGCTACTATATATCATTTTGCGATGGAGTACATTGTGATGCCTCAAAAGGTGGTCATTGTATTGTTTAAATTAAAATATTATAATCTGAATTTGTAGTTCCTAATTGATTTAAAACTAAACATCCCAAGATCATAGATCTTCAGAATTAAGCACCTTGAATTAGAAAAGGGAGAGACATGAAAACTTAGTTTCCCACATACCACTAGTGTGTATAAGGTCACATCATGCAGAGTCTACACTATTCCCTCCTTTAATGTATTAAAAAGCCTTTAATTCGGGAAATAATCTCTAGACAGTTTAGTTTATAAAAACACTTGGTAAATACCAATGTTGTTAGACTTAGATCTTACTATTTACTGAGGTGTTGAATGTCCATCTCAATATATCTTGAAGTTTTAACACATGGTGATGGAGCATTTGAGATCTTCGTCTTTGTTTCTTTTGTCAGCTTATTGCAGTATCAGCGATCAACGAATGTTTTTAGTATGAAAACGAACCATTAAAGAAACAATACTTCCGAATATTTGATTGAACTTTTTATTTTTTTGATCTTACTTCATTAAAAATATAAATGAGAATACATCTTGTTTATCTCAAGCCGGTTAAAAATTGACTGATTTCCCTATTAGCATACATAATCAACTCTAATTCATTGTTACTGACTGCGTACGGGAGGAGGTTATATATTTGGTATTTCTATCTTCGGAACTAACAGAATTTCGTTTGCTCAGAACAAGTGACTTACTTTATAGATTTTATGAAAGTAGGATCAAAATGTTCCTGTCCATGCAGAGAATGTCCTACGCTATTCGTATTTAAAAATTAAAAAATGAGAATTTAAATATTGAAAAAATTACTGTCATAAATTTGGGCATATCCATCTATAAGAGCTACTCATTCAAGTTAACGCAGTCTCTTTTTTTTTAATAAAATTTTATTTTTTGGATCTTGAATGGGGAAATCAGTCACCAGTTTCGCTGGTCAACTTAATAGTGTAATTAATTTTGATTTTAAGAACTAAGTTCAGGAAAACGTAGTTATTGGTAGGAACAGAATCTATTTAACGGAACTGAACGTTTCGTACGAATTATTTATTTATTTTTTATTATTATTAAGTTCCTCTCAACATAGATACTTAGATACTTCTGGTTACATTGTTTTAAAGTTGCTGTTGCTGATTATTTTTTTTTGTGTAGGCATAGACTAACGCCGGTGAGATTTCAATTTGGACTAGTTGTAAGGATAAATTTTTTAATGTAATGGAAAGAATGTCTCTAGTGCCCAGTTCTCAAAATATTATACCTACTCATTTTCAAAGTTTCTTGATATCAAAGAAACCGATACATGTTTTCCCTTAATAGTAAATTTTTTTCACAAAGTAAAATTTACTATGAACTTCTGTTTATTCCGCTGAAATAATCGAATTTAGAGATTTTGCTTTCAATTGCAGCTGTCTTGAATAGTAAAAGAGTTAGCTTTACTTTTTTATTAATTCCATTTTTTATGGATTTATCGTTGATTCCTGCTTCAACAAGAAGATTGAACAGAAGTTTTAAACTCAGATAATTATAGTTTCCATTTTCCAGTGTAAACTGAAGCTCCTATTCTTTCTGACGATTTTCGGACGCTGGGTTTGAATTCTGCTTAAAAAATTTCAGAAATTAGTCGTGTTAAAAAAGTAAAACAAGGTTATATGTGAAAAATAACTTGTATAATATGAATCTTCGAGGTTTACAGGAACTGTGATTTAAATATTAATTTGTACTATCATCAAAAAGTGTTGGTGCTCAGTTATTTGCGTTTCATGATTTTGTAAAAATGACGCCAGCAGTATAATTGTATTTTAGAGAAAGATCTAGGTGTTAAGTTAATTAAGAATCTACCTTACTGTATAATTGGAGTATATCAGAACAGACTATTATGTCATAAATATTCTGTTAATCCTGTCCCTAATTTTAAGGTGGGTAAAAATATTTGAACTTACTCATAATTCGCATCAGTCTTCTTCGTCATAAAAGAACACTAATTTTTTCATCAAATTTTTAAGTGTATATCCTATTGTTCCTTTCGGCCGAAAAGTCAAAACTAAAAATCCTTTATCCAGCGTCACGTCTCCTTGTTACTGCTCCTACTAGCATTCATTATTTATTTTGGTTACTTTCATGGCGATCAATTTGGGCATAGCTCATTGTTTTGGGCTCACAGTAAAAAAGTGGCTGACTTCAACGAACTATTGTCAGACAGCGGCAGTGTTAGGTAGAGGGCAGGGAGGAAGGCGCTTCCCACCTATTTAAAAATTAATTGAATAAAGTAATATTTTTCATTATTTTGTCATATGACTAGGCGACCGTTTTCTCTCGCCTTCTCCCCTAATATGAACGCCCAGTTGCCCGTAGTGTTATAAAATCGTGGAGTTCATTGTGCATTCATGACATTCTGAAAATAACATTAATGTACGAAGTGCGTGCCTTAGAAAATCAATTTATTAATTTTCAAACAAAATTTAAAATTGTGTGTGATATCGATGCCCTTCAACTCCATAAAGTCGAACGCCACCCAATGTCGAATGATGTTGCAATGTGGTTTGCAATTTCATTCGTTTGCCAACGGTTCACTTTGCAAGATCCGATTCGTTCCTTTGCTTTTCATTTTCGAACATCCTTCCCACCCTGAGGATGTTTTGTTTTTCGCCTCTGAACTTTTTTCTAGGTCCATTTCCCCGGCCCCCCATTTCAAATTTTGACCTGAAAATTTTTGGCCTAATTGTGCTCAGTTTGTGCTAATGTGTGCCATCAATTTTAGAATTTGTGCTCACCCCCTTCCTTAGATATAAACAAAAGAGTCTTCGTGGGGCTAGAGAAATGCTAGCCCCACCCATTTCGAATTTTGACTCTAAACTTTGTATGCTAATTGTGCTTCATTTGTGCTAATTTGTGCCGTTAATTTTAGAATTTGTGCTCATTTATTTTCAAATATAGCGGCCTCAGAAATTTATGTGTCAGCCCCCCCATTTGGAATTTTGAGTTGAAACTTTGCATGCTAATTGTGCTTAATTTGTGCTAATTTGTGCTGCAAATTAAAAATTTTATACTCATTCCCTTTCAAAAATATTTGTGGTTTTATGTCTCCCCTCAGCCCCCTAATTTTGAATTTTGACCCAAAATTTTTCATACCAACTGGATTCAAATAGTGCTAAATTTTGCTACCAATTTTGGAATTTGTTATCACCCCTTTCTTAATATATAAAAAAAAGTTTGTGGGTGGGGCTGGGGAAATGCTAGCCCCACCCATTTTGAATTTTGACTGAAAACTTGGCATACTGATTGTGCTCAATTTGTGCCAATTTGTGCCAACCATTTTAAAATTTGTGCTCACTTCCCAACTCAGATAGGGAAGATGAAAGATTTCCCCTTAGCCCCTCCCCTTTTTGAATTTTTATACAAAACTTTGCCCACTACTCTTTTTTCATTTGTGCTTAATTGTGCCAACAAGCTTATAATTCCTGTACATTCAAATCTTTAGTTATTTGCAAAACAAATTTGGGTGGGGCTGGGGAAATGCAGCCCCACCCATTTCAAATTTTGACTTGAAATTTTGCAAACTAATTGTGCTCAATTTGTGCTGATTTGTGCCAACAATTTTATAATTTGTGCTCAATTATTAACTGAAATAAGGGGTGAGGAAGGTTTTGTCTTAGCCCCCCCCTTTTGGAATTTTGAGCTGAAACTTTTCCCATTATTTTATCTTAATTGTGCTTATTTGTGCCAACTTTCTTTTTTGAAATTTTAAAGTTGCAATTTCAACCAACTAATAACAATCACCCATTTCTGCTGTAGCCTAAATAATAGTCATTTATAACAAAATTTTCAGTAGGGTCAAGAAAATTCAAGTCTTCCATTTTAAATAGGAGTTAAATTTTATTACAATTTTTATGACAGTTTGTACCAAATTTTTACCTTGGTATTTTAAGGGAACTATACTTAACACATACTTAGCAGTATGTCAGATTTTCTTAATTTTGTATTTTCTGGGTGTTGCTAAAAAACTTTGTAAGTACATGTAAATTTTTCCATTGATCATTCTCTATTGACAGTTTTTCCATTTAAGTTGCCAAATTAAAAATATTATCATAAAAATCTTCTAAGTGAATAGAATAGAAAGAAAAAAACAAATTTTTATGGTCATATGTGTATAAATTATTAAGTATATAAAACCAAAATTAGCATAAATACCTACTTAATAATTTATACACATATGACCATAAAAATTTGTTTTTTTCTTTCTATTCAATTCATATAGAAGATTTTTATGATAATATTTTTAATTTGGCAACTTAAATGGAAAAACTGTCAATAGAGAATGATCAATGGAAAAATTTACATGTACTTACAAAGTTTTTTAGCAACACCCAGAAAATACAAAATTAAGAAAATCTGACATACTGCTAAGTATGGGTTAAGTATAGTTCCCTCAAAATACCAAGGTAAAAATTTGGTACAAACTGTCATAAAAATTGTAATAAAATTTAACTCCTATTTAAAATGGAAGGCTTGAATTTTCTTGACCCTACTGAAAATTTTGTTATAAATGACTATTATTTAGGCTACAGCAGAAATGGGTAATTGTTATTAGTTGGTTGAAATTGCAACTTTAAAATTTCAAAAAAGAAAGTTGGCACAAATAAGCACAATTTAAGATAAAATAATGGGAAAAGTTTCAGCTCAAAATTCGAAAAGGGGGGGGCTAAGACAAAACCTTCCTCACCCCTTATTTCAGTTAATAATTGAGCACAAATTATAAAATTGTTGGCACAAATCAGCACAAATTGAGCACAATTAGTTTGCAAAATTTCAAGTCAAAATTTGAAATGGGTGGGGCTGCATTTCCCCAGCCCCACCCAAATTTGTTTTGCAAATAACTAAAGATTTGAATGTACAGGAATTATAAGCTTGTTGGCACAATTAAGCACAAATGAAAAAAGAGTAGTGGGCAAAGTTTTGTATAAAAATTCAAAAAGGGGAGGGGCTAAGGGGAAATCTTTCATCCTCCCTATCTGAGTTGGGAAGTTAGCACAAATTTTAAAATGGTTGGCACAAATTGGCACAAATTGAGCACAATCAGTATGCCAAGTTTTCAGTCAAAATTCAAAATGGGTGGGGCTAGCATTTCCCCAGCCCCACCCACAAACTTTTTTTTATATATTAAGAAAGGGGTGATAACAAATTCCAAAATTGGTAGCAAAATTTAGCACTATTTAAATCCAGTTGGTATGAAAAATTTTGAGTCAAAATTCAAAATGGGGGGGCTGAGGGGAGACATAAAACCACAAATATTTTTGAAAGGGAATGAGTATAAAATTTTTAATTTGCAGCACAAATTAGCACAAATTAAGCACAATTAGCATGCAAAGTTTCAACTCAAAATTCCAAATGGGGGGGCTGACACATAAATTTCTGAGGCCGCTATATTTGAAAATAAATGAGCACAAATTCTAAAATTAACGGCACAAATTAGCACAAATGAAGCACAATTAGCATACAAAGTTTAGAGTCAAAATTCGAAATGGGTGGGGCTAGCATTTCTCCAGCCCCACTCAGACTCTTTTGTTTATATCTAAGGAAGGGGGTGAGCACAAATTCTAAAATTGATGGCACACATTAGCACAAACTGAGCACAATTAGGCCAAAAATTTTCAGGTCAAAATTTGAAATGGGAAAGCCGAAGAAATGGACCTCTTTTTTCTCATTGCATTATGTGGCCACGAACTGTAATTTTCTGCCTAATCGTTGCTCCTTTCTGTCTATCGTACGTATTTCATTCTTATCGTCGCCGTTATTTGAGGTTAAATTAAGAAGTCATTTTGTCTGCTACAAGTTTGTATATTTGCGTTCGTATATTAATTGAGAACATATACCTACATTCAGAATCATGGGGAAGTAAAGAATGGCATCGACTGGTAAAATTATTGAGGCTGAGGCGAAGAAACAAAAAAAGAAAAACTCAGATATTATTTTATATAGTGCGTTTAAGTGAGTGGGGAAGTCATTAGAACAGCTGTTGTTCAAAAATTTGTATCTGATCATGAAAAAACGGTCAAGTGCTCGTTATGCGTTCTCCTGAGCGTTGCTGGCTTACTGCAATGATTAAATAAATCAAATAAATGTTCTGTTCTCATATTCTAAATTCTAGGTACTCGAAATGAACTTTTCCATGATTAGATTGTATGTAGAATCTGGAAAACGTATTTTTTTCGCGCTTATTTTTCGAAAAATAGCTAGTTTTACCGATATGTTCAAGCCTTTGGAAACTCATTTTTACTGAGGACAATGCAGAAAAAAATGATTGGTTTTTTCCACTAATAATTGTAGTAAGTTTAATTTTCACCGCTGTCTTTGAAAGAATATTCGGTATTAAAATTCAGTCGTCGTAACTATTTTTGGCACCGAAATTTATTCTGAAAAATTGAAAAAAAAAAAGTAGCGCAATTATATGTTGCCAAAGTTGTTAAGATCTTATCGTTTGAAATTATTTTTCAAGAGATAGGAAAAAGCTTTAAATGAAAATTGGGAAAAAATTATAATTATTTGACGTACTTAAATGCACTATTTCACTTATTTTAACGTACAAATGTTAACACTGCTTCATCAGACGTAAAATCAAATTTGTTACCCAGCTACAATTACTTGTCGTCTTAAATATAACTCTCGAGTCATAAATTAAACTGTATGGTGCAACTATTCGGAAAAAAAAAGAACATATGAAATTTCAGAATTTTGCATAATTCTCGTATTTGTAGAGGTTATTTTTTGTTATTAAAAATTCACTGACCCCAGTAATCGTACAATACAATGTTTTGACTATTTACCAGAAATAAATCAGACCGTTTTACCATTACCATGTACAAGGTCGAAAAAATAATATAAAAATCATGAATATTATTGCCGTCATTTTGGCTCAAACACTTACTTAAAATTATAATTCTTTGTTCCTCTCCACCATTTGATTTCGATGAACACTGAACACCTAAAACAAGTATATTTCGGTTTATCTTGCAAAAAAAATGTTTTTCAAATTAATATTTTTTTCTGTTGAACTTTCCACCTAATGTATGAATTTTTTTAACTTTGCTACTGCGTTGCCCTTTCTTTTTATCTAGAACTGATTATATTAATCCTTTTTGCTATGGAAATATCTACCAATTATGATGAAGTATTTCTCCTGGCTGTAATTATTTTGAAATTACACTTTCATTGTCAAATTCATCGGTACTTTTCGTGTTTGTTTGAATGCATTAAAATTTCCTAATTTTTTGTCAGTATCAAGATATGCTAAAAACTGAGTGACTTAAAAATTTAAGTTGTACTTACTCGCATCATTGATTTAATTCCTTTAATAATTTTTCCATCCCAATCTTGACACTTCTGTTTTAAGATTTTATCATACAATATTGACGAATAATTTTTTTTAAATTTATTCATATTCTACGTCAGGCCAGTATTTGGGAAGGTACAAAATGTAGGTACATTTGTATCAGGCGACAGGTTTTTAAGGAGCACCTCGAAGTACGGAAAAATATGAAAAAAATTAAAATATCTTAATGACTTTTTTTTTGTTAGTTTGGTAAAATGAGGGGGCGCAAAAATTTTTTTGTACTCGGATGCTCGAGCTGTAAATCTAAATCCGGCCCTTTTTTACGTTGTGTAAAATTTATTATCCTGTTGTTTTAATTTTTAATTTTTGACATGCTAATTTTTGTGGTCTTTCGTGACGTCAGCTAGCTTTCAACTTAGGAACTTTTTTTCTATTTTTATGTAGACTCCATATAGTGTTAAGTCTATCGAGTAAAGAGATTAGGGAGAAAATTTATGGCACAAACCTGCCACAAACTGATTTTCTACCTCACAACCTTACTTTGTTTTTTGTCGCGTGTCAAATGAGTAATATGACAATTTTCTTCAATTTCACTCATGTTTGACTTGCCATAAAGAATATTATTTTTTGTACATAAAGCATTATGTAATAAATCCTGTTTAAAAATTGTGATCTGCGTTCAAGGATTTTTTCTGTTCTCGTGAGCTATCCGAAATTTTTATTGATATTGCTTATAATCGATTTTTCCATATCGGAGATTGATATTCATGGCATGTATTGGTCGCCAGTGAAATGTAATATATTTTATAAACTATGTATCTACCTATAAAAATACTGCATAGTCTACGTATGCTTCGTGCAGTGAACTTGGGATTAGTTCGCTGTTAAAATATCGTCTGTTTATGAGTATGTGCGGACAATATTTCCCAAGAAGCATTAAGAACATGTGATTCTCATTTTTGTGCTCTCGCACTGGACATATTTTTCGGCTTTTCTTACATGTGATATGAGAAATTACCGAGCGATAAATTCATGCTTTGAAATCATGAAAGTTATAGTCAACATAATTTTGCTACAACTTCATTTAGATTTGTAATCACGAAATAGCCAATAATCAGAATGATTTATTCGAAGCTGTGGGAAAGCTTTATGAAAATGTTCCGTTTGATGGGAGTGCAAAATAAGGGAAAAATTTTTTCCACTCATCGTAATTCAAGATTTTAATATCGTCATTATCATCATATTACAAATATCGATATTTCCGATAATTTTAATTTTTTAATGAGTTCTATTTATTTTGATAAAAACAAGTCACAAATTTTTACTAATTCACAGATTATTCATTTCTTCCGCTGAATTTTTAGTTTTTCATTTCACTTTTATCAAAATAATTGAAATTCATAAATCAAAAAATAAGAAATAAAGTATAAAAAAATTATTTATATCAGGCTTCAAGCTAAACCTAGCACACTCTTCCAGTGAATTACATTATTACAGACTCTAAGATGCGGTTATGGGTTTTGAACTATCACTATGTCTAGATAAAATTATACTTTATATTCAGCTAACAATGCAATGCATCAGTGGCAATCCAGTGCCCCAATGTATTCTTTTGCAGTGTATCGGTGATCGGTATTTAAGTATCAGGAAGTCAATACACCAGGACACAAACAAAAGAAAAATTACTGTTTATTGTAATTTATTAAGCTTGCAAAAGTCACGAAATTGGAAAAACAAAAAAAAAGTAATTTTTTTTGCATTAATCGAGTTTTAAGACCAAAAAATAAAAAACAAAATAAACTAATGAAATATCAAAATAATATCGTTTCCTTGATGAAAATATAAGACAGAAATTTCATATTATCCGATTATCCGAAAAATCATGATATCTGATATTTTTGAAAACAAATATCGATAGATAACGATATTTTTGATACGATAATTGCATCACTATAAGGTTCGTCTGGATCGGAAAAAATTATGACTTTAATTTAATAATTTGTGGAGTGTTGCCGATATTCAAATGTATACTAATCGTGAATGCACTGTATTAAACACTGACTAGAAAAATTTTCTGAACATGTGTACGTAGTCAATATTGGTGAATAATAGTTTAAAGGAGGCTAGTAGTAGTGCTGCATGAGCATTATCTTCGATTTTTTGGCAAAATTAAGAAATATTCTCCTTTTTGATCTACAAAATAATACTAAACCAGTTGAATGCCCTGATAATCGTATAGTTAGAGTGCAAAATCACATATTATCTTCTTTCAGATAGAAAAAATAATAGTTTCGATGGTTTTACTGAGTCTGAGTATTTGTTACCCGATTGCATCTTATCATTCTAACCAAATGAATTTGAGTTTTGAATTTATCTTTTATATGTGAAGTAAAATATTAATTAATTTTAATATCTACGTTTCAGGCTCCCATTTATCCTTTTTAACCCTTTGATAATGTACCATCTAAAAAAATACTACTGGTTTGATCTTGAGTTCAACACAAATGAAAAATTAAGGTGCCAACATACTTTGCGCGATTTCAAGAATTTAAATTATTTTCGTTTGTTTCGCAACTCCTATAAATACTTACCGAAATATTATAGTTTTTCATAGTCTATCTTTTTTTGCCTCAAAAGATTCGATAATTCATTGTTCGGAATGATGAGCTAGTAGTGATGGAAAATATGCAAGGTCGCTTTGAGAAGAATTTAAAAAAATGTAGCTTGTGAGTAAGTGACTCCAGGTTAACTAGTTGTTCCTGTTCAAGTTTAGGTATGATTTCTTTGTTCGGAAATAATGAACATTTAATGTCATCGATTAATCATAATTTCGTTGTAAATGCCAATGATATTTCGAACAAAAGTCCATTTGCACTTTTTATTTTTCCGCTTATCTTTTTATTACTCCTTAAGTATTTGAATGTGCAATATGAGCATGGTTGGGCACGAATCAACTAAAAATGGATTCCAATACGAATCCGCAAATCCACGATTATGATTCGATTCATTATCAATTTTTTTTAATTCGAATTGGATTTGAATAAAACAGATGGATTCGTAGTTTCAAATCTGGATTCGAATCCACGAGTCCGATTGTTCAGCTCAGTGGATATTTTTTTATTGCAATGATCTCAAATAGAAATTGCTGTAAGAAAAAATCAAATTTTATTGATCCTGCATTCAAAATTTGAACGAGTCGAAATGATTTTCAATTCCGATTCTTTGAAGCAAAAACCAAAATGAATCCTTGATCTTTGGAAAATAATTCAAAAATTTCGGATCCGTCGAATCTGTCAAACGGATTCGAATAAAGTTTACTAATCCAGTATCTTTTTTGGATTCGAATTATTAATAAGAATCCAATTTGTCAAAGTGGATTTGAATGGATTCGCTGAATCATAAAAACTGATTCGAATTATGCTCAACCCTGAATATGAGAGATGTAGGTATGTTCAGTGGCAGATTTACTGGTCAGTATTATTTTGGGCTTATGGGTTTCCACAATGTTGGTGCGCTAATTTTCAGCTCTTTCAGACTTATAAAATTAAACGAAAAGATTAGGTTCTGGTGTATGAATGATAAAAAAATATCCTTCATACCGTCCTGATTCAAACATTTTAAAATATTTTTAAAGTTATGAAGGGGGGTTGTTAGAATTTAAAATTTTAAAATTATGTTTTTCAATTTTTTCCTTAAAGGTTGCTAAACGTTACGTCCGTCTTTTGGATCAATGATGATCCCTGTAAGGCTTTTTCTTGTAATGGGAGAAAAGCCTTTCCTCTACAAATTGTTTCAACTAAAAAAAAATAAAATAAAATAAATAAATAAAACAAAATTACGCTGTAAGCTCTTACGTTTTGATCAGAACTTGGCTTACGATTTCCAAAAAAATAAGTAAACAGTTGAATAAATCGTAAATACCAGAAACAAACAATAAAATTTCGATTCGTATCGTGAGTTCGAAATTTCATGTTGTATGTTTAAATAAAACTTGGATGTCGAATTTCCCTTTTCTTTTTCACAATACAACTTTGACAGATTTTATTTTCGATAAGGCGAGTTCTCAACTATATTTTCTCCGTGACAAATTGAAAACTTAAAACTGAAATAAAAATTCATGGCGCTAATTGAAACCTTCGAAATTTTTTTCGCCTTGTCTAAAAGAATTCAATTCAATTTTTCAGAGTAAATTATCGATACGGATTTTTCATGCCACAGTTTATGTTTTTATCTTCGTCAAAAAAAGAAAAAAGAAAAAGGTTGAATGCACGTTTCAAGGTCTCATTGCAAACGATTGAATGTTTTGCATGGATTGGACATAAAATAAAAGAAAAAAACACTTCAAAGATTATAGATTTGTTTTCACGTTTAAATTACCGCGAATTGGGTAATTAAAGGGTGGAGAATCGACTTCACAAACGTACAGAGAAAATATTAACGATTTGTTATTATGGGTGACTGAAAAAATTCATTTGTTTCATGCTTTTTGGACCTTTTCTTTAGCTGTTAGTTCCGCCCCATCTTCCAATACTCGAGTGCCTTAATCTTTTTAACTTACCGC
Organism: Ericerus pela; assembly: GCA_011428145.1. NCBI lineage: Eukaryota > Metazoa > Arthropoda > Insecta > Hemiptera > Coccidae > Ericerus > Ericerus pela. The sequence continues at coordinate 1,665,229 of WOFM01000193.1, read as the reverse complement.
CTCTACTGTACACAATTCACGACACTGCTTATAAGAGTACGAATATCGCAAAAATGCAATACTTTTCAATTTGATGACTAGGAATTTTTTTTTTTTGAGGAAAATTTTTTTGATAATTACGTTTTCCTCTGTGAAAGTATTACGTTGTATGTAAAATTGAAGTAGTTGTTTTAGGAAACTGTAAAGGAAACTGGGCTATTCCTTATTCTATCAATTTTTTTCTGAAAATGTGAGAAATTTCAATTTTTATCATGTTTTAAGCTTTAAAGTTCATTTTTCTCTTGCTAAATATGTGCTGTTGTTCGTCATACATAGTCTTGTAAAAGAAAGGAGAAGTGAGTTCGATCACAATCATTTTCACTTTTCAACACCGAGTGGCCATAACTCAGTCAGAAAAGTTCGAAAAATTGTTAAAATTTATTATTGACTTGGCTTACGTGTAGAACTTGGTCTTTAGAACACATGAGCTGCATGGTGCAATTATACTAAAATTGTGACTTATAGAATTCGTGAAAATTTTCGACAGGAAAATTCAGGATGTCTCATCAGCGCTTCGTGTAGAATTCTGTGATAATGGATGGTGGAATAAAAAAACACCTTTGTTTTCACCTTTATGATAATTATTAATTAATAAACTGAGCGTTTCGTACACCAATATCCGTTCATCAAAAGAAGGCCGAATGCGACAGATTGAAAAATTACGTTTTTATTAATTATTCAACTTTTTCTTTGGCGCCTCCGGTTGTGCCACCCTCGTTATGCGACTTGCGAAATTTTATTTGGGAAAATTCAACAAGAATTAATAAAAAATATATTTGATCTTGGGTGATTACAGCTTCTGATGGTTAAAAATTTTTTGTCATTCCTGTTGAGCTTTTTTATCGGTAATTTTTTAAACTCTTGAGTAAAGAGAAATTATCAGTTTTCACTAATTAGTACAGAAATTGAATTGAAATTTCAGTCTCAAACTTCCGGTTTCAGCTTATCGAAAACTCTTCGTATTGGTTTTTCTCGCTGTTCTTCTTTGTGCGTTATCAGGCTAATGATTTTAATGAGAAGTAAACGTCATGAAAGTGTAGAAGAAACGTTTCGCATTTAGCTCTGACTAATTTTCTTTCACGTTAGTTCCGAGACAATGTTGTTATCTTTTTTGGATAATTTTTAAAACGACCATACGTTAAAAATAACGTGTATTTTTCTGAAGGGTATAAACTGAGAAAAAGTTTCGTGAGCTTTTGTCAATAATGTCGATTATTAATATCGATTATTTGTCCTAGAATAATAGAATTTTTTAATCGCATCCGATATTGATTATCAAATTTTTAAAATAATCGATGAAAATAATCGGCTTTAAAATCACTTTAGGAATGTGTATAGTAATTTTGGAGAAAAGAATCAGTCGAAAAAAAATATAAAGAAAAATATTCGAGAAAAGAAAAAACACCACAAAATAATCGATTAATAATCGTCTTCATCATCAATTCCGATTGAATTTTGGCCGACATTTGTTAGAACCACCAATCCTCTTCCCTTCACACTCCTGTGAACACTGGACCAACTTTATCCAAACATTTTAATACGTTTATACTAGCGACTATACTGATACTTGTTCCGTTCCGCGGCTCATTTGTTTAGCTTCGTGCATCTGCCATGTACATAATTTTCATATTTTGTATTTTAAATATTTTCATTGCTGAAATTACACACTTCTGAGATGTAACTTCGTATACATCTTTATTGATTTGTTAATTACATCGATTTGGTTTTCCCCGGCCTCTTCTATTATATTTATGTCACAGTTGAAAATAATCGATTAATCGAAGTAATCAATTGTTTTAGATTGATTAATTGGGCAACCAATGAGGCAAAAGAGGATCAATCGATTATTAACAATCGATTATTTATCAGTAATCGACATTTCTGGTTTTTGTAATTGTGTTTCTTCTTTGAGAACATAATAGCTACATATTTCATAAATAATCCTTTACTATACTAGGAGCAATAATTGTATGTGTGTATATATGTATTTATGTATGTAAACGGATTCTGAGGAACTAGACCAACAGTGTTGCTGAAAATTACTATTTCGAGGTATTTGAATACAAAAAAAAATGCTTTAGATAAGTCTTAAGTTTGAGAAAATTTGTTGAACAGATATTATATGAGCATCTCGATCTATCCATCAGCAGAAATTGTTAGCAACAAACATTGAATAATTGACAACACCTGTGATCAGACAAAGATGATTTTTTTGGGTGTATTCAGTTGCATCCATAAATAGATAACAGATGAAAAGTACTCGAGAGAATAAAATATAAGACTTCTTTCAGTTTACACTTTTTTTAATATAATAAACAATCTGGTTAATCCATTCTGATAGGCACAATGTGAACATCAAACAATAAAATAGTAATGAAAAAATAAAATTACAATGAAGTTTTTTAGTATAATGTGGAGTTGAACACAGGTTGCAGGAGTGACAGTCCAGGTCATTAGCACAGAGCTACGAAGAATGTTGGACTCCGGGGGCTTGAAGTATGTTGAAGTAAGTGTGCAGACGAACATTAATTATTATACCAGAGAATAAATAAATGAGAAAAATACAAGTACCGCGTTAATAAATGACTTTAATGATGAGAGAGGTATTCACATGAACAGACACAACTCACAAACTGAACAAATAGATGACGCAACTGAATAGGAACTGGAGAATGTAAATACAGTGTTACCAACTAGTGATTGAACAATAATTAATGTACCGACAAAGAAGCTTGTAGAATTGTTAATTTAAATATAACTAAATGCAACAACACTTTGAAAAGACTATGCAAATAAAAATATCATCATTAACTGAATGTAGATGCTAGAGCCCTACAGATATAAGTACTATTTTATTTCTATAGTTTGAATCACATAAAATTTTTAGAATCTCGTTGATAAACTCAACGATTTTGTCGTTGAATTCATTGACTTCTATCAACGAATCTCTCAACATATTATATTTGTAATTACTAATTCTTTTCTGAAAAATATGATTTGTGATCTGAAAAAAATTGATCCACAGATCACCGATTAGTATATGATCCATGATTTGAGATTCGGATCACATTTTAAAAATTTATTCTCAATTAATGTTTATTGGATTTATGCCTATGAAAGTATGAAGATATTACATAACACATACTTGAATATACTTATCCAATCGCAAACTTTAAAACTAGCCATACGTGAAGGTTAAGTATACCTGATGCAATTGAAAAATCTTTTGAACATATGGTACAGTATGCTAATGTTCTTCCTTTTGCACTTTTGTTCATCCATAGAAATTTTTTTTCCCAAACTTCTTTGTATTTTGTTTTAGATTTTTTCCTCTTCTGTGCTTTTCTGGGTGGCGTACAGTTCCCATCACTTGAATCAGATGTCTGAGACATCTTTTATTAATAATGAAATGAAGAGCTACAGACAAATACAAAAAATAAATTAATGTAACGAGTTTAAGAAGTATAAACTATAAAATGCAGTCATTGAAAACTTATATTAACATGGTTTCTGAAATTGGAGGGCGTAATGTGAAGAAAAAATTATTGTTTACCCAAATAGAAGCTTTATCGAAGTATTCTATCCGACTCTCTGGTTTTTTATGCAAAGATGATATCGAAAATATAGATCCAAGTAAATTATCTGCGAGTAGTTTACCCACACGCTTCATTACCAGTGTGCTTTATTTTACAATAGCCTGCAGTAAATTCAATATGAGAAAGAAACAAAAATAATACGTTCATAGCGATAAATCAACTATACTAACTGAAGCTAACTCTAAACTCATTCTAGTGCTTGGAAAAAGGCTTCCAATATGTTCAATGATGAAGCAGGCTAATAAAGAATACTACCCTCTTGCAAATCTTTTTGTAATATCAATAATTTTGGCTCGAGTAAAGTACAGTAACAGTAAAGTACATCACTAGTCACTCAGTCACGACTAATATCATCGTTGTTCATTTATGCAGTAATAAGTTTAAAGAACAAAATTAATTCTCCAGGAAATGACATAATCTCAGAAAATACACGGATAGCCAGTAAAATCTAGAATTGACGATTATTTATTATATTTTAATGATTCACTTACGATAAATGAATTCATTTTTGATATTAGCTGTCCTCTGCCTCTGCGAGTAGCTGCATTTGTAAAATTGTAATTACTAGTTTAATCGTACGAACGATCATCGACAACTTGTAGCCAGTCGGGATTATCATTTTGCTTAGACCGATACTGCCTAGGACTTGTAACCACAACCATAACCAGAACAATAACCACTAAAAATTGAAAGAAATTGACAACATTGATTTGGGAACTGATAACCGAAACAAAACAATTTCTCATAACCAATAACCAGTTCCCATAAAATGCTGAAACCATTAATCAGAACGATAACCAAAAAGAATAAGTTTTTATTGATTTTCATAAAATATCAATGTTATTGATTTTTTTTTCTCAAAAATTACGAATTATTTCCTGGAAAATTATTAATTATGGATAATTTGACCTGGATAAAATTTTTTTCGTCTATTTTACCCCAAATTTTGTCTTAACCAACAACCAGTAACCACAACCAATAATCAGAAAAGTTGTTTTAGTTAACCAGAACAATAACAGATAGCCAAATAATTACATTTTTAACCAAGAACTAGTAGCCAGAACCCAATACAGATTGTTATTGGTTCACAGCAACCAATAATCCCACAAATGTTTTGGTTACAAGCCCTAACCCTTCCAATTCTATTCTGTAATGCTTTATAACAACTAACTGCTAACAAAATCACAATTTAAATTTCACCATCACGCCAAATGGACCTAATTGCAGAATTTGCAGTTTTAAGTTTCTTGTTTCCCAAATGCCAATTGCCATTTGGCAGTCATCGGCATTGTCCTTATGAAAATGTATGTTAATGTCTTATCAGGTATCAGATATCAGATCAGTTAATCAGTCATGAGTCAGTTATGGAAGGTCTTATGTATTTATGTTTTTGGGTTTCCACTTTCCCTTTCAAATTATTGTCCCACAATCAAGTCAGGTAAAACAAAACTGAAAAAAAAAATCATGGAATTGTGGGACATTTGTGAGAGTACTTGTAAATTTGTGAGATGTGGCAACACTGCCATGAACTTTGAAAGTGACGAAAATTACAAAAAATTAATCCACACTAAAATTTATAGCAAGTTCTAATATTTGTTACAAATTTTGTAGCTATTGATTAAAAATTTATAATTTTATAGTTAAAACAAAATTGAAAATAGCCATATATGAAATACTGTATGGCCAATCCATACCAAAATTTATATCAAGTTTTAGTAGATTGTAGTGAATTTTTGTTTCAAATTTTGTAGCTATTGGTTAAAAATTTGAAATTTTATAGCCAAAACAAAAATAGAAATAGATGTACTGGAAGTACCATATGATACACACTAAAATTTATAGCATGTTTTAATATATTATAGTGAATATCTGTTTTGTTTTTCGTAGCTATTGGTCAAAAATTAAAAATTTTGAACCAAAACAGAAATAGCCATACCAGAAGTACTGTTTAGTCAATCCGTAATAAAATCAATAGGTCTGATCCTTAGCTTAGTACTAATGTTTGTTCCAAATTTCCTGCTTATCAAATAAAAATTATGACCTGTTTTGTGGTAACAAGAAATTGACTTATGTATAATTTTATATTTATATGAATTTGAATTATTAGTGCCAAAATTTTCCTTGAGTTGTGTAACAAAAAACACACTTACCCCCACCCTCTTGGTTGTTCCATAACACCAAGATTAATAAGTAGATTTTCAATAGAATCACTACTTAATTAATCATAAATTTGAACTCTGCACCTTGAAAAATATGCCCGATTATGTATCACACAATAAAATTTATATATATCTATAATATGAGGTACCAGTCATATTAATTGCTCTAAACCTTCCCAGAATAGGCGTTGTTAAAAACCCGCTCTAAGACTACAAATTATTCATTTTTATTTTCTATGGAGTCCTTTGATATATTTATACATATAAGATGGAGACAACATAATAGTGGTTTTGGTGTAACACCTATGGATATTGCTTTCAACGCCACGTGTTTTGCTTTCTAAAAATTTGACTGGAGAAAAAAATTGCCACGTGTATTTGTTTATACCCTGGTGAACAAATACCCCATTTGGGGGAATCATTATTCTGATTGGTCGATGTCAATTGGTGTGGGGTAATTTGTATGCCAGTGTACGTGAGCTTGTGTAGATTTTAATGACAGTCAATCCTATTGTAAAACAGAAGTACGTTGTCTTCATCATATATATATTTAGGTGTTCAGGCGGTACGGGGATTCGAACCTGTACCGGCCAAACACCTAAAATCCCCCTCATTCACCGCCACCAAAAGCCAGCACCGTATACACTCGGCCACGATGCCGGGTGACGGTGTTTGAGGGAGAAACAGCAATCAGCCTATGTAGTGTGGTGGTAGCTGCCACACCACTCCCCCTTAGTATAGTGGAGCGTAATACAACACCCAGTACGGAGGCGCCTTGCAAGTAGGGATGTACACTGGTGCGTGGTGATGCCCACCCTCATCACTGCACCGTGGTGCACACCCTACAGCGCCATCACATACCGGCATCGGTAGTGTGACGTACCACCACGGCTACCAGTTTTGTACGTGTCCGAGAGATGGCGTGCATTACCATCTCCTGGATCACGTCGAGGTCACCACTTTACGTGTTCAGGCGGTACGAGGATTCAAACCTGTACCGGCCAAACACCTAAAATCCCCCTTGTTCACCGCTACCAAAAGCCAGCACCGTATACCCTCGGCCACGATGCCGGGTGATGGTGTTTGAGGGAGAAACGGCAATCAGCCTACGTAGTGTGGCGGTAGTCGCCACAATATATATATATCCCTGAAGACAGAAACATACATAAGAAGTTGAAAATAACAACTCCATCTGAATAATTGTGATTAACTCTAAAAGTAGCAGATAGGAAAGGTTTTATTAGTTAATTTTACTAGGCCTAAGCTGCATTTGATTATTAGGTTTGGCAACACTGTTGCCAAGAACCTATTACAATCAACAATTCTTTTTTTTTTTTTTTTCATACGATTTTTGGCAAAATTTTCATCTTAACTTCTAATATACCATAGCTGGATTCTGCATTATTTAATAATTTTGTTCCGTGGAAAAGTTGAAATAAGCATTTGATTTTTTCGTCATTAGTTTATTAGTTTTTCATTGATTTATTTTATCCATTTAAATAAATTCCATCTCATGTGAAATCAGTTCGAGTTCAAAAATCAGTTGCTTTAACTTAAGTTTACTTATGTAGTTGGCCAATTCAATAAGCATGTAAGTGGACTGTCTTGCTTCGGGTAATTTTGTTATTTTATTATTATTTTATGTTTCCTAGTTTCATTCTTTTTTCATCATAGGTGCGAAGGCCGAACCTATTGCAGTTTTGAATTAAAACAGCTTGTTATGATTTATGACTGATGAAGTAATATGAGTTAACTATTGCGATCTTAATTCTCGAGATATACAATAATACCAAAGGTGAAAGATGTACTTAACAAATTTACTGATGAAATTGACCTCTAGCTTGATTTAAGTTAACGAAATTGTTTCTATTTTCCTCATCCAGGTGCTACTTATGGTATCTCGAAAAATTATTTCATTCTGGTACTAAAATAATACGAAAACCTATTTTGCCGTGAGTAGATTCACATTTCCCTAATTTTCCTTGCAAAATTTTTTTATCAGGTAGCTGAGCATTAATGTGTTTCATCCACATTATAAATATTCAACTTCAGAACAATTAAATACGATATCGATTTGGGAAAATAAAATTTGTTCTCAATTCATTGGTACTTATCTATATCTATCGAAAGAAAATGGCTGGTTTTAATAAATAATGCCTGATCGTCTGATAACGTGATTAGCGTTTCAAGCGATGTTTAAGAATAATTATTTTTTCCTCCGCTAACCACTTTCGGTTATTTAATGCGCTTCAATGTTCAGAAAGTAAGTGTGTTAAATATTCTTCCATACCCAAATGTGAAAACAGTCTACACGGCTCAAAAACCTTGCAAAATTTTTCTTTCATGAAAACGTTAGCTAAAATGAGAAGCCTGTTAGCCAGTTTTCATGTTTGTTCTTTTTTTCATCTCATTTGAGATCATTCAAATCGCTGGCTACCTGAAAGGGTTTGAACCTTTCCCTAAGGTTAGTCGTTGGATATTGTACGATGTTTCTTAATGAGAATGATCAAATAGGAGTGGAAAAAAGCGAATAAGAAATGTAATTGAATGGCGCATATAGATAATAGACGCGAATGACAATGTGCACTTTCTTTCCAAGTCGGATCTCATGCAGTTTTAACCTTGACACGCGCTATTGCCGCAAATCGTAAACTATCGAAATATGTAATAAAACGTCACTTTAATCGTTTGAGGAAGAGAGAAGAAAATAAGATCAAAAGTTTTTTACCGATATGTTGTAGGCTGTGCTTTGTATTTTTCTCTGACTCACTCAACCTCGCTCTTCCAAAAATTTTGGGTGGTAGTGGTACCTGTCTTCATCGTCGTGTGTAGGTGCGTATGTTGTAAATATTTAAAACAAGAAATAGAGAAATAAATTGTTATTGAAAAATAAAATTTAATGAAATAATTGCAGTAATAATAAATCAAAGGGAAAGAGACGGAGAAAGAAAAATCTACATCGTCGTTCAAAGGTGAAAAAATTGTCGCAGGTTAATCAATCTGTCGACATTAAATCGTAAACATTCTGCAGATAGTAAAATTTTCATTGTAAATTTCGAGAAATTTTTTTTATTTGTTTACCTGAAAGTTTATCTATGACTGCGATTTTAATGTTGCGGTTGGACTTGTACAATTTGTTGTTGATTGTTTTTACTTCGTTCTTGGTTTTTACTCTACATCTGTGTGTTGGCAGGGCAGGGGAATGCATGGCGATGTTCTGTACCGGGGTCTTCTATATAGCCTGTACGCATGCGCAGTGTTCTTCGCATGCTGATGACTTGAGAAAATCTCTTAAAAATTGTTCTGCGCAATAAAGTGTGCGGAACACTTGTTATTGACTGTTGAGGATTGGTCACCAAATTATGAAAACAAATACATTACTCATTAGGTGGAAAATCATATGAAAGTATCATCATTTTGGCTCGAACTAATTCACCATTCTTTTAAAAAAGCCCGTTTTGCCAGTTGGCTGTGTAATGATAATTTCATATAATTTCCTATTTTAATATATATTTCGTATTATATTAATAATTATTCCTCTATCTCCATTTTGTCTACAACTTCATTCTTACATCCTGTCTTAAATGACGTCAGTGAAACTTGTCAAGACCTGCATCTTGACATCACCTTTTTCAACTAATACAATATTCTCTTACTAAACATAATGATGTCATCTATTCTCTAAATACAGAATACAACTCTGCAATATTCCTAATTCCTTTTAAAATTATAACTACACCCACTTTATGTCAGAAGCATGTTATTCTATTGGTTCACTCTAAATTACATAGATTACATCAACCAATCACATTGTATATCTCCAACGACACCGATGTATATTTCATTCGAATCCATACCCTTAAATCTAAGCCTAATCACTTACCAATATCTTCTCTTGTATATTACACTACACTTCACATTTTCATGTACACATTAAAAATATACACTATACAAAAATAATATGTGTGTCGTGTACTTTTTGTAACAATTATACCGTTACAGGCTGCAGCATGAAATTATTTCTGTGTGGTTAGTAAATTTCTCCTCTGCGCAGCGTTCTTTTTTTTTTTTTTTCAACATATACCAACCTTTTAAAGTATTATTGTGAATAAAAAACATTTTATTATTATTTATGGACTGATGCTAATTGAAATTTGAATGTAGAGAAAGAGAAGGTAGTGCCAGTGCTGGTAGAGATATCGTGGATTATTCCGCCTATCCCTCAAATGAAAAAAAAAAAAAAAAAAAAAAAGTTGCCTATTTCGAATATTTATGTTTTCAGCTACCATGACTATGCTGGTGAAGAATTTTATTTTTTGAATCCTCTGTTTTGCCTTTGATGTTAAATGACAAGTAACAACGTAATCTCAGGTATAGACATTCAGTTCATAAGATGAACCAATCACTTGCTCAGTTCACAGTTTTACGCCTAGGCTGTAGTCGATCGATATAAGTGTTGGCCTAGGCCTACGTTTTTTCCATCTCCAAAGTTGTGGATTCTGTTTGCCAGACGCCAGAGAGATGTTGGGTGTAGTAACCTTGAAACTAAATTCGCTTCTATCTTTCTCATATTTTTGAACTGCTTTTAGCATTTGGCAAAATTCGACGGCATTCTCAGTAGGTGTAGTTTCCAACTTCTTCTCACTGTTGTCTGTCGCCTCTTTGTTGATGTCTGTTGTATGAAATTGTCATCAAAAAGAGAACGTTGTGATAAGTCGTATTTCTTAACTTAATTTAAGTGTTGGGCTTGCACCGAAATCTTTACACTTGTCCAGTTTCAGTTTCATCTGTTCCGCCTGCGAAGCGAGAAAACTTGCTCATTCTATAGTCAGTCAGACTTTTTCACTTCAACCATGCAGAAGGATTTTTAGTAACTTGTTTTTGTGACGAGCTGTCAATTTTCGGCATTTTTGAACCAATATTAACGTAATAAGTTCTATGTGAATTTCAAATGAGATTTACGTTTACGTTCAAGGCATACAGTTCCTTCTTAATAAACAAGCTTTCATTTCAAGGACGTAGCTGAGGGGTGGTGAGGGGCTCCTCAAAATATTTTTGTTCTTTTTTTTTTCAAGTCAGTTTCTAAAGTGTGCACAGCAGTTGGAAATTGTGGAGCTGGCAAAATTGGCAGTTCTGACAGTTGTAATATTAGTTGGAAAATGATGCCAGTTGATGACCTTCCTGTTTTTTAGAGGCGGCCATTTAAAAAATTTCAGTTGGCAATTTTCGGTTTTCTTCCTCCTTAAAGAAAAATCCTTTACGTGCGTCTCTGTTTAATTTCTTCTTCTCTGTGCTGTCACTATCATCCAAATACTAATTGTTCATACTTTGTAACCTAAATTGTTTTCTTACTTTTCTCTGAAACGTATGTTTTTTTTGTGTATGTTTGCAGTTCGAATCGTGAATTGCGAAATCAGGCCGAGAAAAAGAGACGAAATAAATTAAATGAATCGATTGGCCATTTAGCATCTTTGGTGCCCATGGTATCTAATTCGCCTAAACGATTGGATAAAACTAGTATTTTGCGGCTAGCTGTCACATTCCTACGTATGCAGCGGCGTAAGTTACCAATAGCAGTTGCCAATTAATATTATAGTCGGTTCTTTCGACACATTTGTGGAGAATAAAACGCCCAGTTTGGAACTTGACGTCGACGGTGTCACCCCTGTGTCGCTTTTTGTGGCAAATAAAAGAAACCTACAGATATAGTATGGGTAGTTAGATAATATGTTCGTTCGATAAAGCTTGATCTCAGCCTTCCAACGCCAAAAGCAGAAGTTGGGATTGAAATGAAAATTGGATATCGAACGATGGACATACATAAAGCCTTGGGACTGTAGGAGGTGGCAAACGTCCCACCTTGCCCCATTCCACTCATAGAGATTTCGTGTATATGATTCTCAGCGAATGTAATTTTTTTCTATATATTTACTAATGATTTAGATAGTTACCTCCCTTTTATATTAATTTTGATTGATTAAAACGCACCTGCATGGAAATTTTTACTTCTTTTCAATAATATCTTTTTCAATTTTATTACGTGTCACTTAAACTCACAGATAAAAGAAATATTGTGGTTTTAGTAAAATTGTTCTTTATGGAGATTAAATACGAAAAAAAGTGATGCTTATGTCCCTTCTTTTCTACTATGTACCTGCCTATGATGTATTCCAAAAATAAGAATTCTTTGTTCACGAAAATATGAGTTATGATTCCCACGCTACCACTTCTGTTCATAAGTGTCACCCTTTTCAATTCTCGTAATTTTGACGCTTTCAGTTGATGAAGGTAAATTTGGAAATTTGTTTAGGGCACCATCTACAGATGCTGATAATTTTTCATAGCCCAGTCAGTAAATTTATCTGATTGAACTACACTATTTGTATATTTACCAATATGTGTTTTTTTGTTTTTATTTTTGTTTTAGTACTACCTGCCACCGTAGATCAAAATTTAAGATTGCCACCGTTCCTCATTAATAAAGTGAATTGGTTTCAGATGTTAGTAAATGTAAGTATGGTCATTCGATGAGCATTATAATTTCCGAAATCCGGGTAATATTCTCAATATGTTGTACCTATCTGGTGACAATGGTCGTTTCCTAATACGCTACCCTGTAAAAATGGCCAACTTAATCATTTGCGTGTATTTATAGAAATTTTTTTTGCGCCTTACTGCACTTCATACGCCTTCATTCCACGCCAGGTTCTTCTTAATTACGTACTTGTGAACGTCAACGACACAATTTTGACGAAGGGAGGAGGGAAATAAATGTCAAATGCGAACCCGCGTTAGCTGCATTCGTTGACGCGTCATTCGGGCAAAATATTTGACTTTGGGGCGGTGTACGTAGTGATTTGGTGCTCGGCCTTGCAATCGAAAGGTTATAGATTCGAAACCTAACCTGTCATCCCGTTCCCCGTCCAAAATGGCGCAGTGTGTGTTGTGTTTGGTTTGACTCAATTTATTGAAAAATTTATGCTGTGAGATCTTTGGCTACTCTAATCCCAATCACTTCGTTCCCCTTCTTCTCACTTCGGGATCAGATAAACTCATATCACCAAGGGCGTACCCAGGATTTCTTCAAGGGGAGGGGGCAAAAACAATTTGATGACTTTTTTCTGTTTTTTTCTCGTTACAGAAAATTTAGAAAATAAAGAAATTTAGCGTCTATGGATCCCACTGTAGCATATTAATTATTATTAAAAATTTTCCTAAATTTGAGAAGTGACCAGCAAAAAATTAAATTGAAAAGGAGGTCATGGGGGAAATCGCCCCTTTGTTCCCTTTGCTACGCCCTTGCTTGACACTCTGTGAGAATAGCCAAATTTCAACTCAATTTTTGGGAAAAATTTAATTTGCTAGATTGAATTTTGATTTAGGATTATTAAGAAACTTTTGTGCTACAAATCATGATAATATTTTGTGAAATTTTATTTGATAGTAAGTATTCATCAAATGCGTAAAGAATTTTCTTTCATCTAATCTGGTTTATTCTTTTAACTAAAGAAGCCTGCTGTATTAGCTATGTTAGACGTGGCAAAAAGTGCGGCATTAAAACTTTGTCCCGTTATTCATATATAAATAAGAAGGCTCTGCAATGAAAATTGATTTTTTTTTTTGGGGGGGGAGAGGGAATTTGTAGATGGTAGATTTACTTTAATTTCACAATGGCTCGTATTATACTTGAGAGTTAAGAGAGTCTTAACTCGTGAGTGTATTTTAGGTGCCTGTTTTTTGTCTAGTTTGTATATCTAACGGGAATAAAATACAGATAAAATCTTGAATAAAGTGCTTGATATCTGTCAATACTCCATAAAGCTTCTCTTACTGGTGTGATATTGAAAATAGACTATCCTGAATGGAAGAAAAAAATTGGAATTTTATTGAACTTTCGATGTTTGAAGAAGAAATTACCTGCTGACGCTTCCGTAAATGAATAAAAAACTTGACTAGGAAAATCTACGATGGCGGTTTAGTGCCATAATCATCTACAGAGATTTTATCAGCCTGTAAAGTATTATCATTAATCATAGAAACGTATTGCGGTGTTGTAGTCGGCACCAAGTAAGTTGAGCTTTGTTATTCAAAGTGCTCATTGGCCATTCAGCATTATTTATACGTCATCTTCATTGGCTATTCAACGTTTGTAATTGTATGTCATATTGCCTATCTTCTTAAGAGCTCAGCTTATTTCGTGTTGACAATAGTAACTTTGATACTTGACTCTACGATTACCGTTAAGTCAAAAGATCTCAAAGTCAAAGTAAATTTCTTCTCCTTGCCATTTGCTGATAATTTCGTCTTCATTTAATTTATTCTCGTATTCAACAAAACAGTTTTCTTTTTTTCAGTTTTTTAAAAGTTTGATACTATTATACATGGGTACCTGCAAATACATATTTTGTTGTTTTTTTTTTCCGGCTGCGTGTGTGTTTACATATATCGATTTTTGCCATGAGACCCATTATTTAGTGCTAATTAGATTTTATATTTTGACAAGACGCTCAAAAATATGCTATAACCGAGAAAAATTTCCAATTTCTAATAGAGTGAAAGTATCGAATTTTAGGGGTTCTTGCTAATAAAATAAAAAAGAAGTTGCACGTGAACGAAATGATGCATTGTTTGTTTGGTAGCACATTGACTCCTAATGCATCCCATTTACATTAAGTACTATTAACGGTGACGTATGCGTGAGAAGCTTTACGTTCTTTTCCATTTCTTTTTTTTCCCAGTAGATACAATTGTTGAAATTTTTTTAATTTTATTTTCATTGATTTTTTTTTTTTTTTTTTTTTTTTTTGCAGCACATTGATGGCAGTTTGCTGATAATAACCTCAGTTGGTAAAATTGTATTTGTTACTCATAACATTGAAGAAATACTAGGCTTCACTCAGGTAAATATGATGACTGATCAGCCTAAGAGAAAAATTAATAATGAAACGTGATTTTAAAGTCTCATCAAATGTGCTGTATTTAAGTCATCTATCTGTTCTACTTTTCTCCCAATAAAATGAATTCGAGATTATATGATAGAATGATACTTTGTTTTCGAAGCAATCCACTGTCGTCTACTCTAGTAAGTTATTTTGAGGCAACATTGTTCCATTTGTCAGTTGTTTCGTTGTGATCTATAGGCATATACAGATAAATAAAAACTAACATGTCGCTTGACTTCCCTTGAACTACTATGTGCATGTTTTTTTTTCAGATGTAATTTTCTTGGAAGTGATTTCTAAACTGTACTCGTACCTCTTTAATATGTATGTTTCTGATTCAAGATAATATCGAGACAGCAAAAAAATTTATTTTCAAGTCATTTTATTTATTTTATTGATACATAAGTTGTGTTTAAGTTGTATGTAGATGCCTTATTTTTCGCTACTTCATTCCTAATAAGCGGTCCTACATATTTCGAAAAATAATTGAACCGAATGCGTTTTATGCGAGTTGAAAGATGAAAGTTAGAAATTCGATTTTATTTCTTGTTCATCTGATTTCTGGTTTATTGTCTGTAGGTAAACGAATAATTTTGTTTATAGCTCTTTTTTTTTTATCACATCACGGGATAAATCAATTATTTATCATTCTGCTCTGCTACGAGTATAGTAAAAATTATTCTTTGTACCAGGTTCCATAAACGTTAAACGACTCCCTTGTTCCTTATATACTGGTTTAAAAAACTGAAGACTACTGTACACGTGCCCATCAATTAAAAAAAAATTAAATTTTAAAATTCCGAGGATCAAAAAATAGGATTTCGAGCTTTACGTTTTTATGGTTTTTACCATTTTGTTATTCCTTTTGAAAACTTTAATAAGCTGAAAGCTGAAGCTAAAAGTTATGAACAGAAAAATCAAACCAAAAAATAGGACGTCAGTTATTTTTGACTCGAATTTGAGGAGTCGCAAGCAGAAGCCCATATCCAGTGTAAATGAAAATTTGTAAATGCTGAAATCACTTGAATATCGCCGTTGTTTTCATCGGCAAACAAAAATGTGAAAAAAAACAAACTAATTTTTGGGTAACTATTTTTTATGTTTTTGTTTTCTCCCATCGTGGGGAAAATTGTGGTGGCGTGCATTATTTTTCTTTTACAACCCTGCTGCTTGTTCCTAATGGTTGGCATAATTTGTTAGCTTTATACTTTTGAAAATATATTGAAATTTAAAATTGTATGAAACCATTTTCATTTTCAAAATTTTTCTCGTGATATATTCATGAATATTAGCCTTTTAATGGAAGATTTTGAGCTCTGTTCACTACTTGGAAATCTTACGTGTTAATGCATGGAATTGACTGAACCTTATTGAGAATTTGATATTTTCGTTTTCTTCTTCCTATTATCAAAATATCGTTTTGAGAACTAGAAAAATTCGATTGCTTTAAACTTTATCAGACTGAAATGCCCACCTGAAAATTGAAAATGACTCATTTATTTTTACCTTCATTTTTTGTCGGTGCAACTTCCTTACTACCATTCTTGTTTTGTTTTATATTTATAAAGGGTGTAAAAATTGGCCATACAAATTCAAGTCTTTCTGTATCCCTGCATCCTCAAAGAAATTAGAAAAATAAAAATCTAAATTTCGGTTCTTCATTTTATTAAATAATCTTGTGTGTTTGTGCGCGCGGGCGTTTATGTTCTCTCATTGTAGGTAATGAACGCCTGTGTGAAAACTGAAGAGCATTGTTTATTCTTTGAAAACTTCGAATAACAGATTGAAATTAGTTTCAAATTTCTCGTATCTGCACAGAATGGTTGTTCGTCTTTAATTTTTTTTGTTTGACCAAGAGAATAAATTTTGCATCATCGAAAACGTTGACCTGCCGATGTTTTCCATTGCACTCGTTTACTAAGTCAATAAAATGGCATGCCATTAATTTGTTTTTTCCTTTTCTCTATTTTGCACTTTGAGATTATTGAACTATGTAGTTCAAAAATTGTCATTAATGGAACGTGTATAATTTACACATTAATTACCGTATTATTTTAAGTGCACTGCACATTCATAAGTACGTTATACATACGTACATAATATTATACGATACCATATCATACCATATGTCGAATCCTATTCATCAATTTAGCAACGAAATTTTCTTTCTGCCCGTTTCCGTCACCCGCATTGTCCTAAACCACCTTTTTGCGCGGTTGAATTACAACATGACCCTTGTGCATTCTAAAAATCATTAAAAAAAAAAAAAAAAAAAAAAAAAAAAAAACAACTTGCTTATATTTTTCCTGTTTTTTTCATTTTACCCTGTGACTCCTATGCCTTTGTAATATATTTTCTACTTTTATGAGTTGGTTCAGTGAACTGCTGACTGTTGACGGTTCTTCTGCTCCTCGTGTAGATATTAAATTTTTTTTTTCCATTATGTACAATTTGTTGTCAGAGAATTTTTCAAGGTGGTCTGAAAGGCGTTTGGTTTTTGTTCTTCACTCCTAGAAGAGATGAAAAAAAAAGAAGAAAAAGAAAAAAAAACGATATTTTTTTCAGCCGAACTTTTACCGCTTAGTTAATGCGTTTCCGAATTATTCCCATAATGCCACTAGCTCAGTGTTCCATCATCAATTGTCATTGGCCTTGCAACTGTTTAGTGCCTTCTCGTTCGGAGTATTTCCTTTATTCTCGCCACATTGGTTCTCCTTGAAGGCAGAAAATAGAGGAGAATAGTGCATCCATCGCGATTTATGTGTTCCTCTTCGTCGGTCTGTCTCGGTTTTTATTGATTACTGTTAAATTGCGAGGCTTGTAACGTAGCGTTTGAAAAATTGTGTGATGAAAAATTGGTTTTTCAGCATTTAGTACATACAGGAATGGACGCCAGACATGTATGTGTGAAATGTGTACGATAGATGAAAATAATTAAGCTCTTCCCCTCCCAAATTAGACAAAAAAAAAAGAAAAAAGAGGAGTATCCCAATGGAATGAATATTTTTGTTGAGTGCGTAGAATTAATTTAATTCTTAAGGATTTTTTATCAATGTGTATAGGCTCTTATAAATTTAAAAAACTAAAGATTCAGGAAACATGTATTGCCCGCAGAAACCAATTTAGCATTTAAAATAATGACTTACTCTCATTTCTCTTATAGAAAAATTTTGTGAATTTAAAAAATGAATCTTCTGTTTTAATTTTAAATTTTCTACTAATTGCCATTGGAGTTTAATTCAAAATTTTTGTCTCGTAACTTAACCATTATTCTTTAAAATGTTCGAAATACACCTTTAGTAGGTACTATCCTAAAGACTTTCAGTTAAAAAATTGAGTGTTCGTGAATGTTTCAAAGGGCCTATCTGCAACTGCATTTGATATTGAACGAGGAATTGTCCAGTAAACCTTTAAATACTTTTGTAAGTCATTTATTGTACCGCAATAATTTAAATATTGATTAGATTTTATCGCTCGAAGCTATCAAGTTAATCAAACAATGTGTGGCTTTCTCTTCCAATCAAGTAACAGTGTTTTCGAAAAAATTAATTTATCTAGTAGTAATATTTCTCCTATTTTAATTACATAATTATATGTTTTAACCCTCAATTTCGCATTAAAATTGATGAAAAAAGAAAATTTTATTTTAATCCACTAATTTTTTGAATTAAAATTTTTTTCTTTCTCAAATTTATCAATTTGAATTATTCTCCTCTCATTAAATGTGCGTATCTTCTTCGGAATTGGTTGATTAGGATAACGCAAGCATTTCCTCAACGTAGGCCTACAAATTGTCTTGCTTAGGCTTTCGTAAAATTAAATGCAAATTAGAAAAAGCTATTCTCATTCTCGCAGTGATGGGTTGGTTGAAACATTGTTTTCTCTTTCGATTATGAAGGTATATTCGATATATTATTATTAGTTATTGAATCTCTTGACGTATTTCAATGGAGAAGTTAAACTTCTACTACGTTTGCATCTCACACTTATGCATGTAAAGCACAGATATAAAAATATTCAACATTGTCTCATAATTTTCCCTAATTACGCCAGAAATTCAAGCGACAGCATGCGCACAATTTTGCGAGAAAACAAGAGGCAAAAAAATCGATATGAAAATTTTCAAATGCACTCGTAATGTTGGAGTAAAATTTACGTAAAAGATGGCTGAAGAAAATTTTTACTGTTCGCTTCGCCATTTTTCACCGCTTAAAATAAGATATTATTCAGAAGATTACTTTGTCAGAGTTGTACAAAAATGTAAAGAAAGTGAAGGTGAAAAACTCCGGCGCACTCATTTTTTTCCTCTTTCAAACTTTTTATGGCAGTTCTAGTGTTGGGAGTTCGATTTTCAACGTAGCTTATACGTAATATAATTTCAATTTTTATTAAATATTGTATCAGTTATTCGATAGTTTTTTTTATATGTCAAAATTCGATTTGTTAACGACAGTTCATTTTTGTATTCGTTTGTTTCTTATCTGATGTAAAATGAAACCTTATTGGTGATAATGGTACTTTAAGAGAAAATTTTTTATACTCCTTGGTTTTAGTGCATTGAAATGGAAAAGGAGTAAGCATTAAATCGTTGAATCACGAATTTACGAGTATTTTGCAGAATATTTAATAACAATTTGTGATACGGGAATGGTCGCAGTGCAGCGTCGATCGGTTGGTTCAAAAAAAAAAAGTGGCATGTCTAAGTCTGTACAAAAAAATTAGAGTGCGGTATGATGCCTAAATTTTTTATGATGAGAAAGTGTGAAAAAACCTGAAATATTACTCCAGGCAGATCTTAGAGTGGGCATCGTCTGCTCTGCTTCCACTGAAGGATCACCACTATCGCAGTGCACTTTTTTAGTTGCTTTACTGGCAGACTAACTGTTGTAACGTCTTTCAAACTACTCGATAACTAAACTAGTTATAGAAATTCTGCAGCGAATAATACTCTAAAGTTCTCACAGATAAATATCTTGTGCCACGTCGTTTTGAAAAAAAAATTTTAATGTCTAATGAATTTCGAAAACTTAAACATGTCGATAATTTCAGTATTGGGATATAAATGCTTCGTTAGACTGCGCTACTAGCGCAGTTGATTTCAAAATTATGAGCTGTTTTTTGGCAATGAAAACAAAATTAAAGTTATCGAAAGCAATTACGAAAAAACCGTAAGTGTAAGAAAGCTGAAATTTTTAGGAGATATCTATATAGATTAGCTGAAGATTTCGTAAATATTTGAGTGAAATTGCACGTTAATTTCTCGAAATATCTGCGAAATTCTATTCATATTCCCTAACTTGATTGAATTCTTATCATTTAAATCACAGGATCATAATAGAATTTCAGCAATATCTCGATAAATAAATGTAAGATTTAACCCAAATTTTCATAGAATCTTGAGTCAACTTATGAAAATGTCTTCTTAAAATTTCAGCTTTCTACCGCTTAGGGTTTTTGTGCAATTGCTTTCGATTAATTTGATGTTATATGTTCTCAATGCTAAAAAATACCTCCTAATCCGAAATCAATATGTTTCTTTATTGGGCACCAGAGGGCGACTACTCTGACTTATAATTCGAATAGGTTTACTCGCGAAATATTTTTTTTACATATTGCATTTGAAATTTTGAGGAAACTATGGAAGTTTAAAAATTTGATTTGTAAAATTTAAAACTTGAAAGAACATCCTATTTTTGTATAGTTATATCAATGTCATACAGAGCTAATGAGATCCATTAATTTTGCATTTACAAAAAATTATGCATTCAAAATATTTTGTGATGAGTACGAATAAATTTGTTAGCCCACATCTGCGTCATGAAATGTACTTATCTAAATAAACATTGGTAGGTACTGATGAAAAAGTTTTGCTGGCTACTCACTTAATTATTATGAAACTTTATTTCGCTGAATTAAAAGCCTGATTTCCTTCTTTGAAAGTTCATCGAAAAAGTTATTATAATAGGTAATGAATGAAGAAGTATAATGATCTGTGTTTGATGTTAATACCTTTTTTAATCGGGTCTTATTACGCTCCAACTTCCATTATTTAAATTTAAATTGAAGGTTGCTTATTTCGCTTAATATGTCTATGTTCGCCATTTTATTTGGCCGCTTTGATGATTATTTTTCATCCATAAATTTTACAAATTAAAAAAAATAAGCATATTGTTTTTTTTTTTTATGCATCAAAATGCCGGCTCTTGTCTTCACGTAGAGAATCTTAAACAAATAGAATGAATCGAGGCTTTTTTGATTGCATATGGAGTTTCGATTTTATCATTAAATTTTGTTTTTATCTGCACGTGACGTAAAATTTGTGTACTTCTTAGAATTAATAAATCGCTATATTTCTATCCTGTTTTTTATTGAATGAATCGTGAGCGTTAAAAGGACGATTTAAACTCACTGTTTCATTCTTTTTGATCTAATACCTTAAAAGTTGAATAAAGGGAAAAACTGTCCTTAGGTTTATACTGTTTCTCTTGATCTAGTCCCTAAATGTTGAAAATTTTCGACTTTATAGAATACAGATTAGGACAAGAGAACAGATAAAGTGAGTTTAAACTATTTTCAGGCAAGACAGAACGTATAAATGTTGCCTTCAAACAGGTTGAGGTTTCCCTTAATCCTTTTCTGCTCGTTTCAAAATTTTTTCAGTTCTATCTTTTAGGACATCATGCTATGTAGATTTTCTATTTTAAGAAACAGTTAATTAAGACGTGACTCAAAATTTTATTTCTTTCACGGAGAAATTCTGATGAAAATTTTTGAACTATGTGCCTTCCCGTATTGACCATTCTATTTCAGAATCAGACACTAATATGGTTAGTATACATTGGTATGATATTCTTTATGTTGCTTCAAGTTGTCAAGTTTTCAATGTTGTCGAATTTATGCCACTCCCTCGATGTATCGATCACTAACAAGCGTACCTACTCGTGTTGATTTAGTTTGGAGGCAAGAACTTCGATATCTGTCTTAGCCCTGCGATTTTTTAATAACGCACGATATCTGACGTCATCGCCCAAAGAAAAACGACTTTTGTTCTACTTGTTTGCTTGAAAATAGAATAATTTTTCTCGCTCTATTTTTCTTTTTCTCTGTCATCCTATTTGCCCGGACACAATTTCTCATAATAATGCACGCAGTTTGCGGTTCGCCGTTTCTGAAGACGTTCATTAGCGAGCCTTTTATAAATCTCCCCATGATAGCAACGTGGCGTATAGGTTCGTTGAAAAAATCATTTCATTCTGATGATTGTTTCTTTTTTTTACTCTCTTCTACTCTCCGTCTCGATTATCCTCTTGTTCCTTCGTTTCAGCTCCTATTCATGCAAGAGTGGTCAAAATGTTCGCCCATTCAAATTTTTTTCACCCCAAAAGGTATCGATGAAAGCTATTTATTTATTTTTTTTTATTTTTTTGGATCGAGGTTGACAGAAAAAAATTTTTTGTGAAAAATATGAATATCTACTGTGATTTTGTTGTTGTTCATCTGCTTATCCTACGCCCACTACTTGGAGGCTCCCTTTATTTTTTCGTCGACAAAAAGGTTAATATTGATTGCTTGCTTCGAAATCAAAGTTCAGTCGCCCTCTGATTCAGAAATAAGTTTGAGAAAAAAATTTTTTCTTCCATTTATCCTGTGCCCAGACTAGAGGCTGGAATTCGATATGCGTAGGATTTTCTCATTGATTTCAAAAGAAAGGGAGTGAAAATTTATTGTGCTATTGGAAATTAATCACAGTATGCCTTTTTGAGTTAGCTAATATTATTAACATGTGTTTTACTAATTTGACGATTCTTTTTTCTTTCTTTTTTTTGCCCAGCTTGAGCTGCTTGGATTATCACTATTCAACATAACATCCCCAGAAGACCATCTTGAGTTGAAAAATTCTTTATCTCCTGATGAGAATAACGAAAACGCTACAGGTTTGTTTTATATTAAAGTTTTTATTAAAACTGAATGAATGAAAAAAAAAAAAAAAATCTGTCGGCTGAATCATACAGAGATGGAATTCCGAGAAAAATTGAAAACAATAGTAGAATCAAAACAAGTATGAACGTTGAATTTTTTTGGTTGTTGTAGTGGAAGTTAAGCTCCTAACCGCAATCATCAAGTATATCCGAATTGTGTAGCGTGTGCTATAGATTGTAATAAATTTTCCCATTTTGTGATAACTTGAGTGCGGATTTTTTTGCATTATTAAAGTTAAAATTCGGCAATAAAGACTGTATTTTTGGCATTATTCGACAAAAACAAAAAAGAAACCTTTAAACAATAAAGATAGCATCAAAAAACTTCAAACTTTAATTTTTTTTCAAATTCTCCAATTTTCTATACGAAAATTATGTCCTGTTTTACAATAAATTCAATGGGCTCATTTCCAGAGCTCTAGAAATCTGTCGTTCATTAGAAGAATGAATGCCTATTGTCAGTTCAGCTCTCAGAAATTTGAGTTTTTCTTTCCTATAGACAATGAAAATAGCACCTAAAAACTTCAAATTCCAATTTTCTCTTAAATTCTACAATTTTTTTTGGAAAATAGGTGTTTTCAGCATTTTTTTTGGTAATTACGTCATTTTGGCATTTATATTCTATTTTTGGCATTTTTCAGCAAAATAAAATTTTTTTTCCAACCCGCCCAACTTATGAAACGGACTTCAATTTGATTTTCAAGCCCTTGCCCTCTAAGAAATGATTCGGAAAATTCCAGAGAATCCGCGCCCTAGTGATAACTTGATAAGAAAGCGTACGTAATTCGGAGTATAACATTAGTGAATTATAAAAACTTTGTCAATAATGGAAAATATTTTATTTGTGCGAAATCGACTTAAATTAGTATTCAGACTGAGGTTAATTCATAATACTTAAATATTTTGTCGAAAGTACTGATGAATTGAACTTCCAATGTTCAAAAAAGTCTCGCCTTGCTTTTCAATGCAGTAGCAGCCCAATTTTCAAACTTCTTAGTAGTTTTTGTAAATTTTCTGTAATTCATTGAATTAGGTATAACTTATCTTTTTGAAAAACAAATTTTTTTGACTATCCAATTGAGCTTCTAAATTGTTTTCCACGAATCCGTTATCCAGCGTAAATAGTGCTTGCACAATGTGTCATTGTATGAAACAAAAATTTATAGTATTTTTTATTTAATTAGACGATAGTTGAAATGAATCTGCATCAGTATGTGTTCGCCATTTTGTTCCTCTCGATTTTTATTCACAGATTAATTTTTGGCCTTACTGAAAGGAAAGATTTAAATTGTTTCCTTGAAATATTATTTGTTCCTTGCAGTCAGGAAATTGGGAAGTATTTTTAAGCTGTTTGAGTCGTTGAAACGGAATCATTTAGGTGCTTGTTACATTGTGCCACTTCTGGAAAGTCTCTAATTGAGACCCAGTTATTTTCTAAAAAGCCAATCATATTACATTAAAATGTTGACCTATATCTACATTATTTGGGTTCACGATCAGTTTTGTCGATAATTGTGTGAATTTTGTTTTTCATCCCTTGAATTCCTTGACATTGGTTACAATTATTGTTGTTTTGTAGGTACTAATATTCGATATTCTCGAAAATGCAGTTGTGCCTGCGGTGAATTATTTGAAATGTTAAAAATTTCATTAGTTGACCTTAGTTTCATATGTTACGAAAAACAACATTTTTATTGCAATGTTTACTCGTATCGTTTTATTTTTCTGAATTTTTTTGTTGATTTAGGTATTAAATTAAACTTGTTTTCACAATTTACAAAATATCAGTCATATTTTATCGAGATTTTAGTTCTTCCTTATTGCGAATAATCACGACAATTGATGAAAATTCGATTGTTGCTTAATCATATGGACACTAATTTAACGTAGAATTAAACGCAGGTATTTTACCTATTGTGTAACATTTATGAGTCGCAAACATTTGTTTGGATTTGCGATTGGCCACCATCGTTTCTGAAAATTTTCTTTGTGAATATTAATTATGTATTGAAATGTGAATGAGAAATTTTAAAAATACTACCACGTTTTAAATTGGTAATTTTTTTATAAAATGGTAAGTGTAATGAAGACGCCTCGTCTTGGTGTTACTCCTTTGTATGTGGTTATAAGAATAATTTGAAGCTTAAAATTTTAAGTGCTATCCTTTGCTGCCTCTGTTGGAAAATAACTTTTTTTTAAGGCTCCATCAAAAACAGAAAAAATTACGAAATTTGCGAGAAACAATTGACAACTGCATAACTGACCGTACTGTTAATAATAAGTTTCTCATACTACATCCTGTAGTAATCAATTTCATATAACAATCTGTCGACAATGATTGGGGAAAAAAAAAATTAAAACATCTTATTACGTAGATTTTGTGGCAGTTTTCTCTTATTTTTTTTCCATACCCTCCCTAAAAATTCGTAGGAGAAAACAGAATGAAGCTAGTTCTTGCCCAAATATGGCCTCATTTCAAAATTCACTTTGCTATTGCCAGTATTGAATTCTTTTAATCGTATTTTTTTGCTCTAAAATGTGCCATATAAATCGGCTCTTATTTTCCTCTTTGATGTTACATTTCACAATTTTAAAGAAGATATTATTATTGGTGAGTAATTTTTTTTGTTGGTAGCTTTTTACGATATTTTCTTTAGAAATTTGTAATTCCAAACGATTCGATCATTTTTCTTCTTTACCTTTGTGTTAAAATTTCTTGAAAAATCCGTAGGTATTGAATATTTTTGACTATGTCGAAGAAGAACTCGTAACTTGATTCGTAATAGGTATATTAATATTCAAATTAAAAAATTCCTCGTATTTTCGTACTGTAATTTGTTACATGCTGCTATGTAATGGGAAAGATAGATGCCTACAAACCATAATTTCTGCAAACTTTTAATTAATGCGATCATATCGAATTTTTTTCTTTACCAGTCCAATTAATTATGCGCAGTGAATCAAGAGATCTTGAAAGTGCTTATCAGAACATCATGATGTGATCTTTATCATGAACTGAATATTTCAAAAATCTGATTCAGTTGTTCAAACGTGCAACGAAGTTTGGTACCAGATTCCGTGAAAAGATGTAGCGAAATTTTTATTGATCAAGTTGGCATATTTGTTGTCCCATTTCGGATGCGAAACATTTCAATGTAATTAAGTTTTGGCTGTGTATACAAAAAAAAAGTGCCAAACAGTTAAGTTAGCAAAAAAAAAAGGCCTGTAGTTAAGTCTAACCCGCTGACTGAATATGAAATGTATTGTATAATCAATGGTCTAGACTATTGCTCAGTAATATTCTGGCTGTAATGACTCGAATAATTGAATGTGAGACGGCAGAAAATCTTGACATTCGACGAAATAACTTCAATAGTGGAACTTGAAAAATGAATTTTAAAATAATTGAATATCTTGAAGAAATATCCTTGTGGCTGTTCTGAATTTTCTTGCCTAACAAAGAAATGACTGACTTGCATTAATTTTGTGTTTGTTGCAATGGACTCTTAACATGGGCGCCGACTTGGCTGTTTTTCTTGGGGGTGGGTTTCTAGCCCCTCAATAATTTTATAAATTTTAGTTCTCATATACGTTTTTTCATGTTGGATAATTGAAAATTCGCTGTTCAAGTTGAATGTGAATCAAAACATTTTCATTATCTATCTTCAGCCCCTCCAATAGTTTTACCAAGTCAGTGCCATGTTAACTATTAAGGTTCAGAGCCTAATGTCATTGCACTATTTTTGATGTTGTTTTTTGTTTATTTTTAGATTCCACAGGTGAAATGGAAGACTTAAAAGTAACCAGTTCTGAACTAATCACTAAATCTTCGTCACGCTCATGTACTAGTCGTAGCTCATCGTTTATTAAAACGTCATGCTCATCGCAATACTCTAACGATAACACACCGGGGTACGACAAACAACGACGTTCTTTTTTCCTTCGACTGAGTCACCGAAACCCTACTCGTTCGGAAAAACCCCATTATGAATTGGTGCGCATTCAAGGACATCTCATGGTGCCCAAAAAATTTGCTTCGCAAACTCAGAAAAAATCACAAAAACATGAAGGTATGAAAATGGATGTTTGCTTTCGGGTAGTGCCGATTTGAAAATAATTGAAAATAGAGTTTTAAGGTAGACACATTGAGCACCTACAATTTTTCTGGTGCCTTCGTTGGGGGTGTACCAACGTAGAATTGTTTTTTTAGAAACTTTAAAAAAACGTTCCCCGTTTATTATACGCTTTTATTCTACTCACTCAATTTGTTAAAGTACACCGGATGACCAACTTCAGCGCTGCTTTCACGTGTTGCAACACACTATCCGTTTTTATCAGTTGTTTTTTCAATTTTTTTTGTTTCTCTCGCAAAAAAAAAGTGAGAAATTTTATTTTCTCTTTTGCCGTTATTTCATTCTTCAAATTATAAAAGGGTATTTTTTAAAAAATTCGTTTTTAACCTAACTTATTCTTTCGTGATCTCTACGAAAATTCAGATCGACCGAGACATTTGTCGCGTAACAGAATTTCGCAACCAGTTGTCTCCTGTTGTCAAAGACACGTTCAATATTTTTTAATGTGTCCCATACACTTTAACCTTTTACCAAAAATAATGTACGATCAGGTTAGCTGTACATTGTCCATGCGTAGTGAATGGCCTTTAAAAATCTCATCCACGTTGGATAATCGCCGTTATTTTTATTTTTTTAATGAATATTCTATTACTGATATTGCACTATTTTTGATTAATGTAGTTGAAGTTCCATCGACAAACAGCAACGAAATATTTCTTGTGGCAATTATGGAAAGGCTGCACGAACAAAGGGTCACTGAGCTCTCCTTGCTCGAACCGTCAAAAGATGAATACATTACCCGACATACTCTCAAAGGACATATTCTGTACACGGACCACAGGTATGTTGTTATTTTATTACGGAAAACGATTTGATGCGTAGATTTTGATTTTGCGTCTGTAAATAGATGAACATTGATGATCCTCCTATTGTATGTTTAGGATTTCGGTGGTGGCTGGTTATATGTCCGAAGAGGTAACAGGACTTCAAGCATTCACTTACATGCACGAGGAAGACGCTCCGTGGGTTCTTACAGCTCTATATCAAAGTGAGTTTCAATATTTGGGTACCTATAAATATTAAAAGACAAGTATTGTTTTCGAAATTTATATGAGTGTTATATTTGATTAATAAATTATTTTTAATATTTTGAAGGATAAAGCTAAGGAAAAGCCTAGAGCCGTAGAGTAAAAATTCGGATCCGGGGAAGAAAAGAAAATTAAAAATCTAATTTTTGTTCAAGTGCAGTATCTAGGATTAATGCTTTGGAGAGGTTTTATAATACTTGCACCTATAGAAAATAATCTCTTAAGAAGAAAAACCGAACAAATTTTTTTTTAAGATTATTTTCAAACCAAAATTATTAAATCGATAAATGTTTTAAAGTCAAAACATATTTCAAAATCATGACTCTTCTTACTTTCCCTAGTGTAGTTATTCTACATGTAGAAACTTCCTTTTAAAGGCGAATTACTTGAGGCCCAAATGTTAAAAAAAAATTATATACAGTATTTTTAGTTCTATTTCAAATATATCCATTTCATGAATAAGTTAGAACGAGATTAGTTTACTTATTGGAACTATTGGTCCTCTACAGAATTTCTTTTGCAAAAATATTCTTTAAAAAATACATTTCTTGGAATTATTTTACTAGAACGATTAGTGTATCTTTGAATGGGATATCCTTGTAATTTTTGTGTCCGCATTTTCGTTCAATATTATTATGCCTGTCAACTTTCACTTTTTGTATATTTTTGTTTTTGGTGTGCTGCAGAATTTTTACTAAGAAACATAAGCTTTAATCAAGCCCTAAACGGTATTTTTCACTGAAATACACAACATGAAAGTATCGATATTGTGGTTTGAATTATTATGAATATAGGTATTTTATTGTAAGAAATTATAAACCCAAAAAACTAAGTTCTTTCGTTGTACAATTTTCTGTTTGAAGTCAGTTTTGTACAGGCTTATCAAACCTTGCTTTTTTAAGCCCATAATAATAAATCATGATATGCTATAGAAAATTCTTATTGTTTCTAGTGTTTTTATTTTCTTTTTTGGTCTTTCTTGCTAGACTACAGAGTGATGAGAAAATTTTTTTCATTTACTGAGATATTTTCAATGAAGATAGTTTGTATATTTCAAAGGGATGATCAATTTTAAGAAGCATGTTTTGTTATCACAATTTTAATCAGAGATATTTTTCTTCGTAGCCATTGATTCACTATTTCGTTCAATTATTACGTTTTTAATGTGTTCGGTACGCGAATACAGAATACTGCAAAAGTAGACAACATTCACTAGTAGAAATAGGGACTGAACTAGTTTTAACCAAATGTAACAGTATTGATGAATAAACTTCCAACATGAGATATTCGAAAATTATAAGTTACGAGCTGTTACCTGCAGCTTCATTCGCGTCTTGTGTACCTTTACCCAGGGTCCAAGAATGATTTATCCCAAAATTGGGCCAGAAATTTGAATTCACTGCTCCAGAAAAACATGATACGATGTATCCCTTGATAATATGAGAAAAAATTATATTAACCCCTTTTTTGTTGACTCAAAGGAAACCTGATCGAAAGAAAAACGAAACAGAAAGGGAGAGAGAAAATAATATGCACTTCACCACCCGATAAACGACAAAAAAAGATGGGAATAATTTTTTTAAATTCTCTTACTTGTTTTTGTTCGTTTCAAGAAATTTTTTGTTCGTTTTTTGCACCCAAGGGGGCTACGGACGTTAACGATGGCTATAAACCTTCCTTAGAATAACGCAGTTTTTCTAGAAAATCTCGTGCTAATTCGTCCAACGATTCTAAAGTGATAGTTTTTCCAGAATTTTTTAGCCCTCTTAGTATTTTATAATATGTACCTAGTGATGGTGATAAAAATTTCAAACTGAAATGACGTATATGTTGATTCTAAAGTTATATAGACTATTTATATAAGTTGACGCCCTCTCATAAAGCCAATGTAATAAAATTGCCATCAGTTTGTAGTTGGGACAAATTACCCCACTCGCAGCACACATGCGTTAGCTCTTCAAAGTGAAGGGCAGGTGAAGGGAATTGAATCGCAAACGACAATAGCTCTTACTTAGTCGGATAAAATTTTCCAAATGATATTTGAGATGATTTCTTATCTGAGTGCCTTAGCTTGTCTAATTGTCTATATAACTTTAGTTGAATCTCTTGCAATTTGGCATATGGCAAGTTCAGATTTCGGAAATCTACTAATTAACCTCTGTGTTTTTCACTTTCAGTGTTCACGCATGGGGACGCCTTCGGTCTGAGCTGTTACAGATTACGGACAAAAACCGGCAAATACATCCATTTGAAAAGCTATGGTTATTTAGAATTCAACGCAGCCACTGAAACATACGGTTCGTTTATATGTGTCAATAGCATGGTGTCAGAAGACGAAGGTATGCGTGGAATCATGGAGATGAAAAAACGATTTACACCGACTATCGATGCATCAGAAGATAAGACATTAAACACAGTCTCGACAGATTTCTTGACTTACGTAAGTTTCCCAATTTTTTTGTATAGTAAAGTTTAAAATTTACCTATTTATGGTGATGATTGTAAAGGGTGACTGTTGCCTTTTAAAACCAAAGGACTTTTCAAATTCAGCTCTTTCCTATTCCTATGTGATCTGATTCTACTGAATGTATAACTGATGGATTTATTTACAAAAATGTGAATGGTAGTTTAGTTGCTATAATCCATAGTGAGAGGTGTGGTGAGATTTTTTTTTAAATAGAAAAAATTGGTTTCTTTGACTTAATCATACAGTAGTGCATCAAGTACGTGAGGTAAGGTGAGTTGAAAAGTTGAAACCTAGCATACAAACTCTGCAAATTTGGCTAGCAACAATCCTGAAATTTGGGAAAATTTTTTGGGAAATGAGATTGAGATATTTGTGAAAACTGTTTGTTTGGGAAAATGTACGGTACCTTTTGATCATTTCTTATGTCAAAAAGTTAAAATTCTTTATTTTTTTTTTTTGAAATACCTTCTTCTACCTACTATAGTAGGCGCCACTGAATCCGTCGCTTGTTGAACTAGTTTTTTTGATGAATCTGTGAAATTTTGTAGAACAAAACTAAATAAGCCTTTCCTATACATTTTTCACCCGATAATCTGGCAGTAATTTTTGTTTAAACCGGTGAAAAAAAACACGGAGAGGGAGAAAGATAAGCGGCGAATGGAGTTGATGAACTTTAATTTTTGGACTTTTAAACAGAGTTTTGTTGTGATTTGTTCTGTTTTGTTCAGTTTCATCTCGAAAACAAACTAGAATAACTGATTTTTTTCAAAAAAAAAATTAGATTTCCTATTTTTTATAAGTTTATATTCTATTCGGTGCTGCTATTTTAAAATATACCAATACTGCAGCCAACCCTCCGCAACGAAATAATATTTATTTCGTATGAAGCTAAAGCCAAGAAAAAAATACATAAAAGCGTATCTTTTGAAAATTCGTTTTTAACATAAACTTATTTAATATTTTTTTTACCACATACGAATAAATTAAACAATTTAACGAAATATAATAAATTATATCAACTGTTTTGAAATCTTTTTTTTTGGTTATTACATTTTTCGCTTAATCATTTCAATCAGGCCCAGCCTGATTAGAACGGATTAAGCGGGGACTACTATTTTATAATTTTATTGACAGAACGAGTCTTTTTCATTGTTCATTTTTAAGAGTAAAAACACGTTTCTTTCATCAGACATCTCTGTAGTATTAGATTCGAGTATTTTAAATTTTTCGTTATATTGAACCATATTTATGCGCATGGTTTTCTCCCGCGTTAATATTGAAGTTTATTCCTGATTTTCATGCCAGTCACCAGAAATCTGTTATGAGTGCACTACATTTAATGTAGTTACTTTCAATGGTAGTTTTTATCAATTCAAAAGGGTACAATCACTTAAAAATTTTCCTGTGCGGAAGTGTGATTCGAAGTGAGAAGCATATTGACATTGTTTTCTGAAGAAAGAATAAAAAAATTAAAATGTGAAGCAGAGAAGTCCTTTTAGATTTCGATATATTCAAGTTTTTGCTGAAAATTCAGCATAGATAAGTTACTAAGTAAAATGTTCTTGTTTTTATAATGACAATAAATGAGTGCATCTTTGTATTATAAGCATCGAAATAGTGAAAATAAATTGGAGAAATAAGAATAAATGATTCTAATAAAATTCTATGACAATTCACGAACGAAATTTTTTATTTTTATTTTTTTACACGTGGATATGCGACTTTTCAATTCGTACAACCGTCATATCTGCAATTTACGAGCTAAATTATTTAAACTTTTACGTGTCAGGTAATTATTCCCCGCCCTGCAGAAACTTCGTTGAACCTTGCCAAATTCAGCCACTTATTTTTGCATTGTACTTTCTCGCCACTATCTTCGAGGGTCGCTCTTACTGAAATTTTTGTTATAGCTGGAAAACAAAACCAATTGTATGGACATAACTAGCATCATCAACGTTATGTTTTCGAATTTGCCAACTCTCCGAGCGAACTCCATTCATGAAGATCCAAAAAGAAGCGACTTACCGCAGTATTTGACCGCGAAAATTGTTTCGAAGAGGTTGCCTCCAGTGAATGTCCAGATGACGAACATTGAGAAAATCGATAGCAACTCCCCATCTACGACACCCAAAGCGTCACCTTCATCGTCGCCCCCATCACCGCAGTTGCTGCAGCCGCAAGAAAATATAAAACTGGAACAACAGCAGCCATCCATTTCGTCGGCCATATCGCCTCCTGTCTCTTGCAGTAGCAGGACACCTCAAGATCGACCGTCGGTGTTGCGCATCGCGCCATCGTCATTATCGCGGCAGCCTGTCACCGTTTATGACATCGACAATGACCACATCTCTAGCACCACTTGCACCGGTGGTGTTGATAACAGTAGTCGCCCCAGTGGTAGTTGTTACAGTAATAATAACCGCAGCGATTGCATTAGCAGCATTGCTTCCTCCAACAATACGGATAATGGTGAAGACAGTGACAACATCATCGACGACGAGCAACAGAGTTCATACGCCAGTGATTACGGCGACTTCAAGTCAAGTATGATCATCCAGTCGGAGTTCATCAAGCAAGAGATGCCTGATGACGATTCTTTCGACCAAACCCCGACGAACGTAACGAGTAGCCCTGCCAGCGACAACAGAACAACGAGCGCCAGTGTTGTAAGATGCGCCGTAAGTGATTCCAGTGCAGCGGCTGCCGCCCGTTCACTGGAACCGAACGATCGAATTGGCGTGGTGGTGCAGCGGTTGAGATCGACCGAAGGCAGAGATGTGGGTGGTATTAAACGGACTTATGATTTCCACGACGACCCGTCTCAAACACCAGTTTCCATTCAAAAGCGTTTCAAGGTGGAAAATGTTGACACACTGCTGAAATTCCATCCAAGTTCGTTAGACGGATCGACATTCGGGCAGCTAGCGTGCGCGGTCGATATGAAAAACAGTATTCACGATTCCTTGAATTCACTGCCGAATGAGTTCGCAGGTCTCCCTTCCGCCGGTAGGTTCAGAGTTTTGATGTGAATTCTATTATGTTTTCAGTGACTTCATCACAGTTCGTGTACAAGGGGAACAAAATCTATTCCACGGCAGTAAACGGTTGAGAAATTTGTTTTATTTCCTCTTCAGTCCCCCTGCCAGACCCAAAAGAAGAGTATCTTACTTAAATTCATCCTTGTTGCATACAATATTTGTAACCTATATTATCGACAAGTCTGGAAAGTCATAGGCGTATCACTTCAGATGAACAACGCGGTTATTTTTGTCCGTGATTTACGCGTCAACTTAATGTGATTGGTCATAAGCGATAAAAAAAAGGTAGTCAGCCCTAATCTGACAAAAAAAAAAAAAAAGCGAAGCAGTACTTTACTAGAAAACCAAACCCGGTTTGCACAATTCAAAAAAACAATCCATAACCCAAATTAATATAATGCAGAAAAGAAGCTCGAAATCCCTTACGTCGTAAATTCGGGAAAGATACTTCAAGCAACAAAAGCGACTTCCTTTTCTCCAGAAATTTTTTTTTGTTTTACGTTTTTCTCGGAAAGTACTGAATTAATAGGCATCAAACTCATATCATATCTGATCCGACATAAGGACTACATTTCGTGAAATCCTTTTTGTAGTGCCATTAAAATCCTAGGAAAACCAGTTTTCTAAGAATTTTTTTCCAGTTTTCTTAGAAACAATTGAACCAATAGGCAGCAAATTCCTGTTAGACCTGATCCAATATAAGAACTACCTTTCGTGAAAATTTCAGCCCTATCTATTCCGTATTTTTTTATATCGTGAATACAAAATTTTCTCCAGTAATTATTTCTTTTTCAGTTTTCTCATAAACTGTTATATGAATAGGCACCAAACTTCCATGAATTTTACACATATATATAATATCAATGTAGAGTGAAAATTTCAGCCCGATCTCTTCTTGTAGTTGTGTCAAAATCCTGGAAAAACAGATTGTGTTCTTCAGTTTTCTGCGAAACTAATGAACCAATAGGCACAAACTCCTTTCAGACCTATCCCTGTTGCCGTTTTTTCAAAATCGTAAACACCGATTTTAGGTGATACATCTAATTTATAAGTATAATTATATGTATGTACTAGCTTTGGAGGAGGGGTCTACGCCTCCTCTCCACTCGCTACTGTTACAAATCCTAGATGAACAAAATCATATACATGTGCATGTACATGCAATGTCAGATAGGTGGAAAAATATTATGCAGAAAGCCCTTTATATATATAGTAATACGCAGAGAGCTCAGTTTTGTTCTTGAATTTTCTCTCGCCGTTATCTCGTGATTAATTCGTTTTAGGTGATATTTGATGGTGGAAATGAATTTGTCGTTAAAAAGTAGGAGGGCAATTCGCTGAAAATTTTTTTCTACCATCATTAGTTTTTGAAATAAATGTCAAATTAAAAAACGGCAAATTTCTCATTAATTTGCAGTTTTTTGTGGCCAATTTGTAAAAAACTAATGGCAATAAAAAAATAAATTTGGTAATGAAAAAAATTTTTTTTCTCTCTTGAATTGTACGAACCTAATTTTTGTGGCTTAAATAGCAGCTGAGAAATAGTGAAGTGAGAGAAGAGTAGTTTTTTTCAAAATTAAAATGTGAATGTTCCAAAAAACGCGGATAAATAGACGAAAATTGGGATTGAATTTTATTATATAGATACGTAAAAACAAATTAGTCGAAAATGAGAAAACGGTTTCATTCATTTTGTTTTCTCATTAAGCAGATACTTCTCATCATATCGACCCCTAATACTTCTACGAGGTTAATTCTAATTACTCGTTTGCTAGCAAACTGGGTAAAAATTCAACCTTGGCTTTACCTACGTTTATATCAAAATTCATTCGATAGGGACCCTTAGCTCAGCTTACGACATTAAAACAACTTCCAGTTAGATGCTTATATGTAATTCGACTTTCGGATGAGTTAACCTTCATACACCTCACCGTTTCCTTCAATTTGCCTCTTTTGATTGCGGGTGGTTATTAATTTTGAAATTACTTTCAGTACTATTTTTCTATATCATCGATTTTTTTTTTTTTCTCATCAGTTATAACCAAATATCAAGTCTTTTTGCAATAGTACTTCTCAAAATTTGTCGTCGATACATGCTAAAATATGGTAGAGTATTGCGTTTACCTGGGAGAGTAAATTACCCGTAGGCGCAGTCTAGACACTTCAGAAAAAGAACCAAATTCTGCACCAGCTGATTGTTCCAAAATCTATTTAATAAAATTTAATCCAAATTTTTGTGTATATATCCGTGTTTTTTGTAACACTCACAACATTTTAATTTTGAAAAAAACTGTTCTCTCACTTCACGATTTCTCAGCTTCTATTTAAGCTACAAAGTTGGGGTTTGTACTATTGGAGGAAAAATGTTGCTTGAGTTTTCTCATAAAATTAATTTTTTCGTTTTTTAATTTTTCCTTTATTTCAAAAACTAATGATGGCAAAAAAAAATTTTCAACAATAATCCCCCTATTTTTTAACAAAAAATTCATTTCCACCATCAGATTTCACCTAAAACGAAATTAATCACGAGAAAACGACGAGGGAAAAAATAAGAAAAAAACCGGGCGCTCTGTGTATTACTATATATAGGTATGTATATTTGTACATATATACAAAATGCTTTCTGCATAATATTTCATCACCATCGGACATTGAAGGTAACTAGCATAGTTAGGTATATGATTTTGGTCATCTAGGATTTTTAACTGGAGCGGGTGGAGAGGGGACACAGACCCCTCCTCTAAAGCTAGTCCTTACTAAAAAACAAAAAAGGTCAAATTTTTACATTTATTTTTCGTTGAAAAATTTTGATGACTTATTTCTCCTAAAGTTTTCTAATACGACTAAAAAATTCGCAAATCAATTGAAAAACACGTTCATTGTATAAAAATATTTAAAAATTCCTAGAAAAAAAACCGAAAAATTGAAAAATTTATTCCAAAACTTGTATGAAGTCGAGAAGTTATCCGAAATCCACCCAGCTAACAACTGCCATTAGTGATTAGTGAAAACGTGCCGATGGCAGTAGGACTTATAGCCCTTTTCTTGAACTTTAAAGATTTTATTTTATGGTGTTTTCGATTCGCTTACAGAAATTCTCATTTTGTTTGCACATAAATTTGATATTATGGGAGCTTTATATGTTCGAACTCAGCATGTCTAAAATGTCTATCGTGATGAGCGAGGAGAAAAAAAGTAAATCGTATTGAGGTTTATACCTAATTTTCTTATTTTTTTATTCTTTGGCACCGTTGAAAAATGAACTGTTTGCTCCGAATACCTATAATAATTTCTGAATATTTAAATGTATTTATAGAATTTTCACGAGCGTACGAAAATCAAAATGTGAATTTATTTCGATACTACCGGGTCTTTCGTGTTTGTAAAAACAGGTGGTTATCCAGTTTTACCCGCAGAGTATTAAATATAGTAGAGGACGCATGCCCATCTAAACGCTGTTAAGAAAAATTGCACCACTTTTGAAGAGCTGTCCCCATCCTTTCGGTATCAAATTCAAATTTGTTCGCCCATATTCGGGCGTACTAACAATGATGAAGTTTTTTTTTATTTATTTATTTTTTCAAATAATTGAATTAAATGAACGAATAAATATAACTAACAATTCAGAAACGACATCAAATCGAATTTCATAAATTAAAATGAAACGAAAATTTTACCGATCCTTAGGAGTGGGGATACTTTGTCTCAAAAGCGGTGCCGATTTTCGTCTCACATGCGTCCTCTATTATATTTAACTAGCTTTGTTCGTGCGAGTTATTCACACCGAATCGTACAGAAAAAGATAAATGTACTGAGAATGCCTTATTTGTCCATCTGCTCTGACGCCATTAATCTGGACCTACCTTTAATCTTTTTTTTTTCAAAATTTTCACTTCCCAATCGAGTTTTGGAAAATATCATTAGCCCTGACACATTCTGCGTTCGAAGCTCTTTCGATTGCTACCTTTTTCATAAAAATCAGTCCATTCGTTGTGACGCAGAAGGGAGAAATAGGATATGACCTTACCGTATTAATATATCTGATGATATTCTGGGTTTTACCTTGTTAAAAAAAAAAAATAAAATAAAATTGCGATACTTACCGTAGAAAACATTTTTGAGCCATGTCCAATATCTTATCACCTGCATTAGTGACTCTGGGAAATTATAAATATACTTTTTCTGGGCAAAATTATTCGAAAGCTTTTCAATTTTTTTTTCATATTAAAGTCCCTTTTTGACGTAGATACTATCAAATTTCTGAATATTTGCCAACTTTTCTGAATAATAATTTACAATAGTTCAGTGAATCTCTTCCTGGCTGTTATCGCAGCAGAAAGAAATCAGAAAGAAACATGCATGAATCTCACAAATCCTAAATTTTGCACTTGAAAAAAAAAATTTTTGAACAATTAGTTTTGTACTATTTTGCTGTGAAAAATTACAAGAATATACCTACATCGTATTGTAGTTTATTGAATCTCGAACTTGGGCTATATTTTCGTCACAATGGCGGTCAGGTTTGGATGCAAGTACTTATACTATGTATAGTAAATAATTAGTTTTTTGTTTTTTTTGTTACAGATAGTCCGTTTGTTTTAGGACCTGATTCCGAAAACGTAAGTAGAGCGTTTATAATATTATATATGCATTTTAATAGATTTTTACTTGAGGGAAAAAAAAAAAAGTTTACGTATAGGTTTTGAAATATCTCTAAACAATAAAATAATTAAATATGTAAATAAAATCAGTTGGAAAACCACTAATGAAAGTATTCTTACGAAATACCGAAAGGTGTTTTGTTTCAGTCTTCGTGTTGTAGTAGCTGTGAATCACTATGTGGGTCGTGAGAGAAACACCTCTGAACGTCTCTTGTCTTTCTTGTATTTTCAAAGTCTAATTTTAATTTCAATAAATATTTTCAATTGAGTCGACCTTTGGGAAAACAAGTGAAAAGTTACAGACAGCTTGGAGGTATCCAAAATAATATTTTTGGAAAATTTTCTTATAAATATAATGTACGTTGAAGTATGCCACTGTATCAACTATCGCTAAATTTGTTGAAAAACATATAAATATTAGATCCTAACAATTGATGTAGGTGTTACAATTATTTGACTTCACTGATATTACGTGTGCCTAATGTAGGCATGTAAATTAAGGACGAAATTAATTAATTTCATTCCCATGAGCAGTGCCATTCAATAAAATATTAAAATAAAATTTCATTGATCACCTTGTCTGAATTGTTTTTTTAATTAGTACTCAAATACAGGGTTACCCATAAGTAAAGCAAGTCAAAAAAAATTCTGGTAAAAATGAAAATAAAAATTTTCGAATGATAAATCCATACATACCTGTCAGCAGTTAAACAAAAGTAATCTCT
This sequence comes from Ericerus pela, assembly GCA_011428145.1. Taxonomy (NCBI): domain Eukaryota; kingdom Metazoa; phylum Arthropoda; class Insecta; order Hemiptera; family Coccidae; genus Ericerus; species Ericerus pela. The sequence goes on along the minus strand of WOFM01000193.1, from coordinate 1,626,462 downwards.
TCTCATGATGACAGTTGAAAAAATTTTGGTAACATTTTTTCGATACAACATGCCCTATCTCAACTCTTGAACATTATTTTCCCTAAATTGATACTTGTTCTGCAGGGGCGCATTCAGAATAAATGCCCGTGTAATAACTTAGTAAACAAAAGCGCACCCAATCTGTTCAGAATAAACATACTTCCTTCATCCTGATACAAATTTTGCAACCCACTTTCAAGTCTCAAGATGGTTAGTTGTTACCCAAATGGTTGTTTACCTATTTGAGCAAGTCTGTTGTGGGATTTGAATTGATATCATAACATGAACCAATCAAATCACAGTTGTCGCACAAGTTATCCTACACAATTCAGAATAAAAGTGACAATTCAAAAGTAACCAAGTGAATTATCAAAGAGGTAATATTTAATCGGGTTTTTTTTATTCTAAAAGTGCTCAGAAAAATCTTTCGAGACCTCTGTAATATCAAAATTGTCTACATCACATTAAAGTTGATAGATAGTTTCACACTGACATTTGATAGGTTGCATAACTTTTTCATACAGCAGATGGAATTTTCAAAATGTTGATATTTTTTATGTGTACGAAATTCGGCAGTCAAACTAAAGTGGCTGACATCTGGTTGAAAAATTTGTAAGCAATGAAAAAGGTGAAGTTCTTATCAGTCCTATTTAAACTTGATGGGAAAATTTCATTTTTTCAAGTGGAAACCTAAATAATGCGAAAAGTTTTATTTTTATAGAAAAACTATCGATATATTTGAATCCGCATAGTTTTCCTAACAGAATGAATCTAAGTGAAACTCTGTTTATTTTTTTCTTTACCTGTTCTCAAGTAGTTTTCTACATTTTCTTCTTAATTTTTATTGAAACACTATTTTCACCAACTTCAGATAGTACGATTTTTACATGCACTGTTCACCAACATTCAATTTTTTAGAAATACCAAGCCCCTATATTTACTTACAGATTCTGAAATAACTTCTGAGAACCTCTAATTCACATTAATGAAGGAAATTTGCACAAATTAATTTGTAATTTTTAAATATTAGGACAGCCAGTGAATTTTTTTAATCACTTCATCTTTTTCATTCTTCTCAGTACCCCAGTTTCAGTACACTCTACGGTCTGTTTGACTGCTGAGTAATCAGGAAAGACAAAAGACAAGTTTCTACATCTTTTGAAATGTCTATTGAATACATTTTAAAATTGAAATTATTTTATTTTTAAATTTTGATTTTAGTTAATTTTGGGTCACCCTGTATTTAATTTTTTTGCAGATATTAAAGTTAATGCTTAGCGAAGAAAACCATTTACAACTTGAGTCAACAATTCAAATTCAAGGTGCTCAAATAAATGCCATAGAGCATGTGCTTAATGAAAACGAATCGGATGTGGTATCTCATACCTCAAACAAACTTTATTTGAACCAACTGAAGGTAATCGTACTTTTTTTACCTCGTCGATCTCATTCACTTTAAAATACATAATTATAATGATGATACAAATACAAAAATTATCATCATGAAAACGTGTGGATTTGAAAAAACAGTCTGCCTCAGTACGATATTATCATTTTATTTTATTATTGATGCCTAAAAAGTGGACATTTCTATGCATCTAAAGCAGTGGTTCCTAAACTGTTTTTAGTGATCCCCCTCCATAGCTTGGTGACAACTCCTCGCACCCTCTTTGGTCAATAGATAGCGTCGTTATTGTGTGTTTTTTAAATTTTTTTTTTTTTTTTTTTTTTGAGGTAGTGTTTGACGAGATTTTGTAAAGTGAATAATTATAGCTTGATTCTCACAAAAACAGCCCCAAATTGAAGCGCTAATGAAACACTTTTCGGTAAAACTTTTCCTTACTCAAATCAGGTACCCCTATTTATTTTGTTTTAATCAGTAACGTGAGATATTTTTGATCCTTTTTACTCTCGAAATATTTAAAATTTCATGATTTATTAATTTTTTTTTTTCTTGGATTACAGCATGAACATAAAGCGCAAAACCAGTTTTTTCAGTCGATACGCCAAGATTGTCATAACTTACAGTGTCGTAATCTTAATTCAGATAGAGTTAATGTCTGACTTTTTTCTTGTTTTTTCTAATTCGTTGTTTTGTATTTGTAAGTATTTCTCATTTTTTTCTCGTACAAATTATCAGCCAGACATTTAACTGATCACCTTAGTGTTTTTCGGCAGGTTTAATTGTACGTGCCAAAATTTGCTTAAAATTCTGTAGAAAAAAAAAAAGAAGTTAAATTTGTGAATATAAACATAAGAAATTTCTTGACGTACAAAAAATATGTGATTTTGTACAAGTTGACATAATTTTTTTATTATTATTTTGAAGAGTTACATGTTAATCATTTGTAAATTTTCGATGCATTTTATCTTCATTTCAACTATTTTTAAAGCTTTAATCCTACGATTTTCAAGTTGATTTTTATTTTTATATAAGTAAACTTGTTTTTCCTGTTTTTTTTTTCTTGTTTTCTTTTTACTTTCGATTTTATATTTGCATGGCCGCCGACTCCAAATGAAATTATACTATTGATCATTTTCCATTTGCAATAGACATTGTTTTTAAATATCTTTGAAAAAAACCACAGATTTTTCCACATAAATTTCGAAAATTATTTTTTGGGCCCTATTTCTTCGGCGCTGATTGTAAAGATAATTTTTTTTAATATCAATTGTTACTTTTAATTTTATGTATTATTATGAGGTCTTTTTTTTTCTTTTTTCTTTCTTTTGTCATTATTGTTAATATTTTTTTAACTGTGATCGCGGTTGTTGTTTGCGGTGCGATGTTGGTTTTCATCGTTCTCCTTCTTTGCTATGGTTAGTGTTGTCTACTTATTTTCATAGTGGAGTCTTTTATTTTTCTCTCTCTCTTCATTGTACATACTTTTGTGTATTAAGTGTTTAATGTAGTTACCTTAGTATTTACTTGTTTTATTTTATTTTTTCTTCTGTTATACGCCTAGATTTTCTTTTTTATTTTTCATTTTACATTTAACAAAAAAATATATGTATGTGTTTTTTTTGTGCCCAAATCTCGTAATAAATTTATAAAATTAATTCATTTTAATATACGCTTGTTACTAGGGTGAAGATATGATGCAACTCTAATGAGGAATTTTGTTGAGTAAATTATTAATAATTGTAATTTTTTTGCAGTTGTTTCATTCGCTTAACATTTTAACGAAGTCATTTGTCCAAATTTCAATGTTAGCAAATCCATTGTTAATCATATTAAAAATATTCAAATATGTCTTTGGACACTCGTTAATTAAGTGTATCTGTTGACGTTGATGCGTGTTTTGTCTCATTATGCCCATAATACTGCACAAAGTTTATTGTGAATCCTGTTAGTAAATTACTGCCTATTGTATCGACTACTGAGAGCAAAAACGTCGTTTGATACATTCTACAAAATTTTAAACTATAATTGGAAAATGAAAATTTTGTTTTCTGAGGAAACTTTAATCTAAATGAAAATTTGTTTATAGGTATCGAAGACAGCTCCCTCTTTCTCTAATTGGTACCTTGCTGTGATAGTAGATAAAATTATTTTACAGAAACCGAAGTCTTTGAAATTTGATGCATCCAGTTGAGGCATCTCCTTCGAATTTGATCTAAGTGGGATAGACGATGTAGCTTTCCGTAATTCGATCTGTTTTATTCATCCCCCTTCCTGTATTTCATCCATTTAATTCTAAACTCATCGTTCTTCTTTGTAGACATGTCTGTTTGATGTTATTTGAATGGAGGATATTTTAATGACGCTCTATAGGGCCGCAGAGAGGAAAGTGACTCTGTGATCAATGCGGTATCGAAGAACAATCTCTGGCAGAGTTTTGTAATATTGGAAATGCTATCGAAAAAAGATTTTATGGACTCTTCAGTGGATTTTCCTTATTTTTCTGAAAATTCCAGGCCGCTAAGGAACTCGGCCCAGGGGGAATCTCCCCTTCTCCTCTCGTCAGTCCTGACACTCATGAGTTAGAATTTCGAATGTATAGAGTACAATCGAGTGCGCCATATCTAGCCAATCTTGTTTAGATTTATGGACGAGAAAACTCGAATCTGTTGTACTTCTTTTTTTTTTAAGTGAAAAATAGTTGCTCGTTTACCATTGACTACGGTGACGAAACTGTCGTTTGTCCTTCATTATGAAATTTTTGGTTTTTTTAATCGCACCAAATGTTATTTTCTAGCCGTTTTTAAACCTTAACCTTTGTTTGCAAAATTTCGTCGCTGTGTTGTGGGCTGAAAATGAAAAGTAATATTCAGTATATTGTGCTTCAGCGAGGAAGAATAAGTATGCATATATATCAGTTGCTTTTTCTAATGCTTGTCATTTCTTAACTTAAAATTTGAATTTGTTTATGAACATAGAAGTTAACGACATCATATTGACAAACAATTTGAATTTTGAGATTTTTGCTAGTCTTGTGAAACTCGTTACTCATCGCTGAATTTCTTTACAATGATAAAAATTTTCGGCATCAGTCACTTTTGCCTGCTACGACGAAATATTTCAAATGAAGATGTGTATTCGTGTACTATATTGAGTATTCCACGCCATTTACCTATTTAAAATTCGGTACGTACTATACGTCTATTTAAAAAAATATTTATAGTCTTCCCCTCCTATCTTCATCTGAATATTAATACATAATTATATGTTGCCCTCAATTTATTTACAATATCTACTGCTTATTGTATTTATCTCTGTATAACTTCTTCAAAAAATATTCGAAACCGATAATTTCCCATTTTCTCTTTCAGTTTTCTTTTTCTCATAATTTATTATTAATTTTGAAGTTCTGTCAGGCAGAAAATTGAAAATTAATGCTCTTCGATATAATTTTTCATTGATTTATTTGTAGCATATTTAACCAAAATTAAATCTATTATTAAAAAAGTAAATACCTTCAATGAAGTGAATAGGTACTTATAGTTTAATGTTGTGTTAGTCATTGTTTGATTATCCTAATGATTTTATTTTTGTCGTTGAGTGAGGCTCACTCAAAGTTTGGAGTAGTATACATCCAATACTGTTTTTCTATTTGAATACGATTTAAAAATTTTTGAGATCATATTTTATTTGAAGAAATAGTAAAACCTTGAGATAATTTGTTTTAAAAATGTTTTAGAGCCTATTCAACCCCACTGCTATCCTTGATAATAGAATTTACCAACTGAAAAAAGTTCATTAGATTTTCCTGCCATGGTAAAAAATTCTTATAGATGAGGACCTATGCACAATGCTGAAATAAGACTGGAACAAATATGAAAAAAGAGAGTTCGGATCATATCCTATCTTTTGAGAAAATCATAATACCAGCCTTACTAAATTTTGATCTTTCAGTTTTACAAGTTTCATCATTAGGTGCTTACATGTCTGTTTGATATTGTAAAACAAGTGTGACAGTTCAATATACCTGTCTACATTTTTTTAAACTAACCATTTTGGTGCAAAAACTTTGAAGAGGCTGCTACATTTTCCCAAGTTGAATTGAAAACGATTTTGTTTTCTCCAAAAGGGGAAGAATAACCTTATTCAAGTAGAATATGTATGAAAAAATTTTTCTCTAAAATATACGAGTAATCCTATTTGTGCAGCTGTCAATGTCTATTTTATAAGCAAAATTTGTAGTATGAATCAATTATGTTTGGAGAACTGCACTCTTGAATTTTTTAGTGTACCTAGCAATTTTCCATCATATCGAATACAGCTAATATATTGATTCATCAAGGCTTAGCAATTCTTAAGTTGTAGAATGAAGCAAATAAACTAACAGACCACATTCTTCAATTTTATTTTTCAATTTTTTATTGTATTCCATGAAAATTAGAGGTTTTATTTTTGTTTTCTAGAACTGATACCATAATTCTTATAACTAAAAAGAGTACCGATACTATCAATTATTTTTGATACTTTTATATTCAATAAAAATTATTTCCAATCTTTTATCATATCTCAGGTTGTGGAAACCTGTCCTTCACCGTGGCTCCTATATTTTTATTACTGACATGACAAAGACAAAAATTGATCATCTATGATGTTGGACTAAACTACAAATATCTCAAAAATTGTCCCTCTATACATAATTTTTGATGAAAAAAAAAAAAAATTTATTTAGACATATCAGACAAATTTATGGCTGCCATCAATTCCACTCTGTTATCTTCCTTTCTATAGATATTGTATTTACCTTGGTTGGACACATGAAAAAGTAGAATTCACTTTTTTCATATAAATAATTCAACAGAATGGTTACTTTGAATAAGTTTTTCAGTTTCTATAGTGGATCTTGTAACTATTTCAAACATGAATCAACGACCACTTAAACCAGCAAAATATGTAAAACAGGGACCGGAGTCAGTTATTTCAAAATGTACCACGATGATGGACAAAATTCTTGAAGACACAACTTTAAACCAATGTGGGATCCTTTTCAAATGCAATAGACATGAACTGGCACTGTCAATCTGACAATAAATTCATCCTCAACACATATATCCTTATAACTTTCTTCAAAATATGGCGTTAAAATTTAAAAAAATTATAATATCTTTGAAGTCAAGTATGGAGACAGTCACAGTGATGGACATTTTTGCCCTTTACAGGCATTTTTTTAGCATCAAATCATGAGTCAGATTACTTTTAATAAGTTTGTCTAGATAGAAAAAGTTGTCTCCTAACTAACCATCCAAAAAATTTCGGGTAACTTTAATAGTTGAGGAGATATCAACTGGGGACAAAAGTTATGGTCAAATTTTGAAAATTACCCACCTACATTTTATAAAATCAGAAATATCATTTTTGGTCAATTCAGTGGTAGGTAATAAAAGAAAAATCAATGTGGGGTCCATGATATAACTCTTCCCCACTACAACTGAGAAAAAACTTCCTCTTAACTTGTGACCAACTTTTAAGATTGAAGTAGCCAGAAAGAAATATTTCTTGGTAGTCCTTTCATTTCATGCTTATGCAACTTTCCATACTTCATTGTTTTGAAGTGTTTCATATGAGCTTTTTTGTAGTAGGTACATAATATATCTGTTTGATAGAACCACACCAACCAGAGATGTTTATATAATAACTATGAATATCAAACTCAGCAAAAAAAGGGAAACCAGCCGTCGCCATTTTTGAACTGGGCATAAGCCCCATATAAATACATAAGTGGAATAGGATTTTCAAGTGAAATTCTATTTCATACAGGGTTAAGTGCATTAATTTCGGTATTCGGCCTAATGATATAGAGGTATTAAAAACAGACGTAATAGAGTAATATTACATTTTTATTTTTGAACAAAAAATTTTTATTCAATATAAATCTACGTATAGATACCTATTGTTCAAAATTGCAAACAAAAAAATACTTCTAGTTACTCTTACTTAAAGGAGAAATAATGGGAACAGAAGACCTTGAGCTTCCTCGAAAGTTTTACTTTAACTCGCCTTCCTTGCAATCTTAAAACGTTATCAAAATTTAAAAAATAATTTTTCCAATTGAACTTACAAAATCTTCTAATATCGAGGGAAGTATTCCTTTGAAGTACTTACATATACTCACTACCAGCATGGGTGGCTTTCGACATTCGTATTCTCAAAAATCGAAAAAATTCTCCACCCACAGCTAAGAATTACAATATTTTCTACTTAGCCAATAACTATAATTAAAGATCTTCTAATCTAACGTAGATCTGTGGAACAAAATGTTTGTGAATGCTATTCAGCCGAAACATTGAATTGCATGGATAATACAATAGTGTGTGAAAAATTTTACCAATGTTGTTTACTGAAAAAATGAAATTTTAGTTGGTAACTACCTCTAACTTGTCATTTATCATTTATTTTGGATAATGGGTCTGTCAAGTTTTCTTAGCCCACCAATTTGACGAATAAATTCGGCGAGATATTTACCCTATGGCGGTAATTTTTCGTCATCATACCTATATTTACGTAAGTTTTATAATTTCCTTTATGGTATCTATCAACATTTACCTTAATTGTTCAACAGTTGTAGATACGGGCTATAGGTAGTCTCGTATAGGTATTACTGTTTGGCTGACTTTATTATAGCAGATAAAATCATCCGTAATAAAATCACATTTTGATTTCACTTTTCCGAGACAACTAACGATAGGAAATTCGGATGGTAATTTGGATTTATATGATTCAAGACCAATTCTTAGGATAATATACATTATAAAAAGCTAAATTAATGTGAAATTATTGGCAGACAAAAATAAAACAAAATTTTCGACCAGATTTTCTTACTCTAGGCACAGGTTGCTTGAAGCTAAGTAATATATATTGCTTGGGACAATTCAATTCTCGATAGAGATCTTTGTAGTGTAGACTAGAGTCATCTGTCTTGGTCTTGACAGATCCTCTTGATTTCCACACCTCTACTCTTTCTAATAGAAGCTGATCTCATGCAGCTCTGTCTGTGAGATCTTTTAGTTCCTACTGCCACTGCCATTATTGCTGCTCCATCTGGCATTGGAGATGGAGTGCCTCCTGATATGTCATCTCAAGGCAGGCTGACTCACATTGTTCCACCTCAGCTTGCTCCTCTAGTGAGGAGCAAGTGGTTCTCCTGCCAGATCCATCGCCACTCCTCATTGTGTTTCAACTCCCAACCATCTCCCTTGGAGCTGGTCAGTTGGAATGAAGAGAGCTTGAGGTTCAGGTACCACCACTGGGGTTGACAGCAGTGGAAACGTGGCCTTGATCTCCATTCGGTTAGAATGCAGTTTGAAAATTGTGGATCATGCCAGGATAATTTTATGTTTTGCAACACCTGGCAGTAGTTGGCTCAGTGTGTCAATTACTGTCTCAATGATCCGTAGCTGTTTGTGTGTCTGAACTAACATTAGTTCAGGCAGGCTGAGAGGGTTGTCAAACTTTATGGTGTAGTACCCTGCTGTTGATATGGTGTTGTAGTAGAGTTTGATATTTGTTTTGTACTCGTCCTCGCCACTCACCAGTATGGTACTATAATGGGATCTGGAGCTGCTGTGATGTTCTTTCCTGTTGTCCAGCAAGATCTGCGTAGGAACCACATCCCTCACTCTTTCCTCCATCTGCCTTTCTACATTTTCATATAGGAAGCCCTCCTTGCAGGATGATTTTCCATGCCAATGGTGGAGGTGGAGATGATGCATTTGAATTCACTTCAGTTTCCTGCTCCATTGTTTACATTCTGTTATGAAAGAAAGAAGGTATGAAGTACATAATTAGTAGGAAAATATCTTTTATCTTATGTAAGGTTGAGGTCAATGCATTGATTTACGCATATTTTCAATTTAATATATCACCAGTCAATTTCCCCTAAGAGCCTGTATTTGACCATATTAGGGATTTTTGGATGGTATGTCAGGTAGCTAACCTGATATACAGTCTTTGACTTTAATTACCTTATCATCTTTGTTGACCACTACCTCATATACAACCTTACACAACCATTGTTCTTGTATTGTTCTATTTCTATTGTGCTCATGTCCTCACCACATGCTTTCTATTGTCCTCTTCCATTGTCTTATTCTCAAATTTTTACCAAGTAAGTATTTACAAAATAGCATTCTCTCTCTCTCTCTCTCTCTCTCTCTCTCTCTGGCTACAACATTTTCAAAAATTTTTCATGTACAGAGCTGTGACATCAGAGCTACTTTTTTAAATTTTTACTTGTCCAAACTGATCCCATCCCCCTCTCCCCTCATTCTTTGACTGATACTATTTTGAAATTTTAACCAAGTACAGAGATGACTCATTCCCTCACTACTCACCATGCAACTAATTTTTCCAAATTTTTACAGAGTCGATAGCAATGTGTTGATTAAATCGAAGTTTTAGATCAAAACAAAATTAAAACACATATTTCTAACAACACAATCTTTTATTACAACCATCATTAACGGGTTTCAACATGGATAAATTCATCATCACAAAACCCTTTGGTGAACTGACAAACAGGCTGCACATAAAATTGAAACAACACAGCAAAATTAACTGAACTAAATATGATGTCTCACCTTTAAATAACTGCTAACGAGCAGGTTTGTTAAATGGTGGAGATCAATACAACACCTCCCCTCAAACCTGTGAGATTTCGCAATAAATTAAAGATGCGTAATTAAAGATGCGTATCGTGTCGATATAATATAAACAAACAAACAACATTTCTATTGACTAGGCAAAACGTATAACAAGAATTTAAAATAAATATAAAAGCATATCATAATATAAAATGGGTAATCAAACTGATAAAACAATAAAATGCATGCGGTAACTATTACAAAAATAAATAAATGTACAAACAATGATTACACACATTGGTTCAAAAATGAAACCACATTTAAATACCAAAAAAAATAAATTCACAGGTACATAGATAACTATACTGTTTTATCAAATCGGTTTGATGTGTGTGTAACATTTGAAAGGAAACACTAAATTTAAGGTTGTGTCGAAATGAGGGTTGCCAAGCACCTCAACAGAATAATAATAATAAAATAATCCATCCCATGTATGAACTTATTTTTTAATAACACCATCCATCCCTTATTGTATTGCTTGTTTCAAATATAATTTGTAATAGTTATTGTTTTTGAAGTCTATTTTTGAAAATTCTAAGCTTAACTTCATATGTTCTTAGCTTAAGAGAATTGCATGAAAAACTATTGGGAAAGGGAAAAAGTTTCTAGGAAATGTTTTATTGTTAGTTAATGTTTGTAATCCTTCCGTGAGTAGAGGTAAAAAGTTATCATCAAAACCCATTTGGCCCCTCTGTAGAGGGCTGAAAATACTTGATTGTTCTCTTTTTTTCCAATTTTACTGAAAAGTAAGGAGTTTTATGAGAAAAAAAAAGTGAATAAAAAATATTATTTGTAAACTTTCTTACTGAAAAGGTTCCTACCAAATTTTACCTCAGGTCCATAGGTGAGATGCTGGAGGCTTATGAACGTTGGTTATTTATGAAAACTACTGACAGCTGTAATTCAAAAACTAACCGGCTGATTTGATTTGGTCATCTTTGAACTTGACCGAGATGTTATAGACTCAAAGTACATAAGTGTCAAACTTTATTCCAATCTGTGAAGAATTACACCTGCCAGCAGCCCTCATTGTTTTCAAACTTCTATTTCAAATAGCCACCATTTTGAAACTAATGAGTAAATTTGGCCGTCTTAGAACTTGACCAAGATATGGATTAAAAGTACTCACATGTAAAATTTTTAATTTGAACAGCTTTCATATGTTGAAACTAATATGTGGATTCCGCCAATTTTTAAACTTGACTGAGATGTGGAAACCTAAATTTTGTCTCAATCCATAAAGAAATGCGCCTTCCATATAGTTGACAAATTTTGTTTTTACTATGATATATGTAAATGTCTTAATTATTTTACGAAATTATTTTCCAACATTATTTCTCCAATTATTTCCCTGATGCGCGTGCACTACTTATAGTGGCCTTAGCCGCTAGTTTGTTTAACGTCCATAAGACAATAAAATACGTTGTCACACTCCTCCTCACCAAAGTGTAACTGTCTGGCAACTGCCTCGACTCCAGTATAGACTCCAGCGCCCTGTGCGCTGTTGCCAAACATACTGTGCCTGGTGTATGCGCAGTAGCTCGTGTCTATATCACGATACTGGGGGCGGTGTACACCAAGCTGATCTTCTGAGACCAGTTTATCAGTTTTCGACTTGTTCTGAAAAAGAAATTTACCTTTTCAGGTAAAAACATACATATAATATAAATTTTATTGAAAAAATAAAAACAACTTATATTATACACTAAGACTTAATAACAAAAGTCAAAAAACAAAAATTATAATAATAATAAAAAAATTTAAACTTAATTAAACTTTTTGGTTTTTTATTGACTCTTGTCCACAAACTGCTGGACATTGATAGAGGAACGATTAATTATGGCCATAGTGGAGCGATTCTGTGAAAGGAAGAGTAGGAATTAGCAAGTTTGTATTTTAGAATTTAAAGTGTACTTAAAAACTATTTAAACTCTTATTGGTTGGATCGATCCACTGACACTTATCGTTCGCTTTCACCATAAGGGAGCTAGACAACAATAATAAGAAGTAACATACTCTTAAGTCAGTTAGAAGGGTAGTAAAAGGTGCCAATTTCCTTTTATAATCCTTCGGTTGCTTAGTATAGTATGTATTTTCAGATCAAGTTATATGACTAAGTTTCAACCTGAGGTAGTTGGTACTTTGTCATTACTATTTAGTTCCAAAGGTGCTAAAAACTTTATGGGTCTTGTAACAACCTTCGAACTAGGTAGTAAAATATCTGCATGACGGATTTTACCATCACGAGAAGTGTTCAGGTTTACAATTTTGGCAATTTTGTAAATACCTGGTTTTGTCATATAATCAAGAATATGGACTATATCACCAATCTTTGGTTCAAATGTTACTGTTCGATATACATTATCTACACCTTTGCGAACTTTATCTCTCAGGTATGGGAGATACAATCCTTTTCAGGTGGCCCAAAGTTTGGTAAGCAAATCTTGATCAACTTTCCATAAATTTTGTAAAGTTTTTGTTGTTGGAGTTATTTCATCCAAAGGTTTATCAAGATCTAATGTGAATACACGGAAGTTAGCGTGTAAAAAGTGAGCAGGGGTTAAAGTCCATTGTTCAGCATCATCAACAACTGGACACAATGGTCTTTCGTTCATCATAACTTGAATATTTTTAAGACTAGCTTGAAAATTAAGTTGATGATGAGCATGATGACCCATTACTCGATAGAACATTTGTTTAAAAACTCCTATCAGTCTTTCAAACGAGGCACCATACCACGGAGCTTTCGCAGGTGTAAAGTGCCACGTTATTCCTTTTTGGTATAGTTGATCGTGAACATTTTTATCTGAAATAAAGGTGTCCTAAAATTTTGGTAAAAATGTTGCTATTAATGTGAATTGTGCTGCATTATCAGACAATATCACTTTTGGTGTGCCACAATCAGCAAAGAAAGTCTGCAAAGCAATCCATATTTTGCTCCTATTTAAAGACGAGAGTGAAATAAAGTAGACTGCTCTTGTTGAAAGACAAGTGAATATCAATATCCACCTTTTGTATATTGGTGATGTTGGGGTTGCCAATTCCTTTTTCTTTTTTGGTAAATATTGGTCAAAGACCGCAAAAGGACCAAAAACATCAATTCCTGTGTAAGTGAACGGATGAGAAAAAGGCATGAGTCTAAAATCTGGCATGGCCGATTGTGTTGGTTGTGCAAAAGGTCTTTTGTCATGTTTTTTACTAAGTAAATGCGCTAAATGCTTGCCGTTGCAAAAGAGGCAGGAGCCAGAAAGAGGTGTTAACATAACACTCTTTGGGGTTTCTTGCGCCCTTTTAACAGCTTTGTTTTTTTTCTCTTCTGAAACATTAGAAGATTTTACATTAGGTTTAGTAATGGGTTTTTTATCTTCTAATTTTTTAGGCTTTTGAGGATTAGATTTATCCTTTCCTCCTTTTTTGTCACTGCTATCTCTGTTAAAGTTAACAGCAGCGAAAATTGGCCTGCCTTTAGGCTGACCTTTTTTCGTATCCTGAAAATTTTTAGGATTATTAAAATTTTTTACAGGATTTTGTTTTTGAGGACCTTTTTTGTCTTCAAAAAGTTCGTGAATTTGTAAAAATTCACAAATAGCCGAAAATAAATGTGAAACATGTCTTTCCGTGCTTTTTAAATTATTTAAATATGAATGTGGCGGGAATTTTTTAACCGCTACGTTAAATAGCTGTTCTTCGTCGACAATGTTAGAAATAATTCTATACCTATCTATAAGAACAGCTATACCATCCATGGTATCTTGTATGGACGATATATTGTCAATTGCAATTGGGAAAGCTGTAATCTGATACCAGATTTCAGCTTTAACTTTGGATTGATCACCATAACAACGATCATGTAAAAATTGTAATCGTTGATGGTAACCAATTTCGTCATAGGCAAAGTGACTAAATTTTTTAACTATATCTTTAGGTATTGCACTCTGAAGAATCGAAATTTTTTGTGGTATAGCGATGTCATTACGTAGTTGTATGTATAACCAAAAGCTACGAATTAAACCCGGATAGGTTAAAATTTTACCATCCCATTTTTCTAAATAGAATTTTGGGGGTTTTAAATTCATCATGGGTTGTTCTGACTGAATTGAATTGTCCGATTCCCAACATTTTGGTATTGGGTTTTCATTTGCGGAAAAAATAGGGGAATTTTTTGTTTCTCCTATTAAATTTGGAACCATAGAGGTTAATGAGTTTAAATTCGAATTAACAGGATTTAAATTCATTTGTTGAAGTACGGGCAAATTTGTTGATCGTACGGAATGTTCGGGTGAAGGATCAGTAGAAATTATTTTGTTTACTGGTTCTTCATTTGTTATAATTTCAGGTAGGGTATTACGTTTACGATTATTAATTAAATTAATATTATCGTTAGTCTTACCTTTTCTGATGATCGGTTGAATAAATTGCTGTGAAAAGTCTTCAAATGCCATCTGGAATGTATTTTCAATCGTCTCCTCTCGACGTCTTTGTTGACTTCTCATTTTTTCTACTGCTTTTTCAGCAGTTTTCAGCTCGATCATCGCCTTTGCTGCTTTGTTGGGAAATTGCCTCATCAGTATTTTTTGCTGACAAGCAGTTTCCTCCTGACGGCGGATTTCCTCCATCCGTTCTCTCGCTAATCTATCGATTTCTTCTTGGGAGACTAGCATTTGTTGTGGTTCTTCTTGAACTGGTTCAGGAACCGATTGTTGATTCGCAATTGAATTAAGTCTTGATGAGTGTTGAGGTTGGTCAACACTCATCGGTAGTGGATCTGCAAAGGATGGGAGAGGAAGGGACATCGGGGACTCTTTTGGGAAATGTTCCTCGATTTAAGCTTCAAAGCACTGCAAGTTACATATATACATTCTTTCAAGTACCATAAGCTGAAGATCTGTTCCCCTCGGCATCCTCTGCAATTCACTAATTTGGAACTCAATTGCCTTTAATTGTCTTCATGCTGCCAATCGAGTTAAATTGAGGTTGTTGAGCAGCGACTCCAATTCTTTTGTATAACCACCAGCGGTGGATACATTTCCAAGGAAAATTTCCATGTCCACCACTTGTTCTTCCCATGAACTGATACTTCCTTCCCGAGAATGATCTTTAGGGTAAGCCCACTCCCAGTTTGAAGGTGCTTCCAGTTGCTCATGAGGTCTCCCAATATTGGGAAAGATTGGTTGGCTTGGAAGCACGTTGAAGCCGGGAGGAGGTCCTACCCTGGAGGTTGAAGGCTGCGGAATATTTTGCGACTCCAGGATGTTTTGTACATCCCTGAGTGTGGCTGTTTGTGGTTGCTGGTTAGCATCACTTTGATGTTGTTGTTGTACGATCCGTTGTTGGTCGGCATCGTACTCCATTAGCTCCTCTTCTTCCAGGAGATTTACAACTTCTTCAGGTTGTTGGCCATCCTGAGGAGCAGGTAATGGTGGTGGTGGTGGCGGTGATTGTTGCGACGATCTCGAACTTGTAGATCGCCGTGAACCGCGTGATGTCGTTAACACTTTCGTATCTGTAATTAACAGATACGAAATTGTGAATATTTCATTACCATATATTTTATCATGGAAAATAAATTTTTATAATAAATTTTATGAAAAGAAGAAAAAAAAATTTTCACTTTTCATAAAATTTATTTTATTTATGAGTCATGTTGATGAAAAATTGGGCATGACCAGTAAGCGCAATGATTTTTTAATTAATTTTTACACGAAGTATGCAGAGTTCAAAATTCTCACATGCCTATCATTCATTATGAATCACACCGATAAAAAATCGGGCATGACCTGTAAGCACAATGATGGCCCATGAGAATTTTTTGATACAATTATAAAAAAATAATTTTTTGAAAAATACCTATTATTCACCATGAATCATGCCGATAAAAAATCGGGCATGACCCGTGGGTGTAATGATGATATTTGCAAATTATACATGTAAATTAGTTTATGCATAATAATTGGTAAACTAATTGAACATATGGGTCAAGTCGCAAAATTAATTTCTACGTGACCCATAGGCGCAATGACGTAAATTTAATCGCGACACTGCATATTTCTATTAAAAGAAAAAAAATTTATAATTTATAGTTAATTCGTGTATGAATTAATTATAATAAATTTTCGATAAAATAATATGATTATTAGTCGATTATTTTTTCGAACAACAAAAAGTAAATTATTCCATTTTAAATTGCCGAATGATTTCACTTTTAAAACGAAACACAATAATTAATTAAATTATTAACTATTATTAGTACTTACATTTTTGTTGATTTTTTGATTTTCTTGTTCGATCTTTTCTTTTTGATGAATCGAACAGGTTTTTGAAAATAAAAATTATTAATCAATATGTTAATACCGACGCACTTATTTCGCAAAATGTGGTAAAAATTGGATGATACACGTTTTCACGAATTAACGGGTTTTTTTAAATTAATTAAAAATTTGTTTTGAAACACGAAAATAGTTAATTTACAATTAATTATTTCAAATATACACAAATTAATAGAAAACACAATAAAAAACAGCAAAAAACTATGGAGGACATTAAACAGACGACATTCAAAAACATTCAAAATATGAGTGAATATTCGATGCAGTTTGAATATTTTGTCACATTTGTAAGATAGGGGTATCTACGCATGCAAAAATATTGAACCTGATGTCTGTTTGCTGCTTTTTTACTGTGTTTGTAGTGGTTTTTCCTTTGTAATTACGATTGTTTGTAATGGTAGGGTAGCACTTTTGCCTTGACCATACAAAAGTGTGTTAGTATGTGTGTGTAATTATATATATAACTACACGAATTGCTTGCACAGACCTGCAAACCCATTTTCGTATAAGCGAAGTCATTTGTTTGACCCTCACTTCATTAGACAAAAAATTAATTTTTTCTCTTTCTATTCAATAGTTCTCATTCATCGTAAAGGCAGGAGCAAGGATTATTGTACACGATGTTGATTTTTTCCGAGAATTTTTTCGAAGTCAAGCAACGAAAAAATCCTCGATTTATTAACTTATAATACGTCGGCCACATTTGCTCAACGTATATTTTATTTCGGATGGCGGGAAAAATTTTGGTGACAAAAATTTTTTCCGTTATTACATTTTACTGAGGCGGCAAAAAATTTATTTTATTATAAATAAATATTTTCGTCGTCCATGTTATTGTAATATATTTACGGAAATTTTTTCAAAATCCCGTATGATTATTTTGTTGCGTTGAAAAGTGGAAATAATTTTATTTTATTTTCTTGTGGAAGCAATTTTTTATTTGGAAAAAATGGTAAAACTTTGTGTTTTTCACAAAATTTTATCATTTGGTATTTATTTTTTAATAGATTTCATTTTATTGATACCTATTTATTGTCAGTTTGATGAGATGTTATTTCTAACACCTCATAGTCCGACGGAATTTCACATTGTTCTTGCTACCATATAGTGGCCTTATCTGCTAGTTTGTTTAACATCCATAAGACAATAAAATACGTTGTCACACTCCTCCTCGCCGAAGTGTAACTGTCTGGTGACCGCCTCGATTCCAGTATAGACTCTAGCACCCTGTGCGCTGTTGCCAAACATACTGCGCCTGGTGTATGCGCAGTAGCTCGTGTCTATATCACAATACTACTACCCAAATAGCCACACATAGACACATCAAAAAAATATTTGTTATCACCTCTGAAACAACGAATTCTACAGTGTTACCTTTTAATCCAGGGTAGACACAAGCTCTTATGAAGGTGGATTCTACAAAATCTACCTATAACAATAATTGATCTTGTGCAAAAATTAAGAGTCCCAAAAATTGTGTTAGACAAATTGATTAAAAATTGAATAGGGGTAAAAATTGTGGGGTTGGAAAAGAATTTTTCGAACTTTCTCTGGCACCCATAACTTTGGAGGTCTGCGCACTCTAGCGCCCATTTTTATAAACATTACTTAGCTATATATTAGGTACCGGCTAGTTCTTAATAAAATGATTTCGTTCGTTTTCAATTAATTTCGTCTTAAAATTGTTGAATTAAGTATAGGTACCTTACTCAAACACTCGAGTATTCATTGCGTGAATTTCTGTTACGAACAACAGGTTGGTATGTGGGGGAGATTTTAATTGCTCAAATTGGTTTTAATTTACTACCGTGGAAATTAAGTAAGATAATGACTGTATTATTTAGAACGATACCATGTACTGTAATTTCAAAGGAAGTTTTTTAACCGCATGTAGCTTAACTAATATTCTTGTCGACTATAATTAACATGTAATTCTTGATAGAATATACTAATGTAGGTACAGGAAATAGTTGGTGGCTGTTGTAAATAGGAGTTAAATGATTTGTGATTTGTCGATACCGATCATTTTGTCGTATTTTTTCAGTCGGTAGGCTAAGTTCATACACGGATGTGAGAGCAGTTGCATAGGTTCTCAGCTGTAGCTTTGTTTTGAATTGGAAGTGAAAAATAATGTATACCTACGCAGTCATTCATTTATGTGCGTGTCAGTTCACTGTACAAAATTCGGTCAGTTTTCAGTTGTAATGAAGAACTTAGCGAAAGCCTTTTTTAGTGGAGGGGAGGGAGGAAAACGAAAATTTCCAACAGCTAAAAAAAATGGCCATCAAGTGGCATGATTTTCCAACTGGAATATACAATTGCTAATTTTTGCTACTATAAAATTGCCAACTGCTACAAAATTTTGAAATTTTCTAGAACAAAAAAAAAGTTATTGATTTTCTCGACTTTCCAACAATACAACATGGAATTGGTCAATTTTTACAACTTTATAAATATTTTGGGATTCACCATTTCCATTTTTGACGAAAAAATTGGAATAGAGGACAGAAAATTTGAATAGGTAAAATAGCAACAAAAATTGAATAATAAGATGAAAATTTTTGTAAAAATCTGGTTGCTCACAGCTACCTACCTACTTCTTGGTACATTATTGAAAAAAAAAAGCTAGCAAAGTTGAAAATATCATACAGGTTTACGCATTGTGTGGTTAATGTTAAAGTAAATAAGGGAAAATGGGGCAGGTTGAGACAGTTTTTTTTGAAAGCCCATACCAGCTTCCCTGTTACACCTATCAAGTTAAACTATGAGGCAATTAGTAGGTACTTGGGTAAGCTTTCAAAAGACCAATGAGATATTTTTCCAAGAATCATACGAACAGAGCAATTCCAATTTGAAAAATTTGTGACAAGCTGCCCCACTGAAAATTTGATGGGGCAGCTTGTCACGATATAGAAAAAAAAATTGGGGCACTTTGAGACAATTAAAATAAATGAGATAAAAACAAAAATAGAAGAAATTATCATGCTGAATGAACAAAAATCTGTATTTTGAAAATTTACGATCATATTTACCAAACATCTTTATTTTTAAATTATTGTGGTGGAATTATTTGAGTGGGGCACATTGAGACTTTTCAGACCAGCATTACAAAACTGAATATCAAGCAGCGATGAAAAAATTTGCACTGAGTATTATTTTGGACTACCATCATCATATAAGATCATACCTATCACAATTGGAATCCAATTTCTTGACAGAAATGATCAAATTGTAATGTTGTTACTGTTATCAATGAAATTTGTCTCAAGGTACCCCAAAATGAAAAACCTGAAAAAAATGGTACACAAATCTGTTGTAAAAAAATGATTTTGGTTTATTATAAATAGTCATGGTACTAGTATGTGAAAATACAACTTACTTGGAAATCGAATTAAAATTACTTTTGCTGTAAAAAAAATATGTGGAGAAACAATGAACATTTTTTGTTTTTATCACATAAATGTCACAGCACAGAAACAAAATGACAGAACAAACCTTTTAATACTGATTCAGTGTTGGTATACTAAGGAGGTAAAAATGTGATACAGTGTTGTCACCTACAGTTCATAGTTTTTGAGAAATAAGCGTGTGACAAGCTGCCCCATGTTTCAACCTGCTTCACCTTCAACTACGTTATTTTAAAAAGACAGTACTTTTCGTCTTCGTCTTCATTGGTTTTTATAAATTTTCGAGTCAATTTTGTTAGAATGAAAGAAAAAACTAGTTTTTCAAACTGTCATTGTTTTTCACATTTTTCTAAGTTTTGTAAAGAAACCGCTATTTCAACTCGAATAACATGAAAACTAATGTAGATAAAGATAGAGTTCTATAAATTTTTGAAAAAACCCATTTTTTCCAACAACTTTTATACATGATACTATGACATTTTCACTCGTCTTTTTGCCAAGAACAATTATCATATTTTTGTTCAATTTTCTATACTTCTACGAACTGCAATTTTCTTTTCTTCATCTCAGTTCATTCTTCGAAGGCTTTTCTTTAATTTGGTAGCACAAACAATAAAGATAACTTTGTGTTTAAAAAAATTACAAACGAATTTCATACTTGTTATGAAATGGCTCATTTGAATAACCATATTTTCATTTTTAGTGCAAAAGCAAAGCTGCAGCTGGGTATGCAACAATTCTAACACGTATGTGCTAGGCCTGCTGTAGCACAACCAGAAGATTTGACGTCTACTCTTCTAGACTGCTTGTACAATTGAGATTTTAAACAAATTTAAACCATATAAGATGATAAATTACCAACATAAGGTAAGAAAAGCTTTATCTCTTTATCCTGGCCCCCTCAATGACCCACCAAAAAAAGTCTAGCTATACGTCATTGTTTTCGACTCCTAGAACAAAAATTCGAATTATGGACCCATTTAGCCTTACATAAAGTGATACCAGTGAATTATAAATTACAAAAAACGTATACTTTTACGAATTGACGATGCAAAAAAACCCACCTTTGTAAGTTTAATATCATAAACCAAACTTGCCACTGTCCAAAGAAAGAAAAAAAAAAGTAATGAATCTATGAAACCAACGAAGGGCATAATTATACTCAATTTAACATATCTACTAATCATTATCAAAAATTCACAAAATAAAAAGAATTCGGAATTTAGTATGGGTCAGAAATGGGTCCTATCAACCCTTATCCTTTGAAGCTTTAAAACTTGCCATCTTTACTCATAAATTCGGAGACGCGAACCAAACTCAGATATTAACGGCAATTATTTTCGCCGCCAGATGTCGCATATTTCACTCTCCTCCTCCAGTGTCTATTATTAAGTAACACCCTCGAGTATTGCACTCTAATACCTCCACCAAACGCATCAAATGCAAAATTTCTGAGAACGGGTCCGAAAGTTTACGTCATCGTGTTGCGAAAGAAGAAAAAAAGAAAAAAAGGGGGTGTAATATGCGAGACCCAAGTAACCAAGCGAAATATATATCAACTGGGGGAGTAGTAAAAGCAAGTAAAAATCTATCGCGTGGGCCATCGCCATAGCAACCAAAAAGTAAGAATGCTGCGCGTCGACTTCCCCTCAAAAGCTAATCAATAACAAAAAAAAAAAAAAAAAATAGAGAAAAAAAAACTGGTACGGAAAACTGTGGAACTACTTTTACTAACGAACGGGTGCAGCAGCTTTGTGCGTGCTTTACCAAATAATACCTGAAAAAAAAAAAAAAAAAAAAAAAAAATCGCTCAAACTTTTACTCAAATATACTGTACGTGTATGGTATACGTTAATTGTTGACGTATAATACACATGTACATAAGATAATATGTACACTTAAAAGTTCTGTTGGTTCGTATTTTGTGTTTTTCAGTCTTACTGTTCAGTTGACAGTAGTAGTTATTGTAATTTTATTTTATTTTATTTTATTTAGTTTTTTCTTTAATTGTCGAAGTTTTTAATTTTTTTTTTTTTTTTGCATCGAGTTACCTGTCTACTTAGTTTATCGGTGGATATTTGTGGTTTTTTTTTTTTTTTTTTTTTTTTTTTATCAGCTATACTTTTACGGTATGACGAAAAGAAACGTTCAGTCGTGCAAAGATAATGTTTAGTTTTTCGTATTTTCGTAATTTCGACATTCAGCGGCGGTTTGTCGCAGCGTAATTTAGTCACCTTCGTTGAAAATTGCAATTTTTTAGTTTTTTGGATTTTTCTGTCGGTGACTGCGGTTAATAATGAGCGAACAGCAAAAATCAAATACTATTCCTCGCCGACGGTAAGTTATGATTTTGGTGTACATAAGGTGGGTTTTTTGTTTTGTTTTGGTTGAGGGTGAGAAATCGTATGCAATTTACCGGCGTTTTTCAATACTTCTATCGCGATCGTTTGCGTGAATGTGTAGATATTTTGGTTCTCTCGCACACGTTCAGCTTTTGAAAAATAATTACCTAACTAAACCTTCGGTACGTGTAATGAAATGCCTACTTGCATTAATTTTTTTTGATGGTATAGTATTCTGTTAATTTTAGAACGCAAGCCGCACCCTTGTGGGCACCTCTTTGGGTAATGTAGGCGAAAAATTTATTTGGTCATTTTTCAAAACCAATCGCTGAAAAACGAGTTGCTACGTGAGTGTAAGAAGAATTTGAAATTTGAGAGGGCCATGGACCCTACAAAAAAAATGTTATAATCTTTTTTTTTTTTTTTTTTGTTTTTTTGCTTGTATCTGTGGAACACTATCGCGTAGTAATCTATTAGTATATCTATTTATTAAAATACAGATCATAGTAGAAAAAAATGTCCAAAACTCTTTGGGGATCTCAATTCATTTTGGGGGCCAAGACTCCCTGGCTCTCTATTTATTCCGATGAGTTATTGGCCAAATTCACGGTAGGAATTTGATAATTTGCGTGATACGAAAATAATTAAATAGATTGCCCAGTAAAATAAGGGTTTTGAATGGAATTAATTGTTACAAAAGATTTCACGGTTAGGTGTGTGGTTGTTTCACACCCTTATGTGTACACGTCGATCCTACATGAGTCGACATTAGAATTCACGCCTTTTTTTAACATCCAATTACTATAGAACCTTAAGAAGTAGGCCTTTATTGAAAATTTTATTCAAAATTTGAATCCAATTTTCATAGAACGTAAACACAGACATTTGACGCAATATGCTTAAGTTGAGAGAAAAAAAATTGAAAATTTGACAAGCTTAGAGAATTACAAGCCCTGAGCACTTTGACTTGTGCTGGCCCTGTTTTTTCTGGTAACATAGAATACGTTGTTTTGGAGGAGGCAACAAACATTTTTTTTGTGTCTATGTGTGGCTGTGTGGGTAGTGATGCATACACATCAAATATGAGGGAATAATTGAGGAAATAATATTGGGAAATAATTTAGTGAAATAATTAACAGCTTATACATTTATTATAGTGATTATCAGACACATACAACTAAAAAGATGTTCTTTGCCAGTGCGGAAACTTTTCATTTTCCCATGTGTAGGGAAAAAAAAATTTTTTTTGGTGCAAATTTTACGCAGAATAAAGAAAATTTGATTTTTTTCAGATACGAACATATATTATAATATTAGGTTTATGAACATCTTATTTACAAAGTAACATATTCTTAATTTTAGTTTTACTTAAATTAAATGTGCTTTTTTGGATGCTTGCCCTCGAAACAAACAAATCGATTAAGGGATTTAATTCTATTTCAAATTGATGAATATGTAACAGTGAAATGTGATTTAATCTTTCGGCAACCATCGTTGACTGTAAATAATTTTTCAGTTCAGGCAAGGCCAAAAAAGACCTTTTTTAGGTCGAATTAGAAACCAGAATTGTAAGAATGATTCGGAGCATTGTACATATTCCTGAAATAATTTTTGTTATTTCTAAATTATTTTTTACAAATGTAATTACTTCAACAATTGATTTAGGCTTAAGACTAATTCAGTTGTACATTAAATCCAATAACATATCTCTATGTAAAACTAAATGATCTTTATCAAAATTGTCCTTATTATAAAATGAGATAATTTGGTCCACAATCTCTACATTGTTATTTTTGTGAGAAACCTGTCCATTCTAACCAACCACACGCTCAAATCACATAAAGCAGGTAAAAACTGCAAAAAATACGGGTGAAGGGGAAAATAAAATAACAATACAAAAAGATTAGAGAATAAAGAGAGAATTGACTCCTATAGAAAAACATCTGCCACTTGCTGAAAGTTTAGTTGTTATTTACCTGTAACCGGTTTCATTCAAGATACTGATATGCACTACGACTATGTTGTAATGTACTTTGGCAATTGGGAATCAGTACGATCACAAATCACAATGCCAATTGCTAACTGAAGTAAAATGATAAAATCAAAATTGAGTATCGAATATCGAATACTGATACTGATTACCAGCCAATCCAATCATCAAAATTTATTCTTATCGAAATTCAAAGTTGAATCACAAATTTACAATAAATAATAATCGATGATCGATGTCATCAGTAATTGATTATTGTATAAATTTATGATTCAACATTTTTTTTGTCAAGTAGAATGGGTAATTGTGTATAAATGTAATTATTTCCCATGTGTAGCGAAAACCACTTGTGAATTTCTCATGTGTAATGATGGCTACATACTCTACACAAAATTTGCCGGCCATGTTCTACGCTCAATATGAGCTGAGCTTTAGAAATATGTGAAAGATAGAAGAGAAGAAATTTAAGTTAGTATACATTCTACGCATCTAAATCTGCGCATATTTTATTGTAAAAACAGACATCTCCCTACCAATATACACACACTATGAAGTTACAACACATACGCAATAACAAATATTGGAATTTGAAACGTTTTATCAATGTTCTATCTTCGACATGTTTTTGATCAGTCTTTGGACATCTCTTTAGGTGTACGTCTCTGATTATTATACCATCATATCCTATCTTATCCTATCTCAACCCATCCAATCCTATTGAGAAGTCCAGAACAGGAGAGTCTCGCTCTGTTGGTAGAAATTACAAGTGCTGAAAGGGTGATCATGTATGTTTGATTACTGTCTTTATGTACAAAACTGGAATTTTCGAACAGAAATATTTAATATAAGAAATTAAATTTTTGGTGACTAAAACATGATTAATTTTATTATTGTAACTAGTACTTATATGATAAAATTGACAGTTGTATAAAAAGTCACTCCAGAAGAAAATTATGGATGTTTTTTTCTCTATGGTAAATAGCATGTAAAAAAAATGTAAAAAATCTCCGTAGACACCGTTTCAGAAGTGATAGCACTTGATAAGCACTTGCGCTCCACCACCACTAGATTTCCCACTTAATAGGAGCAGTAATTGTATGCATGTAGGCATGACGTATGTTTGTATGTAAAGGCGTTTTGATTAACTAGACCAACAGTGTTGCTGAAACTAATGAAAAGGGGTTATTGGGTACGAATAAGCGATCTAGATAGTTTCGCAAGTTGGAGAAAATTCGTTGAACAGAATTGATAATATGAGTATCTCAATTCATCCATCTGCAGTAAGTGATTTATAGCTAATGATGAAAAATTCAGCTGGAACAAATGGTTTTTAAGATCTGCAATCTACCTATCATAACATTTTGTGATTAACACTAAAACACTACAAATAGAAAATGTTTCATATTGAATCTTCAGTCTCCATGATTGATAATTTGATAGGAATTGATTTTTATTATTGAATTATATAGCGCAGTCCCATATTTACGAATATTCGCATTCTAATACATTTCTAAAGGAATGTTGAGTGTAAAGTTTTTAAGATTTTTTTTTAACGCTGCCGTAAGTTTCTCATCTGATTTCTGTCACACGTCTATTTGTTTGTAAAGTTTCGTGACTCTGGAGACACCCTATATATGGTTTACCATTTATTTTTTCCCTGTCAAGAGATAAAACCTAAAATAGGTACGATCAATTGTCAAGCTAATAAAGCACAGACGCGATGGGGACTTACGCAGCCTATATGTGCCCGAGTAAATTTAAAACATTTTCTCTCTAAACTCGCTTTTATCGACTCTTCTTTTATTTTTTTTTCAAACGCCCCTAATTCCTATGGTACCTTTGTGAAGGTACTTACCATAATTAATGTAGTGTGTTCATATTAAAAACAGCATCTGTGTGTGATCCAAACTACCGGCCGCTGCGAGTAAACGCCATCGTTATCAAAGAGTCTCTAAAAATACCAAACCAAAAAAAAAAAAAAAAAAGTTCTACACGCGATTTTATTTACAAAAATCGGGAACCTATTCAGAAATTTCACGTGCTTTGTTTAATTTTTTGGTACACTTTTCGTCATTTTCCGTTCCAGAAATTATTCACATTAAAGATGGTGCCTGAATTTAATTACAGCAACGCTCCACCAGATATTAGTTAAAAAATATAAAAATCTTTTTAATCACAAATGCATTAAATAAAAAAAAGAAAGGCAAAAAATGAAGGAAAAACGAGTATATTTACAACTTTCAAGTCAAATTAATTAACAAAAGAAAGAAGGACAGAGAAGAAAAAATTACCGGAACGATTTTTATGGCTGCATCTTTTTTTCACCTTTTTTTTTTTTTCTTACTTATTATTTTAATTTTGTGGTCTTGAAGTCGGCCAGCAGGAATATAGAGAACCGGTTCTTATGGGCAATCTCCGTAAGTCTTACAAACATTTAAAAAAAAAAGAAAAAAAGTAGGTACCTATAATGTAAAGAATTGCATTTTATTTGGGGTATGTGACCTACATTGGATGCGATAATAGGTGAAGTCATCGCCATGTGCTATGTCATGCATGAGGATTGACGATGGTATGTATTTTTGGCATATTTTCGCATATCGAGTGCGAGTTAAAAACCTAAACTTTTTTAATTAATTGAGATTTGAAGGAACCTTTGTGACTCTGAAAAATCTCGTTTCAATTCAATCAGTTCATTCAATGACATGATATAGCATCAGTTTATTGTTTTACTCCTCATGAATCAAGCATACATAGAGAAATTTATATTACCAAAGTCTTTAAAATCTCTATACGGGTGGCCAAATGCTCTGATGCAATAGGCAAACAGGAAACACTGACGTCAACGGTTCCATGAGGATTATTATAAGCTTTTATTCTACTCACTACGGCGATTTTAAAATATACCAATACTGCAGCCAACCTTCCGCAACGAAATAATATTTATTTCGCATGAAGCTAAAGTAAATAAATAAATAAATAAATAAATAAATAAATAAAAGCTTATCTTTTAAAAACGCATTTCTTATAAGCTTTTATTTATTATTTACATGAATATTTATATGCGTATGTAAAATCTTCACGTGTCACGCGCGTTGTACTTTTGTGTTTATGGAACTTGGCTGACCTGTAGAAATTTTACAGACTTCGATATATTGCAGCCTATAAATAAAAACAGGCGAATAAATGAGAGTAATAGTACCGTATGTATACAGTGTTTCCTGAAATCAAATACCATAAATTTTAGGATTAATTTTTGAAATCGAAAAAAAGAAGAAGTTTCTTTTTGCAAAATGCTGAAAAATGTTTCCTTCCAGAGTTAGAGTGCCGCAAAGTGAGGGTGAGGAAGTAAATTAAAAATCTAATGTAACTTCCCCAAAAATTTACAAAAATTATTGAAATTTGGTGTTTGAGGTTAGGTATATTTATGTTATTTATTTTTGCCTACTTTTGTCAGTTTTATGCATATTTGGGCAGAAAGATGGTTTTTTTTTTTTTTTCTAATTTTTAAGTAAACATATCTTTTTATTCTTTCGTTGTACCGAAAAATTAGTTCTGCTATTTTATTTGGAAGAACAAAAAATGGGCAAAAAAGGTTTTACCTTTCTGTGAAATTTCGATAGTTTTAAAAAAAAAACATGTTCAAAAATTAAAATTTAGTTGAAATTGTTCCCCAAAGTTACATCTAGTAAGGATTAATGAGTGGGTGAGGTATTGGTGCTCGAAAAGACGAAATTTCGTCTAATCTTATGAACAATTTTATTAGTACATTGTGTACCAAGTGAGATAGCTGTTTTTTTTTGGCGGAGCCTGAGTTTGCAAGAGCGTGTCGTAGGAGTGATGCAAATAGGCGAGGCAAAAAAAAAAAAAAATTCCCTCTTGGTGCACACAGTACTTTATGCACCGACGACGTTATTGTTGACCCAACGAAAAAATTGTAACACCTTTTTTGTAGGGAAATTTATGGACTTTATTTTCGTATAGATTCATTTATAGTGTAAAATTGAAAGGGAAAATGTTATCGTGAAAAAACGGGTTTGTGTTTTCTTCTAATATTTTCAATCGCCAACAACTCAAAATGACGTCGTTTTTAGTGAAGTCTGATGATAAAAATTAATTTTTTATTAAAAAATTAGCGTGTTATAGTTGAAAATTTTTTTTTACAACTATTAGTTTCTGAAATGAACAACAATTTTGAAAACGGTAATTTTTTTCATTAATTAACTATTTTTATTCTTTAATTATGAAGAAGTCATTAGCGATAAAAAAAGAAATTATAGGTGGAAAATTTGAGTAAATTTTTTCCACTTTCCGGAATACCAACCTCAGCTTTCTATAGCTTCAATAGCAGCTGAGAAATCATCGAGCGAAAGATGATATGTTTTTCTCAAAATAAAAATGTTTTCGTTTCAAAATAGAAATGTTGTTATCAAAGAAAATTTTAAATTTTCATGCTGTTTCGTTGACTTAACACTGATTTTTCGGTCCTACGACAGAAAAGTGTACTTTTCGGACCTGTAAATTTCAATGCCCGTCCTTGCACCAGAAAATAATTAAATGTGGTCATTTGTCATTTTTCGAATTTTTCGGACCTACTGCCAAAAATTAGTCCTCTAATCCGTAAAGATGAACTTTTAGTCTTAATATGAGGGCAGAAAACATATGCTATAAATTTTAATTTTCAGTGAATAATTTTCTCCAAAACGACCGGATTTTCATAGAAAAGGAAGTGACATCCTTTTTGTGTATTTTTTCTTCCCGAATAAAATTATGAAACTAATTTCTCGATACAATGAAAAGTTAAAAAAAGATGTGTCCATTTAAAAAGTGGTAATCCCCTGTCTCTCCACAAATGTGTGTAAAACTATCAAAGCTGGCTGAAAATGAATTACCGACATTAATATTATATTTTACCACCCCGTACCAAATTTTGTTCCGTTTTGTCAAATGTTTCATTTCCTCTCCCCTCCCTCTACTTTGTAATGCTACATATAACTCAGAAAGGAAACATGTTTTGGCATTTTGCGAACGAAACCTTCTTATGTTGTTTCGACGCCAAAAATCAATCCTCGAAGTTATTCCGTTTGCCTTCATAATTCCATAGAGTCACAAAGGTTTTCAGTCACAGTGGAATCAGTATTGCCACCCACGTACGGGGTTGCTTTGGAACTGCCACATAAGAAAATACACGAAAATTTTGTTTTTGAGACCTACGTAGTTCCTCTCTAACAACAAGATGAAGGGAGTTAGTGTTGTTTAGTTCGATTGTTAGGATTTTATAGGAGTTAATAACAGTATATTTTGCCAGTTACACGGCGATGTTCCAATGGCTTTATTACCGCTTCAACATGAAGGATGGTTAGTGGACTTAATTGTTGGAAAAGCATCAATGGCGATAAATTCTAAGCACTTGACGGTGAATAGAATTTAATTGTTTAACGATAAAAGTTGGTGCTAAGAAATAGATTATAATTATTTATCCGTATTCAGGAACGGATTATGAAAAACTCTGCTTCAGTAAAAAACATCTGAATATTTACTCATTGAGAGAAATAATAATAATCAAAATTATTGTATTGACCTTATAGGTACCCACCTACGACATCTAATAGCCAGACGAAACAAAATTGTTTTTGACAGACACGACAAATTATAAAAACTTCCCTGAACCAAAAGCTGTATACGAAGTCGAACCGAAAATTATTGTTCTTTGTATTAAAATAAAGTGAAAGTCATCAAAAATTACTCCGCTCTATATCCGTTTCTCTTGCTTGACTTATTCATATATGCCCTTCAGAAACATGGTAATGCAAATATAACAAAATTGAAAAATCTTAACATACTCACTAATATGTACGTACCCCCTTAAACAACAAGAACCAAACATTTCTGCGGACATTGACACAAAACTCGAAAAAAATTATTTTATCCAATTAATGTTTCATTTCGTGCGTTTTTGAATATTTTCGTACTCTCGGTTCCTAATAAGCACAAAATAAATAATTATGACATGATAAGGCAAAGTTTTAATTGATTTTTATGTTAATGAACCTTCATTAACTTGCACAAATTTCATCAAATGAAGAAATTTCCATTTTTTTAACCTAGTGATTTTACGAATTGTCTTTTCTTTGACGGTGAAAATTCTTAATAAAATTTCAAAATTTTAAAAGTTATAAGCTCATTTTTACAGCAAAACTATTAAAATTATTTTTCTTACACGTGCCTCCTTGGTAAAAATTGACTAGCTAATCGTTTAGTTACACTGAAAATATATGTGACACGCACACGTTTAATACTCTACAAGTAATTCTGAAAGGGTGGCTCACCTGTTATTGTTGGTTACAAGTGGCTTCTTTCGAGGAGCGAATTCCTTTTCGATATAATGGTAGATAAGGGTGAAAGACGTTGAAATTAGTATAATAAATAAAATATGTTACTCAGAGTGATTACAAGTTGTAAATGTTCGTGTGTAATTATAAAATGAGTGTCCTAATACACATGGTGTATAATTTGTATTAATGAAATATCTATACGATGATTCACGTTTCGTGACCAGGGCAAAAAGTAGCAATCACTTACTTGCAACACTCCCCCTATAAACATTGTAGGTTTTGTCGGTTTGGGGAATCAAACCTAGGACCTACATATTTGCCAGCTAAAAGCGGTGAATTTAATCACAAGGCCATTTTACCACCGACTATTTTATATTAGGCAAGGTATGGCGGTTCCCACACCCCCTATAGAGAGACTTAACAAGAGTTGAATGACATTAGATGCTGTGGAAGGTTGGGTGGAGCCAGAAACGCCTTTTATACCTATACATACAGGCTTATACTACCTATATGGGTTCTATTTCCACTATATAAGGCACCACTTATTGGCGATTCAAGTTAGGAAGTAGAATTGTGAGTTGCATCATGCAGTTAGGAAGTAGAATTGTGAGTTCCACCATGCACCACTAGAGAGCGTGCATGTCCAGCACACATTAAGGGTCAACAGATGTAGGTTTTGTCAGTTTGGGGAATCAAAACTGGGACCTATATATTCTCCAGCTAAATGGTGAACTTAACTGCACGGCCATTTTACCGCCAACTATAACTGGCAAATGTATTTTATATTAGGCAAGGTATGGCAGTTCTCACAAACATATTTGAGAAAAAAAAATTTTCAGAACCAAATAGTAATTAACTGAGTAGGATTCAGGGGTTGCAAGCAAATCCTAGAACTATAACCGAAGCGAAGTGATCTACCCTCAACAATTCTACTTCCCAAAAAAGTGCACCTATGCCACATCACACATGTTAAGTGAAACTTTCCTCTTCAATAAACAAATCCGAGAATGTAGCACCCAATGAAATAGTAGAAATTTTTCCTAATCAACCTTTTTTAGGGTTATAGGGGTAAAATGAGTACAATCCAAAAATTAACAATAAAAATACGTAACCGATGACGTGTCACTTACTGTTTAAAGAAAAAATTATCTCAACCCCTGTTTGGGGTCACAGAGGGCCAATGAGTAGTTCTATCCAAAAATGAACTGAAAACTTGAACTCAACGACTTAAAAAACATATTCGATGGTGTATCACTTAATTTTTGATAACAAAATCATCCCAACCTTACTTTTGGTGGTCACAGGGTCCTACAATGAGTGGTTTAGTTCAAAAATTAATCGAAAATTTTGAATAAGTGCCTCAAAAAACTAATGGACGATGTATATCTCAATTTTTAAGAAAAGAACATCCCAATCTCTTGCTTATCGAAATTCGGAATTTGAACTGAAAAAATTGAAATTTTCTAACATCTACAAGATCGTGCGAGGACTGTCCAAATCCCGGAATAAGAACATAATATTTTTCTTCGAATAGGTCGAATTAAAAAAAATTGGGCTTCATTACGACATCGGGCTCAAGTTGAAATAGTTATTTGAGAATTTTGATAATTTTTGGTTCAGCCACCAATGAGAAATGGCGTCACCACAAAAGTTGTTCTGTGAGTGGCTACATGCGGAAGCTTCGCTCGGCTTTCCCTCCCTTGTTTCAAAAATTTTATTTATTACTTTTTTTAAACTAAAAATTACGACATCCGTACCAATCCTCCTCCTCCAAACCTTCTCGGAAAAAAATTTAAATAAATAAAACAATAAAATTATTTTTTCAAGAATTCAATGATAATTATACTTTTTTTTCTTTAATTTTCACCCCCTCCTATCCCCAAAAATGGGTCATATGTAGGTAAAAAATCAATATCGTTGGAACGAGAACATAAATTAGTAATATCTCTTTTTTTTTCTGCAACAACACAAATTTATTATTTAGGTACCTACCTACAAAAAAATAGCCTTGCAAGAAAGTCAACTTACATGTGCGCATGCGCAAAATCATATTTTTTCGCATCCCATTAAAATTTTTTTTCTTATTTTTTTTGTTTAGTAAAGAGGCACAAAAAAACAAACTTTTCAGTTGGGTGTTGCAAAAAATAACATTTGGTGCTTCCTAATTTGAATTACTCATTTGCTTATCCAGAGCGATTCACAATTCGTTGCACCGCACCCTTTGATTGTATAGTACTTTAGAATACCTACAGCCATTATCGGTTGTATTTTTTGTTTTATAACTTTTTTCACCAGTTTTCAATCTTCGGCGTTATTTTATTTTTTCAATCAATTTGTCAACTACTTTTTGTTTATTTTTCGTAAATTTTGTTTTTAATTTTGTAAAAAATCGTCATTAAAATAAGCCCCAATTTGTTTGAATTAAAACTATTTTAAGGTGGTGCAACGAACTACGAATCACTCTCGATAAGTAAATAAGCGATTCAAATATTGACGCACTTAACGTTATTTTCGTAAGGTCCGTCGAAATGTGAATCACCCTGTATGGTTACACCTGTGAATTCATCTTTTCGCAACCCCTTTGACAATTAGGTGCGCAACTACGCACGCTGATCCCGTGACTATTCTCATAATGTCTGTTTTTCGCCCTTTTTAATGATAAAGGCCCATATTCACAAACGTCGCTTTAACCTCCCTTCACTTAAACTTCACTTAAAAATGACTTTTGACATAATTTTGTATTTAAGAATGTGGTAACATTTTATTTTTACATTGGAACTCTCATAAGAGATACAATGTTCCCATATTTTTAAGTACAAAATTGTGCAAAAAACTTTTTTAAAGTGAAGTTTAAGTGAAGGGAGGTTAAAGTGACGTTTGTAAGTATGGGCCATATTGAATGTACGAAAATCAAGGCTGGTTTTAAGAGCGGTTTCGCGGTATAATCCTTTCTGTGCCAAAAAACGGGTCGATTTAAAACACAGTAATTAGGTTTTTCAAATTTTACGTCGATGAAATATGTAAGAAATTGTAAATCCTTTCCATAAAAATTCATGAATATTATAAAATATGTTTCAGTCCCCTCCCCCCTAAAAAGAAATCCTAAGACCGAGCTTGATGAAAATTATCGATAAATTTCCTCTCCTGAACTTTATAATATTGCTCTTACGTATGAAAACGTAGACATTCGAAAAATATGAGAATAATATACTGTCATGACCCGTATAACTTTGTTGCAGGCCTACGACATTTCATGCCTGCGACGGCATTAACGTAATGAAAAAATAAGTGCGAACAAAAGGGCATGATTTTACAAAACCAAAAGGTCTGGCGTTAATTTTTTTTTTTATTAATTAGAACTAGATTCTACTGTGAAAAACGATAAACCTTACATATACGTACGTTTGGTGAGCCTATAGCCTACTATATAAATTATTCTACACAAACTACACTCGTACAAATAAATACAGAAGCCTATTTTTTTTTTTTTTTTTTTTTTTTGTGGTCCATAGCTGGCAGACAAATGAGGAAATAAAAGACACCGAATGCCGTGTCCCTAACCTACTAAAACGATTCGATTAAATACGGTCTCATTTTCATTTTTCTTGAATAGGCTACAGCAGAGCCTACGAACTGACTGTATACAGGCTATGTGTACAGACGTATTACGTTTATGCAAAGAACCCGCACGCATTGGTACAACCGCCGCCGACGGTGTACATTCTAATTTTGAACAAAAAAGAAAAAGAAAAAAGATCTGTCCGAGATGTGTATTTCCATTATGAATGCCAGACAAGAGCTTTGAAGATGAATATTGTACGGGCGAAGAAGACCTAAAGTGATCGGCGTGTAACACTTTCGTTCCCTAGTAGACAGATTTGCACGCCGGCTGTCTGCACCAAAGAAGACGCACATAAAACTCTATAATATACAGCAACCTTTTATTATACCTATGCTCGTTTTATGCAGGTTCTCGATGAAAATCTACATATTAATCTTGACATTTTACCAGAGCCGGCAACTTTTCATTTTCCCATGTGTAGGGAAAAAAAAATAATTTTTTTGGTGCAAATTTTACACAGAATAATGAGTAATTGTGTGTAAATGTAATTATTTCCCATGTGTAGCGAAAAACACTTGGGAATTTCTTATGTGTATCGATCGCTACACACGCTATATAAAATTTGCAGGCAATGCATTTTACATTTCATGACCCAAGGAAAACTTTGGCCCACAAAGCCTAAATTTAGATGTACGTACATTACTAGAGATATTTGGCAGTCGGGTTATCAAC
Organism: Ericerus pela; assembly: GCA_011428145.1. Lineage (NCBI taxonomy): Eukaryota > Metazoa > Arthropoda > Insecta > Hemiptera > Coccidae > Ericerus > Ericerus pela. The sequence goes on along the minus strand of WOFM01000193.1, from coordinate 1,591,652 downwards.
AGTGTGCCTGTTCCAACACGACGGAAGTATTGACTGCGCAGTTCTATATATCATACTCCGCATTAAATAGAACGACATAATGTTGCAGAGACATTCACCATTCACAGCGATGTAAAGCGCAAAAACATATTTGTAAATAACATTTGAATAGTGCGAAACTTTACCTTCTGCTTTTTCCCTCGGTCCATCTGCTTGTATGATGTCACAGCCTTCTTATTTTAATTGAGTTTAGTAACACACATCAATAACAGTGTTTTATATTATTCTACAAATTCAGGTATCTAGGCTTAATATATTTGAACTAGTAGATCATCCGAGGTAGTTCTAATAATTTCATTTTTCAATAACGAACTGACTTTAATTATTTTTTACTACTTTATAATATGAAACCCGCGTGAACTGGTAATTTGGTACAATAATTTTTTTAGTAATAAGGAATTGATAAGATACATAGACTATATATACTTAATAATAACATTATTGCATATCCCAGTTTTTGTGGAACTTTACGATTTTCAATCTTATTTTAATCTATGAAATTTGTGTTTTTTGTGGTTTCTGAATTAATAATTATATTTATTCGTTTATTTAATTGAATTATTTGAAATAAAAAATTCTCATTATTGTCAGTGAGGCTGAGTACGGGCAAGTAAATTTGAATTCAGTATATTAGGAGAGAGGACAACAGCTTCAAAAGTGGTGCCATTTCACATATCAGCACTTAGGTGGGCGTGCATCCTGTATTATATTCAATATTCGGTGGATAAAATATATGACAGTGGAATCTCAATAAAACGAATACTCACAGACCACAAAAATTGTTTGTTATATCAATTATTTGTTATATCCAAGTACATAGGCGAGAACAGGAATGTCAAAGGACCAGACTATCTGTTTGCCATATTGAGGCAATTTGTTATATCTATGTATTCAGGTTCCACTGTCCTTTTTACCAAATGGTCATTATTCTGAAACCAGTTTTACCAAATCCATTCTACCAAAAGACATTTCTACCAAAAAATCAAAAATTTTAAAAGCTAATTATATTTTTTTAATTTATTTTTTTTCAGATAAGTACTTGAAAATGGGCATTTCTCTATGCCTTTATCATTATGATGGAAGATAAGGTGAGGTGGGTTTAGGGACAATACTCGTATGAGGTTCAGGGGCTTGGACCCCTTGATGACAGTTGCCACCCAAAGGCTGGCATATTTTGTCTCTATGACGTTAAACAAAATAACACAAGTATGTTTGTATGTTCATACCTGTATATACATACAGGTAAGATACATTATACGGGCTGTGACAAATTACCTGATAAGGATCTCTGAGATATCACAGACTGGCACCAAAAATGCTACGTCATTTCTTATCACCTTACAGAGGCAAGAAACAACGTAAACTATGACATAATACCATAAGTATATGTACGTATGTACATATGTGTATCTGTGTGCATGTGCCAAATCCAGTATATAAGCTCACAAAACTGGCTACAAAATTACCAGTGTTTGCCTTGGATTTGACTCTCTCATACTTAAATTTATGAAGTGGCAGAACACGCAAAGCTGTAGATTACCTTCTATGTGTGAATATCTCTCATGACAAAGTATTCCAAAGTGGGTTCTTTTTTTCTTCTAAATTAAAAAGACTCATGTTGGCATTTTTCTTTTCCTTGGCGGTTAGTTAGGTGAAGTTAGTTGTAGTTTTTTTTTTTTTTTTTTTTTTAAATAAAAAATACTGAAAATGCATTTTTTTATTCCTTCTTTTTATCAAAATTCAAATGGTCGTTAGTATTTGGGAAAAATATGTTTAGGTAAAAAGTCTTTCTGTATAACAGTTTTGGTTAATCAGAATTTGGTCAAATATAGTAATTTGGTAATTTTTCATTCGGTGTTTTGGATTTGGTAAAATGACCAAAAATCATGTTAGACACTTTAACTAATCAAATAGTTGAGCTATTCAATGAAATAACTCGACACTTACTTCATAAATTGATGGATTTCATATTTTCACAAAATCGTTTAATTTATGCATATACATATTTTGTTAACAACGTGCAGGTTGCAATTTTCGTTCTGTAGTCACAAAATTTGTAACTGAACAAAAACAAGACCTATTGATCAAAACCCAGATCAGCAGGATGGTACATTTAGTAAGTTCGATTTTGTTGCATTTTTAGAAGTTTAATGCTCTAGAAAGTGTAATTTTTAAGCAAAAGGCTATTTGATTTTGCAGGTTGGAACAAAAAAAAAATTGTTTCTTTGAAAAATGTTGAATTTTCTGAAGCAGATTCATTGTTCAAGTTCTAAAAAAAAGTTCACCACCAAAGATGTAATTTTTCTTGGAAATATCACGTACCTATCTTGTTTGTCATTTATCATTTCCTTCTTTTAAAATTGTTCTATTTCAGACATCAATTTTCTGATTTCTTTCACATCACACAACTGAAACAACTTAAACTATAGGAACTGACAAATTAACTTTATTACCTACATATGTAATGCTTTTTTGTTTCATTTACATTTATGTTTGCATCATTTTGACTTTGAAACAAACAGTTTTTCAGAGGTAGTTTAAAGAGAAAAAATTCAATTGGACCATCATGGGATTAGAATATCAGCCTATATAATTCAAAAATAATTTAATCAAAATATATGGGCAGAGTGAAATGTTATGATGGTTTTTTTCAAAATCGGTTAGAAGTTTTGTTAAATCATTAAAAAAAAAATGCAACAGTGAGTGAGACATGTAAACCGATGAAAAAAGACAAAAATTTCATTATCTTTTTATCATTTTCGAAGTATGGATAAAATGTTGTTCAGTGCTAGGAAACCGAACCACTTGGAATTTTATTAATAGTAATTTTGTCAATTTTGGTTTCAATTGACTTTATGGTTCATGTATAGGAGCAATCGGAGGGAATGTTCGAATTTTGCCATGAAGAATGAAGAGAAGACAAATACGAAATGAACCAAGGAAGCCGTGTGGAAAGCAGGCTTTTTGTTATTTTATTTTCCAAGATTTAACTTATTAACTTCTCCTTATTTTGGGGTATTCAATTCTTTAATGATTTATAGCTTGACAATACAAGCCGGTATTAATCTTATTGATTGTTCATTTTAAACCTAACCTAAATCCTTACATATACAAAAATATGCCCCGACTAATTGACTGACTCATCATAGCCCATAAGCTCAGCCAAAACTGTCGAACCTATTATGATATGAAATTTTCAAGGTACACCCTTAACATGTCATAGGTGCTCATTAAGAAATAATTTTCTGAAATTCCACCCTGAAGAAAGTTAAATGGGATCAAACGTCTTTTTACATACGTCTTAATATCTTTTTTACCCGATAAGATACTGAACCAGTTTTGCTTTTAAGAAGTCATTCAACTAATTTTCTAAAAATTATTTTTTGGAATTTGATAAATTCCACCTCAAAGGGGGTCAAATGTGGTCAAATTAGTTTTTACGTCAATATCTTTTAGATCCGTTAAGATATTGAACCATTTTTTATTTTGAAAGGTCATTTGACTAATTGTCTAAGAATTGTCCACTCTTAAGGGGTCAGCGAGGATTAAACCTATTTTTACGTATTTTTCAATATTTTTTAAACCTGATAAGATAATGAACGACTTTTTGTTTTAAAAGGTCACTCAACCAATGGTATAAAAATTATATTTTTGGATTTCACGAAAATACCATTCTTACCGGGGTCAAACAGGGTCACATTTGTTTTTAGGTAATTGTTAGTATCTTTTAGATGCTACAGATATGGAACAATTGAAACGGTTTTTACTTTAAAAGCTTATTCCACTGTTTTTTTGTTTTTGGATTTTGTGAAATTCTATTCCTAGGAGGGTCAAACGGCCGGTTAAATGTATTTTTTCTCATTATATTTCAGGCCCGATAAGATACGAGCAGATTTTTATTTGGAAAGGCCAATGACCAATTTACACTATCGTCTGAAAGTTATTTTTGATGTTATTCTCAGTCCCATAAGGGCTAGGTATTTGAAAATGCCGATGGCCCATTTATTTGTTTGGGCTTAGGAGGAGACCTCACCGCATAGCTAGGGACGAAACCCTCTAGTTTTTGTATAAATATGTAAACATTTGATTTTCTTTTTTTTAAATTATTTTTCGCTTGATTTTTTTGTTTTGTTATTGAAAAGAAAACCTACATTTTCCGGCATATAGCTTCCTGCGCTAGAGTACTTTTTCTTCTATACATGTATATATTCATTTTTTTTTTCGGTTTACTCTGTTATCGTTCTTCTCCACAATAGATTGTATAACGAGCACACACCGCAAATAGGTACCGAAATATAAAAAAATGATCGCAGTGGCATTATGTCGAGCTATAATTTTCATTCTCTGCTACACACAAGCACACAGTAGTTACTTAGATACCTGTATCGTAATTATATTGTACGAAGAAAATGTACCCCTCTCCTCGGTTAAGACCTTAAAATGGTGTGTGTGTATGTGTATGTCGTATGTAATAAGTTATTAGTGAAAGTGCCATTGATTTGAGCGTAAAATCTTGGTTACTCGTCGTCGTGATAGGAAAAGCGGGTCATCGCAGCGCCGCCGTGGACTTATATATTATCACAGCTCATCGTACGCTGCCGGCACAAATGAGTCTTCATTGACCATATAAAAATGAGTGAAGGAAGCAAAGAGAGAGCAAAAGTAAGAAGCAAACCGACCTGCCAGCAGCAGTGACATTATAAAAAGAAAAACGTAATCTTACCCTTCGTAAAGATATAGTCCAGTCAAATTAGCATCAAAATGAGTAAAAAAAAAAAAAAAAAAAAAATTAGCACACAAATTTCAACTTTATTAGGTTGTTGGGCGAGTCTCCTGGAATAACGTATTGAAAAATGCGCCCTCTTCATCTCTTGCATTTTTGCGAAGGAGGTGTTTATCTCCCAAAATTTGGTTTTTCCCAGTTATTTTCGCGAATTTTGATCTTGTGATAGAAATGGGTCGGTGTGAAATTGTTCGGCATAAAATTTCCTACGAAAAAGTCGCATTCAGTTCTTTTCCCGACGCCGTTGTTCCTTCCAGAGAGTCTTGAAAAAGCCATTCTTTACTGAACATGTTCAGTAGAATAATACGAGAAATATAACTCGTAATTATCGTACTATGTACATAATTCGTAAACCCAATACATATTTTCCACCCATCCACTCTCCCTCCATGAAATTTTACCATCTCTTCCGCGTTCAAAGTTTTTTGTCTGACGTCCCCTTTCCCTTCTAGAGAATCTTGAAAACAACTATATTCGCTGAATTTGGTTGTTTTCAAGACACTTTGGAGGGGAAGGAGACGTCGGTGAAAAAAACAGTTGGTAACCTTTTCGGCTGGAAGGGATTACAGAAGAAGATGGATGGTTAGAAAATATCTGTTGGGTTTACGAATTATCTACACGGTACGATAATATTACGAGTAATATCTTCCATATGATGCTATTGAACATATTTACTAAATAAACTATGGTTTTTTCAAAACTCTCCGAAGGGACAGGCGGGCGTTAGGCAAAAAGCTATACCCCAAATTTTATGTTGAACAATTTCGTCTATTTTTATCACAAAACGAAAATTCGCAAAGAAAAACGCAAGGAACTAAATTTTGGGGAATAAACACCCCCTCCCCAAAAATGCAAGCTGTGGGAAGGATGTAAATTTTAGTATGTTAATGTGGGAAACTCACCAAACAACCTTATATAGTTAAAGATTATGTGCTAATTTTTGTTTTGTGTAAGATTTAACTGGACTATACAGGGTGATGCACGACATCACGCACCATTCAAAAACTCCATTTGGCGCATCATGTTTTACATCAGTGTGAAAATTATGCCACTGTCGATGAGTATTGACGCACCATAAGAAATATCATGTTAAACAAAAAAATTAGGTGTATTTAGTACAATTACATGCAAATTGATAGCAATTCCCTGTGACTAAATATGAAAATACGTATTATTGATGAGAGTAAAAAACCACAAATTCAGCTTTTTGAAATTGAGTAAAAAATGACAGGAACTTGGACCCCCTTAGAAGTTTTATATCCTAATTGGTAGTTTTGCCTCTAGTATTTTGCCGTACCATTGCGAATCAAATGCTGCTGTTGGATCAATATGGGGGCAAATTATAAAATGGACAACGTGTAGGTAGATACTACCTACATGGGGTTCATGGAACCCAAAGGAAGGGAGCGGTTTACGTGCGGGGCAACGGAATTATTTCTTGGTACCTGTAGTCAGCCAGTTTAGTGCCTTACCATACACAAAGCATACCTACTAATTGGGGCAATTGTCCAAAGGCGAGGCGGTACCTTATACGGACTGCAGCACGTATATTATCAATGAGTATGTACTAATTACATACTCACTCACCTCTGTTTATCGTTTATTGGTAAATGTAGAAACGTATCGTCTGTATGAGTGCATATAGATGATGTATTTTGTTTAACGTGCAATGCACTATTAGTTTGGGAAGCGGACTTTGGTCTGCGACCCGTCTGTCGATGCAGGACTGAGCCCTGAAAGGAGTAAATGAGGGAAACGTCCCCACACAATGTAAAATAGTTAATAATTGAAAGTTAATTGACGTATAAGTTTCATTATGATTATAATATTGTTATTTATAAAGCTGAAATCAAATTTTTGAGAGTTGGATAGATGGGTAGTAAAATATAATGTATCTGCTGCCCCCATTATGAAGTAGTTTATCACTCGATAATTCGCAACGCATATTTCGAATTTTATGTAACAAAAATAAAGAACTTACAATGTTCCTGGATGGTGCGTCAATACTCATTGACAGTAGCATAATTTTCACATTGATGCAAAACATGATGCGCCAAATGGAGTTTTTGAATGGTGCGTGATGTCGTGCATCACCCCGTATATAGGATATAGTACAAAAGGTTTTCGTAAGGAAAATAAAATATCCATCAGATATCCAAGATATTGCCTAATATTCGAAAAAATGGACGGTCGTCGTTCTTATTTCATTGTAGTTGATGTCTTACACCACCCTTCCGCATCATACCCATCATCCGTTCAAGTTATACCACCATTAAATTTAGTGATTGGTCGGCTATGTAGGTGAATTTTATTCATAACCGTTGGCTGTATGTGTATTGATTTTGCTGGCTTATCTGTTCTGGTGAAATTTATTTTTGGTCGATGGCATACTAACCCTAAATGAAAGCGAAAGGGAGAGGCATCGAACGAGGAAAAGAGAATCAAATAGAGAGAACGAAAAAAATTGGTGTAAATTCGAAATGCTATAAATGTACTTACGTAGGTATATATATATATATATATATATATATACATAGGTACATACGTTGTTATTATTGTCAATTCGACGATTGTTAAATTGTCTGCTGTAAATAAGTGAGGCCTCCGCTGGAATGACATTTTATTCTTTACAAATTGGTATTGTGTATGGATGAGGCATAACGAATTTTCGGCCATTTATGACCGTGGTAATTGAACGGACTACGAATAAAGTGATGGGCACTTCGAATTTGTGGTTGTTGGAGTGAACTTGTAGAATTTTCGGTAATTTTGTTCGACCAGATTGTGGGGTCGATTTAACACTAATTGGCAATTTTTTTCTCTTGTTTGAAACCTGTTTGAACAGAGTCAGATCTCACGATCCATAATTTCGCTAATGAGGTATTTTCTTAAAGGCAAATTGTGTTTTTGAAAATTTCATGACTTCATTCTCGGTGGAGGAATATGTTCTGATAGTTCGAAGTTCAAGAATACAAATAATTTTTTATTTTCGAATATAGCATCATAAATACATACCTACATATGATATTTACGTACATATCTGCAGGCCCCCTTTGATGGTACCTCACGTGAATAGGGAACAATAAATTGAGATAAAGATGGAGACTATAAAACTATTCTTTTGATGATTTTGTTTTCTTATTTTTCCTAATAAATTGCATTATTCGCAATTAATTTTGCGTTGAATCGCATTATTCTTTCGCTCTTCTCCTTTCTCCTTTCGTTCTACAAAGGTTCAAAAATGATAAACAATTGACATGTGCTTCATTTAAAATAACCATCAACAATGATTTGAACTTATGTTGGTTAAGAATATACTTATCTGATTTTGAAGATACTAAATTGGAATTTTTTAAAATTTGATGAGTAATGTTGTGTCTAAGATTTGGACTTTCTGTGGAAAATTATACAATTTCCTGGCAGAGTATCCAGTAGCTTGGGAAATTTTCATCAGTTTTGTTGAGATTTTCAACTCATTATCTTGTATTCATGATTAATTTTTATTCAAAACAAAATCTCCTTTCGGTTGATTTCCATATAAATTGATCACTACAAAAGTATTCAGAACATCTCATAGATCGAAGGGTCTTTAAATTTCGACCCTACGGTATCGTCTATTCCTATTCCAACAAAAATACTTCCAACAAAATATTTATGTAAGTTTTTGTATATTTGCCTGTAAGATATATTTCTACTCGTCACAACTCGTATGCATAATATATCATCACACTCCGTACATATACATCTCAACAACGTTAAATAAATTAAGAGGAATGAGAAATGGGTAATTTTCAATCTAAAATTGATCATTTTCAGTACCTTTTTTACAAAAACTATCAGAGATACGGAGCTGAAATTTTGGCCACACTTTTACCAAAAAATTAATTTAGACTTTGAAGCGGGGTTTTGCATTTATTATTTGGGTCTGATGTTTGATTTTTGTATGGTTTTCAACACAAAAAGTCATTCATCCCGCTTAAAAAAAAATTATTTTGAAAAATTCTCTCGGCTGTGTTTGTAGGATATTTCCACCAATAATAGAAAAAAAATCATGAAAATCTGTTAGGCCTATGTTGATAATAATTTCAGATTAAAAACGAGTTTTTAAAAGATAAACTTTTATTTTTTCTTTTTAACTTCAGTTTTATGCGAAATGAAAATTATTTCGTTGCGGAAGGTTGGCAGCAGTTTTGATATATTTTATAAATCGCAGTAGTGAGTAGAATAAAAGCTGAGGTATAAAAACGAAAATAATGATGAAAAAAATTTTTTTCCTTATTATTCAATGAAATTTGTACATTGATTGACGAATTAATAGTGTGTATATTGTGTACACTCTAAAACTGGTGAAAATAGTTTCGGTGCGTTGAGATCTAAGGTTAGAACGTCGATAACGGTTAGAGTTTTTAAAATATATATATTTTTGTTTTGGCTGATTTGTTCGAATTTTGAATATATTATTCACTGAAACGACGAGATTTTTGAAACTGTAATTTAACGAAAAGTATAATGAATTATACTTCATGGGAAAGAGAAGCCTTCGGATATTTCAGATATTAAAAAAAGATCATTTTTGATTTTTTTACTATTTTTCGTTTTCTCACTCCCCTTAATGAGTGCGTATAACTAACACATACTTACATTACATACACGAATCATCATGTACCTACGTCTCCATTGCACTTAATCGTCATTACTCTTTGTCTCACTCATACTACACAAGCCTGCGTGGCCATCTCTCTCCAGTTTACCTACTCAAATTATTTATACGTTTTAATACGATACTCATTGTGAGAATCACCGTATCTTATCCTATATGAAATACATTCGCCAGTTACAGCCAACGGTTGAATGCCCATGCGGTCAAGTTGACCGCCTTTAGCTGGCGAATATTTAGGTACCAGGTTGGACTCCCCAAACCAACACTCATCTTTCAATCACTTTCTGGAAAAAACTATTTTGCATGTCATGTCATCTTTCATAGCACCTCATCCTAAAGACAACGTCAGCTTAATTTACGTGTAAGTACCTTTGACTGTGTAACTCGTGCCATCGATACTTTTTAATGATTTTGTATGTCTGCAAATGTCGGAAGCTCACTTCTCTGATAACCACCTCGCATTAAGTGGCTCGATCGATGAGTATGAATCCACAATGTACCTAATTAGTTTTATTCAAATTATTATTACCGGAAGTTAAATATAATTGTACCATAATTTTATCTAAGTTTCTCTTGCGTTTTATCAATCTATTTCAAGCTAAAGTTACCTATATTGGCATAATTTTATGAATAAATTATCCTCTTGTGGTTTTTTCCTCGTAATTTCAAGTAATACCCTGGTGTGCCTTTAAAAATGAATTAATAGTGAGGCTTCAAACGGTTATTAAATCTTCTAATTTTTAAAAACAGACAACGTTCCGAATAGAGGTCTCATGTTTCTACATAATATTTCACTAGAATCAGTCCAGTGATACAGTGTTCATGGAAATTCTGTAAATACATAACTGATGTATTGCGGGTAGCATTCGAGGTAAAAAATGAAACAATTGGTGCAACGTAATTGGATATGGACTGATTGGTACGTATTGCGAAACTTTTCACAGTTGAATGGTCGAAAAGTTCATCTCTATTCATTCGAAGATTCGATTATGCATTAAAATTACTCGTGTATTCCTAGAACTAAGTTCATACTTTTAAGAAACCACAAATTTTCATAAATATTCGTTTCGTACGAGGGTCATCCTTCATTACAAGTTCCTTGATCTTGTTCAGGCACATCTTTCTCTCCGTAAGTCTTCACTCAATCTTTGCATTTGTCCGCATGATGGTCGTATGGTAACTATTTTCTATTATTGTTAATCGACCTCGACTTTGTACGTACCCAACCATGACCACCAAACGACGATGAAAAATATAAGAAAACAAATGAAAATAAAATAACACGCTAAATTCAACTAGACAATTTAACCATAAACATACCGTCAGGTTTTAAAATTTACCATAAAATGAGAATAAAAAACTTTTTAATTACTACGCAGATGACAAAAATTTTTTGTGTGTGTGTGTGTGTGTGTGTGTGTGTATGAAACGTGTTTTTGTGAAAAAAGTTCTTCGTGCGGATACAGTTACTAAGTATTTTATTTTTTTGGTTTAGTAATGAGCTCATGATTAAAGATAAAAAAAAAAAAAAACTCAACAATGCAAGGTGTGCCAAAAGATTAGTTACTTTTTACAACCAAAAATATACAGGATGTTTGTAGTTAAACCCAAATATTATTTTGCCAGAACAAGGTACCAACCAATGAGGTATCTAAGGGGCGTCTTTTTTTTCTCCTCTTTCTTGACCTAAAATTGAGAGAATTGGACGAAACCTTGTCATCCATGTGATTCCCATTACTTAAGGCTAATTTTTACCGAAACTAATTTCATTCAGTGATTTTAAGATGAGCGTAGATGCGGAGAGGCAGACCCATGGGGCTCTAGATCCCATCCTTCCTCATTAGTCAGAAAAAAACACAACTCGACAAGTGAAATCAAAGTGTCTCTGTTAATGCTGGTAGTGGTGTTGTAGAGGAGTTGGAGGTGTCTGAAGATACAGCTGAGAATATTTTGCCCTCCCTCTTACGATGGAGCAACGTACCTCTTTAACTTTAACCGGTCCATTATAGATTCTACTAATTAATGTAAATTATTGTTTAGTTTAATCTCATACCCACTGTGAAAATCAAGAAATAGTTGTCATTGATTGGAATCATGCCATCATGAGCTGTGAGGCTGAAATTATTTTATGAATTATAAACCCGAATTTCTGAATATGCCTTGTTGATCCTTCAATTTCGAAAAGGACGTTGAAAGTATTTTTGGTATTATGAATTATTTTGTTTATCCCTTAGGCTCATTATGGTTTTCTTTCGCGAAGAAAATGACGTCTTTGATTAAACTTTTCATTTCATAAATTCACAACTTTGTGTTGATAGTCCGTTTATGTTAGATTTTTTGCGATTTCCGTTTTCTAATGAAATGTAAAATAATGTCTGCATTTAAAAAGGGAAACATTTTGTATATTACGTAATAACTGCAAAAATGAAGCAATAATTTAAACCATAGGTAGGGTCATTCTTAAAAATAAATACCTTAAAAATAGTCATTAGGTACCTAAAACAATAGAAAAACGTACATTCGTCGAAAAATACTCGTATATAATTTGTTTCGTAAAGCTTTGACCGCTTAAAAAAATTTTTCCTACTTCATAATAGAAAAATGTTGCATTGTTTCATCCTGAATAGTTCGTAAATTGTAGAAAAATTAGTGTGCTATAAGTTGTTCTGTTAGGTATTCAATTTTTAATTGTTTGAGTTGTGAAAAAAAAAAGGCACTATTTCAACTGAAACTTTCAAAATTATTGCTATTCTAGTGCTATCTTATTTGAGAAGGCTAAACAGCATAGTTGTTTCCATAATAAATTAATGACGAACTAACATGATTTCACTTTAAAATTATAAATTAGTTTTTCTGAACTTACCTATTTTTTTTTTTTTTTTTTTTTTTTTTGCAAAGTAAGTAAGCATTAATTATGGACTAAATATGTTTCTAGAAAACCTGCTATCAATTTTTTTTACATTTAATCTTCTTGAGCTGCACGTATTCCATCTCGTTGACCTTGCTTTATTTAAGTAGGTACTTACACGAAAAGTTATCAATTATTTTGGATGAAAAAAAAAAAAAAAAAAAAGTGGGTCTTGTGAATTTGTTTGAATTTTTTATTTTTTTCCCTTTTTAATGAGCACGCAATAAAATATTCGTCATTGTTTGTCTTACCAATATTTTTGCGCCTATCAGTGAACCATGTTGATAAGATTTTATTATACCGGCATGACTTAGGTACCTACCTACTTTTGAGTTTTTGATGTTAAAGAAAAAGAGATGAAGGTGCGAAATAGTAGTTTTTACTGGTTGATCATCCATTTCGCAAGAAGATAAGAATTTTCACAAAATGAATAAACGATGCTATTTCTACTTTCATCTAATCTTCTTGAAAGATTGCTTATTTTTGGAGTGAAGAAGTCAATTTTAGTGGCTCACTGTCAAACAATTTTCTCGATTCCAGTTTCTCACTAAAGAATAGGTACCTACATTATTTCGATTTTAGTTCAATAATCAGGATTCTATTACCGGAAAAAGTGGTTTTTATATCAAAAATTTCGTTACAAAGATAATGCCATCCACTCAGTTTATGAACTTGCTTTAAAGTGTTAGACATCATTTATATAGGTATTTTTCTGTTTCAATGTGAAAAACTGGTACAGAATTATATAGAGGTAGGTATACGATTTCAAAGTGAAGCAATAAAGTATATCTTAGTTTATACAGTGGCAGTTTGAGTGCACTTCAAGGGCGCTGATCCTGTCCCAGGAAATTTGGACCTTTTTCAGCCAAAGAAAAAAAGGGTCACATAAAAATAGCGTATTTTGTATTGGGGAAGGGGTCAGAAAAGAGTACAGACAATATGAAAACGCTCCCTACGATGGAGCTGTACCATCGATTGTCTCGGTGTTCCTAAAATGAATGAAAAAAGTAGTTCCACTTTAAATGAATAAAAAAATAATTTAGATTGGGTATTTTTTCGATAAGTTCAGAGACTGAATGCTACGAAAAGTTGCAAAAACAGTTAGTAGCAGGGGGTGCACTCAGAAAGGAAGTACGGGAGGAGCAGTTTTTTCCCACCTCTCAAGTCCCAATCGTTGGCTACAACACCCAATTCCTCATTTACATCATGAGCTAGAGGGTTGCAAGTGCACCCCTTTGCAACCCTCTCGTGACGCCTAGGATACAGAATCAGATTATTATCTATCGGACCTGGGACCCGAATGTAGATAAATGACAATTGACTCCAGTTGTGAAACTATTAATTAAAAAAAATGAGTGTGTGACGGTACACACCGTTGAAGTGAAACTTCTATCTGATGTCAGCATATAATAAATTGTTCGTATCAAATGAAATAATTTATTTTCAGTAATGGGCAAAATACAACTCTTCACAATCTCAAATGAAATAATATTTTCACTGATGGGTGAAATAAAACATTTTACAATTGATTCACGCGACCTTTACAGTTCATTTCCTAATGTTTTCGTCGTCAACTTATCAGTAAATAATGTTCGTTCGATGAAACAAATGGAGTTGAACGGGCCGAGCTCTCGCATTCAAGGTGACGCATTTCATGACCATTTTTTAGTTTAGGTACTACTGTGTGCAAGGAAGTTTCACTTCAATAAAAAAAATTAAAGAAGAAAAATACCTCAAACAAACCAAATGGCGATTAAATGAGGACTACATAAGATACCAGCAATTGAAAAAAAAAAAAGAAAAATATTAATTTCAAGCTGTTTATGTTGAAATTGGGCTATAAAATCTACATGAAATTTTGCCCCGACATTACGTTGCCTCTAACATCATATGAGAGTTCTGTTTCGATTATATGATGACTATACTCTGTTCACGCTAAGAAGTGCTTGACATCATAAACCTTATTCACACTTGTCCACTCAAAACATAATGTTTGTTTACTCTACAAAATAAAGCTTATCATTGTATAACAATGGCATCGATACCTTTTCCTCTCTCCCCAACCAACCGCCACATCTATGTGTGATTCTGACATCACACACTTTTTAGCATAAACAGAGTATAGGACTGTTAAAAATATTTTTGTTTTGGTTAAAATATCTATATTGAAGTTTGAAAATATGCAATAAATTATAATCATGTGTTTATTAATTAATTTTTTATAATACAGCGTGATTAAGAGTTACCAAAACTCTGTTGCCACAAAACTTTAGAATAATCTGAAACTTTTGTATCATTCTCCAGTGCGATTGAAAAAAAATTACAAAGCTGAAATAAAAATGTCTTTTTCGGATTACTTCGGAATAAATTTTGTTTATTACTCCATTTTTAACCTGAAATATTAAAAAATATGTATTCATTCTGTAATATTCCAAAAGTGTAAGTTGAAAAAAATTAATATATTCTAAAATTTGGGGTAAAGTTTTTGGTGCTACATCTGATTAAATTTCGTATATTATGTTGTTTTTACCTCAAAATATTTAAAAATATGAATTTTTCTAAAATATTCCAAAAGTGTAATTGGAAAAAAAAATTACAAAATTTTGGGTAAAGAGGAAATAATAACGAGTTTTTGGGATTACATTTGATAAAATTTCGTATCCTAGGTATGTTGTTTTTACCTTAAAATATTTGAAAATATGGATTTATTCAAAAATATTCAATAAATTGTGAGTAGAAAAAAATCACAAAATCACAAAATCAAAAAATTTTGGGTGAAGCTGAAATAATAACTAGTTTTTCGGATTGCATATGATTAAATTTCGTGCAATATAATTAAAAATATGTATTTATTCCGAAATATTAAAAAATGTGTACCTACGTTCGATTTTGGCACTCAGTCTACTCGCAAATATTTGAAATGAAAAATGATGATGTTTATTTTATTTTTCTACGAGCCCAAAAAAATATGTAAATAAATGTAATGATAATTTCGTATCATTCATAATATTTCTCTCTTCAATATATATTTCACATATATATCAATCACCTAAAACAATTCTTATTATAATGACGTCATGTAAACAAGTCATTACTTGCCTTTACTGACTCATTTGTTCTACATATTATGTTTATAAACAAACATAAATACACTTTTCATAACAACTCTTTTCTATGAAACCATTCTGCAGATACTGCAAATACCCAAAATCACCATTTATGTCATTTCCTTAAACTCCTATTGGACAATATCTAAACTTGTATTGTCATAATTCTCCAATCATATTACTACCATTTCCACTCTCCAAGAAATCGCCATATTCTCCTCCCAAAACATCTTACTATAAAAACTCATGTAACTATGTACATTTTAACTAATTAATTAATCAATCAATCAATAATCCATGTATCTCTTTTTTACCTTATCATCTTTACCTCTTTGTTAATATTATTCTTACGTAACTTACAATTTCACTGTTTTATATTGTGTCTAATACAACCTTTTTCATTTACGAGTACTTAAATTACTTTGTAACCAGTATTCTCGTTACAATAAATATTTCTGACAACCCTATATCATGATGACTTGAGGATTAGGATGTTTTTCGTGAAGGTCTCTTTTATTGATTTTCCTAGATGAATGTATGGCTGGTATCGAACGTTTTTCCTCTTAAAATAGCGCCAAGAAAACAAGGATTTCTGATTCAAAATTGAATACGACGATAAAGAAGGCGACATTTTGACAGCAAATTTTCGGCTCCACGAGCGAATGCAGCCTGCTGGTTCTTATCCACGCGAATCTCGTATTGTTCGACATCATGTTCGCTTAACAACCAACTGTTAATGACAAATTCTTATCAAATGCTCATCATCAGCACTCGTACAAACGTACCTACCCAAAAATGCTTCGTCACGATTTTTCGGTTCACCAGCAAAAAAAAACCTTATCAGCATCGGTACTCTTTGATGATCTTCACAGTTATAGGCTGCCTCCAAACAATTTCGCATCATCTTCAGTGCCAGATGAATTCACCAAAAACAAAAAATAAAAAAAATATTCCACGTCTTCCATTCATTTTTATTTTTCTCACCTATAAATAGCTATAGGTTCGTATATATTCTACCCATTTTCACGATTTCATTCTATGATGTGCTACACAAAACGTGTTTTTTGCACTTTTCTAATTCGTTTTGGTTAATTTATGTCGACTAAGGCTCACCCTTTTTTTTTTTTTTTTTGTTAACATTCGTCAGTACACGCCGTAGATCATCGATCGATTGTTGTTTGATTTACGATCGAAAACGTCGCAGGAAGTCGACTCGTATTTAGACCGAGTGCAATTAAAACGTAATGCTAAATTTTTTTTTACCTCTTTATCATACTTTAGCTTATTCTATCTGAATAAGAAGCAATCGATATAAAGATTTAGAAGTATGCTACGGTGGGTTTGTTGTATTCGGTGCTGTCGAGCATTTTTTAGATACAAGGGCAGATTTACGATAAATGAAACAAATAAAAAAATTGTCTGCGCTTCAGATTATGTGCACAATGTACAAGCCTTCTTCGGGGAAAAAAAAAAAAAGAATAAATAAACAGAACAATAAGAACATTTATGGAACAGTAATTATACCGGCATTAATGTTGGCGGGTTGGGCTACTCAAATAATATTGTATTTTTCTCAAGTGTATCGAAATTAATATATTATATTGAGACGCATTGAGGAAGGTATCGATCGTCATAGACTATCGAATAAGTAGTCTTTTTTTTTTTTTTTTTTTTAGGGTAACCTCTTGTGTTCCTAACCGACGAATTGGCGCAATTTCCTTTTCTTTGTAACATCTACGAATAGCCTCGTTTTTTTCTTCGTCATACTTCCTGTCAATCAATGTTCGTATGTTAATTTGCTCGGGTATTGGTTGACTAGATATACATTTTTTTATAGTCGACAATTATTGATTTAGAGGTAAATCGTGTTTTTGTAACTGTGTGCATGTATGCATGTATGTATTGAGATATCCGAGCTCTTGGACTAAAAATAAAAATTATTTTGAACTTGATAATGCGTCACAATTTGAAGACAGCTTTTCAGAAATGAAATTCGAATTCGGGCATCATAATATCCGAATTCGAACTCATATTCAGATGAAGACATGACGACAGAAATAAAATTCAATTCTCTTTCAGGCAATTTTAATAAATTTTATTTCACTATCGACTCATTCAGATTTAGACAATTTTCGACAAATAATTTGATTCGATCTGACAGACTGGCGCCATGAAATATATGAAGATGAACACAAATTGAATAGAAAGTAAAAACCCATCGACGGACATAAATGTAGCCAACCTCATTTGCTTTATCTCTTGCTTCTCCACACTTTGCTTACAGTTTGCAGTCATATTTTATTATATTTCATTTTATCATTCATACATGTGCGCTTTGCCTATTATATGTCGACGTGTATATTTACTATCTATAATTTTATTAGTTGCATATATATTAATTCCTCTCGCTTTCTATGTATTATCGACATCGCATGTTTGAAAGCAATTAAGCAGACAATAAGTGGGGAAATCTTGCCAACAAGAAGAGCTAACTTGCGAAGACGAATTCTAATTTTTATTCACTCTTGTTCTGGCAATACCTGGTACTAGGTTTGTCTATACAATACAGTCCTTCTTGTGTAGGTGGATAGTAGCAAGTCCAAGTCTCAAGTCATACGTTAAAGTCCTCGTGTAGGCAACTGTTAAGTGTACCATCTGCAGATGTAGACTCACTTCAGCTTGATCTACCTTGAAGACAAACTAGGATAGTAGATCGAATTCTGGTTAGGTTCAACTGAAGACAAAAGACAAATTAGTAATGATGATAGACAAGTCAACTCTAATTTTGTCAGTTTCCATATTGCATTTCAAGGCAATCTTTTGAAAACACCTACGAGGTGAAGTTTTAAGTCAACAATACGATCAGATGGAGTTCTTGGCATCTGTTAGGAGGGAAATTTGGTGTGATGATGAAAAATTTAGGACAAGCTTAGTTCGAGATAACTGCTTTACTCTGTCACTTAAAGGCTGCGTAGAGCCTTCTTTTGCACTTAGTGAATCACATTCTGTGCGTTAAGCTCTGTTTGCAATACAAAAAATAATGCCTAAAACGTAGAGAGATGTTTTGACAACCCATATTTTTGGGATCTGCTGATAAAAATGAAATGCTATTCTATTAACACTTACATCGTTCAAGTCATTATGCTCTGTTTTCTTGTAGAATAGCATCACAGTTTTATCAGTGGATCACAAAATCTTATGCCGTGAAACAGCCTTTGTACATTTTAGACTTTTTGTTTTTATTGTGAACAGAGTTTAACTTTTATTGCCACCACTCAAATTCGTGTTGTGGCGATAAAAGTAATGCACCAAATGCACCCAGAACACGTTATGGAATTGAGAAACTTTCACAATACATTCTGTGCATTTAGGCTAATACCACAGCACATATTTCATGTTGTGGTATTAGCCTATAGCTCAGAATGTGTTCTGAGCATTCAAAAACCCTAAGAACACGAATTATCGCGTTCTAGCAATTTTTAAATGATAGAACAAGTTCTGAGCATTTTTTTTATTCAATGAGCAAAT
This sequence comes from Ericerus pela, assembly GCA_011428145.1. Classification (NCBI taxonomy): domain Eukaryota; kingdom Metazoa; phylum Arthropoda; class Insecta; order Hemiptera; family Coccidae; genus Ericerus; species Ericerus pela. The sequence goes on along the minus strand of WOFM01000193.1, from coordinate 1,572,627 downwards.
TAGGTTTTTGCTCTTGACATATATATGTATATGTTACCATTAAAATTAGAATTTGGTCATTTATAGTTTTGACTAGTTTAAACTAGAATTGGAAAATGCATTGGGTGGTTCTAGTTCTGATCAACATACGAATGTCAAAAACCAAAATAAGTTAAAACCAGTTTTCCTTGAAAATTAGTCAAAACTGTTATCAGTTGCCACCAATTCTGTATTCGGTCATTGTCAACTACATCATTTGGGTTTTTTCAGCTAATCCTTATTGAGGATTACTCGACCCCACAACACCATAAAAAAAATAAAATCTTTGTGATAAATATATTAAACCTAGGCGCAACTGTTTTTGTTGTTTTTTTTTTTTTGTTAAGAAAAATGCTTATGCACTTGGTAACTGGTTTTGAGAAGGCACTATTAGTTTCAAATAAAAATTTATTTTCTTGTTTTAACAGGTCAGAACTAAAACTGCCCAATGCATTTTCCACTTCTAGTTTTGACTGTGACATATATTTGAGAAAACTATAAAACAGACAGCTGAAACTTTTACGTAAGATAGTTATCATATAGTAGCAGGTTAGAAAGAAGTTTGGTTCTCATTGATTCAGTTGTGTCCGAGTAAACTGAAACACAAAAAATTACAGAAAAATTTGTTTTTCCAGAGTTCTGTTCTCGTAATATTAGCCTTGTTTTCATTTTTTAATCTTTTAATTTTAAGAAACTTTGTTTGGCGACTGCCGCCACTAAATTGTTATCCTCAACCTATTGAAAGGAAATGGTGACTTAATCATTTCTTGTTATATATTTTTCTTTTTCTTTTCTTTCTCTATTTTATGCCTGCTTACTCATTTTTTTGCTATCGTTTTTCTATTAATTGAGACATATTGTATTTTGTATTGGTTCACTTCTAAAATATATTCGTTACAGTTCACTGTTGTGTTCTTTCAACTAACAGTTCTGAAAAGATGATAAAAAGGATAAGGCTGAAGTGTTCCCTATATATTATCCTTATATTGGTATAAGTTTGATAGAAGTTTTGTGCCTATTGATTAGTTTAGTAATTCCTGATAAAACTGAGGAAGAAAAACTGATGGAAACAATTTCGTGTTCACGATTTTGAGAAAACTATCGAACAGATAGGTCTGAAATTTTCAAAGATAGTTATTCTTATCATAGAGGAGTAGATTTGAAATAAGTTTGGAGCCTATCAGTTCCATAGTTTTCAAAAAACTTGAAAAACAAAAAATTCATGGAAAAGTCATTTTTCCAGGATTTTACGAAAATGATCGAGCTGAAATTTACACGATAGATTATTCTCATGTAGGTGCAAGTCTGGAAGAAGTTTGATGTCAATTAATTCAGTAGTTCCTTAGAAAACTGGAGAAGAAAAATTGATGAAAATAATTTTGTGTTTACCGTATTAAAAAAATTACATAAGGAATAAGGCTAAAATATTCACGAAATGTATTCTTTATATGTAACCAGGTTTGAAATGAGTGTAATGTCTGTTGGTTTTAGTAGTTTCTGAGAAAATAGAAAATAAAATATTTTCGGAAAATCTGTTTTTAGCAATAAAACATTGATAAGTATACCGATATTTTTGTGAAAGATATCGGTAACTATTGATAGTTTTTCGTAATTTTTTTACCTGAAACTATCAACGAAATATCGGTATGTTCATAAATTATATGGTGAGAGGTTATCGACTACTACCACCACTTTTGCAATAATACCCTTCTATCCTGCATACCTCTCTGAATTAGCATTGTTCTGATTTTTTACATAGCTCTCATCTTCTTCCTCTCCAATTCTTCATGCAGTAATAGGCCAATCTCATTCGGAAAATTCGCTACAAATCGCTGTTTACTAATTCATGGTCGAGAATGTAATTCCTCCTCTCTTTCTCACTCTCTCTGTGTCTGTGTGTTTTTTTCTTCCATTCTTCCTTATTCTTATAACATGCTAATTTAATTTTTAATTTCGCCATTCTCGAGCACATTAACCGTGCAATTTTTTAGATACCTATATATAGGTATATTATTTGTAGCAGAAATCGATTAAAGAAAAGCATCATGAAAACAAAAAGGTGGTGTGATTGCTGAATCGTAAACCCACAAACCGTTTACATTTTTCCTCATTTTCTTTTTTTTTTTTTTTTGCGTGTGTTTTCGTGACTGCTATACACAATTACACACTCGGTTTTTTTCAATGATTGATAGCTCGAAGTCATGGACGTAGACTTTTTCTTATGTTCAATTTTGATGCTCCCTCTACCTTGTAATCATAATTGTCGGATTAATAATAGGGCCTGAAAAAAAAATCGTAGCTTACGATGTGTTTAAGAAATACCTAGCTATAGGTATATAGCAGAAATTACATAGCCGAACAAATAAAACCAATGACTGCAGCGTTGCAAAATGAAGAATAAGGGAAAAAATGTGGCCATTGTGTAAAATGACACAATGTACAAATTTTGAGTACTATCAGCACTACCTACATGAAACTAAAACTGAATAAACATCAATATATATCAAACATATCAATGTACTAACAATCCATGATTTAGAATTCATGTTAATTTTATCACAAAAAGCTTGTTTTGAAAGATGTAATGAAAAAATTTGAGATTTGAAGTTTTCATTTTCTCAAGAATAACTTTATCGAAGGTAAATTATTAACTTATAGATTGGACTAGAGTGATACTTTTTATTCGACAGTCTGTAGTAGAATTACGTATTTTTCTCTTTTTAAGGCTTTTTTTTTTCTTTCTTCAAAGTCGGTTCTGTTTTTTTTTTAAACAATTATTAATTTACTATAATACTTTTTTGTTTCATTTTAATTTCAATTGATCACACTTTTTCGAGAAATAAAAAAAATTTTTTTAATGATTTTTTTTTTTTGAAGTTTGTTAGATTTATTTTAGTTTAGGGAAATTAAGATTTAAATAGGAAATAATTGGAAGAAAGCTGAACTTTGGTGTATAATTGGAGAACTTAACACTCCAGCTGATGTCTTGAGTAGAATTGAAGCTATCTCGGCTCCTGTCCAATTGCCTTATGCTGAAATAGCTAAAGCACAGCTTAAGGATGCTGAATTGCAAGAGTTGTTATCAAACAATGATACTACTCTCAAATTGAGACAGCGAAGATTTTTTGCCAATCTTATTTCAATAACTGTTTTCCAAGTTCGAATGGAATTAATTCTTTTCCATGACCCCACTTTCAGTAATTCCAAAACATCTCCTGGCATTACAAAAGTAGTGCTCAAACTAAATTTGACTGAAGTCAATAGGGAAAATTGTTCTGTCCTACCTGATAAAGACAATGTTGACAAAGCATCTGTTGAAGTTATAGGCTGAAGCTCGGAATTCTGAGTAGCCTTTGTCCAGAAAAAGATCAATTGCTGATTTCAATTCATCGTCTATATAGGTTGATTCGGTTTTTGTTTTTAACTCTCTCAGCTTTAATTTCAACTTATATGACCATATATTAATCACGATCGTATGATAAGCTACCAATAAAAAAATACTCGGTTAAAATATCGATTTTAACAGTGTTTTCTAATGTGTAATTTTACAACACATCCAGTGAGTCACTTTACAACACATCCCGTGAGTCACTTTAAAACACTAGCACTTCTCATCTTCAATGATGTGAAAACTTGTATGACATATAATTCAACTTCAAAATTAATACTGTCATTCGATGTAGCAAAGTCCAATCTATAAGTTAATAATTTACCTTCGATAAAGTTATTCTTGAGAAAATGAAAACTTCAAATCTCAAATTTTTTCATTACATCTTTCAAAACAAGCTTTTTGTGATAAAATTAACATGAATTCTAAATCATGGATTGTTAGTACATTGATATGTTTGATATATATTGATGTTTATTCAGTTTTAGTTTCATGTAGGTAGTGCTGATAGTACTCAAAATTTGTACATTGTGTCATTTTACACAATGGTCACTTTACAACATCTGCCACTTCTTTTGTGTAATTTTAGGTCAACAGATAGAAATTTAATACAACTATCATTTATGATCTATTGCTAACTTTTTAGATAGGTACCGGTTTCATTAGTAGGTAACTAATTTTCTGCTGTTTGAAAACCCTACTTTTTCTAACGGAACTGCTGCTGCGTTAGAGTTTTTTTATTTTTGTTTTTTTTTCATCTTACCATCCCAAACCATTAAGTATTTTACAGGAATACTGTTTTAACTGATACAAGACTATTGTTGAAAAATTAAGCAAGAGAAGAATACGAAAGATTTTTATCGGCAGCGTGCACATTTGCATGCATCTGTGCACCACTCCCATTCCCTTCAACCATATAGTCATACGCTCTTTGTGTGCTTCTTTGCGAAAGATAGAATTCATTAATTGACTTACAGGTCGCATTTAATTAATTCTCCATCACGACGACGCTATGCGAGTAAGTTGGAAGTGATTTTTCATCGTTTCTCTTTCTCTACTCTGTCTTTGTTTGTTTTGTAGGCACTTATTTTCTGTTTACTTTTTTTTTAATCTTTTTTTTTTTTTTGTTGCAAAACGTATCCTCGTAAATATCAAATCACTTTCATCGGTGCGGTCGTATAAAAATTTTGCTGTAATTAAATCGATTAATTGATACGGTCTGCGGGCGGCTCGTGACATAAGAAAGCTTTCGTATAGTTGAGGTTTTAGGTGGAGAGCGCGAGGAGGGGGAGGTGAGAAACGACAAAGAAGCAAATGAAAAAAGACAAAAAAAAATCGTGGTTCACTTTAATTTACAACCTTTTATTACAACGCGTAAATACCGTATCCTACAGTTTTTCTACGTTTTTTCGAGATTTAGAAAGCAAAACGGAAATTGCAAGTCGGCTGCGCAGCCACGAAGACGTAAGGATATGGCGGAAAAGTTGGTTCGAAGTTGGTTGTAATTTTGGTCCGATTAATGCTAGATAAGCTATTGGTTAGGTATCTGACTCCTCGTTGGTAATGGTGTACACTGAGGCAGATGGAGGAAACGCTGTGAATTCGATGAAATTTAGCTTACTATATAATATAGCGGAAAGATTATTACCGCAATTGCACCTTGGCGCTGGCATAACACTTCATTATTGTCTACTCATTGCTAAGCCGATCAAGAGCCATATGGTATTCTGCAGAGATTTTCAATGATAATACATTTTGCTATTAACAGCATTATCATAATTCCTATCCGATTGAAATTTTGGCTCTAAATATGAGTCTAACAAATGAATCTCTTCCATAGTGTGTGCTCCACTTGGTGGGATGCCCACTCTGCAACTTTCCTCCTCATAAATAAATCCCTTATCTGCACCTACTCCGCATACGGTTCTTTTTTCTGTGGAGCTTGCCGAAATTTCCTGGCTGAGAAAGTTGGAGACTTCCCAAATTTTCCTGCTGCAGCCCATTCCACACATATCCCTGCCTCCTTCTCCGTAAGGTGGTCATTCCACTTCTCCATTACAGATCCCTTTAGCTTGGTGTACCCTTCCTCCTTTACTCGTACTACTCTGGTCCCTCTTCCTCTCTCCAGCACATTCTTTCAATATCAAAAACTGCGCTTTTCTTCAACTAGGATCTTCTTCTCTCTTGTGTCATGCAGCAACCAAATGTTTTCCTTATAGTCGCCAGGTACTTCCTAAGTAAACTCACTCAATTTTCCTTACTTTTCTGGAAATCTAAACGGCTCCTTCTTATTTCATCTCCTCTTTTTTCAGTTCCTATACATTACTTCTCAATGGTCTGACTGTCTTCATATTTTTACAGATATTTCAAAATTCATGTGGGCCGGGGTTGATTAGTTCATAGTCTCATTTCCATTTCAATTTCATTCCTTTTTGTCACTTCTTGCCCCTATCTATACTGTGTAGAATCATATGCAGTTTTGCAGAGCCTAAAGTATGTATATATCAATCATTAACTTACCTGAAATCCCTTCTCCTATTGTCATTTTTTCCAACTCCCATTGTGTCCTAATTTCAATCCAAAGACTCGTTTCAATCCCTCGGCACATTCTGTATGCACAATATTCCAATCCACCAACCCTGCTGACACCTCCTACAGGCTTTCATTCCATTTTGATACCGCCCCAAAAATGATCCTGTTGATGAAGCTGCAAAGGCCATTGCAGAGCTGATTCCACCATCCTTACCTACTCCCATATCTGATATAACCGATCAATTTCTACTACGTGGTCTAGCGGTTGGCAAGGTGGCAATCATTAGATATCGACACTCATCATCCGTCTACTCATCCTCCCTTTCCTTCAAACCCTTGCTTTCGTATCTAATCTCTCGCTCCAGACTTCATTAGTGTCATCGACCAAGTACACCTTGTACGTTGTCATTCTCCGTCTCATCTCCACGAAACCCATCTTAAAACCTCTTGAAACTGTTCTATCAATACCACCTTCCAGAGAAGGGATATAAATCATATAATATTCTTCTCATGTCTGGCTCTTTCCAATTAATATCTCACCTAAATCAATATACAGCCTTTCATATTACCAGCCTTTTAGGTTTCAGCTCCCTCCCTATCTACACAGTCCTCTAATTCTTCCCAGGTGATCCTCACGAATCCTTGTAACTTTTTCTCCTTCTAAACAACTTCCCCTTACTGGGTTGAATTGAATATCATCATTATACTAAAGCCGAATCAATTAAAAAAAAAAAAGAACAAAAAAGAAAGCAAAAACACTTGGCATACCAAGAAAGTACTCATATGATCTCTGTGGGTTTTTTCGAAATATTTGGAAGATTGCACCTGATAAGTAGTCTACGTATGCCAAATGAGTTAACAATGGATAAGTTTTTCCAACTTGACTCTTCAGAAATGAAAATAAAAAATTCGAAGAAACAATAATAAAACAAGTTGTTCAGTCAGTCGTAATTAAAGTTGATTTATTTTCTTGGAAACATCGAACAAGTTGTGGTTTAATACAAAAATAAAATTGTTGAAATCAATCTGCGATTTTGATTAGATTCGAGCCAAGTCAACAGTCTGTCAGTGCCAGAAATTCACTTTGAACGAAACAATTTCAGACATTGATAGAAAGTAAGGTATATTTAAATGATTTTCAGCTGCACCTTGCACTTACGTGACCTGTATATACCTACTTCAACTACTTTCAACACTTTCTGGTCAACACTCAAATCATTTGCAATTCTAATATGTACTTATTTAATATTTTTTTGTTCATCATTTGGACAGTTTAGTAAAGTTTTCGTAACAACATTATTTTCCTTTGAAACGACTTTCATAAAAGTCAACACCTAGGTGATTGTACCTAATGCTAATTTTAGACTAGAAATTCGCATTAACCAAATACACCTCGGTGCGCACATCTTCATCTATTCGATAAAACATTACAATATCCTGCATTAAAATCAAAGTCACGTGTCATCTTTTAGCACTTTAGATAGCGACTCGTGAATGGCAGAATTTTCTTGGTTTAGTTTCACGATGTGAAAATTTTCTATTCTATACGATCAATATTACTGTTGTGTTCGGATGAAATACGTTCATATATAACTTTATTTTTTGGACATTACTGAGGAGTGACAAATTTTGACAGAAGCTTCTCTGTTTCAAATTATTAATTGTTCTTTACTAAGAACTGGATGCCTGTCAATTCATTGGTAGATTTTGAAAGATGATTTATTTGAAAATTTTTTCTCAACTTTACCTCATCATGTGCAATTCTAAGTTGTTCTTGAACTCAGACTATTAATGATGCCCTTAAAATTCAGGGAATGTATGATAATACGTATAGGTAACTATTTTTATGTAAAACGCGGTGAAACATTTGTTTACAGAATTCATTTCATACTTCACTTTCATCTTGAATTTGTGAAGCAGTGCTTGGACGAAGAAATGCAAAAAATGTTGGCTTAAAATTATTCATTCGTTTAAAAAACTACCTATTCAAAAAAAAAAAAGAGAAATCCTATTTCCAAAGATACAATTATTTATTTGTTAATTTGTAGGTATATACTTATATATTTTTTTACACTGTCTTATTAACGAATAGGACTACAGGGCTATTATTTGAGGCAAATAATAATTATTTGTGATACAAGATAGTGCGAAAAGTAGTTGATTGCAGCACGAGCCACAGGCCAGTGATATAAATCACACAAGTAGCAATCGCTTTCTGGTAGTGTTTGACAAAATGAAATTATACCCAACTACATTTTCGATATGCTACAACCATCAAGTAGTTGAGCCGCAGTTAAGGGACTCCAAATACTTTAGTTTGGTCTCATATTGCTCATATACATCAGTTTTAAAAGTTTGAGGTAGTATTTGAAGCGATTTGGGAACAAATAAAAGTGTTTAAATGCCTCTTATTACAACTCAACTACTGATTGTTAACTGTGGTAAATCAAAAAAGAAGTTATACCACAACTATATTTTGTTCAATACTGCTCACTTTGCACGTTGGTCAGACACTATTTTTATCACGTTTTTATTAACTTGATTTGTTGTCTGTCTGACTGTCTGTCTGGTACAAATTTTGAAATCGATTTTAAATTTATAATACTTAGGTACCTGTAGAAGTAACTTGTGTAAAAATAAGAAAAAATATGTACTTTTTTGAGAGTGAGATAAATTTAGTGTGGAAGAAGTAGTGAAAAAATGTCAAGGTAGCTTTACAAAAAGTGAATAAATTTGTAAGAGCACTCCGGGTATTTTCAATTTTCTTTACTTTTTGCACTACTGTTTTTGGTCCCATGACCTCAAAAAAATTTTGGCACTATTAGCTGAAATTTATAACACTATAATAAACGTAGGTACAAGCCGGCCGACATTAGTTCGTCAATATATTCCCTCATATTTGATGCGCATGCGCCGCTACCCACATGGCCACACCTTTACAAGAAACAAAAAAGTTTTTTGTTACTCCTGTCAAAATAACAAATTCAACAATGTTACTCATATGCCTTTTTTATACGCTTTCATTCTACTCACTCAATTTGTTAAAGTACACGGGATGACCAACTTCAGCGCTGCTTTCACGTGTTGCGATACACGCACACATTCACTTATATCCGTTTTTATCAGTTGTTTTTTCAATTTTTGTTTGTTTTTGTCTTGGAAAAAAAGTGAGAAATTTTATTTTCTCTTTCGCCGTTATTTTCTTCTTCAAATTATAAAAGGGTAGGTATTTTTTTAAAACTCGTTTTTAACTTAACTTATATAACTTCACAATGGACTTTTTAATCTTTTCCTTCATTAATAGTATATTACACACTAAAGTTCAAAAGTGAGTGATTACGTGTGAGTGAGTGTGCAAAATGAGTGCAGCGAGTGAGTAATTCCCGAATCTGGTAAATTCACTTTTGAATCTTGTTGAAAAAGATATTTTATTTAAATAATGATCAGAGAGCAACGAAATGTTAAAATTCTATCATAATGATGAGTCTTTCTTGAAAATTATAAAAAACGAAATAAAATATCAACTTCCTCATTTTGGCAAATTTAATGTTTCATTTAGAAAATGTAACCTCTACTTCAATGTAAACTGAACATTCTTCCATGTAAACAGATGCTTCACGTTTTTATATGGAGGTGCGTTCACTTTATATTGAGATTATATTCATCAATGATATGAGCTACTTTTCACTCGAAAAATACCAGTGTAAACATTGCCTTTCTGATCATGTATTATATAAACGTAATTTACACCCAGTATTCTTCAAAATACTTTTCATATTTTGATTTTTTATTAATATATTTATTCATTTATTTACTTTTTCAATTTTTTTTTTTTTTGGTTAAGAATACCTACATTTTCTGGCTAGAGTTTTTTTTTTTTATTGTATTTAATTTCACTAAATTATAATATCATACCTACCTATTTAAACAAACTGCGAAATATGTTTTTAACCAACTTAAAACATCTTGTGTAAAAATGATTTAAAGAATCTTAAATTATTACTAACAGGAGAAGATATATTTTAGAATGAAAAGAAAAGCTGTCATCAAAACATTCTTTGCTGTTATTTTATTCGATAATGTAACCATTTATCGAGTTCCACGTAATTCAGTTTCATCAAATATTATTTGGTTTTTTTATTTTTTTTTCGGTTGGGAAAACCTACATTTTCCAGCGTGGCTTGCTGCGCTAGAGTTTTTTTCGAATTAATTTGTTCAAAAGTCAGATTTCTAATTGAATATCAGCGAGGGAACCTTCATTGTTTTTTCTTTCAAAACGGTGAGAATCGATAAATTTGCTTGCTTGCTTCTTTTCAATGACAGGAAGTTGAGTGATTTACTTCAGTAGATATCGCATGATGTTCTAAAATAAAACATTTAACTTTCGCGATAGATACGAGGAGAACAGAAGGAAAGAGATTATTAATTTATACTTAGTTTTCCCAATGACAATGAGTATGAGTAGCAGGTAGAAGATACCTATCGTCTTTCTGTCAATATCATCGATCACTTTCACTCGTTCGAGAAAAATAATATTGTACCTACCTTCGTTTATTCACGTGTCATATGTCTGGCTGTCTGCTAAAAGAAGTGTATTTTTTATTCTTATTCATCGGTGAACTGAAGCGTACTTTTAGTCGGACATCTGTTAAGCTTACAGAGGGCACACAGCAGCGGATTTTCCTGGTTTTTCCGGTAACTCGCTTGGATTCCAAGAACCAGGAACAGGAGTGTAGAACAAGGGTGTAAATAATTCGACCCTAAAAACGGGTGTCAACATCTTCCCTACCTTGCCCTATGACCCCCTCCTCCACAACAATACCACGTCTACCAAGAAACATACACTATTGCTTTTAATCAACTTTTGTTTCGGAGCTAAAGGAGGTTCCAGACTATTACAACCTCCTTTTATATGCACTCTTCGTAAGAATTCCAGTATTTTTCACAATGTCGTACGTATTTGAGTCTTTAAAAATGGGGAGCTAAAATAAAAAAAAAAAAACAAAAAAAAAAACATGAATTTGTATAATTTTCGTGAATTGAAAATGTGGCTGGGTCATTAATATTTACAATGGCCTCCAGTTTTTTGGTCAAAGCATGAAATACCCTCTACATTCGTACACAACGCTGTATTTGAGGTCATGAAATTTAGCCTTTCTAGATTTACTGAATGGATAGGTAGATAATTTTGTTTTTGAAAAAGGAATTTATCGTATGCCTTCATGTATGTTGCGGCAGGTTAGGTGAGCAGGATAATTATTTTTTCAAAATAAGAAAAAAAGTTTTCCCTTTCACATATCCGCTCACCAAAAACTAACAGGCTAAAACAGTGAATTCTATCAACTCATTTTATTTGTTTAAATAAAAAATGATACGTGTGATATGTTAAATACAATTTTATTTATGAATGTAGCAGTATTTCACACTATGACCAAAAACTGGTGGGAATTCTACATGATGACCCAGCCATATGTTAAATTTACAAAAATTAAACATACATTGACCTTCATTATGTAAAATGGCCAGTCATTTTATTTAATGTCCGGATTATATACTTTGCCTGTAACATTTGTACATGAATTTCATATAATAGGGTCAATAGTTTCCTGGGTTCATAAAATGAAAACCGAACCTACCCTCAACCCTGGTTTCTAACACCAGAACAATTTTTTAACATGTACATTTTCTTTAAAAATCTCCATAAAAAAGTAGCATAGAATTGTAACGTACAAAATTGTCCGTAAAATATGTAAAAGACTATATTTGAACACCCAGGCGATATTATTTTATTTCATAAACAATATATCACCGAATTTCATTCACTTTTCTTCTTCTTTCTCAAATTGTTTTATTATTTTACATACAGACAATACGTAATGGTATTTTGTGACCTCGATAAGACTTGTACCTAGAATACACAAATCCCTCCATTCAGCACATGCAATATACGATCGCATGCGCTGTGTGCATATTATTATGTTGAAATGGTGTAAAGTGTACGAATCGTAACGCTTTTTTAAACGAATAAATTTAATGGACGGTCGTAATGCATAAATATTGCTTTCGGCGATGTGCTTCCGAAATACGTAATGAATTTACAACACAATCGACGAGCAGAGAAGAAAGATACAACGTGTGAGATGGAAATTATAAATGATAAATGCGTCTTCTGTGTGGTTTATGGATGGCAAAGAGATTGCCCTGCGATGTTATTCGTATCTCATTTCCTCTTTTCCTCCATCTCTTTAAACTTAATCATTTTCATTCATTAAGAACAGTCGGATTCGCGTACACGGAGATATAAAAGACGTTCTTATACTGGTAAAACCTTATCACGCAACCGAATACATCATAAACATAAATTTTTTCAATTTACAATTGAAATATGAAATTTTTCAACCGATGAAAATTATCAGAGTGTGTGTTTACTACGCCGATACTTGAGATCGTGTGTAGATTAGGTCATCCTTTATTTTGGGTGAAAATGATCATCAAAACTGATAGACGTATAGATCTATACCTATAGGTAGGTATAATTAATTAGGAAAAAATATGGTAGATTGTACTTTCTTTTTCTTCTTTTTTTGTTCATTTTCTTGGAAATTTGTGAAATGCAACGAGATTAGATAAATCCTGGAGTGGTGGTGCTCGGAGATTGGTTTCGAGAAATTTTCACTGGTTTTGTGAACATTTCCGATGGTTCTTACGCGCATGCATTCTCTAATTTGTGAAGTGCCTAAATTCGACAAAATTTTCCAAATAGATCACTGCATGGCAAATTGATAAATTCTTATGGCTGCCTGTTTCGCAAAAATATTTCAGAAATATAATAATATTATTACTGGAGGGGTTTTATGAAGAATGACGTCGATGAAAAATTGTATAAATTTCCATTAATTAGTTCACAAATTTTGAGATATGCTGCATAACTGAAAACTAACCAAGTATCTTAAAGGATGAGAAAAAGTTCCTGGTAGAAAGTTCATTTTGTCAATCAATGAATGGTTGATTCGGAAATAGAAGGGTTAAGCATTTTTATAATTATTTTTTACTTTAAGAAGATTATTATGTTTTTACGGAGGTTTTTTTTTATAAAAATCTACTTATTAATCTCGGTCACATAGAACGACTTGGCGGTAGGGGTTGGCGCGTTTCTCATTTCATCAGTCAAAGAAAAATTTGGCACCAAAAACTCAAATTCATTGTTACATATAATTACTAGCTGCTCGCTCTAAGTGATGCAGGCAATTCCAGAATTTATTACTAAGAGTAGTTAGCTTCTTCGTAAGTATTGAGTACCTTTCAATTGGAATACATTTCTCTCTCTTTGTCACTCATCACACACTCTCTCTCTCTCTCTCTCTCTCTCTCTTACTCGTGCCTGTAAATATATACATTTGCATTTGTGGGAGATATTTTTGAGAAATGTTTGTCATCGTCGAGGAAATTAGTGTGTGTGTTTTCGTAGTCTTCAAATTTTTATTTAATGAAAGGCTTCACCCCAACGTTCCTTTCTTTTTTTTCTTTTACCTTATCTTACCGGATCACCCACAATACAAAGAAAAATTTACCTCACCTAACAATCTAACGTACGAAAAAAATTATATGAAAAGCAATTTACCCCCTCTAACCATTCAGTTTACAAGAAAATTTATAAAAAATTTGAAAAAAATTATGTCTTGTCTGGGAATCAAACCAAACACTTCCCACATGGCAAGTACACACTGAATATACATGCCGCAGCAGCTGATTCGAGATAACAAATCATTTATTGTGTATCGTTTTGGCTAATCTCTCTCCTGCTCTTGTTCTCTGTCTCTCCCCCTCCATACGCCATCACTCTCTCTCACTCTTTGTTTCCCTTTAGCCCTTGAAAAAGTTAAATAATTATTTTTCTATCTTCTATATATATATATATATTTATATATAAATGAGAATGTTTGTTTGTTTGTTTAAGGAAAACATTTTACTCAACGAATTACTTTTTTCTGAAAGTGGTTGGTAGTGGTCCCCTAACCATGATGATAAAAATCCCAACCCTACCTCTACAGCTAATTGTTTTATTGGGGTTTGAAACTGTCCAAAATTGGTTTTTTAATAAAATCTCAAAAACCATGGGCCAGATGCAAAAATTATTTTAACAAAACATTTTTATGAATATGGAGATAACATTCTAATAATTTTCGAAAAATTTGTTACACGAGTTGGTATTATAATTAAGAAGAACCTTATTAATTTTTGTTTTGATTGTTTTATATGGTCTAGGGTTTCCAACTATTTTGTAGGATTTTGTCTAAAGAAATAATAAAATTTTTTCAACATTTTCTATGCTTGTTGCGAGATAATTCAATGTCTGAATTATTTCAACAAATAAGATAATTTCTAAATATTATCTTTTATTAAATTTGAACTTCAAAATATTACAAACACTTTTAAACTTAAACTTATTACTGATACTTAATAATAATGAGATCTGATATCCATAACATCGAGTATGGACCTTAACGTTTCTACTTGGCTGCCAGTTCAGGAATGTATATGTCTTCAAATAGAAAACAAAACATCTTTTTCATTTTCTTTGTTATAGATCAAAAATGGCCGACTAAAAAGGTGGCGTGACATGGAACATCCACCAAATATGATGACTCTTCATTGTCAGCATATTCGGTGGTGTTTGTCCGTGAGAAGCTAGGTATCATATAGACAGCTATTATTCCAAGAATTAGGAATAATAGTTGTCTATATTTGTTTAACACGTTTTTGTAGACGAACTGGATTGTCTGCAAAAACAGGATGGAACAATGCTATATTATATTTCATAATATTTAAACAATGGTTGACAGCTTGAATATTTTTATCAAATCTCATTAAATAGTATGTACCATGTGAAGCTACATCCAATTTGTACCAAACATGTTCAGGTAAATCAGTGGCATAGAATGTACCATTCTATACTGAATTTTCTCCATATTGACAGAAAATGATAGCAGTTATCGTGTTCACAAAAAATTTATATATTCAGTAAATGTTCTTAACTTCAATGTTTCAACTTTTCTCTGTTCTTCGTGATTTTTTCGGTGGTCTTGGGAGGGGGGGTTGATTGTTAAACTCATTGCTGTTTACAGCCTTGATGACGAATCCCTTTGTAGCTAAGAACATGTTTATGTACATGCTATGTTTTCACTTGTGGCTAGTATGCGAACCTATTAAATTTGTTTTCTTCTTTTTTTTCATGATTTATTTTAATTTTTTCCAAAATCAGCTCACAGGCTGCATTGGAACCCTTTACGAGCCTCATGTAGCCTGCAGGCTGCAAATTGCTCAAGTCTGCCCCAGAGAGTTGACTGAATGAATATGGATTTATTCACTTTTTATAAAAACTGTTTCAAATACTAAAAACTTTGGTTGTAGCATAGTTAAATGCTGTGAAATGCAACGAGCAAATATACTTACCAGTTTTCTCGGTACTCGCAGATGTGCATGTGGGCAGCTCAAATTATAACCATTGCAAGTACTCACTTGTTGTCAGCCTTCAGTTCATGATTAGAAAGTTTGCTTCTTCTTGCTTTGGGTAAGTTAATGGTCACTGAAGCTGGCATCAGCAAATACTGTCATCTTGTAAACCTTTTGTGAGTATCTTACATATTCACTTGGCCGACTTGTATGAATTTGAAGACTTTGGGTTGTACCAAGTTTACACTGAGGGATAAACTAGATGTAACTGATAAGACTTGTGATAAAATAAAGTTATAAAATCTACTCATTGGCAGTTTAACTGTTTTGTACTACTAATGCTCTTTACTACCATATATGTATGCATGAAGATGATCAGAGATGAACGGCCATTATATATAATTTTTTTTATGATTAACTGAATATATTTGTATAGTAAATATATGTCCTAAAGCGCTGCTGTGGCTTGGGCTGCCATGATAACACTTTTTAATTCGTTATTTTGGCAGAACAACGAAATAGCTGGTACATACGTAGGAATTTTTTAATAATTTTGTATAGTTTAGACCTTTGAGGATATATGTATGATGGAGATGACACGAAGGTGGTTTTGGTGTCTTACCTATGGATAGTGCTTCCAGCACCACTTTTACTTCTTTATAAGAATCTAATAGGAGGAAAAAGTAGCCACATAGCGTACAAAGTACCTCACTTTTACTGTAATCAACAAATTGGATTGGTCAGGGGTATTTTGTGTGCCAACACATTGGCATTCATTGTCAAGATACCCAACCCCATAGTAAAATTGTAGTGTGTCATCTCCATATCAAAGGTTAAGACTGAAAAAGTGGGGTTGTACTTTTATTACATTAATATAGTAATAATACACAATGTAAACTTAATGTAATAGTAGATTACACGACAGGGGAGGAAAGTATGCGATTAACAAGGTGAAGTTTGCAGAGTAAAGTGAAGTTGAGTAATGTAATTGCCAAGTTGATCATATACTGTCCAACCCTGTCATGTATACTGTTTTAATTTTAGATGGGACTACAATGATCTTCTCACCATAAATGTTTCACTGAAAAAAAAGGCGAAAATAAACTCCAAATTTGGTTGACACAGTTGTGGAAAACAACTACCATAGAGAATGATTGTTTTCCAGTTTACCTTCATTAAAAATGAGTAATTTTGTTGACACAGGCGTGGAAAACATCTGCAGTGGAAAATGGTTATTTTCTGCTTATGTTTATCTTCGTTATCATTGTAGTATGATTCTAAAGGTTAAATGAGTATTTTCCAAAAAAAAAACAGGGTTAGTATGATGTATTTCTATTCATCCGAGATTAAACAAAAATAACACAAAATGGCCGCTCATCTCTTATCACCTTCTTACATTTATCTGGTAGTAGGCCAGAGAGCCATTATACAACCTGCGCCTAAAAGAAAACTTCCTACTTGCTGGCAATTCATCTATTTAGTATAACTCTTCGGGGATATACATATGATGGAAATGACACGGAACGGTTTTAACATGGAGTTGAGTGTCCAGACTATAGATGCCGCATGCTGGCGTATGAAGTACCCCAGACTGAACAACCCAACCAATCAGAATCAAAAATCAGTGTAAAAGTGAGGTGCTTTGTATGCCAGTGTGTTGGAAAACGAATTAAACACATTTAATTAAACGTACTTTTATATATTGAACACAACATTACATCGTCTGCCATGATGCTTTTTTTATTTTAGAAATGAGAATTTCTAAAGGTTCAAAAATTATGATTAAACTTCCATGGCATACAGAAATATGAAAAGAACTGAGTTCTAAACCTAGTAACATTCTTATCATTTATTGAAGATGTTTGAATTGGAATTAGTCCCAACATAGTGTTTATAAACAAATGCACGTTGCGAGATTTTCCTCAAATCAGATATTTAGTTGGAAGTACAGTGTTTGTAGAAGTGCTTTCTATAGGTAGGACATCAAAACTGCCCATGTGTCATCTCCATCATATATATATCCTCGAAGGTATAACTGGCACTTGGAAAATAACGTTTTATCAGAACTTACTCATCTAGTCAAGTCAGGAATATCTGAATTTTTTGAGAAGAAAGTTTTCTCCAAGTTCTGCTCCAGAAAATTAAAGAGCCTCTTCAAAGAACAAGTTCCGCACTGTTTTAATATTGAACGTAATTTATTTCACAAATCCTTCTGTGTTTGGGTTTTAGCTACTTCGGAGGTATAGTAAATTTAGAGCTCATTCGCACCGCAGTACTTTCGCCTGGCAACCAAATTCCTTCGTCTTCAACGGACGGCTTTATGGCATCGTACGAATACCATAAATATAAATGAAAGGCTTCGCAAATTATTTCGTATTTCGACTAATCGGACATTCTGTCAGGTCGTGATTCGAAACTTGAAGTTATTAAAATCTTGTAAGTCACCGATTCGCAAATCAGCGACCAGAACGAGCGAAAGAAACAGTCAAAGAGCCAGGGGGAGTGGGGGAAAAAAAGAGAGTAAATAAGAGAATAGATATAAGCCAAAGAGGGACAAACACACTAAAGGAGAGAGGAAGCCATGTGTACACTCAACAAGTCGTTGTGGACGCACGTTTTCCTCTTTCTCTTCGTTTCACCCCTCTCTGTCCCACTAAATCGTTCTTGAAGTATCGTTCTCTCTCTTTTTTTTTAGTCGATATGAAAGAGGAAGGGTCCTTTTTTTTTCTTTTTTTTACTCCACTCGCGCGGACTCCACCGGTGCGTGGACTTGGAATCCTTTTCATTCACGCGGTTCTCCGGTTCGGTGTGCAGATTCGTGTGCTACGCGTTCGTTGGCGAGCGTTTAAAAAATTCGTCAAACGATTATGTGACGGTGAATTGAAGAATAAGAAAGAAATAAAAAAATACGTAATAAATAAGTTAACAATCTGCTGAAAAATTAAAAGAAAAATATAAAGCCTGCCTAAAATAAACGAGCTGAAAAATGCTTTCTGTAATTCCAAATTGCGGTGGTGGTAATCGTGTGCCTAATCATCGTTCGTATTGTTCGTCGAACAGGGGTCAATATTCGACGACGTCGATGGACCTGACCCGGTTCCAGGATACGACGCACGCCCACGACCTAACCCAAGGACTGAGTCGAGTCGTCATGGTGCGCAAAATGGAGCGCAGGATTTTCATCAACACGTCCAAGAGTGGACAGGTAAGCGT
Organism: Ericerus pela; assembly: GCA_011428145.1. Classification (NCBI taxonomy): domain Eukaryota; kingdom Metazoa; phylum Arthropoda; class Insecta; order Hemiptera; family Coccidae; genus Ericerus; species Ericerus pela. The sequence goes on along the minus strand of WOFM01000193.1, from coordinate 1,554,023 downwards.
GCGCATAAATATTATTAAGCGTCACTTGAAACGCTGCAGAAGCTATACACGAACATTGCCAAAGGCTGTAGCCAAAATACGATAGACTAGGACCGTATGCGGGTCACTGCCAATAAAAGTGTACCTATTTTTCGAATTTTCCGACCGCTGACCGCAGTGGCAGATCCAAAAAGTCATTTTTATGGAGGAGAAATGACAAAATTTTTGGGGAGTTGAGCTTTTTTTATTTTTTTATTTTGCTCTTCTGCTAATTTTTTTACTGCTTTTATCTCAATTATGCGGTCGTATTTCAGTTTTATTTTTTTATTTTTTTTATTTTGGTATTCCATTTACGCCACTGAGATCCGTCACTGGAGACCCTGACAAAAATAAGAATTGGCGGTCATGTACCGCAACGCGATATTGCTTTAAATCAGTAGTTCCCAGTAGTTCCAACGTGTGACCCACAGATCCTAGGGGTTTTGCGAAGGGGACCAGCAGTGTTCACAACTAGCTGCAGTGCAAATTTTCCATATGTATGAATGTACCGGGTGGCCCATAAAGTTGTGGCCTCTACTTCAGGAGATCTGCGAAGAAAAGTGGTCGAGAACCACACTTCTAAATTTTGTATAGGCTATGAATGTGGCCGCTGAGAGAAAAATGTTGATTATGGATGACTGCGCTATGAGAAATTTGATTTGCTATCCTATGACATATTTTTGCGCCACCAGTTCGTAAACAAATTAGCATTATGGTGTTTTTTTTTTCAATCCGGTACTTAATATTATTTTTTTATCGCCTATTTTGAGAAAACTTTCACTCCGAAAATTTGAATTAGGTATTATTTTTATTTATCAAAAAACGAACAATGGTCTGAAAAAATAATGGCATTTTGTTTGAAACAATGACTAAATTGAGTTAACCTAACGCATTAACCCATTTGACACAAGTTAACTGCAAACAGTTCTCACTTTAAGAGTACAATATAACATTATTATTTTATACAAGCCCTGAATGGCTGCTCTGCAGCGTTTTGGTTTGTGCCAGCACTGGATTTTTTCTAGTAACACTATAGAATTTGTTGTTTTGGAGGAGAAAACAAACTTTTTTTTTCGTGTCTGTGTAGGTAGTGGCACATGCTCATCGAATATGAGGGAATAATTGGTGAAATAATATCAGGGAAATAATTGGTGAGATGAAATAATTTTGTGAAATAATTAACGGCTTGTACGTTATTATAGTGATCAGCTGGAAGTAAATTTTTCCCTTCAAAGGGTGTATTGCAGATTATAAATTATAACCCTACATCTTTGCTTTTCACTTTCCTGATGGTTGTTTCGCTTTATATTCCTACTTTCCACTTTTCTAACTAACTTCAAAAAAGTAGGAGGTCAATGATCCGTATATGTATATGTTTTTTATTTTTAATGTGTTTGTTCCAGCATAACGTTTCAACGTGGGCACCTATTTTGATGAACTTTTTTTTTAATGAAAAAGGATGTCCCCTGGTGGTCCCATTACATATTTTTTAGAATTGATAAAGTAGTTTCGGAGTTATCTTTAAATAATAACTGTTTAGTTTTGAAGTAATATTGCTGCTAATGTTAAAGACAAACAATCATTGAAAAAAATGTTTTCATCAAAAAATCTAACCACTTTCAAAAAATAAAATACCAATAAAAATACTAAAAAATAATTCTTCTAAAATTTTTTCAGTAAAATCTACTGGAATTAGACTGAAACGAAAAAGTATTATTGTAAATGAATAATTTTTTTCAAATAATAAAACAAATTTCAAAAATTAAAAAAATTTAAAAAAATTAAAAATACGATAAGAAGAGAAAAATAATTCTTTTAAAATTTTTCCAGCAAGATATTAGTGTAGAGACTGGAATTGTTGAAGTCGGCGCTAATTAAAATTTTTGTCATAAAATTTGACAATATTGACTTATCTATAATATTTCTACATGGTAAGGAAAAGAGCGCTGACTTCAATAATTCCAGTCCCTACACCTATATATTTTGCTGGAGAATTTTTAGAATGATTATATTTTTTTCTTTTTAGCGCATTTATTTGATTTTTTTTAATTTGTTTCTACTTTTTGTAAAAAATTATTAATTTACGTTAAATATTTTTCGTTTTATTTTAATTCCAATAGATTTTAGGAGAGAAATTTTAAAAGAATTATTTTTCAAATTTATTTTGCTTTTCACTTTTGTTTTTCTCTTTCCAAATTTTCAAAACTTTTTGTTTTTCAATTTCTTCTCATTTTGGTTTCAAGACATTCAGTATAGTAGGGACTTCGGGCTAAAGCAGTGGTCCACAGAGGGTTCTCAGGTGATTTATATGCCCGGTTAGGTAAAGACCAAAACTATGTATATGTATAGATTATTACTTGGTGCTTTTACAAGGGTGGTTAAAGTTAAGCGGTCAGTGGTAGTTGAAAATTTTCAAAAAAGGTCCTCGGCTTAAATCGAGTTTGGAACCACTGCGCCAACATATATATTGAGCACTGTTTAAATTTAACATCCATCACAAAATATCTTCACACCGTAATGCAACTTGTTCACGATAAATGAGTACAATTTTTTTTGGAACATATCATTGGAAATGCTATTTCTTCAAGGCATGTATGGCGCACGTGGAAAGTGGCGAATTCCTTAACATCAAAGTTTTTATTTACTTTCCAAATACCTTTTGGATTTCTGAAACACATTTTCTGCACGCCACAACTTTTCAATGTATCTACTGAAAATTAATATAAAATTATGATACAATAATAATTTTCTTTATAATATGGGAGGAGAAGTTTCGATTTCATTTTCCTACAATTATTAAGTAGGTACATAAAAACTATTTCACTTCTTTCTTCTTGTTTCACGTTTTCTAATTTTTTATTTTTCTAGTTCTCTCATTGTTTCACGTTTTATTGCCCCCTGTCTCAAATTGAGTATTTTCCACCACACTTTTTGCGAACAGTATATTGTCCAACAAGTGCGGAAAGATAATTTCTCCCTCGTTTGAAGTTTGCAGCATTCGCCTACTGCTCGTGCAAACTTCATACACGTGGAATTGCCTATTTTTCTCACTAATTAGACAACAAACCTATTTACCATTTTTCGCTGAATATTAATTCGTTTTTGGACAAATCATTATCCTATTCGTACTTTTTACTATAATTGAGTCATTAGCGTTTTTTTTTTCATTCGATGAGAAAATTTTTTTCTCCAGTATCGATGATTGTGGTTTTTTTTTTTTTTTTTCAACATTTCTTTTCGGTAGATTTTTATTATCATACTTATCTAGCTACATTTAGGTAGATATGCGGATTTATGTTTTTCTTCTCTTTATTTTTCACCTCTTCGCCTAATTTCGCTTTTATTTTCTGTATCATTCAGTTCGTTTTCCGCTGAAAATGATTCGGTTTCAAAGTAGCCATCAGTACCTGTAATATTGAAAACAATCCAAAAATATACCACCGTTTTCACATTCACGAATGTTTTTCTCGTCTAAACATAGTGATATAGTTGTTTCTTGAAAATTCAATAAGTTAATGTGAAGTTTTGGATTTTTTTTTTCTCGCATTAGAGCTGTTACCTGGTTACTTTAATTTACCCGTCACCTTTTTGTTTCTTTCTGGCATCAGTTATCTGTTTTCCATCGATTGTGGGGAGAAGGAGGAGTGTTTTTTATTGTTTTTTTTTCTTCGTGAAAATACGATGCACCATACTCATACATCGCAACCTGTTCACAACTTATTTGCGTCATTTGAAAGCTATATACTCGTACATCGATAATTTATTTGTGCGTGCGTGCTCACCTCTTATCATATAATTCATATCCACCGTAAGGTGCTGTTCGTCAGCTTGGTACGGTTTTAACAGGTTTTTAAAAATTTTTTTTTACGAACTCGATGTCGTAAGTTAATAAAAATGAAAACTCTCGAATACTTGAAAAAACATAAATCATAAATATACGTACCTAGTCATTAGTTACGTTTGGATGCTTGAAATTTGATTGAAAAACAGAATCTACGATGTATTCGTTTCATTTGATTTCATTTACTTACCTACTTACTCACTATTTTCAATTCTTAAATTCCCTATTTACTATTTTTACATCATCTTCTGCTAGACTAGATGATTCCTACGTAAATATGTTCCTGTTAAACTGATTTCGAAAAAGGTAGGGTACTAGAAATAATGGTGAAAAAATCACAAAATCTAACAAACTTCAAAAATAAAAAACGAATAAAAATGGTCTAAAATGAGAAAAATAATAATTTTAAAATTTTTCCAGGAGTTCAATCCACTGGAATTCAAATGAAACGAAAAAGTATTAAGTACGATAAATTAATAACTTTTTTCAAAAAATAGAACTGATTTAAAAAAAAATAAATTAAAAAATGCGCTAATAAAAAGAGAAAAATAATCCTTTTAAAATTTCTCCAGCAAGATGTAGGTCTAGAGAGTGGAATTATTGAAGTCGACGCTCTCTTCCTTAGCTTGTAAGCTTTATTCGTCAATTCGGTCAAATTTTGGGACGAAACTTTTTAATTAGCGCCGACGTCAATGATTCCAGTCCCTAGACCTACATCTTGCTGGAGAAATTTTAAAAGGATTATTTTAGTATTTTTATTAGTAGATACTTTTTTTTTTGAAGTCGGTTCTATTTTTTGAAAAAAATTGTTAGTTATCATACTTAACGCTTTCTCGTTTTATTTTAATTTCAGTAGACTGCACCTATTGAAAAAATTTTAAAATAATTATTTTTTTTTTAGGGAATTTTTATTAATTTGTTTTTTGAAGTTGGTAAAATTTTTTGATGAAGAAAAGTTTTTTGAATGATTTTTTGTTTCTAGCATTAGCGCCAATATTATTTTAAAATTACCAGTTTTTTATTTAAAGGTAACTCCAAAAGTATCATCGATTTAAAAAATAATTAATAAGGCCACAATGGGATCATCCTCTATCATTTAAAAAAAAATTCATCAAAATTAGTGTCCTGAGAAGTTATCTAGGAACAAAAATAAAAAAAAATATATATATATGTAAGAATATGTATTCACATTCTTAAAATAACCACAGTTTCTGTCTGTGTTTCGCACTCGCTGATATAGTGAGTTGCAGAGATCTCTCATATATATATTAGATTTGTATTATATTCATCTATTGATGGATTTTAAGTATGGAAAGATGAAAGATGAGTCTACATGATTCTTCATTATTTTCTAAAGAGCTTACAAATCCATCAATACATGCCAAGCTAGTGGGATGATCTTGAGGAAGAAGGAATGCTAATTAGTAAATGATCAGCTCAGTTCTTTCCGTAGTGCGGCTCCCCCTCGAAGAATGGGGATGTAAGAATATGTATTCACATTCTTAAAATAACCACAGTTTCTGTCTGTGTTTCGCATTCGCTGATATAGTGAGTTGCAGAGATCTGTCATATATATATATTAGATTTGTATTATATTCATCTATTGATGGATTTTAAGTATGGAAAGATGAAAGATGTGTCTACATGATTCTTCATTATTTTCTAAAGAGCTTACATATATTTATCGAATTGATAACCTCTTCTTTTTTCAAGACGATTTAAAATTGATGTTGTTGCAAAAATTATCATATTAAACGGCATTAATTTGTACTTTTTCTTATGTCCCTGAATTTTTTAATGAATTGCCAAATGCATATTAACTAGTTGCTGTTGCAGTATGCTGTAACCAAATACTCTTACATACTAATTTATTGAAAATTTCAATGAAAATTTGTAATTAATACTTTCCTAGGTACAGCATTAATTTCGAATACTTTACTCAAGTAGAACGAAGAAAGACGTCCAGTGAGTTCATTTATACAACAAGAAAAAAATATTTTCTGAGATTACTTATTTGAAACAAATGTTTTTATTTTTAGAGAATTAAAAAACAGTAAGTATAGGTAATCTCTTTATTGGTACTTTACCAATCAAGTGAGACAGATTTATCGTGATCACTTGCAGGTAATCTGTACTCTTTTGCGTTAAAAATATTTCATCACCAAACAATACCTGCCTGAATCAATTCAAGTTTGTGCAGCTGATTACTTTTATCATTTTGCTTCCGAGTTCTTTATATATCGATCTACTAATTACTAAATATTAATATAAACAGATATTTTTATAATGCAAAAAATGTCGAATACTCTGCTAAAATCTTCTAACCTCTTCTTTTTAACTCTCATCTGTCATTAAAAGCAATTGTCTTTATGTATTGGCTGCTGCTTTCTCAATATTTTTAGCACCCTAACCCATACAAAAAAAGTTTCCCTCCAAAATTATCAATTTTTTATAAACATCAAAACATAAGAAGGAGGTTATCAATTCGATCCATATACATGTTACAGGAAAAGTGTGAATAAATGCCTGAAAATTTTTAGGCAATCATGAAATGCCTAGCGATTTCAGGTAAAGAGTGAAAACAGTGAAACATAATACAATTGGCCCACGCATTTCATACATTGTCTGACCACAGTTAGGCAGAGTGTGAACTGATAGGAAAACATTACCTACCTGACATATAAAATGAACAGGTCATTTTAATATTAATAAGGCAAAATGATATAGTTTTTTTTTTGACTTCTCTTTCTTAAAATTTAATTTTTCCTAGTATCTAAAGAACTTCACTCATCTGGATCTTGCCACACAATGGTTATTGGTATGATGGGTTAGTATCAATGAATTAGATACATTTTTGCAACACCTACTGATAAACTTCATTTTTATAAGCACCTTGAGGATGCATAAAGCAGGCGATTTTGGAACCATTTAAAATCTATATATATAAAGTCTTTATACATTGTCTTGGGCGCATGCGTCACTTTATATTATACTGGTCCTTTTAAGCACATAGCTTACGTCCTTATTTTCCGTAATTATATATATATATGTGGGTGTGAGTGTAAACAATATAACTCATCACCACAATAACAGAAGGCAGAGTGTAGAGCGTGTTCTCATTGTTGACATAAGTGTGTGAGCTGAGCTCAGTATTAAATTAGGCAGTACATACCAAGTGTAAAGCTGTGAGTGCAAAAAGTAAGTTTGTAGACTATAAGTCTACTGGCCCACTAGGTGATTGACAAGTGTGTAAACACGCTTGTTTGTCTCAATCACCCATCTCCACACAATATTTTATTTTATTTTTTATTTTTTGTAAAAGTTCCTTTGCTATAGAAGTTTGAACTACTGACATCCGAGTTATCAAACTAGAACCATACCCACTAAGCCACGAGTTCTGGTTGAATAAGATATGATAGTTCGTACTTATATGTTTGCCAATTCCCAAAATATTTATCTCAGTTTTTTTCATTTTTGTTTGTTTTTTAAGGAGTTGTTGTAAAAAATTGTATATGACTCATGTATATAATGAATGATTGACACTTGCGTGATTTGCAGCATGAGCCAAAGGAGAGTGCTGCAAAAATCTCACCCGGATCAAAATCACCTGCTTTATACACTTGTATCACAGATAACTATATTATATTAAAAATATCAAACCTTGTATTTTCTATTTTCAATTTTCACAAACATATTTTACTGTACCTATTTACTCATTGAAATGACAGCTGATAAAAATAATAGTACCTATCTTATCTGGTAGCATTAGTCCAATATCTGTAATTTTTGCAGGTTCAGATAAGAAAACAGCTTAATTTCACAATTTTTCTACCTAACTTGAATTAGGCATTTCGTGAAATGCCTGTTACATACTTTTCCTGATATATACATGGTGTACACGTTTTTTTCTTCAGTATAACTTTTCACCCAGGACACTGATTTTGATGAATTTTCTTAAAAATAATACTCAGGAGGTAATCCCATGGTGATTTCGTATTATTTTTAACAAAATTGATGGAACAAATTTTGAATTATTTTTAAAAATCTGTTTGGTTTATAGCAAAAGTGTCGTTAAGGCGAATGTAAATGTCACGAAAAAGCATGATGTTCAAAAAAATAAGTTTTATAATGAAATTGAACCAACTTCAAAAAAAGAAAAAGAAAATCGTAAAATTGAAAACTACATTAAAAAGATAAAAATAATCCTTTCAAAATTTTTCCAGCAAGATTTAGGAACTATAGAATGATTAAAATCGGTGCAAATTAAAAACTTTTGTCATAAAATTAGACGAAAATTAACGTATAAGCCTACCTACACGATGAAAGTTGATAGAACTTACTTCAATAATTCCAGTTCCTAGATTTTTCTGAAAAAGTTTAGAAAATATTAATTTTTTTCCTTTTATGCATAGATATCTACTTGAGTACCTACCTATGCTAAATCGAATGTCAATTTCGTACAAAAAAGTATTTTTGACGGGAGAAATGAAAAATTCTCACATTCCCTATAGTGAAAGTAAAATACTTGAATTTTATTATGACGTGTATCTATTTGCATTAAGATATTAGAGTCTAATTAAAAAAAATAAAATTAGGATGTTGCGATACGATCGACAATTAGCAACATTTGTCCTGTTCAGTTTCGAACTCGTAAAACTCACCAAAGTATGCTATGTCTGCGCATGTACCTATATATTTATATATTAATTTTGCGCAGTTTATCGAGTAAGTAGGTTATCTTTCATCAGTTAATTTTCATGTATTCGTAGGTTCTGCGAGAATTGCAGTAGTTTTCACAATTTTCGAGAATTTAGATATAATAGATTTTTTAAACATGCACCGATTTTGCTTTAGTTTGACTGAAGGTTGTCTTCCGTGCTTGTTAATTTCGACGAATTCATGACGTAGGACTTTTGTATCTCTAATGCAATGATGAAAAAATATGAAGTGTTAATTGGTCTGGTCAACTATTTGTTTTCTCTCCTTTTATTGTGCTGTGAACAGCAACGTAGAGGCTAGAGGCAAGGAGAAAAAACTGTAGGACGGATTACTTCCTCTTTTTTTTCTTTTTTTCTTTTTTTTCTTTTTTTTTTTAAACAGATCTGGTTTTTATGGCAGTTTTTAACTGATTAATTGACACACATAAGGATTGAGACGTAACAAGCAACACACGAAAAGCGACACAGAGTGGACATACATCACTCTCCTCCCTCACCTTCGTCTGTTCAAACTACTATTTTCATCATTCGGCAGCAATTTATAGTTCTACCCTCTACTTTCTTCTCAAAGAAAGAAAATCTATGCCTATTATTTGGTTTTCAGGTTAGAAATGTAGCAGTGGTTGGATTTGAATCATAAGCATTTTGGGTAAAGAGTAGTGATGTCAAGTATCGACAAAAAACGGGTATCAATACCTTTATTATGCATTATAGGGAATGAAAACAGCTCAAAATGTCGACTTGTTGACTTGTATTTAATTTGGCATAAGGAAGCATTGTATGTAGGTTGTAGAAAGAAGATATTGGCCTGGCTAAACTGAGAGTTATATTTTGCATAAAATTTTTTCTTGTCGATCAAAACTTATTTACGAAAGTAAATAACTGTTTTTATTAACGAATAAAATTTGTTTGAAGGTGTTGGAGTTTAATCGGTTCCTCCGTTTATTCATTGTGTATTCAGCTGTAAAGAAGGTTCGTTTAGAAGGTGTAGATGCTACTGGAATAATAATGTATTCTTGTGCTAAATCCTGCAACTCCGAGAATGCTGTATATTCTTCCCAAAATTGGAGCACATTTGTATTCAAACTTACGTTGTTCGAATCCAAGTATTCGTTGAAGAGAACCTTCGAAAATATCGAAATTAAGTATCGATACTACCGATAGTATCGATCCTTTTCTGCATCACTAGTAAAGAGCATTAGTTGAACATTTGCTGATAGTTTTTGATCAAGCAGTCTATTAATTTTGTAGCACTTGTTGACACGGTGTTAATTCATTGCCATATGTGTGACTAGGTAGGTATAGATTCTCCTTGTATATCGTGAATTATGGATGAGAGAATCATACTAACACTGTTTTTAAGAGTTATGTTGTAAAACTTTTTCATATACGAAAATTTCTTGTATCATAAAATTAAAATGGAACGTTCCCTCCTACCCCCAAAAAATTTAATTAAGAAAATAAAACAATTATTTTTTTGCGAATAAATTACTAACGAAATTTTATTTAAAGAAAAATAAATAAAATTGTCACCCAAACAACGAAAAATAAGTTACCAACAAGCAACAAATCAATTTTACTGAAATGAGATAATGAATTATTAATATTAGGTTTGTTCGTGGTGACGAATTCTGTAAGTACAGATTCTGTAAAATTGGGAGATCTATTTCACCAAATAAACAATATTTATAGCTTTTACTCGGTTTACTTGGTAATTTGAATTTCAGTGGAATACGTCCCATCGTCCTTCATTTTAAAGAATCTCTAGTTTGTCAACCTAAACAAACATATGAAGTCTTTTTTTTTTCTTAATTGATTATTTAACAAAAAATCGAGCCATGCAAGAAGTTGATTGAGCTGTGTAAGAAAGTAATCAAATCGTGCAAGAAAGTCAATTTGCAAGGGCACATGCGAGAAATTGTATTTTTTCACGTCCTTTAGAAATTTCTTACTTTTCCTTCTGTAAAGGAATCCAAAAAAACATTGTTAGATACTGGGTACATTCCTCTTTTACCCCATTCATACGAACAAGATGCGCGTTCTTTATACACAAATAGGAACCCCTACATCTATTGAAGACACCCTTTTATTACACCAGCCATTTTGTAGTCTACCTTGATTCACTCTATTTATTTTCCAATAGAGGCAATAAAAGGTCTACCTTATGACCAATCAGTATTGACGCGTACACAATTTTGACTATTTTAAGGTGACCAGAACAACCGCCATTTTTTGTGTTTGCTTGTACTAGGAATATATTCCAATATGGCCCAACACTGAAAAATGACGTACAAAAACACTTAAACTAAGTTGATGGGCCCAAATACCGAGTACTGTCCTCGAAATGCTTTGTGATGCAAAGACATAAAATATTAAATAACAATACTATCGGAGACACTGAAGATCTAGGCGCCAGATAATACTCAATATTCACCTTATTCACCCCTATAGCTGATATTAAAATTTGGAAAAATTCTTGCATTAAATTAAGGGTTTGACAGTCTCATTTACTTCCCTCTGGGAACATACCACACTTTGCCAGGTCAAACCTCTGTATTAGAATCGATCTGGTAAACTCATATTTTTCTTACTTTGATACTTGAGTTTAACATTGGAATAATATTATTATTTGTTTTGGGGTAAGTTAAAGTCGGTTTAAGTGAGTTGAGTAAATTTAAAGTCAATTTTGTGAATTTTATTTCTTTAACAAAAATAAAATTCTACATATTGAAATAAATTCGATCTTCTAATTTATTATCAAAACAAATTCCCTTGGCTGAGATCAATCTTGGATCTACCTCGATCGAACTCTACCCAAGGCAAGAACCCATTCTTCCTGGTCCATAACGACATGCTTTTAGGGTGGATGCGGCAAAAATTTCTTTTATAATACCTACTCACTCGAAAAGTAGGCTTTTTTTCCACAAAAATCAGCGCAATTTGTAAACGTTTCTCCCAACCAGCACATTCTATCCTCCAAAATATTTTTGTGACACACTAAATCATAAAATTTATTTTAAAATAACAATTATTATAATACACGGCACTGCTGATTTGCATAAATTGATGTTAATCTTTGAATATCAAATTTGTAAAATTTGCTATAATTATCTCAACACTGCGTAAAATGCAAAAAATTGCGCATGTGTTTGTTTACTTTTTACTCCAGTGTCTTGGCTGTGTGTACGCACTTTCAATTTCATTTACTTTTTGCACTACGTTTTCTACATTTCTCATCGCACGAAAAATTACATTTTTCTCCAGGTTTTCTTACAACTTTTATGGGTGAGTATTACGAAAAATAGTGAGCGACACACGTGCAAAGTAGATGATTGCTACGAGAGTAATGCTGGCAGTACGAGCCAAATTGCATCACAAATAACTATTATTTACTTCTAAATGTCAAATTAAAGATCTCTGCTTAAAATAGAAATTGGGCTTTTGTCCGGCACTCTTTCATGAAAAATAAAACACAATTGAAACGTCCTGAGTAATTTTTTTCTGATTTCCTTTTGGTTCTTCTTTTTGTTTTTGTAGTTAAATTGATTACGTGTATTCTAATATTGGAATGGAAGAGGACAGGAGAAGATAATTTTATGCTGTTTGTCCTGAACTATCAAAATATAATCAAGCAAAAGCACAAAAGTTTTAAGACGCCGAAAATGAGACCGCAGCAGTAGATGATTGTGGCATTTACATTATAGTGGGAAAATTATTGCATTTGAATCAGAAATTCTCCCAAAAATATACAAAAAAAAAATGTTTTTATCATAAACTTGATGCTTGACATTTTACCTCATTCGTAGCTGTATTATTACTGGAAGCCAATGCGTTGAAATTAATTTCATCAATTTAAAAGGTCAGGAAAGAGTGTAACGAGAAAAATCTTGCACAATTCAAACACTCTAAAGTTCTCCTCTCCTGTGTATCATGTGAGCTCAACAGAATATAAGGTATTAGGTGATAGGTACCTACTTATCTATCTGAAAAACCAGATTAGGTATCCAATTAAAACAACATCTGTTACCGACCATTTTCCCGAATACCATTTCTCGAATGGTCATTTTCCAGGCCTGTTATATATTCGAAGGACTATTTGATCCAACTGATTTTCCCGAATGACTATTTACCTGACAGACTTTTTCCACAAATGACTGTTTACCTAACAAATTTTTTTCTTGAAGGACTATTTACCAGCAAAATTATTTTCTAAAATCTATTTTATCGAAGACTAATTTCCCAATTTCGCCTTTTAGTGTACATTACATATTTATCAGTAGGCTTAATACTTATATATATATTATTTATCTATCTATGGTATGTATACTGCAAATGATGGTCCACAAGCTGCATATCAGAGATTACATTTATGCACAATCCTAAGTCTAAATAACTGTAGACTGGGTAAACTTGAATTTTTTTGAGGGGTAAAATAAAAATTTTTTAGAAACACTTTCATGGGGAATTTACCTTTGAAATTCTTTCTAACTTCAATAGAACAGACGACAACGAATTAGCCATTCAATTTCACTTTGTCTTTATTACAAAATCAATTAAGATAGGTACTACTAATAAACGAATTTAGAGAACTTGAAAAGCGTGTCAAAAGTGAAACTGTGAAAAAGTTGAACATCCTGCATTGTACCCAACAACAAATTTCAAGACCTGGAAGAATGGAAACTCAGCTGAAAAATCGAAAAAATTAAAATTTTTGACATAAGTACTTAGTACATTTTTTCTCTTAAGAGATTCATTTTATACATATTTTTGGAAAAATTACCATTCGAGAAAAAAAAATCATTCAGGAGAAGTAACCATTCGAAAAAAATGCCATTCGAGAAAATGGTGGAAATATCAGTTCGAAATAATGACCATTTGACATTAACGTTTTTCCGGAAAATGACCATTCAGAGATTGAAATTCGGGAAAATTACCGGAAATCTATAACATAGGTTATGGACCTTAAAAAATGGTTTATTCTAAATTTTGGAACTTAAATAGGAATAATTTGATTTTGGATGTTCTGTCAAGAAGAGGTGCCCGGTAAAGGTTGGTACTTATAGGCCAAAAACCTAGGTACTCTGATCTAATGTACATAAACTGGGTGGCTGCATCCCTGGAAACATTTGTGTGTAGGCACTTCATCCATAGTTAATTTGTTATACAAATCATAAATACATGAATTTGAAAAGGGAAAAAACGTGCTCAAACTGTGTCCTTTTTGAAAGAACATCCACTAGAAAATCATTTAAGACAGTACTATATATCAAAAAGTGGTTGAATAAAGGAATTCAAATACGAATAAAATTTGAACCTCTTATCTTGTAATTCATGGACACTGACAGTTGAGCGAACATTAAAATAAAATTTGGGGAGTGGATCTACTTCCTATTGGTTGTGGTCCTTACGAAGAGCAAATTGCAAAACTATTACTTATGTTCATTTCAAACCAACCGCTTCAATAATTATGGATTTCTAATTAAAACAGCTTTATAATTACCATACGTCATTAAGAATTATTATCACATACCAGTGGCATCGTTACTGCCCTCTAAGTAAATAGTAAGTTTTTCTATCAGTTGCATGGTTGCATCTTACAAAAAAAATTTTCTATTTTACCTCTTAAAAAAGTCGATATTCAAAAATTATTCAGCATTGTTATTAGCTTATACTTTGTGACGTCCGAAAACGAATGTACATCCTGAGTATAGGTGTTTGATATCACGATTTGAAGTATATCAATGAGTCTCGATTAATCGTAGAGTCGAGACCACAAGTCAGCTCAAACAATTAGGCCACCAGCCTACCAGCAAAAGCTCCCAAGGCCTACGAAGTATGTCGGGCAATTTTGAGTAAGCGGAATGAATAAGTTGGCCGACCCATTATTACAGTTCACATTTTTATTACAGTTAAAAACGTTACTTACAATATGGTAAAAGAGTATCTGGTAGTGCAGGTATCACAGAATCGTATTACCTCGTGGTCATTGATGTCTGGTGAACCAACAGATTCCAACTAAGTGTGTTCGTTGTTGGAATCTAAAACAGTATAACAGACTGTACAGTTTCTGCTAACGGCATTCACATTTGTATAGTTTTGGTAAAAACAACTTGAAAAAAGGGTGACTTGAGGTCGAAACAAAAGCTGTAGTATGTCGTGAATAATATTTCGTAATCACGACAAACGGATTTCATCACGTATAAAACGAAACTAACTGTTCACAGTTTAACCAAATTTGCGAACAGTCGAGAGATAAAAGTGTTGGTTCACCGATGACCGAGATTTGAGAATATACATGTCACCACATTTTATAATAGTAATCGATTGATGTATTTCATTATCTCGTAGAATGGGAATTTATTTCCTCGTGGAATTGATGTATTTTTGTTGAGACTTACCGATAGTATAATCTTAATGTTTGTGAGCTGTTCCCTATCGTAAATCATAATAACAATCGTAATTCGGTGGTGGCGTGAAAGGAAGGCTGTAGGTAATTAGATGTCACAACTTATACTTCTATGTAGGGCAAATACAGCGTACGAAGTGAATGTTAATAAAATCATTTCATTCGCTTCAAAATAGTTCCACACTGAGTCGCATATAGAGAAGGAGAATTTCATTATTTTGGATCTGTTTTCCCTCACACCCCTCTTTTCCGCATATTTTCTCTAGGGATTAAATTTCGAATGTTCGGTTAGTTACATCGGAACTGCATTCTTTAATTTCGTCTCCTTATACAGAAAGAATATTGTCTTATTTCTATTGATAGAACATTTTATTAATGTCTCGTCGAAGAAACAACCAGAAAAAAATTAAACGTATTGTTATAACGACACGTAATTAATGAATTTAGGTCTAATAAACTTCATCGTAACGTTCGAATACAATATTCATCGCTTCGTAAAACTATAATCGACTATAAATTTCCCGTCATTCAGTTGGTGAATTTCTTACGATTTATAATATTTACCTACGTACCCACTCGATATTTGAATACACCGCACCGGTCGTAGTCGTAAATTTGTGGATTATAAAATTTCATAATATTTCAGTTAACCTTCGTGAAAATAGGTACACAAAGGGGAGAAAAACAAACGGTAATAAAATTTTTGGGTACAAGGTGAATCGTATGTAGGTACCGAGTTATGGGAATAAAAAAAAACGTAGGTAAGTACCTACGTACCTGACCAAGAAACTTATTGTGAGAAATTTCTCGTTATTATCCGAACTCTTTTGATAGATATGCTCTCTTTAGTGAAATTTTGTCGTTGTTTTAGGCCTACTTGAGAATACTGCTTGGTTCACGAGTGCTCCAAACGATTTTCAATCATTGGATGTCTGCATGTAGTGCCGGATCCAGGATTTTCTAAAGAGGCCTTATACTAATTCTAATTTTTATTTGGCTTTCCAATTATTTATACTCCTATACCCCTTCCACCTGGTAACCAAAATCTACTACTATTAGCCTATGTAGACGATTTCGTGACTGAGTTTTTTTAGAGACAAGGAGCGTACAACTCCTTGGCCCCTACAGGTTCCGTAGCTGCCTGCATGCTTATCCATATTTGTTCTCACGTTAAATATCATTCTTATTCGATCAGTTCTATAAGATCTAATGAAAATTTATAGAAATGGTTTCTTAAATCCACCACTTAAATTTCTAATTATTAATAAAATGTTTAATGCATTTTTTTGAAAGAAATCACTCCTTGTAACTGGTTTTTTATCGTTAAACCTGCTTCAACTTCTTAGTAATGGAATTGTAGCAATGTGTTACGTGTATTGGATGCAAGAAGCTGGATTTTACAACCGTTTATTGCATTCTCGCCAAATATTGATACCTGCTAACTTTTTTAAGATTAAAAATTAGGTATACTAAATATTGTTTTCTTAAACTATTTTTTACGATAAAATTAATGTTGACGATGATATGGGAAAAAAACAAATTTTGATAGCACATTTTCCATACATGCCACGATGATTAACTGGATAAAGATTTTAGGCTAAGACTTTTGTCAGGAGTGTGTCATTTTAGAGGCTCATCCCCTTCCATTTTTGAAGAGGATATTATGGTACAAATTTCTATCGAATGAAAAGTTCGAATTGTTTTTACCAAGATTGAGTATTGAAGAGCTGTAGAAAATCAATGAAAGGAAATCGGTGTTCAAATATCCACGTCTGACCATCTTCGACAAATCGACAGTGGTGGATCCAGAACGTCATTTTGAGTAGAGGAGAAATGTCAATAACTTTGATGAGTTGACTTTTTTTCTTTTAGTCTTTAACACAAATTTTCACAGTTTTTATCCGGATACCATGTCATACTTCCGTTTTTCCATTTATTTTTTTTTATTTTTTTTTTTTTTGCCATTCCTTATTTTGTTTCTGGATCTGCCACTGCAACAAATAGATAAGTACCTAAAAGAATTTAGTTAATTTACGAACAAACTTTCGAGTGGAGGAAAGGTTTTTGAAAGAACAAAATCAAACGCCCCATATCTACGCCTTGACCCTGAGGTGGCACGAGGAATTGTTTGTATGGAATTCTTCATTCTTTTAGAGCTATTTAAGGGAACAAAAAATTTACAGATCTTGCATCAAATGCAAAGATCGTGATAATTAGAAAATTAATGATTGAGACGACCAGAAAAAATTTTTTGAATAAGCTTCTTTATTTCCACATACGAAGAGAGCACAAAAAAAAAACTCCATCAATTTCCCGTCACCGTGAACTGCAGGATGTATTTTTCTTCGTGATGTTTTATTAAATTTTTTGAGAATATACTCCCCTTCTTGTTGACCCTACTACTAGAAACAAAAAAAGCATTTTTTAAACTTTTATTGACATGGCATTAAAATTTCGCTCGTACAAACTTCTAAACAACATTTTTTTCACATATTCTGAAGGTTTTTCCACTGAAAATTTTTATTTTTTTTCACAATGGGTTTTATGGATATGGATGATGCAAGTCTTATATGAGCTATTGGGCCATATTCTTAAATGTTTTTTTTCACTAAATTAAAGCACTTAATTAACCTTTTCCTTATATTTAAGTATTGAAACTGCAGATTAAAAATCATTTGAGTGATTTTTTTTTTTTTCACTTTGAGATCGACTAAGTATATAGCCAATAGTTTAGCATATTATAGCCCTAAAAATGAAGTCATTTCGTTGGCTAATAAGAAAAGCTAGCTCCAAATTAATGCTACTAATGGAGAAGAGAAATTAGCATTTTTTAATCGATAAGCAGACCATTTTAACCAAATATGAATAACTGAGAGTATAACTAGTGGCTACCTAGCGAATGCTTTTTAGTGCATAACTGTAAGAGTATGCTACGTATAACCTGAATTTTTCATCAATTTCTTGAGAGTATACTCCGTATTTACTTACTTACCAAATCTTGCAGAAAGTTTGAAAAAATATTAAAAATTACTTCAGCCAATAAGAATTGTAAAAAAAAAAAAAAAAAAAAAGCACCTTGAAATGTGAGAAAAATCAACTATACTCCATTCAGCTAGACTGGCAAAACATAACGTATGTATATGGATGTGAGGTGAATAGAAAAAGTAATTATTCGCTATTTGGAACAAATTAGCCATCAATTTTTCTATCAAAATTGTTGGTTTTCTGTTTGCTTTTCCTTGCTCGATAATACAATATTGCTCATCTCATTTTGACAGTCTCTCGCTTAAAGGAGTATAGAATAATTCTGAAAGCCATAAAAAATCCCGAAACCTTTAAAACTGGCAACCTTGTCTGTATGTAATAAAATTCAGGACAAATTTCAAAGTAGAAATTTTAAATGGTATACCTAACTCGAGGCTGCACTTCAAAAAAAAGTTGAGTGAGGTGAGCCAAAAAATTTTTGGTATATAATTTTATCAGACTATTTTTCATGAAAATCATCAAGTTGGAGTATGCAGATAGTGCAGCATCCGACCTCCTCGAGCTCCTCCGTGGTACATCACCACTCGAAGGAGCCACGCGCCGCCGCTGTCTGTGGCATAGTTTGTGCTTTGATTTTAGGTCACTCAAGGAAACCCCAACGTTAGCATTCAAATTACGGCTGTATGTCTTACTCCGGACTAAGTCGTTCAAATTTTAATACATTGTCAATTCGATATCAGCTAGTCAAATAATTGGCATAATATTCAATGGAAAAACCCGTTTTTTTTGTTTTTTTTTTTTTTTTTTTTTTGCATTCACCTGTCTTGGTGCGAGAAACTAAAAGGAAAAAAAAAAATCAACCAATAAGAAAAAACACTCTTCGGATTAAGAAATAATTTTAGTGTATGTAGGGTAGATACTATAATATGTATAGATACATGTATACGTGTATACGTTGACCTTTGCACACCTTTATTTATTCAACAATTTATCCATAACGAAGTGAAAATAATTTTTTGTCTTGTCTTGTCTGTCGGTGAATAACCATTTTGCACAAAATAAAATAAAATAAAAAAGAGAAAAAAAGTACATAATACGTGTGTACGCGTTTTATGGAAACGTGCTCAAATCGAGAGAAAAGTATTTTCGATTCACCATCTCTCTGTATAGGCTACAATGGTATAGATATACGTTTCCTGTTGGTCGTGTATGCAAAAATATCGACTTTGTTGTGTCCGCTTTCGATACGGTTCTACGATTATGTGTTATTGAAATGACCAAAAATGTTCGATATATATATATATTATATTAATGCAAAGTTGTTTGCTATTCTCTTGTATGTATATATACACAGCTATATATACGTATATATTTTCGAATGTAAACTACTTTAAAACAGTTGGCTGGAGTGAGAATAAAATGGAGAGAGTATGCCAGTACAAGTGTGGCACTGTTTAGTGTTTATCAATTATTTTTTTCGTAATCGAGCTAAATATTGTAAATAACAAAAACGTTCGAAATTATAGTACGGACGTGTTTATGGAGCTATTTTTAAAAATAAGTTCCTTTATTTTGTATCGTCGTGTCAGGCGAAAACATAAGTAAGACCTAGTTATTAAATGCTTCCTCAACAAAAAGATGGCGGCTGGAAAAACGATTTGTGATTTTATTACGAGGGTCACTATAGGCGACATGTTTTCTTATCACTGAAAATGATTTTTCTGAAGGACGATTTTGACATTCACGACCGACAAACTTCTATCACTTTTTATCCAGAGAAAAGTTATCGATACATTTTAGATATATTGTGTTATAATATCGATATGATTTTATTTTATCGAAAGAAATTAGTCTAGGCGTATTGATGTATGTATATATCAGCGCCTTAAATATGTGGAAAGATATTTTCCGCATTCCACGGCGAATAGAAATTGGCGGAGCTGTTGCCATACTTATACCTACGTTTGAAATATTGGAAGTACCAATTTCCATATTAGTCACTGTAGTATGTGGGGCCCCTTTTGACCTCATTTTTTTACTACAGTAAAGTCGGGTATTACGGAAAGGGTGGGTAATATGGGAAGATGCCTTAACTCAAAATTTAAAGGGAGCAATCTGGAAGTGATAAGCTAAATAAGTAGTATTAATTAGAAAATAAACGTATGTGATAAAAATAACTTGTTTCTTATCCCTATTTTTGATCTGTGACACTATTTGTTTTTTTTTTTTCGGGTTGAAAATATTTTTATCATAATTTTCAACTTGCACAAAAAAGTGGTTTAAATCAATCAATTCCAATCTTTTTTTTTTCCGTAGACAGCTGAGTAAGAAATTTTTTCGAATATTCTATTTGAATTTGAATATATTTCATTTGTTTTCATTGAAATTCATAAATTGTAAAAAAGTTTGATATTGACTAATATAAAAAGGTCCTTTCCGTATTACATTCCAATTTTTTATATGTAAGCTCTTTAGAAAATAATGAAGAATCATGTAGAAACATCTTTCATCTTTCCATACTTAAAATCCATCAATAGATGAATATAATACAAATCTAATATATATATATGACAGATCTCTGCAACTCACTATATCAGCGAGTGCGAAACACAGACAGAAACTGTGGTTATTTTAAGAATGTGAATACATATTCTTACATCCCCATTTTTCGAGGGGGAGCCGCATTAGGGAAAGAACTGAGCTGATCGTTTACTAATTAGCATTCCATCTTCCTCAAGATCATCCCACTAGCTTGGCATGTATTGATGGATTTGTAAGCTCTTTAGAAAATAATGAAGAATCATGTAGACTCATCTTTCATCTTTCCATACTTAAAATCCATCAATAGATGAATATAATACAAATCTAATATATATATGAGAGATCTCTGCAACTCACTATATCAGCGAGTGCAAAACACAGACAGAAACTGTGGTTATTTTAAGAATGTGAATACATATTCTTACATATATATATGGTTTTAGTCCAATGATGAAGCCACAGATGATGCTGAATGCATCCTGCATCAAAGGCGCAGAATTATTTTCCAAAATTAGACTAGAAAAAGAATATATTTGGTGCAGTAGCTGTGAGTTATGGGCATATGAAGATTGTGCTGGTGTCAAACTAAAACATAACATCTGTGTGTGTGATTATTGTAGATAATTCGGATATCTGTTTTAATTTTTAATGTTTGGACTTTTAAAAAAAATAAAATATGGGTTTTAATTGCAATTTTGAAAAAAAAATACTACCTGCCTATTTTTCAAAAGTATAAATTTGGAATTGTTTAAAAAAAAGTGATAAGATTTTTAAAAGGAAAGTGGAATTACTAGGGGTTGATGATATCTATACCAGATTTTTTAAGGAATGTATTTTCAAAATTTCAAGTTTTTATATTACATAGGTATCAATTTATGTGGGTTAAAAAAAACATCCATATTACCCAACTTTACTTTACCTATTTATTTATTTTCATTTTTCTTTAATTTAATAGCAATTCCTGAGTCATTTAAACTCACTTTTGAACTTTGTTGAGGAATATCACTATAATAAACATACAAGCCGTTAATTTGTTCGTTAGAATTATTTTATAAAATTATTTCCACGATATTATTTCGCCAATTATTCTCTCATATTCAATGCGCATGCGTCACTACCCGCAGCCATATACAGACACAAAAAAAATGTTTATTGCTTCCTCCGAAACAACGAATTCTACAGTGTTACCTATATGCCAATAAAAATCCACGGTTGACAAAATTCAAAGTGCCACTCGGGCTACTTTAGAGTTTGTATTTTATGTAACAAGCTGTAACTGGCAGCTTCACTTGCGTAGTATCTATTCATCCTTATTTTAACAACCGTTTTGTAGTCTTAAAGGTTTCAAGAATTGTTTCAATTGAAAATTCGACTCGACGAAAAAATATACCCTGCGTTGTAGCACTCAGTATCTGATAAATACATCCCTTAAATTCACAAGGGTAGTGTACATAAACACAAAGCAAATTACAACAAAAAGTATGCTTTGGTTGGCTATTTAGCGCCGGAATGTCTAACCATAAATCATCTTTCTTCACTGGTCCAGTACAACATAGTTAAAACTTTTGATCCATATCTTTGCACATTCGAATATAATAATTATGGGTTTATTTAATATATTACTATGAATTAATTCTTCAGTTAGACGCTATGTTCGAATAAGATGTGGTGTTTCTGAAGTTTTTAGCACTGTTTTGTCAGACAGCCTCACAGATTTTGAATGAGAAATCATCTTCTTTTTCATGATTTATTAGCTACTGTGGTGATGTTCTTTTTGTAGTTCTTTGGCACACCCCACCATGGTAGCGAAGGGAGTAAGGAATGAAATTTTTGGTGTGTTATTTGGAATCACCTACAAACCCATTCATGAAAATTTACTCCCTGATTTCATCAGTAAAATTATTGATGGATGTGTAATTTATGAAGTAAAATGAAATAGGTACGTGAAAAAATTTCTTGGGAATACCTAAAAGAATGTATTTGGACACATATTGCCCCCTTACCCCTCTAAATATAGCCACTTTTAGAGTATTTTATTCACTTACATTTCTTCAAATTTTGCTGATATAATGCAAAATTTGAACTTAATATTATTACCAATGAACTTCGTATCCTTCGTTGTCTCCTAATTTGGAATGGTGGACAATTTTCCCGCCAAATATTTTTTATTTTAAACCACAAGTTTTGCTCCTAAGATCTCTAAAATTTCACTTTTTTTATTTAGATATATAAGACGTTCCATATTTTCCAACTCCGAAATTGCTTTAATTTTTTTAATTTTAAATACGCACATTTCCCCTTCTCTTATTATATATGGTTATACGGAAATATACGTATATACCTAATTTATTTAATATTGGACTCTACTAGTCGAGGGAAAGCATTGACGTTAAAAAATACATATGTTATTATGTTGTGGGGACACAGTAGGAAAGGTATACCTAGACTATGTAGTGAAAAAGATTTTATTAACACCGTTACAATATCATGAAAGAAAAAAAATAAACGAGTCATCTTGTCTGCGATGGTTTCAATTTATACACACGTCAATGAAAATCGATTACATAAAATCGATTTGCAGAAGCGTTAAAAGGTAGCGGATACTTCCTAATAAGCAGCGTACCTTTCTGTAAAAGATTCGATTATCAAATTTCCAAAATGGAGAACAAGAAAAACACATACAAATACGTGAAATAGCATGGAGTACATTGAAAATACGGGAGTGAATAGAATCGACTGGCATTTTCTCTTTTAAAAAGTGAGAGCCTCAAGTCAAATTCTAGACGTGTTTTCGTAATATTCTCACTGTACTTTTATGATCTAATTTTGGGTGTAAGCACATTTTTTTCGTAGAAATATTAGCTCGCTTATAATAAGATATTTAAAAAGAGAAATATTTTATCGAAATATGAATAATTAGGATTTGTTTTAAACTTATGAATAAATTTAGGAAATTTCATTCCAATAAAATTTCATTCCAATAAAATTTCACTGATTGTTGAAAAAGTCTTTGTTCAAAAACACGCATTTCTACAAAACCGAAATAGAAATTCAAAAAAATTCTTGAAACCGTTAAAAAAAATTATCCATCTCGTTTTAATTATGCTAATTAATTTCAAATACTACATAATTTTCGACTTTATTTTAGTAAAGCATAATTGAATTTTTTTGTCAAAGGAGACCTATCTCCTTCAGAAAATATTTCAGTAGTTCGGGCATTAAGTATAGATAATTAGGTGCTGAGGTCAATAAACCAATATTTAAATGAGGATTCTGTGTAATCCATTAAATTTTTTTATTTTAATAGGATCTACGAACAGAAAATTGAAAATAAATTTTCTTACTCTAATTATAAAAGGTGATTATAGTGACACTTGTGTTTAGTACCTACAAGAGCATGAACCTGTCTTATAAGCTCGTATAATTATAAATACCTAGGAAAATCGTTATTTTTTGAAAACATTTCATGAAGTTTTGGATAAAAAATATCAAAATAGATTTTGAACTTTTTCTTTGTTGATTTATTTATTTATTTTTTATTAATCAGAGGTTTCAAGTAAAATTTACAAAAAAAAAAAAAAAAAAGGCGAACGACAGAGTATCACTTGAATCGTGTAAAATTTAGTGTCATAAAAATAGAAATGGCGAATTTTTTGGGTAGATGGAACCATACTTACAATAACTTATGGTGGAAAAAAAAGTGTTTTTACAATATACGTAGCAAAATGTCCGATTAGGTTTCTTTTTTATGGTATAAAAAGTAGAATTTTCAATCAGGAAGAAAAAATTTTTTGGGGAAGCAAAACTGCTCTTTCCAACCAATCAGACACCTTCCCTA
Organism: Ericerus pela; assembly: GCA_011428145.1. Lineage (NCBI taxonomy): Eukaryota > Metazoa > Arthropoda > Insecta > Hemiptera > Coccidae > Ericerus > Ericerus pela. The sequence continues at coordinate 1,529,676 of WOFM01000193.1, read as the reverse complement.
ATCGCGCATGCGTATGTATTGTAAAAAATAGCATTCGCAACCCGAGCGAAATGTGAGCGACCTTGACTCATGTAATTTCCAATACTTAACTGCAGCTCAAGTTGCAAATCACAACTCGTCAAGGATCGCTGACTTTGCACTCTCCTAGAAAAATATACTATTTTCACATATCAATGGTTAATAGGTGGGGTAGAGGGAAAATGAACTCTTTGTTGGGAGGTCAACAGAATTTACAGAAACCCAATTTCCCTGTGGCTCTTCCGAAAGTTATAAATAGAAAACGGATTTCTGAGCACCAAAAAATCTAAAATTTGGCGCTAAAAACTTTAATTTCGGCATTATCAGCATTTAAAAGAAATCCCACTTAAAAAGTAGACAATTTATATGACAATTTTGTAAATTAAAAATACAGTAAAATTCTGTAAATACGTTCGTACATAAAACGTTTTCCCGCTTAATATACTGTTTTGTCCTAGTCCTTTGATCTGGTGTACCAAACATAGGCAAGTAAAAGTTCCCAAGTACGACGGTACGATGTTACAGGGTATGAAATTTTCCCACATGATATTTTTTTTCAGGCAGGTCTGACCAAGTTTTTCAGAGAATTAAGGCCCAACTTTTCCAAATTTAACTCCAGTTTTTAAAAATTGTTGAAAGTTCCATATTCTTGGGCATAAGTATTGAACATACCTATAATTACAAATTATATCAAAATTTTTGTCTTCTTCAGTTTTTTCCGCTAAAACATTTAAAAAAAAAAGTAATTAATTATTTTTATCAAATTTTGAGCTCTTTTTAATATCCTGTGTATTACGTTTTCCCGCATATTATGTTTTTCCACCATGGTCCCTTGAAAATGTATTAACGGGGGTTTACTGGATTTCTGATTATGCAGCACCAACAGTGGTGGATCCAGAAAGTCATTTTGGGGGGAAAATGTCAAAATTTTTGGGAAGCTGAACTTTTTTTTTTCTCTTCAACTAATTTTCTTATAGTTTTTAACTCAATTCTAAAGTTCTATTTTTTCCCTTAATTTTTCTTTTTTTTTTTAATTTTTTTGGAATTTGGGGGGAAATTTTCGCCTGGAACCGCCACTGATCAGCAATAAATTTTTTTTTCACATTTTCTTGCGTAAAACGATGTTGTCTATGACTTGAAATATATTTGTATTCAGAAAAAGAAGAACATTCTACATCCATTGATACTAGTGGAGCAAGCACATACGCATTTAATATTATAGGATCTCGAGACACAATAGTACGAATTAAGACTATCATTTAGAGAGCACTCGATTTTTTTAAAAGTAAAATGTGAGAATTTTTTGAAAAAACAAAGTCACTTTACACATTTTTTCTCCTGTCTCCTCTGACCCACCCCCATCAAAAACACAATTACAACCAACTTTATCAGCACCAAAAAACACAATGTTTCTGCGATATGAAGGGTCGAGATCCAGATCCTTTGGCCCCTTTATCTACGCCTTTTATTCCAATACTAACAGCTATATTTTGGAACGATACTTAAGTAAAGATTTGCTACTTAAATAATATTTTGGCTGTGACTTCTAGGTATAAGTACAGAATAAACCTGGTTGAATGAGTTCTTAAGTCTAACTTAACTTTAAGAAATGTTCTAGTCCACGGGTGTAAAGTCTGATTCAAATTTGACTGTTTTCATGCTACTAGCAAACGACTTGGGGTACTATTATGTTAACAGTTAAAGTTACTAGCCATTTTTGCTTTTTAAGTCGATTTCAACTTAGCAAATTATCATATGAGATTCTAATGAGATTCTTAGAAGACTGTCTACCAAGCTAAAGTTAACTTAAATGGCTAAAAACAGCAAACTGATTTTAGGTAAGACTTTGGACGCAACTTGAGCATTAACGCTTACACTCACGCTCATTATCAACAATTTTTGATACTGAGTGTGAGAATTGAGAATTTTTATACGGCAATGCACAACACTCATGTCGTGCTTGCAGTCCAACTGTTGACAGAATAGTACCGCAAATAGTTCACTAGTAGCTACAAAACCATCCAAGTGTGAATGAGGCTTAAGTCACCAAGTTAAGGCATTATTACAACTACGTACGAGCATGTAATTGTACCGATAAAGATTCAGATTCCATAATGGGGTCTCAATCATCATCACTATCATCACGCGCACATATATTGGCTACTTAAGTACCTAATTAGCTATAAAGGCTCTCTTTCATGGCAACACTAAAGCCTAATGTATACTATAATAATCTATCACGATAGTTGATGTCATGCTAGTAAATTATCGCGGTGTAGTCAGTCACCAGCACAAAAAAACACGACACTATCACACAGAGGTGACAGCTAGCCACACTATCTTGTTAGTACTATCGTGATAGTATTATCATAGTGTACAAAATTAAGATTTAGACACGACGTCTGTGTCGTGACAGTTATTGCTGATAGGGCAGTGTCATTGTGAGAACATCTACAGTCACCACACCAGATCTCGCCAAATAAAAAATTTCTGATTTTGATTTTGATGACACCGTTTAGTGGCACTTAACTGACGTTGCTGTGAAAAGGAACCTTAGCATTACCTGATATGATTCAGAGTTTTTCGTTTTTGGAGGAGTTCCAAAAGGTGGATATAGATGTTCAACCTCCCCCGCCCCGCCAGAGCCAGACCAAAACTCTGTAACTCTACTCTGCGGTAATGGCGAACGAACGAGCGTTGGCAAATTTAATGACCGAAAACCCACCCCTTCTAGAATCTTGATTTCAGTACGCCACCACAATTTTGGTCGAATGGCACTATGGTTACTTGTACGGTGTACAGTTTCTCGGCTAAAAGGCCAATAGATAATGGACTTCAAAAATGATTCTTCGCCGGCACTTCTTCAGCAGTTGGTCGATTTTCGTGGTTTGTCGTCTCAGTTGATGAAATCGTAATTTTTGTGCCTGACGCATGGCACATTGGTCGAGTTGGTGCAGCCATTAACTGCAATACCTACGATCGTATTTTTGCTGGCGATGGCGGTATACTATGCTGTTGTGTTCGCGACGAATTAGTATTCATCGTCTGTCGGAAATCGTGAGGTTAAGAGATCGCACACAGCAATAATAATGCGAAAAAGACCATTATCTTGCCCATGTTGCGGTGGTACGACGAAATCGTCCGATTGTTGTACGTCCTGTGAGAATATTTGGCAGTGCAAAAAAAAAAACAAAAAAAAAAAAAAAAAAACCACCAAACAACCGGTGGCGTTTAAATTTGTTATTTATTTTTTATTTTAAGGTTTAAGGTTACGGTCAAGGGCGCAATTGTGTGCAGCCGGGTGCTTGCGAGAGCGTAAAAATTATCTTCAGTGCGCACACAACAAATCGGGTGAACCGATTCGGCTGTGGCGAACCATTTGGAAAAATTGCACGTTTTTTTTTTTAATGATAAAAAAAATTCGGTACGAACGCGCGTGCCATTATTATTCTGGTTGCTGGCTCGTAAAGTTGAGGGAGTGTTTTGGGGACTTGCGAGAGTGTAGGTCAGGAATAATTGGTACGGCAACATACGAAAATGTCGGTATTTGAAACGATATATATCCTATAGGTGAGATAGCTAAGTGTAGGTCTGTAGGTACCAACCCACTTCTTCGAAATAAGTTTGGATTCAGCATTCTTCGATGGAGAGAATTTTCAAACCATAAATCCCAGTGATAAATAATTACATAATTTACAATTTGCGAGACATTGTTTCGCTCGTTTGTGTTTTATTTTTTATCTTGAATACAATCTGAAATGGGTTCGGGTGCTTAAGCTACCACTTGAGTAAACCGGAAATTAACTTTGATAATACATATATGTGTAGTACTGAATCAGTGAAGAACGATGATTTTTGGTTAGACTTGCCGGCGCTAAATAAGCAACCACTGCATACCTTTTGACGTACTTTATACTACGTTTATGTACGCTATCCTTGTGAATTTAAGGGATGACTTTACCAAAATATATTTTAAATTGGTGAACTGTAGGGTCGAAAATACGCAGAAGGTACTCTAGGGTTGCCTACTTTTACGCGGGCATATTAAAAAGTACATTGGTCTTTTGGTGCTTTACTGGTCTATGGTGCCGTTTACGAACTATCCTTAAGGACCATAAAAAAATCAGGACTATAAAGTGTTTACGAGTTGTCTTTATAAATGAAACCCAAACGCATGGGCAGAAGTGAACCGTTTGTTGATAAGAAGCAATTTTTTTTTATTATAAATATAAAAATCCACAGTAAAAATCACAAACACCAACATTTCCAACACTTTATAGCTTTTATTAGCTTATATAGATACCTCCAAACATGGATATATAGATCGATAAAGTAGTGATAAGCAAGAAGTATATAGCCTTCATAGCTGCTTTAATCACTGCACATAAGCCTAGTGCTTGCAGTCTTAACATGTTTCAGAGAATATTCACATTTTCACAATTCTTTTTATTCTGATTCAGTATCGTATTTTCAAAATATTTTATGAATGAATTTTTAACTTATGTGTCAAAAATTATTATTTTTTTGGGTAATGAAAAATTATTCCAAGTTCTATCTAGCACGATTTTAAGAAATAATTCGATGGTTCTCTTTCCTGCAGTGACGAAAATAATGTGGATTATGTAGGTAATAAAAAAAAAAAGTTATATGCGAAAAAAGTTTTCCACATTGCAAAAAGGAGTATATGTGCTGGTTACGAAAATATTAGCTGAAATTTTAGCGTCTGTATTCATAATCTAGTGCACGAAAGCGGATGGGGAGGCAAAAATTGACCTTTGGGTAAAATCATGTTGTTTTTAGACTAAAACGAGTGTTTTTGTTAATGAATCCTAGAAAATGAATTGTTCAAGACTATTATCAGAAGGGTAAAAGAGGGAAAATCACGCTGAATAACTAATAAGTTTGGAACCAATCGACCAATCAAAACAATCAAAACCGAAATTAGTAGATCTGGTCCTTGTATAGAAGATACTGTTTATACCAAATTTCGTGACTATTGAATGCGAATTGCAACTTTTATTGACATAACACGAAAAATTAGCATCTCCAACAGCCCCAGGGAATGAACAATAATACCAATAGGAACCAAATTCGGAAGTGTATTAGATATATTTTGAATCAATATATGTACCAAATTTTGTAACTGTACATTGAAAATTACTCCTTTTAGAGCCATTAACCTGCCAAAAATGCAACTAAATCCCCCTCACCAGACATATCGTAAGACCTATTCGCACCGAAATTAATGGGTATTGTCCTTGAATTGAAATACATATACCAAATTTCAGGCTTATCGATTGAAAATTACGATCTGTGCGCTGTTCAATAAAAAAAAGCATATAAACTGACCTACCGGACGGACCATGAGCTCGATCCGGGCCAAAAATAATAAGGTTCTTCCTTAGCTGGATTCAAATATGTGTTTTAAATTTTGAAATCATCCGATCAAAATTACGCCTGGAAATGGACTCAACACATGAATGGGTACATATAAAAACAAAATGAATTCTCAAAAATAGCGCCAAAATGCTCAGAAAATCATGAAACGAAAAATGTTCACAATCCCCTCCGGGTCCGAATACTCAGGCAATTTTATAAGTAGATTTTTTTCAAAAGTCTATTTAAAAATTGCCGGAGGAACAGTCGCTTGTGTTGCTTGAAGTATCTTTTTCGTATTTCCGGCGCATTCTCCATTGAAATAATTAAAGTTTTAGGTTTTTTTTGTGTTTTTTTATTTTTTTTATTTTTTTTTCATTTTTTATTTTTTTAAATTGTAAGAGGATAAAAATTGGCAAACTTGGTTTTCTAGAAAAGTATATTGATGCGGTAATTTTTTTTTTTTAAATTGGTTTATTGTCCAAATTCTACCTTATAGTTTCTCAGGCTCCCAATTTTCGTTGGCCTTACCTATAGAAACTGCTTTCGTCACTGCTCGTATTTATTATCTTCACCTTCAATATTCTGCAACTGTGCAGTATTCCCCTAACAACGTTGTCCGTATATTGATTCCGACTCTTCTATCAAATTTCCATTTCCACGAAATGATCCCCGACCCCTAAGCTGCACGTTCGTCGACGATTTTATTTTCTCCGGTGATGAAGATTTGGTATTCGTGAATATAGCCTTCATTGTTCGTGTGCAAAATGTAACTTAACATTTTAGGTTCGGTGGGCCAGGCGCACACCAGAAAAACGCCGTACACTGTGTACACACACTTTCATCGAGATTGCCAGGAAATGAGAAATATTGTCAATAGGTACCTACATATTTAATATTTTTGTGACATAACAGGCCTATATTATGACAGGTGAATGATTCCTCGTTGTCAGGCCTTCATCTGCTTCGGTTTCACCAGCCAACCAACCAACGTGCGTACGATTAAAAAAAGACAGCGTACCTATATATGTATATACACACGTAGGTTTTTTTTTTTTTTTTTTTTATATATAAACACAACGTGCATTTTCTTTTAGTCTCTTTCTTTTCTTTCTTTATCGTTACGATATTATTATTATTTTCTTGTAGAAAGTTAAAACGAGAACACGAAATTTTTTTTTGCCGATCACGTTCACCAATTAATACTCACGTAAATGTGTGCTCTATGTGTTTTCAGCAACAACCTCAAGTCGAAACCCTTACAAAGGAAACGGTTCAGACATTTCGACCCGGAAATCGAACCGAGCGAAAGGTGACTACTTCGCAAAAGAAAAATTCTCAACAAATTAGTGAGTCAATTATGCACTTTTTTTTTTTTTTTTTTTTTTTTTAGTTTGTTGCAAAATACGAATTTACATTTTTCATGTTTACTCGCAGTCATGTTGCGTAATACGTTTAGCTACCAACGATATAGGTACCTACCTAATAGATGACTGTAAAAATAACTTTAATTCGGGTTTTTTTTTGAATTTCCAAATTTTTATGTCGTTTGATTCATATCATCCAGACCAGTGGTTCTCATATTGAAGGGTATGAGATCAATCCAAAGAGAACACAAGAGTACCTCTTGCGCACTAGGCAATAAAAGCGTTTTTAAGTGGTATCTATTGTTGAGGAAAATTGTGACGTTGTAGGTTTAAAATTTGGCAGGAAAGGAGGAGGTTGTTTTCCTCAAACAATTGACGAAAGTCTTGGATAATTCTTGGTACTTTATTGGATTCTAAAATTTTGGGTTTTTTTTTCGTTTTAAAAACTTTGGGCTAAAATCTCGGTTTCTCCTCTGCTTTAATCGTCATTTGGAGGGGCAAGAGGGCAGGCGAAGATGCTCGACTATGGGGAGTGGGAAGCTGCCATCTGAAGAATATTGAGAACCACTAATCGAGATCACTAAGTTGCATACCTGTAAATCATTCAAGTAAGACATTAACACGTAGCCAAATTGGAACATCAGAAACCATCGGATTGTATCAAAACGACACATGCTATGACCACTGAATTATGCAAGACCTTTTTTTGGTAGTCTGATGGGTGATACAGTTGTTAGCAGTAAAACTGTCGTAAGTCGTAATAGGCCAGAAATCCTTCGTATGTTTATAACACCAAAAATAATCGAAACCATAACTGAGGAAAAAAAAAAGAGATTTATAAAAATTTTGGTCTTACCAAATTTAAGAAAAATTCGAGAACTTCTGGCAAATTCGAATAAAATCGGCAATTTCATTAATGTGTAGCGACTTGTTGTGAATATTTATTGGCTTAAAGACAATAAAAGCGTCGTTTCGGTTGTTGCTTCCTTTTTCCATATCAATATATAAAGCAAAAACATCTGGAGTCAAAATATTGTTTCCATTCATCGGTTGGGGAAGGGATCATAGAAGGAGTTATTAAAAAAATTTGGCAAACTCCAACTTTAATGGATACGAAACGACGCATTCTCTAAAAAATTTGAATAAAATGCCGTCTAAAGGGTAGCTTGTGTGTATTTTTCTCACTACTGTAAAATTTAGAAAACATACGAATAGTCTGCTTTGCAATCGCATATCGTTTAACACAAATATTTATGATTTAAATTCGGTATTTACAGGCGATTCGCAGGAATTTATTACGCTGTCGAGGTCTGCCAGCTCTTCACCCGAATTGATGTCTTCCTTGAAACAGGTACGATTTCGTTTTGCTGCTGTTAGCCACACACGTGATTACCATTGTGAGCTTTCAACACTTAGGTGCACCTAGGTACGAAGCCAATAATCATCGATTGTTTTCTGTCTTCAAGGACATTTGGTGTGAGAAAATTTTGCGAAAACTTGAGATTCTAATGACGCGGTATTAGCGTGTATTTTGTTGTTGTTGTTTTTTTTCTCTCATTCGAATATATTCACGGCCAGATTGTTCGGTAAATTATGTCATAATTTAATCTCTAATGGGATATTTATCGCCATTTTGAAGAGTTTTCATTTTTATTATGAATTACAACGAATATTACGTCCGTATTCGCCGGATTACCAGCGTATCGAAGGACATAACTAATTCTCTGTACGATGCTCGAACAAAACCAAAACACTTAGTACAATCGTCTGCGTAGATATGTGTAGGTAATTGACAAGTTTTCACCATTTTAATGTTGGTCTCACAGAAGACAATGATTGATGTGTGTCTTGTAGAATTGAAATTATTAAAAAAATGAATTGTTTCAGGCGGGTACTTATACTTATTATGGTGTATAGTACAGTGAAAATAGCCTTTATAGGCTACTGATTTTTTATGTATAAGTAAAAGACGCATAGTAATGTATTCTGTAGGTGGTCGTCAACTGAGGTGAATGTAAGAACCTGATTTTCTGGGTCTTATCACCGTATTCATCATTAACTCTCCTTGACCTCTAAACGATTAAATTTTGGTGGTATATTTTTGTCGATTTTTCTATACTTAAGTTTTGTTTCGTTAGTTAAATCGGTGATTTGATGTGCGATACAGTATATTATACCGTATAGAAAATTTAGCTCATTTTGGGTGTTTTTCTTTCTCTTTTTCTTGGCAAAGGGGATACCTAGAAGAAATATTATGGTGGAAAGTCAAGTTGGAATAACATCTCTGGTGGGAATATATTAAAATGTTTCAAAAGTTTTTATTCGCGAATTTGAAGAAAAATTCGACTTGCCTAAGCCTCCTTGTAGGGTCTAGGTCGTTTCACCAAGTGTCTTTTCACCAAAATATTTCACACCGACGGTTTAGTTCTTCACCGATAAGTATTTTTACCTAATGAGTATTTCAACGACTACATTTTCACGACAGGTTTTTTCACAGATTACTTTATCTTTTTTTCAGCGTCATTTTAAATTTGCATGCCCATTCATTACCCATTATTAATGGAAGGATTTACAAGTATTTTTTGGTTGGTATGGTGGGGTTGAATAACCAACCTCCTTTTCACTATGCTACTGTATTCTATTCATCAAATTTTTACTATTTTTCACATTATTACAAGGTGTACAGTGTTTCGAAAACATGTGCCAATACTGATGAGACATGTACAAATCACCAAACTGATTAAAAAAAAACACCAAAATATGCAGCTTGGACTATACAGATTGAGCTGAGTGATTTCTTGGAGGGAAATTATTAACGGAAATATTTTAAAATATTGATTTTTTCTTTCTCGATTTTTGTCATTACAGCCTCCAAAAAATTAATTGAAAAAACTGGGGTGGCATTTGACCTCTTTTACTACATTCATGAAATGGACTTAACGTGGCTAGCCTGATACAAAAATTCATTATAACTTTTTTTTTTTTTTTTTTTGAATATTTGAACCATACTTTTGAAAAAAATTTGCAGCAGAGACCATAATACAAACATGTCCAAAACAGTGTAAATTAAAACGATTTGACAAGTTAAAAGATACTACATGACCTATTTTATATAATAATTATTTTTTAAATTGTCACCACTAAAATAGAATTATTATAAAAAATTATTCTCCAGAAGACTGGGTTGATTTTTTGTGTCCACGTTCATGTTGATATCACTCTATTTCTTCCAATTCCACTAAAAAATTTGGCTTCAATAAAAAAAAGGTTAGGAATTCTTTCATCTATCTTTCATTTTTAGCTGCTGTAGATCAATAGGTACCGCAAAAAATTAATCGAAATGATGAAATGAACCTTAGGTGAAATTTTGCAACAGGTGAATTAGCCTGTTAGTGAAAAAGTCTGTCAGTGAATTGTCCATTTGGTGAATTTCACAGGTGAAATGTCGGTCGGTGAAAAGATACTTGGTAAAAGGGTCCTCCTTGTTTCTATATGCAGCAACCGTTGTAATATTGTTTCCAATATTTTAATTGCGTCTCTTTTTCATAAATTATGCATTTAGCCTTTTACTAATGATTTCAACTGCCGATTCTCTTTCTGTCAGAGCTCAAACTTAAGGTGGCCTTTTTTGGTTTATCGATTGTGGTAACCCAACCAGGGTACTTGCATGTAAAATAAATTTCTTCAGTTTGTGACATATTCTTTATTCCACTCAAATATTATTCCTAAAAAATACCAAAACTAAATTTTTGTTACAACCTAAACAAAAATAATTTTGAGTCCAGATAACCGTAGCAAGTACCTCCTACAATGAACCTACTAGAACTATTACCTAAGCCATTAAATTTTAAGAGAAATTCAACCTCTCCCATTGTTCGCATCCATCTCCAAACACACCCTCATCTCACATCATGATTCAACTCATATTCGATAGAATTAGCACATCTTAAATAAATTATTACTCAATACATAAAAAACCATTATATTTAATAGCAAGGAATGAATCCAGATATAATTTTAAATCTACCTCTACAACCAGCAGTAATAAAATACGAAAGATATATTCTTTTGTATTTTATTCTAATTTTAAATTCATGAAACATTTGTCTTCGACGAGTTTAGTTAAATATTAGAGATCTCAGGATGAAACCGGCAGTTAGGATGTTGTAATGAAAACACCCAAAAATCTAATCACCAAATTCTCCAAAATTTAATGACAACTAAATCGGACTCCAAAAAATATGCAATAATTTCCAATAGAAAAATCTTTACAGGATTTATTTTGATGTCGTGAGATTTTAAAGTTTCAGGGGAAACAAAATTCAACTTTTCACTGTATAAAATTATTTGAAAAGTTTAACTGATTTTCAACCAGCAGTTTCTCCACAAAAATTGACTACTACAAAAACACGAATTTAATTTCACTTTTAATTACTGAAACCTCGCCCATTTAGTAAAAATCGCGATTTTTCTCTCTCAAAAATAATACTGAAAAAAACTTCGATTAATCGCAATTAGCACCAAAAAGCAAATTTTTTAAGTTGAAAAAATGTCACAACAAAATTAAAAGCAGGCTACTTCAAATCAGCCTGGTTCAGGTTTTGTAAATGAACTTAAATAGCATAAGTTCCTCGGTGACTTATTCTTAATTTGCGATGTATTTTAAATACTTAATATTCACTTCAATGATGTAAACTTCCAGCATCTACTCCTACACAGGGATATATGAAAAAGAACAAATGAAAATAATAGGAGAGAAATGAGTTTATATAGGCAACTGATCAGGGATGAGCATAGGTAAATGAAATGAGGATCCACTTTTCCATACCACCTCTAATATTCATAGAGATTGTAATTTGGAAAGCAAAAATATAGGAGAAGGGTGTAAAAGAGTGAATCTTTTTTCACTAATTTTTTAAAAGAAGGTAAAAAACAAAAATGTTATCCTAGGTATGTGAGAGATGCGAGAAGTATAACTTCCTGTGAAGTTATAAAATAAGGGATAATCTAATAAAAAAAAAATGCAGGGATAAAGAGATAGAAATATGGATTAGGTATAAGGGAGAGAGTGAAAGAAAGGGTTCATCTTACAGATGCACGTGCCATCTTATTTTATGATATACAGTTATCAGTGCACCTGCACCGGTGAGATTCCCACGTTCAAACGTCTCCCTAGATCTGAAAAATTACTTAGCGCCTAGCCATAATGCACTCACATCGGTATGTGTGCAAAATTTTTTATACATAGAATTGTTATGAGGTAATGATCGAAGATACCTTCAAATTCGCCATCGATCACATTCTTCTATGGTGAACGTAGTGTAAGTGACCTTTTAATAGAGGGTGCTTGACAATTAGCTGGTAAGTCTATGCAAAAATAGAAAAAGAGTAACCAGAACCTACCAGAAGTGTGAGAAAATAAATGACACAACTTGTCGAAATTCCAAGTAACTGAATTTCCCTATACTCCATTCTACCCCTGTTGGCAATGTATTAAACAAACCAACAAGATACGAATATAATTGTGGTTAATTAATAGGATAACAAGTGAAATTATCTGATAAATTTAGGTTATCCTATAAAATTAACCCACTGGTCGACGAATTTCGGTGCTGCAATCCAGAATAATTGTCAAGCTGAAAGGAACCTAAATGGAGACTCGAAAAAATAATTGAAGTTATTTAAAAATAGAACTGGATCGGTGGAAAAAGAAAGCCTATGCTTATCTCCGATCTCGGACTCTAGGCTCTTAGAATTTAAACTCAGAAAATTAAGTCTGGTTTTGAAATAAAGTTCTCTATGCGTATCAATTCAACATCATCAAATATGAATAAGTCATTTACCATGTGATCGGTTCCAAGTTTCATTGAAGCATTGTACGTTTAAAAAAAAATTCTACTTTGAGAAAGCTTAAAAAGTTTTAATAATTACCACACGATTGTTCGTCATTCTCCAGAATTAGTCTTTTTCCAAGGACCATTTCGTTTATTCGTTCTTTAAGGAGGACATTTTTTTGATTAGGTTCTTAGAATTATATACCCACATAGAATCTTGAAATTTGCTGGTGTGCCTTCGATATGATCCAACAAATTTAATTTGACAACAATGCTATTGTTTGCGGCAACACGCCATTTCTGCCATTCATCCATCGCTCCAGTTTTACTGGACAAAAAACACGGTATAGTCTACATCATATCCTACACCTAAAGCATCGGCCAAAATTACCTCAAATTTATACCATTTTTCGTGCAGCCGGTGTCCCCATTTTTCTTTTGACGGGTTGTAAAATCGTCGAAATCGACAACCGACGACTTTTAACGACTGCAGACGCCCATTTCATAAGATGAGATACGTGCGATCGTAATATGGAATTATGATTTTTTTACACACGTCTACCCGTACCTACCTATACGTTGTGTTTACACATTATGTGAAATAAAGTATACAGACTCTGGCTCACGTGGTGGTTCTTACGTAGCCTTCACAGCTCGTTTGACCGCGCAGAGCCCATTCGACATACGAAAGGGAAAATATCGAAAAATCTATGGAAAAGTGAAACTGTCCAGACTGTGTGAATCATTTCAATAACAGACGATGACAAAGAATGAAATCACTCACATTTATACGAATACCTATAGTCTCATTATCGCACAAATTCGTACAAGCCTATAGGTGTGACAAGAATATTATTTGTTTCGTGGCGTCTATCTTATCTGATTTTACTTTTTTCTACTTTTTTTTTTTTTTTTTTTTTTTTTTTATTACTAAATAAGTATTTTGTTTTGTTTTACTGCAACCAGCGGATGAATGCGAACAATGAATTCATTTGACGGCTGCTTTTACGCGCCACGATTTGCTGTCACTTCAACGTGTTTCCGTTTTGATTCATTTTAATGGGCATAAACATGTTTTTTGTTATTTTTTTTTAATTTTGTGCATTTCAGATAAATGATAAACGTTCGATTAATCGAGTACGAAGTCCAAAGAAATCAGAAATTGAAGTGTCGCTGTTCATCGACCAGTGCTTTCAGACACATAATGAATACCGTTCCAAACATAAAGTGCCACCTTTAATTTTAAGTAAAAAGGTACCGGACATTTTATTTTGTAATGTACCCGTTCCTAGCTATGTGTCTTTTATTATTGAATTCGGAATTTAAGATAAAATACATACTTAGCCCAGTAAAAATGAGATTAATAGTTACTCACAAAAGGTTTTATGACTGACGTATGATGTGGCTTGTGGGTGGGTTTCTCAGAAGGCGACAAAAATACTCCATCCTCGTGTGCTTCTATCAGGGCGGAAGAGGTACGACGTGTGACTATCAATTTTTCTCCATAGATAAGCGATGTACGATAAAAATATATAAGTAGGTTCTTCAGCATAAAGTTAATCTGCATAAAACTTGAAACAAAACAAGTATCACACTTTTTTTTTTTCATTACTATAATTATTAGAGTCGAGGGTATTTTTTATTTTTCTTTCAAAATCATAATAATTTTCATTATTTTCTCATCAGGACGTTGAAAATGAATAGATGTAAAAAGATGGCCAAAATAAATGAGTTTTTCATTCAATAGATATGTATAGGTAGTTCATGCATAATCATGAGAAAATTTTGTTTCACTTCCATTATCAGGGTGCTCATGTATGTACAAGCATGACCAAATGAATCGTGATATATGTATAAACTACATACCTACTGACAAAAAATCTCAGTACGTATCTTTACATCTATGTACATTAATTTTCAGTTTCCTAGTAAAAAAATAATGAATTTTATTAGGATTTTGAAGAAAAAAAAACCTGTTTTTAACCCCATAGATCTCAGCCGCAATGATAAATATGAAAAAAAAAATCCATAAATGTCGCTGTGGTTGTACTCAAGGATTGTTGTGTAAACTAAATTCAAACCTCCCAAATGATACGGTTGTATGCATGCGCACTGCACATCTACATAACCACACATGTACACATACATACAGACACATCAATGAAACGTACAACCTAACTGTATGACACTCGATCTGACATTCAGAGTCTTATACAGCCCCTACTAAGGTTCTTTACTACCAGGAAAGCGCATGATAAGAGATCAGCTGTCATTTTAGGTGATTTTTGTGCACATTAAGTTTACATTGTATATTATCTTACATATAAAAGCCACTTCTGTAACGCTATATTATATAAATGGCATTTCTGTAACGCTATCACGTGACCATTGTTACAGATATATTTGGCTATGCATATATTTCAATTTCAGTCTAACTCGAAATCTTTTTTTTCTTCATTTTTCATCTGATTAATTGATAATTAGGATACGTTTATGGTTCATGTAGGCTTACGAACTATTGCTGCAAAGCAGCATTGGTTAGGTACTCATTACTATATATTTACTACATATTTACTATATATAGATATTTAAATTCAGTACATCATATCAAGAATAACACAAAATGGCGACTCATCTCTTATCACCCTTATACAGATAGCTCTTATAGTAAAGAGCTTCACCCCTTCTAAGAGCAAAGAAGTTTACACATTAAAAATGTCAGGAAACATTTTTGTTTCTTTGACTTGCATTAACTTTGTATGGAAGTATTTTTAATCATTTATTGTACATAGTTTTTGTTATCCAGGAAAAGCTATAAATAAGTTTAGGTTAAACATATGAGTTTTAAAAAAATAGACTTATAATTTGAAGGAAAAAAACCAAAAAAAAAGTTTTAATAATTTTCATCCCTATTGCGGATTGAATGCTTAAACACTCTACGAGTAATGCTACCTTGATATCAAAACGCCATAGATGATTAAGGGTACATGATGAAACTTATGTTAAAGAAGCAAGCACGTAAGTTAGGTATAACTAATGAAAATGAAATCTGATTTTAACGCCCCTTATAAATGTTGGTACAAAAACTGCATAATATTTTGTTGCGTTAGTAACTGCTATAAAATCGTATAAAATAAAAATAGTCACACATTGTAACCCGAAGGTGAAACCACAGAATATAGGGTTGGAGCATTCTTATCTCTTATTTTGAAGCTCACCCACATCAAAATCATAATGAACCAGAATTTTTGGGTAGTTAAAGCTAAATTTCAAAATTTTTCAACAAACTAAAAATTTTCAACTCAATTGTAAAAAAAAAAAAAACATATGGTGCGTAATGGCTCTTTTATGTCCTATTTCCATTTCATTCAATTTTTTTTGTGCCAAAACACAACAAAATCATAAATTTTTCCACTAGTTTAAAATTTTTCAATTTTTTGGCCAATTTCAAATTATTCCTCCGATAGCCATGGTCGTAATCTTCACCATATTTCACCCAACAATCTTTTGTAATTATTCATTCCATTTTAACCAAATTTTTAACCTCACTTTAATAAGCTATAAAATTACTAAACGATATAACTTCTTCTTTATTTTGAGGATAAGTCTGACAGAAAGGGACTCTCAGGGGTGTTTGAAAGATAAATCCTCTTATTGGTAAAAATTAAACACCTATAAGCTGTTGCATTAATTCTTGAAAACAATTAAAAGGTATTCAAGGTGGGCCATTTACATAATATATAGTTAAAAAATTATCGATTACAAAACGAAATACTTAGAAAGGGAAAAAAGCCGTTCTATGTGGTAGGCCTAGGCCTATATTATTTGGAAACTAAAAATAGTATCGTTGGATGAAAACTCACTGAATATTCAATATCACTATGGTCAACATACAAGCACAAAATTATTTCTGGGATATTATTTTGCCAATTAATCCCTCAATGCGCATGTGCTACTACTTACATATCCACCCACAGACACGAAGAAAAATGTTTATTGTCTCTTCCTAAACAACAAATTCTACAATGTTACCAGAAATTCAGGGTCATTTTTAAATTTGGTTTTTTACCATAAAACATTTCATATGAGGTATAATTTATTTCGTTATAATTTGTTGGTGATCCACAGATTAAATATGCTGCTGTAACTATTGTGTATGACCAATACTTGCGTCGATTAACATAGGTCTTACTCTTCTCATTAATGTTTGATTTTGCCTTTAGGGTCAGCCATTTAACTGTGGTGAGTATGGAACTATATAATTATAAGTGATATCAGTTTCTAAACAAAAATTGTGCATCTTAGCATCTGTATACTCTTTTGCATTATCACACCTGATCCGATCTGTAATATGATCAGGGAACTTATTTTGCATAGACATAACTATGTTTTTGAGCCCAGTAAAAATCTGATTTTTGGTCATAATTGGTATGGCGAAAGTATATTTCAAAAAATAATCAATGAATGTAAGAATATATGTTTGATCACTAGTTGAAGGGGTAAAAGTTCTCATGATGTCAGATAACATAATTTATAATTTCCTAATGGGCTTATAGTTCTTATTGTATTATGGCCCAATCTCGTACAAATTTGACAATTTTAAAAATTATCATCCCTAAAATTTAAATATTCAGGTATGACAATAGATATTGTTTTTAGTTGTAGGTATCTTGTATTTAAGTGACCTAGTCTCCTGTGTATTAATATTTTACTCCGTGGAGCTTCAAAGCTTGTATATCTACATATATGAATACTGTGTGTACGGAGATTGGAAATCCCTAGTTTGCCTTACATTGGCGTGTCACATGTAGCCTACTCAAGATAAAGAGTTCTCCGACCTTTGGCAAACGAAATAGGTACTTCACTTTCATAATTCTACTTTAGGTCCGGCAGTTCGTATTACATGTATTTAGAAATTGAGATTATTTCATTCTTCAAATATTTGATCAGTCATAATTATCTGGGCATACGTATTGCAAAATTTCTTTTCCTCCTGTGCCTGCTCATCTGTAAATACCTCAATTTTCTCACTTCCTTCTAACTGAAAAGGTATAAAAAAAGTAAAATTGCTTTCGCTGCGTAAAAGAATTATTAGACTTTCAATCGGTGATTTCATGTTGTGTTTTCAAGATGAATGCTGTGGGAACCACCATACCCTGTCTAATATAAAATACATTCGCCAGTTATAGTCGGTGGTGAAATGGCCGTGCGGTTAAGTTCACCGCTTTTAGCTGGCAAATATGTAGGTCCCAGGTTCGATTCCCCGAGCCGACAAAAACCTACATCTGGTGACCCTTGACGTGTGCTGGACACGCACACACCCAGTGGTGCATGGTGGAACTCACAACTCTCCTTCCTAATATGAGTCGCCGATAGATGGCGCCCTATATAGTGGAAATAGAACCCGTATAGGTAGTATAAGCCTGTGTGTATAGGTATAAGAGGCGTTTCTATTCCGCCCAACCTCCCACAGCATCTAATGTCGTTCAACTCGTGTTGAGTCTCTCTAGGGGGGGAGTGTGTGGGAACCACCATACCCTGTCTAATATAAAATACATTCGCCAGTTATAGTCGGTGGTGAAATGGCCGTGCGGTTAAGTTCACTGCTTTTAGCTGGCGAATATGTAGGTCCCAGGTTCGATTCCCCGAGCCGACAAAAACCTACAAATGCGTTTTAATTTTTTTTCTTTTTTTCCAGCTTTGCAGGTACAGTGAAGAGTGGGCAAAACATCTGGCCCAACGAGGAGGACTCGAGCATCGTCAGAATTGTCCTTATGGCGAAAATTTATTCTGCTGTTGGACGTCGTTACCTAGTTATAATGTGAACGGGCAAGAACCCGTCGACTGCTGGTACCAAGAGATGGATATCCACCCTTTTGGTAGAGAACCGTCCTCTTTGAAATCTGGTAAGTTATGGTTAGAAAGTTAAAATAGTTTTTAGACGATTATCAAAAAACGTTCATAATTCTAAAGAATTGTACGTAGCCTACCTATTTTGTCAAGTGAAATATTTGAAAAAAACAGAAGTCGATCAATTAAGTGATTTTAGTCTGTCTAAAGGAAAGAATGTTTCTGCTAATATCATTGAAAAAAATCATTTATAAAGACCTGAATTTCTCAAATTGAAATAAATGCGGACGCAAGAGTATCTATCAATTTTGACACCATACATGGCCTTTCAACCAGTCAAAAGTAAGTCATTTATCATCATATATTTTCCAGGATTTCCAGTTGACATTACAGAAATGGCGTAAGAATCAAAGGGGTTGTGGATAGCTGGATATCCTAAAATTTAGTGACCATCTCCCATGCCTTTAAAAGATAATCTATGTTTAGAATGTTATCTGAAAAAATGTTAACATCCTCCCCCTTAAAAAAAATTAATAATCATAATAATAATAATTAATAATAATAATAATAATAATAATAATAATAATAATAATAATAATAATAATTATAATTATAATTATAATAATAATAATAATAATAATAATAATAATAATAATAATAATAATAATAATAATAATAATAATAATAATAATAATAATTATAATTATAATTATAATAATAATAATAATTATTATTATTATTATTATAATTATAACGCTTTAGCTATGCCATTCCTTTATGAATTTACAAGCTGCATTACCCACCCTTGAGGTAGTACCACAACATGCTATCATTGAACAGAACTGGTCCAGAACTACAACTGCTAGTGAAAACTTTTGATCTTAATTACAGATTTCTGTTTTAAAATTAGACATCTCAGAATTACCACCGAACTGAAACCAGTTTAAAAATAACTGATAGAATCAACACTCAAACAGAACAGGTCTAAAAATAAAACTTTTGGTGAAAACATTCGAATTTGATTACAGATCTCAGATTTTTTGAGTTTTCAAGTCTTGTCAGAACTGACAATACAACACTAGAAGAGAACTGAGAACTCACTTTGAAAAGAGAAGGTTCAGTACTAAACTCTATTAATGAAAAATTTTCAACTTAATTGCAGTTTTCACGATGGATCTTTTAAAATGAAACTTCTCAGAAACGATCTGAGTATATTTATAAGCACACTTATATGGAGGAAAAATTTTGCAAAAATCTGTTTGGTGAAAGAGATGAAATGTTGCGACTAAAAAAGAAAACAACTTCAATTTATGTTAGATAATTGTAGAAAACTATATCATAGTCCACGGATTTGTTTTATTCGAAAAAAATAATGCAGAAATTTCTCGTCTTACCTACCTATATGAAAAGATTTCTTTTTATTCCTTTTATTTTATTTTTTTTAATTGGCTAATCAATCTGACAAAGTGCGGCACTTGAACTTTGAAGTTTTTTGTTGTCACTTCGATAAAACAATGATGCTTAATTGTGATATAACGTTCAAGCAGAATAGGTTCATTACTAAAATTTTTGGTGAACTTTCACATTTCATTAAAGCTCTTAATTGATCGAGTTTTTACTTATTAGAATCCACCTACACTGAATTCAAACCATCAATGAAGAATGAGAACTAACTTTGAAAAGAACAGGTTCAAAACTGAAACTTTCAAACCTAATTACAGCTCTCAGAATAAATATTTTGAAAGAAAACTTGGCAGAAACTATTCAAGGATACCTAAGCACCTGTGACGTCTGAAAATATCACAAAAACCAAACACACAACAAACAAAAAAAAAGAGCCAACAGAAAGGCTGGTAGAGTATAGGAACTCCTGCATGGCCAAGTGGAGGAATAGACAAAAGGAAGAAAAGGGAAAATTCACCATTTCAAAACTGACATCCCAAAGTCCAGAATAACCAACCACCCCCCTCCCACCACATGCCTGATTATTAGGCTATCATTTTGATTTTGATTCCCAAGAAAAGAGTGACCGAAACAGAGTAATAGAAAAAACCATATATTTACTGATCCTCCGTGACAGCTCCGCAGCGGCTTTGAGACGATGCAAATTCAGGTGGTGAAATTCTGTGATGCCTCTCGTCGCCCCGGCTGTTGTAGCCCCGCTGACAAACACTGGTACAGATGAAACAGCAAAAAGTTGAAATGAATTGCAACTGACTGGATCCTCTGCTTAATCTGGTTGATGGCAGGTCCACTGTGGAGGTGCGGTTTCTGCACCCCTCTGTGGACTTTTTGAATTTTGAAATGACCAGAATTCAAATTTGAGCTTGAAGGTCAAAGTATTTTTAATTTCGATTAACACAAAAATATCTTACAAATTGGCTACCTTAATGGATGAAATTATGAGAAAAGTGTTAAATTTAAAATATTTTGTAAATTCCAAAAAAAGGTGCGAAACCTTGAAAGCAAGGAAAATTTTATACACACAAATCACCATTTATAATGGTAACATTAAACGGTGAGGGCAGGCCCCTCCGAGTAAGTTTTCTAATTTTGAATTGAAAATTTAGTGGCCGAAAAAAAACACTTTCGAGGCGAAAACCTCTACACGGCGCGATCCAACTGCTAAAATTCAACTAACTCTAGGCTAAACTATAAGGATCGCGCCAGGCATCGAGAGAAATTCCCCCCAGAACTCGCCACCAATTGCATCGTCTTGTACATTCTCATACCACAAAAATACAGCCAATCCTGTAAAAGAAGATAAAATATTTTGGCCGCTGCATTCGAATTTAAACTTTAATGACTTTTTTGGTCCATCAGGCGAGCAACCAAACGGACCGCCGAATGTTGGCAAGCAAATACAGGTATATGGTATAGGCTATTGTATAAGTGCATATAATTTGCAGCTAGGCTAAGTGGCGAATAAAAAGTAACACGGACAGGCTAAACAAGTCGAAACTGTGTAGCCTAGCCGCGTTCGAGAATATAAAATACATCGTGAAATACAATTTCCATCGCCGAATTCGTATATAATAATTTCAAAACAATTAGCTATTTTGCCGTTGGGAAAACAGATATTTCGAAAAAAAACGGGGGAGTAATGACGGGAAAAACGTATTTATTCGGGGAAAAAAAAATCACGGGGTCTGGCATCTCACACCAATATGAGGTAAAGTTTTGTAAAAATCTATCAAGTTGGAGAAGCAGTGAGGTGTGATGCTGTTGCAAAATAAAATTTCTTCAATAAAATGGACTGAAATTAAAATGGAACGAAAAAGCATTATGGTAAATGAATAATTTTTTTCAAAAGATAGGACTGATTTCAAAAAAAAAACAAAAAAAAAACAATAAAAAATGTTTTAAAAAGAGAAAAATAATAATTTTGAAATTTTTATAGCAGGCTATAGGTCTAGAGATTGAAATTATTGAAGTCGGCGCTATTTTCCTTACCACGTAGGCTTAATATATGTCAATTCTGTCAAATCTTATAACAAAACCTTTTAATTAGCGCCGAATTCAAAAATTTCAGGAAATTTTAAAATAATTTTTTTCTCTTTTTAACACATTTTCTACTTTTTTTTTTTTTTTGAAGTTGGTTCTATATGAAAAAAAAAATTATCAATTTACCATATAATGCTTTTTCGTTTCATTTTAATTCCATTAGATTATAATGGAGAAATTTTAAAAGAATTATCTTGGTTTCAGAGCATTTTTATTCGTTTTTTGTTTTTTGAAGTTGGTTAAATTTTTTGATGAAAAAAATTTTTTTAATGATTTTTTTTCTCGAGCATTAGCGGCAATATTTAAAACTAACAGTTTTTTTATTTAAAGATAACTCCAAAACTACTCATCAGTTTTAGAAAAAATTTAATGTGACCACCATGGAATCATCATCTATCATTTAAAAAACAGTTCATCAAAATTGGTGACGAGATTGAGAAATTATGTTAGAACCAACATTAAAAAAAATATATATATGATCGAATTTATAATCTCCTCTCTTTTTTGAAGTTTGTTAAAAAGCAACTTCAATTTGTAATACAATGGATGCCCATCTATAGGTAGTGTCTTATTTTGTTATATATATATTTTTTTCGTTCATAGGTACGTTTATTTTATATTCTTTTCCTCAAAGATTTTGTTGTTAATAAGTTCAGCATCCATGAATTATTTCACATTATTACAGCATGCTCCGATTCCTTTACTATGATTTTGTTGTATGTAACACAGGTCACTTCACTCAAGTCATATGGTTAGCCAGCCGAGAGCTCGGAGTCGGCATTGCGAGGAGCCGCAATGGTCAAATATTTGTAGTCGCCAATTATGATCCACCAGGAAACTTTTTGGGACAGTTCAAAGAAAATGTGCCACCCTTAGGGTAAGCAGAAGAGCCTTATATTGTACTAATTTGCAAACTTCTTCGCACAGATTCATTTCCTCGCGTTCAAAAACGTCACTCTTAAACAAAGACGATAATTGTATCCTAATAAAGGTGTTGATGGGGAACTAAAAAAAATCCTATAGCAAATTCACCATTGATGAGCAACGTCATTCGAAAAACAAAAAAAAAAAAAAGTCGACCAGTCTAATTTTTGGTAACTGACCTCATCCCTTTCTAATTACTCTCCTACCCATATTTTTCTAAAACTTTGTTTGAATTTTCATTCCATTAGAGTTCCGTAAACTGAAAGTCCTTTTCTCAATTTTCAATTAAACTATCACATACAGCAGAGGGTCTTAATAGGTGGTCCGCGGACCCCCTGTGGTTTCAAATTCAAAGGAATTGTCAGAGGAACTGCGACGAATACCCAATTCCGAGAAAAAATTAAATATATATCGTGGGAGGAGTCTAGAATTTACTCACATATTTTCAAAATAGGGCATCCTTAAAAAAGTCAGGGGTTTACACGGGGTACGCGACTGAAAGCTAAATAAAAATCAATGACACCAAGCGCAGTTATCCAGCGTTTATATTTAACTATAACAGATATGGCTTAATCAGCCTAATGAATTTCGTACTCGTAAATTGAGAATGTGAGCCAGTGGGGCCTAAATTATCGTAGGCGGATTTTTCATCTTAAATTTTTTTTTTTTTTTATGGGTGCAGGCAACTCCGGATTTTGATTTTTGCCGCCTTAAGTTATACAAATTTTGCTATTCCTGAATTAGATGGTGAGGCAGAAATTATTTTTTTTGAGGGATTCGAAAAAAAAAAATTGAAAAATTTGTCACCCCCAAAAATCTGCCACCTGTAGAATGGGAAATCCAGCTCCGAAGAGGAATAAAGATTCTTTGTACCCGCTGCTAATTGTCTCGATTTTATCGTATAGCTCAGTGCTAAAAGATGCAATTTCCTAAAATAATTTTTTTTTTTGAAAACAATGCTACCACCTTATTGAGCGGAAAAACATTAAAACTGAAGGCGAGTCCTTTTTTTTTTTTTTTTTTTTTTTGGCACTACGCCATCGTCGTCTGTTACCAATTATTAACGATTACTAATTGATAAATGCGTTCGTTGAACTTGTAATTTGCAGGGGTTTCCCGGACGTCGAATACACCGCGAACGTGCAGTGCAGCCGTTCGCCGTACACAGACGAACAATTATACGACGACATGCTCAAGTTGCATAACGAATACCGCAAAAAACACAAAGTTCCGAGCTTAACGCTGAGCAAAGAAGTAGGTCGAAGTTGATTTCGCGTAATTAGAATTGATAAGACGACCTTTTCCCGCTGTATAGCCGTATGGTGCTTAACAATGTTTGTGCAGCATAGCTGTACATGCACCCGTACAGGTACGCACGTAGGATACGTACCACGTGTGCGTGCGCATATGCTATAGACTGACGTAATAGGTATTATTCTTTTGCACACCACCAAATCGCAGCCACAGCTACCCTTAAGATTTGGCCGGCTTAGTTGCCGTATTAAATAACGCGCTGGTTTACCTATAAATTTGTGCAGCTGTGTCGAAGAGCGCAAGACTGGGCCAAAGTTTTAGCCAGAGACGACAAACTGATGCACCGGCCGGAGAGTTTGTACGGCGAGAATTTATTCAGCATGTGGTCGTCGAATACGATCACCGGTAAGGATGCGTGTGTCCTGTGGTACCAGGAGGGCAAAGACTATAATTACACGGTCGAACCAAAAGTACTGAAATGCGGTAAGTCGATTTGAATTTATTTAGGTCGTATTCCAATTCCGCGTAGTGATAATTATTGTTGCGAATAATATTACGTGGCTATATCTATATTTATGTTGTATATATGTATATCGACGGTGCTGGCCACGAGAGTTGGTTTCGTGCATTCTTTTTTTTTTTTTTTTTTTTTTTTTGTTACAACCCAATGAACAGGTATCTTCTTTTACCCGAATAACGTTTTTTTTACAGTTAACCTAATAATTGGAACGATAACGATTAACGTTCGGTAATTCGTGAGAGGTAAAATTACTCGAATTGATGGGTAATATATTTTTACGTTCTAATCGATTTTAACCTGCTGTGAAGTGCGATACTTTATTCTGGGTTGGTGGTCTCTTCCCCGAAACGTATGCTTGCTCCTTTCGTACAAAGGATCATTTGACAAATTCACCGGCTGCAAAGTACGCAGGTCAGTCTTGACGAAATTATTCAGGGTTCGATCTAGGGAAAAAATTGAGAAATTCACCCGAAATGTTAAAAAAATGAAGAAAAAAAGAAAAATGAAATACGACCACTGAATTAAGATAAAAACAGTAAAAAAATTAGTTGAAGAGCCTAAAAAAAAAGCTCAATTCCCCTAAAAGTTTTATCATTTCCCCCCAAAATGACTTTCTAGATCCGCCACTGAAATTATGTGTGCCTATCGGTCATTCATGGAGGAAAATGATTTGGACTATTTATGTAGGTTTTCGAAGAAAATCTACTCATTAAAATCGAATTTGTATTTTAACCTAGTGTCTGGGGTAGGTTTGTTTTTCGTCTCATGACTCGAGAAATCTTTCGACACTATTAGCTGAAATTCATGAATGTACATATATATAGGGTAACCGGATTTCATTCGGTAAGCCGGTAATAAAATAAAAATAGATCCAAATTCGACGTGACGAGAAAAAATTCATGTTTTAAAAATTGCATACTCTATAATTGAAGGCGCTATTGCATTTCGAATGGTGAAAAATCAATATTTTCAACCCACGACAGCAGAAAAATACAGTTTTTGACTGGGGAAATGACAGTAGTGGCTGAGACGAAAAAAAAAAAACTATCTCCATGTTTTGCGTAGATATTCTCAAAATTGTCACAGCTGTAAGATATTTAAATTTAAAAAAATTCAAAATTTAATCTTTCTGGCCTTTTAAGAAAAATACTAAATTTTCGATGTTTTCCTTAAAATTCATTTTTGAGAATAGGCAAAATATGGTGGTATAGATTTTTTTTTAATCTCATCCAGTACTACCATTTCCCGCAGTCAAAAATTGTACTCTGCTGATTAACATTTTCAGTACTTTGCTAGAAAACCATACGTGCCAATTTTCATCAATAATTAAAAAATCAAAATTAAATTAAAAATTTTCAAACATTTCAAAACATTTTAAAAAACTATCAATACTTATAAATATGTGAAAAAAATATCAATCAATTGAGATTTCAGGTAAAGAAATCACGAAAAATTATCGATAGTGGTCGATGTTTGTAATAAAAATATTGATTTTTCTATGTTTTATAGAAAAAAAAAAGATTTTCTTTGAATTTTTTGTTTTCTAGTTTTCTCAGAAACTACTGAACTAATAAGCACCAAATTTCTATCAAATTTGGTCCCATAAAAAGAGTACATTTCGTGAAAATTTAATTTCTATCCTTTTGCAGTTTTCTTAAAACCGTGAATACAAAATTTTTTTCATCAATTTCTCTTCTCGAATTTTATCGAAAACTACTGAATTACTAAACACCAAACTTCTATTAGACTTGCATCAACATGAGGATAATTTATCTACCTATTTGAGTAGGTAACCTATAAAGTTGATGTACATTAAATTTGAAACCAAAAAGTTTTCAGGCTTTTTTAAGATATTAGGTGGTAAAGAAGGGTGGGTACTTTTTCTTTTCAAAATCATAATTTTCATTATTTTCTTTCTGGGTAATTTAAAATTTTATAAAACAAATTTTCTCGATATCTAATCTTGTTGAAGAGGTATTTGAAAAAAAAAATATATATGTATATATTTCATTCCCTTTCGCAACCTTAGAGGATGAATTTTAAAAAATCAAGTCACTGATATTCGAGGAACGATTAAAGTAATATTTCAAAGCAAAACTCTTCGATAATCTCATCGCGTTAAAAAAATATTGAGAGAAGAAAAAAGTGAAATTATGTCTCGTCCCTTTCACCCCTTTAGAGAATGAATTTTTAAAAATTAAGAAATTCAGTTTTTAGGAATGACTGAAGCAATATTGTAGAATGAAAATTTCTTGAATATCTCATCGAATTGAGAAATAATTGAAAAACATGTAAAAACACATTTCATCCCTTTTGACCCCTATGAGGGTGGATTGTGAAAAATATTTTCTCAGAGAGCACCAACAGGATGATATGAATATACCTTTGAAATTTCTAGTCGATCGATGATGTGGTTTTGGCTGGGTCGTGATGAGTTTCTTTTTTGTAAATACCTATAAACATAGATAGATAGATAAATGGAAAGATAGATGGATAAAAAAATAGAATAATGCTACTGAGAAATTTATTGAACTCGTTTCCCTCCTTAGCTACACCCTTGGTAAAGTTGAAAAAAAGAGGAGTTGAATTGAACTGTGTATAGTTACAGTAACAGCGAGTCAACATTGAAAACTTTTACCAATTAATGTTTTCACTGCAATTGCATGCAAGTAGTGTTGTATATATTGCCTAACGTATTCGTGTAAGGAAACGCTACCGAATCAAACATCTTGGCGGTTAAACAACTACAAACTCGATGTTAATTGGTAGCCAAGAAGTTTGGCGTTTGTTCGTTCAAATTTACGAAAGACTATTAATATGATAATTTCAGGTCATTTCACTCAAATGGTATGGAAGAACACGAAACAGGTTGGATTCGGTATGGCAAAAGGTCGCTCCGGTAAAATAGTCATTGTCGCCAATTATTTACCCGCTGGAAATATCATCGGTCAGTTTCTGGAAAATGTGCTCCATCCGTCTAATTAAATTTCGTCACGCCCCGCTTCCATGTAGCGTATTTTTTGTACAAGACTGATAGTGATAAGTTTTTTTTTTTTTTTTCCTTTCCTTGAAGCCATTTAAGCAATCCGTTGTACGTACTATTCGTATGAATAGCCTATTATTCATTTTTTTTTCTTGTATTTCTTTTATCCCTCTTGTACTTTGTACCTCCTTATTATCATTATATGTGTATGTTTTAGTTTAATATTTACGTCTGTTGAGCAACCATATACATTTGAAGCAAATATTTAATGGAGCCCAAAGTTTAGCAATATCCTATTTTAAAAACATTCCAATTTTCACGACGTATAGATTTGACCTACACTTACGTATTAATGTGTTGTTGGTCTTAAATTTAATGCAAATGATTTCTTGCCGAAAAACAGCCTGTTTATTTTAGGCATTACCGATATTTCGTCATCTTCCTTTTTACGTTGATAACGGTTAAATTATTGAGACTGGAGTCTCGAAATGTATGGAGGTCCATTAAAATTCATAGACTATGTATCGAATGTTACTATTTGAAGTTGTTTAAAAAAAAAACATGAAACCGACATTCAACCACCCAATTTATAACATAAATTTCAGCCACTATGTTATCTTCAGCTATAAATTCCTTATGAAAAATGTATTTGCTGAGCCAACAGACGCATATATGTTTATTTTGAACCAATGACAATTTCAGCCTTCGTAGACTGTACGTGTTTTGACGAATTATTTCATTACACGTCTTACTTTGTTCACAAAAGTTTACCTCATTTAAAAAAAATTAATTTTACGCAATAAATAAATACGTTGTTGTTGTTTTCTAATTTATTGCCTGAATGTATTGTAAATTAATCTTAATTCGCTTGTTTGTTTTTCTCAAAATATGGAATTAAATCGAACACGTTTAAAGTTTAGCAAGCAGGTGAACGATGATCTCATCAAGAGTTTAATAAATTATGGGAAAAATTAATCCAAATCGATATTTGGCACGTATTTTGGCAGAGAAATGTTCTTCTGGACTGAATAAGGAAATCTAATATATAATAAATAACATATTCTGAAAGTACCAACATATTTCACTGATACTTCTCCAAAAATTATTAAATATTGGAATTATTACAAGTAGGTACTTAATTACGGTAACCACCTATTTTCAGGAATTAAAAAAAAATTTCACAAAAACCAAATTTCACGACAACAGCCATTTTCACAAATCAGCTTTCCTAACAGGAAATTTCACAAATTTAGTTTCAGTGGGAGGTGGGTGGGATAGGTAATTTTTTTAAAAATTGTTCATGAAATTTTTTATGATTAATATATTTTGTAAAAATAAATGTGAAATTTGATTTTTATGAAATTTTCTCATCGTGAAAATGGTTGACACTTGTCGTGATTTTCGATTCATGAAAATAAAAAGTTGGTAGGTAATTCTTCACTAATTATGATTGATGAAAAGATATTCTCTTTTGATGAGAAATAATTGCCGTTGAAGTATGCTGTATATCCATAAGAAAAGAAATAACTCCTATGCTGAAAATGTGAAAAACTATTTTTTTATTCTGAATAAACTTACCATAGCTTAATTATGCCGAAATAAACTGAAGTAAGCAATATTAGAAAAAAATTACACTTATAGATACCTACTTTTTTCTTCAAAAGCCGCATTATGCGGATAGGCTACTTATTATTATCATTTTTCTTTTAATATAAGTGTTGGGCAGAGAGTTTCGAATGTTTTTCAATGAAGCATATTGTTTACAAAAAATTCTCAGTTCAAGTTGGTCACAATTTTTAAGGGGGTTTTCTTTGAAAACCTGTTAATAGAAATTGCACTCGTGGAAAAACCTAAGGTTGGGATCTAATGCGTTTTTCATTTAATGACCAGAGAAAAATTTTTCCAGCAAAAACTGAAATTCATAATACATATACCTAGTGTATAAATTATCTACTTTTATTGCCAAAAAGGAGTGATAGTTACTTGAGTTTGTGAGATCTATTTTCAATTTTTAATAATAAACAATAAAAATTCATCTCATCAATCAAAAATAATCCGTTGAGTTCCATTCAAACCAATTAAACTCAACTCCTTAATCTATTCCAATTTTTTCTTACAATTAATCATCTGTGTCAATTAGCAATACAGATTATAAGGTGTAATAAATAGAAAAACGGAACTCAACGGTGAATGTATTAAGTAAGATGATGCGGAAGAAGTAACAGATCTTCAAGATAACAATTTGGTTGTGTGATGGAAAAGACTTACACCTAAAAACAGTCTGTTTTTAACCTGCTAACAGTATAATACGCTTTTTCATTTGAAGTAATTCAAATATTAAAAGGTTTAAAATCAATCACGCAACAAGGTACAATTACAAGAAAAGTATTTGTCGAGAAAGTAAACTCAAGAATGAACAAACTAACAGAATCATAGTGTCGTATATAAAATAATGGTAGGATAGAGTCTTCTGTGATTGAACATTGTAATCAAGAGGGAAATTAATTTTTATTTATTTTACAAATGGAGAATTGACATGTGTTGGGTTGATGGCTAAGGGAAGATATTCATAATTTTAATTAAATCAAAGACTGTTTTGAATATTCGTGTACAACTGTAAATCAAATATTCATCATGAAGTACCGTTATAATTTACTATTATAGAAGAAGAAGAGTCAATGAAATGAAATAATTTTATAAGAAAGTAAAATTACTCGAATGTGTAGGAACATTTTCATTTAAATAGATTTGGTCAAATGTATTCTGTGCTGTATACAAGGTGTTCACTTTATAACTTCTCCCGAAAGAAAATACACATTAATTTTTGTTTCTGTAACTTGAAAAGTTCCCATTATTTTTCCGAAGCAATGTGAATAGTGTAGTGGGTGGAAGCTTATAATTAGTGTGGTTTAAGGTCCAAAGGACTATATAAAGTTGGTTGGAGCCACACACCTGTATCAAAAGCCTCGCAATTCACAACTGACATTGCCTCAAGACCAATGTCTCCTCTACCAAGAGGGAGAACTCTGGCACATTGCCCGTGCACAGGAGACCTGTGGGCGGAACCACAACAAATAGCTCTTCGGATTGAGAAATCGCATGATGAAAGTTTCAGATTTGTACAGGAGATCAAGGCTGTGGCATACTTGAAAATTTAAAGCCCCGCCGCAATATTTTTCTTGGAGGCTCAATCATTTTTCTTACAATTACATATTTTTCAAATTTCCTCTTTGTGGTGCAATCAAAGTCCCTTTTTGCTCGAAGCCCACCAATGTTGGGTCTGCTGACCATCTGGTATGCCATTGAATAAAGGTATAGAACTTCAATTAGAAATAATTTTTAGCTTTTCATGTTAAATTTATCAAATGTTTAAAATGATATTTTAAAAGCAATAAATTCACCTGATGTACCTCTGTCGCAGGGACGCAACTGCGATGATGAAAGGGTAGAGGTGTGTGACATTTTATTTTTTCGCAAGCTGTTGGAAAAATTCACCTGATTTTGTAAAAATAAAAAGAAGTGATGACTTTTTTTTTTTTTTTTTTTAATTAACAAGTAACTTTTTTTTGGATTTTTTGCCAAAATTTCTATTTGTTTGGAAACATATTCTAAAAATTGTTCGATTAAAAACCCGCAGAAGACACTGCTCCGCGTGTCGAGAGTAAATTATTGAAAATGTAGCCTTCCTATCCTTGCAAATTAACTCTCATTCTTCGAAAAATTATGTCTTCAAAATTTTACACATAACTATGACAAATATAATGAAAACTCCTATTTGTGTATTTGCATTATTGTTACTTCACCGAACGGATTTCTCACAATAAAAGAGTATCAACATTAAAAAAGCTTTGTCATGAAATATGTTTCACACGCCTTCGGTTTATTGTTCAGTTTTTGACACAGTAACGATTTGAGATTCGAAGCTGCCATGTCATTTTCCGTTTGATTATATTTCTAGAAATCCAAAAAAAAATTGTATTGTTTATCATACATGTTGAGAAATCGTAAAACATATAGTAGGTTCCTACCTATGCATATAATAAAGTAAACGTAAAAATTAATACTCACTCATTCGAAAAATACATTGCATCCATTTTAAATTGAAAGGGCTGGGAAGATATGGACGTATTTAATAATAATTATTTTTCTGTATCCAACAATCGAGAAATTTGAAATTTCGTCTAACAGAGGAGAGGTACTGAGGTATTCGATAATTTCGAACAAAAACTCATCATGAAGAAACTGCCCATCGTTATAATTTAAGGAACCAAGAGAAATGAAAAGTTTAAGAAAGAAAAAGAATCAACTTCGAATTTTTAAAAATAGAGAAATGTGACACATGAATATTGTCTTCTTTAAAATTTACTTTGAAAATAGAGGAGTTAAAAGATTTTCAAATTTGATTTAAATTTGTTTTTTTTTTTTTTTCAAGTACAATTTAGGTGCGATTTCAAGTTAAATTCTTTTTAACTCTTTTTTTTTCTTTTTTTTTGTAGTCCCTTCCTTGAAGGTAGAAAAAATTGAAACTTTTGGGCCCTATTTTCCAATTTTTCGGAAGATTCGTTTTGATCAATGAGAAATTCTTAAGGTATACATTCTAGAATTATGTTTTTTCATGTAATAATAATGGTTTTCAATAAAACAAAAATCTATGTATTTTAAGTAGTGAAAGTTTGAATCGAGTGACCGGTAAGTAAAAATTTCAAAATTTTACTTACATCGTTAAAAACAATTGTCGGAATCCAGTTGATTTTAGGTTTGAAATCATGAGTTACATTGCCATATCCAGCTAACAAATCGAATCCTTCTGTACTTTCGGCGCATTTCTTCAGTTTGCTAAATGCAATATTGCTGCGTCGAGAACACTAAAATAATTTAAAATAATAAAACTTAATATTTACATGTCGGTTAGGTTTAAGGAAGTAATGTTAACCAAAACATTGAAAAACAAAAAACAAAAAACAAAAAAAAAGAATAGTTAGGTAGGGTATCTACTGACGAAAATACTAATCATAATTAATTCAACTATATTTCATGTACTTTTCTCATGACCAACACTCTGTGACAGCATTTTGAAAAAAAAAAGTTAATGACTTTTATGGGATCAGGGAGTATTTATTTGATTTTAGAACATCGTAAGTAACCTACATGGGCTAAGTACACGAAATTCCTTGTTTCGTAGTGGGTCCTATAAATTAATCCTGCCAAAATGGTTATTTGCGATACAAGTGCGAAATGTAGATGATTTTGCTACAAGTGCGGAATTTACTGCATGAGCCAAAGGCGAGCCGGGCGTTGTTGCAAATTACATTATTGAATAAAAAAATGAGCCACGTAAAAAATTAATTGCAAGTGGGTGTGCACTACATCATATTTTTACACGTCGCATTAAAATATCCCGCTTATGGTTCAGTAATTGGGTGGGTGCAATGTTGCAAAAAAGTTATTTGTGATACAAGTATGAAAAATAGGTGATTTTATACTTACACCAAATTCGCACGCGTGTCACACTCTATGTTTCGCAATACCCCTTATCCTCCAAAAAATAAAATTATAAAAAAATTTCTTTCGTAAAAACTTACAAAAAACATTTTTGATGTGTAAACATCTTACCACTTGGTCTATATTAAAGAAGAATTATGACTGTAACTTGTACGAGTTACTTTGTGGTTATGTGTATGCGCAGTGTGCACACATACAACCACCCTATTATGTTTACACATTAATCCTTCATGAGTATAGCTCCGGTGGAACTCGCACCATTTTTTTTTTGATTAGGTTTTGCAAAAAACATTTTAAATTATTCTATTAAATAAACTGATTTCTTTTAAATAATTTTTCTACTCCACAGAAATGACTGCTGGAACTAAAACCATAGGACAGAACTGAGAACTTCTAATAGAACTAGACTAAAGCTAAAAATATAAGTGTAGTTGTAAGTAAGTAAAATTTCTCTGTCATATAAGTTATAGTAAACAAATCATTTTATTTATGGTTTTCCCCTCAAAATGAAACTTATGTATACCGAATCCGATAAGTTCAACAATTATTTTTCAGGTATGGGAGATACCTATAAGTTGAATACATTCTCTACCCTAATGTTGCCAACTAAATTTGAAAACAGAATTTCCTCTTCAATTTTTTTTCTCATCGTTGCTTGCTTCTTACTTACCAGATGCTAATTATCTCACACTTCACAGCTACGTCAAACTAAAAATATTGGTGTAAACTAAGGAGACTGGAATCAGAAACTAATGAACTCATCCGCCATTGTGCAATCTTTAGGTTTTTTGATGACCTCAGTGTTAGAAAACAACTCAACAGTATTGCAATTCACGGAGAATTAATGTCGCCTAATGGTCGAGAAGTACACCTATTTTTTCCAGGCTCCTTGAAGCATACAAAACCATTTTGGATGCAGCCTTTGCTGAATAGCCTGAATCTCTACATATTCCATCCCCCCCAGTCCATTAACTCATATGATGTCATGAATGTCTTATTTGGAATAGACAACAGAAACATTTTCAAAGCTAAAAACCAAAATCCTTTATTCTCTTTTCCTGAATAATTTTTCTTTCCAATACCAAAAGGATGTGAATTAGAAAAAAAAAATTATAATCTTTCCACTTCTTTCACATTAGCAGTTTCTGTATTTGCTAATTTGAATTAGGGGAGACCTGAGCGAGAAGACTCACGTAAGTTTGAATCAGTCTCAGAGATAAAATATTGTTATCAAAAAAAAAACCTTTTGGACCTCATAAATGACATACAATCCTCTTTCTATTTTGCTAAAAATATGCTTTGAAACTAATTACCACTTTCAGAAAAAAATAAAAATTCCAACACTCCTCATTTTTGAACATTTGAAAATTACCCGGGTAAAAAGAATCCCTCAACCAGGAAAAAAGAATCACCTACTTAAATCCTGAATTTTATTGAAAAATTATAATTTTTAATGTGATAACATTTTTATTTTCTATATGGGATCTGTTTTCGAATTCGATGTTTCTTTATTTCCCTATTTTTTCTCACACATCGATAAAATATCGATATTAGTTTACTTGCATTTTCCATTTAACATCGAAAAATATAGATTTTTTTATATATCGAATTTTTATAAACCAGATCGATATTTATTTACATGTATTTCCCATTTAACATTTGTAACGAGAATATTGGTTACAAAATAATTTAAATACTCGTAAATGAAAAAGGTTGTATTAAACACAATATAAAACAGTGAAATTGTAAGTTACGTAAGAATAATAAGTTTAAAATAAATGGTAAAGATGAGAGAGAGATAGATGATAGAATGTACATGGTTACATGAGTTTTTATAACTAGAAGTTTTGGGAGGAGAATATGGCGATTTCTTGGAGAGTGGAAATGGTAATGATATGATTGGAGAGTTATGACAATACAAGTTTAGATATTGTCCAATAGGAGTTTAAGGAAATGACATAAATGGTGATTTTGGGTATTTGCAATATCTGCAGAATGGTTTCATAGAAAAGAGTTGTTATGAAAAGTATATTTATGTTAGTTTATAAACATTGAAAGTAGAATAAATGAGTCAGTAAAGGCAAGTGAAGACTTGTTTACATGACGTCACTATAATGAGAATTGTTTTAGGTGATTGATATATATGTGAAATATATATATAAGAGAGAAATATTATGAATGATACGAAATTATCATTACAACATCGAAATCGAATTTTTATCAATATATTAAGTAGCTAAAGTATTTACTGGAAGAAAACTGGTCGGTGAATAGTCAAATAATATGAAAATGTTATCACATTAATTGTAATCAGCTTCAGCCACTGATACTGATCACTAGTTTTTTTCTTTAGAAATGAAAATTCAGACTTTTTAAAGTCAAATTACAATGTTGAAAAAGAAATTATAATGAAGAAACTACCAAAAAAATTGTAATTATAAAAATGGAATTCAAAATGAGATTGCTGATTTTTGAATACTAATTTTTTTTTTCGTGGCTGTTTTTCAGTCCAGGACACTATTTTATCCGACTTTCTTTTGCAGTTGCAAAATGTTATTTTTCGTAGTCTGCAAATTATCTGGAATGTTTTGACGTTTGGTCATTGGCTTTGTTGTTGGTATCGCGTATTTGTTTTCTATCGTTGTTCGTGGATTATATCCGTGAAGAAAGAAATATGGAGAGACATTGTTGAGGTAGTGTATGGGTGATGTATTATACGCATACACGACATTGAAGAGTGTGTCAATCCATTCTTCTTCTGTTTTTGGATTATACTTAGTTAAGCAATTTTTTATTATGCCATTAGTTCGTTCAACTAGTCCTTGTGTTTGTGGACTATATGCTGATGAGTGTATTATTTTGATGTTGTTTTCTTTACAGAAATTATGTACGAGGTCATTCCTAAAATGTGTGCCATTGTCACACAATATAATTTTAGGTTTTCCGTGTGTCGTCATAATTTTTTTAATAAATTTGATGACACTTTGAGCGTTAGGATGTCTGACAGGTTCTACAATGCAAAAGTTTGTGCATCTGTCTACTACTACAATGATATATCTTTTTTCGTAGTCGTCAAATTTTCCTACAAAATCTATTTCGATGTGGGAAAATGGATCGAATTCCTTGATAGGAATTGGTTTCATCATTCCTATTTCTTTTGGGTTTCGTTGGTTCATTTGGCATTCATGACATTTGATATAGTCATTGACTTTTTTGACTATGTTAAGCATAAAATATCTTGATTTGATTTTTTCCAAAGTTTTTTGTCTTCCGAAATGTCCTCCGTTGATAGGATCATCATGCATTTCTTTCAAAATGCTATGATTTAATGCATCAGGTATAACAGGTACATCCTGAAATGGATTACTATTTTTTGATTTTTTCTTGTTAATAATATCGTCTTTTCCTAGATAATATTTATATGCATGTCTTTCTATCTGCTTTAGTAGTTGTCTATCGAAAATAAAGTCTTTTACAAAAAATTTGTAGACTTGTCCCCAGTAGTCATCTAACTGTTGATAATCAGCTAGGGTTTCTATAGGAATATCTTTTCCGTAAACTAATGTTTTTATTTCTCCTTTTTTAGGGATTTCATTTTCTTTGATTCCATCTTTATTTTTTCCTGTTATTGGGTTGAAAATGTTTTCTTCTTTTTGTTTTAAATTTTCTTCTTTATTTTTTGGAATTTCTTCTTTTTTCTTCTTTTTCAAAATTTTAATTTTGATAGGTTCTTTTTTTGTAGCAGATGATCTTGTTATGACATTAACAGTTTTGTCTTCTTCTTTTTGTTCTATTAAAAATTGTCCTGATTCGAAACGTAAGGAATTGTTATCCTTTTTGAATGGTCTAGACAAAAAGTCTGCCATTACGTTCTCTTTTCCTGATATAGGCTTAATATCGAATGTGAATTCTCCTAATTTTGATACGAGTCTTGCTAGATGTGGTGATGGTGTTTTCATCCTATGTTGGTAGGTTAAAGGTTGATGGTCTGTGTAGATGATAAAGTCTGTTCCTAGTAGGAAATCTCTGAAATGTTGACATGATTTTGTTATGGCAATCATTTCTAAGTCAAATGAGCATAGATGTTGTTGACATTGTTTTAATTTTTCTGAATAATATCTTATTGTATATTTTTTTCCAGTTGTAGGGTCTATTTGACGACAAACTGCTCCTACAGCTTCTTTGGATGCGTCAACTTCTAGAAATGTTGATGCTTCTGGGTTGTTAATTTGGAGAACTGGTTTTAATAGTAATATGTTTTTCATTGTATCAAAACATTTTTGGTGTTCTTCTTTCCAGTTTATTTTTTCATTAGACTTACTGTCTTTTCCTTCTAGGATTTTCATGATGGGTAACATTTGTTTTGTGAAGTGTGGTATCATTTTTCTATTGTATCCACACATTCCTATAAATCTTCTTACTTCTTTGAGTGTTCTTGGTGGTCGTATGTTTTTTATAGCTTCTATGTTTTTTGCTAAAGGTTCTAATTTTCCATGACCTATTTTATGTCCTAAAAGTTCTATCGAGTTTTCTAAGAAATAGCTTTTCTTGGTTTTTACTCGAAAATTGTATTTTTTTAATCTTTTCAAGATTTCTTCTGTATTTTCTAAACATTCTTTGAAAGTTTCTCCGAATACACAAATGTCATCTATGTATACTATGACTTTTTTCCATAGGATATCGTGAAATATGTCTACCATTGCTTTTTGGAAGACTGAAGGGCTTAAGCTAAGTCCTTGAGGCATGCAATTAAATACATAACCTACTCCTTCGATGTTGATTCCTGTTATTGGTTTGGATTCTTCGTCAAGTGGTAGTTGAAAGTATCCTGAATTTAAATCTATAATAGAGAAATATTTTTTGCTTCGTAGGTGTGGCCCTATAGAGTCTATTCTAGGTACTCTAGTTCTGTCTTTTTTTATTTTTCCATTAACAGCTCTGTAGTCTACTAATGGTCTGTATGAACCGTCGGGTTTCCTTTTAAGGAACATGGGTGATTCATAGGTAGATGGTTGTCTTTTTAATACTCCTGCTTTTTCTAATTCTTTGATTTTTTTCAGCCATTCCATTCTTTCTTTATATGCCATTTTGTAGTTTCTTCGTACTACAGGTTTATCGTCTTTTAGATTTATATGTACTGGTGGTACTTTGGCTAATGATAAGTTTTTTGTAGAATGGGTGAATATATCTATATAATTTTGTAATTTCTCTATTACTTTAGATTTTTGTTCTGGAGTTATGTTCTTTGAAATTTTTATTTCTATTCCTTCTGGGTCACAATGTTTTGTGTGTGTGACAAATATTTTTTGTTTTTTGGGAATTTTGTTAACTACATATCTTAACGTTCCTAATACTTGATTTTTACGTATCCTTTTTGTGTTAGACGTAGGGTTATATAGTTTTAAAACTTCCTCATTTTTGATAATTAACTTTGTTTTATTAATAAATTTTTCATTTGTTAAAATTTCTGTAAATGGAGGTAAGGTTTGTAGATATATCGTCTCATAAGGACTTATAATATAATCTGTATTGGCACGTATTAATGTTACTTGTTCTTCTTCTGGTCTGTTAATTGATTTTTTTGGAATTGATATTGATATGGTTTTATCTTCACATGGAATTGAAAATTTTCCATTGAAAAAATCTATGATTGTCCTATATTTCTCTAGGAAATCGTAACCTATAATAATGTTTTTGATTAGATCTTCTACGATATATGCTTTGATCGGAAATGAACGTCCTTTAAAGATAATTAGAATTGTTGAAACTCCTTTTATTTTGAGTTGAATTTCATTTGCTGCATATAATGTATCGTAAGTAGGTTCTAATGTCACATTTTTTACAAGTTTTTGATGTATGAGTGTTGATTCTGCTCCACAGTCGATAAGACCATAGGTATCGATACCTAGTACATTGTACAGTAGGTACAAACGACATTGGATTTTGTTTTTTCCACTTGGTGCTATAATTGTGATGTTCGGTTTTTTAGGTATTTTCATACTTTTTCTTGACATCTCCGATTTGTCAATTAGTTTAGGTGGTGGTTCACCTGCTTCCTGTACAACATGATGTTGGTTTGTTGCCGGGGCATCTACTCGTTTTTTGAGACTGTAGTGCTTTGTTGTGGGTAAGTAATAGCTGGGATGTTATTCTGTGGGTTTTGAATAACATTTTGGTTTTGTGTAGTACCTTGAGTATTCTGGGTTGGTATATACATCATAGGAATTTGGTTGTTATAATTTTGATATTGAGGACAATTATTATAATCATTACGATAATATCCTCTTTGAAATCTGTTGTTTTGATTTCTAAAATTATTTCCTCTATAATTTTGGTTTGGAAAATTTTGATTTTGGTTTGGAGGTTGGGAGGGATAATTATTATTATAATTATTATAATTATTTCCATTATAATATCCTCTTCCTCTACTTCTTCCTCTGAAATTTCCTCGGAAATTGTTTTCTTGATTATTAAATTTTTGTGATGGATTAGAATTATTTTTTTGCGTCATAATTGCTGCTGTTAGTTTCTTGATTTTGGCAATTATATTAGGTTTTTCTTTTTCTTCGGATTTTTCTTCCTCTTCTTCATTGTCTTCATCATCATCTTTCTTCTTTACAACATTAATTTGTTTTTTTGACGATGTTTTTATTTTTTGTAATTCATTATTTGCTTCTTCCATCGCTATTCTGTAGGTTTCTAATTGTTTTTTTACTTTTTCTAATTCTGAAGCGAAAATAGGATCTACAGGTATTCTTGTTTTATCCTTACAATATAGATAATCATCGAAAGCTATGTGTAATGCTTGTAGGGTTTTAGGTTTTGCTTTGACTATGTGTTCTCTTTCTTTTTCTCCTATAGATCTGTAGATGTGATCTATAATTCTTTCTTCTGTGATGTCTGGTTCTATTTCTTTTAGGGTATTAGACATAAATATTACAAAATCTACGAAATCATCATCTCCTCTATATAGACATTTACATAACCTTTCTCTTAATTGAGGTTTTGTTTTTCTAAAAATTTCTTCTAATTTTGGTTTTAAAATTTTCCAATTTATTAACGTATCATCGTTTGAAATTAATTCGTTAAAAATTATTTGTGCATTTCCTGTAAATGCAATTTTGATTTTTTTCATTTTTATGGCATCATCTGTCCATCCAAAAGCTTCGCATTCGTTTTCAAATTGCTTTAGGAATGTTTTTATATTTTCTGAAGATGTGTTCAAAAATGTTGAAGGTCTGATATTAGAATTTATTTCGTTAACCATTTTTATTTTTTCGGGTATTCTAAATGATTTGTTTATATCTTTTGGAGGTGATATTAAATCTATTAGAGATTCTTGTGAACTAATCTCTATTGTTTCTTCTTCAGGTTCTGTTTTAGATTCACTTGTTAATTTAAATGTGTTATTTTTATCACAGGTATTTGATATTAATTTTATGGCTTTATTTTTTGCTTCACGATTAATTTTTAAAGGTGATATTAAATCTTATACGTTATCTTTTTTAAGGAGAGTGTTAATTATAGGATCTGGATGAGATTGGATATAGAGACTGATGGCTAATTGGATTTCTGGTCAGGAATTTTCTGAAGGAAAGGGTTGAGGATTTATATTTGACCATAGATTTTTTAAATCTTTGTTTGTTAAGGATGTAATCCAGTTGTTAGCTTTGAATGAAGGTGTGTTTGGAGTTACTTGAATATCCCAATCTTCGTTGTGCATGGGTTTAATTTTTGTAAACTTACAGGATTTTGTTGTTTCTTTTGTTTCCACAGGTGTTTTGGATTCCACACATGGTTGATAACTGCACGACAGCACTTTGAACGGTTTCCTTGGACATCAAGATTTTTGATGGTTCCGGAAATTTTAAATTTCTTTCAAAAAAATATTTTTTTTTTTTATTCTGCATGTTAAATGCGCCAAAAAATCTTTTACACTTTTTGTAAATTAGTTCAATAAAATTTTTATAAAATTTCACACTTTTTTAGACTTTTCTTTGAAAAAACAAAACACAGGATTTTTTATGTTCGGGCCCGAATATTTTGTAACGAGAATATTGGTTACAAAATAATTTAAATACTCGTAAATGAAAAAGGTTGTAT
This sequence comes from Ericerus pela, assembly GCA_011428145.1. Taxonomy (NCBI): domain Eukaryota; kingdom Metazoa; phylum Arthropoda; class Insecta; order Hemiptera; family Coccidae; genus Ericerus; species Ericerus pela. The sequence goes on along the minus strand of WOFM01000193.1, from coordinate 1,488,441 downwards.
TAAACACAATATAAAACAGTGAAATTGTAAGTTACGTAAGAATAATAAGTTTAAAATAAATGGTAAAGATGAGAGAGAGATAGATGATAGAATGTACATGGTTACATGAGTTTTTATAACTAGAAGTTTTGGGAGGAGAATATGGCGATTTCTTGGAGAGTGGAAATGGTAATGATATGATTGGAGAGTTATGACAATACAAGTTTAGATATTGTCCAATAGGAGTTTAAGGAAATGACATAAATGGTGATTTTGGGTATTTGCAATATCTGCAGAATGGTTTCATAGAAAAGAGTTGTTATGAAAAGTGTATTTATGTTAGTTTATAAACATTGAAAGTAGAATAAATGAGTCAGTAAAGGCAAGTGAAGACTTGTTTACATGACGTCACTATAATGAGAATTGTTTTAGGTGATTGATATATATGTGAAATATATATATAAGAGAGAAATATTATGAATGATACGAAATTATCATTACAACATCGAAATCGAATTTTTATCAATATATTAAGTAGCTAAAGTATTTACTGGAAGAAAACTGGTCGGTGAATAGTCAAATAATATGAAAATGTTATCACATTAATTGTAATCAGCTTCAGCCACTAATACTGATCACTAGTTTTTTTCTTTAGAAATGAAAATTCAGACTTTTTAAAGTCAAATTACAATGTTGAAAAAGAAATTATAATGAAGAAACTACCAAAAAAATTGTAATTATAAAAATGGAATTCAAAATGAGATTGCTGATTTTTGAATACTAATTTTTTTTTTCGTGGCTGTTTTTCAGTCCAGGACACTACTTTATCCGACTTTCTTTTGCAGTTTCAAATCTTCTGCAAGAAAATAACAAAACTTTATTTGATTTCTTGATAAGTAAATGTGATCGCTTTTGCTGGGGTAGTATATATCATCATTTTTTACAATATCAAGAAATGCTATGAGAAATTAACCAAAAACAATCGACATGTTCCAAAAATAGATAAAATTATCAACGTAGGTACTTATTTGTTTACTTACCTTCTTTTTTTAATTTTACTTTGAATGATTTCACTTCAAAAAATTGGTTTTTATGAAATTTCTGCAATTACTTTCGAATAAATTTAAATTATAGACGCAACAATAAAGACAATTTTTTATCTCTGTGGCATGTGTTAGTATTGTTTTACTCTTTATTATAGAAGTGTTGTCACCTCTTCATTATTCATGAGAAGAAAGTTATTTGAATGATTCTCTTGCCTGGGTCTTCCATACCTAAGAGGTGGTTATTCGGTACTTTTCATCAAAAACCGTGATATTCACATGAGTGAAACACTCTTTGGGTCGGTATTTATATATTTCTAGCTTTGACTACTTAATACTGGACCAGTAAAGAAAGATAATTTCCAGTTAAACATGCCAGCGCTAAATAGATAACCAGAGGGTACCTTTTGATGTACTTTGCTTTGTATTTATGTACGCTTGTGAATTTAAGAGATGTCTTAATCAGATGTATTCTAAATTGGTGAACTCACGCAAAATGTGAAAAATACGCAGTAGGTACGCTAAGGTTGCTTACTTTTTTGCTGGAATGTCTTGATATTAAAAAGTACATTTGTCTTATGGAGCTTTAAAAGTCCAGTACTATGTAGACAAAGATTTGTGAACAATCTGCAATCCTTATCGGGTAAGATTCATTACTTTTCAGCTGGCAATAGGTGCAGTCTCTGTTCCATACAAAGAGATCAAGTCAGAGTTTTAAAATGAGGTCAAAAAGAAATAAAATCACCAATTATTTTAAGCAAAGCTCAAGTTAATTTTCTTCATTTGAGTGTGGGTCTGCAGCTTATTTACTGTACTTTATTCAATGAAAATAGCACTTCTAATCCTATCCCCCATAAACGTATGGCAACATAGATTCAACATTCACATATTCCACATTTGTGAGGGGATTCAGGAAAGTATTCCTTTCAAATGTTGAAGGATGACTGCATATATGTTTAAATAACAGTGATATTGATTATTTTAGGCCAATCTGCCAATTAACATGGACAACTGATTAGGCAAAAATAATCTATTGTCAATAATCGATTATTTTAAAATAATCAACATCGCTGATACCTAAATCTGTCTCTCACCTTTTGACCATATGTCTTCTTATCATCGTGCGACATATAACAACTGATGAATGAAAATAATTTTTTTCGTCTTTGTTGGTACAATCTGAAAATGGCGCATGCTTGAATACGATTGCAATAGCATTCTTCTTCACCGTGTTGACAATCAAAAATCCAGTTTCCTTTACCATCTCGAGTTTGCTGCGTTATCAAAAAAAAAAAAGAAAGAAAATGTGTAAGATCCACTGAAGCCTAATCATGAAGGATCGGTGTGTAAACACAATAATAATGCGGTTGTGTGTGTGCACAATACATTATGCATGCACTCAACCACGCACCTATACATCATGTAACACACACAAATGAGAGTTACAATTGTAAGCGTTACAGTTACGTGAATCTGATAAACATAATTCTCATTTAGTCCGTACCATAGACCAAGTGCTAAGATGTTTACACATCAAAAATATTAAGGGCTTCATCGTTACACATTTAATATTTCATTGTGGAATAGTAAAGCTGACAAAAACGAACTATTTTCCGAATATGTTGGTACTTACTAAGTATATATTTTTAGGCCTGGTTTTAGCATTTTTTCTTGGGTAGATAGAATCACATTTTGAAATTTTCATGAATTTTTATGAGAGATGGTAACGATTTTTAACATATTTTGTAAACTAAAAATTTGAAAAATCAAATTATTGTTTTTTAAATTGATTTTTATTTTAGATTTTGGATATCATACCCCAAATTCACCCTTAAAACTGGCCTCGTGTATTTTCCACCTAATTTTTTTTTTTTTAATAATAAGTAGGTACCTAATTATTAAACATTTACCAATTTGATAGTAATGCGAGTTAGTTAGAGAAAATAATTCTATTGACCTATACGAAATGTAAAACAAAAAAAGGTGTAAGCTCCGCTGGCACTATACTCATGAATGATCGACGTGTAAACATAATGTGTGCATGCGCAACGCACCTGCACATCATGTAACACACATAAACTAGAGTTGCAATTGCAACAGTTACAGCTACGCGAATCTGACGATCGTAATTCTTATTTAGCTCCTTTGGTAGACACGGAGCACTAAGATGTTTGCCCATCAAAAAGTGAATTTTCAGCCAAGTCAAAGTAAACAACAAAAATTCACCTAGGAAATTACTTATAAAATCCTAAAACTACCCTACCAGTCAAATTTTTCAGCTTTAAATTTAATTTCATAATGCATGGCCATTATTCTGTGAGCATTCATTCAAATAATATTGAATATACATACTTAGTATCTACCTAGGTACTATTTAGGTATTAAATAAAAAATCAATTTCAACTTTTACCTTTGCGTTTCCATATGGCACCAAAGTCACGTTCAAGTAATCGTAAAATGGCAACCAATTTTTGGTAAATTGTTTCTTAAAGAAATCAACAGAGTCTGGACATAAACTTTCGTAAAACACGGTCACATTTAATTTCGTTTCCTGTAACATTAATACAACATTCTCTAGTCAATAATTGATTTTTTATTACATATTAAAAAAAAATTATTTGAAGTGTTTTTGTGGTAATTTATTAATGAAACAAATCGTTCAATTTTACTTTATTTCTTCTTTTAACATTGATACAGCTACGAATTTTTCACTCTAAAGAGATGCGGAGTAATAATAATAAATTTACATTGGCAACGCTAGGTACGAATAAAAAAATCAATCAATTTTAGATAAGTACTTACTTACATTATTTTCGTTCTTCATGATTGGTGACAATGACCATAAATCATCGTTGTGATCATCGAATGACTTTAAATAGTCACTAACTGAACCGAATACAGCTACGGCCAAAAACATAAACCATATAAAAATTGATCTGAAAATCATCGTGCAGCTTATTGTAAACGATTAATAGTGTGACTAAATTTTAAAAACCCAGATGAGAGTTTCATCGGAAGAACGTTATGAAGAACTTTGCTCCTTTGAACTGATTACTGAGCTACATGCGTTGATAGCGAACTCGTATCTAAATTACTATTGTAAATAAATCAGCATTATACGCTTCTGTGCCTATTTGTTTCGAATAAATCAAACTGTAGGATAGGCATACGATGTTATTGTACAACGTTTACAAGCAAACTGTGTCAATTATTCTTCGAAACAGGATTAGCAAAATGTACCGACTTTTCACGTAATGTATGTAGGCTACTTTTACCTATACATAGCTACAGGTAAATGATCCTAGAAATTATGAATAAATTTTAGGTTAGCGTGAATTTCATACTGAGTAAGCATAATACGAAGTTTCGAGGTATTTCGAACACCATTTTACAAATCTATAATCGTAAAAAAATACGAAAATGAAATATATATAGTGAAAAAACTTCAACGTAGGCTACTTATGCTTGAGAATATTGTTTGTGAACCTGAATCTAGTATAGGTACTTATCCATTTTGCTACGGATGCCCAGATGGATACTTCAATTACGACAAATTATTGAACGCATACATTAGTCTGGGTGATTTTTAATCGGTTCTCAAGTTCTTATTACTTAGCACTCAATGTGACGAGTAAAATAATATTGTCTACGTCGATACGTGACCTACATTTCATACTGAATGTACTATACAGGTTTTATATTTTGATAATTTTTTCAGCTAAATAAAAAACTAGAACTTGTACTCGGTTCCACACTTTTTATACGTGAATAACAGGCGAGCTATAGTTATTGGTATTTAAAAAAGTTATGTAAAAAAAAAAAAATCGAACAAACATCCGGCACAAAATATTCTTTTGACTGGTTGGGGCACATGTTTTCCAAAACCCGAGTTCCAAAATTCTGTTTCTCCAAAATATTTTGTTCAAAAAAAATTTTATTCCAAAAAAAAAGTCTCAAATTAAATGAAATATTTTTCTCAAAAACAATTTTTTTTCAAAAAATTTAATTTCATATTTATTTCAACCTACAAAGAAAAATTTAAAAAAAAATTTATTCGACAAAATTATTAGTTCGTAGGTATACAAAAAAACAATCAGACCTGTTTCTAGGTTTTGCAGCTGGCTTTCTAATAATATAATTTTTTCTCAATATATGTATATATATATATATATATACAGTGAAAATCACCTATAACAAAATCAGTTGTAGCGAAATATTGAAATATTTGCTATAGCGTACAAATCACAAAATCCCGGCAAAATTTCCATTAAAAATATGTTAAAAAAAAAAACTGGTATAACGAATATTGATTTTACAAAAAATCAGTTATACCGAGAGAAAAACTGGGGAAACCCATTACCGATAGCAAGATAAAATAGATAAATATAGTCTTTGTTAGTTAGTTTGAATAAAATATTTTATTTTTAACAACGAAACTTCCTCCCTTCAAAGTTTGAAAAATTTAGAATTGCAAATCGATTGTGAAATAATTTCCAAAAAGAAAAAACAGCTGACTCTTGACAGTTTTCTTAAACGTAATTGACCAATTTATCTGTGCACATGTATGGTTTTTTATTTTACTGAAAACAGGTCCAAAATAATATATTATGCAATTGTTCCTTTCATTTTGTAATAAAGACTTTTTTCTTTTTTGAAATGTATGTATCTCATCGTCATAATAATTGATTATAACAAACTGCTTGTAATAATCAGTTATTACAAGCCGTGTTTGTTATATCCGATATATTGGATGTAACAAACTACCGTTTATAGCGAACAAAAAGGCTGGTCCCTTCAATTTTGTTATAAGCGGTTTGAAGTAAATCTCTATAGGCCAGTCAAATTTGATTAAAAAAAAGGTGTGAGTTCTAATAGTGACTTTATGAAAGATTGACGTATAAACATAATGGTGTGGTTATGAGTGTTCACAACCACACACCTACGTGCCAACGGTTACAATATTATAAGATGTACAAGTTACAAGCTTAATTCTCATTTTAGCCCCGACTTGAGTACTAAACAAAGCGCTAAGATGTTTACACATCAAAATGGGTGTTTTATTTAATAAAATGAGGAAAATATTATTTTTGAAACTCCATAATTTCAAGAACCCTTTTGAAAGTATTAAAAATCCCCTAAAATCTGATCGCAACTTCACCCCTAAAAATCCACTTTTTATGCCCACAACTGATTTTTAGTGTGGTAACATTTTATTTTCATATTGGAACTCTCATAAAAGATACAATGTTTCCGCATTTTTAAGCACGAAATTGTGCAAAAAACTTTTTTAAAGTGAAGTTTAAGTGAAGGAAGCTTAAAGTGACGTTTGTGAATATGGGCCTAAATTATGGATAAAAATAATAAACTTCATTTATTCAGAATTACGTCTTTTTTCATTAACATTCTGACTAAAAAATATAAATAATATTGTTTACCTATCTACACATTTCTTCACAGCCACTTCTTTACAAATGTTGAAATACATTTTGTTTATTTGAATGTTTGGACTTACAATGGTTGCTAACAAATCAGTCATCCAAAACACTGTCATATTATTATTTTATTGTTATTGTATTAATTTTATAAATTTTAAATTTAAAAAATATTTTAACGGTACCACTTGAAATATTTCATTAATTTCTTTGGAAAAAATATTAGAATTTTCCTTTTAAGAATGAATTAATAAGTCGAATTTGAAATTCAATTTTTTTGGAAAAAAATATTTTTGAAAATAATATTGGAATAAATAAATTTGAAATTAAAAGTTTTTGAAAAAAAATTATTTTTGAACTCGTGTTTTAGAAAATATGTTTTCTTACCCTTTTTACTTGTTCAGTAAGTAATTACCCATACACCTAGATCTATGTTCCTATATGATTGTTTGCCTATATAATTTCATTGTTCTATACTGAAAGGTAGACACTCGGAGGAGATTCAAGCCCCATCTTTATTTAAGATTTTAGAACATAATTTTGATAAATAAATAAAATAGGTTTTGGTGAATTTTTACATAATTCGGTTCGTTCACCTGTCTGTGGGATTGTGCTCGTGGAGCATTACGATGAAAATGAACCATCAGTGAACTCATGTAAAGACTGCGAATGGATTGAATAGAACTGAAGTCCAAAAACAATTATTGAAAATGTAGCCACCTATCTGCCAAATTAACCCCCATTCTCTGAAAAATTATTAAAATTACTCTAAAGTACAGAAATTGAAATACATTTTTAAGGTAGCGCTCTGTATTTTTACTTTATTAAACGGATTTTTCACAATAAAAAAATACCAACATTGAAAACGCACTTTCCTATGAAATACTATTTACATGCCTTGGGTTTATGGTTGAGTTTTTGACACAATATCGATTTCAGATCTGAAGATGCAAGGTCATTTTCCGTTTGGTTATATTTCTGCAAATGAAAAAATGTTTAGTTTACTGCACATAATTATACTGAGAAACCACTGAAAACAAAGCAGTTGTCTATACCTACTATAAAATGAATTTAAAAAGTAATTCTCATTCGAAATATTCATTGCGTTTATTTCAAATTAAAAAGACTATCTATAGGTATATTATACTGACGCATCCATCTAATATCAGTTATTCCTTTTTCTGTATACAATAATTCGCCTTAAAACCCATTCATACCTTCTTCCATACTTTTTCCTTTTTTCTTACTCCTTTTTATCATCTTCTAACTATATAAGCCCCCCTATAAAAACATAATTCTTCTCGTTTTTATATGTTTCTCATCGTTTTTCTTCCCTCAAATCTTACTATCTCTCACACTCAACTTTTATTTCTCCTACCAAAATTACCTGTCTGCAGAATAATGTTTTAATATAATATATATATATATCTAAATAAGCAGTTCTTATCTATGCCTACTCGATTTGTTGTACTTTTGCATCATATTTTTTCACTAAGATTTTTCTTATATGCAGTTTCTTCTGCACAGTTTGTTCTGTATTGTCTGTTAAGTAACACCGCTTATAACTAAGTCTAAACGAACATGTATTTTTTCAATATTAAATATGATTGTATATATTATCACGTGTTGAGTTTTCTTCCTGAGGCAGTAGGTTAAAGTTGGTGGTGTTTTTTGTGTTTTCAACTAAAAATGTTTGATAAAGTAAATGAATTCCATGGAAGTCAAAAAACCTATAGTTTATGTACATAAAAAACTTTGTTCAGACATGGTATAAATTCGAGTCCAAAGACACCTGGTAGGTTATCCAGTTGTACAGTGGTAATTTTGTGGCCACTGTCCTTTGTGACGGTGTTCTCCAAAGTCCATGTTTTGTTTAAGAATTTGGATCAAAGAATATTATAAAGACTGTAGAGAGATCGCCAAAATGGCCCCCCTGGCACACCACAGTACATAGATAGAATAAGAGAATAACAAATTTGATTAGAAGTTAGAACTTGGAATGATGATTTGATTTGATGGTTTTTAGCACAAATTGTACAACAAAAAGAGGTTATTATTGACTCAGTTTTGGGTTTGCAAAGTGAGAGATTATCAAATTTATTGGAACAGTACAAAATTATTTTAATTTCTCCACTAGTATAAAAATGAAGTCTTTTTATTAACGACATATTTGTTTGTTTCTTCACAGCGTCATTTACAAGTATGCAAGTGGTGCAACGTCAGAATTAAAAATTGCTCTTTTACAAGATGATGCCTATAAACGACAATAGTTCACCTCCCCCTGCCTAATTATTTAAAAAAATTCTCATAAAGGAAGTTGACAAATTTCATAGAATGCAAATAACCTCTTTTTGGTGTATTTGTTGCAAAAAATATCATATGTAATCTGTTAGTCACTAGCAAAAGTCAACTTGTTGCAATTATGGCACAAGTTGCAGGAAAGTGATGCAACTTTGGAACTTGTTTGCAATCAGGGGTGTCAAAACTTAGGAGAAGATAGGAATAGGGAAATTTGAACTGCTTAGTGCGAAGTCTTACAACAATAGTGTAACGGCCAAAAGAGGTGGTAATGTACCTAATTAGAACCACTTTCAGTGTTACACCATACACAGAATATCACGTACGTTTAAAGCAGTAATACTTCTAGAATAAATTCAAGTTCATCATCTACAGACTATAGTGGACCTTAACATATGTTAGAGACTCAATAATATTTTTAAAACACACGAGTGATTTTACACATTTAATAAAATAATAATTTGTACATCATAGTACATACACTTACGTTAATATTACTACATATACAATCACAATTCAACAAGCAAGACTATCTGTTCACTAGAGACTTCTACTAGAGAGGTTCCAGGTACTTAGAAGTAGCTGTTGAGGAACTGTGTCTTATTCCACTGAATCGAGGGATTATATACTCGTTCAGGGTATGAGAACGTACGTGTCAAATAGGTAAAGTGAGGTAGGGTGTTGTTATTATAGGGTTGTGCTGACTCGTCGAGTACTCGAGGGACAGGCACAATTAGGTCATGAATATATAGAAAGTATATCTATATTCATAAAATCAAATACGGGTAATTTAGTGGTTGTTTATAAAGAGTTATAGGACGATTATTGTTGATAAATATCTACGTTTTTGGTATTCGAAAATGTGTGGACGAATATGTTCGTCATTTCTAAAAATAGACGAAAATATACGTTACACAATTCTCCGGGGGAACAAAAAAAAAAATCAGGAAAAAAAAAATTTTTCTAAAGTCTATCCAACAAGTATGAAAAGAGAAGAAGGAGAAAACCCTTCTTATTAATTATGCATGGTTAAAATTATGTCATATAATGCGAGTATAAGTATATATGCTTAGAATAAAATATTTTACGAATATTGATTATGAGTAACAAATTTTTTCTTAGATGTATATAGGAAATTAATATATCACATTATTTTGCATAATTTTTACAATGCTGTGCTTTCTGTTAAATTAGTACAGTTTCGATGGGAGGTTAACTTTAAATATACCATAATAAAAATTAACATAAACGAGATTGAAATTAACCACAATAAGAATATCCCATTGACAAAAGTTAGATAATCATTAAAGTTTTGGTCAGGTATTTGTAGTTCAATGGATTTAATTTTGTTCTCCAAGTCGTTAACTGGAACAGTGTGGGGAACAAAATTTTTCCATTTGGGGTTGTAGACCTTTGTCGTTGCCAGGTCTATGGCAAGATCAAAAGGTTCTGTAGAATCAGAAAAATATGTCCCCAGTAGTGGTAAGTGATTTTCGATTTTAATAGTCTCTTCCAAAGATTCAGAGAGACAGGGAATTTCTATTGGGATAATTACTGTATTTTTATTATTTTCGTCAATATTTTCAATTTGGATATGACAAGGTACATCCAGATTAAAGGTTCTGGGGGAATCATTATTTATTTTTAGTTTTTCGGATTTTTTTGTAATGGAATTAGTTGCTACAAGGGAATTAAAGTTTACGATAGCAAATTTGGTGTGTCCAATAGGATGCACTAATGTTTGGTTATTATTAGGGTTACATTTAAACGAGCAGAATTGTAATAAATTTTGATTTAAGTCTTGAAAGAAAAGATTCTTTGCGCAAGAAGACAATTTATCACTTCCTCTATTAGACGGGAGGAAGCATAATGGTTTATCCAAGTTACAGTAGTGGAGATTAGTTCCACTAATATAACGTACAGAGTTTGTTCTGATTTCATAAATAGTCAGAGATGGTTCTTGATCCCAGCTGCACAATTCATTAGAATGACTTTTGAATGTGAGCAGAATAAAGTCGTAAATTTCATATTTAGAGTCTAATTGTTTTAGGGGAATTTTGATTTCTAGTTCTAAAGTATTTTTAAAGAAGTTGCAATTTACCAGTTCAGCATGATAGTAGTTTTGAATATCCTTAATGGGGATTGCTAGATCAAGGTCTAGATTTTTTGTAATTTCCAAAAGTTTTAGTATGTCTTTTCCTAATATTTCTTTCGAGATGATTGAAGACGGGATCATATGAGATTTGCAAGATGTTAGGATGTTTGATAATCTTAACGTGTTTATCAGGTAATTATCATAGAATCCTTGAATATAATTTAGAGAGATCAGGAGTTCATGTTCTTCTAGGGAATTTTCCATAAAAGAATTTGTATGCAAAATGAATTTTGTCATAAAATTATTTGTATGGTCGATAAAACAATGCAGATTAGTGGACGTATTTACTAACGCTGTATGCTCGGTCAACAGTTGATTTTTTATAATATCATATTCTTCTTTCAACGAGATTTCGTTAACCAGAAAATTTCGTCCTTCTCTAAAGTTTAGTACTCGACAGCAAAAGTGTAGCGCATCTCCGAAGAAAGATCTGATCGGAGTGAATACGCTTCGTTTGCTTCGAATGTAAGATGGCGTTGAATAGAAGTCTTGGATCATAGCGGTATTTTGTTCTTTAAGGTTTTTTATAGCGTTTTTTAGACGTTTTGCCATTTCTGCGTATTTGCAATTTTTCCAGGTTGTTTCATTGCACAACCGGTGTTTGAAATTTGTTGCTAATAGCTTATCTGCTGATTCATGCAAATCTAGCTTAATAGAGTAAATTATTGGGGCAGATTTAGAATATACGAAAATATTGCTTATTTCTTGAAAATAAGCGCCAGTTGACGCCATCGTAATCCTATATGGGTCAGACGATGTTCTTTGTGCAATAGTAATTGAAGAATAGTTTTTGCGAAATAGAAAAGTAGATTCGTATACATTTTCTGAAACAGAAAGAATGCAACGTCCAAATTATTTACGATTCATTATGATTTTTAGGAGTTTAATTAGGACACAGGAATGCTGAGGTGAGGAGAGAATATATTTTTTGCAGACGTTCGAAACTATGAATTTCGGTCATATTATTAGTATAAATTCTAACAGGTCTAGCCAATCAGTTTGAGTTTGCAACCGTCTGAGTTTGTATTACTATTTGTTTTCTGAATTTTCTGTTTTATGTATTTTTTCCATATTGTTATCATTATTATTTTTCGTATATTTTTTTCTCGAGTTTTATTTCAATTTTCATTTTTTTTCTAGTTCTGTGGAGTGTGGGTTGTGTTTTTAATCTTTGGTGCCAGTTCACCTATTTTACTTTTTCTTTCTTTTATTACTTTCGTTTTTCTTGATTTTGTTAACAAAACACAACATGCCTATCACTTATATGAACGATAGAATGTTTGTTTCGCATGGGAAAGTGGATGCAAATGAGACCTGGTTTATTGGCAGCCAGGTTCTCACCAAGATTCATCCTTTTCAATCTTGTCCGTGTGAATCGCGACTGTGGGGACTCATCGGTATGAGGTATAGGGGCTCGGACCCCCGACGACAGTCGCCGCCACATAGGGCAGGCAACTTATCGTCCTTGCGACGTTAAACCAACACACACAGAATTATGTTCGATCGTAATTACCTGCGAATACTTGCAGATAATATACGAGTACGAATCGTGACGTCATCCATCAATCAATGTCACGATTCGTACACGAACCGGCCAGCCGCCACCTACGATAGTAGGGGATGATGCGACCTGGCCGTACTTAAACAACGTACGTATTTTACTACGTACGTGTGTTTGTGTGCACCCGCCAAAACCTGTATAAAAACTCACAGAACTGGCTCTAAAATCGCCAGTGTTCGGTTTGGTTTTGGCTTGCCCATACATTCGTATGTAGTGGCTGAACACGCTTAAATTCTGTAGAATTTCCTTCTGGTGAGAATATCTCTCACGACAAGGTATTCCACAGTGGTGACCCCGACGTGATTTCGGCCACGTCGTGAGGAGTCTTAGGCGCTTCGGCGCTATTACAACCTGGCGCAGTAGCGCTGGCGAGATTCTCGCTTGCTCGGCAAATTAAAAAATATTTTTTTACCTAGACTAAGACACCTTTTGGTCGTCGAAGTAAGAGTCTGCTGAAGTGGGAATTTATACCCCTCTCCTTAAAATATACAAACAAGGAGAAACCAGACAGTAGACCTGGAGGAAGAAGGTTGGACTCATCCCCCAACTCTCCCGACTTCGACTCGACACTCATTGAATTTAGCAAATATAGAAGAAGGCCCTCAACACCCAGAATTAGCACGACTGGGAACTGCTATAAACAAAGAAGAACTTGCAGTTAGAACGTTGAGAAGTGGTCGAACTTTAAGCCAAAGTTCTGACCCGAAAACACCTGTCCTACAAACACAGGAGCCAGTGTTTTCAACCAGTAAGGAAGGAAGTAGTACTGTGGAATACGCTTGTCAACAGAAAGACACAGCAATGGTTCCACCACCGACTGAAAACCCACAACCATCACAGGGAGGTAGTAGTCAGCCGCAGCTGACACCCGAAGTTTTGGCACAGATCTTGCAACTTTTGCAAATGCAGCCAGGACAGAACCCTAACTTCTATAGACGAAGGATAGATATCCCGGAATTTCTGCCAAACGAGGTAGAATTATGGTTGACACTATTAGAAGGCAGGTTCAGGACAGAAAACATAACACTGAACCAGCGGTATACACACATCTGCAGAGGCATGCCCCCACAGATAATCCGCCACATTCCGGACATTATGGAATGCCCTTCGACAGAAGAGGACAAATATGCCTGGTTCGTCAAAAAGATAAAGAAAGTATTCGGCAAAACTAAAAACGAAATAATAGATGATGTGATGGGTGGTATGAAGATGGGGGACGACAAACCCTCAATCTTCATGGCGAAGTTAAGACAGAAGGCGGACAATATCGTAGCCCCTTCTGTCATAGGCAACCAATTCTGCAAACAACTTCCACAAAGTGTTGTGCAGTGCCTAGCCGCCGTCGGTTCCACGGTAATCAATACATCCGCGGATCTTGACTTCCTTGCGAAATCAGCAGATAATGCACTCGAGTACACCAGGTCAAAGCCGGTGGTCAGTGCAGTATCTGCAGAGACTGGAGAGCTCGCTCAACTTCGAGCCCAAATAGCTCAGTTGACCGAAGAGGTAAAACGGAACAAAAGCCAAAGCTCGACGAAGCCCAATAGCAGCTGGCGACAAAGATCGAAAAGCAGAAGCAACAACAACAACAGCAACAGCAGTAGAGGACGACAGTCCCGGTCAAGAGACCGCAGATCTAGTTCCAGAACCAGGTGTCAGAGTTCAACTCCCCCTAGAACATCATCTCCCAAAACCCAGTCTCGAAATTGGGATGATAAGAGTTGCTTTTTCCACAAACAGTTTGGCGCAGAGGCCACCAAATGCAACAACAGATGCAGATGGTGGGGTAAAACCTTCAATAAGGAGGCGTCAAACTAGAACGAGGGGCCATCTGTGCGGCCGAAGACCCCTCGGAAAAATACTCACGCCGCCTGTTCATAAAGGACAGGACAAATAGGAGACGTTACTTAATTGACTCGGGAGCAGACCTGAGCATACTGCCAGTAAATAGAACCCAAAAAGTACTTCCTCCGAAATACTATCTCCGTACTGTGAATGGTCAAAACCTTCCAGCTTACGGACTTGAAACAAGCAAAGTAGACATCGGACTCAGCAAAAATATGACGTGGTCCTTCACAGTTGCAGACGTTCCAAACCCGATCCTGGGTGCAGATTTTCTCGCACACTATGGCCTGATCATTGACCTCAAACACGGCAAACTGATCAATAGTGAAAACAAAAGTGTGGAAGGCAAAACGCTAGCTTACAGACTGGACACAAATATATCCAGCTGTACTAAAGTCGACGGACAACTCTTACGGATCCTGTCAGACTATCCTGGAGTCACTCATCCCTCAATTCGCAGGCATCCTACATACAAACACGACACGGTTCACTATATCGAAACCAAAGGACAGCCTTGCCATGCTAGAGCACGAAGGTTATTACCCGACAAACTCAAAGCGGCACGAGAGTACTTCCATCGCATAATTGAGGAGGGCGTATGTCGCCCCTCAAAAAGCTCATGGAGCTCCCCTATCCACATGACTAAAAAAGCAAGTGGAGAGTGGCGAATTGTTGGCGACTACAGGGCCTTAAAAGCCATAACAGTTCCTGATCGCTACCCAGTCCCCAACATAATGGACTTCAATGCGAACATGAAGGATAAAACGATGTTCACAAAAATAGACATCAACTGGGCATTCCACCAAATTCCTATGGCCGACCAGGACGTTCCAAAGACAGCGGTTATAACCCCCTTTGGACTATTCGAATACCTTCGAATGCCGTTTGGACTACGCAACTCAGCACAAACTTTCCAACGATTCATCAATGGACTGTTTAGGGAACTGCCGTTTGCATATGCATACCTGGATGATATTTGCATTTGCTCAGAAGGCGGTGAGCATCAGCACGAGGAGAATGTGAGAGCCGTGGTACAGCGTATACACGCAGCCGGACTCACTATCAACGTAGGCAAAAGCTTATACGCACAGACCGAAATTGACTTCCTCGGCTACAAAGTCTCGACCGAAGGCATTTCCCCCTTGAAGACCAAGGTAGAGCCAATTTTGAACTTCCCGAAGCCCTCAAATGTCGCAGAACTTAGGCGTTTCTTGGGGATGGTGAATTTCTATAGACGTTGCATGAAAAATGCAGCAGCCGAACAAAGTAAGCTGTTTGCATTAATAAAGACAAGCAAAAAGAAAGATAAAACTCCACTCGAATGGAACGAAGAAGCCGAACAGGCCTTTGAAAATATCAAAGAAACACTGGCAAATGCAACTCTCTTGGCTCATCCAGACGAAAGTCTGCCGTTATGCGTAAGTACCGATGCATCCGATTTTGCTATTGGTGCAACTCTGTAACAACTGGACTCAAACAACATCAAATTACCGCTAGCTTTCTTCTCGAGGAAGCTCTCAAAAACAGAAAAGAATTACAGCACATACGATAGGGAATTGCTCGGAATTTTTGCTGCGTTGAAGCATTTCAGGCACCAGTTAGAGGGTAGATGTTTTTCTGTGTATACTGACCATAAACCCCTAACATATGCCTTCACACAAAAAGCAGAACCGGCATCTCCGAGAAGAGCACGACAGTTAGACTATATTGGTCAACTGACTACCGACATACCGTATATAAGTGGAGAACTTAACACTCCAGCTGATGCCCTGAGTAGAATCGAAGCTATCTCGGTTCCTGTCCAATTGCCTTACGCTGAAATAGCTAAAGCACAGCTTAAGGATGCAGAATTGCAGGGGCTGTTATCGAACGATGATACTACCCTCAAATTGAGACAGCGAAAAATTCCCGGTACTGATGTTTTATTAACATGTGATATCAGTACAGGTAAGAACAGGCCATTTCTACCAGTAAAATATCGCAGGTTGGCTTTCAACAGTGTACATAATCTGTCACATGCTGGGCCAAAATGTAGTGCTAAACTAATTTCAGAAAGATTTGTATGGCCACGAATGAAGTCTAACTGCAACAAATGGGCTCGCAGTTGCCTGAACTGTCAAGAATCCAAAGTAGGAAGACACACTCGCTCGCCCCTCAAATCATTCAAACAAACACAGCGGTTTAAAACAGTTCATATGGATCTGGTAGGCCCATTGCCACCATCTCAAGGACACAGATACCTGTTGACAATAATAGACAGGGCAACACGATGGCCGGAAGCAATCCCTCTACACGAGATGTCAGCTCCAACAGTAGCTGCAAGGTTATACGATACCTGGATTGCGAGGTACGGCGTACCAGAAGTCATAATCACAGACCAAGGTCGCCAATTCGAGAGCTCGCTCTTTAAAGAGCTGGCAAACAAGCTTGGTGTTCAACACAGTCATACCACAGCTTACCATCCTCAAGCCAACGGCAAAATAGAGAGATGGCATAGAGCTCTCAAAGCCTCCATCATGTCTCATGATACTAAGAGATGGGTAGAAATACTCCCTACCATCCTCTTAGGCCTTTGATCTGCCCTACAAACCGATACAGGTCACTCTGCAGCGCAATTAGCGTTTGGCGAAGAGCTACGCCTTCCAGGGGACTTCTTCACAAAATCGAAAGAAGTTAGCCCCGAAATAATGGTACAGAACATAAGAAATGATGCCAATAACTTCCTAAAACAGGCAGCTCGTCATGGCCAGCCCAAGATTTACGTCTCAAAACACTTGGCTAATACGTCACACGTATTTGTTAGAGACGAAAAAATGAGATCTGCGCTGGAGAAACCATACGCCGGTCCTTACAAAGTAGTATCACGAGATGAGAAAAACTTTGTGATACTCATTGCAGGCAAACCTCGAACAATTTCAATCGACAGATTGAAGCCTGCGTACTTGGTAAGTGACGACAAAAGAATAAAAAGGTTACAACAGGAGAACCCAGAAAATATACAGACGAATTCCGAAACAAAAACGGAAGAATCCGTCGAAAAATGTGAGAAAAATACCTCACATCAAGAAAAACCCAAGAAAACAGTAAAATTTTCAGACGATGTGATCACCAAAACATTTGATCCCGAGGCCCCCTTATGCCCACGCAAAAGAGGCAGGCCTCTTGGCACTAAAAAACGCAAAAACTCACACCCTTCTCGCACGTCCGAGAGGTTAATGCGAAGAAAATAAAATTTACTCCCGAAAAAGTAATATCCGTAGTAAAAGTTGAAACCCACTAAAAACATACGGGGAATATCGGAACTCCGTGAGACAAAAGAAACTCCGGAGATAAGCAAACGAGAAACGCCAACAAAAAGAAGAAGACAGGAATAAACAAATCCACGTGCAATACGGAAACAAAACATTGCAACGTGCGAGTACCGTTAAACACAAAGATAATCTCTACGACGTGACGTCACAAACGGAGATTCCTTTGTACTGAAAATTCGAAAAATTATATTCACTGAGCTTATTTCAGGCATAACTCTGCTTAAACCGATCAGAACTTAACCGGAAAACTTGTATACGGCCGAGAATTTTAAGCGCTATCCCCTCTACGTGTAGATAAGAAGATTCGAAAATAAAGAAAAATAACTGTAATGGTAAATCGAAAAATGAGGTAAAATCATCCGTTTCAGAACCACCAAATTACTTGGTCGTGTTTCTTGAGATATTTTTGGTGCCTTCTCCTAAACAACCCATTCTATGTCACGATTACCAATCCCGATCCCGATGTCCGCCAACTTCCAGTTCGCTAGGAAAACTGCTGAGAACACGAAAACTCAGCAGAAGACCAAAACGAAGACGGAGTTGGAGAGGATCGAAGAGGAGCTGCTAATGGACACGGCTCCTCCGGTTAACGATGTCCTAGCGGAGATGACGACTCCGCTGCCTCCGGTCATCTCACCTCCCCGATCCCCGAAGGAGACGACTCCGACTCCGGAACCCCCGAAGCCGGAGCCGAAACCCGAGGAGAAAAAGGAAGGCATGGGATTTCTGTTCACGGCAGAGAGGGCCGCGAACGAACGAGCGAAGATGGCCACCTGGACAGCGGGGAACTCAAACTCTCCGATGTACAGGAAGCCGACATTCAGACGTCCGCTACCCCCTCACTCCCGCCCACACCCCTATGCCCAAACAAAAAACACGAAACCGAGGCATAGGGGTGAAGGCAGCCGGGCAAATTACCTGGCCCGAGCAAACGCCCGTAGGGAATCCTACGAGTGCGTTGGGGCCGCGGTAGGCAGTGCTCTGGCGAAGTGGGAGGCCGACCAGAGGCGAAAGTAAACCCGCACGTCCCCCAGGCCTTGCGCATTTTTGATCGTTCTTGCGGCGCAAAAACTGGGGGGAAGTAGCTGTGGGGACTCATCGGTATGAGGTATAGGGGCTCGGACCCCCGACGACAGTCGCCGCCCCATAGGGCAGGCAACTTATTGTCCTTGCGACGTTAAACCAACACACACAGAATTACGTTCGATTGTAATTACCTGCGAATACTTGCAGATAATATACGAGTACGAATCGTGACGTCATCCATCAATCAATGTCACGATTCGTACACGAACCGGCCAGCCGCCACCTATGATAGTAGGGGATGATGCGACCTGGCCGTACTTAAACAACGTACGTATTTTACTACGTACGTGTGTTTGTGTGCACCCGCCGAAACCTGTATAAAAACTCACAGAACCGGCTCTAAAATCGCCAGTGTTCGGTTTGGTTTTGGCTTGCCCATACATTCGTATGAAGTGGCTGAACACGCTTAAATTCTGTAGAATTTCCTTCTGGTGAGAATATCTCTCACGACAAGGTATTCCACAGCGACTTTTCTACTCATTGCACCGATTGTTTTCTTTATTTTATCGAGTTTCAGGCGAGCCCAACAGAGGAGTGTTTCTAAACGATTTTGAGCCACATCGAGTGCTGGAGGAGACCATTGAGGAAGATCTGAACTATTGGAGTCATTCGGTAAGGTTTGTTTGCTGTCCAAAGTGTGAAGAGTTTACGAAACAACTGCTTTTTTCCTTACGAGTATTTTATCCTCGCGCCATGATGGTCGAGTTTGGGTACTCGGGGCTAAAGCTTGAGTTTTGTGGAAATCTTGACACCAGAAGAATGGTTGGCCTGGGGATACTCTCTGGACTGCTGGTTGGTCTGCTTTGTGTCTCGCAGCAGACCAACAAGGAAGTTACGGTGGAGTACGTCCACGTTGATAGGACCTACCTTACCAATTTCCTCATTGGTCCAGACGGGGTTAATTTTGTTCGGTTCCTGAACCAGCACTATAAGCCACGCCTGGATGTTTCGGTTTCGATCGTTGGTTTTCATATGGTTCGCCATTATGATGCCACCGAAGGTAACTGTGCTATGTCACTCCAAGGGGGATGGTTGTTAACCAATCCTACCATCTACTCATTCCTGTGGGATACTCTGTCAGTCGAAGACAGCGCCTCCACCGTGGATTTGAGTTCAGGTGAAGAAGGGGCATCGAACGACCACCACTCTCCAATGTCGACTGATAGCAGCAGTACCACCAGTGGGGAGCATCTCACCGAGTTTCTCGAGGGCTATGCGGATACCTGGGCCATTGGTGAGTTTTTCTAATTTTATTTTACTATTTTTAATTTTTTTTTAAGAATTTCGAATTTTCTTTGGGCCTGGTGTTTTTATTTATTTATTATTAGATTTATTACAATAAGAGGTACCAGGGCAGATAAGAGAAGAGAGAAGGGGAGAGAGAAACAAAAAGGTATTAAAGGGAGAGGGAAAAAAAAATTGTGATTGAAAAAACCTGTAGATGCAGGTAATATACTTTACACACATCTACTCTTGTTTTTTCCGAGGGCGACCCCTTGGTTTAGGTAGAATTTGGGTTTGGTTGGGGGTTTCTGGTTTTTTATTATTTTTATCGGAATTTGTTTCATTATTTTTTTCGTCGATATTACGAGATTTATATGGTATTAATCGTCGTACGTGAACTGTTTCATCGTACACCATTTTATCATCTGTTTTAATGCGGATTATATAATTTAGATCCGTGACCTTCCTAACAATTTTATGAAGTCCGGTATATTTTATTTTATTTTTCGCGACATTTTTTGATTGACGCAGCAAAACAAGGTCGTTTGGATTGAAGTCAATGATCTTGTGGTGCGAGTTATAATGTTTCACGTTTTTTTCTGATGCTTTCTTTACTAAGCTTGGCGTTTTTTCCCTCGTTTGAAGGAGATTTCCAATTTCTTCTTCACGAGTTGTATTATTTTTCGTGTTTTCCGGTATTTCCAGCAAATGTACTTCAAGGTTAAATCCATGAAGTAGGTAAAATGGGGATTTTTTATTTAAGTGTTCAATCGGACTTATATTATATGCAAAAATAATTTTATTAATTGTTTCGATCCATTCTTTTTCGTTTGAATGGTCGTATTTTGACAATGATTTTTTAATGACACCGTTGATTTTTTCAACAAGTCCTTGCAATTGGGGGGAATAAAAAGAGGAGTAAATAATTTTAATATTATTCTCTTCACAAAATTTAAGGACGGATTCATTGGCAAAATGACCTCCGTTATTGCAAGAAATTTTTCCTGGTGTGCCATACGTATAACAAATAAATTTCAAATACTCAATTACACATTGAGCATTTGGGTTTTTTGTTGGACGTATGGTACAAAAATTTGTGCTTTTGTCTACACCGACAAGCACGTACGAGTGTTCATACTCAGTATTAAATTTCCCTATGAAATCGATCTCTAAATGCGAGAATGGTTTAGGGTTTTCAATTTCTATATGTTTGAGGTAGACAGCCTCTTTCGGGGAATTTTGTGATATTTGACACTCGTGACATGACAATACATATTCTGTTATTTTTTGTACCATGTTTTTAAAGAAAAACTGGTTTTTTATTTTATTTTTTGTTTTCTTAATTCCGAAATGACCTCCATACAACGGATTGTCATGTAGTTTTTTCAGAACTACCGGAATTAATTTTTCAGGGATTACCGTAACCGCTTCATCATACGATGAGGTTGGGTTAGGTAATTTCTTTAACACATTATTTTCATTGAGAAAGTATAATTGTATTGTACGATTTAATTTTCGTATTTTATTTTTATTTTTTTTAATTTTGTTGTAATTTAATAACGAAATAACATGTTTCCAATGCGGGTCATTTTCCTGCATTGTTTTTAAATTTTCAGGTAATTCAATTTTTTGGAGGGGTTCAGAAGTTTGATCTTCTGTTTGGGGAAGTGATGTAATATCGAGATTTGAAATTTGCGGGGAATCGAGAGTCACAGGAGGGGTTGGGGTAATCTGATTGTCGAGATTTGACTCTCTTTTACGAGCAGATCTTGTGACTACCTTTGTAGTTTGATTGGGACAATTTTGGGAATGATTATATTCATTCTGTGGGGTTGTGGTTTGTACCACGGGATAATATGGGAAAGTTGATGCAGGGGAAGGGGGGTAATAATAGTTTTGGGACGTCGTACTTGGGTAGTACCACGTATTTTGATTTTGATAAAATACAGGATTTAATGGGGCAGAGTTGACGTTGTGAATTCTACATAGAGTATTCACATTTTTCTCTTCATCTTGAAGAGCATATTTTTTATCTACTAAGAATTCACCTTTTTCAAATGTAATTTCATCCGTTTGTCATGAGGACGAGATAACATATCAGCCATACAATTATTTTTTCCGGCAATATGTTTAATTTGGAAACTATATTCGTTTAATTTAGAGATTAATCTAATTAATCTTGGGCTTGGAGTATTGAATTTCTGATGGTAAATCAGATGCTTGTTGTCTGTGTATACTACAAAGCGTAGTGCCAGTAAGTATCCACGGAAATGGGCTAATGCATTCGTAATTGCTAACATTTCCAAGTCAAAAGAACATAATTTTGACTGGGCAGGTTGGACTCTTTCTGAGAAGTATCCAACTGGATGTTTATGCTTCGTGATGGGATTAGTTTGCAGCAACACTGCACCTAATGCGATTTTCAAAGCATCAACTTCTACACAGGTTTCCAATTTTGGATCATAAATTGCTAATACAGGTTTGGAAATCATTATTTCTTTTAATTTTTCGAATATTTCAAGATGTTCTTGATTTAATTTGATTTGCTATCTGTTCCTCTTAGTAAGTCAGTAAGAGGGGCAGTAATTTTAGCTAAATTGGGAATTAGTTTCTTATGATAATTTATTGATCCTAAAAATGATCGTAATTGTTTTAACGTATTAGGGGGATTTAAATTTTTAATTGCCTCAATGTTTTTGTTTAGTTGGCGTAATTCATTATATCGGACAGTATGTCCTAAGATTTCAATTTCGTTCATTGCGAATTGACATTTTTTTGTTTTTATTTTTAAATTTACTTCATTTAATCTTTTTAGCACTTCTCTTGTATTTTTGAGACATTCTTCGAAGTTTCTCCAAAAATGCAAATATCGTCCAGGTAACATACCATTTTTTTCCAGAATATATCATGGAATATGTCATCCATGATGGTTTGGAAAATGGACGGGGAAATGCTTAGGCCTATTGGGGTAGAATTGAATACGTATCCAATTCCGTCCACATTTATTCCAGTGTATTGTTTAGATTCTTCTGTGAGAGGAATCTGTAAATATCCACTGTTTAAATCAATCGTTGTAAACCATTTTTTATTTCTTAAGTATGGCCAAATAACATCAATCGTTGTGACACGATTGTTATCCATAATAATTCTTTGATTCATTCTTCGGTAGTCTACTAATACTCTTTAGACTCCGTCTGGTTTCTTTTTTACAAATATGGGAGATTCAAATTTTGATTTTTGTTTTTTTAGGACACCTGCTTTTAGTAGGTCATCAACCAGTTTATGTAGGGCCTCATGTTCTGCATGTGAGAATTTAAAATTTCTACACCGCAGTGGAGTTTTGTCATCTACTCGGACAACTTGTTCGGGTACTTTACAAACAGAGACTTTGTCTGTTTTTCCCGTAAAAATATTATTAAATTCATTAATTGTTTCATACATTTTTATTTTTTGTTCAAGCGAAAGCTTTGGATTAATCGGGATAGGGTTTCCTCGATTATCCTTAAAAATAGTAGCTTCTGTTATTTTTTCTATTTGGCAGGAATTAATTTCTACTGCGCTACTTAATTCAAATTTTCCTAAGTATTCGCCTTTATAGATCACGTGAGGTCTGTTATTGTGATTAACAGCCGCTATCATGTCTTCTGATACGATTACAAAGAAATTATGTTTTTCTTCCATGGATGTTTCACACAGAAACTCCAAGTGCTCAGTCAAAGTTGCTAAAATTAGCACTGAATTAGCCTCAATTTTAAAAGTTTGAGGGGCATAATATTTAAAGGGCTTAACATAACCTAACTTATTTTATTTTTCAATAGGGTAATTGTGACATTCAGGCATGTCAAAACATCGCTCTTCATCACCACGCGGTAAAGTGAATTTGTTTTTTGAGAAGTCCATTTTGGCTTTATGGGTTGACAAAAAGTCGTAACCCAGTATGACCGGTTCTACTAAATTTCGGACAACGAAAGTGGGATGTGGGTAAATGCAATGATCAATGGAAAAAATCACATTGGTTACTCCTACGACCTCAAGAGGTTGGCTATCCGCACCACGAAATCTTATTTTTGTTGGTAGAATTGGTTCCTTAAAATTGACTTTCTTTAAAACTTTTTCATCAATAAGTGTCTGTTCTGAACCTGGATCAACTAGGCTAAGTATTTGTTTACCACTAATGGCAAAAGGAAGGTGAAATTTACATTGGGTTCTGCAGTACCCTTTATTTTGAAATTTCTCCTCACTAACATTGTTAACCTGTTTCGATTCTTTGTTCAAGACATCCCTGACAGCTGACAAATCACCTGTAAGGGGAACACTTAGTTTTTTGAGCAATTATTTTGGCAGGCCTGGGGGTTTGATGTTTGGAGGTAATTTTGTTGTTGTGGGGCTGCCATCAATGGTGCTGGTGAGGCAATCATTTGAGTGTTTTCAGCCACATAAGGGAGGTTTTGGGGGGTATTAAATGAGATTCCAGACCATGCTGGAGCGTTGTTCCAATTTGGAAGGGCAAATTGGTTCCAACTTGGGATTCTGTTGGAGTAATGTCCATTATTATTTCTAGGAAAATTGTTCCTACGAAAATTTAGATTAAAATTTCTGCCTTTATAATTAGCGTTAAAGTTTTGATTATTATTCCAATTTCTGTTTTGGTTGTTTTGGTTCCAGTTTTGGTTCTGGTTCCAATTACCATTATTATTATTATTATTAGTATTATTATTATTATTATTATTCCTATTTTGATTTTGATTTTGATTTTGATTTTGATTTTGGTTATAATTATTTTGTTCATTATTATTATTTTTATTTTGGGGATTTTTGTTTTTCCTGGATTTCTGAGATTTCGAAATGTTCACTATTGCAGCGCTCATTTTTCCCATCTCAGCTTTCCAGACTGGATCGAATGATACTAAATTTACATTTTTTTCAGTTTTCTTATCTGTTTTTCCAGCCTTTAATTATTCAATAGTTTTTTCAAGTTGATTGATTTTTTTCCTTAAAAGGGGGGCTGAATGTCCGAATACTTTATCTTTGAATTCTAAATATTTAGAGAAGGCCTTATCGAGTTCTTGAATTTTTTTAGGTTCCTTTTTAATTAGAAATACTCTTTCTTTTTCAGGAAGGTTTGGCATTATTTTTTCGATTATTTTTTCTTCAGAGATATCGGGTTCAATTTGTTTTACAATTCTTTTCACGAACATAATGTACGAAGGGAAATCAGCTTCGCCGTTATAATTTCTTTCGTACAGTATTTTGCGTAATTGGGGTTTAGTTCTAGTAAAGACTTCCAAAATTTTTTGTTTTGTATTTTGAGAATTGTTACATTTGGGGTTTGCTTGAATTCTATCTTCAAACATTTGTTTAGCGAGGCCCAAAAATGCAATTCTTATTTTTTTGAATTTCATATTGGTATCCCAATTGAATGATTCCGCCTCATTTTCAAATCCAATTAAAAATGACACGATATCTTCAGTTGGGATGTGCCCATATAGGGAAGGTCTAATATTTACTGCAGCCTTTCCTGACATTTACAGGAGGAATAAAATTTTCTAATATTCTAGTTTCAAGTTCTGGGCTCAGAAAATCTTCGTCAGATTTTTCCAAGCACTCAGTAATATCGCCAAGGTTAATAGCTGACCTAACTCTTGGAAATGGTGTGGATTATCCAAATTTTCCAAAAGTGGCTTTGAAGTAGTGGGAGGATCAAAGTATTTTCTTATAATAGGGTTTTCTAATTCGGGGATTTGTTCACGAGGTTTTCGTGTTGTTTGTAAAATTATTTTTATATTTTCAGGAGTTAATAATTTTTGTATTTCTTTACTAGATTTAATTTTTAATAGGATATCCTCTTGGGTTTTTATACGAGAAAAATATTTTTTATCAACTTCGATATTTAAATTTTGACATACATTGATTAGTTCGAAATTTTTAGCTTCAAAAAGCCAAATTAAATTTGTTTTATTAGTGTTGGGTTCGGATAAATTTTCCCAAGTTTCATTCATAAAAATAAATTTTTTTGCGCCTTATAATTATTTAACACTTTTTATATTTAAGGGAGGGATGCGAATTATAATTAATATTAATTGTTACATTGTTTTTCTTTTGTTTGAACAGGAGCTTGATGGATCCGTTGCTGTATTTTCTGTCGCCGAAATCTTCACCTTGATTCCTTGAAAAAAAGCCTGTTTTTATTTTTGTATAATAAATATCCTTGGTTGGTTTTGAAGTTCGATTTTTCTTTTCACTACTGGTCTTTTTCCACTCGCAGATAACCTTTACTTCCTTTCCTCAAGAGCGCGCCTTACGCGTTTCTCATTGAGTACTTAACTAGAGTTTTCAAGGTTAGAGCAAAGTACTTCGAACCAGAGGAATTGAAACAGCATCTTAGATCAGCAATTCCGTCAAATAGGTACTAGAGCGAGAGTTCGATTTGCAATAGCAGACCAGTTGGGCGCCAATAATGTAACGGCCAAAAGAGGTGGTAATGTACCTAATTAGAACTACTTTCAGTGTTACACCATACATGAAATATCACGTACTTTAAAAGCAGTAATATTTCTAAAATAATTTCAAGTTTATCATCCACAGACTATTGTGGACCTTAACATTGATTAGAGACTCAATAATATTTAAAACACATGAGTGAGTTTACACATTTAATAAAATAATAATTCGTACATCACAGTACATAAACATTCGTTAATATTTATACATATACAATCACAATTCAACAAGCAAGACTATCTGTTCACTAGAGACTTCTACTAGAGAGGTTCCAGGTACTTAGAAGTAGCTGTCGAGGAACTGTGTCTTATTCCACTGAATCGAGGGATTATATACTCGTTCAGGGTATGAAAACGTATGTGTCGGATAGGTAAAGTGAGGTAGGGTGTTGTTATTATAGGGTTGTGCTGACTCGTCGAGTACTCGAGGGACAGGCACAATTAGGTCATGAATATACAGAAAGTATATCTATATTCATAAAATCAAATACGGGTAATTTAGTGGTTGTTTATAAAGAGTTATAGGACGATTATTGTTGATAAATATCTACGTTTTTGGTATTCGAAAATGTGTGGACGAATATGTTCGTCATTTCTAAAAATAGACGAAAATATACGTTACAAATAGTTTTTTTTCCTAAAGGAAATTTGGAGAATTGAGTGCCAAGGAAGGAAGTAATGTTTTCATGGATCAAATTTTGTTTGATGTTTGAGTGCTACCAATCCAATTTCCCCCAGGAAAAGGATTAATGTTTTTAGGGTGGATTTGGGATTGGGATGGTTAAACATTTGTGAGAAGAACTGAGTGAGGGAGTGGTCGCATTTGTTACAAATAGATCACTTGGGATACCACAGTAATTTGGGACCCATAAGGAGGATATTTGAATGAAAAGGGAGGAGAGTAAATGGAGAGTTAGAAGGATACTCAATTTTCCAAATAGATATTTTAGAGGGGAATAAGAGTGCTTAATGTGTGAGAGGGAAGAAGGTAGTAAGAGTTTGTGAAAGGAGAGGACTGAGGAGGAATTTTATTACTTTCAGCAATGAATATTGATGAAAAATAATGAAGTTTTTAGTGGTGTAAAATATCAATAGTACTTCATATTTATAGAGGTTGATAGGTTGATGTTGACAGATTTGAAGAAAAGTGTAATGGAAATAAAGTTGTTAACAAAGTTACATCTCAGAAATATCTAATTGCAGCAGAGAAAATAAGTAAAGTACAAAGTATTAAATAGTATGTAGTAAACAAATATGTACAGAGTTACATGAATGAGAGGCAGAACAATAATCAGTGTAGCCCTGAGTCTAAATGTATAAAGCAGATTGTATGATTAATGTTGAGTGTTTGCAGGAGCATGAGGGGAGGAGGATTGGTGGTTTCAACAATATTGATACATATATCAATATTTCAGGGAAATTATCGATACAAAAGATATTAATATTTGGAATGAAATATTGTCATATGTCATGTAGATTGTGAGTTAATGCTGTAAAAATATTCATATGTTTTGATTTTTTTTCATATCAATGTCGATGTTTTTCATATTTCTAGTAGTTTTAGAGAATAGAGGAAGTTTTGGATGAAGTAACACTCTTCACAAATGAAAGAACCATCAGTAAAACAAGTCTCATGCTGAGAGTCATATCATATTTGAGGATGGATGCCATATCAGTCAAATAATTTACAATTTAGGAAAGAATGGTCAACGGAATGTTTACGATATTTTAATATGCAGTGTGAAGTTAATGTCATGGGCAAGGATACACCAGGGGGGTATGTGTAAAGATAGAAAAGATGGAAAGGTAAATTAGAGTAGATGCACCAGTTTGCAAGTTTAAGAGAAATGTTGAGTTTAAAGTGGTAGAGTTCGGTATAGAATAAAGGTACTCGTTATGTGAATGCTTCATGATATGAATTATGGTCTCTAGATTAATATTTTCTTTTTAAACTTTATCATATTGTTCTGAATATTATTTTTTTATTACCTTTATGTGAACATACAATTTGCCCCAGTTTGTAACACTTCTGCTCTAGTTGGCAACATTTATGTTCCAGTTTGCAACAGAAAAATAATATAAGGACAAAATAGGAGAAAAAACATGTATTTTATTTCATAAACTGATAATATCAATTAAAAATTTCAATATTCCTCTTCTCTACAAAGTTTTATTGTGTGAAAATACAGCTGATAAACGTCCTCAAATTGGTACTGGAACATGAGTGTTACACAACTAAGGCATAAGTATTGCTAACTGGGACAAATAGTATTTTTGTATGGGAGTCATAAAACAAGAATTCTTTGAGAAATTTAATATTTGAAAAAGGAATATGAATTCAGAGATGGTAATTCATTTTACCACACCTAAATGATTAAAAAATTTGAATTTTCTCATTCAAGCTGAAGCAAAAAGTGCCAGTTGCAAACTTGTGTCATTATTTTTCCTCCACTACGACAGTTTTCAATAATCAAATTTTGACATTCAATGAACCATTTTGCAACAAGTGTATAATACTAATAATTTTAACTAAATTAATCTAAAACACTGATTTTCATCAATATTGAAGTATACTTACCATCTTAGAACACTAAAATATTCATACTTTATCAATTATTCCCATTTAACTGAGCCTTATTCATCCCTTATTGTGCAGATTTTTTTTAAGAAAAAGCACTTTTTCCATTTTTCACAGCAGTTGGAATTTTCTTTGATTTATGGTTTCATCTATGTCACAAATGACGTAGTGATAAAAGTACTTCTAACAGATAAATCTTCTTATTATTCTTATTTCAAAATCTTAAACTTGAAACTGTTGTGAACTAGTGCAGTGTTGCAAACTGGTGCATCTATCATATTTTAGATATGTTTGAAAAGTGCTGAGAATGAAGCCTTTGAAGATAATGAATCTATGTGAGTTGAAAAATTTTAAAATTTTATTTCAAGTAGTTTTCTTACACTTAATTACAAACGTTTCCTTGAGTAAAAAATTTTTAATCCTTTTTTTAGTCTCACCTTCCTGAACCACAAAAATCGGAAACTTTAACCTGCATTTTCTAATTTTTATGCAGAGAAATTCTTACAGGTGTACCTAACCTACATTGTAGAATTTTAGATTTTTTCAGGTTACCTATGTTAAATTTTTAACGAAACGAAAATCGGTGATATGTATAGAAAATTTGAATCGAGCCTCTCGTACGTAAAATTTTCAACTACTTACATTGTTGAAAACAGTTGTTGGAATCCATTTGATTTTAGGTTTGAAATCGTGAGTTATATTGCCATATCGAGCCAACAAATCGAATCCTTCCTTACTTTCGGCGCATTTCTTCATTCTGCTAAATGCAATATTGTTGGGTCGAGCACACTGCAATTGAAAATAATGAAACTTCATATTTGCTAATTAATCAGGTTTAATAAGTGAAGAAATTTTAGTCAAAAAAGTTATAAAATAAAATAAATTGGGTTGGTAAGTATATTACCGGCGAAATCAATCTTAAATAATTTAACATTATTCCACGTATTTTGCTCGAGACCAACACTCCGTTTGAATTTATGCAAAGAATAGTCTTGACAGGAGTTTTTCAGTGAAAAAGTCATGAATTTTTAGTTGAATTTATGGGATCAGCGAGTATTTTAGTTCAGAGCTTCGTGGGTAGGTATATAAAATTCATTGAGTGAGCAGAATATATAAAACTGTTAAAAATAAAAATTTGTTATGCCGCACGAAACCAAAATATAATTATAATTCCAGTTCATTAATTAGGTTATGTCTATCGAAATTTTTTCATACTTAAGAGAATGATGATATGTAATACATGTTAGTCATAGGGGAAATTCACCTTAAATTTCCTTTTTTTCATTTTAATCAAGTAACAAAATTGATTTGTCAATAATAAAGTAATTCTGTGAAATATGACCTATTAAAGTAGATTACGGAATTCAAACTCTCAAAACGATAACACGTTAGTGCCTACCGTATTCTAATGATTAACCTATTTTTACAATGAATCGTAATTAAAAGTACCGAATAAAAATTTTATTTAAGCCAATAGCCTACATATAAATAGGTACTTGAATTTAACGTCATGTAGACTCGAGAAACTATCTTTATGATGGTGGTGTAGAGATAAGAAAATTAGTTCCTGTCTATTTCAATTTTCCAACCTTAACACAAAAAATCATCGCAATGTTATATTTAGGCTAATCTTAGGTCTGTTTTATGTGGAAAAGGAGTACATCATTTTAAGCACTTCTTAGCATATGTGTGTGGTTGTATGTGTGTGCAATGCATTGCGCACACACATAATCACACTAGTATTATGTTTACGCATCAATCCTTCATGAGTATAGACACCTTTTTTTCTTAATAGCTTTTGAACAGGCTACCTACATACCAAAAGGGAATTTTAGAACATTAAAATTATTCGGCTAAATCTGTTTTTCTCACCTTAGGACCATATGTTTCCTTATCCTTATGTGACATATAACACGAGATGAAGGAAAATAATTTTTTACGCCGTTGTTTGTATAATCTGGAAATGGCGCAAGCTTGAACACGATTATAATGGCATTCTTTTTCATCATGTTGGCAAACAAAATTCCACTTTCCCTTTTTATCTCGAGTTTGCTGCATTATCAAAGGAAAAATTATTAAATTAATAAATTATTGCCTGATTCAACATTGAAAGTACAACATATTAAATTTACAAAGCATACTATAGGTATTTTCTGAGAGTATATTAATGATTTGGAAAAATTTACATATTTTATTATGATAGGATTATTATGATTTTTGGTTTTTGAGAACATTTTCAGGAACCAAGCTATATAGGTACACTAGTCTATGTAAAATGCAAAAATTAATTTTTCAGACAGTTCAAAGTAAACATCAAAAGTTTATACGGGAAATAACCAACAAAATATTAATTAGAACTGAGTTATCAGTTGTTTTGAAATTGCATTTCAGATGTGGCAATATTCTAGGAAAATTAATATTGTTCATATTGGCGGTTCCAGAAGATTCGCTGGAGAGGCACACCCCTCTGCCGGATAGAAATTATCTGATGTGGGAAGGAAATCTAGCCGCCCATTATTATTTCTGAAAAAATTACATAGGTAGGTATCCGAACATATAATAAATTCTACAGTGTGCTCCAGGAGAGGTTGGCACTATCTAAAATTTAGTTATTTCATGTTGAAATACCTAAGAACAAAATTTTCTTTTATGAACATGTGTCCACAAATCTTTGGTTTCGAGTTAAAGGCTGACGAAGTTTTAAATTTTCCACAGCAAAATTAAATGAGGAAATTCAAAAAATCATTAGAAATTGAATTTTAATGCTTTATGAATTTCTTTATTTGATTTTGCTAAGGAAATTTTATAATTTTGAGAGCCCTCAACTCGAAACAAAAGATTTGTAGAACAATTTTAATAAGGGACTTTTTTCTTCTTATTTGATGTGTCCAAACTAAGTGTAACACCCTGTATTTGTCAAATTATCAGTTTAGGTACAGAATTATTCAGGAAATTGAAAAGAAAGAAAAAAAATGAAAAGTAATTAATATCTGGTCTTACCCCTAAACAACTAATGAACACACTCCACCCAAAGAATTTTATGAACAGATTTATTAGTGTAAAAATCTGTACACTGGAATTCGTATTGTGAGTTTGGCAAAATCTAGTAATTGTTTAAAAATAAACCTTTTTCATTGTTTTCAAATTAAAAAAAAAAAATGTGGTATTGTCACAAATACTACCATATGTTTTTATGACGTCATCAGCCACGGCAGCTACCCTCAGTTTCTCCAGAAGGGAATTTGAAGCAGAGGAACTTTAAATATTAATTTGCTATAGAAGAGTCTCTTTAATTACGAAATAGGTCAATGTTTTTCTAGAATGGAATTTGAGGAAGAGAGATTTTTTATATTAGGTGGCTTGAAGAGTTCTTCAAATTACTGAATGTCCATATTAACAATCGTTGATTACTATCGGTATCCACACAGACTTTTTGTTTTTTGATATATCGATAATTTATATCGATGTAGTGAGTTATTTGAAAGAATGCTGCGTACCTAAGATAATGGCCATAACCCTCCATTCTAAATTATCGGAGGTATTTACCTACCTACCTATAGTTAACATATTTGCGCTGTGGTTCAGTTTTTTAGAATTTTCAGTAAAGTGTTGTTCCTACAATTTACTCCTCAAAAATAGTACATTTTTTTATTTTCATTTATTAGCCTAAAAATAGATTAAAATTTTCTTAAATACGTAATTTGAAAACCAAAATATTACAAAATGAACAAAAGTAAATAAATTTCAAAGTAAGAATTTAAAATTAAAAGGGGATGAATGTTTTCGGGAGGGCCATAATTAATGTATGAGGGTCATTTATTAAGACTGAAATAAAGCTAGTTTTAAATAAATTTTTTGGGGCTTGTAAGTTCTTTTTAGAAAAGGGGGATATGGATTAAATATTTTTTGATTAACATTGACTTCTCTTCTTGACCATTTGCAGCTGTGTTCGTTGGTTAATGTGCCCCTCTCTCAAGAAAATCCTGGACTCGCCACTGAGTGTCCGAACACTACCTGTATTAAATAAAAAATCAATTTCAACTCTTACCGTTGCTTTGCCATAAGGTACTAAAGTCACGTTCAAGTAATCGTAAAATTGTGGCCAATTTTTAGCAAATTGCTTATTAAAGAAATCAACGCAGTCTGGACATAAACTTTCATAAAACACTGTCATGTTTAATTTCGGTTTCTGCAACAATTTAAAATTCTCTATAATAACTTATGTCAATTAGTTTTTATTTTTATTTGGTATTAGTCATGCTATTAAGAAATTAATCTGAAGTATTTCTGTTCTGATAAATCAAACAGATCGTTTAATTATGATTTTATTTTTCTTACGACATTAATTTATGAATATTGCAATCTACCCATTGTGCAGTGTAATTTATTACATCTGCAACACTTATGAGAAGAGAAAAAAACGCTGCTGAGACGACCTTACATCTCATTTATTAAATTAAGTTATCTAACATGAAACATGTCTTATCGGTAATTATTGGAAATTCGGGATCAGAATTGATGGAAATAAATTAAATTTCATACAAATCACAAGAATACTAACAATTAATAGTTACGAATTTTAATATCGAGTTATATTTTTATACGCTTTTTTTTCTTATAATTTCAAAACCAATGAACTTAAAAATATGGAAGTTTGATGAATAAAAAGAATAGTAGTACCTAATTCAAGTAATAATTGAAGAAACAATTTTAACAATCTGTTTAAAATATTTGAACTTTTAGAATTTTCTCACTTAATCCAGTGAGAAGATTCTGATGAAAAGTACTATTTTAAGTTACAATCATGTTTGTATGTATCTATAAATATCAAAATAGTTATTTGTGATACAAGTGTATAAAGTAGGTGATTTTGATTCGAGTGTGATTTTTGCGGCACGAGTGGAAGGCGAGTGATGCAAATCACACGAGTATCAATCACCTACCTATCTTATAAATGCAGTCTTCCTTTGTTATCAGCGATTTATTGTTTTCTTATATCTAAAGTTACATTTTCAATTATTTTTCAATTCATATAGAATTTCAAAAAAATGTCAAAAAGCAAGTCATTATATAATCATTTTTAGTTGATATTTCTTCTATTCATACGCACAGTTTCAGCCCAAAATAATCATATAAAGCAGGGCCAGCCGCAGGATTTCCTCAGGGTTTTTTTTTTTTTTTTGCTACCGAAGTGTAAATTCAAATTTTTATTTTATTTTATGAGCTTCCTAAAAGTCACACATTACGATCTTTTTAAATGATTTCCTTCTCAGATATAGACCCCCTCCCCTCTTTGTAAGACAAATTATTTATACAAAAGTTTGAAAATGAAAATTGAACAAGTTAATTTGAAATTAAAATTATATACATTTACTTGTATGGGTACATAATGGAACTGTATAAAACCCCTATAGTACACAGTTGAACACTAATTTTTTGGTATTTTAAAGGTTTTCTAGAGTTATTAAGATAAATTATGATTCAAATATTTATTTTAATAATTTAGTTTACAGTTTTAAATTTTATTCAAATATTTTTAATTAAAATTTTTTTCTATAGTTTATTAGTTTAGCAATTCTATTAACCTGCAGAAAAACATTTGTATTCTTAAATTTTAATTCGGATTTGTCAAAATAGAAGTCTATCTATGTTCCCCTTAATTATTTTTATTAAATACAGCAAATTTTTACATAATTTATATCATTTATGTTTGTGTTCCATTGTGTACCACATAATTTCCCACTGTGTACCACAAATGAAAGGCAGTGGAACGATTTTTGACTTTTTTAAAATCATATCTCTCTAATTGTCAACTAATGCATTTTGGAGTCAATTGCAGCTTGATAAGTGCAGAAAGAAGAGCTCTTTCCAAAGATATATTTTAAATTTTGACAAATAAAATTTAGGAAGTTATAGCTAAAAATTCAAAAAAATATACTACTGTATATCACCCTCCCTTATAACATGTACAGAAGGATATAAGTGATATATATATATATACATGTAGGTATGTCTATTTGGGATTTGTGCTTTTCCAAAACTCCCAGTCTCAGGTTCCATCATCGTTCTGAACGCAATAGGTAGTGTGTTTACTATATGGAAAATTATCAAGAACTTATTGAAATTTAAGTACTTACAGTTGTATCAGTACAGAATTTCTTACCAAACCGAATGTTCTTAACTTTTATCAAAAGAACTAATCATATGAATTCCTTCGAAAGAAGAGGGAGAGATTCAGTTTTCTTGACATTACGACTGCATTGCTTTCAATTTCCATAACTGTATTGGACAAGTAGGTTTGTGAAAAGAGATACAGCTTTGAAAGTAACTTCGCCTTGTTCCCACAATACTTCGCACTGAACGATCTTTAATGTTTTTGATGGGAAAAATAAATTGCTCAGTAATAATTAATACGGCCGAATACGATAAAAGCCTGCTTTCTTATTTTTAATGGGAGAATATAAACAAATAAGTAAATATATCTATATGAAATACCTGAAAGTTTGCAGTCCGTCTATCGGAACATTAGGTCGATTTTCGAAAGAAGACAACACATAATAAAGACATGTTCCATGTTAAAAAAAAAAAAAAAAAAAAAATGAATAAGGAAATCAATCAGTTTCACTTACATGATTTTCGTTCTTTTTCGATAATGACAATTCCCATAAATCATCACTGTGATCATCGAATAACTTTAAAGTGTCAGGAACTGAACCGAATACAGCTGCGGCCAAAAAAATGAACCAAACTAAAATTGATCTGGAAATCATCGTGCTGCTCGTAAACAATTAATTGTGAGATTAAATTTTAAGAACCCAGATGAGAACTTCATCAAAAGAACATTTTAAAAAACGTTGATCGTTTAAAAAAAACTGATTACTGAACAATATTATAGCCTACACGTGGATAGATATAACTGGTACCTATAATATCAGTACAAGTAAACTACCTTCGTTTTCAGCCCATATGCTTCTGTATTTGTTCAAATAAATCAAACAGTGAGTAGGTAACCTCTGCTGCAGTGTATAACGTCACAAAAATATTATTAAAAAAAAAAAAAAACTATATCAATATTCTTTGGAAGATTAGCAAAGTACTTTTCCTTGTCACATAATTTCATGTGGATGAACAAAGGAATCACGGATTTTATAATAAGTATCTTCCTGTGAAATTAGTAGGTATTGAGTACTTAAATGAAGCATGTAGGTCTTAGTAGCACGATTTTATAGAGCCATGGCTGTTGAAAAGAAAACGACGGAATGGTGGAAAATTTCAACATTTTATTAAGAATTAATTATTCACAGTGTAACCAAAAATTAACTGGTCAAAATTTAAAAAATTTTAAAAATTAAAAATTATTGTAAAATTTGCTTAAAAAGCTCATGCTTAATAAGCTTTCCCACATAAGACACTGTTTTCCATTAGTTCCTGAACATTTCCTATACTAATCAATGTAAAAATTACCTGTTAAGAAGCTTGGTTTTGCTATCTTTTTGGATAAGAAGTTCTTTTGTTAGGGTGATTTTTCATATTTTCACTGGAAAATAGGAATTAATCAAAATTTTTTCCACCTTCAGCATATTGGTTTTTCATTTTCTATCCAACAGCATCATTTACAAGCTTAAAATATTAATTTCTTTTTGATTCTATGCAAGCAAGGATACTGTGATGGAAAAGACTAAAAAGTAATGAAATGTGTGGCGACACATATCGGCAGAGTACTCTCGTCATTATCATCTGGCACAGTGGCCAAGTGTGTGAGGTTACCATATTTTGGTGATGGTGGCAATTGAGGTAGGTATTTCTGTCGGTTGATGGTTCTAATCCCCAGGCTGATAGGAAACCTACATTGGTGACTCCGATGTGATCTGGGAGATGGTGAACAGCGCCATCTCTCAGAAGAACACATCAGCCCGCTAATTCACCTGCTCTTCACCTCACAATGTGATGGCGTTGAGCGCACTAGTGATGAAGCAGTAGTGTGTACTGGTGTAATGTGGAGATGTATTGGAGAGAGGCATCCACCACTCCCTTACATGCACTTACCCTTCCATTAGTAGCTCGGCCTCCATTGAATCGTACTACGCACTTCTGTACTGGGAGGGAGTAGTGTGGCAACACATATCAGCAGAGTACTCTCGTCACCATCACCCGGTATGTGGCCAAGTGTATATGGTTGCCATAATTTGGTGATGGTGGCAATTGAGGTAGGTATTCCTGTTGTTCAACGGTTCTAATTCCCGGGCCAACAGAAAACCTAAAAAATGCAAGGTTTTTTTAATGAAAAATAGGAATTAATCAGAATTTTTTCACCTTCAGCAGAGGTACCTTAATTGTTTAGGTAATACTGTACCATATTCTTTCAATAAACTCAAATTTTCAAGCACTTAGGGGATTTTTAATGTGCAAACATCTTAGCACTTGGTCTACAGTATGGGCCAAGAATTACAATTGTCAGATTTGTGTAACTGTACTCTTACAATCATAACTTTTGTTTGTATGCGTTATATGATGTATAGGTGTGTGGTTGTGTGCATGCGCAATGCATTGCCTATGCACACAACTACACTATTATTATGTTTACACATCAGTCCTTTATGTGTAAAGCCAGTTTAGTTCCAGTGGAACTCCCACTTTTTTTTTTAAATTCCCGCATGTGTTATCCAGCTTAAAACACTCTTCTGAGCTGGTCCCTTGAAGAGCATCTTAAACAAGTTTTACTGTATTTCAATTTTAAAATGAATTCAATAATGAGACATTATAAAAGATGCTGATATTAATTCTTCCTAACCATTTCATACGCATGAAAAAGATTAACATTTTGAAAATTCCCCCTGCTGCGTGAAAGAACTATGCAACCTACAGAATGTTGGTATGATGCTAATTGTCAACTTCGATGAGAATGTGGTAATTTTGACACTACAGATTTCTCGAAGCATTTTCCTGTAGAACTTGCACCAAATAAAGCCCTATAGATACTAACCTGGTAACACACCATTTTGTATTACACACCTCATAAGTGAATTGATTGATACTTATATTAAATTAGAGAGATTATAATAGTTTTTGATGATTTTATTAATTTTATAGAGCTTTTTCACTGTTTTGCTTGAAATGTACTTTTGCCTAACAGATTGAAGGAACAAAGAAACAAGCCTCTTATCATACCAACACAATTGAGCCCCTGTGTAGAGGAAGGGTAGATATCGATATCCCCCTTTTTGGTGTTATTGCTTATTTTGGTAGAGCGGAGCTTCTACTGTCATTTGGTGAAAGTAGTACCTTTATCAGACTTTCCATTCCTAAGTTATTTCAAATTAAGTTTAGGTACCACCCTTCTTGGTATTATTGCATCTTTTTGGATGAAGCAACAAATCTTATCTATTTTTCAACACTTATTGAAAAAACTTGCCACTAAACCTTATTGTTTTACCTTGTTTGATTCTTGTTTATTCATTATTTGCTCAAAATGTTGAGAAAATTGAGGAAAGAAGAATCATGAAAAATAATTATTAAAAGTAAAGGACAATATGGTAAATATTTTTGATAATTCTCTTCTGGTGCACAATTTCCTAGTTTTCAATGTTGAATATGATATTTAGAAAGCTATTGGTACATTCTACTTGAGTAATTCATCAGGGATAAATATTTGGTAAGACATTTTTCAGCAGACTGCTTTAAAGTGAAGAAAAAGTGAAAAAAAAAGGTGATAATTTTAAGAAGGGAGGATGAGTAACATTTTTCAAATTTCAGGGATTATATATTTCACGAATGTTCGAACATGAATCTACAAGGTTTCAGCTTAATAGTAAAACAAATCTGATGACTGTATCTACAAAAAGAAAAAGGTTGCAAATGAATCAATATTTCAAATGTGTTTTTCTAAAAAAATATTTTTGATCAGGCGGCCTTCTTGCACGCACGAGATCATTTGTGTGAGAACAGCCAATACAATTAAACTTAACGAAAGTAACAATTTCAAAAGAACCATCGTTTGTACGATGCTGAAACTTAGCTGAAACATTAACACATGTTTGGAAAAGATTCTGCGAAAATTTTGCTGAAATTGTACCATTGGTTTTTGAGATATAGCTGAAATACTGAAAGTGTTTTGTGATTTAAACTATTTGTATAAAATGACGTACTGTCATATTTATAGGGCTCTAGCATCAAATAAGGGAAAATAATGTTCGACGAATGTGTGTTGGGGGAGTGAGAGATGAGATAGGGGATGTACACGTCTATGGCTATAATGAATTTGTTATTCGTAGGCATTGTAACGTATATTTTCATCTACTTTTAAATACGACGAACATATTCGTCCACACAGTTTCAAATACCAAAAATGCAGGTATTCATCAATAAAAAAAACATCCTATTCTTTGTAAACAACCACTAAATTACCCGTATTTAATATTATGAATATAGATATAATGTCTGTATATTCATGACCTCTTTTTGCATGTCCCTCAATTATATCGCGAGTCAGCACAACCCTATAATAACAAGCCCCTACCTCACTTAGCCTATCCATCACATACACTTATGTACCCCAAATGGGTATATAAACCCTCGATTCGAAGGAATTGTTACACAGTACACAGTACTTAGTACACAGTGCTACTAGTTAGCTTTCTAATAGACAGTCTTTGTCTATAGGGTTTAAATCCCAAATGTTCATCCTAGTTTATAGTATTTGAAATATTATGTACTGGTGTTGTACAAATTATTATTTTATTAAAAGTGTTAAATCAATCTTGTGTTTTTGAAATATTATTGAGTCTCTCAAATACGTTAAGGTCCACAATAGATGTGGATGATAAATTAACTATTCAAATTATAATAAAAATATTAATGCTTTTCCAGTATTAAATATCTCATGTATGGTGTAACACTGAAAGTGGTTCTAACTTGGTACTTTACCACAGGTATATATTATTATTTTTACCAGAATTGTTTTTCGACGTGTGCGTTACTTATGGGTCACTCTGTGTACATATTTCAGTAGGTACTTCAATTGTCATAAATTATTATTGATTGCATGTATGACTCTTGGTGATTTTCAGTATTATTTTGAAACTATAATATTTTAATATTAACGAAAATTTCCCCATAAAACTGTGCTTTGTTTGACGACCACGTTGGTTTCTCGAGTTATATTAAACTTAATCGGCTGTTTTATATTACACGAGTTTAAAAATAATGAAATAGTACAGGTATAGTGTAAACCTACCTTATAATTACGCCTTTTGACGTTCGCTCGAGTACGTACGTTTTAAATAACATCATCGTTTCATTCATATGAGAATTTGTTAGGTTGGTACCCCAATTTACACCTTTTGCGATGGTTAGAAATAATTGTTTTTCTTCAAATTACGATTTTATACGCGGCACCGCCGTACCTAAACTAACACGTAGGTAGTTATTGAAAACGAACCATCTGCGACAAGCCTCACGCTGACGACAAATTCAGTTGCAGTGTCAGCGATTACATAATACCTACCAATGCCAACCGTACTCAATATTCGATTGAAATGTAAATGATCGACGCGAGCTTCTCGAAACCACATAATTTGCACATACAGTTCCTACCGAAAAGTAAAAAATTATTTTCAATTTTGTATTTTCGTTTGCTTCAACGCATTCTTCAACAGCTTCGATTATTTTTGTTTTGTTTTTTGCCTCGAACGTTAATCCAACTGAGTTTAAGTGTTTCGTGAAAATCAGTTTGTGTAAATAATCTCGCCTAAAATTCGTCAGTTTTCCGGAATTTTACAAATCTATAGCCTCTATAGGCACCCAAATGATCGAAGAAATTACGAATAAAGTTTAGGTTTGGTAAATTCCTGCGAATTTTGTGCCCCATAGGCATAATATGAAGTTCAGGTATTTGGAACACGATTTTACGTAATTACCTACAATTGTAAAAAACCGCCAAAATAAAATATGGTGGAAAAACTTCTATATGTAGGGTACTTGCTTGAGAATATTGCTGATGTACCTACGTTTAGGTATACTTACACATTTTACTATAGATGCCTGTGTACGTACTTCAGTTATGACTTATGACAAATTATGGAATGCGTACAAGTGTCCGGGAGATTTTCAGTCGGTACCTGAGTATCTACTTAGTACTCGATGAGACGAGTTAAAAAATATTGCCTACACCGACACGTGACTTCTATTTCATATTAAAGGAGCTATACTAGTTTTAGGTTTCGATACCTATTTCAGCTTGTTGAAAACTTAGAGCTTACTTGGTTCCACACTTTTCAGACATACAGAACAGACGAGCTATAATTATTAGTATTTGAAAAGTTACGAATAAAAAACATAAACAAGTGAGCAGCTCAAAATAATTATCAGGGCCAGATTTAGGGAAGGCGGCAAGGAAGCCATGGACTCGGGCCTCCACATTTGGAGGGCCTCCATATTTTTGTTTAAAAAAAATTATTAAATGTGTATAAGAAAGGGAGAAGAAGGAGAAACAGAGACGAGAGATAGCAGGCATTATTGTCCAATTTTCATTATCTTTTGCATTATCCAACAAAAATTCACATCAAGCACTACTACATACACACTAATACAAGAATATTTATCATTGTGTCTGTGTGGAAGGTGTAATTCCTATGGAACAATTTTTAACTTTCATACCAAACAGTGGTCATACTGGTCTTCAAATGGCTGAAGCCCTTATTAAGTTTTTGCAAGAAAAAAATATAGATCTACAAAACTGTTGGGGTCAATCTTAAGATAATGCGCCAAATATGGATGGCAAAAACAGACAGGTATGAAAGCTTGTATTCTATATGAAAGCTCGTATTCTAAAAGAAAATTGTTTTGCAACATCTGTTCCATGTTTTGCACATTCTTTGAATTAGGTTGGTGAGGCAGCAGCCAATACTTGTCTTCATGCAGTTTCTTTTTTTGATTTTCTTCAAGAGCTTTTTGTACTTTTCATCACTTCACCTATTTGCTATGAGATTCTAAAAGAAAAACTGTCAAACATTGGTACCTACTGCCAAAAATTATTATGTTTTAAAAAAGTTGAATGATACACAGTGGTTGTTGCGCTGATGCAACAAAAGCTCTCTCGCACAGATATACACAAATTAGAGATGCTCTCGTCACTATTTCTGATAATGCTGAAGAACAAGATCTTGTATGTAACATTGCTCAAAGTCTTATTACAAAAATGTCTCGCCTAGAAACTGCCATTTATACTCAGTTTTAGAACAATATACTTGACCAATTTGATTCCACCAGCTAAATGTTGCAAAGATCAACAATGGTTATCAATACAGCTTTTCAAGCACTTGTATCTTTGAAATCGTTTGTAGAATCAAAAAAAAATTCATTTCAAACAAACGAAGAAGCTGGTATGAGATTGTCTGGAATGGAGGAGTATCAGTCTGTACAAAGTTGGTCCATCAGTACTCGTTTAAAACCACTTGGTTATGGAAATGCCCCTGCTGTTGAACTTTCAGCTGGACAAAAATTTCAAATTGAAGCATTTGTACAAGTTATAAATAAACTTATCTTATCACTAAATGACCTTATTTTAAAATATAAGGATTTAAGCGATCCTTTTGGATTTTTTGATCATTTGGTAACAATGGAACTAGCTTCAAACTAATTATGGAAAAGGCACAGAACCTGGTGAAATTTTATTCTAATGACTTGGAAGTGTGTCTGGGAAATGAACTAGTTTAATTGTCCTCTTTCATAAAACAATATAACAAGAAGGATGATGAATCAGCGGAAATATTTTTATATCGCATTTTAATAGAAAATTAATTAAAAAATTTTTTCCATAATGCAGAAGTTGCCTTACAAATTTACCTGTCATTAATGGTAGCAAATTGCTCAGGAGAGTGATTAAAATTGATTAAAAACAGACTGCGTACAAGTATATCACAAGGAAGGCTGAACAGCTTGACAATTTTAGGCCTCGAAAGTGATATTTCTGATAATTATTATATACTTGAATTGTTCAGCAAGTAATTAGCCCTACACCCTAAACCTAAGTTTCTCATGGTTATTTATCTAAACGATTTCATTGATCTGTCAATGAAGGGAGGCACGTAAAGGCGATGGTAACCCCATCTGCGTTTCAAATTTTAGAAAATAATTTTGCCAAATAAGGAGAATAGGTTTTGGCATGTTTTTGCATAACTGGTCAGTCGGGCCAGTCTCCGGTATTGTTCTCAAACGACAATGAACCGTCACCAACAGTGAAGTCATTTGAAGACTGTGAATGAATTTAATGGAATTGACCACAAAAAAAATTATTGAAAATGTAGCCATCTATGCGCGCAATTAACCCTCATTCTGTGAAAAATTACAAAAATATTAAAAGTTACTCGCACAGGTTAAGTGATCAAAACACGTTTTTGCGGCAGCAGCCTGTATAGGTGTTCACTTCGTTGAACGGATTTCTCATAATAAAAAAATTCCAACATCAACAAACGCACTTTCCTATGAAATACTATTTACATGCCTTCGGTTTATTGTCCAGTTTTTGACACAATAACGATTTCAAATCTGAAGATGCCAGGTCATTTTCCGTTTGATTGTATTTCTGCAAATGAAAAAACCTTTAGTTTACTGCACATAGTTTATACATATAGGTACCATTTAGGAAGCATTAAAAATAAAGTGGGTTGCGTAGGATCCAGAAAGTCATTTTGAGGAAGTTGAGCTTTTTTTTTTTACCCTTTAGCTAATTTTTTTACAGTTTTTATCTCAATTCTGCGATCGATCGTATTTCATTTTTTCCCTTCATTTTTCTTGTTTTCTT
This sequence comes from Ericerus pela, assembly GCA_011428145.1. Classification (NCBI taxonomy): domain Eukaryota; kingdom Metazoa; phylum Arthropoda; class Insecta; order Hemiptera; family Coccidae; genus Ericerus; species Ericerus pela. Next base: position 1,444,629 of record WOFM01000193.1, on the reverse strand, counting down.
CACTTGTTTTTGGCAATTTCACCCCCTACGTCCGCCACTGACAGCAGATAGGTATGCCTATAATAAAGTGAACGTAAAAAGTAATCCTCATTTGAAATGTACGTAGCATCTATTTCAAAATAGTTAAAACACTATCACCCGTATTCTAGAACGTTTCTTAACGTTAAATTGGACTTAAGTACTCACAGGTTATGCTATACTTATACGTGGGAGTCACAGATAAAATATTACTTAAGTAGCGAATCTTTAGTTACGTATCGTTCTAGAATGTGGGTGTACGTGACAGTCGTTACCGTCGGTGACAAATAATAGTGCATCGCATTTTAAACAAAATGTATGTTTGTTTGTACTTGCCTATCTTTGTAGATAGACAAGTTACAAATCTTGATCCATGACAAATAGAGAGATAAGGATCTCCGCGATGTCACAAACTGGTACAGAGATACATTCTCTGTACTTTACTATTAACATGGTAACTGTAAAATACGATTTAATTATCTACACAGTAGTCTATGTAATTAATATATAAGTGTGTATATGTGTGAGTAGAGAGCTGGGTATATATGACCAGAAAATCTTAGGCTAAATTGTTAGTATTTACAGAGGTCTTGGCTCTCTCATACCTGCTTAAGTATTTAGCTACAAACACGCAAACTGTTCTATTGAACACCTTCTGTTGTTGGTTTACTTTCCATAATGTAAGGTATTCCACAGTTACCAAAGTGAGAGATTTAAAAATTGATTTGAAACAGTCAAAAATGATTTTCATTTACCCACTGGAGTAAAAATGGACTTTGTGATGATAATTTTTTCCTACAGGAAAATTTAAGAACTGAACACTTGGGAAGGCAGCTACATCTTCATAGATCAAAGTTCATTTTGTGTTTGAGTACTCCAATCTGAATGCCACCGAGAAAGGATTAATTTTTTTAGGCTTGGTTTTGGGTCAAGGGTGGTTAGAAATTTGTGAGAAGAATGAAGCAAGGAGGTGGTTGCATTTGTCAATAGTTGTATTTGTCATAAATAGATTGCTTGGACCTCTAAAGAAGATATTCGAATGGAAAGGGAGGAGGGAAAATTAAGAGTTAGACAGATACAAAATTTTGGGAGTAGATATTTGTGATGGCAATTTAACGGTTGATTAATATTTTAGAGACATTAATAAGAAAATTTACCAAAATCACTGTTTTTGTGTATTTGACTTTAAAGTAACAATTATAAAAATAATTCAGGTGTACATTGTGGACCCTGTTATTGAACCCTTTAACATAGCTTGGTTACAATGGAAGTGATTTGTCTCAGTTTAGAGATTCACAAAATCACTGTCCAAGTACCTACAGAACAAATTTATACAAAGTTATTAAGACTAAGGTGGTCTATACAAAATGTGTGAAGATGAGGTGATGTGCTGATGTGTGAAAAGTAGTTCTTTATTGGAATTAGGTCATATGTAATAATTATTAGAATTGTATTGTTCTTGGTGGGGTTAGAAAGAAATGAGTGAGATCATAGGCTTTGAAATGAACTTGGATTTATGGCTGTGAACTTGAAGTTGTTCTCATGTATAGTTTATGATAGTATACAATGTGGTTAATTGTAGGTGATATAAGGATACATTGACATGAGTTAAACGAGAGGAAATATATCTTTACAATATTTCAGAGGGGAATAAGAGGGCTTAGTGAATCAACCAAGAGAAGATAATATGAGTTAGGGAAGGGAAGTAAATTTCTAACTTTCGATGAAAAATTTTGTAGTTTAAGGAAGTGGAGGGAGTTTTGGATGAAGTAAGTTTTCACCATGAGAGAATCACTAGTAAAACAAGTTTTGAGTGCCAATTCTAGGGTTGATCAAATAATTAATGTAGGAGTGGAGTGTTTGGGATATTTTATTAATATGTAATGTGAAGTTAATGTCAGGAGCAGGAATATACCAAGGAGAAGATGGCTAAAAATAAAATGGTGGCCAAGGTGTTTAAAAATTTAGACTACCTATTTTGAAATAGGGTTTGGAAAGTGCTGAGAATGAAGCCTTCATTTGATAGAATGAATCAATATGAGTTGAACGATTTTAAAATTTTATTTCAAATAATTTTCTCATAGGTACCTACTTAAGTGTAAATGTGACCTTAATTCACCCTACTGTCAACTCTTTCTTTAGAATACTCTTTTATGGACGGGGAAAATTAAAGGCTTTTGTCTTGCATTTTCCAATTTTTATACAAATACATCTTACTAATTAAGAAAATCTTGAGTTGTATGACAATTTTGGAATTACGCTTTTTCAAGTATTATTAAGCTTTCAATTAAACAAAAATCTATAGATGTGCAGTGCAAATTTGAATGGAGTCACTGGTATATAAAATTTTCAACATTTTACCTACTTCGTTGAAAATTATGGTTGGAATCCATTTGATTTTAGGTTTGCGATCGTGGGTTATATCGCCAAATCGAGCCAATAAATCGAATCCTTCCTTACTTTTAGCGCATTTCTTCAGCCTGCCAAATGCAATATTGTTGGGTCGAGCACACTATACAACAGAAAATAATGAAACTTCATATTATTTATACTTATTTTGAGGAAATTTAAATTAAGGAATTACGATCAGAACGTGAAAAAATTGTTTTTACCTACGGACATAGTTTTAATTAATTTAACTTTACATTCCTATTTTTGACAAGACGAACACTCTATTTGAAAATATGTGAAAAAAGTAGTCTCAACGAGTATTTATTGGATAGCTCTACCTACTTTAAGTTTTAAAGTTAGTATGCTTAAGGGAAAATAGCCTAAGATGACTGTATATTTGAATAAAAAAATTAAAAGTGAAATAAGTCCTAACACCTTCATCTTAAAAACTTGAAAACTTACAGATAATGTATAAAAAATTTTCCCTTTGGATTTGATATTTTAATTTCATTAATTATTTGATAAATATTTGAAAAATTTATAATAAAAAGGCGAAGTATTTCATCTTGGACCACCTTTTGCTCAGTGTTAAAAATGAAAATTTCTTATTGTGAGTATATGCAACTTTTTATACTTTAGTGTTTTGAAATTGATTCACGTTGACTCTTTCATCGCAGGTAATGACTTCAACAATTTTGCTCCCTTCCGCGACCAGGTTGTCCAGATTTTCTAAATTTGACCATCTGAAAGTTCCAAATTTTTATACTTTACAGCCCTGCTTAGCCACTAAAATTTCGAAAATAAATTTTGAAGATTGGCCATGTATCAAATAGAAGTTTTTTCTTAATCGTCGTAGGTTGTATCCATATTTCAGGTTTGTGGAACCATTCATGAAACACCCTGTATATCTTGTGTTGCAACTAACATCTTTCATATTCGTCCGAAAATTGGTCTCTTACTTAAAGAATTTGGGGAATCAGTCTTCGAATCAGTACAAAGAAAAATTCTCTAGATTCTTCGCCGAATACGAACACTGTTGAACACATAACGCCACTAATTTTTTGGCAATGGTAAATAGCCTGAATAAATTTATTTTCGGGCAATGTAGAAGAATAAGTTATTCAAAATTATGAACCCATTCATTCGCTGCTTACCTACTCATTAACAGTAGGTTTGATACTATGATTACAATTTTTCCACCTATTTGGAATTCAGTTTTGTTTTTGAATGAATTGTAGATGAAAACTAACAAATTGGGCTTTCTATGGAAGTTATGCTGCATTAAAGTTTTTTTTTCTGAATTATTTTTGATTATGTTTACCCACTGAAAGCCAGTTTTAAATTATTAAAATTATTTAAGCAAATCTGCCTTACCTTTGGACCATATGTTTCCTTATCTTTATGCGACATGTAACACGAGATGAATGAAAATAATTTTTTACGACGTTGTTTGTGTAATCTGGAAATAGCGCAAGCTTGAATACGATTACAGTAGCATTCTTTTTCACCATGTTGGCAATTAAAATCCCAGTTTCCTTTATTATCTTGTGTTTGCTGCATTATCAAAGGAAAAAACAATATTATTGCCACTTTCAAGATTAGAAGTAAAACGCAGTTAAATTTACAAAACCAGACTACGGCTAGCTATTTTCTGAAAGTATGTGTTGATGATTGTGGTATGCCAACTGGGGTGGTTACATGCCACAACAAAACAAACCCAGTGGGCTGCACATTTTGTAGAAAATGTTACATACAAACAACCCAAGTTTCCAAATACATTCTTAGGGACCATGACACTAAGTCCCAAATACACAAGTTGGACAACAAACACCAGGCAAAGTTTGAAAACCTGGTATGCTTGGATAGCTAGTCCAAGGTAAGGTTCATGGTAACCCCTGAAACTTGGGAATTTTGAAATAAAACAGAATACAAAAGACAGCTGTGTTGAATTTTTAAAACCTCTACCAAAGAAATCACACCTCTAGGAGGGCCACGTGGCCACCTCCGCATGTTTGCCCACATATGAAAACAAATTTATAACGTTATGAAAATAATAGAATACAAGTATGATATACCTGGACCTTTATTACCACATATAAAGGTACAAACCATCGAAATTATTTATATACAGGAGATCATATTTGTAGATGGGAATGAACAAATAGGCATCCTAATATAAAAAGACATAAGGTAAAAATGAGGCAAAATATAAAGCAGATGAGCACATATGGCCACGCCAGTATAGAAGTTGAACAAGTAGTGTATGGCCAAATTACAGACAATAGAAGATAAGCTATTATTGTCTGAGATTAGGCAAGAACAGGATAAAAATTTCCATCTTTTAGTTACACATATGCAACTAAAAGAGAGAAATTATTAACAAAGTAAAGATACCTAGTTACCTGTCAAGATTAGAGAAAGCTATAAAAATACCTGGGATACCTCATGATTTTGATTTAAAAAGCAAGTGGTCGTATAAAATTTACCAATTTCATTGCAATAGGCCTATTATGATTTTAGGTTTTTGAGAAAATAATATAAATATACAGTCTGTGTAAAATATAAAAATAAATGTTTCGGCTAATTCAAGGTAAACATCGAATTATCGATTTTTCTGCTTTAAAATAAAATTTTATTTCAGTTATGTCGGTATTCCAGGAGCATTAATACTGTGTAAACACTATAGGTAGACCTATATTAAATAGAATATCAATTTCAAGATTTACCGATGTTTTTCCATAAGGTACTAAAGTTACGTTCAAGTAATCATAAAATGGTGACCAAGTTTTGGCGAACTGTTTCCCAAAGAAATCAAGGCAGTCTGGACATAAAGCTTCGTAGAACACTGCCATGTTTAATTTCGTCCCCTGTAACAATATGACATTCTCTAGTAAATTGATTTTTTATTATTATTTAAAACGAATTAATTTGAAGTGTTTCTTCCTGTTGTGATTAATAAAACGAAGTCGTTCAGTTATGCTTTATTTAGGCTACCTATTTTCTTCCACTGAAAATAATACGAATTGTAGTCTACCCACTGCGCAGTTTTAATTACATTTGCAAATGAAATACTGCTACAACAATAAAAAATAAAAATAAATAAATATACCTAAGCGAATTAATCAGTTTTACTTACATTATAACTTTCGTTCTTTTTGGATGGCGACAATTCACGTAGATCATAGTATTTCTGGTCGTCAAACAGGCCTAAGTTGACAGAGTCAGAAACTGATCCGAATATAGCAACGGCCGAAAAAATAAACCAAACTAAAATTGATCTGTCAATCATCGTGTGTAGCTTCTAAACGATTAATTGTCTGACTAAATTTCAAGAACTCAGATGAAAGTTTCATCGGAAGAATGTGATAAAGAACATCGCTGCTTTGAATAAAACCACTCCCCTTTATAGAGGACCCGTATTAAAATTATCGTTACCTATAAATAATTCAGCGGATTATACGTCTGCATTTGTTCGAATAAATCAAACAGGCACAAAACCCATGTCAGTTCTTTGAAAGAGGATTAAAAAGGTACTTTTCCTTGTCATAATATAATTTTACATAAATACTCACAGAAATCGCGTGTTTTATAATAATTATCTTTTTATGAAATTCGTTTTGAGTAAAGATGAAATAAGTACCTAGGTATTTGGAACACGATTGTACTAATCCACGATTGTTGAAAAGAATGTGAAAAAAAACTCTAAAGCAGCAATACTTTGCTAGGAAAACCCACTAGCCAATCCATAATTAAAAAAAAAAAAAATCCTAAATTTCAAAAACTTGAAAAATTTGTACAAAAATATCGGTGGTAATCGATTCTTTGAAAAAAAAAAAAAACATACTAAAATACATGCGTTCTAAAAACAAAAGCACTTAAAAATTTTTTTGCTCCCTACACTTGCGAAATGGTTTTCTCATTTTACAACACCCTCCACAGGTAAATCTTGCATACCTATACTCTGTTTACACTCAGATGTGTGTGACGTCATAAACCATATTCACACTTATCAGGAAAGCGAATGGACAGCAAAATTTGTTTGCCACAATGACATCATAAATCATTAGATTAAAACATAAATGAGAAGTGATTATATGTCTGTGACAAACCCAAATATCTGTCACCGGGACTCAGTGGTTAAGTAAGGGATGGCATGCCAGAGTCGTAGGTCAGAATCTGCAGTCAGATAACTATTTTTTGAATTTTTTTTTAATCAACTTTGATATTTTCGTGTATTAGAATGCTGGGTGGGGTCTTTTTTCATTTTTTTGAATTTTTCATCATACTTACGATAAAAAAAAAAAAAAAAAAAAATGCCAAAGCCAGTCAATGACGTCATTGTGCTAAACAAATTTTGCTGTCCATCCACTTTCCTCACATATCTGCTTGAAATACGATGTTTGTTTACTCCAAAAAATGATGCTTATCATTGTATAATAATGTGCATCGATACCTTTTCCTCTCTCCCCAACAAACTGCAACGTCTATTGTGATTCTGATTTTCTACACGTCTCAGCATGAACAGAGTGTACGTATTGAATACAACACCCCGCGGTATACAATAAAAACTCTAGCCCATCAAGATTTCGCTATAAATAACCCAGATTGTTAATTTTTATCAAATTCACAAAAAAACCTAAATTCCAAATATTTTAAAAAATGGGGGATTTTACTTTTGATGTCACAGTATGGGTGGCGCCTTGGAAAAATAGTTCAACTATGCGAACAAACAAACAATCAACAGCAATCAACCAATGAAAACACTCCAAAACGGTGAAATTCAGACAATTTCTTCTTTTTTTATTATTATCTCGGCTTCTGAGGGCTCAAAATTATTGTTCTTTGTCTCAATTTATTCCTTAGAATTTCCATTTTAACCTGGTATGTCCAATGAAAAACCAAATGTTCGTTAAAGAGAATTACAATGAAGTATTTGAAGCAAATTCTAATACTTCTATAATATACTTAACAGGCTTTTATCTCGTTTGTTTATCCAGATGGTTAGTTACATATAGTGCCACAAAGGCCACGGTCAATTTTTTTGGGAAAATCCCCCATTACAAAATAATATTGTGAAATACTAATTTGCATAATTGATTGCAACATACAGTACGTAAGTATATACTTATATAGGTACCGACATGAAAATAAAATAAATCAAAATGGGAAAATGATATCGACAGTTTCTTTTTTCATGAAACAGAAAATTTTCATCATCCCCACGCCTTACTTTACAAGTTAAAAGTGTGCAAATTTTAACGTTTTCTGTAGAATTACTTATTGGTGTACTTTATTTACATATTTTAGTGTGTAGGCACTTCAATTATTCTAAATTGTCATTAATTTCATTTACGCCTGTTGGTGATTTTCAATAGGTATTATTTTGAAATTGTTTATTTCGTAATATGCATACATAAAGCTGTGATTTATTTGACGACCATTGTAGTGCATATCAGTTCGATGGAAATGAAATAGTATAGGTATACTACCTACTTCATATTTACTCCTCTTGATGTTTGCTTGAGTACCTACTCTTTAAGTGACATAATCATTTCATTCATATCAGAATGTATTTCCAATCGTTATAATTTCTTTTCTTTTTTTTTTTTTTTTTTCAAATAACAATTTTATGCGCAGCACCATGGCGACTAACACATATTTATGTAAAACAAACCATCTGTGACATAACCTTATGTTGGCGACAAATTCAATTGTAACTTCAGCGATTACCTATAGTATGAACTGGTACCAGCAATTCAATATTTGATAGAAATGTAGGTAAATAATGGACATGAACTGATTGCGCACAAAAATCGTCAGTTTTTCGGAACTTTATTAGTTTAAAATTTTAGCAAAAATGTTTCCACCCTCAGAGGGGCGTATGCAAATCCCGAGCCTGGGGTTTCTGACTCCTCTTGGCCAAAAAAAGAGCTTGAAATCTAACAGTGGTGGGTGTTTATCGGTCGCAGTGGTGGTCTAGCCAAGGAGAGGGAAGTCAAAAAGGAAAGCAATGGTGACGTACCCAAGAGGCAGGGGGCTAATGGAACTGAAGCCACTCAGAAACCAAAAAAAGAGAAAAATGATTATACCATGTACGAAAAATTATGATGTTTAAATTGTGTATTAATTTTTCATACGTACTTATGAGGACCAAGAGCGTAGGTACCCTAGATTGAGCTTTTTTTGGGGGGGACGAGATTATATTTGAAAAATGTTTCTCAAAATTTAGGCTATTCGATACTTTTTCAGGTTTTTTCATGTTCCCAAAGATTACGTTACTAGGCTACAAGCCATCTCTTAATTCTTTCTTACATTCGTATGGTTTGTTTTTTTTGTTTTTTTTGGTCGGAAAGGGGGGTTGTGGTTTGATACACCATGTCGGTATAATCGAGAGGAAAGAATGGGGACGAGATCCAAAAAAAAAGAGAAATTTAATTTCGCATAAATTCTTCTCAACCCTGTTCAGAGAAAAATTTTGAGTACGTGCCTAGAAGGCAGATAATATTTGGATTAAATATGCAGACCCCCCTTAACGTGACGTTATCTTCGCTCTTGCACCCGTCATAAATAATTCATAAAAACGGATTGAGAAAAGCGCGAACTTCAAAGAAACAATATGGACCAATAAAAACTTAGATGTGTAAATAAGACTACAATTTTTTTTCAGAAGGTACCTTTATTTATTTGCTGGAGGTGGAGCTGAGAAAAATTAGTAGACTAGCAAATATTAGTAAGTTGGTACGAGTTTAATATGATTTAAATTATTCTAACAAGTTGGAAAATAACGCCAAAAATCGTTATAATTGCTATTGAAAATTTGAAGAAACTTTTTGTGAAGCTCAGGTTCAACGTCTAATATAATTATTATATTGTAGTAATTCTCATTACAATCTAAATTATAAATATATATATATACTTTTTTTTTTTTTTCCAAGGCACAGAATTTAATTAGAGTCAAGAAAAGTAAATGTTCTGAATATTCATTGGTCTGGTAACAACAACCAAATTCTACTTGTTTGGTAGTTTTCTCAAACACTGAAAACAAAATTTTTTCCAGAAATTTTTCTATGTTCAATCGTAATTACCTGTAAATTCATGCAGGTAATGTACGAGTACCGAATTGTGACACAATAAGATGATGTCATGATTCGTACACGAACCGGCCAACCATCTCTTATCTGGATAGGGGATGATGTGACCTGGCCGCTCTCACCAACGTACGTATTATCTTACATACGTGTGTTTGTGTGCGTGTAAATAAGCTGTATATAAACCGCCCAAACCGGCTCTAAAATCAACAGTGTTTGGTTTGGTTCTGGCTTACCCATACTTATGTATGAAGTGGCTGAACACGCTTAAATTCTGTAGAATTTCCTTCTGGTGAGAATATCTCTCACGACCAGGTATTCCACACATATGTACACATATATATAAACATACATAAAAAAATTGGTTCAAAATGAAAAAATGGTACCAAATGTTTTCTTTTCTTATGAAATAGATAATTTTCATCATCCCCAACCCTAACCCTTCCATTAGGTCAATTTTAAATCCCCGTTTGCAAGCAAACTTAGTAAAAAGGACTATTTGCAGAACAATTTGGAACTATATTTGTGAATAAGAGAAGATCGGTACTGTTGAGGCACCATTGTGTTTCAAAAAGTAATTATGGATTTTCTGTGGAAAACTTCTCCAGTAGGTTCATCAGTCTTGTATATATTCAGTCAAAGATACAAACGGGCAAAAATTTAAGGAGATTTTCCAACCGGTTTGCCGACTTTGCAAATATAGGGGGTGTGACAACCCCACACCACTTCAGTACGCTTTTCGTAGGAGAATGGGTGGTTCTGAGAGTCTGAACCCTTTTTGACCAGAAACAAAATCTTGAAAACCGAACATCCTAAATATCCTACACATAACAGTAATTTGTAAGTTACAGTGGAGGTGTAGTGCTGAAAGTGGTGGGGAAGAGATATTTTATATATTTTTGTGGGCTTGTATGTACATAAAGTTGCATAACATTTCGTCGTTAGGAGTGATTTAAATACGTCAGGAATCGACTGCTAAACTTGGGCGGTAGGTGATTAGGTACTCATAGAGGCGAGTGAATAAGGTTAAATTAACGTGAGGCCTATATTTCATATTGAAGGAGCTGTAAAAATTTTACATTTCAATTATTTTTTCACCTTGTCGAAAACCTAGAACTTATCAGTCTATTACATATTCCACACTTATTAATATAAAGAACAGGCGAGCTATATAAGCAATTAGTACCTATTTGAGAAGTTTCGAAACAAAAATATGAATAAGCATATTTACTTCGATTGTTTGGAAGATAGTTACCCCTTCGAATTGGGCCTATTGTTTGATGGTTGTTTGCCTACGATTTCATTGATTATATAGGTAGTTTAAGGATTTCACGGGTTCAGTTTTGAAATTCGACATCATAAGATAATCACTGAGTATAATACAATATGACCGGATAAATTGCTTCTAAAAGAAGACAAAAATTACATTTCTTTAAAATTCGACTACGTTTTCAGAGCACTCGTCGTCTGAGCCAACAATTCGTCGCTTTCAATTTGAATTCGCACATCGTAAATCCATCGCACATACTGAGCCACATCCGTGAATGCAGCAATTGATGTCTCATTTTCACCAACGGTACCATCTTTATTGCTAACAATACCACGCAGATAATAAAGTCCAGAATTGGAATCACGAAATACAAAACCTCCTCCACTGTCACCAGGACGAGCTCCAGCTCCTAGAATTATGGTTCACCAATTATGTACAGGTACAATATTAAAATTTTATGGCTGAATAAATTAGGTTTCAATTCATTTTTGGACTGTACGTTTTATATTATCACAGTCCATGGCAATTATTACCTTTAGTTTTTCCACCACAAAATTTATCTAGAGCAATGCTACTGGAAAACTCTTCGCTAACCATGCGACGACATTTGGCATAACTAATGTAAGGTAACAAGACAGCTAGTAACACCTCGCTGGGACTTCTGTTTTCGGTTTCACCCCAACCAACAAGCTATAATAGTACATATACATATACACGGTAAAAAAAATGTGATCATTGGTTTGCATGTGGCCTCAATCAGAAAATAAAAACCTCTAACGTATAGTAGCTGGTAGCATCGTTAGAAAAAGTAGGTTTTTGAATAGTAGAAAATTAGTTTACTCAAAGTTTAAAAACAGACTTTTTACATTAGATGATTGTATTAAATTTCGTAACTGTTGACCTAAAATTACTCGTTTTAAAACCATTAGTTCCTCTTCTAAAATAGAAACAAAAATAGATTGTCTAAAAATAACGCCCGGCCAATTCACATTAAAATCACTAGCACATTAGTATAGATCGTAATACATATTTTATCTGAATTTCGTAGCTATTGTTCCAAAATTAGACATTTTATAACAAATATAAAAACAAAAATAACGGTATCGGAAGTACCGTCTAGCAAATCCGCACCAAAATGAATATGTCAGGTCTTTGACTTAGTACTAATATTAGTTCCAAATTTCGTGACTGTCGGGGAAACATTGTGACCAATATATCGTGGTAAGAAGAAAATGGCTTAGGTATACATAATATGTATTAAATACAGGGTGTCCCAGTTTGTTTTCTATCCCGCGAAGGTATAATAAAACTCGGTCAGACGAAACAAAATTCTCTTTACATAATTATGCTCTCGCTTCAAAATTGATCGAGTTATATTTAATGAAAAAAGATGTAAGGGAAATTTGCAGAAAAAAACAAAAAAAAAACAAAACAAAACAAAAAATAAATCTAAGAGTCCTGCATATTCACCTAAATCGAGCAAAATTGAGCTCAAATGTCTGGAAAACAATGTGTGTAAAACAAGTTGCATAGCGCACGTTGAAAGGCGGTTCCACAAAGACGTGTTTTTACAAAACTGCCTTCCAACGTGCGCTATGCAATTTGTATTACACACACGTTTTATTTTTGTTTCAAACATTTTGGTAGGCTACAATTTTGACTCGATCAAAATGGATCAGTTAAACTTTTAGAAGTTTTTTGTTTTTCTTTTTAATTTTTCTGAAATTTGTATTTTCTTCTTTTTTCACTGGCTCATAACTCGGTCGATTTTGAAAAGAGAGCATACGTGAAGCGTGAAATTTTTTTTTGTCTGAACGAGTTCTATCATATCTTTGCGGAATAGGAAGAGGAATTGAAACACCTTGGATATAATATACCCATATATTATATATTATATAAATATATGAATTTGAGCTTTTAGTGCCGAATTTTCCTTAAGTTATGAAACGAAAAACGTACCTACCCCCACCCCCACATCGCTGCATGAGACCAAGATTAATAACAAGGAAAACCTACTTAAAAACTGGATTCAATAGTTAGTGTATGATACAATATTGTCTGAGCTCTTATAGGTACCAACTTTTCCGACAGTATTTTCATTGGGCGTGAAACGATTTGTATCTGTCCAATCAACGCATGCCGGCAATATTGCTCGACTAAATGTTATTTTCTCAGTTGTCCACAGAATGGCAATATCACCAGCATAACTTGTTGAGTCGCCGTTAAATTCGACTATTTCTGATGGCAGTAAAATTTTCCGAATCTGTAAAATTGTAAAACAAAAAAACAATACCTTTGAGTTACCCGAAAAAAAAAGTGGCGTGGCAGAACTTCAGTAGAAAACCTAGTTTGCCAATTCATCCATAATTCAAAAGCTTAAGTTCATTACCGCAATGAAAACTGATTCCCTAATTTACCAAAATTATAAGAAAAATACACTGACTATACAGCACTGAATCGGTAAAGCTCCATAAGATTAACGTTATTTTTAGTGTCAAGATATGACGGGGTAAAAGTAGCTAACCCTAGTGTACCTTGCTCGTATTTTCAATATTTTGCTTGAATTCACCAATTTAGAATACATTTAATGAAGTCATCCCTTAAATTCACAAAGATAGCGTGCATAAAGGTAGTGCAAATTACGTCAAAAGGTACATAACGGTTGCCTATTTAGCGCTGGCTTGTCTAACCAGAAATTATCGTTCTTTACTGTTCCAGTACTATATGTATTGTCAAAGAAAAAATAATACGTAGTAGTTTTTTCGGCGTTGTGGAAAAATCACTTTTTCAGCAAATTTTTATGCTCTAGTTTTTTCGGTAACTATTAACCTAATAGACACTAAACTGTTGCCAGACATTGTTTTATTTGAGAACAACTTTTCCAGAAAATTTCCTTTGGTAATTTTATCAAAAAATCAATTAAAAAAAATTGTCTCCGTCCACTTTTTCTTTTCCAGTTTTCACAGATATACCAAATACTTACTTTTGTACTAAAAAGTGACTTCTGCATTAAAAAGTGAATTTTATATCAAATAATTACTTTTGAATTAGAAAATGACTTCTGTATCAAGAAACGACTTTTGTATCAAATAGGTAGTTACTTTTGTACTAAACAGAGACTTCTGTATCAAAAAGTGAATATTGTATCAAAAAGTTACTTCTGTTATAGCAAAAATATACTTTTTTATTAAAAAATGACTTTTGTATCAAATAGTTACTTTTGTACTAAAAAGTAACTTAAATTTTCACAAAAGATACTCCTTATATGGGACAAGATTTAATACAAGTTTGGTGCTTGTTGGTTCAGTTGTTTCTGAGAAAACTAAGAAAACAAAAAATTCCTTGAAATTTGATTTTTAACAATAAAACATTAATAGATTGCTCTGACTATGTGGAATACCTTTTTGTGAGGGATATTCACACATAGAAGGTAATTCTACAGCTTTGTGTGTTCTGCCACTTCATACATTGTAATTATGGGAGAGCCAAATCCAAGGCAAACACTGGCAATTTTGTAGCCTGTTTCGAGAGTTTATATAGTGGATTTGACAAATGGACACAGACACACATACATATATATACGCATGGTATTGTGTCATAAGTTACATCGTCTCTTGTCTCTGTTGAGGTGGTAAGAAACAATGAAACGCGTTTGATGCCAGTCCGTGACATCACCAAAATTGTTATCGGGTAATTGATCATGGCCCGTACAATGTATCTTACCTGTACATATGTAATGGTACAAACATACAAACGTATAAGTGTGTATTTATTTAACATCTTAGAGAGGAATATATGCCAGCCTTTTAACAGTGACTATTGTCAAGGGGTGTGAGCCCCTAATACCTTATACAAGTATGGTCCCCACAGACTATATAGGTACTTAGTACTGGATAAAGCTCCATAAGATCAATGTACTTTTTTTATGTCAAGACATACTGGCAAAAAAGTAGGCAAGGCTAGTGTACCTTCTGCATATTTTCAACGTTTTGCTTGAATTCACCAATTTAGAATACATCTGATAAAAGCATCACTTAAATTTACAAAGATAGCGTATACATAAACACAAAACAAAGTACATCAAAAGGTACGCTTTGGTTGCATGTTTCGCACGGCATGTTTAACCAGAAATCATCTTTCTGGTCCAGCACTATACAGGGTGAGTCACATTTTGACACACCATAGGGAAATAGCATTTAGTGCGTCAAAATTTGCCTTACTCTCCTTAAATATACATGCTTGAGTCATATTTTGGGACATCTTTATATTGATTACCGATTAATGATGAAAATAGAAACATTTTAAATAAGTTTATTTGTTAGAGTCCAGTTTGTGTTTTATGTACAGTGAAAGACCATGCCTTCTTATTCAGTTCAAAAAAAAATCTGATAGGTGCAAAAAAGCTTTGTAGGACACACTGTATCAACGTCAGTGGAGGACCTTTTGAACAATTAATTTAATTTATTTTCATATTTTGTTATTTTCTATAACAGTTGTTATTGTTTCGTTATCAAAAGATACTTAATTCATTCCGTTCAACACAAGTTCTTTGCTGGTGCATGAAAATATGACTTGACCTAGTAAAGTGAAAAGGGGCGAGTTATATTTCGACGCACCAAATGCTATTTCCCTATGGTACGTTAAAATGTGACTCACCCGGTATAGTCAAAAATTAATTGATATATTTACTAAAGATATGGATAACTAACCAACAGGTTTTTTTAATTTCTTGATCCGAAAGTAGCAATTATATATCGATATTCTCTCTCTCTCTCTCTCCTCTTAATTAGAATTAAAATCTGTTTATTAAATTATGGATAAAAATTAGCAAGCAGTGTTTCTGGCAAAGCGTTGCGAGGCTAGAGTTTTTTTTTCTTTATTTATTCATATCTCTTACCTTCAAAATCTTCGTCTCGCCATTATCTTTAACTCCATATTTTCGCGTAACTTTGCTAACAGCGATTTCATAATAATTGGGATTGAATAATTTTCCTCGTGCACTGTCATAAAAACAATGAGCCGCTAAAAAAATAGAAAGTAGGCACAAACAAACAATATGAAAAAAATAAACAAATTATAAGATACCTATCAAAGTAATCCAAACAAATAGTTAACGAATTTACTGACCAGAAATAATAATTTGTGGACCGATTATGGTTCCTGCACAAATTAATTCTGGTTCCTTAGAATTATGAGTATCGTAAATGGCTACATGCCACGGTGAGTCTCCATGTTTTTCTGGCTTTCCTCCTGTTATCAAACTTGTGAGATTTCCATAAATTTTTCCACAATCTATATCGGTAATTAGCAAAATATAATTTTAAATAATTTGTACCAATTTAAATTTTTAATTAAATTGTTAGGCCTACCCAGGCAAAATAAAATTTTCACAATATTCGTGTAAACTGACCAGGAATGCATTTAAATATATCTCGATTCCACATGCCATTGGACTGGCACTGAACGTATTGATAATCAACTTCAATTTCTTTGTGGTACTGTGATTTGCATTTTGGATAAACGACTGCACCTTCTGGTAGATGACCACTGCACGGAATTTGGGCCCCATTGCGTTGTCGAAAACAAGTCAAATCTACATTTGCAGTTTTGATTGGCTGACATGACCCTGAGTTAGAAAGAAAAATTTAATATAAATATTATAGTTTCCTTAGGGTGGGTCTCTGATGTTAGTCAACTGCAAGGGCGTAGCCAGGATTTCTTCAAGGGAGGTGGGAAAAAAATTTTGATAATCTTTTATTTTTTTGGCTCTTTACTTTTGAAAATTTAAAAGATTTGAGAAATTTAGCATCTGCGGAACCCGCTGTCACATATTTATTATTACAATTTTTTCCAAATTTTAAAAATGACAAACAAAAAAAAAGGAAAAAAAGAACATGGGGCAATCGCCCCCTTTGCTCCGCTCGGCTACGCCCTTCGCCAATTGATTAATTTTAAGCAGATGTTCGAAAGGAGAAATACGAACTGTAGCATTTGGAGATAACCGGGAGCCATGTTCCTCTCACGCAAGTAGAGACGAACGTTTCTCCTTCTTGGTGTTGGAATCCATCGTTGCAGCGAAAAGTCAGCAAAGTAAGACTGGAAACATTTTTACCAGGTTCACGAGGACATTCCGCTTCTTTGTTGGGACACTCGATTTCGTAAATTTTGTCAGTCGTTTTTGGGGGTAGACGACAAACTGGTCCTACCACTTGCGGTTTTCTTAACACACATACAGGAAACAATGTGAGCTGTTTTGCTCATAGATTAAATTTTTCATGGAAAAAAAAAAACAAAAAAAAACAGTTGAACTTGAACAACAATATCGAATTATCAACAAAAATACCCCAAGTAGGTATAATTAGGATAACTTAGTGATTACGGCCTATTGATTAAGGGATTGTAGATTAGATGATAACCACGCAAGGAGATCAAAAGAAGTACTAAGCACTACAGTACCTAACCCTTCACTAACGAAAACATAAATTGTGTGTTTATCGTACAAATCATCTTCAATGAAGAATGCGAGCCAAAAAATACGCGCTCTGGTGGAAACTGTAAAGCTTGAAGCATACCCATGTACTGCATTACACTGAATCATTTTGTTCTTAAGACTCAGGTGAAGTGTTCTAAGACTAATTAGATTCTCAGCCACTCACAGATAAATTGTGTGCCGCAGCTCATATGACCCCATGCCCATGCATTACATACATCACTGAGAAGTTATACCGAAAAAAAAAAAAGAAAAAAAAACTCTAGCCCAGCAAGCCTCGCTAGAAAAGTAGGTTTTCGAGAAAAAGAATAATGAATTTTGTTGATCTCATTAATTATTGTTTGTAAGTTTATATGCGTTAATGGTATGTTATGATTGTATGAAATATGTTAGCTGCTGACAAAATATTGGACAATATGAAATTTAAAAGCATTTTTTCATGAAAAAATGAAAATAAATTAAAACGATAAAGTATGGTGCATCATCGTATAATTTAAAATAAAACTAATGAAATATAATAAAGTTATGAAATAAAAAAAAAAAAGAAAACATCAGCATGTTGTTAATTTTTGTAAAAAGAAAAGTTCATGCAAATTGGAAAAAAGAGGGAAAAAAAGCCTTACCAGAAGTACCGCCCGACCTATCCGCGCCAACATAGGAAGCATAAAATTTTCCCGAAATTATGAAACGAAAAACGTGCCCACCCTCAACCATGGGGGGCTAATACCGCACCAAGCGCAATAAGTAGATTTTCTGAAAAAAACCTACTCAAAAATTTGCTCACCTAAAGTTGATCGAGTGCTACAAAGGGTTTTGGATATGAAACGAATAGACATGCAGTCTAGCTAACTGCAGTTGATACTCTATAGCTCACTGCTGCATCTACTGCCCTGCACACTGAAGGTTATACGTAAACTACACTGTCCATTGCAGTACAAACCGCACCAGTTTAAGTACCACTGAAAACTGCATTTTAGTACGAATACAGTACATCGCTGTAGGTTGTACATAGTGCTCAGCACTAATAGTACCAGTCAGCACATATTCAACAGTATTTAGGGAACTACGTAGGGTGTCCCATTAACGTCGACCCAAAAATATTTTTTCAAAAATATTAACCAAGTATACTGAGAAAAGAAAAAATACGAATCTCATAATTTTTAAAAAGCTATCTATGAACGAAGTTAGTGCGGATATTATGCATATTATGCACGATTTAAAAAAATACATCCCATACTCGTTGGGTATCCAGCTTTTTAAGTTTTTTTATTGTTGAAGAAAATCAATATTTTCAAAGAAATTTGGTTGGGTCTATGTTAAAGGGACACTCTGTATAAGTGTGTACTGTCCAAAGTACTACCTTTCTAGTGAGTCGTAGACTATATTATACTCCTGCACGGCAAAGTGTTACCTAGTGATTTCTTCACTGAGCAATATTTAAATATTATGATCTAAAATCATAGGTAGTCAGTTTTATATAAGATCCGTTAGAGCAGTGATTCTTAACCTTTTCTTTAGATCAGGGACTAATAGACAAAGAAAAATATTGTCAGAGATCATCCTGTATAGTAACAAAGGGGGGTGGTCATTTTATACAAAATTGAAGAAATCTAATTTATTTTTGAAGTAAAAAATTTTTTAAATGTTAGTAACTATACTAGGGCTTGTAACCAAAAACCATAACAAGAATAATAATCACCAAAAACCTGAACAAATTGACATTGTTGATTTGGATACCGATAATAAACAAATTTCACATAACCAATAATCAGCAACTAATTGCCACAAAATACTGAAACCATTAACCAGAACAATAAACAGAAAGAATCGGTTTTACTGAAATAATAATATTATTGATTATATTTTTCAAAAATTTCCAATTATTTTCTAAAAAATGATCAATTATCGATAATTGGACCTGAAAAGAATTTTTTTTTTTTGTCTATTTTACTACAAATTTTGTCTGAGCCAATAACCAGTAACCTCAACCAATAACCAAAAAAGTTGTTTTGGTTAACCAGAACAATATTAACCAGCAACCAAACAAACACATTTTTAACCATAACCAATAACCAGAAACCAATATAGATTTTTATTGGTTCCCAGTAACTAATAACCCCAAAAACATTCTGGTCACAAGCCCTAAAATATATTTACAGGTTCCTAACTTATGTCAGTTTTGAATGTTTTTTGTTAATGACGGCTGACTCCGTGGACCACTTCTTGGTGTGGCACGGATCATCTGTGGTCCACCGACCACAGATTAAGAATCACTGGATCACTACAGCTAACCAAACCAGACTGACTTTCTCCAAACATTTGGTTATATGCCCTGCGATGCTATATCCAGGTAAAAAAGTATTTAATAGTTGGTAGGCTAGAACCAGAAATCTCAGACCAAAAGAAAAACAATAATTACACATTTGTCTACTACGTGCAGTGATTTACTAATGAAGCCATTTTTGCGATAGAAATTACTAGACTTGAAGCATTATGAAAAATTAATGTTGGTAGGTATACCTTTTACAGACTTCATCAGATTCATCTCTGCCATCAACAGTACAATGTTTGTAGTTGTCGCATAAATATTTTCTATCGATGCAAGCTCCTGTGCCACAACGAAATTTATCACTGGGACAACTAATGTGAGAAAACAAAAAGATGGTATCATAAAACTTTTTTCAATTTATTCTATAAGTATTAATTGAAAACACATTTTGTAAACTACTTACGGTGTATTTTTGCATTGTTCCGGAGTTTCATCGCTTCCATCAACATTACAATGCTTATAACCATCGCAAAGATAAGAGAAATCAATGCAGGCTCCAGTTGCACATCGAAATTTACTACTTGGACACCTGCATGTATGTAAGCGACCATTGTATGTTACTAAATTATTTTTATTACAAGTATATGGCGGTAGTCAAACGAGTCCTATCAATCATTTCAAATTGAGATAAATACCATTTTCAGAGCAACACTGTGACCGTAGGTAATTTTTTTTTTTTTTATAGAATAGGCTAAAGCTACAAATATTTAAATTTTGTTAAATAAAAATGCATTGACCTTTTTGATTAATTGTAAAAAAATTCTCAATAAAATGCTACCTACACTTGTATCAATTTGTAATACAGTGGAAACCTCTTAATAGGAACATATCGAGCAGTGCCTTTTCATCCCTATAAGACCGATGTTGAGAGTTCAAATGAAAAAAAAAAATTAATGGTGAATATCAATGTTGGATTTCTGGTACAGTCTCATTAAAAACAGTTAAATTATTGAATAATTATATTATACATACCTATATATATATATTTATGACAAAAAAAGAAGATAAATGAGGGTTTTGGGTAGAAGAAAATAGTAGGAGATATTTATTTACAACCTAAACTGGATCTAATAAGCTCAAAACAACATGAATTATTATGAAAGATGGGAAAAATAATTAGGAAGACTGACATACTGTGGATAATGAACTGAAATAAGATTATCACTTTCAGTAAAAGTTCAAGGGAAATTTTTATTTGTCTCTGGACTTCTTTTGTCCCAATAAACCGATGCACTTTCCTCAATAAGTGGTTTGATTTCCTATCGTTTTACATAATTTGTTTTGGTACTTTCCAGATTTGTCCCAATAAAGCGGTTTTCTCCTTTATCCAGTGTCCTTAATTTGCAGTTTCCACTGTAGGTATATCAGACACTTCATTAATAAGTACAAATAATAAAACACTAGGAAGCTACCTACTTTGACTTTATTCAACCATTTCTATTTTATAATAATATTTCAACACTAACAACGATATTATTAACAGCTATAGGCAGGTACTTGATGTTGGGAACCCTTAGGCACGAATATAACAATTACCTAGTGCTAGAAAATGGGGGTGGAATCTGTTACTAAACGTTAATGCTAATGCACTGTGTTCGTTAAGCCCTGTTCACAAACATAAGGCATAAAACGAATGCATACTTTAGATACGTAACTACCAAAGATGCCACTAAGAATGGGTATGTAATACATAGGTACCAAAAAAAAAGAATTTTCCAATGTGAGAGAAGACTGATTATAATTGTCTTAATGTGGATCACGTAGATATATTACATAGGGTAAGATTGTCAAAATTGTACCACTTTTTACTTTAGCCTTATATAAGTACAAAAATAATATTTTTAGAATCCTTAATGATATATTTTCCGATTTATATACCCTTACTTCTACTATATTTTCATTCACACCAGCCTCACTTAAATATTGTTAAAATTACAGCTGATTTACGAATTAGGCAACTAGTTCCCTAAATTATACCAGTCAGTTTCCAAAATCATACCTGTGATAATTTTTTTATTTTTATAGCTTATTTTATTGTTTTTCTTGTTAGTTTTATTTTATTTTTATTTTTTACCCTATTTTTAGGGACCTTTGTAATAAATAAATTGCAATAGACTTGTCAAAATGTTTTGAAACCATCGAAGTATAGGGATAATGGAACAAACACTATGGCATGACAGTTGCAGGAATGTGTTAGAAAGAGAGAAAGTTGTATCGAGGTATTGCTATCACTCTTTCACTCATTGCCAATATATTAGAATTAGATTCAAGGCAGAAAAAAAAATTCATATGGTTTTTGACATTTCCTTTTATGTAATCTTAATAAGTTTGACGACCATAATTGTAAATGAATCAAGAATAATCTGTAACATTACAAAAATTACTAGGTAGTAAAACACTATGTTTATGTCTGATTACATTTACCTCAATGAGTGGGTACGCTTTTTTTCTTAAGCTTGTAAAGAAGTGGAAAATGAGTATATTGAGAAAATTTTTGGTTCTCTAGTAGTTATTTGTATTTAGTTTCATTATTCACCACATGAATCAGTAATTCATTATTTTTGCAATCTTACCCT
The DNA here is from genome assembly GCA_011428145.1 of Ericerus pela. NCBI lineage: Eukaryota > Metazoa > Arthropoda > Insecta > Hemiptera > Coccidae > Ericerus > Ericerus pela. The sequence goes on along the minus strand of WOFM01000193.1, from coordinate 1,422,467 downwards.
ATATATTACATGCCTATATTGATTTCTAAAACATTTTGAAAAGGCTGATCACTTGACTTTGTGACGTTTGATTAATTTGATTATTGTTGTAACAGAAATTCCACCTCAACTCATTCATCATCATCATCAATACAATAAATATATATATGTCATACATTCCACTACTCTCACGAACTGTTATCTCTACTTACGATGATGAATGCTAGCGCTGCGCTTCGCCATTGCACATTTTATTATATTTTATTCTTGCAATATGTTTTAGTCTGCGAATTATATTTGTTTGAAACTGATGTCTGGTGTTCATTTTTTGGTCCTCGCACTCTCACCTCACATCAATTATTGTCTGTACCTACTTTAGATTATTCCTATTATCAAATATCAATGTTATGTCCGACGAATGGTTTTACTAACGAATTATTACAAACTGACTCATTTTCTTCAAAATCTGAAATATACCTATATATATATGTATATATACCCGAATATTATTAGCACTTACGTTATATTCTTGCATGCTTCGTAAGTTTCATCGTCTCCTCCAATATTGCAGTGCTCGTATCCGTCGCATAGATATTTTCTGTCGATACAAGCGCCATTTAAGCAATGGATTTGGTCCTTCGAACATCTGATACAGATTATGTTTAAAATGGCTATACTTCAATAGATTTATCAATTCAGAATTTAGATTTTTATCCGACTTACTCGCGACCTTTACAAATTTCTGGCTCTTCGTCGCGCCCATCTACGTTACAATGTTTGTATCCATCACAAATATATTTATAATCAATACAGGCTCCAGTTTTGCAGCGAAATTTACTATCAGGGCATCTATAGATAAAGTAAAAAACAAAAATCAGGAATACAGATAGCACATTTGACTATGTATGGGTATAGTTTACCGAACAGGTCATTCTAATAGTTATGGTCAGTAGTATAATTACTTAATATTTTGGCATAATTCGTAAGTTTCATCCGTACCATCGGAGCAGTGCCTGTGACCATCACAAACTTCCGTTTTTGCAATACACTGGCCATTTGCACATTGAAATTTATCACCAGCGCAGCTAAAATTAAGGTTAAAATAAAAATAGAAATTACTTGACGCTACTTTTTTATTTCTTTATTCAAACTTTGCCTGTCCAAAAGTATTTTTAAATGCAAGCAAAAATATGAAAAATATTTTAAAATTAGCATGCTATTCTACCCTAAGAGCTGCTGAAGATGGAAATTCTATAAAATTACTACAGCTAGACCAACAGCCCAACTGAAATCAATTTTAGATGAGGTTAATGGCTCATTGAATTCTGCAATGTCAAACATATAATGATTTTCGCTTTTGCCCATTGCCGGAAGTTACAAAAAATGTTTTTTTTCTCTACTGTACTCATATGCTTTGTTCACACATTCTAGTTTTTTTCCAACAAACCAGCTACTTTCGACACTACTAGCGTGGTTTTCACAAGGCTTTTTCAAGCTTCTATATTGTAAAATATCGATGGTAAACGAGCTGGCTTTTGTTTGTTTATATTATACTCAGCTTCCAATAAAGTAAGATGGTTGCTTGTAAAAAAGCCCAGTGAAAACTTCCCTATTCCATTAACATTTATAGTCACTACACCATTTTAGCCATTTAAATTCAACTTCAACTTGATGGATCATCATGCGTGATTCTAATGAGATCTGCCAAATTAATGTTCACTTTAAATAGCTAAAATGGGGTAGTGACTTTCACTGTTGACAGAATAATACTCCAAGTAGACGGCTAGTAGCCTAAAAACCAAACAAGTGTGAACAACGTTGTAGAGTCTTATTTAAATTATTAAAACCAACAATTCGTTGACGTCATATTTTGTCACGTGGGTTGTGTTTTCGTTTATATCGAAGTCTGCCAACTATATATTTTTAAAAACTCTGCTGAGCATGTACTACCGAGTATACAACTTGGGTATATTAGTGCTGAGCAGTGCGTACTGCACAATGTTTTGTGATACATATCTAAACGATTCAATAGTAGAGTGCTAAGTACTAAGTAATCTAGGTAATTTGTACAGCAATGCACAGCGTAGTATAATCTTCAGTGTGCTCTGTTTTACATACTGCTGGGGCTTGCTTAGCATAAATTATAGTTAGCTATAGGTTGTAGGTGGTACGATAATTCTTTCAACACCCAAAACACTTCATACCACTCAACTATAACCATAAATTAGCCAATTATGTTAACTAGGTACCTGTTCACAATGACCGACATCTGTTGAATACCACATTACATATAATTAATGTGTCACCTATAACCTATCTTACTCATCTGTGAAAACCAAATACACTAATTGGCTTCATAACACTTCAACTGAGAATAAAATTTTTAGTGTAAATCTTGTGTAATGCAGTATATTATGCCTCCTATAGCCTGACTGACCTTTGAAAGATTTGGAAAGTTTTTAAATATGTACGTACACAAAATATCATGCAGGCCAAACTAAAATACATTTAAGTATAAATATCACCTATCGTGGGCTATGCTTACAATTTCCTGCACACCTATAGTGAGTACGCAGGACATCTGTCTTCCGAGGAAACATAGGGAGACAACCGACTGGGCTGAGGAGGTTGCTGTAGTTTTTGTCATGCCTAGTGTGAGTACAAGGTGTGTGACAACATATGTTTCATAGTCCTCTAGATGTTAAACACACGTAGTGTTTCTACTACTACATGGTAGCGGGAGCATCGGAGTTCTTTGATGAATCTGATTTTATTTATGGAATTCACTTCACGTAGAAAAACTCCGATATTAAAAATAATTTTTCTATTTTAATTTCTTCACGATGTGTAAGGAAAATAGATTCCTGACAGAATCTATTTTCACAGTTACCCAAAACACTTCCACTCGCAAATAAAGTTAGTTCCTAATACAGAAATTAATATTTTAGCACTCTGAATTCAATATTATAAATATTTTCAAGTTCAAGCAAAAAAAAAAAAAATTTTTTTTCCAAAGCTAAAATTCACATAGAATTTAATTTACCCTCGATACGGAAAGGAAATGAAGCCAGGATGAAGCCATTCTTGTAGCTGCTTATAATATGTGCAATCCCATTTTGGGAGTGAACTGACAGAGGAATGTAGTGGCAGAGACACTAGCGAAAGACACTTAATGTCTAATGTGTGTTTAATGTCTAGAGGACTACAAAACATCCATTGTCACATCCCTTGTACTCTCACTAGGCATGACAATGACTAAGGCAACCTCCTCAGACCTGCCACTTGTCTCCCTACATTTCCTCGGAAAACAAGTGTTCTGCGCACCCACCAGGTGCACAGGAGATCGTAGGTGTAGCCCACCATACAAACTAAAATATATTTAAGTATAAATATCATCTATATAGGTAAGTACATATTATATGCATACAGGCTATAATTATATTTTTTTGTTATAATGAAATATTAGGATACGTGTTAATTTTTTACTATCCACGTTGCTACGTTTGGCTACTGAGGTTAGAAATTATTAACATACACTGCTCTTTTTGTAATAAGATGGCTTGGATCGCTGAAGTCACTTTCGGTTCCTATGAAAATAACATACAATAGTCAGCATAAATGGCATAACAGGTAACTAACTGTATAATCAATACAAAAATTTTCTTTTTAAAAAGATAAGTGGGTATGGTCCGTTGATGATCGGCTACGTGTTAATCAGAATTAAAGAAACTTCGAGCAGAGTTGGACGAGTTGGTGGTCCCAAATATGCAGGTACTTACTTTAAAAAAAAAAAAAAAAAAACAGAATTAATTTTTTTCTTATAACAGTTCTGCTGCATTTATAATACAACCACCAATGTCTGACGGTGTTCGAGTTGGCTGCGGTATTTTTCCATTTTAAAAATTTTTGAGTGACTGAATAACTACCGCCAAGCCCTTTAAATTATTACGTATGAGTCGAGAATAATTGGAAATACAACGACTTATAAATCGTCTCAAACTGCCAGCAGACTCCTCTCATCATAGAACATATTGCGCCATGTTCGTAGTCGTTCACTTCATTTCGGTGAACTACCAAGGGAAAAAATAAGTAGGTACACTTAATTGTTACGGTATTTTTAAACGCAGTCATTTTTTCCACTCAAGTATGAATATTAAGGAGAAAATCTAAGTCTGGTCAGGAAGTCATTTAAGTGAATTTCGTTTAACTAAATGCACTTAGCATTAGCCTAAGTGAATACTAAATGACGACTGAGAATATGGCCCACTACTTATAAAGATATAGTAGAACGTTTATCCCAGTGATCCTTTTGTACCAGACGCCTTTTGCAGCCTATAAGGTCAAAGACTCGGTAATCCTAAAAACTTCGGTCGAATTTTTAATTTGGGAAAGAAATTTATGAGCACGTTAAAATCTTCCTTTTTTTTTTGACTAAAAGTAATTTTAAAATGTCGCACGAATTTTAGTTCATGCGAGAATTTTTTGTTCAGCTAATCTGAATTTTATCAGACATTTTTCATTAATCCTTAAATACCTATATATATATATATTCTTGGTTCTACATAAAGTTTCTAACCTAAAAATACAAAACTAGTTTTTGTCAAACTTTAAAAACCGATTCTCTCATCAACACAGAACCAATTTATTGTATAGCCAAACTGCTCGTACCATATAGTGCTCTCTCTCTTTCTCTCTTGCGTGTAAAAATCATACCTACTTAATAAAAATTAAAAACCGAAATCAATTGCCCAAGAAGTTTACGAATATAATGTAGACCTACTTACCAGAAACAGAATTGAATTTAGCGACACAAATAATTACAATAATGTTAATAATAATCCGACTGTAAATATATTTTAACTTCGCCATTTCTCTTTGGTGGACTATCTTCGCGAATAAACTTTACATTTTCTGCAGCTAATTATGCTGAAGAGTAAAAGAAATACATATTTTGATCGAAATTACTCGTAATAAAAGATAAATGAATATTAATCTGCGTATATTTAGCGGTGCTTTACGTTTGGTCGAAATCATATTTGAAAAAGAAAACAAAAAAAACAACCAAAACCAATTTACTTATCAGTGACGTTGGGTATATGTAACCGGTTTTCTTAGAACTGGTCATCATTTTATTCCGTTTACAAATTGACCCTTGAGATATAGTAATAGCTGGTATTTCATATTTTACAAATGTATATTTTATGATAATGGTATCAAAAACTTTACATTAATAAAGAAACCATCATCTAATAGAACGATGGGTTCTCGTCAAACATTACTATTTTCATCGTTAAAAGGCGTATTTTTAAGAAGATTTTATTGAAATATAAAAGTTTTAGTGCTTTTTCAATATTGAATATAGTTCACATGACGTTGGCACAACGACTTGTTTTACTCGTTTCATCCAAGCCTATACTACTTACAGCTGGAGTTAAAAAGTCGATTCCTTACGTTTTAAAATTACCCCTAACGAAGAACACTATGCAATTTTATGTATATATATACATAAAACGTAGAAAACGTACTACGAATTACTAAGCAATCAAGTTTGGCAGGCGTTTCGTGAAACACATTGTGCATGAAGAATATAAATTAATTTCTGATTTTTATGCATACCGTCATAAAATTGTCAACAAAAAAAAAAATTATCATAGTCCCAGCCACACCATTGCTAACTCGCAAGATTTTAAGTAACAAATTTTTCACTCAGTGAAACATGCTAAAAAAATTATGTAGATTCTAGTCAAATTTGAAATTTTCGCTATTGAAAATGCATATTAGTGCATTTCCAAAGGAAAATACAACTATTGCATTCAGTGCAATGGCAGAATCTGGGGGCGGGACCTGTGGAAAAGCGCCGATCCTAAGTCGTAGATCACGAATATATAGGTCACTCAAATTCTTCTTCTGTACACACACATATGTATATATTTCCACTTTTTGCTCATTCTGATACTTTTTGGGAATCTGTGGAGCCTCTAATTTGACCTATAACAATAAAACTTGGTGTAGTGCTACACATTCGTGTTAAAATTTTTGAAATTCATTCCCTGATTTTTATTTTTATTTTTTTGATGTGTAAACATCGTAGCTCTCAGTAGAGGCTGTGCGGGTAGTATTTCTTTTTTGTAACCAAGTTAATTTCGTTCAAAAAACTGAATCGTCTGATGCGCTGTCGAATTGAATCTTTCAATTCTTTTTCACTTTCGGACCAAACAAATAACAAGACATATGACATATATTTAATATTAACGTCTTAAGACATGATGTGTTATGCTTTGGTGGTATGTTTTGTCGTTTTTTTCTTTTTCACTTTTTCGTACACTGAATGTTAGTAAGTTTAATCCGAGAAAACCGCAACGTTGTCATTCTGGCGAAAGGCTACTCTAATAATGATTTAACGTAATTCGGCGGACTTTATCATGTTTATGGATGATGTTAAAATCTAAAATCCGGTATGATTGTTTTCATCAGATCACTTTTCATTCCATTGTGACTGAAAGGAGGATTTCAGAAAGATGTCAGCAACTTGAAAAATTTAGAGTTCGTTAAGTATGTCAGATGCGCATCATTTGGCTTATTTGCTCATAGAATAACCCCCTAGTATGTCCTGATTTTTTTTTTTTTTTTAAGCTTACCCAAAAATATGAATTCTCTAACTTGACCAATTCGAAATTCTTCATTCGGAAATTATTTGCCTCGTTGGTGTGGAATTATTTCTTGATCCAAACAAAAGTATCTAACCTACATAGGTCGTTATTTCCATTTCCGAAGTAGAAGTATCCCAGAAATGTTGAAAAAAGATCACGCATCCGTTCTATCAGTAGGTATTATAAATAATTTTTTATTGGAATATTAAATTCTTTCTCAGATTCTTAGAATTTCATCCTAGAGTCAAAAGTTCTGTTTTATAGGATTACACCAACTTACACCAACCTACATTGGTAGGGCTGTTCCACAAACACTCAAATAGAACTTAGCGCAACGTCATATAATATTCCTACATTTGTGGAATCGCCCTCTTGGTGTAGTCCTATCAAACAGAGCTAAAGATTATTTTTGACTTTGACTTTATTAAAATAAGTAACACATAATCAAATAATTTAGAAAAATTAAAATGTTGAATTATGAAAAATTGTGCTACACAACCCACTGGAATTATCAACCTACTTACTAAATAAAAAATTTTGGTAATAAAATTAGATTGAAAATTGACACCATTAAGCATAAATAATAAAAGGAAGGAGCAACGACTCCCAATATTTCAGCCGATCGTGTTGGAGAAATTTCAAAAGGGCTATGTTTCTCTTTTTAGAATATTTTTTAATTTTTTTTTTTTCACAAAAACATTTAAAAAAAATGGTTTTGTCAAATTCTATTTTTCTCGAATCCACCCCATTTCCTTCGTTAGAAATTATTACACTCGTGTCTACAAAACGAAACGTTATTAAATACATTTATATTTTCTCATTAATAATTACTACAAACAAATAAATATCTATAATCATAAAATAAATCACAAAATATATATCTATACTTTATGTAGAACTCTATGCAATTTGAGCAGTCTGAAAATTAATAACGTTTTTTATTTAGATTCGATCTATTAAAAACGTAAAAGGATATTAGTTTATAAATATAACGTTGAAATAAAGAGATAAAAAATGAAAATGAAAAAAAAAAAAAAACAGAAATAATTTACCTACAATTTTTTGAACGAATATAGTTTACACAAAATGGTAAAAATAATTATAAATTTTATTAAGAGTATACTTTTCTTTTACACAGGAAATATCGGAAGAACAAAATTATTATACACAATTCACATATTTTCGTAGGTACACAAAAAAATTTACTATAAAAACGAAGAAAAAAAACCAAAAAAAAAAAATAAGTAATAATTAAACAAGAATTAATTTTAATGAAAAAATTGTAAATCAGAATTATACGAACCCCTCGTAAAAAATCGATTTCGAATGATACTGAATAGTTTATAAATCAGTGGCGGCAATCTTCTCAAGTACCTACGTAGAATTTTTCAAAGTGCAAAATGCTTTTTATATATAATATATTTCAGTCGTTTTATTTTCTCCGAAAATTTTCAGTAAAACAGAAAATATTTGTATATTTTGTTTCTCGCACGTTTGCAAAATACACAATCCCACCGCCCTCCTCACCGCGAATCGAGCATTTGCTCAAATTTGCGATACTAACATTGCCGCCACCGAGTCGTGTACAAATTTTGGTATTCAAAGTCAGCTCAGTCCTTAAGAAACACACTGTTTCAAAAAAAAAAAAGAACTACCACAGGATGTTGCTATATATATATATATATATAGATAAATATATAGCCATTATGGAGGACAAATTATACAGTACAAAATAAATCAGACTTTTATCCTACTTGTTTTCATTTTCAAATCACAAAATCGTTTCGGTGTTTTGGATAATGTACAGAAACAATTCTTCAACGTCACACATAAACATGTATAACAGATTTTTTTTTTTTTTTTTTGCATTGATCCTGACAACGCATCCATCTTACCTACTTTCTACGCCCGTAAATTGCGACACGTAAAATATACACTACTCGGGAAAAATGTACCACAGCAGACCTACCCTCGTTTCGATCGAACGTCTCTAATCTATATATATAGATTTTTCATAAATTCCACTAATCGACGACTAAAGAATGTGCAATCGCTACGTATTATTTATATAGTCAAAATGCTAGAATTAAATATCGAACTATATATAGGTAGGTACGGGTACGTATATATATATAGCGAACGATGTCGTCAATTTGAGATCTGCAACGATTCCCCCACTGATGCGCTGTTCAATTGGCTCGTCCGTAGTATGGTCCAGCGGTTCGTGCATGCTGATTCATGAATCGGATGGGTCCACCACGGACCCACGATGCTGGAATCCATTGCGGTTCTCTTTCCACCTTGTTAATTTCGTGCAACAATTCCAGATACGCTCGTTCGGTGTCGTTATTGATGATGATCATGTCGAAGTAGTGGCCGTAGCGATCTTCGATTTCACGAGCTTTTTCGATTATGTCTTTCAGTTCTTCCTCCTGAAAACGACGTTAAACGAATTTAAATTTCCTTATTTTCATTCGGAACGTAGTAATTATCATTGTTCACAACGAATCGACTAAAATTGGTTGTATTTAATCGCAGGTATAATGACTATGTATAGGTGCCTCGTTTTTGAATGCGACCGTACATTTTTAGCTCCGTGTGGAGGTTATTATTTATTCACTAGTCTTTTGCAGTGGCGTACCGAATTTGGGTACGCGTTGATTGATATGCAGGATGTCGGGAGGATAAACAACGTTAATTTCAAAGATCGATTTTTGGTGGAGAAAAAACTAAAAAATTCCTTGTACAAAATTTTGAAAAATTTTCCTTTTCCAGTCGTAGCCACTCCCCCCCCCCATCAACGGAGAGGAGGGAATAAAAATTTATTACAACTTTTTCAAAACTTGACAAAATTAACAAAATTTGGTTTTAAGGGAGCTTATTTGTATTATTCATTTTCATCTGAAGATTCAACCATATTTGGGAGGAAGGAAGGAAGTTTTGCTCTTATTTAAATAGCCATATCTTTTTACACCTTCGTTATAATGGAAAATGAGTCTCACCATTTTATTTTTAGTTAAGAAATACATAAGAAAGGTGTATATAAAACCAATCAGTAAAAACTGACAAGTTTATTAATGTTTAAAATCATTAATTTATATTATCTTGGACGTATATTTTATGACAAATAAGAGTCGTGTTTGAAAAAATGCATTCTTCAAAAAAAATGAAAGCATAATTTCATGTTGATAACTGGAAGAGGAACCATATTTGTGAGAAAAAACTATTTCTTAACAAACGTTATGAATAAGAAATTAAGGCAACAAATTGAATATAATTTTAACAAAAATCTGTAATTTTGAAAATTTTATTCATATAAAAAATATTTAACTTAAAATTTTTCACGCAAAAGGTGCTAATAATTTTCTTTGTAAAATTATTCATAATTTCGTCTCTACCAATGCTCAAATAATAAATAAATAAATAAATTAATCGATTAATTAATTAATTAATTAATTAATTAATTAATTAATAAAAAGAAACATTGTGAAAAATTATCTTTCAAATTTGGAGAGGTTGAAAGCTGTTTCTTTTCCTTTACAGCCAATACCAATTTTTCTCAATGTTTTAAGAGCCTTAAACTTTCAATTTCTCAAAATGACGTTCTGTTTCTTTCCTGAAAATTTTTAAACTCTTAAGAGCCTTACTGTATAAGTTTTTACCGTTGTGACACAAATGGATTTAACCAACTTCAGAATTTAACAGAGAGCTACGGTGCCATGGTATTTTAAATGCACGAGAAATCACTGTTGCCAAACAATAAAATGAAAACATTTTTCTGGGATTTATGTTTGAAATTTTTGTAACTTTTTAAGATAGAACATTTAAAAACTATCTGAGGAATTCCAAAGTTTAAACGAATAATGTTCTTTGAATGATTATTTTCAATTTTACAAGAAAAGTTAATAGTACCTTTTGTGTAGGAAATTTAAAGACGAACATTTTATAGATAAAGAATTTAAAACGATAAAAAAAAAAACACGAAGTCATAATTCAAATTCAAAACAGAATCAGTATGTTGCTATTTAACATTTTATTCATTGTTTGTGGGCGAAAAAGTTTCGTAGAAAAGTTGTTTCTCATTCAATTATCATCTATAAAAAAAAAGTATTCGTTTCATTTTTCTGAGAAATGCACTTTTCAACGAGGTATTTGTATTGGATAGTAAAGACTTTAGTATTGGAATAGGCTATACGTCCAAAAGAATAGAAAAAACAAATTTTTAACTCCAATATTTCAGCTCATTCAATGTGGAAAGTAGGCAAACATATATATATATATATATATATATATATATACATAAAATAGAAGTCAGCATGGGCAGTTTCAAAATTCTTCATCATCGATGAACTTTGAGAATTTAAAAAAAGACGAAAAAAACGTTCATACGAGGATAGAATAATTTTCTAGATTTTCTTCTAAGATAAATTTCTCGACTACGAGGATCAGAGGCTTCGATGTAATCATTTAATTTAATTTCAATTTATTCTACAAAAAAGTAGAAAATTGAACGCTGTAAATGAGAATGAAGAATATCAACGTATAAGTATAGATATATATTTATATATTATAGGTACCTTATAACTTTCGCCACTTTTAATTTTTTTCTGTCTCAGCTTCTCGAGTGATGGAGGTGCCACAAACACAACGTACGGCATCAAATCGGAATTACGCAATATTTTCAGCGACTGAGCATGCAAATTGAGCACACAAATTTTTCCCGAATTCACGACAGCTCGTATCGCTTCGAGCGATGTACCTGCAAAGTGGAATAATGCAACCCGGAAATTGTAATGGAAAGAAAATAAGATGACCCGATTTCGTATCCCATTATGCGCTGCAGACGTACCATAGTAAGCTTTCTCGTATTCTCCATGTTCGACGAATTTTCTTCCTAAAATGTCGGCTTCGAATTGGCTGCGCGTAATGAAATGGTAATCCTGACCATCGATTTCGCCTTCTTTGCGCGATCTACTCGTATCTGCAAGAATATAATTAGAGACAAAGATCGGTCTTAGGTGTCCACTTGAGGGAGGGGGAAAAATCTACGCGCGAAGTAGGCAGATTATTCAAAGCGTATATAATCCGCGGAGTGCTTTCGAATTGATAATACGGACCCGCGGTAGCTGAGAGAAAATTCTCTATTAACGTCTATGTAGCCACACAAAACGGAAAATGAATGTAAATGAATTCATTTCACCATACTTGGTTGTAGTAATATAAGGACCAAATCTTCACCCATTAAAATCTCATCGATATGATGAAATGGGCCCGGAAATACGTTAATTTTCAAAATTTTATGTGATCAAAAACCTACATTTCCGGAATCATCAGAAGTTGTCCAGGGTTGCCCTTCGAATATTATGTTTATCTCGTGCGTATGTAACACCATACATGGAACAAATGAAGTATTACCCAATTCTGTTGAAACAAGTACGAAATACTGAAAAAAACTTGAAAACCCATTTTTTCTTTTACATAAACCGTCCGGATTGGACAAAATCTATTTTCAAACTTTATTCCATACCATCTTAGACAGCATGGCCGGCAAGTTTTGTGTAGCGTGTGTAGCGATCGCTACATATGAGAAATTCCCAAGTGCTTTTCGCTACACATGGGAAATAATTATGTTTACACACAATTACTCATTCTACTTGACAAAAAAACCGTTGAATCATCCGAAAAAGCACATTTAGTTTAAGTGAAACTAAAACTAAGAATATGTTACTTCGTAAATAAGATTAAACCTAATATTATAATATATGTTTGTATCTTAAAAAAATCAAATTTTCTTTGTTCTGTGTAAAATTTGCACCAAAAAAATTTTTTTTATGTTAGACACGGGAAAATGAAAAGTTGCTGGCCCTGATAGACAGTAATCACAGTAAAACACACGTACAGATTGGATTTAGGATACAGATGTTCCTGGGCTCGGAATGAAAAACTTGATAAGAACTTTCATAGAACTGGATTTGAAAAAAGTTTCATTTTTTGTAATTTGTAATTTCCGAATACATTTCTCCTGATTGAGAAGATTATGGAAGATCTTAATTTTCCCACTATACTTATCTGACTACCTAATTATATGGAACTAATTATTCGAATGTAATGAGAGACTCCACAACACTGGTATTTTCATCTAGAATTCAGGTGTGAAATTTGGCATTGATTTTCAGTCAGAGACAATAGTTTTTCTATATTTTATTTTGCACTACATTCATGGTTTTCTTGTTTTATAATACTTGATGATAACCAAATTGGATACTTTCCAAATGTGTACCCAGAAAAATTCTGTAATCATGCCTATATAATTATGCATGTTTATGAAACTGCATTCAGGGATGTAGATGTTTCACAATTATTTCCGGTTTGGTAAATAATTATAATGAAGTCTCACATTGTTTTACAGTTTCCAAACTTTATATACTATTCACGGATATGAAGCAAATACATAGTCCTCGTTGAGTTTCCTCTTATTGTAGCATTAATTTTCCAAACAGGCCATTTCCAGAACCAAAATTTCCTGAATCCAAAAAATATTACTTTCTCTTCATTTAACAGGTCCTATACATATATGATGGTGTGGAAAACAAAGTTAATGTTCCTTTTTTCTTTCTCACCTATGAGAACAATTTTATTCTGATGACAAAATGAAGAAACTAGATTTTTCATGATTTTGGTTTTAAATTTGAGTACTATTTTGATGGTTTTTTTCACAATAGTTCCGCACAGTATGTGATATGAAGATTGGAGACTGATAATTTTGTTGAAAATAGCTTTGTAACTCCTGTTGGTCCCATATTTCACAAATCTTAGAATTTTAAAAGTTTATTTCACCAAACTAAAAAGTTTTTACAACGGGATAATTCTCTAATTATATAAATTTGTCTAATTATGTGGAATGAATTTCAATAAATGTAATAAGTATCTCTCAAACTGTATCATCTACATTCAGTATACAAGAGTGAAGTTTTATTTTGATTTACGGTAAAAGACCATTATAATTTCCAGCTTGGATTGTACTGATAAGAAGTCTTGCATAGCTTCACAGTTTTTGGACTTCAGACTATAAACACTAATAATGAACAAAATTGTTTACCTTCTTTTTTTTTTTCTTACAATATAAAACTTTGATCCAGTCTCAGTTCCGGATGTAGAAAAACTTTTATTCTCAATCCAGTCTGTACGTGTGTTTTACTGCGATTACTGTCTATGATGGTATAGAACAAAGTTTAGAAATGGATTTTGTCAAATCTGAATGGATTACATAAAAGCAAAAATGGTTTTCCAAGTTATTTTCAGGTTTTCGTACTTGTTTTAACGGAGTTGGGTAATACTTCATTTGTTCCATGTATGGTGTTACATACTCATGAGACAAACATAATATTCGAAGGGCAACCCTGGACAACCTCTGATGATTCTGAAAATGCAGGTTTTTGATCACATCAAATTTTAAAAATTATCGTATTTCCTGGCCCGTTTTATCATATAGATGGGATGTTAAAGGCTTAAGATTTAGTCCTTATATTACTACAACTAAGTATGTGAAATGAATTCATCTACTTTCACTTTCCATTCTGCGGCTACTTAAAGGTTAAAATACCCATTTGTAATATAAACGTATATTTGAATCAGCCAAAAAATTAATGAGATCCGGTTCCATCATCATTTAGAAGTAAATGTGTGAAAGAGGCTACCAACAAAATAGCTTTATTTAATTTTCTCAGATGTTTTACGACCCAGTACGCTCTAGAACCTCTGTTAGGTCTCTAAATATATCAGTTTAGGTGAAAAATATGAGAAGATTTTTCCCACTATTATTTTTACGGTATGTTCCACTATAAATTAGATCCAAGTGAACCAAATCAAGCAAGTAAGGTCTCACTGGACGTCGTCTATTGTCTAATGGTGTTTCAAGACCAAGTACGTCTTCACAGCTCTGTTAGGTCTCGAGATATTCCGGTCTTAGTTAAATTTGAACTGATTTTGTCTATCATCATTTTACATGTTCCCTCATAACTTTGGTCGAAGAGGACCAAAACCAAACAAATAAGAACTCACTCGACGTCGCCTAACGTCCTGAGTGTTTTAGGACCAAATACGTCTTCGTACCTTTTTTAGGTTCTCGACAATTCCCTTTTGAGTAAAACGTCAGCAGATTTACCTGTTCATTTTCAGGCTTTGATTTAAGTTGAGGTAGACATTGTGAAACCACTATTTTTTGTTCGTTTTGTTTTTCTAAACCAGAAATTGGCATACTTTTGACAGCTTGACAATCAGCCAGGAGCAAACTTTTGATTATTTTATGAACGAAAGAAAATAAAATAATTGAAAATTTGTTGATGCACTAATAACCACGCCAATGCGCTATTGCACATACAGCTGGTCGATCAATGTACTTACGTCAATTTTCAGTGTGGTGGTGATGGTGGGGATGAGGAATTTATTTTCAGCGTACGAGAAACTTATCATAACTCACACCGAGGATTCATAATTTGTGTACAGTCCATTCGATATAGCTACTCAAGTTTAAGTAGCACAGTTAAAAATAACAAAATCCTCAATATTATTTTTCTATATTTTTCCACCAAAAAGAAAATTCTACAGCGTAGAAGCAAACCTTCCTTCAATTTTTTTCGAGTTAACTCCTCTGGGAAAGTTACTAGACGAGTGGAAACAGAGTGGAAACAATAGGAATTACAACCTCGAGTTACTTCAGAAACAGTATTTTTGATACCCAACCACCAATTCAACACACGAACACGCCATGGAGGTCTAATTATCTCGCTACACTCCCGAATATACGCATTTACGATAATCATTATATTTCAAGCCCTGTAGCCATGTACATTATATGGTGATCTCAAAAATGTAGGTACATGAATCATCAGAAAAATAATGAAAAAAATACCGTGGTTCAATTATATTCATTTACAGTCGTCGCGTGATTTTTCTGATGGTCAATTTTCATTAATGTGGACACCATGTATGTGAAAAAATAAAATACGATGCGCAGACCAAAAACCGATGAAAAATCTCGGTACCCACGCTAATTTCTGTTTATATTTATTTTTCACTTCCCAATAAGAAAACAGGTACCCAATACAAATTATCATGACTGAAAAAAAACCAAAAACCTTTTTCACATCCCTTATCTCAGCTCCTATATAATTATGCAAAAAATGCGCATAAACTTTTTTACTATACAAATTTTATTTACATTATTTTTATGGCAAGTAATATTGTATTGTAAACCACTTAGATGACGAGAAAAATTGAAAAAAACTATCGATAGTCGCAACTTCGAGTACCACTGGTGGAAGCACACGGTGCGGAGGGCAGACATTTTTATCACTTATTCAAGAGCCAACCCAGAGGCCACGCGAGGGGGGTATCGGGGACGAATAATCCTCTTCCAGCTGTACGCAAAATTGACCCGATGTCGCAAAAAATTGATAATTGATCAAATTACATTACGCCCATCCCCCCTTCAGATGACATCGATTCACGCCACCTCCTACGCCCACTCCGCCACATTTCAGACGTAAGACCTTTTCCATCCGTTGACGCCATTTTTCATCCTACCCTTAGTCCTAATTTATCGGACAACGAAATTCAACTTACGAGGTACGGCCGCAGCAAATCGATCAGAATCTTCCATTAATCGCTGTCGCAATTCGTGTCGTCCAATATTTGGCGGCCCGATCAGCACAATCGGCCTTTTGTGGTTCATACTGGGATAGTACCATATCACCTCCTCGTACGTGGGTATTTCTTCACCTTCGAATTCTGCTGAAAGGAAACGAAACGGATCAGCGCCAGAATTTTCACGCCCTTGCGATCGTCGTTTGAGCGACTGAAAAATGCTTCGTTTTTTACCATCAGCGCTGGAAGACGAGTACAATGGATAACCTCCATCTTGATACGAATTATACGGCGACTTCTTCCTCTTTTTTTTCAAATTCTTCCGGGCGCATAAAAACGTAGCCGCTTTTCGCGACTTTTCTTTTCCCATTCGATCGCTGGCTATTGACTGCTTTAGAGCCTCTCTTCTAAAAATTAAAGAAAAAAAAAAGAAAAGCTGTTAAAATTCAAAGCTTCGATAAGGCCTACGTGTGAATTATGTTTCGGCACACCAAAGTAAAATTATTGAAATAATAAGAAAATATTCGTGATATTAGTGTGTTTAACGAGAATTAAAATGCTTATCTACACTTTTTTTTTTTTATTATATGCGGTTATAAATTATGTGTAGAGAAAAAAAAAATACTTGCCAGAATGCATAACAAACTCAATCGTAACAGACCAGTAAAATCTTACAAAAAAATAAAAATATAGCGAACAAACTTAAACGATAGGTTTGCGTTAAAAATGAATTTTTAAAAGATAAGCTTTTATTTTTGACGCATGCGGCCATCTCAAAAAATTTCAAAATTAAATAATAATAAATTAACATTTTTAAAAATCCCCATTGAAATTAACTATCCGTGGTTTTAGATTATAACCATTGTAAAAATTCTCTCGTAGCCTAGAATCTTAGGCTACCTGTATTTTTCTGTCTGTTTTTTTCCCGAAGTTATATTAAATTATTATTCCTTTTCAAATATATCTCCGCGGACTAGCATCTTCATTTTTTTCACATATTTCATGTTCAATCATTTCATCTTTTCTTCATACTTTTTCCTGTCACTCATCTCTCTCTGTGCTTTTTCATCCTTCTTATCTCTCACTTGTTCATTGCACTCTCATATCGTTTTCACTCTCTTCACCCCTTTAAGATCTCGCCGCAGTTCTGTCCATAATAAATACCTACGAATATATTCTGACTCTCCTCTTCCCGTTTTCCATGGTTGCAGCTTCGGTTGCTGCTGCAGAGTCGGAAATCTGACCAATAGTAAATTTCTTTATACTCCCACACCTGTTTTTTCCCTCTCTTTTTCCACGGACTATCTTCCCTAAAATAATTTTACTAAACATATTTTATTCACTTCTTTTTTTTCATACTTACTCTCGTTTTTGTGCTTTGTGCATTTGCACACCATATTTTGTTGTACTCGTCTGTCTTTTACAGACCAAATTATTGTAATGAATTTTTTATATGTATTTTTAAAAATGTATATTGGTTTTTACTATATTATTGTACATTTCCTTTTTTAACGATATGTTGATTTGTTTAAACTGGCAATGGGGTAGTTTCTAGGTTCGTATGATCCGTGGTTTTTGATTTAATGAGTATTTTGGTGAAAACTTTCGCGGATTTAGAAATAGCCAAAATGTAAGGAAATTAAATTTTATTCCATACATGGTTGAAATTCGAGTCAACGGACACCTGGTAGGCTATTCTGGGTTGGGTGGTGGTAATTCTGTGGCCACCATCCAGTGTAGGTGATTTTACCAAAGTTCCTGGGCTGTGACAATGGTAGTAGAAAAATACTGTTTAGGTTTGCAGGTAGTGGTGTCTGTTTGTGACCCCCCTTGCATACCACATTTTTAATTTTTTGGCTTTAGCTTTATGCGAAATAAATATTATTTCGTTATGGAAGGTCGGCTGCAGTAGAGTAAAAGCTTATAAAATAAAGGGTTGTTGAGTGGATTTCCTAGAGTAATACCCATACTAAAAGTTGCACCTCTTCGGCTTCTTGAAATTTCGGGGTGGTGTGGAAATTTTAGCGTTGGGGTGTTTATCCTCCTAAATTCGGTTCTATGCGTTTTTCTTCACAAATTTCAAAGGTCCGTAAAAAAATGTTTAATATAAAATTTCCTACAAAACGCGATCAATAAATTATTTTGTCCTACCATTCCCCTTCTACGAGTTTCGAAAACTACAGTTTTTCAGAGAATATGTTCAGTAGGTAGCATTCTTATGTGAAATATAGCTTGTAATTACACCTGCTAATTAAATAATAATATTAGTAAACACAATATATATTTTCTAACTTAACATTCTCTCCGCCATCACAGTTTTGCTTCATGAAAACAGGTAGGCTGTGAAGGTGGAGCGGATGATAATAGTTTATGCAAAGGCCGCTAGAAGGGTAGTATTTTTTCGTCAGAATGGGTAGGCTGTGACGGTTGAGTGAATGATACTGGGTTATGGAATTTGAATGGATGGGTAGAAAATACATATTTGGTTTACAAATTATTTAAATATTATGATAATTACGAGTTATATTTCAATTATAATGCTACTCAACATATTCACTGAATAATGGTGGTTTTCAAGACTTTCTGGATGGGGAGAGGAGCTTCGGACAAAAAAAATACATCGAATATTATAAATAGAAAATTTTATACTGAACAATTTTCTACTACACTGTTTTTATGACAAAATTTAAAATTGCGGAGAAAATCGCGAAGAACCGAATTTTGGGGGATAAATACTCGCTTCCCAAAACTGCAAGCCTAAAAGATGCAACTTTTAGTATGTTGCTTCAGGGGACCAACACAATAACCGTTTATAATACAAAATTGTGCGATAATTTTTTTTCTCACATTTTTATACTCAGCTCACTAGATTAAATAAAAAGTTGGCGTTACATTTTTTTTTTTTTTTTTGCATGGAGGAATGCAAAAAATTGCTCTCTGAGGTCAGGAATGAATAAAAAAATAAAAAATAAAAAAAAATATTCGTACAAAAATTCGTAATATACCTTTCGCAGAAGAAAACAAAGAAAAAAAAAACGATAAAAACAAGAAAAAAAACATAGAATTAAATAAAACTAGAAACTAAATTCAACTTCACTCGCCAGAATTTTTACAAAAATTCATCATTTCTGATTTGTTATGAGTTACTTCAATAGTCCGAAATGAGAAGGTATTCAAAATATATTGTTTACGAGAATGTTTTGCGGGAAGTTAGTTTTGGAAATTGACGGATTTAATGGGTCTTGTAGGTTAATCTAAAGAGTTTATATCACATGACCAAAATTGTTTGGCGAAATTTAAGAAATAAAAAAAAAAAAAAATTCCAAAGAAAGAGTTTACTGCAAATACTTCTATTTCATTGCATTTTTTGCACTTTTGAGAAAAAATATTAATTTATCAAACTGAATAATGATGAGTTGAGCACAGCAAAGTTAAGTAAATTTTTCAAATTCATGTAAAACCTAGACCTATTGTTTTGTAACTGGACCTCCTAATAAAACTGGATATCTTTGAATATAATATATGTACTTTACCAAAAAAAAAAAAAAAAAAATTAATTTTAAGAGTTTTATGTTAAAAAAAGGGTGATAGGCAACAAAAACAAGGCTCACGATTATAGCAATGATAATAATGGTACAAGACGGGTGTCTGCGATTTTCGCGAGGAAGGAACAATAACTTTCTGACGTACTTACAGGCAGGTCTGCAGAAAGGCCATATTTTCCCAAACAAATGTTTGTTCTGCACTGTCCACGACGAACAACATAAATAAACCTACAGAAAAGCCGCAAAAAACCAGTACACATAGTGTTTGGTCGTCTTCAATTAAATAATTAATTTACCTCCCTACATAATTTTTCAAAGGCAAATTATATTTTATTGAGTTAATTAATGTTTTTTGTGAAGGGCAGTGAATGGTAAAGATTTTTATCATTGAAAATGATTTCACCGAAGGACGTTTTTGAAATTCCCAATCGACAGATTTTCATCACTACGATTATATCGATTTATATTAATGTAGTATTACATCGATATAATTTCTCCCGAGTAAAAGTGATGATGCATCCCGCATTACATGATATTGAAAGGCACCGTTTTTCCTTAAATATTCGCACAGATACTTCCAGCATAACACGGCAAAGGAAAACTGACTGAGGTTTTTGGTACTCTCTGCGTTCTGCGACAGTGCCCCGTGTTTGAAATACTGGATACTTTTTTCGATCATTTAGTATTGAATACCCGGCAGCCCTATCTCACCAGTGTTAACCTGACGTGCCATAATTATAAAATCATAAAATAGACATAGATATTCTGAGCACGCTCAGTAAGTTTTTTTTTTTCGTCTGTTTTCAGATTCTTGGTCCTATACATTTAAAGCTATCTAAATACGTCGCTGTGAATTCAGTGAAATCGAGTGAAATCCATGTCCATTTTAGGGCTTTAGATGTTATTGTTGGCACTGAATTGTGCGTTTACATGGATATCCATAATTAACTGAATAATCAAAGGGTATTCTCGCTCGTTTTATGAACAAATAAAGAAGCTTATACAAAGAATTTCAGCGGTCATCTCAAGTCATTCTCAACTACCTATCACCATCCTTGCATTTGGTACGAGATTTATCAATGTTTTGGAGGAAATAACGTCTCCCCCCCCCCATTTTAACGTTGACAGTTCTGATTAATCTGTAAAACGGTTTTCATGAAATGGAAATTCTATTTGTTACACCTGCCTACCCTATAATGGGTACAAGACAGCATATTTCCAACTCGTTAATTTACAATCATCACGAGTAGGTAACAATTATCGTGGGGATATCCTTACGAGTCCTGCGTGCCTGGCATGCGCAAAGGACACATGTCTGTTGAAGCAATGTAGGCAGGCATGTGACCGGGCTGAGGCGGTTGCTTCATTCCGGTGTCGCACAGTAAGAGAGAAAGGTGTGCGTCAACGGCTATATTTTTACTGTCTCCGGACGTTAAACACATTATATTTCAGTATAAATGGTTAGTGATGAGTTACCACTACTACGATGGCGTATTTGGCGGGCCAGTATTTTATTTCTCGTCTTTCAGGCACACAACGTGGTCATAAATCGAGCGAAATACACGATTGAGTAGGATACTTACTGCTGCTGGAATGTTTTGCTCGGTATCAGGCCAGCCAGCGAATGATCGTGCTCGCCGTACCTGTAGGCTTGCCACCAATTTGGATCGTCTTGCGACTTCACAATTAAAATATCACCTTTCTGAAAACTTATGCCCAGTTCCCTGCATGGCACGTACAAATCGTCAGCAGCATCATAGTCAAATAATGCTTTCACATAAACCTACGTAGTAAACAAGCAAATTAAGCAACTTTTTGTCACCGAACAAATCAAGATCGTAGGGGCCAAAAGATTTGAGGTGGCACAATATCTAAAACTGTCGATACTATCGATATCGATGACTATCAATATCGAATTTTTTCTTTCTCTAGTTTTTTTTTTTCTCATTAGTTTTCACTATAATGAAAAACCCTATAATTTGCTATATCGATAGTAATTTGTTCCCAGAGACGTACAGCTAAATAGGGGTCCAATGTCCACTCAAAAACACGTCAAAAATAGAACGTTTCGAATTCTAATATTTGTTACTGCGCATGTGTTGTGGCTTGATAGTGTGCGTGTGTATTGGTATGCAGATGTCAATTATAACAATTCGAAATATGCGCAGCTTTGGATGCGTGAAATAGACAACTCGAATTGTTTATTTTTTATCTTTTATACGTTTTTGGACCATAGAGCATATATATATGGAGCATTGGACATTTCTTTAGCTGTATGTCTCTGTTTGTTCCACTTTTGTGCCATAACAGCCCAACAAAAGTACACCTATATATCAAACAAAAGCTAATGATCCGCATATATGACAAAAACTACTTATTTTTCAAATTTGAGCTTTTGTTTAAGCTTAGTCGAGCTTTCAAAAATATTTTCGGGGACGGCTAAATCTCGTATAGGAAATTCAAATACAGAGGAGCGGAAAAAAGAAATGTTTGGCAACTGCGTATTCTGCACTTGAATATTTTCATCGTCTTTTCATACTTTCAATTAAAACCATTATACATAACAGTTCTTAAATTATTTTCTTCAAATAGTTGCGCGAACATTTATATCTGATAATTTCAGAGACAACGGAATTTCTCATAGAAAAACAGCCATTTCAAAAATTCTTTCTCGGAATACACTATAATATTTCAAACCGACTCCTCCACATATTCATCAAAACAATATTGTACTACATATTATAGGACTCGTATGGCATTATCTTTTATAAATGTCGAAAAGCTTTGCGATAATTAGGATATATTCAAACACCTACTAACATTGATCAAATTAACAAATTTGAAAATACAGATCAAAAAAATTTTTAGAAACATTTTAATTTTTCACACGTTTTAAAACACTGATAAAATTTAAAAGTGCTAAACAATGCCTAGAATTATTATATTGTCGTGACACGTGCATTTTGTTTAACAAATCTGTCAACATTTTATCTTTTTTTCTCTTTCTGTGCTCTGTAACATCCCAAACGACATGTTTTTAGTTTTTTTTGTGTGTGTTTTTAAATCGAAAGTAATGAAAACAGGACAGTATCGTAACTATCGATAGTATCGAAGTATCCACAGTTTTTAAATACAGTTATCTAAAATATCGATACAGAAACTTTTCGATATTTGCCACCTCTGCAAAAGATACAAACTACACGCGGACTATACTTACTAAGACATCCTTAATATAATTATTGGTTCTAGATATCGAACACGGATTAATATAAAATGTTAATGCTCCACTCATGGCAGACAAAATATCACAGACGTCGTTAACGGATTTTCCGCGCATTTCGATACCATTTACTTCTAAAATTTCGTCACCTTCGTGCAGGAGACCGCATTTTTCTGCGGCTCCGCCTTTGACGACTCTTCCAATTATCACAGCCTCTCCTTCATTACGAACTGTTGCTCCCTGCGGCACACGAAAACCGCGCAAATTAGTCACAGTACTGTTTATTTTTATTACACATACACTATATTATATCGCGTAGCAGCTATCACGTTATATAAAGGTAGGTATAGGTGATAATGAGTTACGCACACAAAAGTTACGCTAATATCCTACTTATACAGAGTGTCCGCATTAAAACGAATTAAACGAATCTTACGAGTCAAATAAGGCGCGATATTGCTGACGTTGTATTTTTCTTTTTAAGGGATTGGTGATGTGGTCTTGAACCCGTCGCCCAAACTCGATAAATGATACCATGAACTTACGTTTTCTAATAGAATTGATTGTATCTAGGGATGGAAATTTTAGTTCATCTTTCGGATTTAGTTCATTGAGCCTGCTTCACCAAAGTGAACTAGTTCAATTAGTTCAGTAGTTCAGTAAATTTTTCAACTCGATCACTTCAATCAGCTGATTCATGATTGGCTCATATCATTTAAATCAACTAATTTATTATATGATATTATGATCGACTCGTATTCATAACTTCATGCTAGAACTATTGGTTAATTGTTTGACTCACTCATCCACTGCTACTTACTTCAATTTCAGTTCCATCAACGGATCGAGTATAGTAGACTGATAAGAACTAAGAACTATCAAAAAAAAGAACTAATGAACTAGTTCATTTAGAAGTGAACTAAATGATCGATTAGTTCACTTCTAGGATTAGTTCAAAAGAACTAACTCGCGAACGAACTATCCATCACTAATTGTATCGAAAAAAACTGAACATTAATGGGGAAAATTCTGAGGTTGGTAATTCGAAGAATAGAAGTGATATTAGTGGAAAAGTTGATACGTTCGTGAATATTAAGGTAGTACTATATTCCTCTCAATTAGTAACAACGGACACCCCATAATTATTTTGTCAGAGTTCTTCTTTTAGTTTTCCTACGTTGGCGTAGTTAGTTGTTCAATTTCATTTGAGGAAGTGGTTTTTTTGAGAAAAAAACTGATGTTAAGCCATCTTGATGAGTAGGTTACCCAGGTACTAAGTGTACAAGTTCTCGTGCGTGAAATTTTTTGAGATTGCAAAAAACTTGCGAGAAGATCGTGCAGTTTATTAATGTGATAACATTTTTATTTTCACTGCAGCAAAATACGAGCTTGATCGTTTTTGCATTCGATGATGTAGTTTTTTCTTGATAAATTTTCCACCGATTATCGATAATATATCGATATAAACTACTTAGCTTTTTTATGACACATCGAAATATCGATACTTCATTCAATATTGATAAAACAGTTATGAGAAAATCCATGTATCTGTTGTTGGGACCACCAATCCTTCTCCCCTCTCACTCCTACAAACACGCAACTACATTAAAATATATATTACATCTCTGTTCATGGCTACACTGTGTTACCATCTCCACCCCTCACTCGTTTATCGCCGTACATTTTTGTTTACCTCACTCAGCTTGTACTCATACTTATATTATGTAACTTATGTAAAATACATACGCTACTTCGATCAATACTTTATTTCATGTTACTAATTTGTGTCTTCACCGATCCTCATCCTCTATATCTGTTAACACAGTATCGATAGTTGATGGTAAAACATTGATATTAAAGATGAAAATGTTATCACATTAAATGAAACAGTCTGTGGTAGTTACTGATACTAGGGCCTTTTTTTATTATATTTAGGAGCGTTATTATGTTTGATGTGTACATATCTTAGTACTCTGTCTAATATTCTAATAAGGGCTAAAATGAGAATTACGATCGGAACTCGTACGTCTTACAATATTGTAACTGTTGGCAAGTAGGTGTGTGGTTGTGTGCATGTGCAACACAACACGCTTGTAACCACGCTATTATGTTTACACATCGATCCTCCATGAGTCCCCATTGGAACTCGCGCCTTTTTAAAAAAATTTTTTGGACGTCACAATATGAGGTTATAGAGTTTTTAATAAAATTCAGCACTTCGGTCTTTTTTAATAGACTAATAACAACCAAATATATACAACTGATCGTTCTGTTTTGATCGATTTCAATCAATAATTCTGAGGTGATGTGGTATGTTCTGTATATGAATTTGGAAACTATAATCATTGTATAGTCTACAAGAAAGACGTTGTGGTTCAAGAAACCATCAAGCTGTAAATTTTATGTAAAACGTAATATGATACATGAACTACTGAACCTAAATTTTATTAGCTGTTTGATATAGCAAAAAAATACTTCATCTAAAATTTAAGCTCTGCTAAAAGTTCACTTTCAGTTAAACCTTACGATTTAAGTTATTTAATCCGTTTTGTAAGAAAACATAACTCAAAAAATTGATCTCGAATGATAAATAAAACAATTTACAGAATTTTTCTGATGTGAATATGACACAAATATACGATCACATCTTTAGAAGAGAATTTTCCATTAGACTTCATGCAAAACGATTAATTAGTCAGGAAGTTTTGCTTTTTTCCTATTTTTTGTTCTACCGTGGGTATTTAAAATAGACAATGAAAAATCACCTTTATATTATCCGATTAACAACTGCTAAAAATTACCTCTTTTTTCCTCCTCAAATTAATTTCTGAAACATTTTATCGTTCCTATTTTGTTAATGTAACGCACCTGACACCCTTTGAAAAGAACACATTATCGATGTAGCCAACAGCCAAATATCCTTCCTAGTTACAGAAGCCGCCAGTGGCGAAGCCATGGGTGGATTAGAGGGATAAATCCGCCTTCGGATTTTTTTAAAGCAGAATTTCACAGAGTGAGACCATTATGCCTTCTAATTTCATGACAAATAACGACGAATGAAAATTGGCATGAAAATCAGGAATTCATATCGTCAAAATACACATACAAAATTGTTTCGAGAATGGAGCAAGCGAAATTATTTTCCCTATTCATGGACTTTCCTCCCCTCCAAGATGAATCTTATGCATACGGCGCTGGTTCGGGGGCTGAATGGCTGACATTTTTTAATTCAAATTTTTTGGTCTTTTCAGATGGTTTACTAAAGTCTACCTGTGGTCCCTCCCCCCTGAAAAAAAGTTCTCGAAATTCACCGCTGGGAATGATGGAAAGGGGATAATTTTTTTCCATTCAATCAGCCCCCCTTAAGAAAATTCTGGCTATGCCACTAATAGCTGACTGAAACGTGGAAAGGAGGAAGAAGAAAAGGGGAAGAGAATGCAAAAATCATTGTATTCCATTAACCACATTCTTCCATTAGAATTCCACGCGCAGCACGTCGCATTCGATGCGCAGTCCTGTTAGATGTTTTATACTGAAAAAATGTCATCAAACATGACGTGTATACGTACTCATCAGGACATCCGAACTTTTTGTTTTTCGAAAAATACCACTTTCTCAAAAAAGTAAAAATGAAAAGTGAAAAACCATCTCCGCCAATATAAACTAGTGGAAAAACTATCAACGAAATATGGTCTCCACATTTTTTATAACACCACAAACTCGTCACGGCGTCATAGTTATTAGATTCGTTCTCGAGTGCACACCCTGTATTCGAACGGTAGGTATGGGCACCTGCATAGATATCCAACTTATTATTACGCTACAAACGCGCATTTTTTAAAAACTTACCAGAGGTTCGTTTGTTTTTTCTATTTTAATTATTTTTATATTCGGATCTTGATTTGCATTGTTTTTGTAAATCGATCCATCGGATTTTAGCGATAAATCGGATTCGGTGTCGGGAAAATAGTTTCCGACTATCGTATCGTGAGCTTCTAATAATTCTTCGACCTCGTTACGAGCTAAAAATTCAGTCAGTTTCGAAGCTTCCGATAAGGAACTACCTTGCAAATCTTTCAAACACTGTAATCACAAAGAGTAGAAAAAACAACAATGAATATTATAAAAGGTAGGTATAGCCGAGAGCGCACTGAAGGGGGGTTTGGGGAGGGGGGTTGTGACACCCTTCAATATTTTCAAAGTTGGCAAACCTCGTCGAATTTGTTCTTGTTCCGGGCATATTTTTTCAGTTATTTTTCTTTTTCTTACTAAATAAATGAAAACAACAGCCTAGGTACCGCATACCTTGTAAGATTCGGAATAGAAAAGTAAAAAGTTGTAAAAAATTTGAAGTTATAAAAATTTTAAAGGAGTTACGAGTTTTTCACTTCTTTTTTAAAAATTTTCTTTCGTGAGTTACGAGGTTTTCAAATGAATTTTAAGGGAGTTATCACGTTTTCACACAAATTTTAAGGCAATTACGAGGTACCTATTCACCTCATTGCAAAATTTTACTTTGAGAGATACAAGACGAAAAGATTTGGTTTGTTAGCGCTTCAAGCAAGTTTTCGAGGTACATGGTACTAACAGTCGACGGGTTGACTCTTTCATCGCCTGATATACTATCATAAAATAATTTTTGTCAAGAATGGAGTTACGAGGTTTTCTTATTAAGACGACATAGAAACTGCGAAAAGTAGTATACGTACGTCTGTAATAAGCGATTTGGCATTCGATGTCACTGGTACCTTGTGTTTGGTCGGCGACCACACTTGCTGAACTTTATTGTGTATCGATAAAGCTCGTTGAAAGCACTGATTTTGTAACAAATTATGAACGGGTTCCAACGTTTTACCGTTGATTCCAGCTTTCTTCAGCTGCAACTGTAGTCTTTGCAAAGATGCAAATAATTCTCCATGATCTGCAAAATAATGAAAAAGAAAACAAAATAAAATTAAGTTTCGCAGTTTTTCATTCAACTTTTCGCGTTTTTTTTCTCCTTTTTTTTTCTTCTTTTTTTTCTGCCATTTAGGTATTTATTTCTTTTTGCCCTCTTAAACGGAATCGTTATTATTGTAATTGACAATCGTGAGATGTTCTTAATTAATTTGACACGGACTGTTTTTTTCTCACTTCGCATTTTATTTATTGAATAATATTTTGCTTCCGAATAACCAATGAAAAAAGAAAGAAAAAAAAAGGAAAAAAAAACTCGGTCGATATATTTTTTTTTACGTACACGATTATTTATCCGAATATTTATAACGTACAACACTGTGAAATCTGTTACATATATATTGATTATGACAATAAACATACACACACATACACACACGCACACACACATACACACACATACACACATATATATATGTATATATATATATTTAATGTATAGGTACTAACTACATAATATATTCTACACGTATAGACCTATATACATATACAGGTACACAAATACATGTATAGGTACACTGAACGGCCGATATAAAGGTGTAATGAACTTACTTAAAATTTTGTGAATTTCTTCGTGAAAAATTTGTTCGACTTCTGTGTGATGGACGGATAAATTTTCATCGTCAGCATACGCTGAATTATCGATACCCGTTGACGTGGGCTTCTCTGCGGGTGTCGACTCTAAGGCTTGTAATTTTTTCGATCCACGCAGCGATCTGTTCAGAAATTCCGCTTCTTGAGCCAATCGATCTTCTTCTTCTTTTCGTTTTCGAAGAGCTTCCTGCAATCGAGTAATGCTCAGAAGTTAGCTGATAGCTACGTACATATTATACGTAATATAAGTTACATTCGTTGCAGCTAACGTTAATTTATATTCGTATACAGGGTGATTCACATTTTGGCGTACCATACGAAAATAACATTTGGCGCGTTTAAATTTAAATCACT
Organism: Ericerus pela; assembly: GCA_011428145.1. NCBI lineage: Eukaryota > Metazoa > Arthropoda > Insecta > Hemiptera > Coccidae > Ericerus > Ericerus pela. The sequence goes on along the minus strand of WOFM01000193.1, from coordinate 1,393,524 downwards.
CATTTGCTAACCTGTACGGAGTGAGTCACAATCCCTTGCACTGACTTAATAATTTTTTTTCAAACAAAGTAAGGACTATTCGAATGAAGATTCTTTCATTACAAAATGAAAACGTAAATTACGAAAAATAAATAAACAAGCGGTGCACGAATTGATTGAAAAAACAAAATGTCGCGCTAGATAATGGCTATATCCTCATTTCGACTTATTGTTTCTGTATCAATATTAGTGGGGCAACGATTTCATTTTACACTTCGATCTTCGTTAGAATAGGCCCTAATTTGTTTGTACAAAACCGTTAAGAAGATGCAACAAAATTGTCAATGTTATACGAATTTCGACGCATCAAATGTAATTTTCTTATGGCACGTCGAAATGTCAGTCACCTTGTATAAATGAAAAGCCAAAGATGGGTTATGATATCGAATGTAATTTAGTGTCGAAGAATGGTTATGCTTATGTATTCGTCTTAGGAGCGCCTCGTTTTTATTACAAATAACACTATATACATATTTTGTCTCGGTGTTGCGCTTTCCAGAGTTCGGTTGGTTGCAGCCAATATTTCGTTTAAAAGGTAGGCTATCGTAAAAAAAAAAAAAAAAAAAAACCAAGGTCAACTTATACAGAACTTATTAACATTTAATCGCGCGAATACGAGGCCTTTCATTCAGATAAAAGAGGCTATGAAATAACAAACTTTCACAAAAATGAGACTTCAAAAGTAAATTTATAGACTAAATTGATCAGATTATAGAATTTTTATAAATGGTACATTAAAAAAAAAACAATGAAACAAGCTGGAACTGTAATTAGCCTACTTTCAACGTTGAAGGTGAAACAGGTGCTTGAAAATTCTCGACACAGTTATAAATCCTCTGGAGTTCCTTATAAATACAGAAAATGAACAGCATAAAAATTACATCAATTTCCATACTGCCTCTTAGGCAATGGTTCTCAACCTGGAGTCTGTGGACCACAGGTAATCCACGGCACTCCAAGAAATGGTCCGCGGAGTCAGCAGTAACAAAAAAAAATTCAATTTAAATATTTTTACTGGCGAAACAAATTCAATTTTAACACTCTGATTTTTTAGCAGGGGACAATGGCCCCTAGTCCGCACCTGGCCACAAACCCAAATATTCCCTGACAATATTTTTCTTGGTCTAGTAATCCCTAATAAAAAAAAAAAACTGAGAACTTCCGATTTTAAGTAAAATGCAATAATGAATTTTCTGGAAGAGAAACTCAAACATTTTATTTTTATCATGAAAATCTTGCTTCAGAATTTTACACCCTCGAATAAATGCTACAAATTTTTGATTCGAAAGTGAAATTTTTCCCATCCAATAATAACCTTGAGCAACATCATTACAAGAGAAATACTCTCTGTGAACAACTTTTCTCAAAGTGTTTCCGTTAACAGTGGCGTAGATAAAATTTTTCAAAGAGGGGGAATGAAAATTTTGTTAGTATTTTTACAGTACCTAATTTTTCAATTAAAACATAATGTACCCACCAATGCTGAATGTACCATAATAAAAAGCTACGGGGGGGATATATCCCTCTTATCCCCTCCAAATAGGCCAGTGGGAGGGAAGAGGTGTAGATGGACGAGAAAAGAGTAGTAAAAGTCTGAAAGTTTTTCTTCTTCTTCCATTCCTTCTTCCTCTTGTATACAAAAAAAAGAACACAGTCAATAGAACATTGACGTCAGTCCAGGTAACTATTTTTCAACAAAACTGTATAAACATTTCTCGAAAGAAAATCTTTTCTCCCCCAACCATAATTAGTTTTTTTTTTTTTACTTCTAGAGATGCAAACAAAAAAACGGGTTTACGTGCGTTTAGAATAAATTTGGAAAAATTCGAGTGGGTGTAATGTGACATTTTATATGTAAATGAGTTGCCAAGTGAAAAAAAAAAAAAAAAAAAAAGAAGTAATTTGAAAAAAAATTAGGGTTTGATTTCACCGTTTCCTCTTGAAAATGCACTGAGGATCTATAAGTCGAGGGTTTTTCGTAGTAGAAATTTGGAGTAAACGAAATTTCAAACCAGCAGGACCCGCGTCCAACCACGTCCTACCACTTTACTCATATATAGTGTCTACATTGTCCTTCTGGCATGACCAACGTTAATTTTATCGAATTCAGTGTTTCCAATAGATGCAGCGCAAAAAAAAAAAGTAAAATTGGATTATTAGGTACTGAGATATTGAAAAGAATGCATTCAGGGTTGAAATTTTTTAGACTTCTAACGTAGCATTTTTCTTTGTTCTCAATTTTGTTTCAATCACGTGATATTAGCGTGTTCATTCCAGATTCGAATTTGTGGGGAAATTTAGAGTGCATTAAAAAAAAAATGATATCAGTGTAACGTATATTTTCGTCTATTTTTAGAAATGACGAACATATTCGTCCACACATTTTCAAACACCAAAAACGTAGATATTTATCAACAATTATCATCCTATAACTCTTTATAAACAACCACCAAATTACCCGTATTCAATTTTATGAATATAGATATACCTTCTGTATATTCATGACCTAGTTGTGCCTGTCCCTCAAGTACTCGACGAGTCAGCACAACCCTATAATAACAACACCCTACCTCACTTTACCTATTTGACACGTACGTTCTCATACCCTGAACGAGTATATAATCCCTCGATTCAGTGGAATAAGACACAGTTCCTCAACAGCTACTTCTAAGTACCTGGAACCTCTGTAGTAGAAGTCTCTAGTGAACAGATAGTCTTGCTTGTTGAATTGTGATTGTATATGTAGTAATATTAACGTAAGTGTATGTACTATGATGTACAAATTATTATTTTATTAAATGTGTAAAATCACTCGTGTGTTTTAAAAATATTATTGAGTCTCTAACATATGTTAAGGTCCACTATAGTCTGTGGATGATAAACTTGAATTTATTCTAGAAGTATTACTGCTTTTAAAGTACGTGATATTTCGTGTATGGTGTAACACTGAAAGTGGTTCTAATTAGGTACATTACCACATCTTTTGGCCGTTACAATCAGTAGGTTGATATTTCAGGAATGTACAGTTTGTAAGGTATTGTTTTATTGAGTGTCAAATTGTTTAATTTTTGAAAATTTTACTACACATTTTAATACTTTCAGTTTTATTATGTAATTAATAATTGGCAGTTGTTGAAAATACAATTAATGTTGGTGATCGAGTTGCTACAAAAGCAACTCTTTTTGATCCACCTGAATCAAATGCATGGAGCACAACTATGTTTGGAAAACATTGGGAATCTGCTCTCTGCTATGGTTCAGTTACTAAAGTATTTCCTAGAACAAAAAATGAAAAGGTCCGATGGGAAATAGATAATAAAGTCACAAAAATCAAATTGGATTGTTTAGAAAAAGGTGAAGTGGACTGTTTAAGTAAGTTTTTGTGGAATTAAAAAGTTTACTGCCACATTATTATGATTATTATTAAATTTTCTGAACATTAAAAATTATATAATTGTTTTTTTAAGTACGAATACAGAAGTAGTTAACCTTGAAATCACTCCAATTAATGGTGAAAAAAATAATAGTGATTTTGTAGTCCACAAACAAAAGGTGAATGTTTTGCATATCATATTTAAAATGGGATACCATAAACTAATTTGCACAAAATAAAGATTTTTTTACTCTACCTATATGTTCTCGATTAATTTTATAGGTGAGTATAATACTGGGTATTGGTAGAAATTTTATTTTTGGGTGAGAGGATATATCAAATAGCTTTAAAGTAAAAATTTTTCTTTGATAAGGAACTGGAAAGTGTTGAAAATAAATGTTTTATTATAGTGAAAATCAGCAAGGACAATAATTTTTTATCAGAATTTAGGGGGAAGCCCCTCCAACACCTTATAACATTCATGCCAGTAAATGATTTGTTTCAACAACAAAACTTATCAAATAATATTAATAGTGAGAGTAATTATGTTTTTTTTAATGAGCTGAAAATAAAAAATCCTGTCCTACTGGAAGGACAACAATTATTTATTTCTTAGTAATCCGTCCTTCCAGCAATACCCTGATAAATTCTTCCGGCAGGACGTGACCAAAATTCTTCCGGTACTGCTTCCATTCCAGCAGGACGATGCATTGGTCCTTCTATCATTGAAGAGTTTTTTGGGTGCAAAAGGAGGAAGAAACAAGCCTTATTTTCTTGAACGTCGGAACCTAGATTTCACAGTAACTGGTGGTTATATTTTAATGCATTTGTCGACGAACATACGAAATAAGAGAGGCGAAATAAAGTCTGTCAAGAAGAAGAGGAGCACTGAGGAAGACCGGAAGAAGGTATGTGAGCGTTTCAATACCAGCGCCTACCATCTAACGGCGTATATTTCCGTATGGTGCAGGCAAAGCGTCAATGTCAGTAGTGGACAACATACTTTGTTCAAATTCGACACTACACTGCATCAACGGGCAAGCGATTTTAAACCGCATTCGCAGGTATTTGGGTGAGACCTACATAAGAGCCACCGCATTTAGATGACAGACGATTCCAAAATACGACAAATATTCGTAATACAAGTTTCGACGCGAATAACTGGTCAACGTGGGCAGTCTGCACAGCCATATAAAACATCGTCTCGTTTTATTGCTTCCCATTATAATATTACGAACGACGATTCACCTAATTAATCGCGCATTTCAACCTTTGTCTCAGCGAAATGGCATCGTCAGCAAACACCGTCTAGCGAGAGACTGATGCGATTTTCGACGCGAATGACGCGCAGGCTAAACATTCAGAAATAGTGTTCCCGATCGAAAATCGATCAAAGAAAAATCGATCGTAGTCAAATTTACGATTGATCAACCGCAAATGTCAAAAGATCGGATGATCGATTCTTTTACAAATTTGATTTTCATTTTCATTGTTAGCGTGTTTCTAGAAAAGTTTTATTTTTTTCATTGGTAATAGTAATAGGTCTGTTCTATACGTCAAAAAGGGCGAAACTTTGAGAAAACTGTTTGGCTTACGTGGGTTGAACGGAAAAAACACAATTGCGTTTAACCGATTTCAAAAAAAAGAAAAGAGAAAGTTATCAATTCTATCCATACGGGGATATGTTGTTTTTTTGTAACGTTTGTTTCAGCATCTCTTCTCAACTTGGGCACCAATTTTGATTACCTTTTTTTTAATGATAGAAAGTGATCTCACGGTGGTGCTATTTAATTTTTTTTGAGAATCGATGAGATAGTTTTCGAGTTACCTGTTTAAAAATTTCTTCAGTAAGCTGTAATAGAATTAAAATAAAATGAAAAAGCACTAACTAGGGTAAATAAATAGGTCATTTTTTTCAAATAAAAAAGTAAAAAATAATTTTTAGGTGAACGCTTTTATACAAGTTAAGCGCCCTAAAAAGGAGAAAATAAAATAATTTCATTTTGTTTGTATCATCTAGAAATGGCATCAAATAAAAGCGTGGGGCGCACAACAATACCCAAATTTAATGAATTCAAATTTATCCGTGCCATTCCATACCAACTAAATTCAACCTGGGAGTAGGACGTAATTACAAGCCTCTGAGGGGTCGATATAATTTTGATGCGTATCAGAATGGGCCATCCATATTCCTAGACAATTCTCAGCTTTCAAATAAAATACCACCTTAGTGATATTTGATCTGTGGTTTCAGTACTTAAGTACCTATAAGGGAAAGGTCACTTAAGTGCTTTCCCCGAGGTAAGAAACTGACCAAGAATATGGCCCTATATCAGTCATCTCTCTTCACTTCCATCAATATAAGCTATATTGAAACAATAGCATCAAACTACTGATATTAAATTCCTATATTAATGGGCTATTATGTCCGCCCCACGCTTTTATTTGATGCCATTTCTAGATGATACAAACAAAATAAAATTATTTTATTTTCTCCTTTTCAGGGCGTTTAATTTGAATAAAAGCCGTTTACCTAAAAATTATTTTTTACTTTTTTGTTTTTTATTTTTTAGTTTAAGGGAATTTTTGATTTTATTACAAACCATGTCAGTGATACACATATGAAAGAGTGAGGATAATTTACTGTTGTATTATTAGCAGTATAGAGAGACCCTGACACAAAATAAAGAGAAAAATTTAGGAGCTGAAATAATATAATTGCAGCTCTAAGTCGGAGAAAATCCACAGGGATAAGAGAAGTAATAACCCGCAACTTAAACACTCCAGAGGCAAATTCGATAACTATTTTATACTCCACCCGCATACGAACAATAAACAAAGCCTAAATTATTTTCCCAATTGGACTAGAATAAAAGCGTTTAAAAACAGAACCAATTTCCAAAAAAAAAATCAATAAAAATGGCAAAAAAGAGAAAAATAATCCTTTTAAAATTTCTCCAACAAGATCTAGGTTTAGGGACTGGAATTATTGAAGTCAACGCTAATTTAAAAATTTGGTCACAAAATCAAAGGAATTGACAAGCCTACAAAGTTAAGTAAAAGGGCGCCAAATTCATTAATTCCAGTCCCTACAGACCTAGATCTTGCTGAAGAAATTTTAAGAAAGATCATTTTTCTCTTTTTAGCACATTTCATTCTATACTATAATACGAGCAATAGTTGTATGTATGTATGTATGTATGTATGTATGTATGTATGTATGTATGTATGTATGTATGTAAACACGTTCAGAAGAACTAAACCAAAAAAGTAAATGAAATTCACAGGATAGCTGTTTTTGAGTGTGAAAATACGATTGAGATGGGTCTCAAGTTTGAGAAAATTCGATGAACCTACGAGCATTTTTATTTATCCATCAGCGCAGTAAGCGATAACAACAAACTACAACGAATGATGAAAAATTTGGCTGGAAATAACGGATAGGTAAGGTTTTATTAGCGAATTTTGGTAAGCCTAGGCAAACATATGATCATTATGATTTACAACTAATGAAGTACCTAATGAGTTTATGGTTGCAGTCTTTAATTTTACTCTCCAGAATCGAGATATGTCATAAAAATATATTTATGAAATTTGCCAGCTTGAATTAAATTAACGAAATTTTTTCTAATTTCCACATGAGAGCAAAGCTCGGTGAACCAGGAATTACTATAATACGAGCAGTAATTGTGTATGGGTATGTGTGTATGTAAATGCTATGAAGAACCAGACCGACAAAGTTCCTGAAAATTACAGTAGAGAGGTATTTGGATAAGAAAAAACGATCTAGATAGGTCTCAAGTTTGAGAAAATTCGTTGAACAGATATATGAACATCTTGGGCTATCCATCAACAGCAAATGATAACAACGAACATTGAAAAACTGATTAACCCTAAAAGTAACAAATGGGAAAGGTTTTATTAGCGAAATTTGTTAGGCCTAAACTGCGTATGATTATTATGATTTATAACTGATGATGTAATACGAGTTAAATAATGAAATCTTAATTCACGATATGTACGATATACGATAATACTGAAGGATGTACCTAATATTGCTGAAATTCTTCAGCTTGATTAAAATTAACAAAATTTTCTTCTTTTCCACATCCGAGCAAAGCTAGGTGAACCAGGTAGTACAATTTTATATATTCTGTAGGTGGCAACAAATTCATAGCAAAAAATTAAATACCCGAGTTTTTTTTAAATTGGAACCTATCTATGATTATACACCACTTCCACCACTTCCTCACAACCAAACCTTCAAAAAATATAAATCAATAAACAAACTTGAGATTTTAGAATTTAAAAGCGGCTTCCGAGCGTTAACCAACTAGTATATATTTATATATTCATATTTTTTTAGATCAGAACTGTATTTTTTGAGAAAAATTAATAATTTACCATAGACATAAATGCTTTTTCGTTTCACTATTCCAGTATATTTTCCTGGAAAAATTTTAAAACAATTATTTTTTTATAAGGTTTTACTTTACTCACTATTGCTATTTTAAAATATACCAATACAGCAGCCAACCTTCCGCAAGAAATTAATGTCTATTTCGCATGAAGCTGAAGCCCAAAAAAAAATTTATCTTTTAAAAATTTGTTTTTCGCCTAAACTTATCTTTCCAGAGCATTTTATCAAAAAATGTGCTTTATGTATACTCCGATTATTGTTGGTTTACGATGTTTACATCATAACCATAATAAAAAATATTTGAAACATAAAAAAATGAACATATACAATGAAAATTGGTGATGGACTGATCGATCTTTAGATAATCGATCATTTTGGTCTCAATCAAAATCGATCAATGATCGATGGTTAATTAAATTGATCGATTCAGGAACACTGCACCCCGTCCTGAAGGTGGTACACAAAAATACAGTCATACACGACGTGTGGCCAACTTAGTATACATCACAGGTACGTCGATAGGTACTCGAAAAATATCTCTAAACCATTCATTCATAATCGATGCCAACCTAATGAGCCACTTTTCTAATAATAATGCATACGCACATACTACAGCCATGGTTGTTTGGTATTTTTAATTGCACACGAAATAAATAATTAGCTTGGGCACGATATTACACAACAACCTTCAGCATGGTGAACACTCTAGAGGTTCCTGACGATGAAATAACGAAAGAAGGAAAGTCAAAAATTAAAAAAAAAAAAAGTATGTATATGAAACCAAATTCCACGTCAAGTCGACGATATTGCATACGTGAATACAATGAAAAATTGTCTCATATTCTTTGATTTTTATTCTTCAAACGCTCGTGTATACCAAGCATTTCAAATATGTAGGTATATGTAGACTAATTAGTACTTGATGCATCGAAAAAAATTACGAATTGAAGATTCGAAAAAAATTAATAATTAAATTTTGTCGTTGAAATGAGTGAAAAAACTCTAACGCAGCAGCAGCTCTATCAGACAAAGTAGGTTTTCAAAAAATGTAGAATTAGGTAGTCACTAATGTTTCTATTGGTCCAAAATTAGGCATTTTATATGCGAAATAAAAACGGAAATAGTGTTACCGGAAGTACCGTGCGAACGAAACGCACCAAAATTTATAACAAGTTATAATATTTGTTATAAATTTCGTAGCTATTGATTAAAAATTGATAATTTTACAGCGAAAACAACAACGAAAATAGCCATACCGGAAGTTCCGTAAGGCCGATCCGCACCAAAATTTTTATCAAGTTTCAATTGATGATAGTTAAGTTTTATTTCAAATTTCGTAGCCAGTGGTCAAAAATAAGAAATTTTATAGATAAAACAAAAACGAAAATAGCTATACCGGAAATACCGTACGGCAGATCCGCACCAAAATTTATAACAAGTTATAATATATTATAGCAAATATTTATTTTAAATTTCATAGCTATTGGTCGAAAGTTAATAATTTTATAGCCAAAACAAAAACGAAAATAGCCATACCGGACGTACTGTACGGCCGATCCGCAACAAAATCAATAGGTCAGGTCCTTAGCTTAGTACTAATGTTCGTTCTAAATTTCGTGCCTATCGGATAAATATTGCGACCTGTACGGTGGTAACAAAAAACAGTCTTTTTTATATGTATACAAAGGGTGGCCGCTCCGCAGCCCAACCCCATCTGGTGTTGCTTTCTCTCGAGGCGCGAATCAAAAGTAAATTATAAATTTAAAAAATGTTTATTTATTCGACAAAAAAAAATATGAGAAAATGAACTCAATTATAATTTAAAATTAAAATGAAAAAACAATTAAATTATACCAATTTGTCTAATTTTTCAGATCTTATTCACCGAAATACTTCTTTATATAATGTAAAAAGAAGTAAAAACACATTTCACCCCATTTCACCACCTTAATGGATGAATTTCGAAAAATCCAGAAATTGATTTTTAAAGAATGAATACAAAAATATTTTAGTGCAAAAATTTCTTCGATATCTCAACCCATTGAAGAGATATTGGAAAAAAATGTAAAAACACATTTCACCCCCTTTTGACCCCTTGGGATGGAATTTCAAAATGTTTTCCCTTAGTGAGTACTTCCACTATGATAGTGATATACCTCTAAAATTTCAAGTCATTCGGTGTAGTCGTTTCAGCAGAGCGGTGATAAATGAGTCAGTGAGTCAGTAAGTGAGTTAGCACTCTATTTTATTAATATACATACGAATTTGAGTTATTGACGCCAAAATTTTCCTCGAGTTGTGAAACGAAAAAGTAACTACCCCCTCACCCACAGGTAGTTCCACGACACCAAGATTAATAAGTAGATTTTCAATAGAAAACCCACTTAAAAATTATATGTTGACCAAACTTCACGCTAGGTTCTCTGACGTAATCGTTATCGTGTCTCGGCGTGTTTAGTCCCGTACGTAATCACCGTGATTTTCAACAAACCCTTCCCCTCCTCTTCGCAACGTAATGGAAATGAAACGACATTTTTCTCTCGTTTCAGTGATCTCAACGGATAAATTTCCTCTACAGCAAGTGGAAGCCGCATAAGAACGCTGTAAATTGAAAACCTCTTTGGTATACTTGGAGCGCATTACATAACGCGAATGGTCGTAAGAAAGTCGAAAGCTTTAATAAAATGTAAAATCGTTCGTGTTTTCAGCTGATGGCCGTACGTCCGTCCGAAAAGGCAGTTGTACAAACGGAGTGTAACATTTGTCGTCATATGTAGGAGTTTTGGAGTCGTATACCATATTATTTTATTACGGTGGGATCGGTAATTTTTTCTGTTGGCGCATATCTTAATTTCGCATCTTTCCATCCGATTTCAGCAAATTTGCGCTACAAACGAAATTAGCTGACGATCAAAGCTGATGGTTTAAGCAGATGAGAAAGGCCATGGGGGCTGAAGGCCGAATGCAAGAACTGTAATTAAGTAACAAACCGGTGTTTAAGTATCTGATTTAAAAAAAAAAATTGCTCCAGCGCAGCAAGCCACGCGAGAAAATGTTTGGTTTCTCAACTAAAAACAAAATAAATATACACCTAAATAAAAGATAAATGAATAAATACGATAAAAAAATATGAATATGCAAGGTATTTGGCAGAATGATGGGTAAAAACTACGTTTAAAATAAAATATCAAAGAAATTCATAATGAAATTGATTGTGAGGTTATGAAATTATGATTGCTAGGCAAATAAAATAACAGCAGGCGTATATTTGGCACAGCTTTTTTGGTTCACCTGGAATTTATTTTCCCTTCTTAGCAATAATTTTATGGAAATATGGATAGAAAAGTAATCAAAATCTAGTAATTTCCACAAGAGAGAAACTGTGGTTGAAAACTGATTAGATAAGATTCATTAAAGTGAGGGTTCATAAAAGTTCTTGTAGAACCTGGGAAAGTTTTTTGTACGTGTAGCAGCTGAGGTTATTAGTCATCAACACAGGCAAAAGGACGAAAGATTGCGCCAAAAGATCTTCCACAACAGATTCTTTCAGCGGGGCTGCAATGAGTTAAAATTGTTAAACGCAGCATGAAGGTGTTACTAAAGAACTGTTTGAAAACTCAAAAGCCCAAAAAAATTGTTTTCCAAGGTAATGCGATGTAATTATCAAGTAGACAGGCTAATATTTTAGCATAGCCATTTTCAAAAATCATACATACTGTAACAGCCAAAAGAGGTGGTAATGTACCTAATTAGAACCACTTTCAGTGTTACACCATACACCAGATATTGAACACTGGATAAGCATTAATACCTCTATAATAATTTTAATATTCAATTTATTATCCACAAACTATCGTAAACCTTAACATATTGGAGAGACTCAATAATATTTAAAAAACACACGTTTGAATTAACTTTTAATAAAATAATAATTTGTACAATACAGTACATCAATTAGTATGTTAATACTTATAAATATGGATATACAATCCTTCAGACAAGACTGTCTGTTCACTAGTTACTCTACAAGAGAGGTTCTAGGTACTTAGAAGTAACTGTCGAGGAACTGTGTTTTGTTCCTTCAAATTGAGGGTTTATATACTTGTTTGGGGTATGTAAGTGTACGTGTCAGATAGGCTTAAGTGAGGTAGGGTGTTGTTATTATAGGGTTGTGCTGACTCGCAATATACAGACATTATATCTATATTCATAAAATCAAATACTGGTAAATTAGTGGTTGTTTATAAAGAGTTATAGGATGATTTGTTGTTGATGAATACCTATGTTTTTGGTGTTAGAAAACGTGTAGACGAATATGTTTGTCATTTCTAAAAATAGACGAAAATATACATTACACGTACATCACAGTGTGTAATGCTTCGAAACTTTAGCAGCTGTTATGAAAAATTCAGCCAAGTTTCATGAAAAAAATATTTTTGCCCATTCAGCAGAACCACTTTAGAATTTAAGAAAGGAGAGCATTAAATTGCACTCAACAAATTAACCATATATTACGTTTAAATCCTGCCATCGTATGCGTACAAAATATTTATCAGTCTCAACAAAATTGCTTAAGGTTCAACGATATTGAAAGTTTAATATTCCAAAATGACGTGCATATAAAATATTTATCAATTCTTTCACAAATAACGGAACTATGGCCACAAACGTTATAATAAAAAAAAAAAAGCACACTTTGAGGGAAAGGTTGCCAGTGAATAGTTTCTCCCTTATTGTGTGCAAATGGTGAAACAACAGTCGCACATTCGGATCCAACATCCATTAACTGTGTGTTGTTTACTGATACTCGTTCCATTTTTCTAAACTGTAGATGCTAATCAACCAGATTGTTGGCTTAGAAAGTGCCAGTGCTTCAACGTGAGGCATACAACTGTATTTACGACCTCACTTACAAGTCAAACTAAAATCACGCCTTAAACGTGATAGGATTAAATGGAAGACGTCCGAGGATTTCAGTAACTGGGGTGGGGATATACGGAAAATAGAAGTTTATTTCTGACCAGGTAACAGGCACTTGTCTTTTCTTCACAAAAAAAAAAAATTAATGTATATTATTCCGTTGGTATATGGATGAGGTGTAAGGAGGTGGAGATACCACTTGAGGCAATAAGTATACCTCCAGGACAAAATGACAAGCGAGGACACAGCCATCAAAGGCAAAAAAAGCCCTCCCAGTTTAACGAATACCAAAAATTTTAATATACAGATTACTAATCGTAAATATTTATTTTCTTTTTTTATTTGATTTTTTTAACTGAGGGTTTATATATTAATGTTTTGGACCAATAATTAAAGTGAATTTTTTTTTTTTTTTTATATTGTGAAATACTCGTTCTTTTGTGCGCTGTACATATAACTTCGGTTCATACAGCTCATTTTTTCCGTTGATTCGACATTTCTTTGTAGGTTGAGAAATCACACCCTTCATAAAAAATGGTTCCGGTAGCATTCATCTTTTATTAAATTATTCAAAAGTAATTATAACGAGGGTGGATTTATAATGTTTTCATCGTATTTACAAAATTTGGCAGTCCAAGTGAACAGCACATGTTTTTTGGAATGGAAAACATTCATTCTGAAACGTATAAATGCAAACCTAAATTACCGAAATTTGACAAACTAACAAATAATTTCAATAGTTTCGTATTATCATCAGATTTGCTACCCGACGTGACTAATTAAGAACGAGAAAAACCAGTTCCTCCCACTCGAGGACAATTTTTTTCAACTCGGCCACGTTTATTTAATTCGGCAACTTTTCAGTAAGAAGCGCAAGTACGCAATTGACAAGAGCGGATTTTCTGCTGCTGCCACTCGCCATTTTTATGGTTTCTTCACGAAAATTATGTACGTCGAATACGGAGGCATTCTTCGAATTTCCGAACATGAATTAGGACAGAATAATCGAGCAGAGCCTACTTTTTGCACAGCGTAGGTACGTACATCAACCAGTGTGATGAAATCGACTTTTTGGTTTGCAGTCCAGATAGGTACGCGTCTTTCTATTGATATTCTTTCGACCAGATAGGCCTATATACCATCGAAAGTGCGGGCCTAGCGTCGGGCGTTGCGAATTACTCGCGAACAATCGCCAAAGTATATGCCGTGCAAATATCGATAAGAAATTGTAATTTACGCGCATCACATTTTCACACACAATTTATGATAGGCCTGTACGTAGCCATCGTATATAACTTCAACGGCCGTAGTATCGAAATAAAAAAAAAATAAAAAAATGATTTTGTGTCGTGTCGTGCCAATAGACATATTTAATATGGACTCGCCATCGAAATGAAGACGACGCTGTGTTCGTGTAAATGACTGTAGACGATGTGCTCGTGAGTGAGCAGTTTGAATCTTTGAAAACATCGTCAAGATAGGTGTACCTATAGGTAGTGAGGCTACCTGTACTCTTTTTAATGTCATCACGAAAGAATTTCAAGGCCAGTATATTAGTCTACGAGCGGTTCGTCTGGAAGGGGGCCAGGAAAGGTACCATTGTGAAAAAAATGAAATAAAGGAGGGAAAAAATACAACAATCGGTTCTCAATGTAAAAGTTCCTCTCACCGTACCTTCGATGCAATAAAATGAACGAGAAGAAGAAATGGTAGGTAGGTATAGGTATTAACGCAGAGACAGAAAGAGAGAACGAGAGGCAGCGATACGAAGTGTGACGGTGACAAACCGAGAGAGAAAAGTAAACTATAGATGGCTTTCTTCTTTCCAACAATAACGAGGTGGTGTATGTGTAGAATGTAAAGAAATTAGTGAAATTCTGTCATGTACGCGCAAACGAACGGAATTTTTTCGCTTTTCCACGCACAATGCTGGCCTATAAGCACGATGACAATGATCGAAAAATTTGAAACCAAATCGCTGCCTCCGGCGCGTTTTGACGGTAGTGTTCTATCTTCGAAACCAAGATCATCTTTAAGATAGATCGAGCCCAACAATGTGCCGTCTGCCTTTGAAAAATTCTTTCATCTGAGATCATATAGGTACGTACCTATAATACAATATACAATATAGTATGTACAAGGTGCTTCACCATCAAACAATGATGTAAATTATTTATCGATTTAATCATCGATTATTTGCTTCCGATTAATCCCATCGATTTTTAAATTTAAAAAAAAAAAAAAAAATCGAAGAAAATAACTGGCTTCAAAATTGCTTTTGGAGAATTAATAATTAGAAGAACAAAATCGATTGAAAAAAATGGAAAGGCAAAAATTCAGAAGAACCAACGTAAAATAATCGATTATTCAATAAAATCGAATAATAATCGTCTTTATCATCACCATCAATTTTAATTGATTTTTGTCCAATCAGTATTCACGTCACATTCGAAAATAATTAAAAATAATTGATTAATCGAAATAATTGATGAGGCAAAAAATAAATTATTGATAATAGATTATTCTTCAATAATCGACATCACTCCCTCGAATTATAAATATTTAATAAGTATATTATGACTTGTACGATGACGAGTAGACAGTCACAAGAAAATTTTTGGCCTATAACTCAAATTGAAGGTGCTATGGTCGGGGATGTAACCGACAAATACGGGACAAAGGACTTTTCACCTCTTTTCCAAAATTGCTTTTCAGGTGAATGGAGACTTGGAGAAGCTGTTCAATTGATGCTGGAAGTAGATTCAAGTTGAGAGCTAAATGTAGTATTTTCCATAAATTTAAAAAAAAACAAGCAACATTGCTCTGGACGATATGGCAACAGGGTTTTTGCTTTATTTTTATATGATTTTTTTTTCTTTCTTTTTTTTTAAAGGTTTGTTTTACTTGTCTTGAAAAATGACCCTAGGGTGACGTCATTAACGTCAACTATGAATAAAAATTGGAAATAAAAAAATACAAATAATCGATAAATTTTTGGAAGTATTTTCAAAAAGAAGACAACTGTTGAAAGGAAGCGATATAGCTATATATTTTATTTAATAATACTTAATGACGACGAAACAGTTGAAATTGAAACATTATTATCAATTGTCACATTTTCCATAAATTTATCCCAAAATTAGAATCAAAAGAATAAATGGTCGCAGATAACGTCATGTAAATCGATGAAAATTTTATTCTCATTTTTTTACATTTGAAAAAAAAAAGACACAGAACACAGGCTGAAAAAAATGAAGAAGGAAAATAAGAAAAATAACGATTTTAATAGGTCTTTCGCTTGCAATAACCTAAAAACACAAAAATCCATATACAGTAGAAATCACTACAGCAAACTGTCGGCCACAACACACAATGCCTAATCCTGGTAGAACTCCATGTACTTCTATGTTGAGGAGAATTGGCTAAAACAAATCCGGTTACTACAAACAGATTATGATGCCACGTGAAGACAAGACATTAGCTAAGACAAATTCATTCACCAGTTCTTTCCTAATTTCTTTCACACAACAAATCACTTTTTCCGTACAATCCCAATATTCTTTCAGTGTGGTCACTTTTGTGCTTCAAAAAATAGCATACAGTTGCATTTTAATGACCAATGAGAGTATAAATTAATGTCCTTACATGTATTGTTAATGATCAGTAGGTACTGATCAATTTATAACCACCATTATTTTATATAGGCTCAAATATCAACTGCAACCGGGTTACAGCAATCTGGCAATCTGTTTGTTAGTCCTTTGGAATTCGTTGAAGCCAATTTCTACTAAAGATAGTCGTCTCAATTTGAAATCCTCTCGACAATTCATTACATTTTACTTTCTTTCGAAGAAATTAAATTCAGTCAAATTCGAGATAGACGATGGAGAGTAACGAAAAGTTTTGGAATCTATTTCTAAGCACTACAGGCATATTTTCGGTGCATCGACAGTAACTTTTTTAGGGGGGGGGGGAGAAAAACAAAAACTACCAAATGAAATTTTAAAATTTCCAACAGCTAACAAAAAAATAGAAGTCATTAACTGGCATGATTTTTCAATCAATATAGTATAAAATTGCCGATTTTTCCTACTTCAAAATTTCCAACTTCAATAAAATTTTGAAATTTCCTAAAAAAAAGTCATAAAATTTCACGTTTTGCCAAACTATACACGTAACTAATCAATTTCTCCAACTTTAAAAAATATTTTGGGGAGAACCTTCCCCCATCTCCCCTAAGCTACTTCCCTTAGCAGTACGATTATCATGCAGCGAACGGAGCGAATTTTCTTCTATAAATGGAAAAGCAAATTAGAACCAACTATCTATCGAAGAATGTGAAACATAAAAGTAAATTACCACTGGCTTAGATGCGTTACAATATTGAAAAGTCGAATTTAGATGGTCAATCGGCTCAAAAATAAAATTATTCAGAAATTAGTAGAATTAGACTTTTCAATCATTAATCGAATCATCTTATCAGAATTTATGTTAAATAAGCATTATTACCACCGCAGTGCTTTTATTACCATTTGAGGGTTAACTTGGTACGGGCACTAAAAATTTTGGAACGCACGTTAAACGATGAGCAAAAGCAAAATCAACATCAACATTAACATCATGGTAGTCTTGGTTTTGCACCATCAGTCTAGGTTTAGCATCAGTACACTTTGACTTTGTCTTGCACAGTTGGCCTTGGCCTTTGCCCTTGGTTTTGTTCTTGCAATGAGTGCTAGACCAAGACAAATTTTCTCTATCGCTAGACACATCTAGCCGCAATTAGTGGCATCTTCCAACCTTTTAGGAAAAATCTTATCCAAAATTCCAATAAAGGAATTGAAGAAAAAAAACATCAATACCTATATGGCAGGAAATATACGCCGATTATTTATTGTTGATCATTTTCGATGAAAAAATGAATTCATAACTATAGCTTGGTATTCCAAATAAACTGTACAGTCCTACGCACATAAAACACTGCCCAGTAAATAAGACGAATATTAAGTAAACAATGCAGAGATAATTCTAACAGAAATAAGGACATTTCTGACACGGTATCACATTTTTGACTCCCGCTGTTCCGGCTCCTCTTAACTTCAAACATTTTAACAGCGCACAAAGAAATTTTTGTGTAAACTGCGGGGTATCATTTGAGAAAATATTGTGTTATATAAATAAAAACATAGTTAATTCGCTAAATTCTTAAGAAAAAAAACATACAAATGATACACCAGAAAATAATTTAACTGAAGCGAGAGAGCGAGACTTCCTTATGTACCCATTTTTAGAACAATTTTTATGATGACGCAATTTCTCATAGATGGCCGAACCAAAAATTACCAAAATTCTCAAATAACTGTTTCAAGTTGAGACCGATGTCGTGACGTAGCCTGATTTTTTAAATTCGACGTTCCCAAAAAAAAAATTCTGTTCTTCTAACGGGATTTGAACCGCCATCGAACGATATCGTTTTAGATACTCGGAAAAGTCAGTTTTTTCAGTTCAGGTTCCAAATTTTGGTAGGCACGGGGTTAGGATATTCTTTTCTTAAAAATTGAGTGATACATCGTCTGTTACGTTTTTTGAGGCGTTGAGTTAAAATTTCAGCTCATTTTTAGATTAAACCACTCATTGTGGGCCCCTGTGACTCCCTCCAAAATAGGATGATTTTGTTTTCAAAAATCAAGTGATACATCGTCAATTACGTTTTTTGAGGCCCCAAATTCAAATTTTCAGTTCATTTTTAGATGAAACTATTCATTGGGCCCCCTATGACCCCAGAATGCCGTTACGATAATTTCTTTAAAAAGTGAATGGTACATCGTCAGTTACGATTTTTGAGGCACCGCGTTCCAATTTACACTTAATTTTCAGATTGAACCCCTCAATTTGCCCCCCGTGACCCAAAAAAGATTGATTAGGAAAAATGTTTTAAAACACAAAAACTACGTTTCCAGGTATTCATTACTTATTCAACGAAATATTTTGATTAAAAAAAAGTATAATATGCTCTACTAAGTTCCTATCAACGTGGTGGGCAGTCCATTGCTTTAATTTGTTTAAGTGCTCTCATCTCTGAGAAAATTGGATAGAGTCTGGAGGTCTAAACCTCCTCTTTAGCACCAAAAAAAAGTTTAACCCTGAAAAATAGAGTGTTCGGTGTACAGAGTATTAAATTAATATAATGGAGAACGCACGCGAAACGAAAAGTGGCACCACTCCTACGATGAAATAACTCCACTCCTACGCAATTTTATAACAAATGTTTAATCTCATTTTTAACTACGTAGGTAATTCGCGTTTGTTGTGATTTCTGAATTTGTAATTACCAGTATTTAGGTATTTATACATTTAATTCAATTATTTGAGAAAAAAAATTTCTCATTATAACCAATACGGGTGAACAAATTTGAATTTGGTACCGTAGGAGAGGGGACTGTAGTTACAAAAGTGGTGCCGTTTCTCGTAACTAGTGATGCAAATATTGTATTGAAAATATCGTTATCTATCGGTACTTTTTTTCTCAAAAATATCTGATATGATTTTTCCAACTATCGGATAATTACGAAAATCTATCAATATTTTCGCAGGAAAAACGATATTATTTCGATAAATTTATAAACAAAAAAATTACATTTTTTTTTTTGATTTTCTAATTGCATGACTTTTGGTAGCCTGAAAGTAGTGGTTTTTATTTTATTGGTGTCTTGGGTGCCTGGTACCTTGGCATCAACGCATTGCAAAAGACAAATAGAAGGGTAAATGCACAGAATGCAATGGGAAAGAAAACATTAGAGTCCAGATACATTGCATTGGTGCCTCTAAATATTCTCTTTTGCATTACTTACGTCAATGCCTTGGTGCCTAGTACTTAAGCACCAATGCATAGCAAAAAAGAACATTGGAAGCACTGATGCACGGCATTGATAGTTGAATATAAAGTGTAATTTCATCTTGACATCGTTCGAATATAGTAAACGCACCTTAGAGCCCATAATATAATTCAGTATAAGAATGTGCTGGGTGTAGCTGGTAGCCTGATGTAAGCATTTTTTGTTTATACTTTATTTTATTTTCGTCTCTTTTTCATTCGTGATGAAATGAATTTCGATAATTTCGATAAAAGTGTGATACATAACAAATAATTACGTGAAAGAAATGAATAATCAAAAATTTGCGACTGGTTTCATTGAAATAAAATAAAATAGATTAAAAAAATTAAAATAACGATATTATCTATAGATAGATACTTAAAAGTGTAATATCGATATTTTGGAGTACGGTGATATGACGATATTATCAGTATCTTCAATCACTACTCGTAACTGCCTTCAGATTAGCGTGCATCCTTTAATACCTACATTTAAACTTTGTGGTCCGCTGGTGAAAGTAGTGATACTGTACATTTGGAAATATTATAGACCATTTCCTTACGATCGAGCTATCTACATCCTCGTATCTCGGCCTATGTCATGTCCCATAAAATATTTGAGGTTAAACGCGAAATACCCTGTACGAAGAACGGCGAACTTTAGGTTTTCTCTGTTTTTTTCGTTGGCCGGTCAGTCCAACTAGAAACCTACATTTCACATGTCCGAGGACAGAACGTGAGATAACGCCTGGCACGACACTCTTCGCATAAAATGGAAACAAAAATAAAATAATACTAATAAAAAAGAAAGAAAAAAAAGGCCATTGCGGAAACCTGGCGATTTGCAATGGCTGACATGTAGCGCTAATTATGAAGCAAGTGGCTAAGCGAAACGAAACGTGCTAAATGAGTTTTGTAACCGAAGGAGAAAAAGGTGAAAACAAAAAAAAAAACACACATAAGAAAGAAGCTGGAAAGAAGGTGAGAAGAAGAAGAAGAAGAAGAAGAAGAAGAAAATTGTTGTCCACCAATATGGCAGGTTTAAAATACTGTGAAAAGGTACCTAATGCGGGTAATAAACGACCGAAGAAGATACAGCAGCGATGTGGACTACAAAAATTTGCCACGTATTTAAGGAAGGCCTTATGGTTGACTGCTCTAACCGTGGCTTTTGGCGAAAAAACCATAATTAGGGTAGTAAACGTCGACGCGCTGTTCCATCGAGTCTCACCCTATTTAAGCTAATCCCAGCAATTTAGGTATATAGACGTATAGATACAATACCAGCCAATTGAAATACGAATGTAATAAGGCGACGAACGTTGTATTCTTAGTATGGTCAGTAATTTGTTTGAGGATTTCTTGGAATACCGCTTCAATAAATGGCTATCCACCTACCAAAACCGAGAATTGTTATAGAAAAGAAAAAAAAAAAGAAAAAGAAAAAAAAAGGAAAGATTATTCAACTAGAACAATGTGATTTATAGGTAGGGTAGCGGTGGGTGGAGGGGAGCCGTAAGGAACAATCGTATTTCTTGACAAATTTTGCAGCATTCGTCTTTTATCGAAGAATCGAAGAAAATTGTACGGCAGTATTTGCAGTTGGACAGAAAGTGGGACTATTTCATCGATTGCTGAAGAATCTGCGACCACATCGCTGTCGGAGCAATTGAAGTCTCTTTCTCCGGTACAGTAGGGAATAATTGCAATATTTCAGTAAAAATTGATCGAGTTGGATGGTTAAAACGTAATTTTGCAACGAATAGATCAAAGCCGTATTCTCAGAGAGCAATTATAGGGTATGCTTGAGCCGCACAGAATGGCATAAAAAGCCACAAATTACTTTTGAGAATTTTGAAAAAGTTTGTGATTGAATTTTCACAAATTTTTGACATTACAAGTTCCATCGAACCATCTTACTAGATAATCGTCGGTGCGGTGCGAACAACCAGGTCAGCGAAGGGTAGAAAATAGCTAAGTATGTAATCCAAATGTTTTACGAAGATGGACTTAATCATCAATAGGAATTGGGAGCGAGCTGTTTTTTTTTTCCTTTTTTTTTTTTTACTGCAACCATTGAATCCCTTTCTTCGGCCATCACTGCCATGAAAAATTAGACGTGAAATATTAATCTCGAGTAAATCTTGTAACTGCGTAAAACTATATTTAGGCATGTCGAAAGAAATTTAAAATCTTGCCAAACCAGAAATTCTCAAATGCCTGCTTTGCAACCAAAGGCTCTTCGAGAGGGGCGTGTCTTATCCCCACGTTTGATTTTAATTGGCGAAATCCTGCTGATATGGTATTCGACATCAGTTTTGAAATTTGTAACTTAAATCAAACTTAAAGCAAGTGCCTAAATGTTTTCTATTAACCTTTTTTTTTTAATTGGGAATTTCAGCCCACTTGGCTAAACTGCTTCGAAAAACCACTGTTTCAAACATGCAAATTGTAGGTGAAGTCGCTACTCTCTACTTTACTCGGCATTTTTATTTTATGAATTTCGTCAATTTCTTCTCTTGCAACATCAGAACACAAATTTGTTTACATGTAATATAACGAACCTTCCAAGGGTGACAACCTATACTTTCAAAGGCAAAAGCAAAATAGGTGATCTGGAACAGTATATCCCCATGTACACATACTGATGTTACTCTCGTGGCATACATGAAGGTATACGTAAATTAACTCATATTTTTCAGCGGTTTAAAGCATAACATTTTTGTTCAACTAAATGTCGAAAAAAAAAAAAATTCTCGTCTCTAATATTTTGACCTTTGTGTATAATTAGCATAAAATTTCAAGTAAAGTGGTCAAAAAACGTGTACTCCTCTTCTTCTTTTTTCTCAAGTAAATTACATTTTTTCTACCTCATTAACACAAATTTCTTGTTAAAATTTACAGGCTAAGTTTAGTCCAAAAGTTTAGGGAGGGGGCACGTCTAAGGTAATAAAAAATTTTCAAGACTGTTATAAACAAGACTGAAAGATCTAGATATTTCGCATTTCTCTATTTGGTGGGAAAGACAAATTTCATGTCACAGAGTATTAACCCCATTAGCTCATCGGGTATCGTTTCTCACTCCTTAAACGAGCCAAAAATAAAGTGAATAACCTCGCCACTCCTTCATTACGAACTCATATTATTTCTACCGGTTTAAACTTGTCACATTTCACGTATTGGATGCTAATTAATTATGTTAGTAATTAATTTTTCGTACCTACATAGGCTTAAGTGTTTCATTCCTTTTTACTGACTAGGCAACCCTTCGTAAATATATTCACTACCCTCAGCTCGAGAAACGATCCCCTCAACCCCATGGGTAACTCCATACCAGTTAAACTTCGCAATAAATTAATGAAAAAGAGTATCTATTACGTTTTTTTTTTTGTGTGTTTTTTTCACAGAGATATTAAACGAGGAAACAGAATTCTAATCATATCACCTTATCAACGAGGATAAGAAGAAAAAATTATTTCACTATTCTAAATATTAGACCATTTCTCGGTTACTTCGTGCTTGGTTCTGGTCCTCTGTGGACGATTAAATTCATATCTAAGGTGGTTAAAACTCGTAGCCCCCTCCCAAGGTCTACACACGAAAATTCATCAAAATACCTCGACGAAAAAATTTTATAAATTGTCGAAATTTTCGAATCCAAAAATAGTATTCTTTCGCAGCAGTTAAACGGCACTTCGACGATGAATCTCAACACGCAAATCCATCCGCCAAAAGTACAAAAGTCCGAATTTATGGTCAAAAATAATTTTTACTAACCAAAATGAAAACACATCAACAAAACGTACCTGGTACTTTTTAATATTGCTCAGCTGCTCCTCTGTAGGCTCTTTCGATGCGATGGAAATGTTGTTATTGTTCACCGTCGTCGATATAAATCTGGGTGGCGATATAATTTTTTGAGCAGTTCCAAACGTGTTAACCTGAGCCTGTAGGTGGAGAATTAGAAAATTTCGAAAATTACATTAATTCGCGTTTATTTTTATGTATTTTTTTAAAACTAGTTCTGCCTAACTAAAAACCATTCGATTATATGTATGAAGTATCAACGCAATAGGACAATGGCAAACAGGAAGCGAATGAAATAAAACTTGGTTGTTAGATGGGCGTAGGTTATTCGTTAACTCGTTCACTTCGCACTTCTTTTCATACGATAATTAGCTGCTTTCGATAAACCACGGGGGGGGGGAGCAAAGTCGAATTAATAGCCGAATAGCATCGCAGATAACAATAATTAAGGTACCTAACTAAGGTAAATATACGATTGATGAGATGCATTTCACATTTAGCCACCCGCAAAAAACCATTATAGTTTTCAAACATCCACTTAATAAAAGCCTATATAGGTATAACCATTAAAAAAGACATAAAACGTAATTCAAAAGACTTTATTTATGGAAATTTTTTTTTCTTTCCTATTTGCTTCCCAATTAGATTTTAGGGAAATAGAAAAACTTTTCACGAATTCTTCATTACGGTGTGTAGACGCTATTATCACACGGAGGCACACCTTGAAAATGAGGTCAAATCGAAATTAATGATCGCAATGAGGATGGCACAACAGAAGTATACTCGAGTGCTATTGTAATGTGATTAGTGTTCGATTAATTTTCGACACCCTGCCTATGATTAGGGCAGAGTAATTTCGACTTTCCGGTTCTAATTGAAGGGCAAATCTTACACTATACGCACCACAGCTGATGATCATCACGAAATACCATACCTGCTAATCAAGTAATTTTTCTACAGACCAGAGACGGATACAGCCTTTACGAAAGGAAGGGGAACATTCGGTAAGAGATAATGTGAGCCTGAGGAGGATATCGAGTTTTGTGTTAGAACAACTTAATGCATTACAGCGGAGTTATGAAATGGGAAGGTTATTTATCTTTCTGTCTGTTTCTATTTAGTTTTTTTGGAGGGAGAGAGGAAGGGAGGGATGATCGCCCTCTTCATCCCTTTTGTAACAACCGACACCACACATCTAAAAACTGGATTAGATTATTGGGCTCCATAAATAAAGGTGCGTACACATTTACATCATTTTGATGTACCTGTCATCAACGACAGGCACAGGTGATACAGCTTTCATTTTGGTGAGGCGTTATCTATGATCATATCGTATCTTCAGTGTGTTCCAAATCCTGTTCCCAATTTGATACGCTCTTTCTTTTGAAGATGTCTCAAGTTGAAAAATAATAATAAGTTAAGTAAAAATGAATTTTTAATAATACGCTTTTATTATGTGTGAAACGAAAGTATGAATCCAAGCCCACAAACACACAAACGCAAACACCCATTCACAGTAGGGTGATTTCAGTGCTAAAAAAACAAACATGGTGGTCGTTCTCAGTACCACATTTGTTTTTGATCCAATTAATCAATTAAGTCTACACATTCAAATCCACTAAACAAAGCGATGAATGAAGAAAAGTAGTAGGTTAAATAAAATTGTATGAAAATAAAATACAGGTATGATTAGGAATAATACACACATTTGTATCATCTAGTTCCGTATCCTTTCTTTGATGTGACAGCAGATGACAGACATTGTCTAGGAAAGGGTCATATTGTCCCATCTTATGATTTTTTTATACCTTACGAAATTACAGCGGTCATGCACATTGGTACAGTATGATGATACAGAATAGAAAAATGATACAAATGTGCATACGCCATAAAAGGACATTGCTATGTTTACTATCAATGCAAAATTAATTAATGCACTCATTCATGTACCTACTAATAAATAATAGGCAATTTGAAAATACATATCTTCCACCAATTATACACTCCAACAAATTATTAATATTAGGGGACCGCACTTTAATATTTTTGTCAAACATCGTTTCTCTTACAGCAACAGGTTTTATTTCCTTTCTCTTCTGTTTTCAAAATAATAACGTTTTCTCAACTCATACACCAAAAAAAGGATATTATTGAACTGATTTTGCTTAGCAAAGTTCCAGATTTCCAAATTGATTCGGAACAATTGAAAAAAATTTTTCTCCACTCATTGACCAAAAAGAGGTTATTATTAAATCGATTTTGATTAGCTAAATACGAGATTTCCAAAATAGTTTGGAACATCAAAAACAGTGTAAAAATTAGTTTTTTCTCAACTGTTAGTCGTTTAGTTCTTCACAGCACCGTTCACACATATGCAAGTTACAAAATGTCACAATTAAAAAGGGCCATTTCACATGGTAATGCTTACACAAACAACCTAGTTCACTTCTCGATAATATTTAATTATATCTAAAATTCTATTCATGAACGAAGTTTACCTGTTTAATTGAATAAATAATAACCTCTTTTTGGCGGATTTGTAGAAAAAAATATCGCACTCAACTAGTTAGCCACTCTGATAATCACTCATTTTGCTAACTAGAGTTTTTTGTTTCTCTTCACTGAAAAAAATTTAATTTCTTTACGCACCATTTACATGTAGCTAAGTGTTGCAATGTCAGCATAAAAAGGGGCTGTTTTACATCGTAATCCCCGACCCCATAAACAAAATATTATTTCACCTCTCTATAATTATTTATGTCATTTGATAAAATTCTGTTAATTAAAGGCATCGACATATCAATCGAATAAATAATAACTTCTGTTTGATGGATTTGTAGAAAAAAAAAAATCATACTCAACAAGTTAGCCACTCATGATAATCGACTCATTTTGCTAACTAATTGAATAAAATACTATTTCCTAATACTGAGACAACACAGAACACATATTCGGTATTTACCTATGTTTGGTGTTTTGTCACAGAAATTCTCTGGGCAAATACACAAATATGAGGTCACACTCGACAATAAATGACATGCACACTGCAGTGGTGTATGACATTTGGAGTGCCTTACAGCAAACATAACCTCAATGCCCCCAGAAGGTTTTAAACATGGGATAGCGCGTTAAAAAAAAGTCCTGAAAATGGTATTATGAAACTAAGTGAAAACACAATGATAACAGCGATTGATAAGAGTTATTTTAAAGTTATTTCAATTGTTTTTTCAAATACGGAGTACCGGAAAGTATTGTACTTATGCAGAAAACCTTCGGTGAGCAAAGTCTAAGCTGCTGAGCATGAACTCTGTGAGGTATTCTTTTTGCTCTGCAGTCACTCTCTTACCTCTCACACGTCTGTAAATATTACAGAGATATTGGAAATAATATGTTATTTATATCAGCAACAAGTTATATACATATTTTCAATTAAATACTTTTCCTCTTCCATTTTAAGCTTTAAATAATATAATTCAAACTTTTCACTTAAAATCAATCAAAAATATTTTACAACTCTTTGAAAAACTTTGAACAAAATCTACAAAATATCACTTTACCACCTTAACGCCTGCTTGGAAGGTGGCGTTAACTTTATCACTTTAACCCGCCTCTTTTTCATTTCACCACGTTATCATTTTTTCATAATACGATGATAGGAATTTTAACACTTTATCACCGCAGTGTTAACGTGATAAAAGTTTCATAATAGGTCTCCAGAAATTCATTTGCTAATTTATCTTTTCACCCTCTTAGGCAAGCACCTTGTAGGGGTCATTCCACTTGCTCCACATTCTTCACTTGCTCCACTATCTCCAATCACTGCACAGTTGCTACTAATACTGAGCACAGATGAGAAGTTTGACTCAACCGTGTAAGTCAACTTATAGCGAGTCGGTGCATGTCCAGCCCCATTCATAGTTATACGAATTAATATACAATCAAGTTCGCAAGACTTACTGGCTTCGGTTTTGGTGGAGGATATCGCGGCGGAGTCTTATTTCTGGCAATGAACGAGTCCGGCACGTCAACTGGAAGCTCTCTGTGAGGTCCATTATCGATGTCCTCTTGTAATTCACGATGAGGGCCGTTATCCACCGCCGCCATCACCATCATCATCCTGCCGTACGGATCAGTCGGTAAAATATTCTTCTCGTCGTTCTCTGAGTAATCTCCAGAACCGTCTCTGACGAACGAATCGCCTTTGTGATCCCTAAGCAATAAAAATTCAAAAAAAAAAAAAAGCATTCATTAATGACACGTTCAACAATGGCCTAAATGGCATATTATACACAGGAGTATAGCTACGGACAGGGTCATGTTAGTGGGCGAATGGAGGGGCGGTTGTCTCACCAACATTAGCCAAGCTTTAATTAAAATTAACCTGCTGTTTCAAAAACTGAAGACTGTTTTTTTTTTTTTGTTTGTTCACAAAATAACAAATGCGTTGACATTTTTGGATTTTGTTTCGTCAAAATTACCTTTTTACCGACTGCGCATGGAGGAGGTTATATGTTTGGTATGTCTATCTCCGGAACTAACGGAATTTCGATTGTTCAGAACGAGTGTTTTATTTTATAGATTTTAATAAAGGCAGGCTTAAAATGTTCCTGACCATCCAGAGAATGTTACAGGCTATTCAGATTTGAAAATTAAACGATCAGAAGGGTGTACTTGATAAAAATGAGAATTTAAAGTTTGAAAAAATTATTGTCATAAATTTTGGCATAGCCACCAATAAGAGCTTCTTATTCAGAATAACGAACTTTTTTTCTTTTTTTTTTTAATAAAATTTATTCCTATGTTGTGAAAATTGATCGGTAAGCCCCCCTCCCCTTCGAAAACATCGCTTTGAGCTGCTCTTACCTATAGACTCATTATTTGTAGAGTAACCGAGTAGGAAAGCCAAAGGAGTAAGGCCGGTTTCAAGTGGGGTATTTGGGATATAATCCTTCCCTCCGGAGTCAAAAAAAAAAAAAATTAATTTAAAACGCAGTTATTCGGTTTATGAAATATGTAAAAATTGTTAATAAACCACCATGAAAATACGTGAATATTATAAAATGTGATTCGATCCTCCCACCCACACCCAGGAAGAAATTCTGAAACCGGGCTTGCAAAGGAGGTAAGTATCAAGGAGGCTAAAACTAAGATTTTCGTATCTGTCGAGTGTATTGTTAAGGAAAATGCGCTATAGTTGACTGAGTTGATATTTATTCATATCACTAGCAGGAAATGACTATAAAAGACGCAGTATTTCCTCCTCATAACCTATTACCCAGACGAAAGCATTTCTCGTCAATATCTCACGGATGATTATTGGACCCTCAGCTCCAATGGCTTTTCTATTTTCCCACTAGTAGGTAATATTAAAAATTTACAATAAAGTTGAAAGCTAAAATGGTAGGCCACAACTGAAGAATCCGAAGAACAAACAGCAAAAAACTTCAAAAAACATCGAATAGCGATTTTTGATTGGACCAAATATTTGAACCAATTACGCCAACACAATAAAATTATCGACATTTCTCTGGAAGTACCTATAGAATTTCTTTCGAGAGTGTTTTTTTCAAATTCTACATGCACCTAGACCTACCGTACAAAGTAATCCTGTGCCAGCGATTGAATCTGATTCGGTTAAAAAGTAGACAGGAAGTAGAAAACAATTTATTAAAACTTTTTTTTTCTTTTAATTATTCATTCGTTTCCTCCTTCAACATTATTATACGTATGGATGGTGACCTCGAAACGTGTCTCAGTCGGGTTTCCCACGCTCGAAATTCACTTTCAGTAAACCTTCGCGAGTCTTGATGACATATTCTGTCACGTATAAATTATAATTAGCCAAATTCCATTAACAACAATGTCAAGGCGAAAGACATGCACATCACTGAAAATGAAATTAATTTTTTTGCAAAATGCGTTGCTGGTAGGTTGGTAGACATAAACCAGAGCTGGACGAAATCGCAGCCAATGAGTGACGTGCGCCGTATAGGTACCTATACTTACGTACACGCAGCGAGTAAGGTAAAAAAAAAATTGTATTTAGTTTATTTACACAATTTTTAACCAAAATATTGAACATTCGTTCGACGTGCCACCAACAACAGTACGTACCTCTACCTACATAATGAAACGAGCAAAAATTCAAAACAATTTTCATACTTTCAAGCTACGGTAGATACTTTCAATAATCTGTAGACGTAGGTACAGCAATTCGGTTTTCTTTTCTCCTTCGTACACCTTTTATGTAATACGTACCTACGGATTATGCGCATGACTATAACTCATATTGAATTTCGCCATTAAAGAAACCGAGAAAGAAAAGAGAAAAACAAAACTATAGCGCAGCAAGCCTCGCCAGAAAAAGTAGGTTAGAGAAAAAGAATTATGAATTTTGATGGTCACATTAATGGTCTATAAGTTTATATGCGTTAATGGTAGGTTATGATTGCACGAAATTTTTTAGCTACTGACAAAATATTAGACAATGTGAAATTTAAAAGCATTATTTTTTGAAATAAAAAATTAATTATGATCAGAAAGTATGGTAGATAATCATATAATTTCAAATAAAACCAAAGAAATATAGTACAGTTATGAAATAAAAAAAAAAAAACAGGAATATGTAGTTGATTTTTGTAAAAAGTTCATATGCAAATTAGAAAAAAAAAGAGGAAAATAAGCTTCACCGGAAGTACCGTCCGGTTATTCCGAATTTCGTGGCTATTGGTTCAAAATTAAGCATTTTATGGCTATAATGAAAAAATGGTAATACCGGAAGTACCAAAATCAATACGTCTGGTCCTTGGCTTAGTACAAATGTTAGTAACAAATTTGGTGATTATCGCATAAAAATTACGACTTGTACCGTGGGAACAAGATATTAAATTTTATATATATATATATATATATATATATAAGCTCAGAAATTGTACTGGAATGGTAAGACTGAATTCAGTTCGTTATTAGGATGGAAACAACGAAACATTTATAGGTGGCGCATGCGTCTTAAATTTTGTCAGAATAATTTTCGTGGTATTTTGTCTTAAAAAATTGGATTGTGCGTTTATTATAATGATACCAAGAATTTGAGTTATTGATGCCAAAATTTTCCTGAGGTCATGAAACAAAAAGCGTACCCACCCCCACTCTGGGGCCTAATACCCACCAAGCGTAATAAGTAGATTTTATAAAGAAAACCTACTTAAAAAACGTCTTATTTAATTACCTATATGTTCATTATAAACGAAATGATTCAGAAAACAAATAACACACGCTCGATAAAGAAAGGAAATAGCAAAAAGAAAACACACACCTTCAAGTCGGTGAGATTTCGAAAGATCGCATTGCGAAACGCAACCTCGGCAGAATTTCATGAGTTGAGGAATATAACTATCAACTTTCAGGGCTAATCACTAAAACGACCTCAAATACACAAACCAAAGAGAATATTTTGGTCTTATAGGTTCTCAAAATGTTGGCAACAACTTACTGACTTATCCGCAGCAGAAAGTTCTAAGAAAATAAAAGAAAAAAAAAATTTCGGACAGGAATATCATAAATAAAATACATAAGCCAGTAATTGTATTTTCATATTAGTTACGATAGTGAAGAAACAAAGAACACCACAGAAGATTCTGCTATGTCTTTTAACACAATTTTTAGTTTTCGTAGGATAATATCATGCAACTGTTTTGAAAGTAGCTGTGTTCGATATGGCGTAGGAGTGGTAGCCCTACCAGGACCTCAAAGAGGGGGGATAAAGGGTAACAAAAGTTCCGGGCTTTGGCTTTTTCAGAAGGCTCAAAAGGGCCAAAATTTTGAAATAAATAACAATTTTAATGTACCTAAATGTTTGAAGAGGAGGATTTTGGGTGTTAAATCCTTCAAGGCTCCTAAAAATCTCCAGAATGCATGTTCTAGACAACATATAAACCTAAGAAATTTTTTATATCTCTCGGCTTGCCAATTGATTTCTCAATTTGTAATCTCTCTTCCTAGAGGTAAATTCTGCATACGGCACCGAGAGAACCCTACATTTCTTTCTGATACCCGAGAGCAATATTTTCAGTTATGACTGAAAAAGTTCTGTTACAAGTTAGTTCTCCCAAGTTCTTACAGCGATATGCGAAAGGTTGCAATAAATCTTGTTTATTTACAAATAAGTTGTCTGAAAACTTTCATTTTTTTAGATTAATCTAGTAATAGACAGTTTTCTTCAATTTGCATGTTCTGCAAGACTTAAGCCATGGCAGGTAGGTCTATGGAATTATTATGAATTGGACTTTTCTTTGTTATACTCTGTAACGTATAAATTATGACAAACAATATTCGTCAACACTGTTTCAAATACCAAAAATATAGGTACTCGATGTTAACCTAAACATCCCATTACATTTTTTGTAAACAATATACAATTCACCCATCTGAAACATCACGAACATAGAAATCCTGTCGCCACTTTTAGCAACCTAAAAAACACCTGTCCCTCAATATTATTGCGAGTCAGCAAATCCCTATTGTAACAAATTCCTACCTCACTTAGTCTATCCACCATATTCAATAACGTACACCATGTACCCTGAATGGGTATATAAACTGTGACAACAATACAATCGATGTTCAGTTTAATTTCTAAATTATTACGTTTACTTACTGTATAGACACGTCTTGTCTAAATGGTTTATCCCAATATCTAAATTTATGTATGAAACTCTTAAAATTCTCAGTAAAAAATAATAATTGTGTTAAATATTTTAGTCACATTCAAAGTTAAGGTCTACAATAGTCTGTTGACAACCAAACCAATCTTTTAATATATAGGTGTTAACACTGAAAGTGGTTTTAAATTGGTACTTTACGACATCTTTTAGCCGTTACACACTCCCAGCAAAACACTGAGTTAAACGTGGATTCTGAAAATCGAATGTCTGACTCATCAACAGTTCTACTAATAACTAGTAGTTATTTGTTTCTAAATGCAAAACTTCAAATTAAAATAAATATTTTTTTTTTCATATTTTTTTATCTTTTTTTTTCCTGAATAAGAAAAACAAACTCTCCGAGGTATAGTAAAGAACAGCTTAATAATATTACTTACACCTTGAAAAAATGATACCATTCACATTCAATTTGCGTCTGGATCTCATTTGTTTGGTTTTAACTAGTGATGGGTAGTTCGTCCACAAGTTAGTTCTTTTGAACTAATCCTAGAAGTGAACTAATCGATCATTTAGTTCACTTCTAAATGAACTAGTTCATTAGTTCTTTTTTTTTGATAGTTCTTAGTTCTTTTCAGTCTACTATACTCGATCCGTTGATGGAACTGAAATTGAAGTAAGTAGCAGTCAATGAGTGAGTCAAACAATTAACCAATAGTTCTAGCATGAATTTATGAATACGAGTCGATCATAATATCATATAATAAATTAGTTGATTTAAATGATATGAGCCAATCATGAATCAGCTGATTGAAGTCTGAAGTGATCAAGTTGAAAAATTTACTGAACTACTGAACTAATTGAACTAGTTTACTTTGGTGAAGCAGACTCAATGAACTAAATCCGAAAAATAAACTAAAATTCCCATCTCTAGTTTTAACAATTTTTTTAATTATCACATGAAGCATGCAAAAATAAACATTCCGAATCAAGGCCAATTTTAAGGAAGGATAAAAAAACAAGGTTAATTTAAAACACAATTATTCTGTTTTTCAAAATTTTACATCCATGAAATATGTAAAAAATTGTTAACCCCTCCGAGAAAAATTTGTAAATATTATGAAATGTGATTAAGTTTCCTCCTAAGAAGAAATCCTGAAACCCAGCCTGTTCCAAACATGAAACAAGGAAAACACTAATGTCTGAATAAATTACAAACAGGTACATCGGGTTGAAGGAATTTCATCAATTTTAAAAAACAACAACAACAACAACAACATATCATTGCGTTATCGAGAGTAATTGAGAGTATACCATCACGACACAAAATACCCTTGAATAAAATTATTTTGGAGTCTTCTCGCACAATCATCGTAAATGGTCGTCTATACGTGGTTAGTTTCTCAGTGTCCTTTATAGGTATACTCCTAAGAATGGGTATTTTTTTTTTTTAACCTTTGTCAGAATGGTTTGGCACCCAAAAACTCCCCATTGTGGATATGACCCTAATCAGCATTATAAAAAATTTATGTTTAATTACTAGCTTTTAATTTAAAATTTTGAACAATTCAAGTGTAAAATCAATGTAAAAAATGAAAATTTAACATTTCTCCATTTATAAATTTTTAGAGGGGCTACAAAAAATCATCGCCTCGTTTGTTGGCCATGGGTCGAGTCACGGATTGAAGACCACTGTCACAGAGAGTTTTTCAT
Organism: Ericerus pela; assembly: GCA_011428145.1. Lineage (NCBI taxonomy): Eukaryota > Metazoa > Arthropoda > Insecta > Hemiptera > Coccidae > Ericerus > Ericerus pela. Next base: position 1,359,721 of record WOFM01000193.1, on the reverse strand, counting down.
CGAATTCTCTTGCGATTCACAGTCTCCTGATTCCAAAAATACCAATTTTATTTCACCTATTTTTGCATATTTTGGAATAAATGCATAGATATCTTCACATATTTCAGGACAAACACCCATTTTTACGACTTGTCATATTTATTCATGATAATATATTATACAATATGGTAAGGTCACAGCACCCATTTCTCCCTTTTGTATCGAAACGGAAGGACAAATTAACACAAAGGAGTTATCAATATAGAAAGGACTTAAGGTGCAGAATATCGGAATGCCACTAATGTCTAAAATTGGGGTTATGGTGCGAAAATATGAAAAAATTGAGTCATGGTGAGTCCAAACTAATTGCGCCACAACAGATAGCTGGACTGTTATAATTGCAAATAAAAAAAAAATTAAAGGCCGACCAACAACCAATTGCTGGCAAAATGATGAGTGCAGCAAGTTTTGGTATAAATGCATATATTTTGACACATTTTAGTGAAATTGCCATTTTTTTGACATATAAGTTATTGTGGAAAATAAATTTTTTTCAACATATTTAAGTGAAAATGCATCTTTCAAACATATTTTCCAATAAGAAATTTTTTTCCTTTTAAAATTTGACCAAAAAAAATCCCATTTAATTTTTTTTTTCAATTTTTATTTTATCTTTATTTTGTGAGATTTAAACTGTAACGCATATTTTCGTCTATTTTTAAATATGACGAACATATTCGTCTACACGTTTTTGAATACCAAAAATGCAGGTATTCATCATTAATAAAAACATCCTATTTTTCGAATATAGATATAACGTCTGTATATTCATGACCTAATTGTGCCTGTCCCTCGAGTATATTCGAGTCAGCACAACCCTATAATAACAAGCCCTTACCTCACTTAGCCTATCCATCACATAAACTAACATACCCCGAACAAGTATATAAATCCTCGATTTGAAGGAATAAACACACAGTACCTAGAGCCTCTCTTACAGAGCTACTAGTTACTGTCTTATTTAGGGGTTGTAATCTCAAATGTTAAACTTAGTTTATAGTGTTTAAAATATTATTTAATGTACTTGTGTCGTACAAATTATTATTTTATTAAAATTTTTAACTCAACCTTGTGTTTTAACTATTATTGAGTCTCTTAAATACGTTAAGGTCCACGATAGTTGTGGATGATAAATTGATTATGTAAATAATTGTAGAGGTATTAATGCTTGTCCAGTGTTAATTATCTCGTGCATGGTGTAACACTGAAAGTGGTTCTAATTGGGTATATTACAACCTCTTTTGGCCGTTACATAAATTAATTTTTTTTTACTCAATTTTTTCAATGATTAAGATGTATATCTTGATGCAGGCTAATTACATTTTTCGAATTTCAAGCGCATATTTCGACATACATTCTCTTTTTCTTTTTTTCTTTTTTTTTGCAAATATAGGCAAGCTTCACACAATAAATGCATATAAACGCATATTTTGAGCACTCGGGAAGATTATTTTACGATTATAAACATTTATAAAGCACTTGCCCTATTAATTATACGGCCATCGTAACTCGTCGGCCATTTCCCAGAGCCGGAAGGAAAATAACGATTTTCTTGCTTATATTTTAGTTTTATTTTTCTTTCATCGCGTGTTTTTTATTTATATTTTGCGCAGAAAAAAATTAACAGACGACAACAATGACGACAGTTGAATCTCGAGCAACGCAGTAAACACACACGTTTTGTATGGAGGGAAAACAACCGGAAAAATAAGACGGAGTACGTTCTGCAATCTGCATTTATGCGATAGAAACCTATACTCTGAAAACTATCGTCGAAATAAAGAAACGTTTACACACCCACTGGCGCAGGAGAAATGCACACCACGAAATTACGGTACAATAGCAACTAGCAACTTCGTTCACGTAAGAGCCACTCTCATCGACTGTGAACTTTTAACTTTTAGGCACGAAATATACTCGCATAGACAGCGAATAAAACGGACACGAGCGAAAGTAAATAAAAGGTAAATAATGAGGACACAATTTGGGTTTGGTATCTGGCGAAAAAATCGGTAGCCTATGCTTTCCTGCGTTTGAAGTGTAGGGCACTTTGCAATTCGTGTCGAACGAAACGAAGTAAAATGAATTTTTCGAATGCAAAGTAGAGATTATACGTCCACTGTGTACAAGATCATAATACCTGCACAATGATACCTATATGGTGTAAAATTGATAGTTGATCGTTATAATTACGAAATTTTTGCGAAAAAAAAAAAAAAATTAAATTATTTTACCTGTGAAATTCCGCGAGTAGGTAGGGTAAGGTAAGATACCTATGGGTAAATTTTGTACTTGGGTACTACAAACATTAAGAAGGGGGAAACATTCGGATGGTAATGGTTGAAAAACCAAGTTATGCTCGTTGATGAGATGTGTAATCCATTCGGGAAGTTAATCTTTAAAGCGAAACGAACCGATACGGTATTTAAACTGCATTTTTTTCAAGAGTACGATATATAGGGGATTTAGAAAAAAATATAATATAAACTAAATTTTTTTATTTTAAAATATCTTCAAATTAAAAAAAAAAAAAAAAATACTTAATATGACAAACGTAACTCGTATGCAAATTGGGTTGTTAGAAAAACGGTTTTATATTTTTTTGTTTTGCTCTTAACGGAAGCAATGAATAAACAAGTAGCTTATAAAACTTTAGTTCAACTATTTTTATTAAGTGAACGCAGGTTAAAATCAGCATCAGAATGGATTACAATTACAAAATGGTACATCCGTTATACTAGCCTCGGTATTTTTATTTTATGTATTATTTATTTATTAGGCTTGGACTACCTGGCCATTTTACCTAATTTTTCGCAGCGACTGAAGGATATTATTATGAAGTCTAAATGAGGGAAGGAGATAGTCAGAATTTGGTCGCCAATATAAGTGCGAATTTTTTAGTCTCATCCCGGAGCATCCAATAGAACCGAATCGACTATACCGCCATTTTGGATCGGTAGTATTGGTATTCGAAGAAGGTGAAATTTTTTGGCCTTTAGATACTTCCTAGAATTTCTGGTTGAATCGGACAAATTTGTGGTGGTACACGAGGATACCTAAATTTTGAATACACCATACCAACAAACTCACTAAAATTATCATCCTTCTAGAAGATGAATCGAGGGATGGCCGGTAGAAATTTTGTCTGTGAGAAGCATTGAATTTCAGTAAGTGACATGATGGTGCGATATGAGATGAAAATTTTTTTACACACACATGATCCAAAAGTGGTCAATAACATCACTGTTTTTAGGGCGCAAATTTGTTTTTATATACATATATTCATTGAACATCTGGGATGTAAAAACTTTTTTTATAATACATGATCAGAAAAGCAATGTTTACAATCGTATTTTTTGTGCAAAAAGCAACCCTCGTCATTCGTGAATTCATGCTAGCCTCAAAGTAAAGTAACTTCTCCTAATTTAGAATTATAATTTTTTAGAACCTGCAACATTCACAATAGAAAGCAGACTTCTTAACCACTACGCTACATAAGCTAGTTGAGAAGAGGCAGTCAGTATGATTGTATCTGTTTATTTGGATTATTTTTTTCTCATTAAAATTGCTTATTAATTATTTTGTTGCTTTCTGATCATTAATTATAAAAGATATCTTCCTCAACAAGGTTCAAAAGTGAGTTTACATGACTCAGAAATTGCTAACTCGCCACGCTCATCTTGCAAACTTGCCCTCGCATGTAATTCCTCACTTTCAAACCTTGGTATGTAATATACTATTACCTACCTAGGACAGTAAAAGAACTTTTATACCTCAATTTTTAACATATAAATCACTATATGTGCAGGTTCATGTCAAGTATGACAGTGACATCACATCTTATCAGTATTTTTGATTATTGATACTTGTTCTCCCAAACATGAAAATGATGTAGAAGTTTAAAAAGGTAATTAATTTTAAAATTTGGATAATTTGTTATGAAAAATATTGCTTGCAACTCGAATAGAAAGTGAGCTATTGACAGGGCCTGATGAGAGAAGGGGAAGGGGAATTTCCTGAACCTGGGATTTTTAGGAGCCTGGCAGTCTCAAAAAAAATGTATATATATAAAAATAGATAGATTTTTGTCGAAAATCTACTGAAAAACCTTCAAAAAAATTTGCTTCTCTAGTATTATACTACCACTCTAACAAATAAATTTTGGATACTGCACTGAATACAGACGTGTTTTGGAATTTTTGGGTGGCCCATAAATTTTTTCTCACCTGGGCCCAAATTTTCTCTTTATGGCCCTGACTATTACACGTCATGTGATTACAGCATTCACCTTTGGTTCACACTCCAAACTTTCACCTCAGTTTGCGACGCCCCAAAGGTAGTCATCATATTATGTTAAGTGAAAATAAAAAAGATCCACAATATTTGAAATGCCTATGGGAAAAACAAGACAGCCCAAGATCATAGATCTTTAGAATTAAGGTACCTTGGATTTAGGAATGGAAGGACATGCAAACTTAGTACCCCACATACCACTGTGAACATGAGGTCACATCATATTGACCCTACACAATTCCCCTTAAGTTATGTTACAAAGCCGCATAATTTGGTAGATGATCTTTTGACATATAGTAATAAGAAACACATGGTATTAATCGATGTTATATGACATAAGTCTTACTGTTCTTAAAGATATTGATTGTCCAATTCGATTTTGAAGTAATCATACTATGTGGTGGTGAAGAATACCGATTGTCACATCATTTCTTCACTTGGCATTTTTCAGATAGCAATCACATTATTTTGACAGTAGAGCGGATAATTTGAAGAAACACAAACTGATTTATACGAACTTTTTATTTTAATTTATTTTTTATTTTTTATTATAATAATGATGTGAGCGAAAATACATCTATTTTACTTTGCCGGTTCAAAACGGACTGACTTCCCCTTTCACATTTCCACTAGAAGTCGTACGATCTTTTTTATCTTTCAAATTATCGGGGAAGTCCATTAATGACCACGTATTCGTTGAGCTCCATATCTACATTCAACAGTTTATTTTATTCTAATGATTGATGGTTGAGTGTAGGAAAACGTATATATAATCATATGGAAAAGAGATTAACATATACGGAGCTCAACCATTTATCGTATTTTTATTTTATTAATTGATTTTTTGTTTCTACGTGAGAAAGTTCCTCACAAGTTTATAATAGGTAGCTCATATTTTGTATTTGATGCGTAATATACTATTAAATGCCAAAGAAAAACCTAGTAAAAGGCATCCATTTACTCATTGGTTTCTGCGCGAGCAATAAAATCATTTATTGATGTGTAAACGTCGTAGTGCTTGGTCTACCAGCGCTTGGTCTACCGTCTACCGTAGGAGAGAATTCCAATCTTACATACTTACAAAATGGTAGTGTGTGCACACTTACGCATGCTCACAACCACACTACTATGTTCGCACATCAATCCTTCATGAGTCCACAAGGGAACTCGCGCCTTTTTTTTTTTTGAAAACTAAAATTAGTTGTCCAAATAATGATTTGCAAATGCATAAATTCTCTCACAGTTAGAGTTGTTTTAATAAATTCGATGGCGAAGTAGGCAAAGAGAGGAGACACCGGTCTTGGTCGTCGAATTTTTTCTTAGTCCTACGAAATCAAATTGACTATCATGACAACAAGCGTTAAAACTCAACGAACCGTTTCATAGACTTTGATGCGTAAAACTTAAAAAAAAAAAAAAAAAAAAAAAAATTTTAAAGATTTGCACGATAAATATCGTATAATCCACACCCTTATTTAGAATATCTTACTTTACAACCTTTTTGCACTTTTGGCCAATGATATCTTTTTTTCCCACTATTAATACAAATACGTCGTTAAAGAACCAGAATAATTTTTTTTTTTTCAATTTTAAATGTATGTGCGGAGTGGATACATAAAAAAAAAGAAAAAAAAAACAGACGCGAGTTAGTTTGACATCTTTCTATCGGTATCTGCAGAAGCCGACAAAACAGAAACTCTGTCTACGCGTGATCGTGTCTCGACTCGTAAACATTTTCTTGGCACTGAGCAGAACTCAGCAGAAAAATTCCTTTCTCACACTCGCCAGGAAACATATATAAATTTTTATTTTCATTACTACCTACAACGCAAATGTCATAACCGAAGAAAATTTTACAATTGTATCACGCAAAATTACCGGTAATTAAATAACCTGTTGCCGAGGGAATTCAAACCTGGTATAGGCAGTTAGGTGCACATACAGCACATGATTTGGCTGTAACTGCTGCGAAGGTTAAGACTTTTTCGAAGCCGACACAGCTGATACGGAAGGTTAGCGGTTTACACTCTAAAGTAGGTTTTCACTCGTTAAAATCTATCCGGTGTTCGGACCCGTGAGTGAGGGTGGATACGTTTTTCGTTTCACGACCCCAATAATATTTTGGCAGATGAAATTCGCACGAAGGTACATTATATAAAAAGCGCACCTCTATGAAACGTACAGGTCGTAAATTTTGTCTGATACACACGAAATCTGGTACACGTATTTGGATGCGCACAAGGATAAAGCCCATCATTTTTGGTGCGGATCGGCTGCAGGCTGAACGTCCGGTACATCCGATTACGTTGCATTTACGGCCGATTAACGGCCTAAAAATGCGTAATTTTATACAAAAACAGACACGAAACTTGGTACAGACGTTGAATATATATTTTTATTCTAACATTCGGCCGAATTTGGTGTCAATCGGCCAAACGATGCGTTCGTGGAGGTGATCCGAGCAAATATTTAAACTATCGGCATGGCCAGATTTAGGGGGATAAGGGGGGCCATGGACCCGGGCCTCCGCATTTGGGGGCATCCGCATTTTTGTTTAAAAAAATTATTAAACGTGTATAAGAAAGGGAGAAGAAGGAGAAACACAGAGACGAGAGATAGTAGGCATTATTGTGCAATTTTCATTACCTTTTGCATCATCCAACCAAAATTCACATCAAGCACTACTACATACACACTAATACACCAATATTTATCATTGTGTCTGTGTGGACGGTGTAATTCCTATGGAACAATTTTCTACTTTTATACCAAACAGTGGTCATACTGGTCTTCAAATGGCTGATGCCATTATTAAGTTTTTGCAAGAGAAAAATATAGATCTACAAAACTGTATGGGTCAATCTTATGATAATGCGCCAAATATGGATGGCAAACACACAGGTATGAAAGCAAATATTCTAAAAGAAAATTGTTTTGCTACATCTGTTACATACTTTGCATATTCTTTGAATTTGGTTGGTAAGGCAGTAGCCAATACTTGTTTTCATGCAGTTTCTTTTTTTGATTTTCTTCAAGAACTTTTTGTATTTTTCATCACTTCATCTACTCTGTATGAGATTCTAAAAGAAAAATTGTCAAACATTGGTGCCACCAAAAATTATTATGTTTTAAAAAAGTTGAGTGATACACGGTGGTCTTGTCGCGCTGATACAACAAAAGCTCTCTTACATGGATATACACAAATTAGAGATACTCTCTTCACTATTTCTGATAATGCTGAAGAAAAAGATCTTGTATGTAACATTGCTCAAAGTCTTATTACAAAAATGACTCGCCTAGAAACAGCCATTTATACTCAGTTTTGGAACGATATACTTGAACGATTTGATTCCACCAGCCAAATGTTGCAAAGATCAATAATGGTTATCAATACAGCTCTTCAAGCACTTGTATCTCTGAAATCGTTCGTAGAATCAAAAATAAATTCATTTCAAACATACGAAGAAGTTGGTATAAGATTGTCTGGAATGGAGGAGTATCAGTCTATACAAAGTTGGTCCATCAGTACTCCTTTAAAACCACTTGGTTATGGAAATTCCCCTGCTGTTGAACTTTCAGCTGGAGAAAAATTTCAAATTGAAGCATTTGTACAAGTTATAAATAAACTTATCTCATCACTAAATGATCTTATTTTAAAATATAAGAATGTAAGCAATTGTTTCAGATTTTTTGATCATTTGGTAACAATGGAAATTCTAATGACTTGGAAATGGATCTGGGAAATGAACTAGTTTAATTGTCCTCCTTCATAAAAAAATTTAATAAGAAGGATGATGAATCAGTGGAAATGTTTTTATATCGCATTTTAATAGAAAATTAATTAAAAAATGTTTTTCCTAATGCAGAAGTTGCCTTACAAATTTACCTGTCATTAATGGTGGCTAACTACTCAGGACAGTGATACAGCTTGACAATTTTAGGCCTTGAAAGTGATATTTTACGGAACCTATCCTTTGAAAAATTAATGAAAATGTTTGCTGAAAAAAAAAATTGTCGTACTTCAATTTAAGTTTGATAATAATTATTTCTAAAATTATAAAATAAAATAATGTTTTTTTTTTAAGAAAGGGGTGACTGGCAGGTTGGTGGTGAAAGGCTCCAAGTGTGAGAGGGGGAGGCTTCCGCATGGAATTGGCCTCTAGCACTCAGAAGTCTAAGTCTGACCCTGACTATCGATTATAGGAGACGATAAATTCCTGACAAACAAAAGAAGCAGGATGGAAAGCTGGCTTTCTGTTGTTCAAACTCTTTTTTTCTGCCAGGCAATCACTTTAATCTGCGTATATTTCATTGTATTCAAGTTCTTCGCTAATTTATAACTTGACAATAGCATTCATTATGTATCTCCTTGGCAGTTCATTTTAAAAGTAATTTTGAAATAAATTATTGAAATTTTCACTCTAACACTGAAAGTGTTCAACTTTACGGTATTGGGGCACGTTTTAAAACAGTGTAAAAAATTTCCGACATCAAACAATCGTTAATGTGCGCGCGCAAAGACATATTGCTCGGCATTAAAAAAAATAAGAGACTAAAAAAAAATTAGAGAAGAAGACAGAAAAAAAATAAAAATAAAACTGACAGGATACAAAAACTAGGCAAAAACCATTTGGTGGAACTGATAACTAACTTTGAAAAGAACAGGTTCTGAACTGAAATTTTCGAAATTAATTACAGCTCTTAAAATAGAACTTTTGAAACGAAACTTGGCAGAAACCATTTAAGGATAGGCACCAAAGTATATGAGATTAAAATTTTGTAAAAATCTGTCAAGTGAGAAGAGATGTGATGCTGCGGAAAAAAAAATGCAACTTTAATTTACAGTACAAATGTGTAGAGAAATCTGTAATAGTGTGCGGAATTGACTGATTCCTTAAAAAAAATAAAAAATTTTCCGAATTATTATTACGTAACTATTAAGAAGTCGTACCAACAAACTTTTTTTATCGAAAAATAGAACAGGTTTCAAAGAACAATAAAAAATATGTTAGAGAGAGAAAAATAATCCTTTTAAAATTTCTCCAGTAAAATGTAGATCTAAGGACTGGAATTATTGAAGTCGGCGCTTTTTTTCTTCTTCTTACCAAGTAGGCATTACACATCAATTACGTCAAATTTTAGGACAAAACTTTATAATCAGCGCCGACTTCAATAATTCCAGTCCCTAGACCTACATCTTGCTGGATAAATTTTAAAAGAATTATTTTTTTCCCTCTTTAGCGCATTTTAATTGTGTTTTTGAAGTCAGTTCTATTTTTATAAAAAAATTAACTTACCTACCATAATGTTTTCTTCGGTTCAATTAAAAATTCTACTATGTAGATATAACTTCATAATCATCCCAATACATTTTGTTTTATTTAAACATAAATATGTTTCTTTTGTTTCGTTAAAAATTTACAGGAATTTGCTTTTATTATTGGGAATCGTGTAAAATTTTTAATTATTGCCCCTTTTATTCTGGATGAACATATGTTCGTTGACCAATTTTCAAAATTGAACCTGCAAATTGGTTAAATGACTTAAGGTTCACCTGGTATTTAGATATTAATATATCCTAACATAAATGTGAAGATAACCAATTCAATTATTTTATACTTATTCATGCATTAAAAATAGATTAATTTTTAAAATCTTGTTTTTTAAAACTATTTTTCAATTTTTATGGCACATCAATATAAAAGTGTTTTTAGAAACATTTGTTCTTAAATTTTTTAAATTTTTTTGAAGTCGGTTAAAAAGGACAACTACTTTCAAAGCTATTTAAGTGTATTATCGATTTTCATGTCAATGACAGTTGAATTCTTTTAAATTACATCACTTAAGCGGTAAATAACGAAAAAACTTGTAGGCGTACTTATATATACAACGTGGGTATATATGTTGCAGTCAATCACGTTAATCAGGCTTTTTCTGAAAATTCCTCGGCAAAGGACTTGATGTCCTTAACTGACACAAATTTTATGAAAGCGCCTGGGAAAAATTAGTCAGAAATTTAAATTTTGTCGAGAGTTAGGGAATTATGGAATAAACGTTTTATACTGGTTTATGTAGACTTTTTTGCATAAATGACTCAAGTTAGACAAAACCGAAAATATCCAACTTAATTAATTTTCAAACTATTTATACAATAATTACACTGTGGGCCAAGGCTTCATGTATCCACTGGGGTGAGTGGAAACTCCCTCACTTACCCAAAAAACAAAAACAACCCTTCATGCATGAATGTATCAGAACCCAGAAAACATCAAAAATTTATTTTTACTCGCTCCACTTGCCAAATACTTTTTTTGTCACCCTATAAAACCCCCTCTATAGATAAATCTCGAGTACAGCCCTGTTGCAGTTGAGGACGGCATACTGACTAAAGCCCATGCAATAAATTCCAAGTTATATCACTGCCTGTTAACTCCCCTAGCTGGTCTCTACTTTGATAAAACCTCCTTTGTTCCCCCTAAAAAATTTTTTAGCCACGCAATTGCCTAAAACAGCTAATTTCACCAATAATTTACGTAGAATGACTAAATTATTTCAGTAAAATAAGATAATACGGTGAATTAATTGAATTTGCCATCTTTACGTATTTGCCGAGGAATTAATGTAAATTTAGGTAAATTATTGATATTAACTGATTATCGATTTACATCGTGCTAATTTCAAGAAAAAGTGTCAAATTAGGGTACATGCTGCAAATAAACTCGTTATTTTGTTCTATACAGCTCAATAGCAAGTGTTTTGAGGATCCAAATAAATAAATTAATGAATAAATTACTCGGTCTTGGAAGTCACAAAATAATCATTTTGAGCTCAAAAATCAATTAAAAAGTAAGTATAACATTGGTACTTGTGGGGATTAGCCAACACTTGTATGAGGTTATAGGCTTGGCCTATCGATGACAGTCTTCACCTTTGGTGACAAATAATAGTGCATTGCACGTTAAACAAAAAATGTATATTTGTTTGTTTGTACTTGTCCATCTTTGCAGGTAGACAAGTTACCAATCTCAGTCTGTGACAAATCGAGAGATAACAATCTCTAAGATGTCACAAACCAATACAGAGATGCATTCTCTGTACTTTACCGTTGCCATAGCAACTGTAAAGTACGATGAATTATCTACACATCAGCCTATGTAATTAGTATGTAGGTGTGTATGTGTGCGTGTGGAGACCCGAGTATATAAGACCAGAAAATCTTAGGCTAAATCGCCAGTGTTTGCCGAGGTCCTCTCTCCCTCATACCTTTTTGGTATTTTAGCTATAAACACGCAAATTGTTTTGTTGAACACCTTCTGTTGCTGGCATACTTTCCACGACGTAAGGTATTCCACAGTACTAATAAAACGGGAGTGTTTTGAACGTGGAAAATTTATCAACGCAGATGGTTAAATTATTTGATAACAGATATCACCAAAAAGAAGTAAACTGATTAATCTTCATTCCACGTTAATTTTGTTTAACGAAAAACAGCGTGGTACCTATAGTAGGTACGTTTTTTTGTTTATTCGGTTAGATGTGCAAAAAATTTTCATCATCTATGCCAATCATTGAGTTTCGCCACCATCACCCCCTTCGCAGCCGGCACATCAGAATAATATTAACGCTGATCCAAAAATTCGAAATTGTAAGAGTAGGCACTTCCAATCAGAAAACTGCGAAGAAGTTACAAAGTTTGAAATGAACAAATAATTGATGAAATCCAATTAAACACGTAGGTATAGGTTTTGCCGCACCGTCGACAAACCTCAATTCATCTAATTCGTAGCAGGGAATGCCATTGTAGGTAGGCTGTAAAAGAACATACGAACGTAAATTCAAACCCTATATTATTTCGTAATAATTGAAAAATTTTCGTATTTACAGTTTGGAGTGAACATGAACACATTAAATTCCACGACGAGGCCTACCCGACGACCGTACACGAACGCATTCCGTAAAGGTTTTCTTCTTTAATGAACGAAAAAATGATACAACAAATAAATATACCGCAGCCCGTACTACCTACGCACATACCTGACGACTGTATACTGTGTAATTTTCTACAAAAAAGACAATCTTTTTCCGAGATGTTCCTCTAATTACAGGAACGAGTACTACGAGTTCGAGTATACCTACTTGAAACCTACTTGAAACCTACCCACCAAATTACAGACAGGTACCTATCCGTGAAATTGGTAGGAAGTATTTTCTATTATTTTCAACCTGCATGATCAGAACGTAGTTTTCAAAAACCTAAAGGAAATCCATTCGAAAAACCCAATGTCACTCGAAATGATCAACCAACCAACCAAAGTCTAGCCGAATGTTAATTTCCAAATTATTATTGTCGACTGAAAAAAAAAAAAAAAATCCTTAAATAAAGACATCGAATGCCATTGGAGCGAAAATTTTCAAAAGTTCTTCAAAATTACCGAACTGAAAATCCAGCAAAGAGTATAATAGAAAGTAAAACAAAACAAAACAAAACAAAAACAAAAAAATTCGATTTACGACGGCGTGCATTCGACACCGACGCATTAATCAGCTCCATTAAGACTTCATTTTCAAACGCCAGATTCGAATAATTTTATGGGGCGGGGGGCGGGGGAGAGAACAAAAAAAAATTAAAACCATCGTAAAAAAATTAATCTATTCAAAACGAAAAAGCCAGCGAAAATAATTATTTTCCAATACGCCGATTGTTATGCGCCCGTAATAATAAAATGATTAATGACTTGGGTTCGTTTGCTCTTTCGGCAAGTGGTATTATTTTTTTTCTCTCTCTCTCATCCTCCTCCGATTGAATGGCACAGTCTGTGCACGAAATAAGCAATACAGACAGTCGGGGTGCTGCGAGCAAAAAGACTGTATATTCCTGAATTTTTTTTTCACAAACCTACGTATCTTCGCGCAGGTATATTACGCATGAGAACCGATCTCATTGTGGCCTACGAGTTAGGCCTACGTATGGAGAGACAAAGAAAAAAAAATCAAAAAAAATCTGTCGACTATAATCATCGTGTTTTTGGATAAGTACCACAAGTAGGACTGGGATCGCATTTTAATTGCATCGAGTGGCACCTGGACCAACCGAATGCGCAGGTACTTACCTATCAACCTTAGCAGACAGGTGTTTTAAAAAAACGAACTTGTTTTAGGAGCAACTGAGAATTTTAATTCGGTATTGATAACGATGTTGGCAACATCGGAGCTTCAAAAGTGTACGATGGCCATGATGGGAGAAATCATTTACAAGAATATATAAGTATTTAACAATCGACGAGGCCCCATGGAAAAATTCTTGCAGATACTACATAACGACGTGTGCAATAAGTAATTTTTGTTTTTACACAACCAGTTCACTGATGTCTATATACTGACCACTTTCTTTTCTTTTCAACATTTTACTTTCTTCGTTGACCTTTTTATTTTTTCATCTTTCTCTTTTCGTTCTTTCTTTTCAAATTTATATCGCCTTTCTCGTTTTTATGACATTTTATACGTGTATATAAGGCAGTGTATACCTACTCGTGAAATTGAGACCGTTAAAAGTTTCTTTCTCCAGAAACCTTCGAGGCTACCGCATTTGATTCTGATTAAGTGATCGTTAGAATTTTTTTTATTCACTACATGAAATAAAGAAAGAAAGGATGATATTCGAGTAACTTGGGCCTGAATTTTTTTTCCTTATAGAACTTGTAACGTCTCACGAAGACTGTTGAAATTTTCACTTACGTAACAACCGAGGAAGAGATTACAGGGCTACCCTGAACTGTGCCTGAGGATTCAATGTGGCGAAAAAACCTTTCAGCCACCTTCGCTCGCAACATTTAACCTGTTCAATTCCTTTTTGAGGCTTTTTCATGCTCCAAAATATTTATCATTTTTTCGCAATAGGCGTTTAACCCCCTAAAACTCATCTGGAGGGCGCGTCACTAAATATACGTTATTTTCCACCCCTTTTTCGTTTTGAGCTTATCTCCTTTTATAAATTTTTGAGCTTCAGAAATTGTACCTACCTGAAGGAAAAACGTTGTTACACGCACTGTTGAGAGCATTTTCATTTCAATTTTACATCGCACTGTTGCAAAAAATAAAATAAGCCACACTAATTGAACCAAATAGGTACTCAATTTTCAAGTCTACTTTATATTAAATTGACTGAATTATACCTCAACACCCGAAAAAAAAGTAAGTGGGACTCGACATTATGTAGAAAAAATCATGAAAGCTGCTGAACGTTTCTGTTTTGAATCGCTAAGGATGTCAAGAAAGGATATACCTGTAACGTATATTTTCGTCTATTTCTAAATATGATAAACATATTCGTCCACACGCTTTCAAGTACCAAAAAATGCAGGTATTCATCAATAATGAAAACGTCCTACTATAGCTCTTTGTAAACAACCACTAAATTACCTGTGTTTAATTTTATGAATATAGATATAATGTCTGTATATTTATGACCTCATTTTGCCTGTCTCTCAATTGTATCGCGAGTCAGCACAACCCTATAATAACAAGCCCTTACCTCACTTAGCCTATCCAGCACATACACTTACATACCCCAAACGAGTATATAAACCCTCAATTCGAAGGAATAAAGACACAGTACCTAGAGCTTCTCTTACAGAGCTACTAGTTAATAGACAGTCTTGTCTAAGGGTATAAATCCCAAATGTTAAACTTAATTTATCGTGTTTAAAATACCATTTAATGTACCTGTGTTGTACAAATTAGTATTTTTTTAAAAGTGTTAACTCAACCTTGTGTTTGAAATATTATTGAGTCTCTCAAATACATTAAGGTCCACGATAGTTGTGGATGATAAACTAATTATTTAAATTATTATAGAGGTATTAATGCTTGTTCAGTGTTAATTATCTCGTGTATGGTGTAACACTGAAAGTGGTTCTAACTAGGTACATTACCCTCTTTTGGCCTTTACAATACCTATCTATGTAGTGAAAAAATCGACACAAAATTCTTTTGATTTCCTTAACAATGACGAGCAAAAAATACAACGTAACATTTTTAGATTTAGAAAAATTTTAAGAAATAAATAAATAAATTTTTTGCCCATTTTGGAGTCTGTTTTGAGAAACTAAAGTGGTCACTTAAAAGAAGAAAATTTTAAAATCTGAATAAGTATAAGGCACCATAAAAATCCGTAAGACATCCAGGGTATTAACACGAAAAAAGAAGAAATTTCTAAGCGTGCCCTATTTTGAAATTTAGATTAGGAAAGAGGGTAGCTAATAAGTTTCAGTCAAATAACTGATGTTGAATTTCGTCTTCTTCTTCCAAAAACTATTAAAATTAATGCGATACAGTAAGATGAATGGAATTTTTTGGATGTATCAATATTTTTGGCAAACATTTAACGACAGTTTTAGTACATCAAGCGAATCAGAAAGTTTTACAGAAACGACGGAGAATGCATTTTGGGAGTGGAGTAAACCGACGACGAGGCATCGTGGATTCGAGGGTTTTGGGAAAGAAGTTAATGAAAAATATTTATTTAAAAGTTAGTTCAAATATTTAATTTATTGAATCATATTGTTTTCCGGAAATTTTCTTCACTCATAAGCTTATATACTTGAATGCATTCGAGAGAGAGAATATAAAGTGTTTGATGACTCATCACACCAGTTTCTCATCAATTACGTGATCAGCAGGGAAAGAATTTTCACGTTTTTGCATATTTTTCCTCTTCAATTCCGTACGGAATATTGACAACGTTTCATAAAATTCTGAGTAAGTTGAACCCAACTTGTTAACGAATATGTCTGCATAATCTTACTCATTCTAACCTTTTTAGCCTATACTTCAAGATTATTCGGCAGATTTTTAGATTTTTCAGGAAATACTTATTTCTGATCCTTTCAGCTTTACAAACTTTTTTATATATTTTTTTTTTCGAATATGTTTTTTGTCGGAGTATCTCTCCTTATGTGCGAATATAGCTTTCATATGAAAGAGTGAAAAACATTCTATACTTTAGTACCTACTTAATCCATCTTTCCATACTTCGATAGAAAATATTTTAAACATATTTCAATGAAAAAAGGATGTTTTTTTCATATTTAAATAATTATAAGGGAATATTTGTGCTTAAATTTTGCCGTTTTTTAGCGCATAAAAATTATTTTCTTGAGATCCAATTGCTTAAGTTATACATGTGTAATTTCTTCTGAAAATCCTATAAAATTTCCCTTACTGCATTCAATTTTAGAAACCAAGTCGAGAATCTGCATTCAGGAGTAAGAAGCTTTTTTAATTCACACAGGAAGTAACCTTTGACTTCCAAATTTTCGTTGCAACAGGAGCTTAAAAAAAATTTACTATTTTCTAATGCTAAATAATAAAGCGAGTTCTATCATTTTTTTTTTTGTTTTGAGAAACAGAAATTTTAAAAGTAGATCATACATATATCTCAATATACAAAATTGATTGACGGTTCATCAACTAAAAAATGTTCAAGACAACATTTTTCTTCGCAGTTAACCCCCCCCCCCTTTTTAGAATCTACAATACAAAATTCAAAAACGTCCGGATTTCATTTTTTATACTTCTTATTGAGTTATAAGGCTTAAAATTGGTACGAGGGTGCAACAGTATCGCATATAGATACGTTTTTTCAAATTTCTGAAAATTTAAAAAGGGCAGCATTTTTTTCCGCTGTTAGTCGGATGGGTAACCTTCACGAATTTTTTTTCTTTTTTCTAACCAAATACGTTTTTACTGGTAGGATTTTCTGGCAATTTTACTGGCCGGTGCTAATGTTCTGATAAACATGGACTCTCAATCTCTCCAACTGCGATTTACTATTAGTTATCATTTTTTCACAGCCTGGCGAAGACAGTGTTGTCGACCAGTAAAATGTATTAGGAGGAGAACATTTTAGTTTTACGTAATATTATTGGAGAAATAATCTCTTTTTGACAACTCTCATCAACTTCAATTTTCAAACACAAATTGTTAAGTACTCATCTTTTTTTCATTTTCATTTTCATTTTTATTTTCATTTATTCGTATCTTAAATGACGACCGCATTGATGAATTATGAATAATTAATCAATATTCCATACCATTTTCATTTTCATTCAAGCTTATGATTAAAAGCTACAGATTCAGTTTTAATCGCAGATCTTAATCTATTTCATTCCACAAATTACTCGTCATTCTTTGTTAACAGCAATATGCAAATACAAATCGATGGATTTTCAGCAAATTTGCAGTGGTATTCGGTGCCGTTATCATCATTATATGCACTAACTAAATAATATTTCAATCATTCATAGAATTCATTTGATCGAACCAAGAATTTATATATTTATAGCATTATGTTCAAAATTTTATGACAGTTTTTCCTTTACTAACAGACCCGATGGTCGTACCGGCTCGTGTGTACGCAGGTATTCCAGAGTAATCAGTACTCATTTGAATTAGAGACCATGCCCTACTTTTTGTGTCTGCTTAGTGATCATAATCGATAGAATTGTTCAAAAGAAAAAAATTCAATTTTTTACTATCGTGCAGGCCCCTTACACCCAAGAGACGTGAGAAAAAATTCACAATAATCGCAACGCAGACGATGTAAATTCACAAGAAAAACTTCAGAATATAAAATGAGCAGTGAATAAATAGAAAAAAGTACGCTCGCGCGCACACGCGCACACACGCACGCACGCACACACAACGACAACGACAACAACGACGATTTTGATTATTCCGCCAACAATGAATGGGAAAAAAAAAAGTAATAATCTCTCCGGTAATTCAGTCAAACTATGTGCCGAGATATTCTACTAAATAGTTTACCTGTCGCAAAATAAAATTCATTTACAAATTGCCGAGTTGCAATTACTGGTAATTTTATATTTATGGTAAGAAAATGGATTTTTTTTTTTTTTTTTTTTTTTTCAAATCAGACGCCTTTCCTCGTTTTTATCTATGTCTCGTTCATTTTTCCTTTGTTTATGTCGAGACAATTTATCCAAATCTCTCGTATACAGTTTTCGAACAAATAATTAGTCCTGTAAGATAAGCTAAAAATGGATTTGAAATGGAATTAACAGTTACAATTACAAAAGATTTTACGGCTACGATATATTCGGGGTCGTTTCCTCAATTAAAAACACCCATACCCGGTGCGCTTCCACCAGGAGGGGTTACAACGTGCGAATATTTTTATTTTTTTCGAACTTCCTCGGTCGATAAACGATACCAATAAAATTACTTCTTTATAAAGCTAAAGTATCCAAAATTTAAGACAAATAGTTTCCGGAATTTTTCTTCGTAAATATCAGACGAGCTGAGATATAGGGCAGTAAAAAGTTCATTTTTTTTTTCAATTTTCATTATTTTCTCATTAATTGGGAAGCTAAGAATGAATATAGACGTAAACCTATGGCCACAGAAATTATCATGCGGATATTTTTCATCAATACGTCGTCTATACATTATATTATTTTAGGGTTCTATGCATTTACATGGTGTCCCGAATAATGGAGACAAGCTATCGGATAAATCAAGCGAAAACTGAACATTTTCTCATTATTCATCTGATATTTCATTTCACTTACTGAGCACACAATGTATGTCGAAGTTAAAAGAATAAAATAGGATGTATGGATTGAATTCTGATGGAAGATATCAATATGACAGTTTCTTTGACCATCTTCACGTCTATATTCATTTTCAACTTCCCACTAAGAATATAATTCTGAATATGATGATTTTGAAAAAAACAACTTTTTTTTTATTTCATTTATTATGAGGAGCCCATCCTGAACATATTGCAGTGGTAAAACCTTTTTCAACTATTAATTCCATTTCAAACCCTTATTTTACTGGGCTAAATATTATAAAGCTGGAACATGAGTAATCTGGCGGATAGTTTGAATTACATTGGTAAACTCATCGATTATAGTATACCAAATAAGGGGTAGGGACCATTTAACCATATGTACTTATTTGTATGATTCTGCTATGCCCTGGTCATAATACAAGACACACAGGTGATATACTCTCATTTTGCGAGACTTAGCCTAGAATCGTATCATAACTTACTTTCAAATTATATTAGAAATTTTGCTATCCCAGTTAGCGCCTTTTAATGCAACAACAGAATAACGACACTACATCTTCTGGGAACAGGTCATATCGTATCATCGTATCATTGTTTTTTGACACGGCGCGAAGTTAAGCACCTAACACACATTCAGACAATATGATGATACAATATAAGACAGTCAATCACAGTGTACCACCGACGTACTTACAACCACTTTTATGTATACTATACTAGTAAATTGAACGCATGACTCTTAAATTTGCTTATTAGTTGTATTCTAAATCAGTGAACTCAATTCTAAACATGGAAAGTACCGGTTAGTTGCCAACTTCTCTTTACAACGAGAAGTCCACACATCAGGTTTATGGAACTTTACTGGTCAAGTACTATATTGTGGTCAAAAAGGGTACCATTATTTCTTTTAAACTACTAACGCAGTCTATACGAAAAAAATTGAAGAGTTAGAAAGAATGTTCTACTGTAGGTATCTATCCACAAAAAAAGTCAACAAAGTACGCCTAAGTTTCCATATTTTTATACATTTTTATTACAGTTACTAACGCAACAAAACGTAATGTAGTTTTTGCACTGACATCTGGGGGTGCTAAAATCGGATTTGGTTGTTAGAAATTACTAATTATCGATGTACTCGCTTTTTTTCAACACAAGTTTTGTAAGAACTTCATGACCATCACTATGGCATGTGGTAGCGACGTGTTCCTTCTTGTAATGTATCTCGGGATCAAATCCAATCAGGGCTGGGAATTTTTTAGTAATTTTTTTTCATAATTATAAATGCGTTTGTTTAAACTTAAACTTATTTGATTTTTGTTCTTAGCGAATTTATTACAATTTTTCATAGATTTTGTAGAAAATACTAATAATTGATATTTGGAAATATGATCAAAACTACCACAAAATCTGAACTTTCTGCTTATATTTCGAACTGTTCAATGATACCAATTAATTTAGTTTTTTTTATTTCCATCACATTGAAAAATTGAGCACCTTACATTAAGTACCAATATTATTTAACTTTAAATGGAATCAAAACGTAGTAAAAGGAATTTGTGACTTTTGCAACAAAAAATAATATATTTTTTTATCACAAATTAACAGATACCCGAAATTAGCCACAAGGGTTTACCTAGCCCATTTTAGAAACACATTTTGTGGAGACTTCATTTTGACTCACGAGACAAAATAATTCATATAAAATCAAAAATTTGTTCCGCTGACTTTTCAATATTCCATATATAAACATGAATGATCTTTGTTCCCGATTCCGTCATAATTTTTGATTTAGAAATAATTATTGAAATTTTGTATAATTTCAAAGTTATACACCCCATATTCCGTACATTTACCTGTCTGCTGTAACTCTATAAAAATGAGGGAAAAACAACCTGAGAAAATTTTGCTACTAATCTCATTATAAAGATGCTAATTTGATATAAACTTTAAAGATTCAAAGTAGCATACAGGTACATCTTTCGAACAGATCATGAGATATTCGTTCAATATATCAGGATTATCAGGTTCAAGCTATTGAAGATATATTTATTTTGTAAGTAATCTTGAAATAGAAGCGAATATTGAACTACTTCCTATGCACAATTATTTGGATTCACTCTGCTGGACCCTTTTAAATAAACCAAAAGAATTTTCTTTCAAGTTTATCCCACCACCTCAAAAAACTGAAAGAATCTATATTTGGATGAACCGTACTACTCGTGAGCATGTTGGAGAATGAATCACCATAAATACTAATGGAAGATTACCAGCTATTTTACAGTTTATGAACACAGTCAACCAAACACGATTAGGAAATTTTTCCATTTTTTTAAGCAACTTGATGATTACATCAGTAAAAAACAAAAATACAAAAATAGGTACAAAAAAAAAGCGGTTTTGTTAGCTTCGTAATTACGCACGTTGAATGTATATAAGTTAGGATAAAAACGAGTTTTTGAAAAATACGCTTTTATTTTTATAATTTGAAAATTGAAATTAGCTTTATTTGTTTAGCAAGGATTTCGCGGTGCAATTCTGTAAATATTAAAACCGTAACACTCTTTAACTGCCCTAACATTTACAGAATAGTACCGAATCATAGTTGATAACAATAAACTCGATACAAGCGATCCCAGTGGTCTGGTACCGAATTATGTCATTATTTGTTGCATGAGTAACTCCAATAAAAGCGTATAAAAAGAAAATTTTCTAAAAATAGGCACATAGCCATAACTTTTGTGCGTAATAATTAGCGTAGCAATCAAATCAGCGCATAAAGTCGTTGCAAAATTTGATAAAATTCGATGGACACAACTCTAGTCAAAAATGTCCATCGAAATGAAACTATCCATAAAGTGGAAGTGGATGTATAACATACGAGTTGGGAAGTTTTCTCGTAACACTTCAAATAAGAGAAAACAAGGACCAGATTTTCATGAAAAAACTCGAAAAAAAATAATTTTTTCTTTTTTCAAATTGAAAAGCTATTATTTCTCTATTTTTTAGTATTTGGACAAGATTATCGAAATTATACTCGCCGAAAATTTCAGCGAACGATGCTCTGAATGAATCAGAGCAAATTGATACGATTTTTTTTTTTTTTTTTTTTACCTAAAAAGGTCAGTAACCAGCACAAAATCCGATAGAGTATTATTACTGATATCCTTCTGCAGGAATAGAAAGCTACATAAAACTGCATCTGAAGGACATTCCATAATCATTTCCATTTACAGCAGCACGTAGGCTACATCGATTCTGAAAAATTATACAGTTTACTCTATAAATCTTCGTTCTCCAGTTTGACACTCTAGTGAAGATATACGGTATATAAATAAGGACACGCAGGAAGAAGAAGAAAAAAGAGCAGGTATTCTATACAATGACCTTTTTTCTGTTCCTTCTGACACTTTTTGTTCAGGTAAAAAGCGAAAAGAAAGAGTGAAAATACGGGAGAAACTCTACATGTATATATATATATATATATATATATATATGTGTGTGTGTGTGTGTGTGTGTGTATAACCGTGTGTACCCAATGAAAATAGAAAACATAGGCAGAATGGACAATGCATTGGCACACCTGCCGCCGTAAAGACCGGCTTCTTTGTCTGGTTTTCCAAAAAAAGAATCGAAAAGGTAGAGTAGAAAAAAGGTACCAACTATTTATAAAAATCACATCATGCTATTCGGAAACAGAAATTTCATTGAAAAATACGAGTTTTCATGCGCGGGAGGGTTTACAGACTACGACGTCGCATAACATCCATCTGGTCTAAATGTTGAAATAGGTTAAACAATTTCTAATTTTATTGCGTCTCGGGGGTTGTTTAGGGGAGAGGGTGTACAACGTTTTTCTTTTTCGAAATCTTCTTTGGGAAAAATTTTAGTGAAAAAGGGTTTCAGAATTGTCGAGAACTTTGTTATTTGTAGGCCAGTCGCAATATCATAATCGAAATGGCAATAGTAAAATGACGTCTCCTCGTGAAGAGTCGGTTTGACTTTTGGTCTGTTAGTCATTGCGTGCGCGGGTTTTCAACAAACATAAACCTAGGTTCTAGACTATACCCGCTGGTAAAGGTTTCTGACTCTGAATTTGCGCTTTATTTTCGGATGCATCTGCAGACAATACGCCCACGCGATTAATATAACGTCCATACTGGGCGACAGGTGACCATCGACAAAATTCCGAAACGATTCGTTTCAAACATTAGTCCTAAACTTCTCCTTTTTCATCATACGGCTCCACGTGTAGTAGCTACGGAATGTTGAAAGTGCGAACCACAAACCGCTGTTCAGTCTCGAAGGGAACCAATAGTATTCACATTTATAAATTTCAAACAACCATATTCTATGTAATGTACGCGACACCCGTCGATGAGATGATAATTTGGATGACAAAAAAAAACCCACACCGAAGGTGAGGGCGTAGCCAGGCGGCTTCATCCGTCCTTCAAATCGTCAATTAAGTCACCGCATTCGACGATAATGCTGAGGTAACTGCTACTATACGACTCGGCGTACAGCAAGGGGCAGGCTTATTGCGTTCATTGTGGATAATTTAGAGAAACAGACCAATCTTAAGAATCGAAGTCTTATAGAAAAGAATACGTCGCTTCTGCACTTTCAGTTTTCACCCTGATCGGCCTAGCGACTTTACCTTTAAGCTTAAAAAACAAAAAGCATATATATATATATTTTTTTTTTGGACTTGCCTATACCACTCCACTAGACACAAAATGTTTTCCTTCCGAAGTTCAGTTTTTTAGCCGCGTTTCTCAGCGCTCCCTACAAATGAGTGAGAAAATTTGTTACAAACGTGTGGGAGAGTGATAACGGCCGAAACGAGAGGCCATCGAATAACTCGACAAGTATAATGAACGTAGCATAGAATAGGTATCGAGCATATTTCGAATTTTGTCCCAAAAAAAACAGAATAATTATCACAGTTTCTCGTCATATCGTACCCAGCAACCGTATACGAGCCCGTAAACGTGTTGACATCTCGGTCACCTAACAACTCCTACGCACTGCTGAAAGTACAAATATTAATATATAAACCTTTACACGATGATCGTAGGTACCTGTGCCAATACATCTTGAGCAACTTCATCTTCGTCAGTTTTTTTCGCGTGATCTCTTAAGCATATAGTAGGCAGCTGCCGGGTAAGTTTTATCACATTTATAGTATCGCAAAATTCACCAACAAAAACTCACACACACGCACACGCACACGCACACGCACACACACAAAACACACTTTAGCCACAAATTTAAAAGAAAAAATTAAGCTAATTTTTTTCGAATTTCTAAATAAAATAAAAATAATGAAAAAAAACAAAAAAAAAAAAACGTTACGCTCGAGACGTACACAACTAAAACAGAAACAAATGTCGACAAAATTGATCTTGGAACATATTCGTTACACTCCGAACACCATCACAGAACCTGTCTCGTGCTTCAGTTCACACACACAGAGACAGAGCAGAGAGTACGAGTACCTGAACCTGTACCTGGCTACAACGTTCGAACGTGGGTCACTACAGGAAATACGACACTAATAAAAAAAAAAAAGGTAGGTAACTAACAACAAGTCAGTGTGACCAATTAGACGAACGTAAAAAGAAAATAAATAAATATACCTCGATAGGTGGGGGGAGGGGAAAAAGGAAAGAAAATAAGTAAGTATGTTTGGAATTTAAATTCATTTGACAGAAATACCTCATGGCTCATTTAGAGAATACCCGCTATTTTTAGTGAATTGAATAAATTGGCGAATCATAATACGCGAAAAATACTATACACAGTAAGATTCTTCCGAAAAACAACGCAAAACAATTTTTTTTTTTTTTTCAATTTTTCTTTTCGTCTATAACGTCTTCACGAGTATTACGTTTCAATTAATTTTTCACCAACTGCCTGCCAAGTTTTTAAAGGTACCAATTTGTAATTTCTTCTTTTTTTTTTTTCGTTTCTGCGTTACAGGTTAGTTTTAAATTATGGAGGAGGAGACAAAATTTTTTGGCAAATGACGATCGTTAAATAATATACGAATAAATTTCACATTACAATATTATGGTTCAATTTTGTGTATTGACTGACGAGAAAGAAAAAAAAAAAAACGAACTCGCGTTACAGAAATTTATAGGTATGCGTTTTAATATGTTTTTAATCATTTTGCTACCGCTGACTAATGCTGATCTCTGGTTCACAAAAATGTATTTATTTTGAATAATGTTACACAACGTCTTGATTTTGGCGAGAAATTTCCCGATAACAGAGGAAAAGAATGAAGAGAAAGCAGAAAAATTCTAGCGTAGCAAGCCACGCTAGAAAATGTAAATTTTATTAAACCAAAAAATCAAAATAAATAAAGCAGTGCAAAAAAAAATCAAAAAATCAAAAATCAAAGTTATTTGGCCGAATGCTGGCTAAACATTAGGTAAGTACGTTTAAAATGAAATGACAAGGAAAGTCGTAATGAATAATAATTGTATTGTAAAGTTATTAAAAACGTACGAAAGTTAATAAATGAATAATGAGCAAATAAAATAACAGAAAGCCTGCTTCCCGACCAGTTTTTTTATTTTCTCTTCTAAGTATGAGTCTGACATTTTTTTAAATCACTTTTACAAATGAACCGTTCAGCCGATTGAAACCAAATTTTGCAGAATTTTAGAATATAAAATATTCGATATTTGCAACAAATTTCGTGAATATTGCTCGAAAAT
Source organism: Ericerus pela (assembly GCA_011428145.1). Taxonomy (NCBI): domain Eukaryota; kingdom Metazoa; phylum Arthropoda; class Insecta; order Hemiptera; family Coccidae; genus Ericerus; species Ericerus pela. The sequence continues at coordinate 1,334,068 of WOFM01000193.1, read as the reverse complement.
TACGCATTTTGTAACAATTTAAGCCACAAAAATGAAACTTAATAGGATGTACCGGACACAGCATCTAGCTGATCTGGACCACAAAAAATAGGGTTTATCCTTGTCTATATATATGTAGGACTAAGGGCAGGAAATTTTATGACTATCGGATAAAAATTTCAACCAGTGCCGTGTTCGATAGAAATGTGTATTTATTGTCGGAGTACAAAATTCCATCATCATAAATAATTGAATTCGAATGATTTTTTTAATAGAATTTAAAACATTGAGAGCCATGTTCGTGAGGAACTTTTTCGCTCATTTCAACGTGTACTAATTAAATTTTAGATAGAGCCGACCTACCCCGAAACCCGCTATATTGTTATATAATATGTGAATTTCAGCTAATAGTGCCAAAATTTTCGTGGAGTCATGAGATGAGAAACACTTTCATAATAAGTTTAGGTTTTTTGGCTATAGCTTCGTGTGAAATAAACATTATTTCGTTGCGGAAGGTTGGCAGCAGTATTGGTATATTTTATAAATCGCAGTAGTGAGTAGAATAAAAGCTTGTAAAAAAAAGAATTTGAAAACATTTTCATATTACCACAGCGATGCGAAAAAATAAAGAATATGCTATGCTAATTAACGAATAAAACACAAAAAATATTATTTTTTATACTCTCCATTTTTAAGGAATAACCTCACCTATTTAAGTTTTTGGTGAAGAATCCTAATTTCTCAAAAGCAGGAGAAAAAGTTTGCACAGATTCGAATAATAATTGAAATGGGTCGTTGAAAATGGAACAGAAACGGCTGAAACGAGAATTTACGTAGGTACCTACTTGAAAAATTTCAAGAAAATTGTCGAGTATCATCGAAAACACGGTTTCAAAAACGATATCAAGTACAAAAGTAACCGAAATCTTTATAAACTTTTTCAATCATTTTTGACCCAAAAATAAATACCATTTTTATTGTCCAAAAAAAAAAAAAAAAATGAAGACATTCATCCCATTCGTTTATCAATCTTCTCTTCTTCTCTCCGTATAAAATAATTAATTCAGTCTCGCAAGACGTCACAACTTACATTTCAATCAAAGGAGGAAAAATTACTCGACGCATTCGACAAAAATATGATTCACGAAGTGGAAAAAGTTCAAATTGTATTACGTCCTAAAATGTCATTTAGTGTTGATTATACTGCATTTTGCCATTTCCAGATAAAAAATAAAGAAAATTATTAATAATTTTGGCAAAAATAATTTCAAAATAGGTAATAAAAATTTATGACATTTCATACGTTTACTCGTGCATGGAATTCTCTTCCATAAGTTACACGAATTCATTTTTAATCTGCATTGTTGGTGTTGTCGTTACGGATTATTTCGCAAAGTCAAAATAGCTATTATGAAATTTCCAAAACTTGTAAAATCGTAAATTTTGAAAAGCTTCGTACCTACCCCTTATCCTCAGACATTAGGACTCAAATTATTCAAATTTATCAAATTATTTTATGATTTCCAGCAACGATAGAAAAATTGGTTCTATTATGACATATCTACCTAATTTGAAGGCAATTTTTTTTGTGTAATTAAAATTGCTCCTCTACCTTAAAAAATTACTATTCTTAATTCAAGACCTCGAAATTAAAAAAACCGTAAATTCAAACCACCGGGAATATTTTTTTTACTGGGCTTTGGCTATATATGACGATTTTAAACAGCGTCTGTAGAATATATATATTTTATTGACGCTGTGAGGGCGGCGGATAATGGCGGATCCGGAGGTTCACAGTCAACCAGGAAGTTGTTGCGTAATATCGATATTTTTTCGCAGGACCTCAGAAAGAAATTTGGGCCCAGGGGGAATAAACTGACCGGCCCTCTCACTGCCAGCAGCAGAATTTACTTCTAGAAGGGAATTTTATACGGAAAAAATTATTTTGTTAGCGAGCATTTTTTGTATTCTAGAACATGTACTTTAGTGGGGTTTTTTTCAGCCTTTGGGGGATTTGACATCCAAAAACCCTCATTAATCAGCCTTAACGCCCTTTTAAACTACCTACTTACTTGAAAATTGATCTTTATGCCAAAAATTTGGACCCTTTCAAGTTCTCTGAAAAAGTCTGAGCCCAGTACCTTTCGTACCCTTTCTTTCTCCCTCTCTCAGGACCTGTTTTTTCGTATCGATATGATTGTATCAATATTTTTCGCACTTCTACCAAGTATGAATTATTCAATCGCATATTAGAGAGCATCAAATTCCGAACACACCGCCATTTTGGGTCGGAAATGCGTCGGTGGCCGGTCTCGAGCTCGCAACCTTTCGATTGCGAAGCCAAGCATCAAAGCACTTAGCCACGCAGACCACTTTAAAGCAAGCCTAAATTAAAAAGGCATAATACATACGTCATGTGTTCTAATAAATAATAATATGACTGAGCTTTACACTCATCGCATACCACACAGATTTTTAAAAGAATCAAAATCGGGTAAATATATAAGTCCAAAAAATTATTTTTTTCAACAAATGTTCATTTCCGCTTCATTCCAAGGAAAGTTTTCGTAATTTTCCGCAAATAAATTAGATCTCGTGCTCGTAATTGTACGTATAAATTTATTCATTCCAATTGAAAAATATAGGAAACACTGATGCACCCTGAAGACTGAAATTTATCGAGAGAGCGATAGAATAACAAGAAAATTAAACTTTTTCATCATAAACATGAAGGAATTTAGCGGATAATATCAGAAGTAAATGGATTTTCTCCTTTTTTTTTACTTTTTTTTTTCATTTATTCCTCTTTTTCTTCATAGAAACACGAATGAAAGTACCTACTTTCAAGGAGAGACAATCACTCTATAAATATTTCCCTTCACGAAAAACACTATGGATAGACGATTCGATGATGTGATTTCAAAACTTAAAAAACAACTTAGATTTTTGCCACCGAGTTTGCCAATTCAAACAGTTTTCGTCGTATTTAAAGCTTTTAGCGTTTTCTCGATTATTTTTGGGTTAATTTTATAATCGAGCCATAGATTTGGTTATCATCATTTACTAAGAATATTGTACAATTAAACTGTGCAAACCACGATTTGTTTTACAATATTGTGAATAGGTGTACTTTTAAGACTTTACTTTTAGTACGTTCTCTATGAAAGTCTACTTATTAATCTTGGTGTCATGAAACAAGATAAGTACGTTTTTCATTTCATAATTCAAGAAAAATTTTGGCACCAAAAACTCAACATAAGCCAGTTTCTTGTTACCCCGGTACAAGTCTCGATGTTTGTCTAATAGTCACGAAATTTGGAAATCAAGGTCTCAGAGAGGGAGGGAGAAAGGTATCGGAGGTACCAAGCCTGGACTTTTTCACAGAACCTGGAAGGGTCCAAGTTTTTTGAAATGAATAGCAGTGTTCATATAAGTATATCTGTTTAATAGGATTACACTAATTTACACCAATCTACACCAGCAGGGCTATTCCACGAAATGTTCAAGTAAAACTTGGTGCAAGGTCATATAACATTCCTACATTTGTGGAGTCGCCCTCCCAGTGTAGGTTCGTGTATGTTGGTGAAGTCCTATCAAACAGAGCTAATGTTAAAAGAGAATGTCTGGACCAATCCATGGCGGGTTTTGGGATGTCAAATACTCCTAGGCGACGAAAATAAAAAGACACTAAAATACTGTAACCACCTATTTTCACAAAACGAAAATCATGACCATAGATATTTTTACACTATACATAACCAAGATACCAAACTTGCCACTTTCACTATATTGAGCATTTACATTAATGGAGTGTTGAAATGTTGCGTCGATCCCCTGGCCTGTTGGAAAAAAAATTGTATACAATGTATTTTTTATGCAGAAAAGGTTATTTTCAAATAAATTCTGCATATTTATCAATGCGTATTCTGATGTCATATTAGGTGTGGATGTTCAATCGGTTTTCAAGATTGAAACAAAGATACCAAAAATTATTGTTACAGGGCAAAAAAATGAATTTTCTTATAATTTTTAATGAGGTATTTTGATTTCAAACATTACATTGAGTGAGTGTAAGTGTAATATAAACGGATGCACTTGTATGTGTAAAGTGCCAACAGCTTTTGTTTACTTCGGTGTGGTGTGGCGGAAGCGAAGGTAGCTGAAAACAGGCAAGTTAGGTATTTAGGCTGGTTATATATAGTGTAGATATCTGCGATCATGATATTCATTTTCGCACCAAGAAAATTTATCAAAAAATTGAATTTCCTTACACCCATTTAGGGCATCCATTTTCATGAATCAACTTTCTTAACAAGTGTGGGGACTCTCCCGTATGAGGTATAGGGGCTCAGACCCCTTGATAACAGTCGCCACCCCAAAGGGCAGGCAAATATTCATCCGTGAGATGTAAAACACACAAATTACGTTCGATCGTAATTACCTGTAAATACATGCAGGTAATGTACAAGTACCGAATCGTGACACAATGGGATGATGTCACAATCCGTACATGAACCGGCCAACCATCTCTTATCTCAATAGGGGATGATGTAACTGGGCCGTTCTCACCAACGTACGTATTTTCTTACGTACGTGTGTTTGTGTGCGTGTAAATAAGCCGTATATAAACTGCCCGAACCGGCTCTAAAATTGCCAGTGTTCGCTTTGGTTTTGGCTTACCCATACTTATGTATGAAGTGGCTGAACATGCTTAAATTCTATAGAATTTACCTTCTGGTGAGAATATCTCTCACGACAAGGTATTCCACAAGTATCACAATTTATTTATTTCTAAAGGGTAGTAGAAGTGATGTGTAATTTCTTTTTTTAAATTAATGTTTATATTTAATTTCTGAGATATTCTCTTGTCATGAAAATGGGTGTCTTGATTTTTGATTCGTGAAAATGAACAGGAATCCTAAAATACGTGTTCTAGAACACAAAAACAAATAAAAATGTTCTTTTGTTCCCTCGGGTAGCGAAATTTTTTTCTCAATTTATAACTCTCTGTCCCAGAGGTAAATTTTTCAGCTAGTACTAAGAATTGAAGTGCGGATTGGCCGGACGGTACTTACGCTTCAGCTATTTTGAAACTATTTTGGTAAAAAGTGCTAGATTTTGAACCAATAACTACGAACTTTCCTGCAAATATTTACTTTAATTTATTACAATATGCTACAAATTCTGGTTTAGATCGCCCGAATGATACTTCCAAAATATTATTTTATTTTTTTAATTTTGAAGGAGGTAAATGGTTTTAAACTGTGTAATTATAGGTCAACAGTTACAAAATTTAGTACAATCATCAATTATACCTAATCTATCACTAACTTTTTAGCAACTTATTTTCTACTTTTTGAAAATTTACTTTTTCTAACGGAGTTGTCGCTGCGCTTTTTTTTTCTTTTTCCTTCGTAAACACTAATACTTTTAGATATCATCAAAATTTTCGTAAATAATATTGTAACAGGCCTACCAATAGGGCGAAATTTCGTAAGAGAGAATCGATAAAAATAGCCATCAATATTTTCTTTCTTGAACTTCAGTTCGTATTACACATTATTAGGTTTCAAAAAAAAAAAAAAGAATCTTCATACCCATACCTCTGCCTCACTTAATTACGTTCTATTTATTACATCATTACAGCCGCACAACAAATGAGAGCTGCCGGCCATCAGTTCATTAAAAAAGAAACTCATTAACGTCTCAACTCACGAACTTACTCTCACAAGGTCAGACAACAAAAATTAGTAAGTAGCTATATACATGTGCATTTTATCGAATTTGTGTACAATTCGAATGAAAATCGATATTTTTCAAACAATAAAAGAGCCACACGTTCCATCGAAATGAAGATTGGCCTCGTTATTGTACGAAATCCTGTATCGAATTTCATAACTACAGAGATTATAGGAAGACGACAAAAAAAAAACTTGAGCGCAGCAGCCGTTCCTTTAGAAAATGTAGGTTTTCAAAAACCAACCAACTGCAACTAAAATTAGTAACAAGTTACGGTACATCATATACGGATATAATTAACGATAGTGATAAAATTCGTAGTCACTGAATGAAAATTACGTACTTTTGAGTGCTAAATCACAATTAAAAAGGACATATCGGAAGCACGGTTACACACGACTTCCAACTCTCAAATTCCAATAAAGGAAGCTTAAGTTATAATGATAACGTCATCACCTCACTTGCGATAGAGTATGCGATTCAAATACGATCACTGTGTCAGAAGAAAACTTTTCATTAGAACTTAAGCACTGAGTCAAGTTCAAAAGATTCCAACGCATTCGAAACTGAAATTGTTGTGAGTTTAACACTTGCAAATAGACAGCTACCTAATTGAAAGAACGACTCTCGCGTTTTCCCGAATAGAATGGCTAGAAATAGCATGTACCAAATCAAGAAATGATAAAATTTTCGGTTTCCGTAATTATTTTCCAAATAGAATATACCTACGCTACCAATATGATTTATCATGTTTTAAAATTTATTCTTCTGAAATCTAAATTCTGAAATCAGATTACAGAATCAAATAAGCACGTGGAAACTCCAAGTTGAAAAGAAAAAAAAACTCGGTTAAAGGCTATTTTCTGGTAGAAAATGATATGAAAGTTATAAAAAATATAACTTTGTACAAAACATCTGTGCCTGCTAAGACGGTGCTAAAGGCTTTGTACCATCTTAGCATTGTACAAAAATGACTGTAATAGGTACCATTCTAGGATGGTGTGGTTTCGGACTGAGCAGTGGGAATGTAACACACACACACATATATATATATATATATATATATATATATATATATATATATTGCCATCAAATGTGAAAATCAGCCTTTCTCAAATATGCCTAGGCATTCACTATTTCTAGGTCAAATGCTATTCTGACACCGATTTATTACTTTGAACTAAAAGAAATTAGGCATTATATAATTATAATGCGCATCACTCTCCAACGTTTTCTTATCTATAATTTATTATAGAAGTTTTATCAATATTATTCATTAGTCAAAATCAATAAACCATCAAATGTTGTGAAATATTCTGGTTCATGAAATAGGGAATTCCACAACAGAAGGTAATCTCCATTTTATGCGTTTACCAACTTCGTACACAAGTATGGGAAAGCCAACCTCAGTGAACACTGGCTAAAGATTTGTATTTGCTGACGCCTTTTATACTTGGCTCCGTACACGCACATTAACTTAAATACGTATATATTTGCAAACATGAATCGGTGACTAATTATGTTATACTTTGAAGATAACAAAGTACAATGAATGCACTTGTCAGCAAGATGTAATTGGTGATAAGCCGATTCGTTACAGTCCGACAATTATGAATTACATATAGAATGTAAAAAGTAATTTGCGCAAAGGGTGAGTTTAACGTAAAATGCACTAAATTGGCCAGCCTTTTGACCGAGCCTGTCGTTGAGGGGTCTTAGCCTCTAAATACCTCATACAGTATGATTCCCACAAATACCAACAGTCAAATACTAACAGTCAAATTAATTCAAACATATTATTAATAAATATAATATGTAAAAATTTCTGTCATTTTATTTTTTTTTATTTTTTTTTGTTCAATATATAAATACGAATTTATTGTAATTTAAAAAAAATGCTAGAAATGACTGAAATTTTTCCATATTACATTAATATTTATTAACAATAAGTTTGAATTAATTTTGCTATTAGCATTTGTTGGTTTATTGATTTTGACTAATGAATAATACTGATAAAACTTGGCCAAATTCTATAATTATGGAAAATGCCGAGAGTGATACGCATTATATATAATGCCTAATTTCATTCAGTCAAAAGCAATAATTCGGATTCATTACAGCATTTGATTACAAAATAGTAAGTGTTCAGGAATATTCGATACAAGGTGATTCTGGAAATTAACTGCGACATAATATATATATATTTATATATATGAATTTAACCTTTTAATGTCGGAAGTTTCCATAAGGGTTGCGAAACAAAAAACGTAATAACGTACCCATCCCACCTCTAGGTCTTCATGAAATGAAAATTAATATGTAATTTTCATAGAACCCACATAAAAAGTGGAATGAACCTATTCATTTTTACCTGTCTCATTCACCATGAAGAAGATGATATAAACACACGGCAGGGTGTTTTTATATTCCTTCGATGTTTTGATATAACGTCGTTATTGATCATGCGTTGAAGTATACGTAACCAAAAAAAAAAAAAAAAAAAGGAAGAAAGTAAAAAATCCTGACAACCCTTTAATAAATAAAAAAACCGAGGGAGTGTCGTTACAGGCTAAATAAGGTGTGACACATTCAAGTCAGTTACCTTTCGACAGATCCACCACTCCTCAAAAAAAGGTACGAAACCATATTACTTACACTTCGAGCACATACTGATACATTATACAATAGGCAACGATCTATAAAAACAAAAACATAGAAGATGCCACAAAAATTGAAATATTCATCTTCGAATTCGGTTTACTTGATCCACTTTCTTCCCACACTTTCTACAGCTCCATCCATCAGCAAAAGTGCAACAGAACTACGTATAATTAAAGAACTAATATACTGTTTCCGATTACGAAGTTCAATTCACTCTTTTCCCTCTCTCTCTCGCTCTCTCTCTCTCTTTCTCTCTCTCTCTCTCTCTCTCTCTCTCTCTCTCTCTCTTTCTCTCTCTCTTTCTCATTTTCATTTCTCTCGATTCCAGAAAGTACACCTTTGTTCTCATCGTACACTAATTTTTCAACCACGTTCGCACTATAATCAAGTTCATGTGGTTAGTCTGTACATACCCCGCCCACCCAAACCTCGTCATGTCTGCTCCACTTATCGACCCCTTCGACGTAAGATCGAAGAAGAGAAAATGCGTTCCAACTAACGGCAGCGGTACAGCAGAAGACACAAAACATACAGAATATCGAAACCAAAATTTCCATAGAGCCGATAGATGAGGTCGCAGAGCCACGATTTTATGTTATGATAATTATGGAACGTGTCCTACAATGTTTGAACGTCAGGGGTGCACTGAAGAATGGATGTGTGTAAAAGCATTGCTCGGTTCACCCCTCGAACAACAACAACGAACAGGTGAACCCTTTGTAGGCTGAACATTATTCGATTTTTTTTTTTTTTTTAAATATGGTCGAGAACATAGGTATACCTCTGTGTCTCGTATAAGGTGAGGTAGTTAGTTATTTGTTTAATTCTTTGAGAAAGAAAAAAAGACTAGCGCAGCAATACTTCACTCGAAAAAATTGTTTGCCAATTTTCATCAATGATTCGAAAAACGAATTCCAAATTTCCAATTAATTAAAAAAATTCCGAAAATCTATCGATAATTATCGATATGTGCCAAACATACTTACTGATTTATCGATATTTTATCGCTAGTTTCAGGTAAAATAATCACGAAAAACTATCTAAAGTAATTTATATTTTGAATAATAATATCCATCTATCGACGTTTTATTGTTAAAAAGTGAAAACAAATTTTTCAGGAATTTTTGTTTTCCGTTTTTTTTTTTGTAACAGCTGAACTAATACCAATAAACACCAAACTCCTATCAGACTTGGTTCCATATAACGAATACCTAATTGGTGAAAATTTTAGCCCCATCCTGTCTCTTTCGTAGTTTTCTCACAACCGTGAACACAAAAGTTTTTCCAGCAATTTTTCACCTCCAGTTTTCTCCAAAATTTCCGAACTAACAAACACCGAACACCTATTTGACTTGCATCGACGCAAGAATAATCTATCGTGAAAATTTTAGAGTACTCTATCCGTCTTGTAGTTCTCAAAACGGTGAACACAAAATTTTGGACGATGCATATATATGCATAATGTGTGGCTACTTTAGAAAAAAAAAGAATTAGGTCAAAATGGGAAAATGGTAACCAATCGTTTTCTTTTCTCATGAAACGGTTACTTTTTATCATCCTCACGCTTAACCCTTTCGCGAGCTCAAATTTTAATACCCCGTTTCCGAGCAAACTGCGTAAAAAAAAGTAAAATGCTAGGGAGTTGATAAGTCGCGCTTATTGAGCTCCACATATGATTGTTATGTTTTAAGAAGCCCTGGGAGTGGATATATATATGTAGGTACCCTACGCGCAACGACCACGTCGTTCACTCCCCTAATTTTTGAAACCTTTTTTTTTTCCTTGCTATCCTTCTTGTTTCTTTGCCCTCTGTCTCGACTAACCTCTGATTACTTCCTGATAACGATAAGCAGAGTGTGGGGAAAATGTGAGATACACTCGTTTAGCGTATGCCTAGATCGTCGACAATTTCTTACCCTTAAATAGTCCTCACGAGAATAGAGAACACGTGACGGAGTAGGTTAAGGTGTATATATTATATATATATATATATATTTATATATATATATACCTACATATGAAGAACAAAACCACTTATAATACTTCTTTTAATAGCTTAACAAGCTGCTGTATTTCCCGTTACTTATTATTTTTATCGCATATTTTACGTAAGTTATAATTTAAAAAAAAAATTACCCCCTCATCTGCCTCCCACTAAAAAAAAAAATTCGTGATATTTTCTGTGGAGAAAGTCGATTGGTGAAAACGATGTCGTGAAAGTAGACGCAGGGAAATTCGATTTTTGGGAAATTTTCTTGTCGTGAAAATTGACGTCGTGATTTTCGGTTTGTGAAAATAGGGGGTTACAGTATTTTAGCGTCTTTTTGTTTTTGTAGCTTTGGGGAATTTCACGTTCCGAAACCCTCCCATGGGTGAGTTTTGATATTTTTTTTAAACATTTAGCGGAAAATTGCTATTTATTCGAAAAAACTTAGACCCTTCCGGGCTCTCTAAAAATGTCCGGGCCTGGTACCTTCGGTACCCTTTACCCCTCCCTCTCTGAGACCCTGCCATCGAAATACAATATTAAACTCTATAATAATAATAGTTATAATCTATACTATATACAAATTCCAACATAACGTTGCACCGCATACCGACGGTACGTATTTATATGTGCACAGGTGAAAGGAAATAATTCCAAAAATTATAAACACACGTTTCGTGTAAATATAAACGATAAGGCGAAACGATTAAAACATTTTCTGTAAAAGGAAGTTTTTAAAATGGTTCTGTGTTACCGCTATTGTTCTCCCAGTATAATAAATCGTATTAAAAAAATCGTTAGTATCTGGAATTTGTTTCAGCAACAAAACGGGAGAATGAGCATATTATTTTTTTTTTTTTTGCCGGTAATTGTTCGTAAAATAGCATTTTTATATTGTGGAGATTGAAGCGCTGCGGTGTCGAAGTATAATTATATTAAAGAGAGAAAAAAACTAAAAATAAAAAAAAAACCGAGTAAAATAAAAATACGAAGAATATTTTCACGTTATAAGAGGAAAAAAAAAAAAAAAACTGGGTAAAATGGTAGAATTTATAAAACCGATCGAAGCCGATGAAATGCGACACCATAAAGTCTGGAAGGCATAAGCAACGTTAATGAAAGAAAATTTTCTCAAGGAAAGAAAAACCGATTTTGCCAAAGAGGCTGCTCGAAAAATAGGTTACATATCATAACATGAGAGTCATCATTTGAGAATATTATATGGTAGATGAGTGAATAAAATGTAGTTTTAAAAATTTGTATTTTCTTCGACCAACCTGTTCGATTTTTATGAGCGGGGCTACGGCAAGGTGTACAAATTTCCCCAAGTAAAAGAGCACGAAACCAAGAAAACAGATGAAAGATAGGTACTGCAATTTTTTTTCATTTGATTTCAGTAAACATACCATTCGCAATATTTACAAATTTACTTTTTTTTTTTGACGATAGTTTGGGAGCTAATAGTACATGAAAAACATAAATAGACTGTTATGGGACGATAGAACGGTTGTTGTTCTCATAGAATGGTTGTTGTCCTTGGAAGAATAGATTGCAGCTAAAGACGATTTCAACTATGATTGAAATGAATAATTTTAATTATCTCGAAATGAGGAATTTTATTCATAAAATTTACAATTTTTGTACGAGAGAAGTATGCAGTTAAATAATTACACTTAATCTTTTAACTTAGTCATCTCTTATAACTCGGTCATCTTAAAGATAACTTAAAAGAGAACTACCTTAGGTTTCTGAAAATAACCAATAATTCGAGAGAAGTTGAAGGCATGAAAAATCAGGAGTTAGAGCTGGATGTTGATTGTTACCTATTAATCCGAAAGTAAATTAAGTGATTTCTATGTCAAAATGGATTTTCTAAGTCGACTAATATTCGAGGGTTTTGTCGGGTAAAGTGCAGTGGCTTCTCATAGGGGAATAAGTGAGGCCGTCAAAACCCTGAATTAACGGAAGGATTTCTACAAATTTAGGCGCATTCGGGGGGGGGGGGGCGAATATTGAGTAGTAGCATCTCACAAGGCGCCAACAAATATTTGCACTTTTGAGAAAATTACAAAGAGATCAAGAAGCAATGTACTCAATATTTGAACAAATTTGAATTTAAAATAATATTTTTTGTTCACGATTTTTATGTGTTTACCTTTATTTGTATTACTGTGAAGATTGTGACATCTGATTACCCAAAGCCTTCCCCGCACATAGCCACCGAATTAAGACTGTCAATATAATTTACAATAGGGAACGGCTCACGAGTTCTAAGTTTATACTATTGGTAAGTCACAGAAAAATACATCGGATTCTACCTGGAAATAAATTCCTGTTCTACAAGATAATAAGACACGTCAATCGATTACTTTTATTCAATGTGGTGACGTGTATATTCGAATCTCGATCATCAATGAACGGACAACTTATCTTCTCGACTGTTCACAAATTTGGTTGAACTGTGAACAGTCAGTCTCGTTTTGTACGTGATGAAATCCGTTCATCATGAATACGAAATATTATTCACGACATACTAAAGCTTTTATTGCGACATCAAGTCACCCCTTTTCAAGTTATTTTTACCAAAACTATACGAAATATGAACGCTGTTAGCAGAAACTGTACAGTCCGTTTCATCATTTTCAATTCCAACAACGAATATATTTGGTTGGAAACTGTTGGTTCACCGGACATCGATGACCACGAGGCAATGCTATTTTGTGATACCTGCACAACCAGACATTTTTGTGTACTATCGTAAGTAACTTTTTACTGTAATAAAAAACGTGAATTGTACTAATGGGTCAGCCAACTTATTTATTCCGTTTACTCGAAATTACCCGACATACTTCGTAGGTCTTGGGAGCTTTCGCTGGTAGGCTGGTGGCCTAACTGTATGAGCTGACTTGTGGTCTTGATTCTACAATTTCTTGAGACTCGCTGATATACTTCGAATTGTGATATCAAATCCCTATACTTGGGATGCACATTCGGTTTCAGACGTCACAATATATAGGAAAAACATGGAAAAACAGCGGGAGTTCTGGTTAGTGTTGTAATCGAAAGTATTCATTTAAAAGTGTCCTCTCTGACAGGTCATAAAGTATCCATTTTATTGCTCTTGATTAGCCAAATACAGGGCAATTTAAAGGTGAGGTACAAAATGGCAGGTGCCATCAAGGTATACATGAGAGCAGCAAAGTTATACCGGAAAACCTTTTGGTGGTCTAAAATCCATACACGTATGTATGTGCAGGAAAGGTAAAGTGTGGCACATAACACCACCTAAATTGTCCATTTTGGACTAAAAGTATTAATTATTTTTAAATACTCTTTTATTCTACTTTTTCACAATTTAAATTGTACAAAGTATTCTGTGTGACCACTAAAACACTGCTACAATTGCCATCGCTTTGTTTTGTTATGCGTTTTTGTCTGAGTGCACTGGAGTGTATTAGGTTTCACTTAACACAAAATTTTACCCTTAGAAAAAAATATTTAAAAAATATCTCCGCCACGCCCGTGGTAAGTGTGTATTTTCCAAAAGTGTCAAATTTTGTAATGGCTGCCATTCAAACACAAGTTGACCGATTTCGTTCAAATTCAATACCAAACCAGTCCGTGATAGTCTCCAAGTGTCATAAAAATTTCAAGCCAAAATCTCATAATTTACGAGAATTATCGTGATGACAACGTGGTGGGTTTGCAACGTTTTCAGAATCTCTTCATCTGAAACTAGTGGATAAATTTCAAAAATTTTAACACGAATGTGTAGCCGATAGAAGCTTCTAACACTACCCCAAGTTTCATTGCCATAGATCGAACTGCGGAGGCTCCACAGACTCCAAAAAAATACCAAAATGAGCAACAAGTGGAGTATATATATATATATATATATGTATATATATTGTGTACAGAATAATTTGAGTGACTTATATATTCATGATCTACGACTCAGGATCGGCGCTTTTCCATAGGTCCCGCCCCCTCACTGAATGCAATAGTTGTATTTTCCAAGAAAATAAACTAAAAATTCATTTTTAACGTAATTATTATACACTCTTATATTATATACTTGCTCAAAATTTCAATTTTACAAAGTATTTTATACGGCTACCAGATACTTCAGTCACTATCCCTGGGTTTTGTTGTGAGTGTCCCTTTAAATACCTGGAGTGAGCTAAGTTTAATTTTACACAATGTGCGTATGGCTGTGAATTACATGTTCGTAAAAAAGGGAAAATATACGCCTAATTCCCTCAAAATCGTTAATATGCTAAATATTCCCTTAAAATATAGGTGTTATTTTGAAGGGAAAAACCAGTCTGGTCCCGTTGATGAATAAAAAACACTAATTTGATAGATAAAAAATTACTGAACTCGATGGATTAACAAATTTTTAATATTCTAATACATTTCATCATTATTTAGCACGAATTTCAAAAACTGGCTCAAGAATAGTTTCTTCTCTACTGGTGGAATTTTTAAGCATTCTTTTTGCTTCACCCAATATTGCTAGCGTACTTACTTAATCAATGAACAAACTTTTTTAAAGTAAAAAGTTTTTACGCTCCTTCGTAAAAAAAAGGGAAATTTTGATTTTTATGCCCTAAAAAGATGAAATTTATTAAAATATTCTCATATGCCCTTAAATTAGCCATAATATACTAAAATTGCATTTTCACTTTTACAGCGCGTCTAGACTTTTCAGACCGATAAAATCTGTTGGTTGTGGCAGGATGCCTGGATTCTGAGCTATAGCATATTTTCCTGATTACGTTTCATGCTACAACCAGCTTACTCGAGGAACCTAATTGCAGACGGAAAAATGTTTAACCTTCAACTGTAGGCGTTATAAAGAACATTATTTCTCGCCGTTATTTAAACGATCATCGACGAAAAATGTAAACAAATTTAACAAAAACCATCAAATTTGTTTTGTGATCTCGAATGGACATTAATAGGCACATTTTTAAATTGGATCTTAAAGCCCCGAGGAGAGAACGATACGTATAACTTTTTTGTCCAATAATTTAGGCAAAAATTTATAAGTAGTTGTTCTAAAAACCAAAAAATGGAATGTGTTCCAGAGTTTCATTTATTTTTTTTCATTTCATGTTCAGATGAAAACGACACCGAATATGATAGCCGCCGACAAATTCGTGCCCCAACTTCAAGCTCGCGTATCATCGTTTTGTTCGTTTCCTCGAACTGCGTTTCCATAAAAGAAAAAAGCTATTTATTCCAAGAACACGTGACTGCTGCGACAAAAAATAAAACAACAAACTCGTCTACCAATGAAAATGAACACAAATTTACCTTCCACAATGTTTCAGTCTCCACAGCTAACTTCAGCAGTAATTTAGGAGAATAATATAGCCTAGAAATATAGTTTTGTGTGTGTTTCTCTCTCTCTCTTTCTCTCTCTCTCTTTCTCTTTCGCTCTCTCTCTCTCTTCTCCAACGAGATTCTTTTCCTAGAAAACACATTACGAATAAACGTGGACTGTCCTATAATTTACAATTTGAAAGCCACCAAACCTTTGAAATGCTTGAATATATAAGTAAGCCTCAAGGTAAGTAGAATCTCGAGTTTAAACGAGTACTTATGGGAGTAAAGTACGATATAACTACCACCAAGAACAAGTAAACAGTATAGTATAGTATATACGCTGTAGGTATATATATATATATATATTTTTTTTTAAATAATAATATAGTTTCCCTTTCTCGTTATTCAATATCTTCATTTTTTATTAGCTATTATCCTCTTCGAATTATTATAATATTTTGTACGTGTCAAGGACAAGGAGCGCAGGGGGAAAAATACAAAAAAAAACCTTACATATCATTAAGGAAACTTGACAACATAGCAGACACGACGTGCGTTTCATATCTTCCATTGGGTAAGAAAAAAGAAAAAAAAATGAAAAACCGGTCGTACAATATTCAATATCAAGATTTTTTTTTTTTTTCTCAAAGTCGAATGCCAACCAAGCATCTACAGAAATATCAACGGCATCCAAAAACTTTTGCATTCGATATTCGGCTCTCTTTTTTATCCAGTTTGCTTGCGAACAGGGATGATGAAGGATGATGACATTTCATCTGAAAAGAAAACGATTGTTACCATTTTCCCATTTTCACCTAATTTCTTTTCTGCGCATATACAATATATAAGTTGGTATCTATACTCTGTTCATGCTAAGAAGTGCGTGACATCACATCGGAATCACTTTTGTGGTGCTGATTAGTGAGGGGGAGAGGAACAGGTATAGATCCACGTTGTTATACAACGATGGGCATCAGTTCAGCTTATTTTGAGGAGTAAACAAACATTTTGTTTCAAGTAGACAAGTGAGGATATGGTTTATGATGTCACACGTCACACACTTCTTCGTATGAACAGAGTATAATATAATTATATAATAATATTATATAATTATAATTATATATATAATATGTCGGAATGAGATGTTGGCAATACTTTGCTGATGGATAGTATTTGATGAAACAAGAAAAAATGTTATATCACCATTTTAAACGAGCAATAAAGATTTTAATTTTCAAACAATATTTTAAAAAATTTCACCTTTCTGAATTTTATATCTACGTGTTTGAGGTTTATCGAATCACAAGACTATTCTTCTTCAATATTCCATGCAGACAAAAGGTTATGCAATATTTTGTACACTTGTGTATAACTAATTGTACATTAAGGGTGACTACCAAGTATAATCGTCGTCATTGCAGACGTTGCATTTTCCACCAATACATTCATGTGAAAAAAGTTTCAAATATTAAGAGAGTTTGTTTTTTTCTTACCTCTCTCAGTATTTAAAACCTACCGGCAAAATATTACCGATGTTTCACTGGACACCTTATACTTATATTGATATTCCTAACCATTGTTAACCTTGTGAGATCCGAGGTAATAAACAGACTACCTGAGAGGCTGAGACTCGGTCTTATTTAAACAGTTAGAGATATGTATAGTTTAGAATAATGCGAAGTGCTTATCCATGCAAATAGGAATCCTATAACGGTAAGGTAAACTGAATGACAAAGTCACGTTCTTGAAATAAATAATGGAATTCTTTGAAAAAATTTCGAAAACAATTTTCGACAGAAAATTCAATTGTTTCATATAGAGATGTTAAATGAAGAAATTATTTGATGTTGGAACTTAACGTACCATCGAATTTCTAATAAAAAATTTTTTCAATTAATTTTTTATAAAAATGTTCTTGGTAATTTATTACAACCCCTCCCATTATTCTTATCAAAAAATTCTGCCTAAGATATTATGTTTTCATTTTATTTTATTCATATTAGGACAACTTTTCCAAAAATTTAAAGATTTTTTCAAAAAAAAAATTTCAAAAAAAGAAAAATTAATCAAAATGAAACAAAATAAAACAAGTAAATGATGGGTTTAAGAAAATCAATTAGAATAACTGCACATCCTAGAGTATGAAAGAAAAATATATCAGCAAAAAACAAGTTAAAAATTAAATTAAATCTGTATAAATGCAGGGGTGAGGCTAACTTTGGGAGATCCATCCTTATAAATCTCCTGCAGACTTCAAATTATGTGACATTCATTACACACCATGAGAACACAAGAGAACGTTGTGGGACCCGGTATCAGGTCTCTTAACACCAAGACGGATCTCATATATGTGATTTCCAGGAATAAATGGTTTGTGTTCACAATATTGAGAAAACTGCAAAAGGGATAGAACTGAAATTTTCTGGAAAATTAGTCATTCAATAATACCAAGTCCGTTAGGAGTTTGTTGCTTTTTGGTTCAGTGGATTGCGAGAAAACTGGACAGCAGAAAGTTCACGGAAAATTGGTTTTTCCAGAATATTGAAAACACTATGCAAGAGATGACGTTGAAATTTTTATGATACATTGTTTTTATGTATGTGCAGGTCTCATACAGAACTTGGGTGCTTATTCGTTCGGTAGGTTTTGCGAATACTGGAAAAGAAAAAATTACGGGAGAAAATTTTGTGTTCACGGTTTTGAGAAAGAAAACGAAGAGGATAGGACCATAATTTTCATGAAAATTAGTCCTTAAGGACTAAATCTGATTAGAGTTTAGTTTCTATTGATTAACTAGTTTCCAAGAAAACTGGAGAACAAAATATTCTTGGAAAAGTAATTTTCCCTGGAGTTTGAGAAAACTACAAAAGGGATCAGATTAAAATTTTCACGATGAGTCGTTCTTATGTATGGATAAATCTGATGACGGTTTGGTGACTTATAGTTCGGTAGTTTCCGAAAATACTGGAAATTAAAAATTTGCTGGAGAAATGGTTTTTACACGATTTTGAAGAAACCAACAAAAGAGATAGGGGTGAAATGTTCACGAAGTGTCGTTCTTACGTAAAATCAGGTTTCATGGGAGTCGAGTGTTTATTGATTCCGTAATTGCCGAGAAACAATGTAAAACAAAAAAAAATTTCTGTAGAAAAGCAAGTATACTTGTGTTGCTTGAAGTATCTTTTCCGTATTGACGACGCAAGGGGTGAATTGACCTAATTTACTTAAAACTGTAACAATTAAATTTCGATAGATCGATGTTGGTCAGATATCGATAACTATCGATAATTCTTCACCAATTTTTCACTTTGGAATTCAAGATTGTTTGTTGAATTAATTTAGACATTACCAATTCCCTCCGACAGAATGCAGTTAGGTCGGTTTGCTTTCATACGATACCGTACATGTTTCTTCTATTTCTCTAATTAAAAATTTTGCAGTTAGGTCACTTTGGAATTACTTACACTTCTCAATAAATTGTAGACGTAGATTGGCAAACTGTGTTTCCTAGCGAGGTATTGCTGCGCTGGAGTTTTTTCTATTTCTACCGAAGCACTCGTTTCGAATACCTGAAAGGAATAGGTACGAATTTTTTGGCTGGCAAATTTCCGAATGAAATTAAAATTGTGTGGAACAAAAAACAACAGCACCTTGAAAACACTCAACGACCTATAATACCGGTCGACGTAACGAATGTAGAGGTAGGCTGCATAAATATTGGATTTAGCCACAGCACAGAGATGTAAAAAAAATTCTATATAATTGGATTCGCCTGGTCAATTTTCTGTTACGATTGTTATGGTGTCAGTGGTTCATCAGCGGTAAATTTCGTAGCGAAATTTTTGGAATGTTCATTATTTAAACGGTGCTGCGATATTTACGTATAATACCTATGTGTGGCGTGTACCTATACGTGATTTTATGCACGATATTGGATTCGGTACTTCATGGTGGAAACGATTCCCCTCAAGGAGGGGCCACCTCTTTAAAATCACGATCAGAGAGATCACGAATTTAATACATACGTCAGAATGGCCGATGAATCAACCGGGGTATCGATAGATCACCATAAAAATACGTCGATTATTTGAGAACCGGTTGACGTTAGCAGTCGAATGGGGATGACATGCCATCGAAATCGAATAATGATGGAAGAATGATCAAGAATGAAAGTAACATCTATAGATGCAGGGAATGATTCTTAATTGTCGGTTTGTGTGTGCTTTTCTTTGAGGAAATAATTTTAAAATTCGATGGTAAACAACAAAAACTAAAATTTTTGCATTTGCAATAAAATTTAAATCGAAAATGTTTTTTTAAACATCTAACTAAGTAAATTGTGCTTTTTTGACTTATTTCCAATCAATTTAAATGAACAATTCCCGCATCTTGACGTTGCAATTAAAAACGCAGCCTTGAACGATTCAAGTGATTTTAAAAAAGAAGAGACAGTAGGTAAATTGTTAAAAAATTGTTAAATTATAACCCTTGAAAGAAACAATATTAAATATATTTTAAAAAATAAAATAAAGAAAGAAAGTAGAGATTACTGGCTAGTAGAAAAAAACACTTGTGTAAACCTTCGTAAGAAGCAGATTTTCTTATTATTAGGTAGGCACCAATACATCGTATAAATATTATCACTAATTATCAAAAAAGCTTTTAAACATTATAAAAACCTTCAAAAAAAGAAAGCACCTGTATATAAAACCAAGTGAATTGAAAAATTAATCAAGGTATAAATGACACATACACACGGGGAGGCTCCAGAATTTCACTTTGGGGGAGAATAGTTTCATCAAATCCAACTAAATAGCTAATAGCTCTAGAACAGATACAACAATCAAAAACCAAACTAAATACGGTTCTTCTACACTATAATATTTACTTACGTTCCAAATTTTTCAGAACCTCTTCGAATGTTGCTTCCCTTGTAGTGTTATGTAAAATAGCTCCCCCAAAAAATTGCAAAATTGGATGTAGCGTACAGGGAGTTGGTCCCATTTACGCTAAACTTGATAGAGTAAATTTGCGGCACAGAATGTATCTACTTACTGAATTTCAGCCTTATCGACTGAAAATTACAGCAGTTATCGTTCAACAAAAAATTCATATACTGGTTCGGTAAATATAGGTACTTAACTTTAGAATGTTTTTAGGTGGTTAAGATTGACTCGATGAAGAAATGCATAAGAATCATATTTATAGTAAATTAAGTTAAAAAAACGGTTTGTCCCAAAAGTTTTTTCATAATTACTACCCATAGTTTTTGAGATTTTATTGAAAAACCAATTTAAAGAAGGTTCAACCAGAAGTACCGTCCGGCCGATACGCCACAAAATTGATGAAATGTTGGAATAGGTTATAATTATAATAAATATTTACTCAAAATTTCGTATTTATTGGTGGAAAATTGAGCACTTTATAGCCAAAATAAAAATAAAAATGGCGGTACCTGAAATATCGTCCAACTGATCCGCACCAAAATCAATAGGTCCGGTCCTTGGCTGAGTACATCGGACGAACATTGCGACCAGTATCGTGATCATAAAATAAAGGGGGTGCAGATGTACGCATATTGAATTTAAATTTTTAGAGCCAAAATTTTCCTTAGGTTATAAAGAAAAAAACGTACCAACCCCCAATCCAGGTTGTTTCGTGAGATCTAAATTAATATGTAGATTTTCATAGAAAACCTACATAAAAGAAATTTTATCATTTATCCAGCGAAAAGAATCCAATGAACCATCGTAATTTTTACATGAATGTAGTTAGTCAGTCATTAAGCTCAAGTACGAGTATTAATTGACTTTTATTCAGTGGGTCCTTTTACACGAAATATCTAGATAATTATAGAAATCACAAAATAGCACTCTATGACACTCATTGAATAGAATACGAATTATGGCCACATATCCTAAACAAATACATAGGTATACTTATTTTGTAACTTCATATTAAAATGTTTAATCATTAGATTTTTCTCAATATTACACTATTTTCTTACGATAAAATTCTTTCAATAGTTGATTAGCAAAATGAAACTCAGTGAAAAGTGGTGAATTCTTTCATTTGGTTAAATATTTTCAGATTTGTTTTAATTTTTTTCTAATCTAACGAACAGATTTCGTCATTATGTTTTGTTACGTAATAAGGTGTAGGTAAGAGTATAGGTACAATTTGAAAAACAATAAAAAATAAATAAAGCCACATCAATCGGTCGTTAAATGAAAAAAGTCGTTTATCCGCCCACCCCCTTTAATTCGCTTTTTATTGGCAAGATATCAAGTTCTGTGTAATAATGGTCGCGATAATGGCGTAACCCTCTGCTATTGATAGCGCGAGTGGGTTTGGAAAATATTTAGAAATGGATTTACATCAAATTCTTATTTTCTTGAGGAAAATGAACTCGCCTATAGGTACTCAGTTTATGGGATGTTGGAAATCAAAAAATTAAAAAAACCGATAAAACTGACTTTCCTTCCTTCCAGAATTCTTTTAAGTTTCCCCTTTCCAACCATATATAATTCATCATACTTTTCATTTAGTTTTCATTTCAAAAATTTGGTGGAAAATGTCGTTAAAATTCTGATAATTATATCAACTGACAAAAATAAAAAAAAAAGTTTTAAAATTTATTGCTGTCACTGAAATTCGAACCACCGGCCTACAAGTTCTAAAGCGCAGCTGTTACTGTTGCGTGGAATCTCAATTTATTAACGTGTGAATGTACCCATTACACACACACTATTTATATGACAACCTACAAACTCAATTTCCCAAAAAAAATTCTATTCATCTTAAGGTACATTTTTCTCAGGATTGACAAAACCAATAAATTTCATGATTTTTTCTTAATTTATTCCTTGAAGGGTCCTACAAAAACGGACGAGAGGATTTTTTAAAACTATTTTTTTGGGATGAGAGACGATTTTTGATGTTGAAAAACGTGCAAAAAAATAGATTTGATAAAAATATCAAAAATCAGGCCCTAATTATTTAAATCCCAAACCTCCGTGTTAAAGTCTGAGTTAATATTTGGTGAAAGTGTGATCAAAATTTTAGCTTTGTATCTTTTAGGGGTTTTGAAAAAAACGTATCTTAATATGGGCAATTTATCATCAAAAATAGCCAGTTTCTAACTCCCCTTATATCGCTGATATTGCCAGGTAGCCTAACTTCCAAAACAGAAGTTTCGAGAGTTGTGGATATTTTTAGCACTGAAATGCTTCTCGAGTCAAGTTCTGAAAAAGTGTGCGCCACCCAATTTTCACCAATGTTTTATGCGAGAATTTTATGAGAAGAAGGAGAAAATGGAAATGAAAAATAAAATGGAGCTGGTAAGGTTGTTTCAACGTTTATGGAATATATACAAAAATGAAAGAAAACAAAAAATGAATAAATCTTAATTTTTTTAAATTTTTATTCATTTCCAATGCCCTTTTCTCGTTGTTACAAAGAGTGAAACCTGTGAATTTTTCTCTGGGGTCAGATTAATTCGAGTCCTTCGCTGGTATGATGCCATTTGCAGCTCAAATGCCATAATATTGCATAAGGACATTGATAGCTCCATCTTAAGACAAGGTACAACTTTTCTGCTGACTGTTCTGAGCCTCAACAGCACCATCCCAACAAAAGCACATTTTTTTAGAGGTTTTGACTTTTTATTTTGGCTAAGGGAGGTCTCTAGACCACAAATCCCCCCTATCTACATCCTTCATATAACGCCTCTAAAACAAGGAGGGCATAGCTGCAAAACAGTAAATTTTTCAAGGCAGCAAAAAAAAAAGAAAAGTTATTTCTCATAAAATTTTATCACTCGATGAAAAAATAACATGTTATAATTGGTGGCGAATTGAGAGTCATGTTGAGGGGGGAAATTATATAAATTTTTGTGGAGTTGAATTTTTTTTTTTGCTCTTCAACAATTTTTTAATAGTTTTTTTTTTGTGGATTCTGTGATTGTACATTCATTTGTTCCATTAATTTTTTTTTATTTTAGTTTTTGTGGGAGGGGGAATTTTCAAATTTTTTCTGGATCTGCCACTGGTAATTATGTGATTAACTTCATATATACAACTATCATGGTCTTTTAGCACTGCATGTGGATAGTTTTTTGAAAAAATCCCCCTCCACAATGAGCATAACCCAGTTTCCAAAAATCTGTACCTAATTGTGTCATTCTTTGTTGAAAAAGGTGAGATATGAAGAAAAGAAAGTTGTGGAAGGGAGGGAATAGGTTGCTGTAAGTGAGGGGTGGGTAAGAAAA
Source organism: Ericerus pela (assembly GCA_011428145.1). Lineage (NCBI taxonomy): Eukaryota > Metazoa > Arthropoda > Insecta > Hemiptera > Coccidae > Ericerus > Ericerus pela. The sequence continues at coordinate 1,310,102 of WOFM01000193.1, read as the reverse complement.
ACCTTCGGTTTCTTTGACCACATCAGAAGTACAAAAATAATAGATGCTGAATATAATGATGAGAAGTTTGACTCCTCAAAGCTTGTCAGTTTTTCCATAGTTGGTGGAGTTAGTTCAGTGAGCTTAATCATTCCATTCATTCGCCACATGACTTACTACATTCGTTAGACTCATACTATTGAACTCTTCAATGAACCAGAGGTAATACAGCCTTTTTGAATGCAGGGGGCGAATTTGTTAAGAGGTTATCTGGCACAGGGGGGAGTGCCAAAGAGGAAAAACAAGGTCTTCAGTTAAGTTTTCATCTTTTTTTAACAGGTTTTTGATGAAAAGCTACATAAAAATTTTGATCGCATGAAAAAATGTATGGACGGGGCAGATACGTTTTTTGTTTCACGACCCGAAGTAATTTTTGATACTAAATGCTCTGAAATTCATAGACAAAATGTTCTTATTATCATGATACAGGTCAAAAATTTAATTCAATAATCGACAGTGGCAGTAACTTTTGTGTCGTGTACTATATTCTATGTGCAACATATGGAAAATTTTTGCGAAAAGTTTTGCAACCCAAGGAATTTTTACAAACTGACCGAACCTAAAAATCAAAGTGAGACAGAATTTCATAATTTTAATATTCCTCTTTCTGAGTGTGCAGATTCATAATATTGAAAAACAAAAAATATTTTTCTCAACTCATACACCAAAAAGAAGTTACTACTGAATTGATTTTGGTTAGCAAAGTTTGAGATTTCCAAATTGATTAGGAACAATTGGAGAAAAATTTAATTTCTTCACCAATGTAGAAATGAGTTTTTTCTTAATTTTTTTTGTTCATTTCAAATATTTTTCTCAAGTCATACACCAAAAAGAGGTTATTATAAAATCGATTTTGATTAGGAAAATATGAGGTTTCCAAAGCAATTTGGAACATCGAAAATGGTTTTCATTTCTTCACCAAGTAGAAGCAGTGAAGAAATGAGTTTTTTCTCAACTGTTTGTTGTTTATTTCTTCACAGTACCGTTTAAACATACGCAAATTGCAAAATGTGACAATGAAAAAGGGTCATTTCAAATGGTGATGCTTACATAAACAACCAAGTTCACTACTTTATAATATTTAATTATATCCAAAATTCTATTCGTGAATGAAGTTTACCTGTTTAAAAGAAGAAATAATAACCTCTTTTTGGTGGATTTGTTGAAAAAAATATTGTATTCAATTAATTAGCCACTCGTGATAATCAACTCGTGCTGCAACTAAGCAACTGGTTGACAATCACTCATTTTGCTAACTAGTTGAGTAAAATACTATTACCTTATTCTTATATGTTTGTTCCAGCCTAACAGTTCACACTGGGCACCAATTTTGATAAAACATTTTTCATTTTGAAAAAAATGAAAATTGTTCAGACAGAATAGGTATGTTAGAGGTACGGTAGTAGTAATTTATTTTTATTTTTCACCTAATTAGGTACCAGTTATAGTGCAGTACCTAAATGGGTATAAATTTTGGAACGCAAAAGAGAAATGTATTTTTCATTTTGCTAAAACGTAGCGACCTCAAGGTGAAAGAGTCGCCAAAAAATTTTTAATCATGTAGGTACACCCGACTATATTATTTAATAATATTACGCTATGTACAAATTTTACCGCCAAATGTCAAATAACGACGACCAATAATAAATTTAAGAAAGTTTGTCTTCACCGATTGGTTTATCGGCTTTGCGCACATTGAGAGAACACACCCCAAACCCACCCTTCCGTACGCAGGTTCATGGGAATAGGTAGGTATCCCCGATGCTGAAACTCGGTTATTCAAATAACGTAGGTACATCGCAAAAGGTGTACTCGAGCAGGTATTTAGAAGCAGTGACGTAACCGACACTTTTTCAGCCCCCTGCAACAGTTTTTGGAGGCCCGATATTCGAGTTGAAAAAAAGCGTTACCAACGCGACCTTTTCTAAAACGTACGACCTTCTACACACCCTACTTCACGTTTTTACAATGAAAAACAATTTAGGTACTTTTCGCGACGCAACCGGAGCCATTTCGGCAGGAGGGCGCCCCCGCACTGCGGAGTCTGCTGACCGTCCGTTACGCTACGGCCAAATCTGATTACAAGCTGCGGGTATAGGCACCACCACTTACCGAATACTTCGTCTCGAATCTTCGATAATCGCTGTCGTCTTCAGACGGTGCTCCTCGTGCGGTCCAATCAGCAACTCGGTGCCTCCATTGGTGAACGGCGAACTAGCTCTTCGCGTTTCCAGCGGATGCGCGTCCTGTTCCGAACCGGGCACGCATAACGAAACGCGTCTATGTTTCAACAGTTCTATTTCCTTATTGTCGAACGAAAAATTATTGCTACGCGACACGGATTGATCGTTTTTGTTGTTGCCGGCACTAACCGACGACGAATCAGCGGCGGCGGCGGCGGCGGCGGCGACTGCGACTTTCGAACCGCGATCGTGACTTTGAGACTCGACCGCGACGGCAACGGCGGACGGCCGCGTTTTCGACTGCGATTGGGACGCGGACGCGGAAGCGGCTACCGAGGGGGGCCCAATTTGATTTTCTTTCGAGGCAAACGACGACGACGACGACGGATGGTGGGTGGTGTCCCGACGCGACGGTGACTTATTGCTGACGCTGTGGCCGGCGTCCTTGTCCGGATCCGGGCGCGAAAACGACGCCGAATACACGTTCGGCAGTTGACTGTCGACGAAACCGTTCAGCTCCGACGTTGAGGTGGTGGTGAACGACGTTGGTCTATTGAGCTGGAAAACGAAACGAAGTCGAAGTCAAAAAAAAAAAACATTTAATGTGGTACACATTTCATGAAAAAATGGTAACACAATATAAATGAAACACATATCGATATATCGATCAACACCAATTCCTTCATACTCTTATGATAAAACATTACATATCGATATTAATTTAATTGATATTCCCTCATTTCGACTAGTGGGGAAATTGTGATTGGCTGTAGGAATTTGTATTCTTTCTGTGATTGGCTGTAGCACCCTTTTTTAATGAAAATTTAACCAAAATAATTTTTTCCGAATTTACTCTGAATTCAGCGTAGTGAAAGTAGAAATGTGTACCACATTAAAAAAAAAAAATTAATTTACACGATTTGCATTTCTTGCACTGCCCAGGACACATTGTGTAAATAAGTTTTGTATTTAATTTTCATTTTGTTAAATAAACACCGTGTCTCCACTCCGAAAGTATTTCGGAATCACGATGTTTTTTGTGAACTTTGTTTTGAATTTTTGTTTGGCCTACTATCCTACGTGATGAAAGCTTAAAAATGTATTACCTAGTTTTTCTATTCGTAAGTACCTCCTGGCCAAGTTCAAAACACTTCTTGGATTTGGCGTATTTCATTTTGAATATATTATATACATATATATATAATACACATATATATAGGAGAAATACATATGGAATTTTTTTGTAGGATTTCTGACATTTTCATAATTTTTTGTTGCAAATTTTTTTTTTTTTTTCACTTTTTGTTGTAAACTCTGTTTCCACTTTTCGTTGCATATGACGTCATCTATTTACTACGTACCTCATGTTAAATATTTTAAATGTTAAAAAACAAAAACTATGCTTTTGTCAGCCAAAGTCTCAGCCATTAAGTTCAATGTAAATAGAAATACAACCGGTGTGACATAAAAAGATTTTATATACATACTAGCATTGCAGGAGGAGGTATGCCTCTTCTCCAGCAGCTCCCATTAAAAATCCTAGATAACCAAAAGCATATACATATGCGTGTACATTCAATGTCTGAAAGGTGGCGAGGTAATATATGCAAAAAGCACTTATAAGTATACCTAAAATTATGTAGTAATATGCAGAGCGCCTTGTTTTGTTCTTTTATATCCTGTCGTCATCTCGTGATTAATTCCTTTTAGATGAAATCTGATGGTGGAAATGAATTTGTCCATAAAAAGTAGCGGGGATTATCCTTGAAAATTTTTTTCTGCATTAATTTTTGAAATAAATGACTAATTAAAAAGACAGGAAATTTTTCATTATTTCGCAGTTTTTTTATAGTCAATTTGTGAGAAACCAATGGCAATAAAAAAAAAAGGCCCCAGTATCAGTGACTACCACAGACTATTACATTTAATTTGATAACATTTTCATCTTCAATATTGTTGAGACCACCAATCCTTCTCCCCTCTCACTCCTGCGAACACACGATTATCTTTATACGTATTCTATATCTCTGTTCGCAGCTACACTGTATTACCATCACCGCCGCTCACTCATCCATGTCCGTACACATTCATTTATCTTACTCAAACTATACTCATACTTAAATTATGTAACTTTCATAAAATACACTCGCTTCTTGGATGTAACTTCGTGTAAATCTTTCTTTCTTGTGTCTTCACCGGTCCTCATCCACTATTAATATCAATGTTTTACCATCAACTATCGATACTGTTTTAACAAATACATGGATTTCCTCATAACTGTTTTATCAATGTTGAATGAAACATCGATATTTCGATGTGTCATACGAAGGCTATGTAGTTTGTATCGATATATTGTCGATAATCGGTGGAAAATTTAACAAAAAAAAACAACATCGAATGTAAAAACAAACCCTGTATTTTGCTGTAGTGAAAATAAAAATGTTATCACATTAAAAATTAATTTTGTTAGAGAACTTGAGAAAATTTTCTCCTCTTTTCAATAGTACAAACCTCAGCTTTGGGAAACGTTGAACTTTGCAGGATTACCAAATGCCAAATGGGGATTTTTCCCCTGATTTAGGGATTGTTTGCCACACTAAAAACGAATTGGGACTTTTTGAGGATTTTGTGCAATTTAGGGATTTTCTGTGGACTTTGGTAAAATTTAAGAATGGTATATGTTGAGAAAGTTGTTACAAAATGGCTTCCTTCATTTTGAACCGCTAGCCTCCCTATTTCCTTGACTCAGCGATTTACGCCTTGATAAGTATTACTGACGAATAGAATCTGAAATTTTTTATACTCTTTAAGTTCCACTCAACGAGAGTGTTAATAGTCGGTAAACGTCCTTTAGTCAGTCATATAGTGCCACGTTTTAAATACATTCTTTTTTTAAATGCAAATTTAAACACATTCCTTTTTGAAGGGAAGTATGATTGTTAGCAAAATTGCGTTTCGAATACATGCTATTCTACATTCTATTCGTCCTTCCTTCGAGAGAAGTAGTTTCACATTTTTACAAATTGAATGGTATGTTTCTATGAACGTATTCATTCGAATGTAAGATGCACTTTTTTTCTCACATTTTTACACTAGTAGGGTGCTTCTTACATACGCGTGTGTTTTACATTCGAGCTATAGAAATTAGAAAAACGAAGCTTATCGTAAAAATAAGGAAAGCTCCTGCATCCACAATCGCTCAGTGGATTTTGACGGCTTGGAGTCAAGTATCACCATCAGTTGTACAAAAATCATTTAAATAGTGGTGTGTAACAAATGCTCTTGATGGTACCGAAAATGATATGATATGGGAGGAAGCTGCAGATTATGTCCCATCCTCAATCAGTGATGAGGATGGTGAAGACTCCGAGAATATAGATGACGAATCAGATACTGACTGAATTTTTTCATTTTTGTTTGTACGTAAATTAATTTTTGTATTTCAATTTTTATTTTTAAATAGCACAGCGTCTTAAAATTGAATAAAAAAAAATTCCAAAAACACATTTTGAAATTTGTGGTGCGTCTTAGATTTGCGTGCGACTTACATTCGAGTAAATACGTTAATACAGAGGACTGAAAGTTTCGCACTTTTTTCCATATCGAACTGACCTATTATTGGGGTTATGAACCGAGTGTTTCAGTTCATTCAACGTGACTTAAGATACCAGTTGGTCGAATTACAATCTTATGAGTTTAGTTTGAAAATAGAATTTGCTTAGCCTTAGAATTGAGATAGGCGTCCAAAAGGTGGAGTACAGTTTCGAAATCCAAGTTTTCACTTGACGCTACTTTTGATGGCTTGTTCAGCAGGCCATTATGCGTATTTTACTTGATATGGCCAACTTTATATGCAAAAATTTAAAAATTATATTTCATTCAACATCAAACAGAAGTTTATTTCAAAAGCCTGGAATTTTAAAGAGAATTTTCATTCACCGCTTACAGAATAACATTTTCGTAAATAATTTTGTTGGTACCCAAAAATTGTTTGCCTTTGTTTTTTCATAAATGGATTTAATTTTTTTAGGTTTAATAAAGAGAAAGCACTTTAGTGAAGGTACTTCTAGGCGTTTTGAAAGATCGTGCTAATTTCAATAAAAATTGTTGAAAGAGACAATATTTTACTTCAAAAAATCATTATCTACTTCAGTTCTACCATTGTTCATACAAAATGGATCTCTAATATATTTTAACAGTTAAAAAGGTTTACCATTTTCAAACAATGCGATTTATGCAATAAAAACCAAACGTAACTTAATCGAAAAAGTAGAATCAAGTTGAAATCTTTTCTTCACCCTTTGTTCATCATTAGGCTTCTTTTGCTTGTACGTTTGTTCTTAGACTGTGCTTAAATGTGCAAACAATTTCTCAATATGAGTTCGTGTGTTTTTGCCGTTCAGTTAGATTTGAATTTTTTCAATTTGAAAAATCTGGAGAATTTAATTAGTCGGCATTCTTACTCATCAATCATCACCGATTAAAATGTCGAAATAAATAAAATGATTAGTTGGTAATTTTCATTAGACGGTATCGTTACCTTTTCTTTCTATTTATTTTGCTTGATTTTGAGTTATGTCAAAAGAATCAGAGGCAGAAAAAATATGGCTTTTTTTCCCTGAAAAATGTCGAAGTCTAACTATAATCTGACTAGAAAAAAAAAAATCAGTTTTGTGGTTATTTTCAAAAAGTTACCAAGTGACTTTTCGTAATTTTTCAGGAGACAAAACAGGAAGTTTACCTGTAAGTGTAAATTCAGGAAATGAATAAAATTGCAGTTTTAAGTAAGAGAACTGTGCTTTGAGAGGTCTGGTTTTAATTAATCGTGAGGGCAATTTGAAAGAATGAGCAGATGGTTGTAAAATGAAGGGAGAAGAAGAAGATTCAATAACATTGTCATGTTTCGGGAAAAAGTCACGTAGAGAGAAATCAATGAAATATAAAGTTTTGGTCGTAAGTTGAATGCTGCCGCCGACATATCATGTTTTGGCTAAAGCAAATTTAATGATGATGTATGATCAACAGAGATATCATCTTCTGCCAGCTTATAGAACGGATTTTGCTCTATCATACCCAAGGCTTAAGCTTAACTCAAAACTGCGAAAAAGTGATAAATCAGATTTTTGAGAACCACAGATTTGTGAAATTCGAATACCTAAACAGGAAAAATTATAAAAATTTTTTCCTCCAATTTTCTGAGCGAAAACAATTTTTTAGTAAACGGAAACGTCGTGTTGCCAAACAAGTATGTTCACATGATCTGATCTTAATGTAGGTATAGTGCAGGTAACTACAAAAGAAAGGTGATAAATAAGAATATAACTTGGTACTCACGCTACATAATATGTATATCACGAATAAAAATCACCTGCATAAAAGATACAAATGCACTTCGACCATATACTAGATAAACTGGCCCTGTGCAATGCTTATAATTGAAGCAGTGATAAATACGGAGTGTGACGTCACATTGTGGCGAGAAGTTGTTTTACCCAGGTTATACTGTTGTTATTTCCAGGTTTTTGAAGTTGATTTTAGCCAGGTTGGAGTTTTTTTTTTTTTTTTTTAAATTGTACATAACCATTTCTTTTTTTTTTCTATTAAAAAATTCACTTTAGAAGAAAAAATAAACTTTTTTTGATTTTTTTTTCTTTAAAAAACATACATTTGCCACATTGTGACGTCATTTATGTGTGCTTCAATTTCCATTGCCGTAGCCAGTCTATCTAGTATATGGTCGAAGCAAATGCATCGTTGGATGAAATCGGGTTTTCGAGAAAATAGATAAAGTTTCCATAAATTTCACGCGTGACAATCAAAAAGAATTGGAATAAGCCTACGTGATTCACGAGGTAACTTACAGCATTTCCAGGATATGCTTTTTTGATTTCTATGTAGCCGCTGCGGCATCGCACATCAGGAATCTCCTGATTCGATTCGATGAATAGGTTCTAATCAGAAGTTCTCTATTGAAGTTATATGGTACTGCAGTGAGGGAGTGTTTTTGGTGCCGAAATCTCTTCCCCAGAACGTAATAAAAAAGTGAAAAACGCCAGAAACAAGTAAAATATACAAAAAAAAAAAAAATGGAAGAGGTGCAACGAATCGGAAGAAAACGCGGGAAAATAAAATTCGCTACTCCCTCCAAAAGAAAATTCGCACTGCTCCATTGCTTATTTAGAAATAAAACTTTAGGCGCAGCATTAATTTTCGTCATAACAAACGCAGTCATTGATAAAATCAAGTCAACTTGAGAGATCTGAAGTAAGATTTTAGCTATACAGTGATTAGCCCCTAAATTAATCGCAGTTTGTTTGGTAAATGGTTTCATTATACATTACTTAGATACTTTAAGGTTAAATATCTGGTAATGTAATAGGCTGCAATAAGTGTTTCGAAAAATAGCATGATTAAGCTTATTAATTTCATTTTATGCCAATATTTTCTCGAAATACCAATATATACCTATGCTTTTTATTTTTAACGAATAAATTGAGAGTTTTTGGGTAACTATTTAATAAAAATTACCAAACTCATTTATTTTGCCCACTTCCACATTTTAAATGACAACATGAACACAAATTCTATTGTAAAATAAATCATGACATAATCACTCGATACCTACCACCTATTAACTATTATGTTCAGAATTAATTTTTTTCGTACCAACTTAAAAAGAACGGTTTTCATTAAAGATACCTACTACTCGTTCAAATTACCCATTTCCTTATCTATCGTTAAACGGTTAATACAAACATTGGCAATAACACTACACGTTGTTCTTATCACCTAAAGTACATAATACACAAGTACCATGCCGTAAAATTTATTATTAGAATCCAAAAAAAATGGAGCTGAAAACGTCAAAGTATGACTACCCACCTATACGTTTTTAGTCTTCAGTGGAGTTGTTGAATGCGTTTGATATCTGGAAATGAAATTTTTTTCGCCCCTCACTTCACCTTTCGTCAGACTGCCCCTCACACCACTTGTCTCTAGTTGGGAGACCTATTCACGCTCTTCGCTATGTTCCAGTGGCTATTTTTTTAATACTTTTTTGGGTAAAAACTGGAATTTCGAATTTTCGTTGAAAATATTTTCAAGTCCTTAATTATATGACGTCATTTTTCTTACTCCAGTAACGTTTTTTGTCGTATTTTGCGTGATGCGAATTTTTTGTTTACCCTAAGGATAAAGACATATTCATGTTAGAAATAGAAAAAGCAATTTTAACAAATTTTCGATCAGAAATTATCGAAACGGATTGAGCTCTTAAAAACAAAAACGTATCCAGATAATTTCTTTGAGTGATGAATTTAAACATACCAGTAGTCACCCGAGAACTCCGTCTTCGCGTAGCAATGTGATTTGAGACTTAAAATCCTCCTACGAGAAGATCCCAGTGAGAAAAAGAGAGCCATAGAGAGAAAGAGAGATCGAGCTGTTTTTTATTTTAGCTTTTTTTTCTGTTTCTTTTTTTGTTTTTCAATTTACAAAAAATAAAGGAGCGAGGGATGTACTACAAGGAAAATTTAAAAATTTGTACTCAGGGAGGCTACAGACTTTCACCGAGGCTAAAATTCTTTTTTGGGACAACCCTTTTGCTGAGAGTCACCAACTCGTTTACATAAAATAGCTCTCTCCTCTCCGTCATTCTCACCCTTTGTTTTCTTTACTCTCCCTGCTTTCATTTTCAAACCATTTATTTGACTGCGCCTTATAAGTACCTGGTTCAGCGAGCTTTGTTCGGATATGGTAAAAGAGAAAAGTTTGTTAATTTTAATCAAGCTGAAGAATTTCAGAAATATATTTATTAGGTATGTCCTTCGTTATTATCGTATTCGTGTTTCTCGAGAATTAAGATCGCCATATTTAACTCATAATACTTCATTAGTCATAAATCATAATAATCATAGGTACGCAGTTTAGGCGAAGCAAAATTCGCTAATTAAACCTTTCTTATTCGTTACTTTTAGGGTTACTCAATTTTTCAACGTTTGTTGTTAACACTTAAGCAGCTGATGGATGGATTCAGATGCTCATATATCTGTTCAACGAATTTTCTCAAACTTGAGACCTATCTAGATCGTTTTTTCGTACCCAAACACCTCTATACTGTAATTGTCAGCAACAAACATCGTCAGTCTAGTTTTTCATAATGCGTTTACATACACACATACCCACAAACAATAAATTATTATTGCCGGTATAACTATAGAAAATATTTACAATTAAATTTTTGTGACTTTTTGGTGCTCCATATCTGAAGAATAGGGTGACACAAAAGTATGAAATTTTGTGAACTTATTAATATCATCGAGGAAAATACATTTATGGAAGGAAAAAATGCGGAAGAATACTTGTAAGGGTGAGGAAGTCATAATCCATAACTTCTCCACCAGACAGAACTACGAAAATTTTCTCTTCAGATGGCACATCCATATGAAGAGATCTATCTTTTGACACCTCGGTTATGAAAATTGGTCCCACTCTTTTCTCTAACTTTGGGCCACAGTAAGAAAAAACTTATAGAAATTAAGATACGGATAAAAGAGGAAAGTGAAGAGTGACCGTGACATTGGTTCTCACAATAATTATTTTTAATGATATTTCGCAAAAAAAAATTACGTTTTATTAGGCCTATAGATTGAACTCGATGGCATTTTCGCTGAATTTAGGACAAATATATTCTAATCTTTAGAATGTCTAAAGATTTTTTTTGTTTGTCTGTTTTTATCCCCGATTTTTCTGCAATCGCTATAATTACGTTGGGTTTGCTTATGAAAATGTCGAGGAATAACGATCAACTACCGATCTCAACAGTCTTACTGTATTTGAATCTTTGCTTAAAATTGTACCTACGCCTCGAAACGTTCAAGAATTGACAAACAATCCGATTTTGAAGGCATATGTTTCGAGCTGCACTCCTGCAATCGAAACATTGTTAATTGTTTGCATACTTTCCCTCACAATGTTAACTCTCAAAATGAAAAATATTTTGAACTAAAATGATACCTAACCTTGTTCTGTGAAAATCGGGCTGAATGACAGTAAATTCTTATCGATTAATTATTAAGTCTACCTTTTTTGATTATTTCGGGTAGGTACTTAAATTTAAATTTAAATTTTCAAAAAAATAATTAAAATGGATACTAATTTTTGCTTCTCCCTGTTACTGAAGCTTCACCTATTTCGGCTGCGCAAAGACTTCCCAGAAAATACTTATTCATGAATATATATACCTACGTACAAAACCGAAGTCACCAACGCATACAAAATAAGATACCTACCGAGATTTTTTTTCCACTAATTCAAGTAAGTGAATTAGGTACTTACTATTTATAATTCGTTTAATTGGTAATTTCACAAGCTTATTTGAAAACGAAAATTCTGCGGTGACGATGAAGCAACTTGAAAAAATAATATTAATTTTTCAATCTGTTCTTCGATGAATAACAAAAAGTAGAAAAATGATAAGAGTTGCTCCCTGCTACAGGTATAGGTAACTGAAAACTATAAATGTACATGCGAAAAATATAAAGTACACAATTGATGAAATGATTATTGGTGACTGACCACAAGTTTATAATATAGTAGGTAACCGAAAGTTGAAATCAAGATTCAATTTTAATGGCATACTAACAAATGCAAAATATGCTGCATAATAATCAGGGCATTCACATGTTTTATAATTGATCATTCAGTGTACCTATAAACATTTATTTTTGTTTTGATTGCCATCATTTTTTAGTAAACATTTAATATCTATAATATTTGACAACTAGATACTCGTCGTCGACTGCAAATTAGAAACTGTAGTACAAGTCATTAGCATGATACGCGCAGACATTTGTTTTGATTACGAAGAAAGAAAGAAAAAAAAAACAATTTATCGATAAAAGTAAGTCAAGGTCACTGGATCATTCAAGTTACTCGCTGAAAGGAAAGAACCATTGATTTTACTAGAATTTACACGATACCATTTTCGCATTAAGGCTTATTATTGGGGAATTATACATTAAATTTTCAATTAAAATTATGAAAAATTATTACTTTTTCCACTAGTAATTGAATATATATGTAATTTAGGAGAAATAAGAGTAGAATGTCCACGAATCGTGTGAAATTGTGTAAAGATAGGTCTGTTCGATGTATGCGACAAAGAGTGCAGAACTTTTAGCTCTTTTTGAAAACAAGGATGTTCAATTTAGGAAAATGTTGCACCATTAGTTCTTCAAAAAAATTATTCAATTTTCAAAGGTAGAACTCGAAAAAATTAATTTTCTCAAACTGAACCAAATTTTGCGACCCTACTCAGTGAACGAGTGTGGGAACCACCATACCTTGCTTTTTACAAAAATACATTCATCGCCAGTTATAGTCGGTGATGAGATGGCTGAGTGGTTAAGTTCACCGCATTTAGCTGGAGAATATGTGGGTCGCAGGTTCAATATCTGATGACCCTCGACGTGTGCTGAACATGTACGCACTCAAGTGGTGCACGGTGGAACTCACAACTCTCCTTCCTAACTTGAGTTGCCAATAGATGGCACCCTATATAGTGGAAATAGAACTCGTATAAGTATAGTGTAAGTCTTCGTGTATAGGTATAAGAGGGGTTTCTGGCACTACTCAAATTCCCACAGAATCTAATGTTGTTCAACTCGTGTTGAGTCTCTCTAGGGGGAAGTGTGTTGGAACCACCATACCTTGCTCAATACAAAAATACATTCGCCAGTTATTGTTGATGGTGAGATGGCCGTGGGGTCAAGTTCACTGCTTTTAGCTGGCAAATATGTAAGTCCCAGGTTCGATTCCCCAAACTAACAAAACCTACAATGAGTATAAACAACTTCAGAAGATGTGATCATATTGGTTCTCTGTATGTTGCATACATTGTGCATGTCTCTTCATTTTCTTCTTATCAAAAAAATTACTATTTGAAATACGTAAAGATTTTTCAAGTTTTTCCACTTCAAATAACTAAAACAGTATGTGCAAGTTAAAACTTGTAACTAACTTTCAACGGAACTTGTCCCAGAACTCAAAATTCTAGTACGGCGTTTTATTGTCATAAAAAATGTTTTCGCATCCCTTCTTCGAACGGTTTCGCCTATTGAAGGTAAAATAATTCGAATGAACAAAACTTTTTAACCCAATTAAAGAGTACAAATCACAAGAATTTGTATCTAAGTATAATGGAGGCACATCGAATTTTAATTCGTTCTTCGACGCACCATCTAGAGTATGTACTTACATATCCGAATACATACACGACTTAGTAATCAGAATTTATTATCATTGATTGTCATATCATTCGAGGTTCGTGCCGCAACGAATTTGGGAGCATTTAAAATTATATACGACATTGAAAGGTAGTAGAAATCGAATTTTACAATAATTGTTTTACGAGTTTTTTTATCACGAACTCTTTCCATCGTGCAGTAATTTACGTGCGACTGCGGCGTGCAAAAACGAGTTTTAAGGCAGGTAGTAGGCCTACGACGTGCGTTATTACATTATTATTATTTATCTTGCAAACCGTGTCATTAAACAAAAATGAAAAACAAAAACAAAAAATAAATAAAACGGAAGAAAATCACATGGACATATTTCGCACGAAATGATCGAAAAACCATCAACCTCTGATTGCAGTTGCTTTTTTAAAATATGATCTTTTAATTTTCGAGTTGACATTTATTCTATACATTTATTCTATACATTTATTCTGTACATTTATTCTGTACATTTATTTTATACATTCATCCCACTTGTATGTGACCAGAAAGTTTCGCATAAAATTGAAAAAATTATACTGGAGAACTTCTCTAATCCATTCACTAGCTACCAGCTCACCCTCCACCAGATGATATTAAGCGTTAAGGTTCAATTCAAATGAGATTCTTCGCCTTTTTGACTTTTCCCCCATGAGCTATTGTCTCCATAAATAAATAAATCAAAAACAAAATAATGGTTATTTATGACACAAGAGCGAATAGAAGTGATTTTGATACGAGTGCAAATCACATGGGTATCAATCATCTACTTACTTTTCACGCGTACTTACACACCATTTTTTGCAACAACCCCCCCACCAAAAAAAAAATTTAGAACCAAATAATAATATTGATCATTTTACTTTTTTTAAACCAAAAATCTCCTTAACCCTCTCGCTCACCAACCACAGAAAAAATGACCCAAAAATCATTTTTGCAACCAAACAACTAACTTAATAATTTTACTTTAGAAAACAAAAAAGTGAAATAATAGTCGAGTCATGCATGAGATTGATCGAGCCGTGCGAGAAAGTCAACTTGAAAGTGCACGCATGTGCCCAACAATAACTTCATCTCGTCAGATTGAAATTCGCTATTTTTTCTTCAGTGAGGGGCACTGGAAAACGTATTTTTCGGTTGAGTGTTGCATAAACTATTCATTTCATAGTAAACCGTGGGTAGGTAATATTATATTCGATAAGAAAAAAATAGCAAAACCCTCGACACTTTCTGATAACCGGCTTTTTTATATAAAAAAATGTGGAATTATTTGCATGAGGAAGTTATTTTACGTGTCGGAGTAGAACTCTAACGTCAATTTTCCAAAAATTAATCATTTTTCGAATTATTGTTGAATTCGAAGGTGGGGTGACTAAAATTTCGAGGGTAAGTAATATGGCTTGTTTAAATAAAGAAAAATAATAGTATAACTATAATATAATCACGCACAAGTCGAATTAAAAATAACTAAATTCGTATGATTTTGGAGGAAGGAAGATCCCTTGAGCCCCCTGGAGTAGAACTTGGTCGGAGTGTAAAAATAATTTAAAGAAAAAATTGGATTAACGAGAACAATAATCAAATTAAAACACTTCCTCTCTTTCAAAAACAATTTTTTTATTGTTTTTCTAATGTTTTTTCTCCACTTTTTTTTTATTACGAAGGAAATACTAGAATAACTTAACATGAAAATATAGTATAAATCGAAGGTAAATATGGCCCAATTTTTTAGTAGGTTTTCTGTAAAAAATCTACTTATTACCCTTGGTGCGGTACTCCCAGGGATGGAGGTGAGTACGATTTTCGTTTCATGACCTCAGGAAAATTTTTACTCAAATAACTCAAATTCATAAATATATATATATATATATCTAATATATAAAGACGAGTATTCACTGTCCTGAATGTTCTCTTAATATACTAAACAAAATTTTTCAAAACTCATACTACATATGAAGAATATCCTACAGGTGGTTTATAGACCTCAAAAAGTAAAATCCGTTCAGCCAAACTGCTAAAATTAAGGTTTAAAGTTGTCTTGCTTAAGTGTCTATGTGTGAGTGAAAAGTAATCTTAACATTAGTGTCTGTGTGTGAGTGATATTGAAAATTACTTATCAAATGAATAACCCAACAAGAGGCGCAGCTATACATCCGCCAACTGGTGACTTTGTTTGTGTTAATGTCAGCAGTTTAATTGCAAACATTCATTTTTTTTTCCTATTGAGAGAAATAAGATGAAAAAACTCTACCGCAGCAAGCCTCGCTAGAAAAAGTAGGTTTTTGAGAGAAAGAATTATGAATTTTGATAGTCACATTAATTGTCTGTAAGTTTATATACTTAATGGTATGTTATGATTGTATGAAATATGTTGACTTTTGATAAAATATTAGACAATGTGAAATATAACAGCATTTTTTCTTGAAAAAATGAAAAATAAATTAAGATGATGAAGTGTGGTACACATAATATAATTTAAAATAAAACCAATGAAATATAATAAAGTTATGAAATAAAAAAAAAAAAAATGTGAAAACATGAGCATGTGGTTAATTTTTGTTAAAAAGGAAAGTTCATTCAAATTATAAAAAAGGAAAAAAAGCTTTACTGGAAGTACCTTAAGGTCGATCTGCACCAAAATTAGTAGCATGCTAAAATAAATTTTAATGAATATTTATTTCAAATTTTGTACATATGGTTTCAAAATTCTGCATTTTATAAGCAAGATAAAAACAAAAATAGTGGTACTGAAAGTACCCCCAGCCAATCGTCACCAAAATGGGAAGCGTACTACAACGAATCAAAATAAATATTTATTGCAAATTTTGTGGCTATTGTTGCAAAATTGAGCATTTTATAGCTAAATGAAAACAAAAATGATGATACTGGAAGTACCATCTGGGCAATAATGTTGCCAAAAATATCGATATTTCAAGTATGGATACTTTCCATTCAATATCGATATCCGTTTGAAATTGCAAATTGGAAATTTGGAATGGGAATTTAAGTTTTTATGAAATGAAAACTGTCCTGTATTTTGTCAATCATCAGTTTTAATTTTTGAATTGTGAATTAATAACGATAATATTCAGCGTCTTGTTTCTAAATCCTACTTCCTCTTCCTCTTTTTTCAAATTTATCGCTAAATAGAATGGCACATTGTAAAATATATCGATATATCGATATTATATCGATATTCTCACATAAATATCGATACAATATTGATATGAAAAAATATCGATATTTGGCATCACTACTGGCCAATCCATACTAAAATTAGTTGGTCCGGTCTTTTGCTCAGTAAAAATGTTCGTACCAAATTTTGTGATTATGGGACAAAAATTGCAACCTGTACTATGAGAACAAGAAATTGATATATATATGTGAATTTGAGTTATTGGTGCCAAAATTCTTCTGATGTCATGAAATGAAAAACTTACTCACCCCTAACCTCGGTGACTAATACCGCACTAAAATAAAAACAAAAATAGCCATACCAGAAGTACTGTACGACTAATCGGCACCAAAATTTATTAGTTATAATAAATCATAACGAATATTTGTTTCAAATTTCATAGCTGTTGGTCAAAAATTCGAAATTTTGTATCCGAAACAAAAACGAAAATAGCTTTATCGGAATTCTTAAAAAATAAGTCAAATATTTGTTGATATTGTGTGGTATTATTGTCTAACCCGTCTGTTAGACGGGTACTTCAGCTTGTATATATATATATGTAATAAATCTTAAATCGCGTCCAGATGAAGAACTAGGCGACATAGCAAATTACCTATTGCTATACAACTTCAAAATAATTTACCATCCTGGACCCTCAAATTTAGAAGCCGATTGTCTATCACAAAATCCTGTAATAGAACCCGATATACAAGATGACGATACAGATTTACAAACAGTTAACCTACTGTCGTTAGAGGAAATCAAAACAATACAAAAAAATTTACCTGTCTCTCCACAAAATTTTAAAGAAAACGATATGATCAAGCGCAAAATACGAGGGAAAAACAAAATTTATTTGCCAGAATTAAATGGAATAGAACTCTTAAAAAAAGTTCACCTCCATTTTGGACATATAGGAGCCTTAAAAATTTACGAAATGCTAAAAGAACATTACTTCTTTCCAAAAATGTACCTACACGCAGTAAAAATTAGTACGACTTGTGAAACTTGTTTATGTAATAAAACAAGAAGGAGATCATACGCAGGTACTCTAGGACACTTTGGACCAGCTGAACGTCCATTTCAAATTATGTCTTTAGACACCGTTGGAGGATTCGGTGGTCGTCGTTCGACAAAAAAATATCTTCACATTCTTGTGGATCATTTCACTCGTTTCGCATATATTCTCCCAGCACAATATCAAAATCACTCAACCTTTATAAAATTCATTTCCACAATCCTTAAAGATCACCATATCGAAAATCTATTGACAGACCAATACGGTGCTTATCCTCAAACAAATTCTCAAAATTCCTAAAATCAAAAAACATCATACATTTCTTCACAGCAGTCGACAACCCTTCATCCAATGGGCTCAACGAGAGACTGAATCAGACGTTGATAAATCGAATACGTTGCAAAGAAAATGAACAAAATAAAAAACAGGCATGGTCAAGGATCGCGCATAATTGTATTGAAGAATACAATAACACAGTCCACTCCTCGACTGGATTCCCACCAAAATATTTGATGTTTGGAAAACTAAATCCTATTTCCCCAATAAAAAATTTCTCCACGTATTCAATGGACATAAAAAAAAGCATTCCAAAAATCCCAAATCTCACATATGCGAAACAAGGTCAGAATTGATAAAAATAAGAAAGAAATAATCTTAAAAGAAGGCGATATAGTCTATATCGAAAATGGAAATAAATTAAATCGTAGAAAATTAGATCAAGTCCGCATAGGACCATTTAAGATCAAACAAAAAATTAGTAAATCAATTTATGAAATAGACATAAGAATAAAAGGAGAAAACAACACACGTCTCTACCACATTTCAAAATTAGTCCAATTAGAATAATATCTCTCTTCCATACGAGAACCGATAGTTGTATGTGCAGTTTAGAGTCGTACAATGGACGTATACGACCTTATTACAACTCATCGGATCAGAGTGAAAATTCCAACTCGCGATATCACTCTAAGTTGCATATAGTCTGAGGAAAAGGGTTTTCTCGCAGCACCGAATAGAGCTGCCGTGAATCATCTGCAATCTCACAAGACTGCAACATCTTGGCTAGGAAAAAAGTAGATAACTGCTCGTAAAATTCTGTATCCCGTCGAAAACACCGGTCAAATATCAACGGTAGGGGGATGTAATAAGACGTGGATAGTCTTATCACCAACTGGTTGATTTTGGTAAATCACACCAGTCGAACATTACATCTAACGAACGTATTAATATCAGCTTTTTTGATACGGCAGTTCCGATAAAACTACGTCGACGTACACACGTTTTGTACCTTAATAATTTATAGACGTCGAATGTATCTTATTTTAACGATTCATGTATTATCATGCATCTAATGATTAAAGAGTTTAACGAAAACGTGCTGAATAACTCATTTCATATTATAATATTATAATTCGTTTAATCAATATTATATTTCGTTCGTGTCTTGTTATATATATATATATATATATATACACACATATATATATATGTATGTAGGTATGTCATCTGTGTAATAAACGTACATCCCGATTTTTTAAGATAAATTTCAACGAAAATTATTCAGATAAAATTCAACGTGCATGAGCCGACTAGGAACATTTCGTTGTTTCCATCCTAACAAAGAATTGATCGGTGTTATTAGGCCAGTATAAGCTAAAGCGGCGTTTCAGGGCCTATATATATGTATATAAGGATATAAGTCAATTTCATGTTCCCACGTCCCAATTTTTGTCCGACAATTACGAAATTTGGTAAGAATATTTGTACTAAGCCAAGGACCAGACCTATTGATGTACTTTCAGTATCACCATTTTTGTTTTTATTTTGGCTATAAAATTGCTCAATTTTGCATCAATAGCTAAGAAATTCGAAATAATTATTCGTTTTAATTCATTGTAGTAAGTTACCAATTTTGGTGCGGATCGCCCTGCCGTATTTCCAGTAAGGCTTTTTTTTCCTCTTTTTTTTTCTAATTTGCATGAATTTTTCTTTTTACAAAAATTAACCAAATGATCACGTTTTCTTTTTTTTATTTCATAACTTTATTATATTTCTTTGGTTTTATTTGAAATTACATGATTATTTACCACACTTTATCTTCTTAATTAATTTTTCATTTTTTCGAGAAAAAATGCTTTTAAATTTCACATTGTCTATAATATTTTGTCAGCAGCTAACACATTTCATACAATCATAACACACCATTAACGCGTATAATCTTACAGACAATTAATGTGACTATTAAAATTCATAATTCTTTTTCTGGAAAACCTACTTTTTCTTGCGAGGCTTACTGCGCTACAGTTTTTACTCTCGTATTTTTTTCTTCGTTCATTTCGAACATTACTGACCGTCGTTTTTTATTTCATTGTTTTACAACTGTCACAAAATAAAAAATAGTAGGCACCTAAATTGAATTTATAAGAATCACAGAAATCAGTAGGTTACTAGATTTTTTGAATGGGTCATGGGGAGGGAAGCGTAATATTTCTTTGGAAGATGGAGCGAGATAAAGCTCCTCCAATATATGGTAATTAAAATTTTTTTTTTCCAATTTTCTCGAGGAGCCAGTGTAGGAGCGAAAATGTTTTTGAGGAGCCCATGGCCTGCAGCCCATCTGTAGCTACGCCACTGGTAGGTATAAGCCTATTTGAACATCGCACTTTGAAAACGAGTATAAATTCTCAACCGTCAAAACAAGTTATACACTGATCTTTACCAAAATATAGTTTCCACCGCGTATAATCGCCAGAAACGAAGTAATACCTACGACTTAAAAAGTTTATTCGGATGCCTATAATTTGAACCAGCTGGTGAATTTTATCCGACTTTTTTTTTGGCACGCCGTAGCCATTTTTCCCCCACATAAATTGCAGTCGATTACAAATCGTAAAAATGCGATGAATCGTTTTGCTCGTCCTTGGTTTTTGGCATTTCTAATTTTTTTTTTCTCTTTTAATATTTACGAATATAGACATCCTGTCTTATGCACGATCAGCGTTAATTTTTCTTCGAAATTAATTTACATAATCACGATTTTATTATATATTAGATATGACGCGTTTCTCATCAAACGCAGGTTTTGCAGAAGATGAAAAACGTCAATTAAAGTATGGTATTAAAAAATTATTGTTGAATCGGTTATAATATTGTTCGAAGAAAAGAAACCATCATTCTGTCATCGAGAAAAAGAGCGAGGAAGAGGATGGGTGAGAGACAAAGATATTATATACTGTAAAATATACAGAGTGCATGATTTACTGCTTCCTGTTTGTCACGATGGTCTGTTTTGAAACGCACTAGCCAAAAAAGGTTTCATTGATAATTTTTTTGTTTCGTTTTGTTTTCTTCTCATTCTTTTTCGGTTCTTTCTTTTTTTTTTTTTGGGGGGGGGAGGGGTGATTTTTGGTCATAGGGCACGCACCTGGATCCTGTTAGCGCCATATACAGAAGCGTCTTTAATTATCGATTTTTTCTAGTGTCGCATAAATCACGTTCCCTCGAGGGTCTTTTTGTTTTAGGTTTTTCGAAACCTGCCTCAACTCGAGGAGTGGTCAGCCAGTGGTTCGAAAAATAGGTACCTATTCTACGCGCAAATAAATAGGTGCCAAATGGAAAACGCGTTTGATTGTCGAGTGTTTCGTACGAAGAAATGGGCGCGGTGGCGATGAAATTTGCTGTGACTCATTTTCTTGAAGCAAAAGAAATAAGAAACGGTTTCGCGAACAGAAATTCCGTTAATTTTTCAAACGAAACAAATTGATACCCACATGATTTTTCAACATCTGCCCTCGTCCCACCGACTGTGCTAACTGACAAATTTGAACCATGTTCTGCCCGTGAGTTCGGGACTTCGGGGGAGGGTGGAATGAAGAAATTTATGTCGAATAAATTTAAAATCATACCACTCATCGTAAATCAACTGGTTTTGTATTTTTATTTTCTAACATACCGGTGAACACTGGAACTGCCTAGGGCTTCGGAACC
Organism: Ericerus pela; assembly: GCA_011428145.1. Lineage (NCBI taxonomy): Eukaryota > Metazoa > Arthropoda > Insecta > Hemiptera > Coccidae > Ericerus > Ericerus pela. The sequence goes on along the minus strand of WOFM01000193.1, from coordinate 1,288,424 downwards.
GGACCGACCAGAGTTTTCAATTTTTAGGTAGGTTTTCTGTAGAAAATGTACTTATTACGCTTGGTTTGGTATTAGCCGCCAGGTTTGGGGGTGGGTACGACGTTTTACGTTTCATGGCCTCAGGAAAATTTTGGTACCAATAACTAAAATTCGTATATATATATACAAATCAATTTCTTGTTCACACGGTAAAGGTCGTAATTTTTGTCCCATAATCACAAAATTTGGTACAAACACTTTTAGTAAGCCAAGGACCAAATCTATTGATTTTGGTGCGGATCGGCCGGACTGTACTTCCGGTTCCACCATTTTGTTTTTATTTTGACTATAAAATGCTGAATTTCGCACCAACAGTCACAATTCCAAAAAAAATATTTATTTTAATTCATTGTATTACGTTACCAATTTTGGCGCGGATCACCCAGACGGTACTTCCGGTATCGATATTTTTATTTTTATATTGGTCATAAAATGCGGAATTTTGGAAACATATGTACGAAATTTGAAACAAATATTCATTATAATTTATTGTAACGTACTACTAATTTTGGTGCGGATCGGCCGGCCGGTATTTCCGGTAGAGCTTTTTTTTGCACTTTTTCTTTTCTAATTTGCATGAACTTTTCTTTTTATAAAAATTAACCACATGTTCATGTTTCTTTTCTCTTATTTTATAACTTTATTATATTTGTTTGGTTTTATTTGAAATTATATGATTATTTACATGATTATTTACATGATTATTTACATGATTATTTACCATACTTTCTGATCATAATTAATTTTTTATTTCAAGAAATAATGCTTTGAAATTTCACATTGTCTAATATTTTGTCATCAGCAAACAAATGTCGTACAATCATGACATACCATTAACGCATATAAACTTTACAGACTATTAATGTGACCATCAAAATCCATAATTCTTTTTCTCGAAACCTACTTTTTTTTAGCGAGGCTTGTTGCGCTAGAGTTTTTAATATTATTATTATTTTTTAATTTAATTTTTTGTTTTTTCCAATTTTTATGGAGAAAGATTGGAGAAGTGTAAAAACTAAGAAGGGAAGTCAAAGGTTTGATTAAAATTTGTCTCGTATCTACCTCAAAAAATATGAGCTTTAAATTAGAACTGGATTCTCATTCGAGAAAAAAAATTTTTTTTTCAATGAAACAACGAAAAAGAACAAAAATTCTTACCTGTTGACATAGTTTGGCCATATCCACTGGCTGAAATTTGTAAAGAGTTGCCAACCTCTCCAAACGCTCTCGAGCCTGTGGTTCGACTGCAATAACAAAGGCATCCTGCACGTTGTTCAAATCGATTTCTAAAAATAAATAAAAAATAAAATATAAAAATTAGGCAGGTATGTACTTAAAAAATTGCGAATTTTTGTTGTAAAAATTATCGAAACATTTTTTTGGAAATTTGTTGAGTGGGGTTTGTTGAAATAGTGATTGAAATGCTCTATGCCTACATCTACTCTGTGCTTCCCGTTGATGGGAGGGTTAATAAATTTTAATTCAATTTTCCTTAACAACTAAACGATCTACGATAAAAAAAAAATGTCTGTATTAAAAATAATATTCATATAATTTGGAACAAGAAAAGATCCATACATTTGTTTGGTAATCATGATAAGAACTGAGACACAGGGTCGTAAAGAATATAATTTTTTTCAAAATCATAACTAAGCTAATTTATTATTTTTTCTCATTAATGAAAAGCTGAAAATGAACATTACCATGAAAATGGTAAAAAAAATTAAGCAACGTAGCGTAAGTACCGAGATTTTCCATCAATATATTATGTAGTCTATACACCATATTTCATGGATCTGCGTACATATACGGTGTCCTCCATAATAAAAATGAACAGTCATCAGATAGATAATTCAAAAAAATAACTGATGAGAAAAAAATACCCAATTTATATGATTTCGAAGAGAAAAAAATACCCTTATTTACCACCCTATATCTTGGTCCCTCTACGACCGTAACGAAACAAATTTATAGAAGTTTTTTTGTTTCAAATTTTATAAACACTGTTTCAACACTCAATAGTTTTTCTGCAAACTTTCTCACGAAAACTAGAATCAATGTCCTAAATAGAAACAATCATTTGCAGCAAAAAAAAAAACAATAACAATAAAAAACTCATGAGATACTATAACAGGAATATAGGAATTCGTATTATTTTCTGACGTTCGACGGTTTTTTGTAAATTTTACGAAAACCTTCAGGCTTCGAATGTGTCAAAAGTGCAGATGCTATTTACCTATGTCGTCGGGATGACAGTAATAAGAAAATGAAAAATTAGAAATTATTACAGTTTCCAGCAAAAAGGTCCACTTGGTCGGATGTATTGATTCTAAGCATAATGCATACTGTGTAGGTCACCACGGTGTCCATGATGCGAAAGTAAATAAGTACTTGTATAAATAAAATTAGCTCTCTAAATTCTAGTAGTATTATAGACACGACATTAACTAATTAAGGTCCATTTTAAATTGAAAATTAAAAACTGAAAAACTTATTCTCGAGAGAGGGAGAGAGATGAAAAAATTTTCAAGTCAGTTCAACGAGTCAGTCAATGAATTTTTTGACTGCTCTTGGTTGGGAAATTACGAAGACCTAATTTTCGTGAAAATTCAATAGATTTGAATTCACTCAGTTATTTGAATGTGACATATTTATGGTGAATCAATTACAGATGTTTTGATTAGAGGGAAAACGAATCTATAATAGTATACAGAGGAAGGAAAACCTAAGTAGGATTAGGTTACACTATCGGAATAAGTAAATTCGATTCACTAAGGGCTAGTTGTACCACAGAGAGTTAAACTTGAGGAGTAAATTTGACTCCTGTTCAAGCTCATAATTATGATCATAAGTATAAGAAATTTTGGAATTAAATCAATCTTAATCTTGAGACTGAAGTCAACTCACTATTGTATTGTACTGCTAGCCCAACAAGATGATTTTTCAGACAAAATTTACTCCCAAGTTTCCTAAATATTATTGTGCGGGAGAAAACTCGAAATAACTTCCCAATATACAAGGATAGACTTGAAAAAAAAATTTTAAGTGTGATATGGATTGAAAAATAATGTTGAGCCCATAGCAGATCCTTTCCGTATGTTTACCGTGAAATGAGTAAGTAGATATGATTCAAAATAAATGCATGCAGGTTTCCATCAGTCGGGTTCACTTCGCAGTATACCTACTTTCTAAAGAGAAACAACTAAAAATGAAAAAATTTTACACTTTTACTCGGAATATTTATTTATTAATTCGAGTATTTCACTACAAATGGCGACCAAAACAGAAACATAAACGAAATTCCCTCGAAGACGAATTAACAAAAATTAATCTTCGAAATCGAAATGCTGCGGAGACTCGAATAGCAGTCTACGCCTAAGTCGGAAAAGATGAAATTAATTAATCTGCAACGAATAGAATAAAAACAGGCCTAACACAAAGGATAGAGAAAGAAAAGTTGAAAAAACAAATAAACTGTTGAAATTTTCTACCAGAAGAATAACATAATCTACGCAGATACACGATACAGCTCTTGCCTGTGAGTATACGTTAGCCTACATGTAGAACACTAGGTCTGTAAACTAGTCGTGTCACAATCCAGTTCGAAGTGCCCTGCTTTTTCTTACATACAACTTTAAGAATTTTTAAAACTCGATATAAAGTGAGTTCACGAAATCGCTTTTCAACATGTACAATCGTCGATTTAGTCGATCTCTTTTGTTGTTCACCGTTAATGGAATCATGTATTGTACCTACCCATATTACATATAATTTAATACTTTTTGAATAGTATCAAGTTAATGATTTCTATGATTTGTTACTGCCCAGTGATGAAACTCGATGGTCGGCTTTCACAAAGAACTGCACAGGTTCTTATATGTTGTGGGACAAGAATACGTCGAATGTGTGGAAGTCAAATCGATTTCGTTGGATGAGTGTAAGAAAAGTGTAAACTCAAGCTTCATTGTAGATGTAAATTGAAAAAATTCTTTATATTATAAAGCATACTTTTAGATAATCACTTGTAACGAAATATCTCAGGATCTATATGAGATATAACAACAAATGAGGGCTTAAAACACTCGAGGGGATCATGCAACGTCAGTTGAAACTTATTTTGTCAACATAATTTCCATAAAATGTATTTTCATTCCTTACGCTTCAAAAACACCCTTTTGCTACACAGATTTTAGGGGTGAAAATCATTACTTGCGAAACTGCATTTGTAAACATGGATCAACTTTACGTTGCTGGCCTCTAGTTTACTTTTCAGGCTGCTCCGACTGGTAACATTGTATTTCATTGCAAACGTCTTAATTTATTTGAGTGTTTGATCTATCATAATATTTTTTTTCTGAAAATACATTAATACTTTTCTCATATTCGGAATGAAAGGTATCTTACTTTACAAGAACTGTGAGATTTCAGGATTCGTACATTTGCTAGGCTCACCTACACCTCGCCTAATAAAGTTCTACTCATCTTGTAATAACTCATTTTCAGGTCTTGGAAGGTAATATACTATTACACAATTGTTAAAGAGAAACATCTTAGTTCCTATGTGAGATGAAATGACAAATGAGGTCTTAAAAGACTCCCAAAATCATTGCGCATCGATTGAAATCTCTTGTGGCGTACCTATTTCATCGTCTCTTGACTCTTTTGAAAGTTACAGAGGAACTATCCAAAAAACCAACAATATTAATCTCTTTTTCTTCATTTTATTGGAATAGTACTATTGTTAGTCATACATAATATGGTACAGTAATTAATTTGTCGATATCTGCAATACGAGGATATTGACTCATGTAGTAACAATTTGTTTGACTACCTCAACTGTAGTCCTAGGCCTACTTTTAAAAACAATCCTCATCAACATTAAGAACAATCTGTAGTCTAACCTTTGTTTTCTTTTAGTTATAGGCCTATTTTTAAAAATTGTCCTCATCAACATTAAGAGAGGATTTTCTTAAATTCTACCGCTCAGAAGATCAAATGTATCTTTACGAATTTTGGTATTTGTCAATATCTTTTAGGCTCAAAAGATGTTGACTCGTAGATACAGTCATGACTGAAAATGATAACTGTTAAGACAATTTATTTCTTACTCGTTCAAAAATATTCTGCAAATTGATAAAGCAAATGAAACCAGAGAAAAGTCCTGTATGAAAAATTCTACATAATTAAAATAAAATCAGTTTTTTTTTCAGGCAAAAGTGTACGAAAATTATATAAAACTCAAAACTAAAGGCGCAAAGGGCCGAGAGAAGTCAACAAAAAACAGGGGATGGAGGTAAATAGTATATATTACTTTCCAAAGCCTGAAAGTGAGTTACTGTAGGACGAGTACAAATTTGCGAAGCGAGCTGAGCAAATGTATGAGTCCTGCAATCTCACTTTTACTTCTTGTAAAGTAAAATACTTTTCATTCCAAATGCCAGAAAAAATATTATGATAGATCGAACATTCAAATAAATCAACACGTTTATACTGAAATACAATGTTATCAGCTGGAGCAACATACAAAGTAAATTGAGCGGCCTGAAAAGTAAACTGGTAGCCTGCAAAGTAAAGTTGATCAGCGTTTATGAATCAAGTTTCACAAATAACGATTTTCATCCCAAAAATCAGTGTATCAAAACGGTGTTTTCGAAAGGTGAGGAATGAAAAAATAATTTTAAATCAGTAAAGGTTGAAAATTGAGAGAGTGCAACGATAATTGAACTAATTTTCCAAGTTTTTATGTCATTTTTGACCACGATGAGAGTCCAGGGCGTATATTAGCGGAGGTTTTGAGGATCTGGACCCCCTAAGCAAAAGAAAAAAGGTTGACCTCTAAAAATTGTTTATTTTTTCCAGTTTAGATAATTTTTTATCATAAGCTTTAATTCTACTCTCTGCTGCGATTTTAAAACTATCCTAATACTGCAGTCAACCTTCTACGACTAAATAAACATTATTTCGCCTGAAGCTAAAACCTCAAAAAAATAAAATCTTATCTTTTAAAAACTCGTTTTTAACATAAGCTTATTAAGAAGGAGGGTCATAAGAGACGACTGAGAATGTGTGGATCATTCCCTTATGACAGGGATGTCCATGACATTGATGGGAGTAAATTAATGTTAAATATTAGGACAATAAGCACCAGCGAAGCCAAGTAGTGATTCTAAGCCACTTGTACAAAGATAATGGACGATATTTTAATTTTTTTTCACAACTTGCTGCAAAAATTTAAATTATCTCACTTTTATCCAAATAGAGGGAGGAATTAACGAGTGGGCACGTGATGAGATGAAAAGCGTGCAGTAACCTTAATCAAATTTTTCAATCTTCGTTCAGAAATTCATTTCTCTTAACGGAGCAATTGAAGATCTCGATGAATAATGAACTGGGATAACAGAAGGAATGTTAGCAATACAATTTTATTTAAATTCATAGTTTTAGATTTTTATCACAAACATCGGTAAAAATATTCAAATACGTATAATAAATGTAACTTGTGACTCAAGTTCAAAATCAAACAGAGAATTACTTCGTTTTGGGACATATGGCGAGTCATGTTAGGAGAATCTTTTTATGTCTCTTTTATCTGAAAGTTGAACACATATGAATACGAACGTCGAAACTAAATGTTTTTGACACAGATTTGAAATATTTAACAAATGAATTATAAAAAATTTAATCAATATTCTCATATACGGATTCATAGTTTTCATTTCTCTCCGAATGGGGGTTTCTGCTTGGCACTTATTCAAATTAATTTTCCAATTTATTATTTTAATTGATGAAGTAATAAATGGAGGAAAATAAGACCTCAATTAGATTTCGAAATAAATAATATTATCAAAAGAAAGAGTATGAATATTTCGATAGAAAAAAACTTATTTCAACTCATTTTGGCAAAAAATTCGTAAATATATCACTTTTAGAATTTAGAATCTCCATCAACAGAGAAACAATTTAATCAGATTTTACTTTTTTTTTTTTTGAATTTTACAAATCTTAAACCAACAGAATTTGTTTTGGATAGCTTGAACTCTTATTTGTGGTGTTTGAGGGTTTATAAACAGTAGTAAATTGTATTTTTTTGGGTGGGTCACTGGTGGAGCATGAAAATTTATAAGGGGCCAAGATAGAGCGAGATAAAGCTTTTTTATTGTTTACGTTGGAAATTTATCCAATTTTTTGAAGTGATTGTAGAAAGGCCTAAATTTTTTAGAGGAGTTGTGGCATTCGATGACTACCGGTCGCTCAGCCACGTTTCGTGAAGATACCACTAAAATATTAGAAAAATAACGGCAAAGTAAAAAATTAACAACAACCACACAACAATTACAAATTATAAGGAAGCCAATGTGGAAGAAGGGTAATTAAATACAAAATCCTTTCCACACGAATAATTTATTTTTGATCGGAAGTACAATACCATGTCACCGTTAATTATAAAACATCATTTATTTGTTTGGTTGTTGATGTTTTTTTCGTTTTCGTTGTTTGTTTTTTTGTGTTTTTTTAGTTAGGTATTCGAATTCAAATGTGTCGTCCAACAAGTATGACCCTGTCCGCAATTAATACGGAAGTGATCTTTCGTACTTGACAATATTGTCATGTCCGTCTCTTTTTTCTCTTTTTTTGTGTCCTATCAAAATTCCTACTTTTATTAAGAACATCGATCTATTACATCGACTAGGTATAGATGAATGTAGATATACCTATGTAGGCTGCAGTAAGAATTAAAGAATAGAACGAATAAAATATTGAGAAAATAAAAATGTTGGCCAGTAACTTTCTGTAATAAAGGTCAGATATTCAGATACCTACCAATACCATTAATGAAAGATATGCCTAGGGTGAATATTAGAGAGATTTTATCCCAATTTTCATTACTTAACAAATTTCTCAGTTGACGTTTTCGGGAAAAAGCCAAAAAAATTAGTAAATTGAAAAGCGTTTAAAATGCTAAAAAAAAAGAAGAAAACAAAAAGAAAAAGGAGAAGAAAAAACTAAGAACAATTTATTTGAAATCGACAAATTCTCAATCATATTCTATGTGGCATGATTATCACACTTTATGTGAACTTATTCAGCATTTTAGAAATTCATGTCAGTTATCCTGATCTCATTTTTACCTGACACAGACATCAGATGACCTACAAATGTTCTGAAAGTGGCTTTTCTTTGGCAGTTGCTGAAACATTCGAAGAGAATGAAAAAAGAAGTAGAAAGAAGGAAGACGAAAATGTAAAGATTTACAGTAATACTGTATAGGGTCCATTCACGTGATGTTGGTTTTAAGGCAGGGAAACTTTAAAGACCGTGCGCAAGAACAATACTTGTTGATAAGTAATTCTCAGGAAATCATTTGACCAGTACTTGCATAGGGCAAAGAAATTCTTGAATCATACAAAGGCATTATTTCAGTATTATTATTGCATTTTTTGCCTTAAACTACAAACTTGAATTAGATAACTAGTTCATCGGTGCGCTTGACAACCAATGAACATGATGGATTACGTCTATTTACACAGGTCTCTTTTTTCTTTTAACTTACACCAAGGATAAGCCAATCAGAAGAAAGTCCAATGTAGATTTATGTTGACCGGTACAATTCATTAAATTTGGTACCTAGCTAACGCCCAAAAATAAATAGGGTAAATCAAGGTAGGCTAAAAAATGGCAGGTGTAATAAAAAAAATTTCTTCGATAGGTGTAGGGATTCCTACTAGCGTACGAAGATCACGTATCTTGTCATATGGATGGGGTAAAATTGAAGGGTACCCGGTACTTAACGATATTTTTGATAAAATTAAACTACATGTATTAGCAGATCCTGCTTTAACTAAACCCGTAGTTGATATACCCAGGATTGATAGTATTTTTCAAAGTTTATCAAAGAAAAAATTAAAATTGTTGATGGTGTAGAAATCAGACTAACTGAATTTACTTTGCCCATAGATATGAGAAAATTTTTCAAAAAATATCCATATTTGGCAACACAAATTCCCATTCTACCCAGTATAATATTACGATATTTTATTCAAACTATTGATATGATATTTTCACTGAGATATAGATTACCTATACCCACTGATATAAAAAAATATGTCTGTAATGGTATTAATTTTTTTTTTCTCTACATATGCACATGTATACATAGTTAGACTATGCTTTATTATGAATGCAATCATTTGCTGCGCTGGTCACCCACATAGAATGCTCATGTGCTCGCGGCTTAAATTCAGCGCCAAAGCCTCAGCCTCATTGTGTGGTTTGTATTTGTTAAAGTTGAGAGCGTACTTCTGCTCCTGGATTGGGCGCGGCTTCCAATACCTTTCAAACTGGTTACAGTAGTACTGCTTGTCAGTTAGCATGTATGTGTGCTCCTCTTTGCTGGGACGGATACAGTTGTACTTGCGGTAGTAGTACAGGCATGGAGGCACGATGCTAGAGCCGCACTCATCACGAATATACTTTCCATCCAGCCAGCATATGGAGCGGCATGACTGGTACTTCTTTAGGGAGTGTCGTACCTTGTAGCAGGTGGCACTTGCCTCGGTTGGCATCAGTTTGCGGTATCCAACGTTGCCGTTGAAGTTGGCGCCCTCCATCGTCAAAGCCACTGGTTGCCTACAGTTAATACTGCCTTTTTTGGTGCGGCAGTCACTGCGCTCCTTTGACCCAACTGTGAGGCAGGAATTAGCGTGTGAACTGGGAGCACATTTCTTAATACTGGCGCAGTAGCTGCTTCCGCCACCACCTCCGTCACTGCCACACTTGGTAACGTTGTAATCTGTGGGTTTTGGCTCGGAGGCACCAATGCTACATGCATACCTGACGCAGCACTGGTCCTTCAGCCATTTTTCTTTCTCCGTCGTTCCGTAGCAGATGTCTTTGCCACAGTGAAAATCGTACTTGACGTCTCGTTCTTTCTCGCATTCTGTTTTGGCGCCATATTTTTTGTATGCGACGCTTGGAGCCATTTTCTCATTTTTAATTTGCATTTTTCGGCTGTTCTCGATGTTTCAAATGACGCAGCTCGTTGAATAATCTAGCGATTTTTTTTCATCCTACTTTTGCGGTTCTATCCGGATTGGGGTACAGATCGCGTTTCACGGGTGTCGATGGTCAGCCGTTTGGATGGGGTTGTATTTTGTTTTTGGAATTTGCTTAGCAAAGGAGCGCATACAGTGGTACATCCACGGTGACCGGTGTTTTTTTCTTTTTTCCGTTATCACGTAGGCTGGTATGTCAATGCCATCGAATTTAGTGACAACCTAGGAATGGAGCTCTTGAAACAAAACTACTAAAAAACCATCTCGGAATCTATGAGGGACCAAAATTCTTTGAAAATTTGTTAGTTCGAAATAGATGGAATTCTGTGACAAAAAAAAATCAACTTCAGTTTATATTATATACATGTACAAAAATGTTTAATTCCTCAAAAAAGCAGCATTTTTCCGTATTTTTTCTTGGCTGCCTTTCAAACTGGCTATTCGATTTGGTAAAGTTCGGCATTTGAACTCGTAAGTTACACATTATCACTTCTTAGAACTAACGCTAAAACTATAAAGTAGACCTAGGAGCTAACATTCAAACAGAACCGGTCCAAAACTAAAACTATTGCTGAAAACTTTCGAATTTAACTGAAGTTCGAAGTTGTTTGAATTTTTATTTCTCAGTACACCCACTGACACAAAAACCATTGATAGAATTGATAACTAACTTCAAAAAGAATAAGTTCCAACCTGAAATTTTCAAACTAAATTACAGCTCTCAGAATAGAACTTTTGAAGCGAAACTTGACAAAAATCATCTAAAGATAGATACCCCATATGAGGTGAAAATTTTGTAAAAATCTGTCAAGGGGGAGAGGCGTGATACTGTGACAATAAGAAAAGCAACTTCAACTTATAGAAAATAGATATATATACGTACGGTATATAGGTATATATATATATATATATAATATATATACATTTATGTTTAACACGATACAGGTCACAACTTTTATCAAATAGTTTTGAAATTTGGTACATTTATTCCGATCTAGACAAAGATGAATCCGTTTGATTTTAGTTTAGATACGTCAAATGATATGTCTGGTACTTCTCATTATGTCGCATTTTTGGGACTTCATTGGCTCTAAGATAGTTATGAAATATGGCACAGACATTAAATATATTATATTCTAACATTCTATAAAACTTTGTTTCAATCGGCTTCACAGTTCATGCATAAAAATTATTTATAAAAATCTTTAATTATTCTTGAGAAAAGAATATAAATTCTAGATTAACCAAAAAAGCTGTCCCGAAAGCACGCCTGGTGTTATTTTATTTGCTAAGCAATCACTTAATAACTTGCGCACGTAGGTATTTTATAACTTCACAAAATAATTCATCATGAATTTCCTTGACATTTCACTTTGAACTTAATTCTTACTCAGCACTCTACCAAACACTTTCAATGCTTTTTTATTTATTTATATTTATTTATTTATTTATATATATATATATTTTTTTTTTTTTGTAAGAAAACCTACATTATCTTGGGTGGCTTACAGTGCTAGAGTTTTTTTAATATTTTTTTCTTTTTTTTGGAGTTGGTTGTATTTTTGAAAAAAATTATGAATTTAACCTAATAATTTTATTTTATTTTATTTTTTATTTTTTCATTATAATTCCAGTAGATCTCGCTGGCGAAAATCATAGTTATTTTTCTGTTTTCAGAGCATTTTTATTATTATTATTTTCTTTTTTGAAGTCTTTTCAATTTTTTGATAAAAACTGTTTTTTAACTCTTTTTTTTATTTCACTTAAACTGAATGTTAGGGGCAATTTTTCTTTAAAACAAAAAGTTTTTTAAGGGTAACCTAGAAAAATTGAATGGGCTCACCATAAGGATTATCTTCTATCATAAAAAATTCATCAAAATTAGTGCTCAGGCTGAGAAGTTACGTTGGAACAAACATAAAAAAAATTATATATTTATATACATCACACCTATGTAGGCACTGATCGAATTGAAAAAAAGGAGAAAAACACTCAGGGTGCAATGATTTTGATATATATGCGGATTTCCATTGGCCTGTTAATAAGTTAATAACGGTATATCTGCTAGTAAGTGCCAGTGTATGCATGTGTGCCACCTTAAATCACATATCTCTATCCTCTTTCTTCGTTTGTATCGTTTTATATGCGCACACTTTTTTTTCTCGTCTTCTCGCTTACCAAGATACTCCATTGATGTTCCAACGTTTATACATATTATAGGTACTGTACGTAGCCTACCTATACGACCACAAGAATAGGCACCTTCATCTGCCTGTAAAAGTCAAGATAGAAAGGTGAATGAACTAACGATATACACCCAATCTCTATAGGCTGGCATGTCACCGGTTGGATTTTGCTGTTATTGTTATTGTTTTTTTTTTTGTTTCTTTTTTTACATTATTCACTTCGTCGTCATCGCTTTCATTCGCCATTAACGACGTACACGGTAATTAAAATTTAATAATTTTTGATAAATTTTACACCACTATTAGGCGATACATGTGGAGCTGGAAGCGAAAAAAAATCCACATAGACACATACCATTGGCAGTAAGCATTTACGAAACGTAATTTTTTTCTCCATCGGTTTCCCTCGTCTCCAGCACGCCCAATTCCAAAATGAAAGTGGCACGTACTCGATATGGGGGTCACAGGTATAACGATGTTTTTTTGTTTTTTTTCCAAATGCCGAACTTGATCATTAATTTCTTTTACTGTTCCTATGGCCTGTTCTTGCTTGGACTTAATAAATGTATTTGACTTACGCTGTTCGTTGGGCTTTATAACGTCATTACAACTTGACTTTATACACGATAAAATCAACTATTTTATCGATACTATTGGAAAATGTTGAAATGCGAAGAAAAGGGATAATTAATTAAACTTATTTTATTTATTTTTTTTTACTCTTGTGCACGTATAAATGTTTTATTGTTCAAATTAACGTTTGATAGCAAATGTTTATCTTCCTCTGATGTGGTCATAACTCTGGTCTACAATAATATGAGTGGTCGAAAATTCGAAGAAATAAAAATATATCGATACCTAGAATTAACGACGATTTTTCGACAAATAAAAATATAAATACATACGAGCCTTTTAAGAATATTGAGAAAAAAAAATTTGGATTTTATTTTTTTGATGGTTTTTATTTAATGTTCTCCTACATGGAAGCTAAATCATCGTCAGAATTTCTCCTACTGTTCAGCGCCGAATACACATATTTCGCTGCATACAGCCTCGAAGCAAAACTGTATTCTTCCTTTCCATATCGATTAATTAGATTTATTGCGCGGAATTTCGTAATAAATAGACAATGGAGACATGTAAACATGTATATCCAGTTTCTTTGGGGGAACAAACATTGCACTGTATAAATGATATAACTGATCTTTTAATCTATATAGGCTGCAATAATGACATAAGCTCACAGTGTATATTTTTAGTGTAGCAGTAATCTAATGAATCGATTCATTGCTTCGGTTAAATTTCCTTTTAAAAGAAACATAACTTTCTGAATTCGAGACGTTCAAACCACATAGTTCAGTGCATCTTAAATGTCAACCAATGTATCCAGGATTTTTTTTTTTTAAACTAATACATTGACTAGCCACGCAGTTTATATTTTTAGAGATGCTAAATTCGATCTTTCTTGCTCTAGAATTTCTCAGAAAACCGTTTTTTGAAGTTCCATGAACCAGACCCGTAACCAGGTCATTATTTCAGGAGGGGCAAACAAATTTCTTGGGGGACCAGTCTAAATGCAGATACTTACCTAAAAAAATATTTAATCGCTTCGCTCACAAAATACACAATTTTCTCTTGTATAGGAATATACTTTCTTTTTGAAAATTCGTACGGGGCAAATGCAATGACCAGAGGAACAATGCCCCTATTTTCCCCTCCCTGGCTACGGCGCTACCACGGACACCAAATGAGGATATTTCTCGATTTAAACGTATTTTTTTATCATAATATTATATCGATGATTATGAAGCATGTTGTTTGGAGTATCAATTTCGAATTTCATATTAGTTTTTGTTATTAATGGACTCGTTATTTTCACACCATTCACACAAATTGAGAGTATTTTCTTCACATTAACACAATTTTTGTTGAATTATAAGCATTAGTACACATTTATTGTCCTCAAACAATAAATTTTGGTCCCTAGCACCCAAAAAAAAATGTATAAGAGAATAGGCCTCACAATAATTCACCTTTATTTCACCGAAAGTCAACCACAAAATCTTTTAAATCACTAACTATTATTTACAGAATTGTCACTGTTCCGTTTCTTGATTCAAAGAGGATGAAATTCAATATCTGGTCCATCGACTTATATATTACATAAACGTAGGGAATGATATTAAGACTGCCCAGAATTTAAAAAAAACATCTTCCAAGATACATTTTAAGAGTAAAAAAAAAAAAAAAGGTTCCTCTATCAAAATACAGAGAAATGATTCGTTCATTCATTACAAATTTATTTATCTCCTCCAAAAAGAAAAAAAATTTCCATGATAAAAATGATATCATTAATTCGACAGAAATTAAAGCCAAAGACTTTCCTAAGTTAATTTTGAAAAAATAAGAAAACTAAAGCTAGCCGTGTTACATACATGAACAACCAAATTAATTCAAATAATGTATTAGCAATATTTTCAACAGTCATAGTGAAGGTCTTTCATACGGGAAGCAAGATTATATTATTTCAATAATACAAATTCTTTATAGAGTACTCAAGTTGGGTGACTGACAGCTGTTTATTTGCCAAGAGGGACTTCGGTCTTTCGTTTGGAAAAATTTTCCGGGATACCTACTTGTAATTTCCAACTAACAAATTATTATCGCATCGAAGAGAATATAATTCAAGAGGATATGTCTGGCTTCGTTTTTCTTATTAGATACCTACAGAGTATTTCAACTATACGCAGGCAAAAGAATTTCAGAATTTTCAAGTTTGATGTCCTAATGATTTATTTTGCAAGTTTCCAATCAGACTAAAAATTTAAATAACCTATCCTTTGAATCAATACATCAGTTCGTAACGTAAAATGAATTTTTGGAAAATCATGCGTAAAATTTCAGATGCCTAACCTTCGTGTAATTTCTCACCAAAAATTATTGAATATCTCCAAACACTTTTTAAATTGTTCATATATCAACATTAATCAAACAAGTAAAATGACTGTACCTGTTGATTTTTATTTCCAATAAATATTTTGTTTTAAATTTTTGGGAACGCTATTTCTGCAGTTGATAATTTTAAGCTGACCTTAATTACGTACTTTACTATAAATTACTACAGGGACAAGTTTAAAGATAAAAATAACGCAATATTTGTCATTCAAAATAAATCATTGAAAGGAATTATTTTCCACAATATTTTCGTACATCGAATGCGAAAATATTTGAAGAGAAAACTTAAAATACTTGGCACAGAATTCGTTAAAATATTCGAATTGCCGATTACAAAGTAAAAGAAAAGGGTAACTTATTCAATACGTGCTAAATTCTAAACGTCAACAATACTGAGATTTTTTTCTCTCTCGAAAATTTAACAAATACCTAATAAAATATGAACAATTTTCTCAAACAGCAATTTCTGTAAATCTGATAAAATCGCAATTATTTTAAGTTACGCTCGAGTCACATGGAAAATTTTAAATTTTAAATTTTGGATACCCTCGCACTGAAAATAGAATTAATTGAAATGTCAAAATAATTATTTATGTCTGCATAATGTTCAGTAGAAACACTCAAGAAGCATATAAAGTCACCAACTAAGGTAATTATGAATGCATAAGCTTAAATTCTCTTTGTAAAATGTCAAGAATAACCAGCAAGCTTTCAGCTAATTACCTTCAACTAAAATTCACGAATCGTTTTTATTGATCGGTAACCGAGATGGAAGCTACATTACGTTTTCCGTTTGAGAATGAAAAATCCTGTCCTGAAGGAGTGCTTTTTATGGAGGAAGATACGGATGTTGGAGATATATGAGAATTGAAAAATTCTAGCTATGAATTTCAACTGAAATTTGGCCCCATAAATTTTATTCAAAATGGGTAAATACCATAAGTACTCCTTCAGAATTGTAGCTGCAGAGTTCGAGACTTCTTGATCTAATATTTTCAAAATAAAAAGTAGGTAGCTCCGTCGTAGGGGGTCCACAAATTCTCAGCGGTCTCATCTGAGCTTTCCCCCTGCCAACAAATAATGACTAAAGCCGAAAAAAATACGTAATTTTAGAAGTGAACCTTTTTTTTACTAAAGAGGGTATAGACCCCCTGGACCTGCCCTTATATACACCCTTTGAGAAACGATCTTCTCTATGATTGAACAATTTCCGCCTGTGCACACAAACTAGAAAATACAAACGCTCAGGAAATGTAATAAAAACGAGTTAAATTTTGATGCACAATATTTGGTAAATTTGGCCAAACGGAAAGTTCAAATAACAAAATAATAAAAATTTCAAAAATATAATATAATAAATATGGTAGATAAGTTAGAACAAGAAAAATCGAAACAGCAACATGCTGAAGGAATTAGCCGAAACTATGTGATTAGAATTTTTTATTGAAGTATACGTAACTTACTGATAGAAGATGGTAATTTTACAATATTTTTTTTCTCCTTTTACCCAACAACAAAAATAAACATTAATATAAACTACTGTACAAGTTTTCGTTTCATTATTGGAACATGCGGTAGGTAATGGAGATTTTAATGGAGAGGTTTTAAAGGCATGAGATGCATGCAAGGGATAAAAATCACCTTTTGGAGAAAGTACGATATAAAATATACATTTTAAATTTCAGAATTAAATAGCGCTGAACCACTCGACTTCCTCTGTCACCCATTACCGTTTAATACTTGACCTAACTCACTTCGCCCTTTTATCAGTTTTGTTAATTTTGTCATCGGAATCCCTTTGCGTAAAAACTCCCAAATTAAGCACTTCATACGAAGTGCAAACAACAAAAGATAACGTAAAGCTGTTCACAGTTTGAGAGCTAATCACATCAGAACGGCAACATAGATATTTCATACCCATGGAAGGACACCTTGTATGTGCGTAAATATACTAGATAATCATAATTTGTCTTTTCAAAGAACCGAACAAAAATTAAGGAGCTAACTAAAAATAAAACCTAAAGCTATGGGTATAATCATTATTTATTTTTTTTTTGTTTTTTTTTTTTTTTTCAAACGTTGCGGTAATATGCTACCGCACAGTTTTCACATCACAATCTCAGGAAATGCATTTTGGTTTTGTGTTTCTTTCTAATTACCTTGAAAAAAATTTTCGTTTCGTCATTTTCTCGTAGGTTCTGTTCAACCATCAACCCTCCAGACTGCACGCTCTCGTTCGTAATTATCGAAGAACAGTGAAATAACCGAGAACCGCATTCATTTTTCAACATGACCGTGCACGAAACAATGTTGTGACCGTGAATAAGCAGTTTATTTACGTCGAAAAATGGTAATGTAATGGTTACTATTTTGAAATTAAGACGAAAATCCGATAGAAATGTGAGACCATTTCTTCGAAAAACTTTCCTACTGACTTTTCATGGCGATGGAAAAATCGAAACGTTTTAAGGTTCAGATGTTGACAAATTTTCTCTCGAATGCAAGCGTACTCGTGAATAGAGGAGTAAGATGGAGGCTTGAGAGCTTGGCATTCATACACGTACGATCATACTATGCAAACGTCACCCATGATGCATTAATATTCTCTCGTCCTACACTGTCAGCAAGTATGAGAAAAAAAAGTATTCAACGTGTTGCTTGTACGAGGTAATGGTGAGGCGTTCAGCCACAAAACCGAACGATTTTGCTTCCATAGACCAATAACTTATTGTCGAAATTCTGCCTTTTAAGAATGGCAATCTGCTCCGGTGAATTTACATTGATACAACCAACGAACTACCTAGCACTAGTAATTGAAAAATTCCCCTTTGAAGAT
Source organism: Ericerus pela (assembly GCA_011428145.1). Lineage (NCBI taxonomy): Eukaryota > Metazoa > Arthropoda > Insecta > Hemiptera > Coccidae > Ericerus > Ericerus pela. Next base: position 1,270,356 of record WOFM01000193.1, on the reverse strand, counting down.
TATTAACTTCCAAACCTCAACCACTTTTATTCATTCATCATCAAATAACTATGAGATTTTAGGAAAAACAACTTCATGGTGAAAATTCGACTAAAAATATACTTATAGCATATACAGGGAGTGATCCAACCATATCACTTTGAAAATATTGATTAAGATATAAAATAAAGCAAAATATCGGCTCTTATAATTTTTCTTATTTGAGGTAATTGTGCTTATTGTGCATGATTTAAAAAAAATGCACGCTATGCTTAACCGATAGCTTTTTAAAAATTATATAATGAGACACATGTGTTTTCTTTTTTCGATATAATCAATATGTTTGAAAGAATATAGCATAGTCATTGTTAATGGGACACCCTGTACGTGGATATGTTCGGTCAAATAATTTTCAGGGTATTTTTTCATTAGACTGACTTCTAACATTATTTATTCTCTTGCATTCAAAATTCGAACCAATTCAGTTTTGGCCTAAAAAAAAATTATGGATAATTTACCTGAGATGAACGGAACAGCCAGTAATTTTCACAAATGAATGGAAAAAGTGATTTTTTCTTACAAATGAATTAACTTTTATTCGTGCCACGCAAACGAAGTCTTTATCACAAGAAAATTCAAACAACTAATTTAGACAAGTACCTATTCAATCTTCAAAATTTATATCCATGAAAATTTTAAGTTTTTCGAATCATATTGTCATGTTTTCTATTAATTTCATAGAGTATGTGTAATAAGTATGTGAAGTAAGTATGTGAAATAAGTATGTGAAATAAACAGTGGCGGATCCAAAAGAGGTCAAAACGACTAAGAGGCCATGTCTTTACTTGACAAAAACTCAGTTATTAACACGACTATGTGTTACTGTAGTAGATATTCAGTGAGAAAGTCGGAAGTGTATGGGTACGGATAGTTACAGGATAAAAATTATAATTATAATCTGGCCCTTCCTTTAGAAAATCCTGAATCCATCGCGCTGAAAATGAATAAGTATTTTTGTGCTCTCGGAAGTTTCTAAATACGTTACCTATAAATTATCATTATAATTGGGAACTTTACATCGAGACATTCGAAAGAAATGCATTTTGGAGATATAACTACTTAGTCCAGGAAAATTAGGATTTAAAAAGCAAATAATTGAAAGAAAGCTGAATACAGACTATGAGTGAGTACATAGTCTGTATCTTACACAAAATTTGATGAAAAATCGGTTGGAGGTGATGCCGAAATGTGGTTAGGGGAAGAATTTCACTTCACATGTCAGTCTATACATCGTGAATAAAATTAATTGGCAAACTGAACTCATGAACTGTTATTAGTATTTATGCATTACACTGTATGTGTTTACTGTATTAAACAGGCATTGTCAAAAAAAAAAGGTATATTCAATGATGATAAATGCAAAAACTATGCGCCACAGACAAAAAAAATAGTAAAATGTATTTTCTATAGATTTTTTAGTCTTCTTTCAATTTAGTTTGAACAATTTTTCGCTCGAATGAAAATTAATTGACATATATATATGAAAAACGCCTTTGCACCACCATTTTAACCCCCTTGGAAGGAAAGCCCAAGTCCTTTGCATTGGGACTTTTAGGTGGTTGTTAAGAATGGTGGGGCTGATATATATACAAAAATTAAATTTTCTTTGAACTGTTTTCTTTTTAAGATATTTTTTAAGCTAACTTGCCCGACTTTACTATAATTCAAAAAAATATAATAAAAAACCTTCAGGGAGAGAAGTTCATTTTTTCTCGCAAAAAATGCATATTACTAGAAAAAAATTTCACCATTTTCTAAAATTTCAATTACCTATTAATTGTATTTTTGGGTTACTCAAATTTTTGAAATGAAAACTTTCTAGTTTCTCCTTCAGAAGCGTTGTGATTTTTATAAGCTTTTATTCTACTGACTACTGTGATTTTAAAATATACCAATACTGCAGCTAAGCTTCCGCAACAAAATAATGTTTATTTCGCATGAAGTTAAAGCAAAAAATAAAAATAAAAGTTTTATATTTTAAAAACTCGTTTTTAACTTTTTTAACCTAAACTTATCATCAAAGAATACACTTTTTGTGAGAGCAAGAGACGGGAATTTTCGCCTTTCTAACATAGGTAATGAGAGAATTTTGTTTTATTATGTTAAGTTAGGTATGTTCAAATAATTTTTTAACTCTACATAAAAGAAAAGTATTTGGCATACCAAAATCAGTACCTATACATTGTTTTCGAAGGTCTAATTGTGTAAACGTTTCGGTTTAAACTGACCTCGCAGCACTGTCGTTCAAGTCACAGAAATATAGGAAAGTTGAAAAAAACATTAAAATTCGCAAAGCATGCAATATTGCATATTTTGTACATTTCGATATATCAATCAAGTGGTAGGACTGAGATGTAGCAACGATTTTTATTTGTCAACCATTCGGTGGCCTTGAATGCCAAAAGACTGTTCGAGAAAACGTTCCTCATTTTGCCGAAGGCTTTGCATTTTCAGTACATTTTCTAAACAAATTTCGAGAGCCCGCCTATACGTACGTGAAAATAAACAGGTTACGACGAAACGTGGGTGCCAGAAACAAGTTCTTCTTCCACAGTATCGTCGCAGAATGTTTCGAGTTTTATTATTTTGTCGAATTTCCCGCCACTAAACACCTATCGCTCATGACAAGTCTAAGCTGTAGCATATTAAACTGTACAGGGTGTTTCGAAAGTGGAGTGTAGTAGACTGAATGTTAGCAGGTTATCATCGTTGCACTCTGATCGGTTGAGTCATCTCACTCATTCCTTTGATGTGTGGAAAAATTTGTGTTCAATTTTGTTTTGGAGCTATAATCCAGTAACGAAACTCGATGTCTAAAATCTCTAACCCACTCAAAAGGGAAGATAATTTCTTACATATCAATCTATCGATATTTTCTCGTTGCAGTTTCAAGTAAAAATAAATAAAATTACCCCTTGCGCTGTAAATACGGAAAAGATACTTCTTGCAACACAGGCGACTAGCTTTTCCCCATCAATTTTTTTTTTTTTTTTTTCGTTTTAAATGTTTCTTGGAAAGTACTCAACTTTACTGAACTCCACCTAACTTCTACCAGACCTAGTTCTACATTCGTGAAAATTTCAGTCCAATCTGTTTTTTAGTTCGTTCAAAATTCTGGAAAAGCACTTTTCCTATTTTGTCGGAAACTACTCAACCAATAGGCACCAAATCTCTGTCAACTTGCTCATAGATAAGAACGAAGTATCACGAAAATTTCAGCCTGATTATTTTTGTTGTTTCCTCAAAATCTTATAAAAACCACTTTTCCAGAAATTTTTTGTTCTTCAGTCTTCTCGAAAACTACTGAACCAACAGACAACTAAACACCTACCAGATCTGGTCCTATATGAGGACAACTATTCTTGAAAATTTCAGCCCTATCCCTTTCGTGGTTTTATTAAAATCGTAAGTACAACGTTTGGGTGATACATACGTACCGAATTATATTATACATTTATACGTAGATACATTTTGAATATGCACACAGACTGAAAAAAATGGGTCAAAATGGGAAAATGGTACCAATCTATTTAGTTTTCTAATGAAACTGAAAATTTTCATCATCTTCACCCCTAACTCTATAGTGAGGTCGGTATTAATAACCCGTTTGCAAGCAAAGTGGGTTGCAGTAACCCTCAATTTTTGTGTCATTTCTTGTAGAAAAATTTTTTAAATATCCTCAATTTTTTCATATTGGTAGGCGTGACTATTCTCGTTTTTGACGAAATTTTGTTCTCAGTGGCAGCTAAATGAAGTTTAAATCACTTAAAATACGATATTTCTATATTTAGCTGCTACAAAATAGAAAAAATCCTCACAAACGACAATACTAGGCACGTGTATTTGGAGAAATTGAAGCTATTCAAATATTTTTTCGTACTAACAAGAAATAATGTGAAAATTGATGAAATTTCATTTTATTTATCTGAAATTATAGAAAATTAAGGCTGATAAGCAAAAGAATTGTAGAGAATTTCTGCAAGATCACATTGTTTTTCACATTTTGCATACATGATACAATTACAAATGGTATTTTTTAAAGAGAATTTGAAGAATAATATTGAAATCTTTTTTTTTTTTTAAATGTTAGTCAAAACAGAATATCTGAAACCTTATTTGAAGAAGTGACCAATACTCCAATAGCAGGAACATGGAGTTTTGGAGCTGATATAATTGAAAATTTTTGTGCAATTCAAGCGACGGTACCGTAAATGGCCGACTAATTTTCAACCGTAGATAACTCTTAATGGTCAAACTTAAATGCAGATTACGATGGGAAAACAGAAACTAAATAATACCGTCAAAATTCTGGTGAAAATTCTGGTTTAATTATCGTGGGATTTCGCAGCGGTTCGTTAGTGAGAAAGTGTAGATAGAGTTTATTTCGTGCTGTATCAACACGAATAGCCTTCCAACTATTCATGAGGGTATTCGAAAAAATTTCGATACATAATTCCCGGCGGTTGAAAGCAAACTTTTATAAATGGTCAAATTTCGCTCAAGATAATACAGAATTTTGAAATAACACGGTTGAAATTAAATCATAAACATTCTTTCAAGATAGCAGTAAGCTATAAATGGTAGATATACTTTACCTATAAAACAAGAAGTAAAAAGCGAAAAAATGATAAAAATCTTCTGACAGTAATTCATTCTCAGCATTTAGATGGTCACAACAGTACCAACTGAAGTGATTAAAAAATTTTTGGTTGATTTTTATATTTGTATTACCAATTTTCTACATAGCTCTTTCAATACTTTACTCATTCCAAGAAATGTAGCTGAAAAGTCTGTGTGGGGACATCACTCGTATGAGGTATTAGGGGCTTGCACCCCTCAACGACAGTCACCGGCCAAAGGCTGGCAATAATCGTCTTTATGACGTTAAACAAATACACATTGGTGCGTTTGTATGTTTGTACCTGTATGTACATACAGGTAAGATACATTGCACGGGCCGAGATCAATTACCTGATAACGATCTCAGTGATGTCACAGCCTGGTACCAAACGCGCTGCGTCGTTTCTTATCACCTCGATGGAGGCAAGAAACAACTAAACGTATGACATAATTACGTACATGTACGTATGCTTGTGTGTCTGTGTGCATGTGCCAAATTCTGTATATAAACTCTCAGAACCAGCTCAAAAATAGCCAGTGTTTGCCGAGGATTTGGCTCTTCCATACTTAATCGTATGAAGTGGCAGAACATGCAAAATACTGTTGAAGACCTTCTAGTGTGAATATCTCTCACAACAAGGTATTCCACAGTGGTGACCCCGGCGTGAATTTTTGGCTACGTTGTGGGTGGCTAGGCACGTTGCGCTAATTCTAAAACTAGGCGCGGTGCGCTGGCGAGTTACTCACTTGTGATACAAATATTTTTCACAGACCTAGACACCTTTGGTTGTTGAAGCAGAGGTCTGACTTTGAAAGTGGGAAATTAAACCCCCCTTTCCAAATATATTTGCTGGAAGGTAACCAAGAGAAGTAGACCTGGAGGAACAAAGTTGCCCTCATCTGCCAACTCCTCCAGCGTTGACAAGAGACTGAAGTCTTTGACACTCTGGAAAAAAAAAACAAATCCGGAGACCAGAAGCCTTACATTTGGGAGCTGTAGTCAACCCAAACGAGACAACAGCTTGCACCCTTAGAAGTGGTTGTCTTTTCAGCCAAGACTCCGACCCTTCAACCCCAGATCAACAACTGACAGAGTCTGGTGAAATCTTTGCAAGAAGCAACTCCAAAGAGATACAGCAGAGGCAAACAACAATAACCAACACCAGTGGAAATGGTAATGCGACTAACCAGACATCATCGAATCAGCCTGGGACAGGTGCAGGTAGCCAGCCACAGCTGACCCCAGAAGTACTAGCACAGCTACTACAGCTGTTGCAGATGCAGACTCTGCATAACCCTGCAATCCAAAGGCGGAGGATCGAGATTCCAGAATTTTTGCCAAACGAGGTAGAACTATGGTTAACTCTCCTCGAAGGTCGTTTCAAAACAGAAAACCTACAGAACGACCAGAAGTATACCCACATTTGCAGCAGCATGCCCCCAGAAATAATATGCCACATTCCGGATATCATGGAATGCCCTCTGGTGGAAGCAGATAAGTACAGTTGGTTCTGCAAGAAAATTTGCAATGTGTTTGGTAAGACTCAAAACCAAATAATTGATGATGTCATGGGTGGAATGAAGATGGGAGACAAGCCCTCCATCTTCACGGCCAAATTGAGACAAAAGGCCGATAATATCGTATCACCATCGGTCATTGGGAACCAGTTCTGCAAACAACTGCCCCAAAAAGTTGTGCAGTGTCTGGCAGCTGTGGGTACCACGGTGATCAACAACTCGGAGGACCTAGACTTCTTGGCAAGGAGTGCCGACAGCGTGGTGGAACATTCGAGATCAACACCCTCAATTTGTGCTGCATTGGCAGAGATGGGGGAACTAGCCTAGCTTAGAGCCCAGATAGCTCAGCTGACTAGTGAAATAAAGAAGAAAAACAACAATAATAACTCAAGAAATGGTAGAAGCAATAACCACTCAAAAAGCAGGAGCAACAACAACAGAAACAATGATTCAAAATCCTGGTCCAGAGACCGAAAGAGAAATTCTACCAGGAGTCAGAATCCAACTCCCCCTAGAAGATCATCATCCCCTAAACTGTCTCAGAACTGGGATGATAAATCCTGCTTCTTTCACAATAGATTTGGTGCAGAGGCCACCAAGTGCAATAACAGATGCCAATGGTGGGGAAAGACATACAATAAGTCGAAACCGTCAAACTAGAAAGAGGGGTCGTCTATGCGGCTGAAGATCCCTTGAAAAAGTACTCACACCACCTTTTCATCAAGGACAGGACTAACAGGAGACGTTACCCTTATTGACTCAGGTGCTGACTTGAGCATTTTGCCAGTAAGTAAAAACCAAAAGGCATTTCCTCTGAAATACTACCTCCAAACTGTGAATGGTCAAAACCTTCCCACTTACGGAATAGAATCCAGCAAAGTAAGCATCGGTTTGCAAAGAGACATGACGTGGTCCTTCACAATTGCGGACGTTCCAACTCTAATCCTGGGTGCAGATTTCCTCGAGCACTATGGCCTGGTCATCGACCTCAAAAATGGAAAAATCATAGACAACAATACTGGTCTATGGGTGGAAGGCAAAATGCTAGCGTACCAACTGGACACCAACATATCCAGCTGCACTAAAGTCTACGAACAATTCCTACGGATTCTGTCAGACTATCCTGGAGTCACTCGACCATCGATTTGCAGGCATCCACTAAAGGACCGCCTTGCCATGCTAGAGCCCGCAGGCTACTGCCTGATAAACTCAAAACAGCACGGGAATACTATGATCGCATAATAGGGGAAGGCATATGCCGCCCCTCGAAGAGCTCATGGAGTTCCCCAATCCACATGACCAAAAAAGCAGTGGAGAGTGGCAAATTATTGGAGACTACAAGGCCTTAAATGCCAAAACAGTTCCTGATCGCTATCCAGTTCCAAACATAATGGACTTTAATGCGAATATGAAGGGTTAAACGATGTTCACAAAAATTGACATCAACTGGGAATTCCACCAGATTCCAATGGCTGAACAGGACATTCCAAAGACAGCGGTCATAACCCCCTTTGGTTTATTCGAATACCTTCGAATGCCGTTTGGACTCCGCAATTCTGCACAAACTTTCCAGAGATTCCTCAATGGACTGTTTATGGATTTGCCGTTTGCTTATGCATATTTGGATGACATATGCATTTGCTCAGAAGGTGGTGAGCAACAGCAGAAGAAGAATGTAAGAGCCATCGTACAGTGTATACACGCTGCTGGACTTACCATCAATGTTGGAAAAAGTTGATACAAACAAACCAAAATTGACTTTCTCGGCTATCGAGTCTCAACCAAAGGCATTTCCCCTTTGAAGACCAAGGTAGAGCCCATACTGAAATTTCTGAAACCTTCAAACGTTGCAGAACTCAGACGCTTCTTGGGGATGGTGAATTTCTACAGACGTTGCATAAAAAATGCTGCAGCCGAACAAAGTAAGCTGTTTGCATTGATAAAAACAAACAAAAAGAAAGATAAGACTCCACTTGATTAGACTGAAGATGCTGAAAAAGCTTTTGAAAACATCAAAGAAACACTGGCAAATGCAACTCTGCTAGCTCACCCAGACAAAAGTCTGCCATTATGTGTCGCAACTGATGCGTCAGACTTTGCTATTGGTGCTACACTGTATCAAAAGGACAATGACAAGAAGTTACCACTCGCTTTCTTCTCCAGAAAGCTATCAAAAACCAAAAAGAACTACAGCACATATGATAGGGAGTTACTGGGAATATTTGCTGCGTTGAAGCATTTTAGGCACCAATTAGAGGGTAGATGTTTCACTGTGTATACAGATCATAAACCCCTAACACATGCCTTCATGCAAAAGACAGAACCAGCTTCCCCGAGAAGAGCTTGAAAATTGGACTACATAGGACAGTTGACTACGGACATCCAGTATATAAGTGGAGAACTCAACACTTCAGCTGATGCTCTTAGTAGGATCGAAGCCATCTCAGCACTGTCTCAATTACCTTACACTGAAATAGCTAAAGAACAGTTAAGGGATGCAGAATTGTAAGAACTGTTGTCGAACGATGACACAGCTCTCAAATTGAGACAAAGGAAAATCCCTGGTACTAATGTTTTACTAACATGCGACATTAGTACAGGCAAAAATAAGCCATTCCTGCCAACAAAGTATCGCAAATTGGCTTTCAGTAGTGTGCACAATCTATCGAACCATGGACCAAAATGCACTGCTGGATTAGTATCATCAAGATTTGTTTAGCCACGAATGAAGTCTGACTGCAACAAATAGGCTTGCAGTTGCCTGAACTGCCAAGAGTCTAAGGTAGGAAGACACACTCATTCGCCTCTCAAATCTTTCAAACAAACGGAGCGGTTCAAAACAATACACATAGACTTGGTGGGTCCATTACCCCCATCCCAAGGACACAGATACCTGTTAACGATGATCGATAGAGCAACTCGATGGCCAGAGGCAGTTCCTCTCTATGAAATGACAGCTCCGACAGTAGCTGCCAGGTTATACGACACCTAGATTGCCCGCTATGGCGTACCTATAGTCATCATTACGGACCAGGGTCGCCAATTTGAAAGCTTGCTCTTCCAAGAGCTGTCTAAGAAGCTTGGTGCACAACACAATCACACCACAGCTTACCATCCTCAAGCTAATGGCAAAGTTGAGCGATGGTACAGACAAAAAATATTCTCTCAACGTTTTTCACTCGACTTTCTGCTGTTGACTGAACACGCCGAAATTCTTACATCAAATTTTCTACTATTTTCTCTTTCTTTTCTTTTCTGTTTTCTTTCCTTGCTATGTTGTCCCCCTCAAACACACCATTCCTGACTCCAAATTTCCAATTTGTAGTGCCACCTGTTCTTGAGCCTTTAAAGACCCAAGAACAGAAGGAACACGAAAAGGAAATCGAAAGAATTGAGGAATTCGAACTCCCTGATGTTCAAACAGCCGAGACCAAAAACCTTGTCTGGTCCTCCACTTCCTTCTCCACATCCCCATCCATACTGTCCAGCCCAAACCAACCAACCACCCAGACATAGGGGGCAACAGAGTCGGGAGACATACTAGGCCCGATTCAACGCTCGTATGTTATCTTATAAGTGTGTGGGCCCTGCTGTAGGCTTGGCTCTGGCCAAGTGGGAGAAAGACCAGAGACAGCAGTAGACTCAATGAGTCCCCCCAGGCATGCGACTCATCATTTTTGCGGCGCAAAAACGGGGGGAGTAGCTGTGGGGACATCACTCGTCTGTTCTCACTAACGTACGTATTTCTTACATACGTGTGTTTGTTGTGTGTAAATAAACCAGTATATAAACCGTCCGAACTGGCTCTAAAATTGCCAGTGTTCGCCTTGGTTTTAGCTTACCCATACATTAAGTATGAAGTGGCTGAACACGCTTAAATTCTGTTGAATTTACTTTCTGGTGAGAATACTTTCTCACGACAAGGTATTCCACAATTTGCATAATTTAATAATTTTTATATCAACAGCTCAAAATGTATTCATTCGTATCAAAATAGTAATAATTACCATAATTTCTTCTTTATACGGAGTGTTTTCTAAGAAGCCCAGAACTCTAATTTTGTACATACAATCGCCTGAGACAAATAGAAAATGTTTACCTGATAAACGTATGGGTCGTTCTCAACTATCAAGAAGCTAAGTTACATTATAGTAGCATGATATTGAAAAATTTATTAAAAATTTTCATTTCATTATGCAAAAACCTTCTAGTATTCGTCATGTGGAATAAAAAAAAAATGTTACTTTCACTCTAATCCTATCTTGTACGGCAAAGGAGCTAGGAGTTCACAAATTTGTACTGAAAAATATAATGGGACACTTACAAGCTTAATTCTTCAAATTGGTTCTAAAGTTAATAAAAAAACAGTAAAAGTGAACGTTTTTTGCTCCTCGTAGAGAGTATTGTGAGTTTACATAAATAAACATTAATTCTAAATTAAGTTGGTCAATTTTGAGCTGTTAGTATATCTCGTTTCTTGGCCATTGAGAATAGGATGCTCGTTTATTGAACATTTTTTGTTTTCAACCGCATTGTCGATTATACAAGTTCAGTGGACTTCTCATCGATTTAGAGGCCCATATATATTTTCTATTTTGGAATCTTCAAGAGTCACTTTTAAGGCCCATTAAAGACCACCGATGCAAAAGTGCAAATAGGGTTCGAAAATTGTAGGGATTATATTGACTCTTATGCAATGTGGGGTTAATTAATTATTCATTATAACATATAGGGGAGTGTACCCCTCCACCTCAAATTATCCAATTCCGAATTTCTTCTTGAGGGTTGATAAAAATTTCGACCACATCAGAACCTCAACTTTCGCTATGGCCTTCAGATAAACGTAAATTGTGTGTTTTCTACTGAAATTTTCTGTCATCTAGGTTAACATTGTTTTCTCTAATAAATTACAGTGGTGCAACTAGAATTTTCTTCCGAGGTGTTTGAATTTTATTTTCTAGTTTTTCTTTTGAATTTTTTTCACGCCTTCGATTTTTTTGTATCTCCGACTTTTTCTTATTGTTCTTTCACATTTGTTTTGAGCTCGGAGGCGGAAGGTCTAATTCCAAAACCCTTGCTGCGCCACTGAATGAAATATTAGCGGATACTGCGAAACACCGTGTGCGTAACGTTCCCTTTTGTTAACGAAATCAATTCCTTTAGGTACTTACAGAAATTATTATCGAATAAATTTTTCGAGCATTATTCATCCCACAACGACATAAACTTCGGCATAAACTTCCACAAACTATTCTCAAGGCATCTCCTTCACTCGTCATATCATTTGTGAATACCCACACGAAAATTTTTTAGTATTTATTCACGATGATAAGGTTGCAACATGAAAAGAATATAATCCTTTATGTACTCCCTTCGTTCTCCTCTTCAGTACATGGTAGGTGACTAGTGCCTTCGTCGAAAATAACAATATCATAGTCGCAAATTACAACGGAATGCGGTTTATGTAACCTTAAAGCAGAAAAAAAAAATTCTATATAATCGTGATTATCGATAAGAGTTACTTTTTATTCTTAACCCGTTTTTTTTTTTTTTAGATTTTTTTTTCACTGCTCTTGCAATAGGGAGTCTTCTTCGAACAGTTTTAAACAAGCTCACCAGCGAAATAATAATAATAATAATAATAATAATAATAATAATAATAAATATAAATAAAGAAATACCTAGATGAAAATAATCTCTCTACTATGGTAGATGAGAATGAAAATTCAAAACTTATCGTCCATAAACAAAACGTCAAGACTTCGGTTCGTACGTAAAAAGGAAACAGAAGGATCGTAAAAATTCCGACACTAAATTTGCCATTTCGTATAAAAAAAATTGTTTCGAAAATTTTACGATTTTCAGATAGGTACTCCTTTCTCCAGACAATATCCCTACCTATATGTATAGGGTCAAAAAGATATTTTCAACATTTTCTAATATGTCTGATCCTAATCTTACAATAATACGATTCATAATCGTGCCCGCCTCGTTAAAGTACAACCTCACCATCTTATTACCAGCAAATAGCAGCTTCAGTGTGTCCATATTGGTTTGGCTGAGACACGCATTTGATTTCATATTATAGATAAAGTGACGTTCAAGCCTACACAGCCGGAAATTTTCGAGCCGAGTCTAACCTTTATGACGATGCGGTAATACAATAATATAATACCTAATAAAAGCCTATACATTTTTTTTCGCTCGAGATATTTGGAGATAAGTACTACAGAGAAAGATTTACACAGTGAAAAACTCTAACGCAAGTAGTAGGTTTTCGAAACATGTAAAATTAGGTAGTCACTAAAAAGTTATTAACAGACCGTAATAAATATTTGTTCCGAATTACGTTCCTGTTGGTCCGAAATTAGGCCTTTTATAGGCAAAATAAAAACGAAAATGGTGTTACCGAAGTACCGTGCGACCGATCCGTACCAAAATTCATAGCAAGTTATAATATTTGTTGAAAATTTCGTAGCTATTAATCGAAAACTGGTAATTTTATAGCCAAAATAAAAACGAAAATTGCCATACCGGAAGTACCGTACGGCCGATCAGTACTAAAATTTATAGAAAATTACAATATATCGTAGTGAATATTTGTTTCAAATTTCGTAGCTATTGGTAGAAAATTAGAAATTTTGTAGGAAAAATAAAAACAAAAATCGCTATTCCGAAAGTATCGTACGGTCTATCCGCACCAAAGTTTACAGAAAGTTGTAATATATGGCGGTGAATGTTTGTTTCAAATTTCGTAGCTACTAGTCGAAATTTAAAATTTTATAGCCAAAACAAAAAACAAAAATAGCCATAACGGAAATACCGTGCCGCCGATCCGCAACAAAATCGATAGGTCAGGTCCTTAGCATAGTACCAATATTCGTTCCAAATTTCGTGCCTATCGGATGAAAATTGTGACCTGTTCGGTGGTAACAAGAAATTGGCTTTTATTTATATATATATATATATATATATGATTTTGAATTATTAGTGCCAAAATTTTCCTAGATATATGAAACGAAAAACGTACCTACCCTCACCCACGTGTCGTTCCATGACACCAAGATTAATAAGTAGATTTTCACTAGAAAACCTACTTAATTAGAGACGAAACTGTTGTTGGAATTATAGAAAGAGGAGAGAAATTTTTGTCTACGTAATTATATCAAAACCAATATTGAGAACCTAGACGATAGGAAAAAAATACAATGTTTTCGAATGTGGCTTCAGTCTGTGGAACAAATACCCGGAAAGACTGACCTGAATGAAGAACTAAAAGTTTCGAACGTGTTTAGAATCAGATTGGTGCTGTTAGCTCATATAGTTTTTTTTTTTTTTTAGTTTTTGTTGTTTTTTTAATAGTTTTTGAAATCCTTCTACACGTTACGGTCGATTGGTTTTACAGCGTTTGAATGCGCAATAGAGCAACAAACGAAAGAGTATCAAGGTGCCTTTGGTCCTTCTGTGAATTTTTCTTTTCGTATTATAACAACGATAAATTGCTACATAGGTACCTAATTCAAAAATTTTAACACAAACATATGAGGGAAAAAAATTTAATTCAAAAAAGAATTAATTTTTCTATTTCCTTTTTGTTTTCGTTTTTTTTGTTGTTTTTTTTTTTTTTTTTTTTTTTTTTCAGCAGAATAATGTAAGTTTTATGCTTCGCCTCATTCGTTCCCCTTCTTAATAATTTTTTTCTTAAGAAACAAAAACAGTTATTCCACAAATTTATTGACTTTTCCTCAAAGCTCTACTTTTTATATACCTACCGAATGGATATTTATTTCAAATTAAAAACAAAATGGATGATTAGATACATCACTATAAAATTTTATTCGGTATTTCCATGGTATTTCCAAAGTAATCTTCACAAAAAATTGGTGTCCAGTAGGTATAAGAAAAATATTAATTTTTTTGGAAACAAGATCATGATCCTATTCTTCCATGGTGTTGAGAAGCTAACTAAAAATTTGCACCAAATTTTTGTAAACATGACAAAGTGAAAGAAAAAACCAAAAAAAACCTTCTATAGCTCTATAATTTATTTTTATAATTTTCGTATTATGCGACTCATTTAATTTGGTCTTATAAGGTTTTGTGTTCATTTTTAATTAGTTTTAAAATATAAGGCTATTTACTTTCCTTGGACAATTGCTCGAAGGTGACCCTTGAAGACTTGAAAAAAAAAAAAAATTGAAAAACATTGACAGTGTTGTAGGTAAATCTTATTTGCTGCATGTTAATATGACTCGACGAGGGAAATATACGCATTTTCGCTACAGTGAGTAATCTTGATGTGCAGCATGTAAGAACAAGCTGAATCAATATGTAGTATGTGAAATAAAGGTAAAATACAATTATTGAAAAATTTAATCTAATTTGGGTATTTGTATCGATTGCTTTTCATTTCTAACGTTTCATTTTGATTAAAGATGTCGTTTTATTTTGTTATATTTTACTTTTGTTTCGCATACCACTCGTAGATACACCTTGTTCTAACATACCTATGCTGCACTTCAAGATGACTCACTGTAGCAAAAATGCATATATTTCCCTCGTTGAGTCATATTAATATGCAGCAAATGAGATTTACCTATGTTGCGTGATAAAGTGACTAAACCTGTACATATGCTGTATTTACTAATAAAAATTATGTACAATTTTTGAAATATTGATAACTCGATTAAAAATTTAGCTTCCAAGAAAGTACGAAAAGTTATCGGATGTAACAAGTGAAGAAAAAAGGCTAAATTATATACAAGATTAAAAAAAATTAATGTAAAGGGCACCTTTTTTTTATATTTTTTTCATGATTTTTTTATTTTCTTTTTTTTGTGCTGTCATTACGCCCCACCACAGCTCAGTGTCCTGTGGAAATTCCCATTTTGCCCGTTATGTTGATTCAGCACCGAGTGTTCATCAAAACTTACTCAGTGAGTCTTGTCAGAAAATTCGCAGAAAATAGGATAATTGATTTTGCACTTTTCGAAACGGAACAGACTATATAAATTATTACTTTACATTAGTAGGTACATACTGAAATGATTCAAAAAATTTAATTCATTTGGTCGGCTTTTTGTCCAATAGAAGAATTTATTAGATCTTATTTCTGGGTGTAAGAGTTCAAGCGAACACCCTTCCGAACCAAGGAATGGGAGTAATAACTAACTCAATCTTCTTTCTTTTTTTTTAATTATAAATTTAAAAAAAAAGTTTTCAAAAATAAGGGTTACGCCTCAGTCCAATCTGTGCCATTGTTTGATGACGCAGGTACAATTTTTTACAATTTTCTGTGAAACGAAAACAACAAAAAATCGTCTCGCTTACAAGTAGTTGGGTGGTGAATTTTTGTTTTGCCACTCCCACAAAGTTTGACATTACTACGCCCTGGTGTTCAGCTGTCTTCCTACATGATGATTCAATTTTATTTATCAACCTTGACTATCATTAGCACGTCCATCGAGGAAAGGGACTCCAGAAAGAACTATTTATCTCGAAAATGCATCCCAATCAAATTGGCCACAATTGGATGATTGGTGGTAGGTAATTTTATTTTTCCACCCAAGTAAAGCTAAAAACCTCCCACCGCTTTCTAAACACAAATAACTCTGGGCACGCTTTTATAAGCTACCAGTTTTCAAACGTTTTTCGATTCCATTTTTACTCCTTTTTATTTTGTTTTGGTTTTTTTTTTTTCCAACAAGAGGGATTATAATGTCAAAAATTCTGTTACGTACACATCACTAAAAAACCAGCAACTCGATCGAGACGCAGCTAAAACTTAATATGATGACAATGTAGACACTATGTATACGTAGTACATAGCCAAGTGGGAGGACAGCAAACGCTTAATCTCATTGTTTCAGGGTTCGTTCGTCTTACGCCGCATCGAAAAATCAACCGTAAAAGCAAAAAAAAACAAAAAAAAACAAAACAAAAACAAAAAACTGCTGTCTCGATAATCGAGCATGAAATTATAGTAACCTTCTCGCGGTCATTTTTATTCAAATATCCGCATAGTCTTTTCCAAACTTTTTCCTCTAGAATTCATCATCGCCTACCTACCGTACCTGTAGACGTACGTATATTATAATCAACGAAAAAGCCATCGAAAAAAAGAAAAAATAAATAAAGGTAGAAATGAATAAAAATAATAAATAGTACTGGAGTACTGGAGTCGCAAAAAACACACATATATATATATATATATATAAAGAGTAAGCTCCAGCAACACGTAGGTACATTAAGAAAGAGGTAAGTTCGTATAGCGTATAGAAAGGAGTGGGAGGAGGAGGAAATAGAAAAAAAGAAGAAGAAGAAGAAGAAACCTATCACATTGACCGCAGAGACGAGAAAATCTCGTATCCACCAAGGACTGCGTGCATAAAACCTAATCGAGGTTGATGCATCATGCAACCAAACAAATTTACAATATTGCTTGAGGTATTCGAGAAACCAAACGCAAGAATAACACAAAATTACCAAAAAGTTCACGAATTTTAACCACAGGTTAGCTAATTTTCGGACGATTACACGGCGATAATATTCAGGCGTTTGATTTGAATTATGTTATATTACTCAAGGATATAAAGAAGAATGCAGATACACTTACACAAACATAATGCTGGATACCATCAAAATCTATGTAATCGTTTATGAAATAATGCACAATAGCCACATGAAAAACAAAAAGTAGGCGTTCAACGCGATAAAAAAAAAAAAAAAAAAAAAAAAACTAGTAAAAAATATCACTTTAATGTACGCGAATATGAAAAACTTTTTGTACGTGGTAATCAAATAGGCTATAGCGTATAACACCGACACCAAACACAATATTATGCATAAATACGAACGATCGAAAGGTGTGAGTGTAAATACATTCCACTGAAAAATTTTCGCCTTTGATTTTTTCACTCCTTAGGAAAATGCGAACGAAACGAAAACAACAAAAACAAAAAAAATAATAGTAATAATATTTCTTTGAATTAAAAAAAAAAAAAAATAAATATTGTTATTAGCACAGCTAAGTTATATCTACGTTGAACCGAACAAGTCCTCTTAACTAAATGACGTTTTACCTGTTCGTGTTCACGTTGAAGGAACCCAGATAAACCGTATGAACCTGTATCGTATCTCGATGACGTCACTCAACTCTTTGTTCCCTTCCCCCGAATAAAGTTACAATTGTAAATTATGCGAGCCGGCGACGACGGTTTACCGACATCCGAACCAAAAACAATTTCGAAAACAATGCAATGCAGCAAAAAGCCAACCACATCGTCGTTAGCATTACGTTTTGTGGGGTGAAAAAATTGAAATTATAAATTCTTCGTAGTTACTTAATAATAATAAAGCACTCGAAAGTGAACCCGCCATCTTTTTCAGGAGACACAACAAAAATTTTCCAATATTATGAGGAGAAAAATATATATTTTTTTTAAATTGTCCTTAGTTATGAGGAGAGGAAACATTTTATATTGTGTGACGAGTGCGTAATGTGGGCTATTTTCTTACCGAGTGTGAAGAATTTGCAGACAAGTCGAAGGCGCGAGTGCTGTAAACTTGACACCAGTTAAAATAGCCCACAAGCACTTGTTGCACACCATTCTTTTTGCAACTAATGTGCAAAAAAAAGTGTAGAAACAACTCCCACTCCCAATAAAAATAAAAAAAAACTTATAAAATAAATAAATTATGGAAATTATAGCAAAAAAAAAAAACACAAAAACTGCAAGTTTTTCATTATTTTGTGTTTTTTTGTTCGTTTATTTTCAAACAGCTAAGAACCATTAATCAATTATAAGGAAAGTAGTTTCAAGTAAATTTTTTCTTCTTTCGAACAGTACCAATCCCAGATTTCTAGCTTAAACAGTGGCTGAGGAATCATTGAGTGACAGAAGAGAGGTTTCTGGATTTCAAAAAAAATTTTTTTCCATCAATTTGCGGTTTTTTCATTTGTTTATTTTCAAATTGTTAAAGAAGATTAAAATATTAAACGAAAACTAAATTCAGGTAAATTTTTTGTTCTTTTCAGAGACACCATTTTCAGCTCTCTAGCTTAAATAGCGACTGAGGAATCATTGAGAGAAAAAGGAGAAGTTTCTAGATTCCTAGAAAATCTCCCATTAATTTGCGTTTATTTCGTTTATTTGTTGTCAAATAGCTAAAGATAATTAGAAAATTATATGGAAATTTTTAAAATTTTATCCACTTTCGATCATTACAAACTCCAGCTCTCTAATTAATGGATGAAAAGAAAAGTGAGAAGTGAAAGTTTACTGAGGAGGCTCTTTAATTTTGCAAGGATGAAATTAATAAATTATTTTTTCAACAACTAAGAAATTTCTGGGAATTTCTTAAATAGGATTTGTGATTTGTGATTCGTGTTCCGTTGTTTATAAATAAATGATGCGATTCACAAATCCTCTGTCTTTTAATGTGATTAGAATCACAAATCACAAATCACAAATCACATTGCCTTCTTAAAAATGATTCGAATCGAATTTTTTCAAGAATTGTGCATTCATAAATAATCAAAGTCTTAAATTGAAAATAAAAATATTGTATTTTTCTTAATACTTGATATTTATTACCATTAAGTAATTTGTCAGCGTAGAAATACATTTATTTTTCTTACTTTGATGCACCTTTTATGTGAAAATTACATTTGTATCACACTTGAATATCTACACTTTATAATTGTGATGAAAAATTTATAACTATAATAGTTTTATGAAATTTCAAACTTCTGTATGTGGGAACAAATCCATGGAAATATTTCAGTCCATGAAAATTAATTATATCCGAAATATTTAATTGAAGATAAAGTAATTGACCTAAAAATGCCCTATTCAGCCATTATTATACTTTAGATATGAATTGTTCTGAGATACTGAACCTGTTTCCACATCAAAAATGATTTATTGTTTTTATTTGGACATATCTGTAATTGTGCACCTCTTCATCTTAATGATTCTTCAAAAATAATAAAACAACAAACTTGTGATTTGAGGATTCCAAAGCAAATTCCGAGCAACGCTTGGTCGACCAGGTACTTTCGTAATACCATGCTTCATCGAGGTTCTAAGGCATGAACTTAACCATTAGTGCTGTAAAAAGATCGATTAGTAATCGATTATAATCGATAAGCGGGGCTCTTATCGATTATCGATAAGAAACATTGGGTAATCGATTTTAACGATTCGCCTCTTTCTATTACACTATTAAACTATTAAAGTATTAAATACCTAGTGCCCACTACCTACTTGCCCTACCAAACAATATAAAATACAAATTACGAAAATAGGAAATACAAATTATCTCATCACTTTAATATTTATCGAACATGGCAACTGGCAAGTGTAAAAGAAACAGAAAGTAATCAAAATCAAATCAACAGAAATAACAAAACTTATAAACGAGTGTCTCTCCTTCCACGAGACACTCGTTACAAAACAAAATGTTTGATTGTTTTTTTAAATGTTTTGAGGAATACTTACTTAATCGATAAGAAATTTAATCGATTTTTAACAGCACTATTAACCACTCAGCCACCATAATTTACAAAATATAAGAATCTGATGGTGATACATATTTTTGTAATAAATGTTTTATGTGTTATGAAGTTTGTTTACAAATTACAATGACATACAGCACTCAAAAATTTACTGGGATAGTTAGCACATGTTAAAATAATAAACATTAAAAAGTGCAAAAAGAACATTCCATGCTACATATGGGTGGCAATTGACGATCATTTTTAGCAAGACACAAACATAGCCAAGACATTAAAAAAGTGGTATGGGTATATTATGTTCAGCTACCCACACACCTCGTCAGTGAGTGGCAAGAAAGAAGATCGGCTTCTCATATTAACCACCAAATGCCGCAGCAGCACCATCAGCGTTGTTTACTGTGTTTGTTAAATGTAGAACGAATCCGCAATTGATGTAGTATGAAGTTTCTCTATTGGCTGAGGCTCACAGAGCTAGGCTGGTTAAATGAAGTAGGAATTCATGTAGCTATGTTCGGTCATCCCAGCCTACGTATTTATTTAAAGTCATTAGACTAATTAGTAGCCACCGGTAATGGACCATTCTTAGGTTATAAATTTTTAATGATTTTTCTTCCAATATGGTTGGTCAGTTGGATTGTGAATATGTTACGAGAAGGGTTAACTACAGAAAAAATTTATCGAGGTAAGGAGGGTACAGCTCCCTGTAATGAAATTTTCACTCCTAAAAAACTTAAATGAAAAAAAAACTAAAGCACCACATCAGTTCACTAGGAAATTCAATTAGCTAATTCATTCGAAGTCATTGATAACTGAATAAAAACAAATAGAAAATCCATTATTTTTTTGACCCTTTTTTTTTTTTATTATTATTGAAAATAATTTCATTGAGGGACGTTTTCAAAATTAATATTTGAGAGATTTAAATTTTGTCATTTCCTGACTGAAAATCACTTTCTGGATCCCCAATGCATATCGCCATTTTTGGTCAGAACAGAATGGCAGTAGTTCCTCGAACTAGATTCTATGCGAGTGAGGCTAAGCCGAACCAATATTTATTTGTAATCTATGATATTAATTATAGGCTACAGCCAGAAAATAAAATGAAAAAACTTACCAGGTCTTTGAGGTGTATGTCTGCATCGTAAGCATATTACTCGAGACTTGATGCACTGAAAATGTAAAAATCAAAAAGCAACGATAAGATAATTTGATTAGGCTGAGAAAATGTAATAATTAGTTACCTAACAATTTCAGAAACTAAATTACAAGAATTATCATTCAACTCACCTGATTGATATGTGCAATGGCTTGACTGCGTGTAGCATTGGATAATGTGTGTCCGTTCACGTCTAATATTTCATCATCGATTTTCAAATCTTCTTTATCGGCAAATGAACCTACAGGACACAGTACCAATTTTAGATTTTAATTATTTTTAACGTTTTACAAAACTTTTTCCAATAATTTCTGCATGGCTCAGTTTAAAGCGGAACGTCTTTACGTAGGTACTTATGCAACGAAATAAAAAAATTAATTAACAATACTTTGATTAATAAGCAATGGCAATTGCATTGTTCTATTGTCTCACAAAAAATATAAAAACATGGTCTTTTGATAATGTTGCAGTAAATCAAAAACTCCGTTATCCCTGTGTAAGTAATTTACATTTCATTCTATAAGTTAGATTTCTCTGCGAAACATTATTTCTTCCAGAATATAATTTATAAGATCAAAACCTTCAAGTAAATGTTTGAAGAAATTCTTCAAGAAGAACGATTACAAATCTGCAAAAATATTAAGCCTAGTTCGTTTCTGTTTTCTTTATCGATTGTAAGTTTTTCATATTTTTTCCTTCAAAACTAGACTAGTGATGAGATTTTTTAAATTTCTGAGTAAGTAAACAAAAGTAAATTATCTTTGTTCCATGAAATTTTGTGAGTAGGTATTTTTGTGAGAGGGCAATGAATACCGAATAGAGGTTTTTCTGGGATGTATGCCAATTTAAAGTACCTATTCTGATTTAGGAGCAAAGGTTTCATTTTTGGTTTGATATATTTTCGAAACTCACAACTCAAAATTCCCTGGTAGGTATGTTACAAGAGAAAAGTAAGTTAATGCTCTCGGTTTTGATTTTCCATTCTAATTAAAGAGAACAAAAAAGAAAAAGAAACAATGATGAATTCTCAAACTATCGAGACTATGTTCACTTTAAAGATGTGTTTTGAGAAATGGCGGTTTAGACTTTTAAAAAAATGAGCTGAAAAGAAAGAAACTGAAAAATGGATTTTAACAAGTAAACAAAATATTAAAAAAGTTCTCGAGGCTATCTGCACAAAAATGATGAAAATAAGACTTTTAATAAAAATATTAAATAATATTAGATACATTGTCGCTCGTTTGGAAATATACAGGGTGTCCGTATTTCGTTTGGCAAACTAATAAAATACCAATCGATAGAATTCGATAAAATATGAAAAAAATTAATGTACAAAAAGTTACATATTTCCAAATGGAAGACGCAATTCTGTTTCAAATATTGAAAAATCATAATTTTCAACCAGTCAAATACAATTTTCGACTAGGGGTAGTGGTATAGTAATGGTTGAGAAAAAAAAAGTTATAGTATCATGTTCTGCCTTTTCCCAAAATAGATAGCGCTAAAAAACGTAGAAAATTGAGAAAATTGAAAATTCAGCCTTTTCTACCTTTCAACGAAATATGCAGTTTTCTGAATTTTCAATGTTTTCCAGTTCTGTGAATTTTTAAAATGGACGAAATATGGTTATTCATTTTTTTTTTGTCATAGCCTCTACAATTATTTTGCCTAGTCAAACATTGCAGTTGTTATGAGTTGAAAATTGTGGTTTTTTAATTTACAAAACACAATAGCGCCTTCAATTTGAAAACATGCAACTTCCTGTATGAGTATTGTTTCACATTTTATCGAATTCTATTCATATTTAACAGCTTGGCAAACAAAATTCGAACATCTTTTGTACAACCAACAAAGCGAAAAAACATAGATTTAAATGACATAATCAGACGGCGTAATCATAGTGTTGCCAGCGGAGAGCAGAACCAAGTTTCCCTCAATTTAGCCCCTTCAAAAACTATTTAAATCGTAACATTAAAATTTTCTAAATACGTCGTTTCTTTTTTGCTAATTTTTTTTTATAACTCTCGCACCCCTTCCTCGAATAGCCTTTATAAAATTTCTTGGTTCATTTTTGGCTTCCCTACAAATTAATTTCTGGTTACGTCCCTGGATGTAACAGAGGCAAATGAATTTTCAACCGTCCACCTAAATATATGAATGAAAAATTTTTTGGGACAATTATGTAGGAAATATGCCACAAATAGGTATCATTAATAATTGTAATTCTACATATAAAAACTACCTAGGTATTTCTTGGATGATGAAATAAAGAAAAACTTTGAATGTGGAGAGTTTAGCCACACGAAAACCCTGTTTCGATTTCTATTGACATCAGTATCCCTTAGAATGGACACAAACGCATATATCTACAATTTAACTCCACAAGTCACCAATGCACGAAAAATCGGATAGGATATATCGAAATAATTATATGATATTTTTTAATTATTGTGAAAGAAACGAGAGCTTCATCTCCACGATGAAAAAATACAGATGAGTAGCCGAATTGGGTGGGCTGAATCACAGGAATTGCATACATAAGTACAAGTATATACAGCTACTTTGTACAAATGTACTTGTAGTGGTATCCAGGTTATTCTATATCCTTACAGTGCGCATGTCAGGCTAGTCAGAAGTTGTCTTTAAAACCATATATCAACACACTTTTGTTACGTTCTTGGGAGCTATAAGGAATAGTTGTATCTAGGGATTATACATGAATATGTTTTATATAATTTTTGTATAACTCACTAGGTGTAACAACCAGCAATTTCTACTGATCAACACAATAATCTACAATATGTCAGATATTTATATTTATTGTCCCAGTGGCACCCAGGCAATAATTCCTCCTCGGACATAAGAAAACAAATTTCCATTTAAAAACATTTTGGAACCAAAAATTGTGTGCTGTATGGTTCAAACAGGTGCCAGAATTACAAGTAATTATCAATTTGGGTGCGACAAAGCCAATAAACAAAAATACCTATATTAGAGGAAAATTATTTTTAAATTTTAATTAAATTTCATAAAACTGCGGTCAAATGATTTTTAAACGAATCTTACGGGAAATTAAACAGACTGATATGTCATTACAAGCAATACCTATCGTAGGCTCCGCCCACAAGGCTCCTGCACACAGGCAATGCGTCAGAGTTCTTCCTATTGGCAGAGGAGATAGGTACTGGTGTTGAGGCGATGTCAGTTGTAGAGATGTGTGTTTTGGTTCATTTGGTGGATTTAGTTCAACAGGTCTCGGTCTTTTGAATGAAGTATTTCAGTGAACTAGTTCAAAATGAACAAAATGAGCTGCATGAATCAAACCTTTGAGTATGTATTATTTCATATGGAGAGCTGATTTGTATACATTTTCTATACGTAGTTACTTTCAGACATAGAAAGAGCTTTCAGGGAATGAAATGACTTCTTTTACACACGAGTATATCTATATATAATTTGTTCACGTATAAAAGAAGTCATTTCATTCCACAAAAATGCTTATTATTTCGTTTTGTTTTTTGTTGATTGATAAGAAATTCCACTCATCCAGTGATTAACAGCAATGCTGTGATGTATAAGAGTAAACTAGCTTGTATGTCTATACAATATAACTTTGATTTGATAATATCTTTTAGTTCAAAGTGAACTAGTTCATTCTCATCTTTCGGTCTCATTCATTTAGGTCTTTCAAAAGATTAGTTCAAATAAATTAGTTCTTGATCAACCGTCACATCTCTAGTCAGTTGTGAGTTACAAGGCGTGTGATACAGGTGTGTGACTCCAACCAACTTTATTATCCCTCAGACTTTAAACCACACTAATTATAAGCTTCTACCCATTACAATACCTACTTACCGAATTTTAATTCTCATTCTTATACATATATTAGTAAAATTATCTAACGTGTAAGAAAACAAATATACTGACCATACAATTTGATCTTCCTGTCTTTGGTCTTCAATAAAATAATAACGTATCCACCGACATCAACCATTATTATATAATACTATAAAGAATATTTTATAACGAAAAGTAAAAAAAGTAGGTATAATTAAAAAATAAAATATAGGCCTCTTATTTCGGAATTTTGATAATTAAATGAACACATAAAACTGCACCGAGTAGAAAAAAGAATATTACACACGAAATCACTGGTGTATAAATTAATCAGCGTTTTTATCGCAAAAAAAAAATGTAATGGCTACTTTTTCTTAAATATCATGGATGTCGCCAACTTTTCACCGAATTTCACTAACGCACGTTAAATGCTCGAAATTTTAAATCTTTTTTGGCCATCTGTTGTAATTTCGGCACGAGGATCTTCCATTTGCTTTTATTAATGGCCAGTATTTCTCGAAAAGTTCCGATATGACTTTTCAACATTCGTTTGTTTCTGAAGTGACTCATTTCAGTCTCAAATTTTTTGTAGAAACATTAATTCATTCAATTTCTTTAGGCTACAGCACTCCCCATTGAAATACTCTCCATCTGAAACAATTAAGTAGAAATAAAAAATATAATAATATTAGCACGAAGGAATCGAGGTAAATAATTAAACATTCATTCCAAAACTGGGAGGTAGAGAAAAACTTTTGAAAATTTAGAATTTATTGTAAGGCCTATCATACGTCTATATTTCAAGACCTGCATTTTGCGAACCCCTTATAATAATCCCTATACTTGTTCAACAAAAAAATGGATACCTATATATCTACTTATAATTCTAAATTGTTTTAGATGTTGATTATTTGATATGCATGTTATTTGAGATGCCTAGCTCGAAATGTGGATTAGTGTTTTCATTCGACATTATGGCCTCCATGGCTCCACAGCTTCAAATATGAGAAGCTAAGCCGTCTTCAACCAACAAAATTTGAATTTCATGCTAGACTTTTGTTTTTCAACCGCCAGCGCTCCAGAATTTCTAACGGCTTAAAAAAATAATTTTTCAATTTTAATTTTCAGAACCACTATTCGTAGGAAACTCCGAGATGGATGCCCCTTGGATGGTGATACACTATTAATTTAAAATTTACTTAGAATTTTCTATTGAATCTGCGGAATGTATTTAGAATAAAGAGGACTTTCAAGAAGTCTTTTTGATTCTGTCTCTGGAGCCATAGTCCACTTTATGTCTGTCGATCTCTCTTACCTACGTTCAGGGCTTACCGTGTATGTCAATTATTTTAATTCATGACATATCGGCATTATAACACTCAAGTGTTTGATAATAAACGTGTGCCAATACATATAAAGGCTATTTTTACTATCGAGTCATCGATGGCAGACTAAAATGCAAAATTTTAATTCACATGAAAAATCCACCCTTGATAATAATTACACCCTATTGATGATAAAACCAAAAACAAACTTACTTTTTGGAAACTATTTACACATCTATACTTCTGCCTAAATTATAATAAAATTGGAAGAAATTACATAAAAGTCGATTTTAACATTTTTTAAACACCCTGCTAGGGACAATTTTAGTAGTATCTGTAAATGAATTTCAAATAAAGAATAGTTACAAAATAATAATTTCATATTTTATCATTTTAACATCTCTATGTTGTAATGGATCAGAAACACTTTGCCGTAAAAATTTATCATCAATTTGTAAATACGTTTTCGGGTTCTATCGCGAATTGTGTGCGATATAAAAGTCACAATAAATCTCACTTCCTCACACCAAAGTAAACGCCATACAAATGGACCACACGAGTGTTAAAGAAACATAAGAATCAAACCACAATGCATTGACATTACCCTTGATTCTTAGGGCAGTGTGTATGAAGAAGTAAATGTATCGCGATGGAACAGAAAATTTTAATTAAGTTGAGTAATTTGGATAGGTACCGATATAATTATATATTGCTGATGTATGTATGTATGCGGTTCATTCTATGAAAAACCCAATACATTTAGTCTCCGGGCAACATCTGATAAACTATACCTTCTTATTCACAAATATAACTTTCTTTATTTTGCTCAATCATAAGCAATAGTGTACTCTCACTTCCCTTTCCATAAAATCACTTTAATACGCCTTAAATTCATTCTACCCAATTCCTTAGCTATTAGACTTTTTTCAACTTTTCAAGGCTAACATCATTATTTCAATTATTTTCAAAGGGAGAAAAAATAATAATACCAGAAATGAAATAGAACTTAATATAATAATATTATAATACCACTACATAAACATTGTCCTTTCAATCATTAGTAATTTTGTAAGCGAAAAAAGAAAAATTTTTTTCAAAAAATATCAGAAATGAAATAGAACTTACAATACTTACAACACCACTACACAAACATCGTCATTTCAATTATTTGTAATTTTGTGAAGGGATAAAAGAAAACAAATTTCAAAAAAATACCAAATAGAACTTAATACCTCTTCACGAATATTGATATGGAAACACCTACAGAGAAAATTTGAAAATGAAATCAGAAACAAAACCAAAATAAGTAGTAATCATAGGTGGAAAGCAATTCAACAATGCTTCCACTTTTTGATTTTGTTTCTGACCTAGAAAAGTAAATTTTACTTTTTGATTTTCCAACACTCATTTTGCTTTTCATTTTTTGCAACATTCATTTTGCTTTTCACTTTTGATTTTTCCTCCCAAATTTTCTAAACTTTTCACTTAAAACTTTTCCCTTTTTTTTCACAAAAACAAATCAATAAAACTATGTAGATATAGCCTAACACTTCAGCTTTTCAATTTTTCATCTTACTTACAAAAATGAAACTTTTTCTTTCTGCTTTTTGCTTTTCCACATGGAGTTAAGAAACTCTAACTTTTTTCAGTCAGTTTCCGTCAGTTAGGTTTCTGAAATTTAGCATATAATGTTAGTTATTTTTTGTTTCCTTAATTACTTTTCCATAATTTTAGTTTCTGATATTTTTTCAATTATTCTTTTTCAGAAATATAAATGATAACAATTCATTATTTGATTTCTGTATATGCTTCCATTATTGGTCTGAGAATTTTGGTGTTTCTGTTAAGATTGGTTTTCAGTCCCAAAAAATATAGTTTCTGTTTCTAAAAATTTGGTTTCCATTTCCACTTCACAATCCTTGCTTTTCCTACATTTATTTTGATTTTCACCTTTGCTTTTCACTTCCCAAATTTTCTAACTTTTCATTTAAAACTTTTAAATTTTGTTCCAGCTCTGGTAGTAACTTATAACGGTAAAATACTTACAAGGGAAACTAAATCATAGTGGTATTCTATCCCTGGAGACAGTAAAAAAGTAAAGGCATTTTTCAGGGAGTCGAAAGTAATGTGAATGCCAACTCAAATTTTTTTATATTTCCATCTGAAAGTTAAATTTTGAATATATAGTAGTACTTATCTAAATTAAGGCTTTTATAGCAAGTATGCGTGTGAGGGTGATAAGAGATGATTTGCCATCTTGTGTCATTCTGTTTTTCATGAATTTTACATTGTTTATTATTACTATATACTATATATATAATAACACAAAATGGCGGTTCATCTCTTATCACCCTTATGCACATACCTTCTAGTAAAGAGCCCTTACCTAAATGGTCATGCATGATCAAAGTATTAGAGAGGAAATTTGGGCTTGAAGGAGAAAATGTTTATTGGCCCTTCAAAAAATAAAAAATTTGCATAATTAGGTATGTGTTTAGAGACATATCTAGAATTAAACAGTAGGAGAACAATTGAAAGAAGACTAAAAAATTTATAAAAGAATACATTATTATTTGTCAAGTGCACAATTTTAATATAAATTACAGTTGAAAATACGAAGTTTTCTTTTAATACCTAACACAATTAACACATTCAGTGCATAATGTGCGCATAATCCATACTAATTCAGTATGAGTTCAGTTCATCAATAATTTTTTTCACATTGTATAAATAGACACGTGAAGGGAAATTCTCCTCTTACTGCATTTTAGCATCCCCCAATTTATTTTTTATTAAATTGTGCATGAGATCAGGGATTGAGAAGTTCTATACTTTTTCATTCCCGTTTCCATTAGTTAAGTTTCTGAAATTTATCATATTAGTTATTTTTTACTTCCATTTTCATTGTGTTTCCTAGTTTTGCCAAAAATTTTCATTTGGTTTCTATTTAAAAAAAAAATTATTTACTGTATTTAAGATTTTCCAATTGTTGTTCAAGTATCGATATTCGATATTTTTTCAATATCTTCTCAGAAACATCAATATTTTTTTGATATTTCCCAAAAATATCGATATTTTTTCAAATTTTTTCTCACAGATTAAAAATTATTCAAGTGAGAAATGGAAATGGAAATGATTCATCATTTGGTTTCCATTACATTTCTGTTATTGATCTTTAAACTATAATTGGTTAATTGTTTCAGATTTGATTTTTATTTCAGAATTTTAGAGTTACCATTTTTTGGTTTATTTCGGTTTCCAGTGCCAAAAAACATGGTTTCTGTTTTCAAAAAAATTGATTTCCATTTCCATTTCTCAATCCCTGTATAAGATACAAAATTAGGTACTAATTGTAGACATTGTAGACTATATCACCATTTCCTTAATATTATAGCCAAATTAAAAGTATATATTGACAACTTGTAGTTGGAAGATATCACTTGGCATAATCAAATTTTTATGCTGCATTTGTGTTTGAAAAAATCATGATTTTGCCAACTGTCCAACTGATGAGTAGAAATATCCAACTTACCAACTTTCTCAAGAACCCTAGGGGAGTATGCTGCCCCCTTTCCCCCTCAACTCCATCCCTGCTTGAGGAAAATGATCTAGATAGGTCCAGAGATGGAATACTACTACAATTTATTTTCAGTTATTGGTATTTTCCATTATCAAATTTTGTTCTGGTACTGTTGTCTGTTACTATTTATTTTGATGTTTCTCATTTTGTTTCCAAATTTTCTCAGTTGATGTTTCCACCTCTGTAATGGTATTGGTATTATTGAGTTCTATTTTATTTAAAAAATTTTTTCTCCCTTTTATAGAATTACAAAATAATTGAAATGATGGTATTTGTGTAGTGGTATTGTAGGTTCTTTTTTATTTTTGATATTTTTTGGAAAAAACTTATTTTTTTCTTTCTTACAAAATTACTAATGATTGAAAGGACAATGTTTGTGTAGCAGTATTAAATTTTTATAAATTTTATTTTGTTTCTGGAATTTTTTTTATCTTTTTTCTCTTTTTTCTCCTTTGAAAATTATTAAAATAATGATATTAGCCTCAAGTCCGTAATAAGTTAGTAATGCAGTAGGAATGGGGTGGCCGATGACAAATTTGATTTATTTGAATTTTTTACAAATACCACTACCAGAATCTTTTATATTATTGGTATTGTTTTGGTAATGGTATTGAATATTACAATACTACGAGGTGTTGAGCTAAAATGGTTTTGGAGGTTCTGGTATCGTTATATTATTTTTAAGTTATGGATTTCAAGTATTGGTGTTTGTAGCTGCTATGTTAGCGGAATTCCATCCCTGAGTAGGTTCCAAACTCCCAAGTTTGAGAAAATTCGTTGAGCAGAAATATAAGCATCTCAATCTATCCATCAGTAGTAGGTAAGCTTGCAACTCTGGAACCAAAACGAACGTTTTTTTAGATCTGCAATCTGCCTATCATCAAATTTTATGATTAACAAAATGTCTCAGAATTGAATCTTGAATCTTAGTTAATATTGTTATAATAATTTAATATCGGCTTACATTAAGTATTGAATTTTATTAATAAATTTCGAATTTGGGTATTGAATTGAAAGTATGGTTTTTTACTTTTTAGGGTACCCCTACAGCTAATCATTTGAGCAAAGCTCGGTGAACCAGTCAACCAGGTACTAATCATTTATTGCTGATAATTCCCCAATATCTATGTACTTACAACGGAATCGTTAGGCCTGTCCGATATCCTATAGACACACAATTCGATAAACACTTGGAGCATTTTTCGTCCGTATTAGCGGAGAAGGAACAAGAAGAAGAAAAATTACAGATGAAAATATGCGAATCAAAGATGACACTTACATGGCCGCAAAATCTCTGATTTTTCGAAATACGAAATTCTGACTCACTAATGCAACCATCGTTTGAGAAAACTTAAAATACGAAATTTTAACGAAACTTTCGAAACGCGAAAAACAACACCAAAAATATAACTTTTTTAACGATGAGACATTTCAGTACAGTCTCTCAGTTAGTCCAGGAAAAAGGATAAACGTTGTGCGCAGAGCGAGATAATTCAGCATCCATAAAATTTTCAAAATCAATATCTGAACAGGGCGCCGTCGCTGAAGATGCAGAAATGTTATGCCTAGTAAAATTGTACTTAGCAGACTAGCGTCGTTTATACAAGGCTTTTTTACGAGCTATACAAGCTGACTTTTTCACGAACTGTGTAATCTCACGAATAGCTTTTACATCAATAGCTCACTTTGTTGAAGGTACCTGTGATTATGCTTCTTAAATACTATAACACTTATACACAGTATTAACGTTGTATTAACATAATAAAAAATAAAAAATGATCGACTGATCGCTTTGTAATATTTTTCGTTGTGTGTATTAGCTACCTACATCGATGACAATGCAACAGTAATGAGCAGCAGTTCCGAAGGTAGTTTGGGAAGAGAGTCGGTCAACAGCGTATGTACCCACCATAGGGTATTTTCCGAAACTTTTGTTTCCGCAATCGTCGCAGATGGAGAATTTTACCGACCCGTTGAATAATTTAGCTAAAGAATGCGCTAGATTACTTTAATTCAGTCGAAGCATTTACTTTATTGTGGACTGACGAGTCGTCGAGTCGAGCTCTATTATTTCAGCTGGGCAGAGAATGTCGTCAAATTTATTTCCAAGTGATTTTCAATTTAAATCATAGACGAAATTATATTTTCGCTCGAGTTCAAGAACCATATCGAATTTCGCTCGTTTAGACGCGAATTAAGTAGGTATATTTAATTCGTTCGTTTCAAAGCTTTACATAATCGTTTGATTCAATACGATAACCTCTATTTTAACCGAAATAAATTTCATCGCTACCATTTGCGAAAGTTCGATAAATATAAGGAACATAGTGTAATTAAAATATTCTAAAGGAACCTTTTGAATAAAAAAAATAAACGAATTCGAGATTACAATCTTCTCATTTCTCAATCGTTGTACCAACCATCAACATATCCTTAGTTTCAAATAATTCGAACGAACCAATATTATAAGACATATTTTCTTCTTACAACAAATATGCAACAAATAGGCGAAAAAGAAATTCGTAGAACTTTCAAACTGAAAATTACGACGCTTTCGAATCTCTTCGACGTTACAGAATAATTTCGTTCAGTGAGTAGGCAAATTATTTTAAACTGTTCCTACAATCATTCATTGAAAGAAATTTTACCGAACGTATATTGTACGAGTACGAAATTTATTCTTAATAAGTTATTCAAGTTTAGGTTAAAAACGAGTTTTTAAAAGATAAGCTTTTATTACCGACGGCGTACAGAGGAGGTTATATATTTTACATTTACATGTTTAGTATGTGTATCTCCGGAAGTAACGGAATTTCGTTTGCTCAGAATAAGTGTCTTACTTGATAGATTTTAATGGAAGTAGGCTCAAAATGTTTCTGACCATCCGGAGAACGTCCTAGGATATTTTTATTTGAAAATTAAAAAATTGTAAAGGTGTAATAAAATAAAATGAGAATTTAAAGATTGAAAAATTTACTGTCATAAATCTGGGAATATCCACCAATAAGAGCTACTCATTCAGATCGTTGACTGTATAAGTTTGTTTTATTTACCATGAAAACGTTAGCCTCGGGTCAACACGAAACACCAACTGGGTTTCTTTGGATGTTTCAAAATTAAACTTGATTTTAATACAGACACCAACCTGACACCAGTTCACACCTCCTCTCGAATAGGTGCAGGATAGTGTCACGCTGAAGTAACACTTTTGACACTTTTGTGGGAAAAAAAACAACCACACAATAAACACAAGAGCTCTGTTTGATACAATTACACTAACTTACACCAACCCACACTGGTAGGGATATCCACAAATATTCAGGTGAAACTTGGCGCAGTCATATAATATTCCTACATTTGTGGAATCGCCCTCCTGGTGTAGGTTGGTGTAGTCCTATCAAACAGAGCCCAAGACGACACCAAGGCAAATAAAACCCACAGTTTGTAAACTGATATTGATAATGTCACCCCAGGGTCACTTTCCGTAGCAAATAAAATAAATCTAATTTATACAAGACGGACAAACCTAATAGAGAAGTTTTCAACCAAAAATCTAGTTCTTTTTTAAAACATAACGGTGTGTTAGTAGTACAGAACTTTTCTTTTTCACAAATATTTTTCCAAATTGTTCTTCAGCTAGTCTTTTTTTTCATTAGGTATCATAACAAACTATGCACTGCAGAGTAGGCTGCTACAGATAACAGAATTCAAAACCCTTTAAAAAGAGTTGTTTACTGCACACAAAAGAAAACATGAATGACCATGTACCTTTTCGTTATTTTTCAAACTTGGATCCCACAACAGCAGCGAAACCTGTATGTGGGATTCATTTCTCCGAACCATGTTTGGTGGAAAAAATTCAATATTGGTTTGTCAGTCTGGTTACATTTTTGTATTCATTTTCAATACTCTCCTCTCGTTCTTAGGAACTGTGAAACCTGTGAATTTTTTTTTGGCTTTAGCTTTATGCGAAATAAACATTATTTCGTTGCAGAAGGTTGGTAGCAGTATTGGTATATTTTATGTTGTGATGGAAATCCCACCTTCACTCATTCTTCATCATCATCATCACGATCACTATATATATATGTCATACGTACACTCTCACCACGAAGTGTTTCCCCCTACTACTTTCAATCGTACATCGCTGTTGCTTCGCCATTTCATATTCTGTTAATAATGTATTTTTCATTCGTGTAATAAACCTCAAGAATATTAGAAGTCTCAAGTTCTTTCGATCCTCGTTCTGTACGCCTCACATCATGGTAGCCATCGCTGCGGTAGAACTATGAGGAGAGACTTAGAAATTTAAATCGATGGAATAATTTTTTTTTTGAATTCATTTACTGTGTTTTTCGAGAAGTTTTAACTCGAAATATAATACAATTTCAATTTTTTAAATGAAAATTCAAAATTAAATAAAAATTTGAAGCTGAAGTTCCCGACTTAATAACGGCCGATCCTGGAAGTCATCGAACGCTAAATTCAGGAAGGACCGCCAAAGAGATCGAGTGAACAGCCCAAGGAAACCTGCTCCCATCGTCGAGGACTCATCGTAGATCCACTCATCGAAGACCCAAACTTTTTGGCCAACTCCAAACCAAATTCAAGCAGGTAGTACAATGGTGAACAGCGGAGTCCAGAAAACAGGAATTATTTGTCGGCGCAACAAAAATAGTAATGTAAAATTTTTTTTTATTATTTCTTTGTAAAGGTAATATTTATTGAGGCTGATCATTTTTCGTATTTGTATTATTGTATTTTTGAACTGAGTTTGAAAGTGAAAATTTGAAAATTTAAAATTTTTTTATGCCCCCTATAATAAGTTTGAATGAACTAAAATTAGGTGAATTTAACATTGAAAAGGAAGAATTGAAAGAATTAATTAATAAATTTGAAGGTGAAAAGGTGATAGATATAAAAATTGAAACTTATAATTTACCCTATGTTACGTATTTCACAGGGGAAATAATATTGGAATCTTTTGTAGTGGATATATCGGGAAGAATAGAAGATATTAGTAGTTTAAAATATATTAAAATTTCAGAATCATCAGTAAATTATTTCTCCAGTAGAATTTATAGTTCTGATAAATCGAAAGAAAAATTTATGAACAGATTTTTTAATTAAATAAATTATATAAACTGGATAATAAAGGAAATAGTGAGGAACAAAATTTAAGTAATAGAATTGAAAAAGAGATAATTGAAAATAAAAAATACACATCAGTTATTAATAAAGAAAATAATCTATTAGGATTTCGTAAAACGAACGAAAATATGGCATCCCCAAATGAAATTAAACCCATACAAGCACCTCTTGGAAAAGTTTTTAATGGGAAATACTACCTAGACTGGCGTAGAATGATTATATCAGCCATCAGGGGAGCTGGATATTACGATATTTTTGGGGAACATGAATTTTTACAGCCATATATTGATAATATAGATGATCTTAATTTTCGACCAGATAAAGATATATTGAACTATTGTAAAATGCAAGATAATGCTAAAGCATTCATACTGGAAAGAGTGTCGAATGATATAACAAAACAAATAAGGGATTGCAATACAGCAATACTAATGTTAAAAAAATTAGATAATATTTACGGAACAAAAACTTCTGTCACAGCCAATATAGCTAAGGCGAAGTGGATGGAGTTCAGATTCCAACCTGGTGGAAATATGAAGGGTTTCCTAAAAAAATGGGACGAATTAGTAACCGATGTAAGAGATAGCGGTAAGGAGGTTACGGAATCAGAGAAATTAGAGAATTTACAATTAGCCCTATGTTACGAACAAGCAATTGCAAAAATTCAATACGAAAATTTACCTTCAAATGAAAAAAATTTAGACAATTTTAAAAGAATATTAAGGGAAGACTCTGATCAGAAATTCAGGGATCAAACTTTGAAAAAACAAAATGGTAATAATAGCCAAATAAATAATAATTATAGAAATAATAATAATAATTACAATAGGAATAATTACAGGGGTAGATATAATAATTATAGAGGTAGAAATAATTATAGAGGAAACGGCAATGGTCGTAATGGTTATACAAATAGTAATCGAAACAATTTTAATAATAATGGTAATGGTAATAATAATGAACCAAACCAGAACCAGAATAATAATTCAAATAATAATGGGAATAACGGTAATGGAAATTATAGAGGAAATAATTATAGAGGTAACTCGAATTATAGAGGTAATAATTATAAGGGAAATAACTATAGAGGTAATAGCAGAAATTACAATCAAAATAATCCAAAATGTTACAAATGTGGGCAATTTGGGCATATAGCACAAAATTGTAATAATAATAATCCACAAGTAAATAATAATAATGATAATTTTAACAATAATCAAGGGAATTATCCCCCGAAAACAAATACAAATTCACAAAATACTAATAAAAAAGATAGTACTGAACAGCAGGTAAAAATGTCTTGCATGGTTAAAAAATTCAACAAAAATAATAATGAATGGTTGTTGAATGAACTAATCAATAATAATAAACACAATAATAATGAAAATTACGATATATTAAATCACAGAGCAATTTTGGATGGAGCTGCGGAGGTACATTTAACATCTGACTTGAATAAATTAGTAGATGTTAAAAAATTTGTGACTCCAGTCAAATTGCAATGTGCAGGTAGAAATACTTTTTTATATGCTACTCACACGGGGAAAATGGTGATCAAAGTCGAAAATTCCAGTAAAATTCAATCATTGATAGAGTTAAATGATGTTCATTATGTGCCGGATCTAAACCTAGATATTATTTCAGCAATAAAAATCACCAATACAGGTACGATCAATATCGATCAACAAAAGAATATTGCGAATATATACTTTATTGAAAATGCAGAAATAATAATGACTGCAAAAAAAGAAGATGGAATTTTTTACATATATTATAATGTTGAAAATAATAATAATAAAATTAATAATAATATAGATAATAATGAAAATAATATAATATGTGCCCCCGTCACTCAAAATATAGATGATGAATGGGATGATTTTACTGTAGAATTGGAAATTCAGGAAGATGATACCAATAATGAATCACCTGAGGGGGGTATAGAAGAAGAAATAATAGATCATAATAATGAAATTGAGGAAATACCCCAGAAATCACAAACAAATAATAATATTAATAAAAAACTAACAATACATAGGAGACTTGGACACTTAAATGCCAGATATCTGCAAAAGTTAAAAACTTTAGCGGTGGGCATTCCCGATAATATAAATTTTAGGGATGAAGATTTTGTGAATTGCCAAATATGTTGCATTGCTAATAATTCGAGATTAGGTCATGGTGGTGTTAGAACTAAGCCAACTCGAAAATTGGAAATAGCATCCTCCGATATTATGAGTCCGTTTACGCCATCTGTGGCGAAACAAAAATATATTTTAACCTTTATAGATCACTTTTCAAAGTATACATTTGTCATGCCTATAGCTAACAAAAGCCAAGTGACGAATGAATTTAAAAATATTATAGTATCTATGAAAAACAAATTTCCAGAATACCCTATAGGGACTATTAGGTGTGATAATGCCAAAGAATATACGGATATAAAAATAATAAATTACTGTAATGAGGTTGGCATAACAATGGATTACGTGGTGCCATATTCTCCAGAGTTAAATGGTGTTGCCGAAAGGCAAAATCAAACTTTAATGAGGAGAGTACGGGCCATGTTAATTGATGCCAATCTTGACATAAAATATTGGTCTTATGCTGTAGTGATAGCAGCCTACTTAATTAATAGATTACCTACAAAGGCAAATGAAGGATTTAAAACACCATACGAATTATTTTATGGGATAAAGCCGAATTTAAAAAACCTTAAAGTCTTTGGAGCATTAACTTACAGGCATATTCCTGTGGAAGTTAGAAAGCAAAATGCCACAAAAGCCAAAGCAAAATCAAAAAGCAAAATTGACCCGAAATTAGCACATAGAGCGGAAAAAAATATAATGTTGGGCTATACAAATACGGGATACTGTCTTAAAGACCCTTATAACACAAAATCGTACATTTCATGCGATGTCAAAGTGGACGAAACTCAGAATATTAAATCATTATTGATAAATAATAAACCATTAATGATAAAGTCATCAGACTATGAATATGATTTAGGGATAATTAACCCCATAGTTATGAACATTAATGTAAAATATAATAAAACATATATAGAGGATAATATTCCAAAAAATTTTTCTGAGATAGAATTGAACCCATTTAGGGAAGATTGGATTAGGGCCATAAATGACGAATTTAATTCTCTCGATGATATGAAGGTGTGGGAAATAGTCGACTACGATCGCCAAAAACTCATAGACACTAGATGGATCTTCACAATTAAATTTGATGAATTTGGAAATCCAAAACCCAAGGCAAGACTTGTAGCGAGAGGGTTTAAGGATAGAACAGAATATAATATTGCCGAAACCCATGGACCAGTAGCATCAGTAGGAACTATAAGACAATTATTATCTATAGTTAATAAGGAAAAATTGATAATGGTGCAATATGATGTGAAAACCGCTTATTTGAATTCACCAATTATCAAACCTATTTTTGTAAGAAAACCTGAAGGTGTAAATATCAACTCCAATCAGGTATTAGAATTAAAGAAATCGATTTATGGATTAAAAACATCCAGCAAGTCATGGTATGACCTATTGGATACAAAAGTAAGGGATATGGGCTTTACTAAAACAAAAAGCGATAGATGTTTTTATACTATAATTAGTAATGATGAAAGAATATATTTTTTGACTTAAGTGGATGATGTATTAATTGCGTCGAATTCGCAATCGTCCATTACAAAAATAAATGAAGAGCTACAAAAAGATTTTACGATCAC
This sequence comes from Ericerus pela, assembly GCA_011428145.1. Classification (NCBI taxonomy): domain Eukaryota; kingdom Metazoa; phylum Arthropoda; class Insecta; order Hemiptera; family Coccidae; genus Ericerus; species Ericerus pela. Next base: position 1,231,872 of record WOFM01000193.1, on the reverse strand, counting down.
CATAATAAATAACCCTAGATTTTTTGAGGGATTAGAAATAACCAGAAATATAGAACAGAACACAATAATACTTTCACAATACAAGCATATAGATAAAATGTTGAAAAAATTTGGAATTTCGGAGCTAAAAAATACTAATACTCCTATGGAAACATGTCTGAAAATAGATAGAATTGAAAATGGAATAGATGATACAGAATATAGATCGATGATAGGTGGACTGCTATATTTAGCGAGACTTACAAGACCGGATATATTGTTCCCAGTCAATTTTTTATCCCGATTTCAAAATAATTCCAATAACACTCTGAAAAATTATGTGAAAAGAATTTTCAGATATATTAATACTACGAAAAATTATAATATAATATATAAATCAGAAGGGGATGGTATACAAGCTTATATTGATGCCTCATATGCACCCCAAGTTGATGAAAATAATATAGATATAAACAATTTAGGAAAAGGGAAGTCCATAACTGGATTCATGTTATTTTCGTATGGAGACTTGGTGGAATGGAATTGCTGTAAGCAAACCATTCATGCGTCATCAAGTACTGCAGCGGAAATAATTGCAGTCTTCGACACCCTTGATACCATAAAAGTAATGCAATATATGAATTACAAAATCTTAGAAGAAAAGTTGAGTGTAGATATAATGGAAGATAATATTTCAACCCAAAAAATATGTTCAGGGGGTAGTCAGAAAAAATCGAGAGCCTTAATGATAAAATGCTACTCAATCCTGGAGGCATTTCAAGAAAAAATAATATTCTTTAGAACCGTAAGCTCTGAAAATCAGTTAGAGGATATTTTGACAAAATCATTGGATCGTTCCAAATTTGAAAATATAGTTGTCAAAATATTGAACGAAACGAACATCTATGCATAATATAATATAATAAAAAAAAAAATTCGTTTATTTCAAAGTCATAATATATTTCATGATTTTCTATTTCAAAATACAAGTCGTCCCAAGTCCAAAAATATAGGTCATAACATGAAAATAAGTGCTGAAAAAATAACCTTCAATTATTGCAAAATTAGTACTTAACAATATCATTTACTAGAAAATGCTTGCAAGAGATAAGTGCTCGACTTCTCAAAAATTGCAACAAAGAAAAAAGCAGAAAAATCGAGCAAGAAAAAACCCTACAATTCGAATAATAAAAACCCTATACATTTTCAAACAAGCGTGAGAGAAATACACGAAATATTCCCACACGATGTAATGAAAGGAAAACCTCAAATAATAAATACAATAAAGATTAAACCCATTACACGACCGCAATTATGATAAATCGAAAGAAGGTTGCCTTATCGAAAACATTTTAAGCGCCAGTTCAAATACAATAGCAATACACGAAAGATAGTAAGCGATACAATATATATTATTCTACAATCTTTTTCATGTCACACGTTCAAGATAAAATACGAAACGTAACGTTCTTTTGAATTCAGTGAACTCGTAATCAGAAATACCTTCGTATATTTTTTTTCTTTTTCCTTTTAATGTAATATGTGTACGTGAATATTTTTTCTTTTTCGAATTCCTTTTCCAATTTTTTCTTTTTTCTAATCGAAAGATATAACGAATAAATAATATGTTACCTATAATAAATTAATATTTTTGCATGTTACCAATTTTGTATTTTTAATATTTTTTTTACATTCTTACATATATACCATATTTTTCATTTATATAATATTCTATGCATGTTACCATATTTATTTATTTTATTCAATTTTTTATTTATTTTCGAAGCACAGCACAGCAAAATTTTTTTTTACCCAAAGTTACCATAATACTATGTAAATGATACGATGTTAATATTTTATTTTTTTTTATTATGCATATGTCATTCTGTACTTAATATTTTTTTTGAAACAATAATATTTCGATTACTTTCAGCGTCAAATATGAAGAACTCAATCGGTAAAATTTCAGGGGGGTGTTGTGACGGAAATCCCACCTTCACTCATTCTTCATCATCATCATCACGATCACTATATATATATGTCATACGTACACTCTCACCACGAAGTGTTTCCCCCTACTACTTTCGATCGTACATCGCTGTTGCTTCGCCATTTCATATTCTGTTAATAATGTATTTTTCATTCGTGTAATAAATTTCAAGAATATTAGAAGTCTCAAGTTCTTTCGATCCTCGTTCTGTACGCCTCACATCATTTTATAAATCAGTAGCGAATGAGTAAAATAAAAGCTTATAAGATAAAAAATTTTCAAAAATATTTTTATCAACTTTTTTTTTTTTTATAAACCTTTGTATAAATGAATATTTGAAGCCATGTTTGGGAACTGGATAATTAACATCAGATGATACGACAGTAGCTACATAGGAATATATTTACTGTGAACAATAGCTGTTTTCTCATCATAAAAGTTTTCTTTCCGACTATTATCAAATTCTAAAATAAAAAAATGAGTAATAAACTAAATCAAAACCAACAGATTTTTTCATCAATCGTCACAGAGATTAAGGATATCGAGATCGATTTTTATGGTTTGATTCTTGAATACCCGTACAAAGAAATCAAAGAATCCGATATTTGTCTGATATTACTAAAGATATTTAGTATGAAAATAGCACATCTATAAACGCCGAATTGGTAAAAATACCAAGTGGTGAATTCGCGACACGTACAAACGTATTGTACAATGCTCAAATTTAACGAATATAGTAATGATAATTGAGTACACTCATTTGAACACAGGAAACAGAAACACATCGTCATCATAAAAGAATCAACACAGTTTTTACATTAAAGAACTCAGAAAGATTCAGTACTAGTGCGAAAATATTTTGAAGGACTAGGTGCGTTACAGAAGATTTTCCGCTTGTCTCCCAATTGAGTCTGATATTTCATCTCGATGACTTTATCAAAAAATCGACTACATTTAACTGCAGAGCTAGTTCCGGGAGCTAGGGATCTCGCTTGTAGACAGTCCTGAAAAATATAATTATGACAAGTACATTTTATAGACTTCCATAATTTCTACTGAGTTTGAACCGATTATAGTATTTTACCAAAAATATTTCATCAGCTCCGTACTCATTGCAGATGAATGATGATCGTTTTGCAGCGCGACTGCGAGAATCACCGACTAGGTCTAACTTAGTCCCAATAACAAGAAGAGGAATCTGACAAAACCAAGTCCAGTGCTTAACGAAAACGATATTAAATTAATTAAACTTGAATAAACCGAATTATTTACTTGAGAGTGGCCAACGAATTGTTCGGCATCATATTCTTCATTTTTCTTAGTTTTGGAATAACTGTCCCTATTAAATACTTCAGCTAACCATTTTTGAAGATTTTCTTGAGACTTTCTGTTCGTTAAATCATGAACCAATATGATTCCTACAAACATGAAACCCAAGTGATCTTTCCCAACGTGGAGGAACCGAAGTCATAAAAATATATATACCATGCACTCCAAGATAAAACACGTGTCTTGTGTTGGAATGATTGTTGCTGCCTCCAATATCCCATAGTTCAACAAAAAACGTTCTCTGTTGGGGGGTGCCGTCTTTGTATTCATGAAGTTTGACATCCACGGAGCAACCCATAGTCCACGTAGGTTTGGCAAGTGGAATTTTTTGAGAAATTAGATGGGTTAAGGACGATTTGCCAACACCTGAAATATAATACCGCATATATTTGGTGAATTGTGAAACAAGGAATTTCGTGACTGTGCAGCACAAATAAGCCCGAGGCTTACAACTTTTCAACTTTCAAGGGCAAAATCATTGAGAAGAAGATTATCGATCATGTCTCGAAAAATGAGGACCAAAAAATTAAGTCGTGTCATCCATAGATTGAAACAGGAACTCACCTGAATCTCCTAGAACAAGCACTTTTACTTTATCAATAGAGGCCATACTTATTAAATCATTTAGAAATAAAGAAAAATTATTATGAAATTTCACATTTACTGATATCTTCAAGTAACGATTCAATAATCTCTCATCTTACTATATTTGATTAATTATTTAATATACATTTTATTTTACTTAACTTTCAAGATTTCATTTTGATTTTTTTTAGAAGAAAAATTTGATCATTTCAAATATCAACGTTACTTTTTTTAAGAAGAAATTTTTACACTTGGTTATTAATTATAGCAAAACGTTTTCTTAGTTTTTTCTTACAATTTCGTGATTTTAAATTTTTTTGTATGATTTGTTTCATTCACGATTAGAATACAAAATTAAACACATGACTTTTAATTTAATTCAATATTTTCATGGCATAAATTAAATTAGTGATACGCGAATATTCCAAGAATGTTCGATTAATCGAATATTAATCGATTACCAAATAATCGCTAGGTTCGAAAAATCGATTAATCGATTAGTCTAGTGCAAGTAATCGACTAAAGAGCCTATAGCTCTGTTTGATAGGACTACACCAACCTACACCGGGAGGGCAATTCCACAAATGTAGGAATGTTATATGACTTTATGTCTAGTTTTACATGAATATTTGTGGAATATCCCTACCGGTGTAGGTTGGTGTAAGTCAGTGTAGTCCAATAAAACACAGCTTATGAGTTAATACTAGAATCCTATAGATACAAGTACGGTAATACGCCATTTCATAACCACAATTAAATTCACATAAACCTTTCAGAATTTCAGCTTTATTACAAGAACCAATGGTACGATTTCAGCGAAATTTTCACAGAACTTTTAGCAAACATATGATAATGTTTCACAAAAATTTCAGCATTTTACAAGCAATGATTCTCTTAAAATCGAATTCAATAACTTTGATTGTATAGTTTAATCTCAAAAATTGTGTATGATAAGAGACTTGTTACTTTGACCCTTCACTCTGTTGGGCGAAGTAAATTTTGAGTGAAACAATGAAAAAGATCTATAAAAATAATAAAAAAAAGTAAAACCATATAATTTTTCAAAAGTAACATCTGATATCAATGAATTCACTTTTGAGAAATAGGATACAAAATGGTGGATTGCTGGACTCGTATCTGTAGGGCTTTATTAATATTAGAAGCACAATTCGTTCATTTTCAGTGAGGCCGCTTTCCCCATCCATTAAAAAATACGCCCTTAAAATACAAAGGAAATATGCATTTTTACCCAAATTTCTCACTATAATTCATTTATTTAATGAGATAGCTACTTTTTCATAATAAATAAAATTTTAGAGGAGGTTTCACTAAAAACAATGAACTCAAAAACAAGAAGTTTAAGCCCTTGGAAGCCGAGAAAATTGAAAAAGAAGATGAAATAGTGCTACAAATAGACTTAATGTAATGTTATCAGTAAACTTAACTCTAAAGAGAACTAATTATAACTACTCATTTTCATGAATTCACTGTTTTTGAGCTTTATCATCAGTTGTCTTTATGATTAGGTTTAAATTTGTGTACAATTAGAGATTTGTTTCTCTAGCCCTTCTGTGAGAATATGCTCCTCACGTTTATCATGTACTCAGTATATTTAACTGTGACGTAGTCGTCATCTGTGATTTTATCATTTATAGCCGTAATCTTATATTTGCCATTGAATTCATCTTTTCCCATTCTTCATTAAGATTCCTGCCAGATGGAACAGAATTATGTACATAATCATATAAACCTTCTTTATGAAGCAGCAGATCCATCCTGTATCACCAAGTATGTCCATTGTCTCCATTAAACGGTTCCAGCATCAATTTCATTTCAAGTTAAATTTTTTGTTAACAGTCAAACAGTAAACAGCCAAATTTAGCGATGAAAAAATAACAGGCAGACAGCTAAGAAATTACAAGAAAAATGAACAGGAACAAACTAGGCATGTAGCTTGAGAACACCGTTTACATTAAGATTGAACAAAGAGAATTTAAAATTGTATGATGGTTACTTGACAACTTTCTGCAGCACAATTTTGCTCGAACATCACATTGGTAGCCTCTTCAGTTACAATGACTGGGCCCATAACCTGTGAGAAATGGCAAACACGGAAATGAAATTATTTTTTAAGTGGATCAATGAAAAAACTCTATTAAATTGGTAAAACATTCTAAAATGATTAAACTGTATGAAATTGAACATAAATATCAATGAATTCACTCATGAACTGTAGGATACAAAATGGTGTATGGCTAGACTCATATTTGTAGGTCTTAAGTTTCTTGTTTGTTGATGTTGACTTTTGTTGTTATTGATATCGACAACTTGACATTGTGAAATTTAATTTGTCTCGCTGACTTTACTATGTATTATACTAGGTATGGACAGCCTCAGTTGTTGCTATAACAGAAATGAAACAAAGATGGGAAGTATGGGGGAAAGAAAAAATATGCGTGAAAAGGCTATTCCAACAGACATCAGAAAGAGAAAAATAATACTAAAATTAGTTTTTTTCTCTTTCTAACAGTCTCACTCATTGGTGATTTGTATGGAGGCCACTTCCTACATATTCTTTCCTTTCTTGTGCCTGCTGTTTATCTTGTCGAGCAGTCTATACTAAAGCCCTACATATACGAGTCAAGCAATACACCATTTGTATCCAACAGCTCATAAGTAAATTCATTGATAAATATTTTAAATTTGAGAAATTTTATGGTTTTAAAAATTTTTTAATAATTTTATTGATCTTTTTCATGTTTTACTTGAAATCTACTTTCGCTCGATAGACTGAAAGGCCAAAGAAACAAGCCCCTTATCATACACAATTTTATGGTATCAAACTATGCCATCAAAATTATCAAATAAGATTGTAGGAGAATCACTCCTTGTAGAAAGCTGAAATTTTGGTGAAATATTAACATATGTTTGCTAAAAATTCTGTGAAAGTTTCACTGAAATCATACTATTGGCTCTTGAGGTAAAGCTGAAATTCTGAAAAGGTCATATGAATTAAATTGTGGATACAAAATGGCGTATTTGCATACCTATATCTATAGGCTCTATCCATACGTAGTAATATACCTAGACCCATAGCTCTGTTTGATAGGATTACACTGATTCACACCAACTTACACCAGTAGGGATATTCCACAAATATTCAAGTAAAACTTGGCGCAAAGTTATATAACATTCCTACATTTGTGGAATCGCCCTCCTGGTGTAGGCTGGTGTAAGCTGGTGTAGTCCTATCAAACAGAGCTCATATTCTCAAATGTCACTTTAACCTCCCTTCACTAACATTTCACTTAAAAAATTTTTTTCACACAATTTCATGCTTAAAAATTTAGGAACATTGTATCTCTTATGAAAGTTCCAATGTAAAAATAAAATGTTACCACACTCTTATCAAAAGTCATTTTCAAGTGAAGTTTAAGTATAAGAATAATACAAATTAAACACTATAAAACGTGAAGAGAATTTATTATGATGATCACACAAAGAAGTACAGATAGAAACTGGTTAACAGTTGTTGTAACGGAAATCCCACCTTCACTCATTCTTCATCATCATCATCACGATCACTATATATATGTCATACGTACACTCTCGTCGCGAAGTGCTTTCCCCCTACTACTTTCGATCGTACATTGCTGTTGCTTCGCCATTTCATATTTCATTTTATAATGTATTTTTCATTCGTGCAATAAACCTCAAATTCAACACAAGTCTCAAGTTCTTTCGATCCTCGTTCTATGCGCCTCACATCATGGTAGCCATCGCTGCGGTAGAACTATGAGGAGAGACTTTAAAATTTAACAAATGAAATAATTTTTTTGATTTTATTTACTGTTGCGCGAAAATCTTTCTATGTTTTCTGTTGAGTAATATATGAAGAATTAATTGTTTTTTCTTCTCGAGAAATTCAAACTCGAAATTTAATTTATTGTTGATTTTTTTTGAAAAATTCAAAATTAAATCATAAATCTGAAGCTGAAGTTCCCGACTTAATAACGGCCGAACCTGGAAGTCATCGAACGCTAAAACCAAGAAGGACCGCCAAAGAGATCGAAGGAACAGCCCAAGGAAACCTGCTCCCGTCGTCGAGGACTCATCGCAGATCCACAAATCGAGGACCCCAATTTTTCGGCCAACTCCAAACCAAATTTAAGCAGGTAGTACAACGGTAGACAGCAAATTGCAGAAAACTGGATTATTCGTCAGCGCAACAGAAGGAAGTAAAGTAGAATAATTTTTTCATTTTTTGTAAAGGTAATATTTATTGAAGCTAGTTATTTTTCGAGTTTGCATAATTGTATTTTTTGAACTGAATCTGAAAAGAGAAAATTAAGTAATAATTAAATTTTTATGCCCCCGATAATAAGTTTGTGCGAAGGAAAATTAGGTGAATATAATATTGAAAAGGAAGAACTAAAAGAATTAATTAATAAATTTGAAGGAGAAAGAGTTATAGATATAAAAATTGAAACTTACGATTTACCATACGTCACATATTTCACAGGAGAAATAGTATTAGAGTCCTTTGTAGTGGATATATCCGGAAGAATAGAAAAAATTAGTAGCCTAAAATATATTAAAATTGTAGAATCTTCAGTAAACTATTTTTCAAATAGAATCTATAGTTCAGAAAAATCAAAGGAAAAGTTTATGAATAGATTTTTTAACTAATAAATAATAAAAAGAAACTGGAAGATATAGAAGGAAATAAAGTTGAAAGAAGCGAAAAAGAAAATTTAATAAATAGAATTGAAAAAGAAAAAATTGAAAATAAAAAATATGCATCTGTTTATAATAAAGAAAATAATTTATTAGGTTTTGATAAAATAGAAGAAGAAATGGCATCCCCAAACGAAATTAAACCCATCCAAGCCCCACTGGGAAAAGTTTTTAATGGGAAATATTATTTGGATTGGCGTAGAATGATTATATCTGCAATTCGAGGTGCAGGATATTACGACATCTTTGGGGAACACGAATTTTTACAATCATATATAAATAATATTGATGATTTAAATTTTCGGCCAGATAAGAACATGTTAAATTACTGCAAAATGCAGGATAATGCAAAGGCGTTTATATTAGAAAGAGTATCAAATGACATAACAAAGCAAATACGAGATTGCAATACAGCAATTCTTATGTTAAAAAAATTAGATAATATTTATGGCACGAAAACTTCTGTCACTGCTAATATAGCAAAGGCGAAATGGATGGAATTTAGATTTCAGCCTGGAGGAAATATGAAGGGATTCCTAAAAAAATGGGATGAGTTAGTAACTGACGTAAGAGATAGTGGTAAAGAGGTCACGGAATCAGAGGAACTCGAAAATTTGCAATTAGCCTTATGTTACGAACAAGCAATTGCAAAAATACAATACGAAAATTTGCCTTCAAATGAAAAAAATTTAGATAATTTTAAGAGAATATTAAGAGAAGACTCTGACCAGAAATTCAGGGATCAAACTTTAAAAAAACAGAATGGTAATAATAACCAAGTCAATAATAATTATAGAAATAATAATAATAATTATAACAGGAATAATTACAGGGGAAGATATAATAATTTTAGAGGTAGTAATAATTATAGAGGCAACAATTACAGAGGTAATAATAGAAATTATTACCAAAATAGTCCGAAATGTTATAGATGTGGGCAGTTAGGTCATATAGCACAAAACTGTGGAAATAATAACCAAATAGAAAATAATAATAATAATAGTTCTAATAATAGTCAAGGGAATTATCCCCCAAAAACAAATACACCTCAAATAAATACGAATAAAAAAGACAATTCGGAACAGCAGGTGAAAATGTCTTGTATGATTAAAAAATTCAACAAAAATAATAATGAATGGTTGTTGAACGAATTGATCAATAATAATAAACATAATAATAATAAAAATTACGATATATTAAATCACAGAGCAATATTAGATGGAGCTGCAGAAGTACATTTGACATCTGACTTAAATAAATTAGTAGATGTTAAAAAATTTGTAACTCCAATCAAATTACAATGTGCAGGTAGAAATACTTTTTTATATGCTACTCATACGGGGAGAATGGTGATCAAAGTCGAGAATTCTAACAAAATTCAATCATTGATAGAGTTAAATGATGTTCATTATGTGCCGGATTTAAATCTAGATATTATTTCAGCCATAAAAATTACGAACACAGGTATGATCAATATAGATCAACAGAAGGATATAGCCAACATATACTTTATTGAAAATGCTGAAATAATCATAACAGCAAAAAAAGAAGAAGGAATCTTTTATATATATTATAATATCGAAAATAAAAATAAAAATCAAAATAACACTATAGATAATAATGAAAATAATATAATATGTGCCCCAGTTACTCAGAATATAGATGATGAATGGGATGATTTTACTGTAGAATTAGAAATTCAGGATGATGATATTAATAATGAATCACCTGAGGGGGGTATAGAAGAAGAAATTATGGAACAAAATAATGAAATTGAGGAAATACCTCAAAAAACACAAATTAATAATAATATAAATAAAAAAATAATAATACATAGGAGACTTGGACACTTAAATGCTAGATATCTGCAAAAGTTAAAAACTCTAGCAGTAGGCATTCCCGAAAATATAAATTTTAGGGATGAGGATTTTGCTAATTGTCAAATATGTTGCATTGCTAATAATTCGAGATTGGGACATAATAGTGTTAGAAATAAACCAACTCGAAAATTGGAAATAACATCCTCAGATATTATGGGTCCGTTTACGCCCTCAGTGGCAAATCAAAAATATATATTAACTTTTATAGATCATTTCTCCAAATATACGTTTGTCATGCCTATAGTTAGTAAAAGTCAGGTCACAAATGAATTTAAGAATATTATAATATCTATGAAAAATAAATTTCCTGAGTACCCCATTGGGACTATTAGGTGTGATAATGCCAAGGAATATACTGATATTAAAATATTAAACTATTGTAATGAAGTTGGCATAACAATGGATTATGTGGTGCCATATTCTCCGGAATTGAATGGTGTTGCCGAAAGGCAAAATCAAACTTTAATGAGGAGAGTACGGGCCATGCTAATAGATGCCAACCTCGACATAAAATATTGGTCCTATGCTGTAGTAACAGCGGCATATCTAATGAATAGATCCCCCACAAAAGCAAATAAAGAATATAAAACTCCCTACGAATTATTTTATGGGACAAAACCAAATTTAAAAAACCTTAAAGTCTTTGGAGCACTGACGTACAGGCATATTCCTGTGGAGGTCAGAAAACAAAACGCCACAAAAGCCAAAGCAAAAAAAAAAAAAAAAAAAAAAACAAAATTGACCCGAAGTTAGCACATAGAGCTGAAAAAAGTATAATGATGGGTTATACAAATACGGGATACTGTCTTAAAGATCCATATAATACAAAATCATATATTTCATGTGATGTTAAGGTAGACGAAACTCAAAATATTAAATCACTATTAATAAATAATAAACCATTAACCATAAAATCGTCAGATTACGAATATGATTTAGGGATAACTAACCCTGTAGTCATGAACATAAATATTAGATATAATAAAATATATATAGAGGATAATATTCCAAAAAATTATTCTGAAATAGAATCAAACCCGTTTAGAGATGATTGGATTAAAGCAATAAATGACGAGTTTAATTCTCTCGATGATATGAATGTGTGGGAAATAGTCGACTATGATCGCCAAAAACTTATAGATACAAGGTGGATTTTCACAATTAAATTTGATGAATTTGGAAATCCAAAACCAAAGGCAAGACTTGTAGCAAGAGGTTTTAAGGATAGAACCGAGTACAATATTGCAGAGACCCATGGACCCGTGGCATCAGTAGGGACAATTAGATCATTAATATCTATAATAAATAAAGAAAAATTGATTATGGTGCAGTATGATGTAAAAACTGCGTACTTAAATTCACCAATTATTAAACCTATTTTTGTCAGGAAACCTGAAGGTGTAAATATCAACACCAATCAAGTATTAGAATTAAAAAAGTCTATTTATGGATTAAAAACATCCAGTAAATCGTGGTACGATCTTTTAGATACAAAAGTAAGGGATATGGGCTTTACAAAAACAAAATGTGATAGATGTCTGTACACTATAATTAATGATGATGAAAAAATATATTTTATAACCTATGTAGATGACATTTTAATTGCATCAAACTTACAGTCCTCAATTACAAAAATAAATGAGGAATTACAAAAAGATTTCACAATTACCATAATTAACAATCCAAGATTTTTCGTAGGATTAGAAATAAATAGAAATATAGAACAAAATACAATAACACTTTCCCAATATAAGCATATAGATAAGATGTTGAAGAAGTTTGGAATTTCGGACTTAAAAAACACGAATACTCCAATGGAAACGGGATTAAAAATAGATAAAATTGAAAATGGTTTAGATGACACGGAATATAGATCAATGATAGGTGGATTACTGTATTTAGCAAGACTTACAAGACCAGATATATTGTTTCCTGTAAATTTTTTGTCTCGCTTTCAAAATAATTCGAACAATACTCTGAAAAATTATATAAAAAGAATTTTCAGATATATTAATACCACAAAAAATTATAATATAATATACAAATCGGAAGGGGATGGTATACAGGCCTATATCGATGCCTCATATGCACCCCAAGTCGATGAACATAACATTGATATAAATAATTTAGGAAAAGGAAAGTCCATAACTGGCTTTATGATATTTTCTTATGGAGATTTAGTAGAATGGAATTGTGGCAAACAAACCATTCACGCATCCTCTAGTACAGCAGCCGAAATAATTGCGGTTTATGACGCATTAGATACCATAAAAGTAATACAACATATGAATTACGAAATTATAGGTGAAAAATTATGTGTAGATATAATGGAAGACAATATTTCAACACAAAAAATATGTTCTGGAGGCAGTCAGAAAAAGTCAAGGGCCTTGATGATCAAGTGTTATTCAATTCTGGAAGCATTTGAGGAAAAAATAATATTTTTTAGAACTGTCAGTTCGGAGAATCAATTGGCGGATATTTTGACAAAATCGCTAGATCGTTCAAAATTCGAAAATATCGTAGTCAAAATATTAAATGAAACGAACATTTATGCATAATATAATATAAAAATAATAATTCGTTTATTTCAAAGTCATAATATATTTCGAAATTCATCATCATAAAGTACAAGTCGTCCCAAGTCCAAAATATAAGTCGTAACATGAAAATAAATGCTTAAAATTTAACCTTCAATTTACTGCAAAAATGCACTCAACAATACCATTTACCAGAAAATACTTGCAATAGATAAATGCTACAACTCTCAAAAATATTAACAAAGAAAAAAGCAAGAAAATCGAGCAAGAAAAAACCCTACAATTCGGATAATAAAAACCCTATACACTTTTGAACAACCGTGAGAGAAATACACGTAATATTCCCACACGAAGTAATGAAAAGAAATTTTCCAACAATAAATACAATAAAGATTAAACTCATTACATGACCGCAAATTAAGATAAGTCGAAAACGTTCCTTTATCATACAAAACCTCGTAAGCGCCAGTTCAAATACAATAGCATACTCGAAAGATAAAGAAGCGATGCAATGGATATTATTCTACAACCTTTTTCATGTCATGTACAACAGATAATACCTGTAAAACGTAACGTTTCTGATAACCGATCGTGTGCCTCATAAACATTGTCAATTTATTTAATAGTGATTATTTTTTTTTTCTTTCTTCAATTCTTATATAGACGTAAAAATGTTCGAGAATATTTTCAGAGCACACTTCCGAATATATTTTATATTAGTCATCAATATATACGAAAAAACTTTTTGCATGTTACCATTTTTATTTTTTTTATATATACATTTTTATAATTATTAATATTTTTTATTCGATGCCATATATTATTCAGCATCACATATTAACCTACTATTGCATGTATTTTACTATTTATTTATTTATTTATTTTGAATTTTTATTCTCGAAGCACAGCAAACCAAAATTTTTTTTAGAAACATAGAGTTACCATAATATTTAAATTAATACGATATCAACATTTTTTTTTAGAAAATATTTTATTACGTATATGTCATTTTTAATATTAACATTTTTATATAAACAATAATAATTTTACTTTCAGCGTCGAACATGATGAAGAACTCATTCGATAAAATTTCAGGGGGGTGTTGTAACGGAAATCCCACCTTCACTCATTCTTCATCATCATCATCACGATCACTATATATATGTCATACGTACACTCTCGTCGCGAAGTGCTTTCCCCCTACTACTTTCGATCGTACATTGCTGTTGCTTCGCCATTTCATATTTCATTTTATAATGTATTTTTCATTCGTGCAATAAACCTCAAATTCAACACAAGTCTCAAGTTCTTTCGATCCTCGTTCTATGCGCCTCACATCAACAGTTAAGTATTTGTTCATGTAAAAATGAATAACGTGAGTACATGACGACACGAAAGGAGTAGTTAATATAATGTGTCTAATATAGAGTGCGTGTTTGTAAAGACTAGTGAGTACCATCATACATAGCTGGAAATCTAACATTAAGTGAAGGGAGGTTAAAGTAACATTTGTGAATATGGTATCGTGAACGACGGTGTTGTACACGATTCGATAACGATAATGTGACACAATATCGTTATCTCACTGACGTCATTGATCAACTCTATGACATCAGTAGAACAGACCTATCAAAACGTTGACAACTTACACAAACACAGAAAACACAGACAAGTTTGTTACAAGAAATAACAAACAACGTCATTCGGCTAATGGCGACAAATGGGAAAGACCACGTTCTTTTATATTTGTCTCACTACATGGTAACAGAGCAAATACGGTCCTCGGAAAGTGTTTTATGTTATAAGTTGAGTGAATTTGTGTATTGGTGCTCAAAAAGTGTTCGGTTAAGAAACAGTAGGAAGAATAAAGAAGATACAGACGACCATTAAACAGCGCAAACGCATGTCCACAACGGACAGTACAGAAAAAAACAGACGTAAGTAATAAAACACAATAAATACAGTGAACTTTTATTACAAAACTTATTCATAGAACTTATATATATAAACAAGTGAGATAAATGTAATAAGCTAGACCAAACTCCACGTGCGCAAAACATAAATCAACGACGTATATTAACAAAATATTTGTTTCACAGGTCCAGCAATGGGAAAAAAGAAACAGAAAACTGCAGAACCAGCAAACGTACAGCAAGAAAATCCAAACCCAGATGCAGACGTACACCCATCGCCTCTACATATTCCAGAACAGCCCAGGCAACATCCATCACCACTCACACATAACCTAACAACAACGACAACAAACCCACAACAAATCGCAGTAAATCAAACAAACCCACCAGGATTAACATTAGAACCCAACAAACCCACACAAGTAACAAAATCAATTACAATAACCTTACTAACTACCGCGACACACACATTAACAAAACCGATCTCTCAACTGACATACTCAACTATAACATTTACGGACAATCAACAGGTATCAAGATACAGACCTACTACAATGGCATTACTAACAACAGCTAATAGACCACACGTAACACAAGGAATACTACCTATTCCTAACATCACACAAACTCAACCAATTCATGAACCACAAAAACAAACCTACTATACTACAACAAACCCACAATTCACACAACAAACGTTTAAAAGCCCCAACGCACATACATAGAAATATCAATGACAAGAGCAGAAAACAAAATACAACAAGCCAAAACATACAACATAGCCGTATACCAACTGGCAGATGTATGTATTTTTCTCAGCGTACTACAATTTCAATTAACAGACCTAGACAACCTACCTACAGATGCCGACACACAATTTTACCAAAAAATTTACGATATCAAAGAAGAACTCACAATTCAAATTACTAGACTTAACAACGAATTTGAAGAATTACAAACCGCAAGGAAACTACAACAACAAACCGCCCAACAATATTTACAGACCAAACAACCTCCTGAAATTTACTGCGAAACAAACATCACCAACTCACCAAGCAAACGTCAAAGAACAGTATCACAAACATCCAGCGAAGAAATGCAAAGTCCTCGATCCATTGGATACTACCACTCCGGATCAGAGGACAGATACAGACCCGCAACACCTCCAGGTAATAACCCAGATATTCCCACAATAACTCTTGAACAAACACCAATAAGAAAACGATCATCAAAATGGACTTATAAAGACGATCAAACAAAACAAACACCGACCATAGAAACAAAAAAATCAAAGATACGGAACACAACAGACAAAACAACACCACTCGACCTAACACCCACGAGAAGAAATACTTACACGGATATGAACACAATACCGCAAAGACGGGTCATAATAACTAATACATACATACAAACTTCAAACAAACAACCTACAAACGTTATTTTGAATCAACCGACAGAAATAATAACGGAACAAACAATTCAAGACAACAACAAACAAGAATATCCAAAAAGTACACAAAACCCAACATTACAAAAGAACACACTTCATATACCAAAAGTTTGGGAAATACCCACTGGATCAAACACATTAACCCAATCATGTTTCCTCAAGACACCAAAATATAAATTACCCAAATTTAATAGCAAACGTATATCGTACCCAGATTTCATAACATCTTTCATGAAATACATACACATACGAGAAGATATCATAACACCATAACACCACAAAAATGCAAAATATTAGAAGATGCTATGCCTGAAAACATCAAACAAAGACTAACAACATTAGGCCATAACGAACAAAGCTACTTTAGAGGACTACAATACTTGCATGACGAATTTGGTGACGAATCAAGACTACGATCAGAACTATGGCAAACCCTGAATAACATACCTTTAGCACAAAACACGAAAGAAGGCTTACGCACTGCATATGACAAAACGTGTATGTTACTAGACACAATACATGACTTTGTACCAGAACTAACAGACGATCTCACTTTCCCAACATTACTAAGAATTTTCCCAAGAAATTCCTACTCCAACAGGATAGACATATCTAAACCAAACTCAAATGCAGTCTTAGAAGCAGTATACCAAGATATCAAAACAAGAGACTTAACTGAAAAGCCAGACATAACAAAAGAGGTATACAGAATGCAAGAAACACAACAACAAAATAACACATACTACAGAGACAGAACATATAACAACCCTAACAGACGTCAGTACAATAGACCACAATACAACAAACCTAATAACAATAAAAATATAACAGAAACTCCAGGACAGCTTAAAAGCAGCCCCAATTTTCATACAAATACTGACCAAGGTAAACCTTCTCCAGAACAATATATAGATAACGATATAGATGATTTCTCTGTTCCAACATACCACTCAAAAACAGACCCAGACACCAGCATCCCAGAGCAACTTTACAGATTCCTGGCAGTACCAACAAAACAAAGATGTATGTTTTGCAAGGGCTCACATTGGAGCTACCTATGCTGTCACAAGAATTACAATACATTAGAAAACAGACGTACATACTTCAGACAATACAACTTATGCCCCAAATGCGGAATCTTAGCTACTGCAGATCACTGTAACCAACCACAATGGAGATGCAGATGGTTCCAGTGTCAACAGACTAGTGCACATCACTCAGCGTTATGCCCCAGAATTACATACCCACTAACAAAACACGAAGCAAACCGATATTTAGAAAAAGTTATAGAACTACAAACCGAATTTCCTCCACATAAGCAAGAAGAAAATAATATAAACACACATAGAACAAAGTATTAATGATAATTTAATTTCCTTACAGCACCTCCAGAACCATGAAAACAGACACCATCCTACTACAGAGATTAATCCAAAGATAACCAAACAAACCATAGCAACATCAACGCAAATTGAAGAAACAGTTCTCCAACCACCAATACCAAGTAAGTTAAACTTATTTACAATCTTATCCACAAATAGTAAATTTCTCACATTCTGCACAAACATACGTAACCCTCAAACACTACAAATACACTCAATAAATGCATTCTTCGATTCAGGGAGCACTAAAACATACATAATGGAAAACATTGCCATACAAACACTTCAACTACCAATCATAGGCACACACTCCCTAAAATTAACAGGAATACAAAATCAAACAACACAGACATTCCATACAAATATTGTCACTTTCGAAATAGAACATAGCACACAAAAATTCTCAAACATAATAGCCAGGACAGTAGAAAACATATCAAACAAATTAGACACTCAAAGGTCTTCGAGAAGTTTTAATCCTTTGTGTATGCAATCATTCATTGAATGGTTTGCTTTTTTAGTTTTTGCTGATCCGTCAAAAACTATTCTGATCGGGTGTGTAAGTTTAGTTGGGTCTATTAATCCGTGATGTGCTAAGTAATGGACTGGTTCTGTTGTATGTTTATTGTCGACCATTTCTATTATATCGTTTTTGAATAGTTCTTGGAAGTATGCGTCGTATTTTTTGAAAAATTCAGGTGAAGTGCGCATATGTGGTATTTGACTTTTAAGTCTGCTAAATGCTAAGGAGTAGTTGTCTGGTAGTGGGGGTGGATATACTTTCCATGGCCATCGCACTTGATATCTTCCATTTACAAGTTTTATGTTTTTGTAAAATAACTCTATTGCCTTTTGTTCTTCGTGTTCTATTGTTAGTAATGTTGTGATATGTACATATATATGTTGGTTATGAATAAACTTAATGTCGTTCATTATTATTACAACGACTAATTTCTCTTAGTAACAATTATTCAACCAAATAATTCAAGAAATATTCAGCTGTGTGCTAGGTACGTAATTATCTTCAATAATTTTCTCTTAGTGACAACTTTCTCTACGTGAATACAAAGTTACTTCGTTAGCCTACGAAATTCAATGATGGCAGAATATTAAAGAAGATGTCGACTACGATGAGTACCAGGAGGGAGTGTTAGAATTCCAGCTATATATGATGGTCCTATCTCGTCTCCACCTTGGTACACTCTACAGTTAATAATACATACTATAATACTTCTGTGTGACCTCACGTAATCATGTAAACTCTGTATGTCAGGAACTCACGTTAAGATGAGTTCACTTCTGTTCTGTATCTCATATGGTGAACATACAAAATATATTCTTCTCGTGATTAATTACTGTTTTATTGAATCCTCCAATAAAAAACAAACCAAAACAAATAATAAACAATTCCCCAACGACTTCTACACGGAAGGGTGACTGGGAAAGACTGAGACTTCCTCCCCCCCCCGAGTATCGCAAATGACAGTGTCCTACACGATTCAATAACGATAATGTGACACAATATCGTTATCTCTCTGATGTCATTGATCAACTCTATGACGTCAGTAGAACAGACCTATTAAAACGTTGACAACTTACACAAACACAGACAAGTTCGTTACAAGTGAAGTGAAAAGCTTTAATCTCAGACCTGTCTGATGATTAAGTTTTCTTAGCCGAGGATGCGAATTAGTTTTTCGAACGAACTTTGAAGAAAACGAATTAACGAACGAAAATATGTAACATGAAAAAGAATGTTTTATTACACAAACTTTAACAACATAATAACAATATAAAATTATTCTACAAAATGAAGTATTGGACTTTAACTGAGATCGTAACGAAACGGAATAAAAAAGCAAGAAACTAATATGAGTAATCTCCTAGTTTTGTTTGATTAAAAGTGGGAAAATGTGAGAAAATACAAACTGCCAACGGATCGAAATACACGAAAAGCAACAACAAAACCTACACTGATGAAAAGATTGAACGACGACTAGAAACAGACATTACGAACACATAAATAAAAAGACTAAATATTCACTATTTCACAAATTTTATTCCACATAATATTAGCGGACTTGTTGATAATACGAAGGTTGATGAGCGACGAGAAGGCATACAAAACATATAATCACAGTTGAGTTACAAACACAAATATCACAGATTAATAATAACAACAAAAACAGTGTTGCCACAGCATGTGATGTGCGAGAATAATAAGTCAACGTATAATATAATTTGCTATTATTCTCACACTCCTCCTCAAATTATATTCATACGATAAAGTCAAAAATACTACTAAACAAATTTTCTAAATTAATAAAGTCATTAAAAACAAAAATGACAAAGGTCAACAATAACACAACGAATTTACAACACAAAAAATATCAACACAAATGGTAAACATATACAAAAAGTTACATTAATTTTAACAGTTTACAAAACATATCAAATTTGGGCTTCGGGCAGCCCTTCGTGAAAACGTCCCCCAACTGTCGCGAAGTTGGTACGTACGAATACTTAAAATCTATATCTACGTGATTGCACACAAAACGGTACTTTACATCTATATGTTTGGATCTGCGAGTATTCCACTTTCCAGAGTGCAGAAGAGCCAGACAACTCTGGTTATCTTCATAAATCACAGCTCTGTCATTAATCTGAATGCAAAAGTCACTTAACAGATACTTCAACCAGATCGACTCAGTGGTAGCATCGCATATTGCAATCAACTCACTCTCAGTGCTAGATAGTGCTACAGTTGGTTGCTTCTTGCTGGACCAGGACACCAGTGATCCATAAACAAAGACACAGTAACCAGAGATAGACCGTCTTGTGGTGATACAGTTACCCCAATCGGCATCAGAAAAAGTTTCTAAAATATTGCCGTTATTATCATGTTCATTAGAAAATATTAATTTTTTATCTTTTATGGTAACTAAATATTTAAGTACTCTCAATAAGTATTTATAATGTTCGTCAGTGGCATAACTGGAGAATTGGCTAAAATACGATATCGCAAAGCAAATATCGGGCCGTGATCCTAGCATCAGATACATTAGGCATCCCACGAGCTGTTGATAGTTGTTGTTGAGTACACTATCACACGCATTGAGATCCCTGTCCAATTGGAGTTTGGGGTCAATGGGGGTGTAGGTCGGTGCGCAGTTATCAACGCCAAATCGCCTAGCAACAGACTCAATGAGACCCTTCTGCTCAATTTCCAGTATGCCATCTTCACGATTGTGATTGATATTCAAACCTAAATATTTCTTGACCTTTCCCAGATCCTTACACTTAAACCTTTTATTTATTTCCTTTTTAAAAAATGTGATTTGTGTTTTGTTATTTGAGCTAATCAGGACATCGTCAACATATGTGAGTAAAAAGACAACAGTCCCATCACTTTTATTTTTATATATATATAAGCAGTCATCCGCCGTACTCTGCACAAAGCCAAGAGCAACAAGGAACTCGTTGAACAATTTGTTCCAAACCTTGGGTGACTGCTTTAGACCATAGATAGACCTATTCAATTTCAAAACATTATTATGTCTATCAATTTTAGTTTCTATCCCTAGGAGTATCTCAAGATACACATCTTCCGAAAGAATTCCATTCAGGAAGGCACTACATATATCAATTTGTTCTATGTGAAATTTCAATTTATTGCTAACAGCCAAGAGGGTCCTGACAGTCAAAAGCTTCGCCACCGGCGCATACACTTCATTAAAATTGAAGCCCTTCTTCTGTTGGCATCCTCTGGCAACTAATCTAGCCTTATATAAAACATCATTATTAATATCATATTTTTTATTAAAAATCCACCGACACGTGATGGTGGGGGCTTCCTTTGGACGTTTGGTCACCCGCCAAGTCTGATTGGAATTCAGGGCACTTATTTCCGAAGAAATAGCATCCCTCCACATCAGACTGTCTGGTGCAGCATTCGCCTCCTCAAACGTCAAAGGGACGCCATCCTCGGCAAGATATATATTGCTTGCTACTTCATCACGTTCAGTCGTTTCCTGTGGAAGACAGTCTAAATTCAAGTCACCATCAACTTCAATATTTTCTAAGTTTGATTCCGTGACTTCTGTGAAAATATCATCATCTTTAGTATATTTATTTATATTATTATTATCTATTTTATTTTCGAAGAACTCAACATCTCGCGACAGACGTATCTCCCTAGCATTTATATCCAACAATCTATAACCACATGGATAATATCCTACCATTATCAACTTTTCACTTTTATTTTTAAACTTATTAGAGTCATGTTTGAATGACAACATATATGCGTTGCATCCAAACGTTTTTAATTTTTTATAGTCAAATTGTTCATTAAACCACCTTTCATACAGAACAAAATCCTTGTTTGTGGGGCATCTGTTCACGATATAGGCGGAGCACAATATGGCTTCCGACCAAAATATCTTACCAAGACCACTCCCGAATAACAGCGTCCTTGCCCTCTCACATAGCGTCCTGTTCATCCTTTCAGCTTTTCCATTTTGCTGTGGACAGCCGCCAACCGTAGGTTCAACCACAATTCCTTTCTCAGTACAATATGACTGGAAGGTAGTGTTTAAGTATTCTGTGCCGCGATCACAACGAAGTCTCTTTACATTATAGCCAAATTTATTCGAGACCATCTCGTGATATTCTTTAAATTTTGAAAAGGCTTCCGTCTTACTTGTCAACAGGTACACACAACAAAAATTTGAATAGTCATCTATAAATGTCATAAAATATTTCGCTCCTTTATATGCAGGAGGATTTATAGGACCACAGAGATCAGTATGTACCAATTCCAGAGGCTTACTAGTTTTTCGTTCATGCCTCAAGAACGGTTTTTGGCTCTGTTTCCCCATCACACAGGGCTCACACAGCAATCTGCGGTTGGAGTCAACGTTCGGTATTAAACTTCTGTTTGACAACAACTTAACATCGTTCACATTCAGATGAGCAAGTCGCCTATGCCACACAGTCAGTGGGCTCGACTCATCCTCCAATGTCAGATTACACGATTGACTAGTCATTTAAAAAAAATCAATCGTGTAAAGATCTGAATTCACGCTAACACCAGTGGTCACTATTTTTCCACTGCAGCGTTGGATGACATCGACAGATTCCTCTTTGAACAGGGTATCAAAACCCGACTTGCTCATTCGTTTTACCGATAGCAGATTCTGTGGCAGCTCCCGAGCATATCTAACATTCTTTAATTCAATTACTATTCCATTTAACAATTTTAATTTTACTGTACCAACAGATGTAACGGACAGAGAAACTCCTTTCTTCGCAACACAGATACTATGTGGTTTAATTAAATCAATGTAGTCACTGAATAGGCTTATATCGTTAATTATGTGAATTGTGCATCCACTGTCTACTACGAATGTGGTTTGAGGCATCAAATTTACATCTCCCTTTGCATTACAGAACTCATCAATTTTGTTATTATTATTATTACTATTATTTACTGTGAAACTATAACCCACATCTGAGCAATTGTCATTAGCATTAAAATTCTCATTGCACATCTGTGCAGAATTCCTATTATTATTATTATTATTGGAAACATGGTCATTAGAACGATTTCCGTTATTACTATTACTATTACAAGCGTCATTATTATTATTATTATTTCGATTTTTAGCATAGCAATTTCGTGCTATATGTCCAATCTTATTACAAAAATGACATTTAATATTTGAATGTCCATTGTCAGCACCAGAACTACGACCATTTCCATTAAAACTATTATTATTATTGCTTTGTGAGTTAAAATTGTGATTATTATTACTATTTCGACCTTCATTATTGGAAGATGAGTTATAAAAATTATTATTATTATGATTATTATTTCTACCTCGATTGAAACCACGATTATTATTTCGATTTTGGGACCTACCACGATTAAAACGATTACTATTATTATTATTATTACCTGAATTTCGTCCGATACTGTAATGATTACCGAAAAACACATTCTCCTCACCAGTGACAGCCACTGATGAAGGTTTTTGGGATGCAGAATTCAGAGAGTTACCTCTCACTGTCGACTTACTATCAGATGATAGCTCACGCTGGAAGTTGTTTAGCTTCATAAACACAGCATCCCAGGTGACGACTTCTGCATCCTCTATCACCACTTTGATCGGACGAAACTCTGCAGGCAGCGATCGCAGCAATACCAATACAAATTGTTTTGTGGTTGTCAGGTCTCCCAATTCGGTTAATCGTCTACAACGGGCACGATAATCGAGCAGATACTTCTGCAAATCAGAACCAGAAACATACCGTTTTGTGTACAATTCACCTCGTAAATCCATGAGTGTTTGGTCGTTTCCATTGTCAATCAGGTTCGTGAGCACGTTGAACATCTCCTTCGCAGTAGTGTACGTCTGAAGCATCTCCAAATATTTATTCTTTCACGTTGTTGGCTATCAGGAACATTTCTTTAGCATTCTCCTTGGACCAGGCATCTCCCCTATTACGAACAGTAGGCAAAGAATCAACAATTATATTACTTAGTGACTCCTTTGCCAGCAGTAGCTCCATTCTGAACTTCCACGTTCGACCATTCTGCCCATTGAACGGCTCGATCGTATTCTTCTTTCTCGCGTCCATCTTGTTTACAGGTTACGACGATCAGTTGCACCGCAAAACAGCAATTTCAGCAACTATCAGATACGCCGACCAACGATTCAAGACGAACAAGATCACAGGAACATCGAGAAGCGAACATATCAAACAATGAAAAATGAATTAAGAAGCATGGTACTACTTGGGAGTGGCGAGCAGAATTCGACAGCACAACTTTGAAGACTCAAAACAATGGCGACCACGTTGACATCCAGGTAACTGGGCCCATAACCTGTGAGAAAATACGAACTGCCAACGGATCAAACTACACGAAAAGCAACGACAAAACCTACACTGATGAAAAGATTGAACGATGACTAGAAACAGACATTACGAACACATAAATAAAAAGACTAAATATTCACTATTTCACAAATTTTATTCCACATAATATTAGCGGACATGTTGATGTTACGAAGGTTGATGAGCGACGAGAAGTCATACAAAACATATAATCACAGTTGAGTTACAAACACAAATATCACAGATTAATAATAACAACAAAAACAGTGTTGCCACAACATGTGATGTGCGAGAATAATAAGTCAACGTATAATATAATTTGCTATTATTCTCACAGAAAAGAATGATTCAGTGTTACCGTGTAGTTAGGTGACGATGTGAGCGAGGTTGCTTGACTATCACCACAACAACAAGAAATAAGGAACAACATTCGGCTAATGGCGATGAATGGGAAAGACCACGTTCTTTTATATTTGTCTCACTACATATGGGCCGTAGAATACAGAGCAAAGCAAAGCTCGTTGAGCAAAAAACTTTACGGCCTTAAAGTTAACAACCAGACAAAAACTTGGTAAACATCTTTTTTGAAAAACTTTTGCTGTTTGTTTGCATTTTGCACTTATGCTGTCTTCGTCGATAGTTTTTTATTCATTCGGTGAATTGTCTTAATTTCAGTTACTCAATTTCTCGTATTTTGCTTTAATGATGAAATTATTTTAGAATTATCTTCAGTTCTTGGCTCCTGTCAAGTTTTTCATGTTCAGAGTTCAGACGTTCAGACCATGGAAGTGAAAGAATTGCAGTGTTATAGATTGTCCAAAAATTTTTCATCACTGAACTCCGATACATGTTCCTCTGACAATGATTTCGCTGTCATTATTCGAAGCGGAGTTCACATATTGGTGTTTAATTTTTTTGATTAATTACTTATGGTTTAGTTACTATTCTGTAGCTTATAAAAATATGTTTATTTTTTTATTAATAGAGTCTGACTCCAAATTTAACGTGTAGTGAAGAGAATTTCAAGGTTCATCGTTCAATAATTAAACCTCCAGAAGACTATCTTCCAGACATTTCAATTGATTTCAATAAACTGAATCGTGAAAAATTCTGTATTCTCTCCCTAGACTGGAAACTTACACCAACATTGGACAAATCTTTACCAGCTAACATCTACGTCCGTCAAATTGGTTTCATCAGTTCCGAACCTCCATTCAAGTATGCTGTCGTGGTACTGTAATTATAGAATCAAACGAAAGGCTTGATATAATTTTTGATTCGCAAATTTATTTTTCAGGTCTCTTTTAGGAGTAATTAGTAGTCAAGGGCTCTTTCAATTTTATTCCAAGTCTCGATATGATTGGGAAAAAGTAATGGACGTATCTTCTTTATGGAATAATCACTGGATATCGCAATGGTCTTTAAAAGCTGAAGCTGATGATTTTTTCAGCATGTCGAAGAAATATAAGCGTCTTCGTTTAGTTTGTATGTATGAATGAAATGAGAGGATACTTTCATTTTGTATCCTCAATCATAAATTTTCTTGTGATATTTTTCAGCATTTACTCATTGTCAAGGTTTTCTCTTTGACGAAAATGGTAAAGCATTGTTACTCGCTTCGATTTCTGAAGATGGTACGATTGCTTTTTGGAAAATTGAAAATAAGGTAGCTTCCCTAGTTAATATCATCGAATTGGGAATTCTGGCACAAACAATACATTGGCACTGTTTAACCGATAGATTTGGTACTTATTGTGTTTACGTTTCAATGAATTTTTTCGGCTGAGTTTGTTCATGTCTTTATTATAATCTATTTAATTTTAGGATGGATAATTGCAGCTTGTTTTGATGGTTCGGTGAAAATATATTTTTGTAAAAAAAATGCTTCAAATGAAATCACTCTTACTTTACTTCATGAGCTGTGGAAAGAGAGAGATCAAATTGTGGCTTCTCATATAAAAGTTCGCAAGCAAGGAACCCGTTCGTTGTTAGTATTTTCGAAAGAAAACGCTTTGCTTCTGTTTGCTCTTAAAAATAATCAAATAGCCTCATACATGCATGAGTTTGATAAAAAAATTGTTGGTAAGATGTTTGACTATGAACAATATTTATTAAATTTTCTGTTCATATTATACTGGTGGCGTTTCTAGATCAGTGTTTTTTCAGGTTTGGAAATCATGGATGACTCATGTATTTTTGTTATTTTAACTAATCGTCAAACCTACAATTTATCGATAAAAAATGAAAAATGTGTTTGTGTTCCCATTCTATTCAAAACTTCTTCCAGTTTTAAAAAATATGCTGTTCGAGGTGTTTCTTTCTCAAGAAATAAGGCGTTTTGTGTTGTTTCTATGGGGTGATTATTCTATTAGTCATTTTGAACTCATATGAGTATTTGAATTTTTTTGTCTAAGTTTATCAAAAAATATTTATGTTCCAGTATTGCACGGAATTTTGATCCTTTAGGTAATAAAGAACCATGGTGTTTGTTATTGTGTACTACAAAACAAGAAATGTCATATTCTACCGTGGAAAGTTTGATTAAAGAAGCTTCCTTGTATAAAGCTTTTGATTATATTGAGTGTTTTCGGTGAGATTTTGTGATTCTGCGACATTTATGTTTTTTCCAGTCAATAATGTTTGCATCGTTTTCTTTAGACTTAACTGCATTATAAACAGAACATGTATCGATGAAGGGACGATGATTCAAATATGGTCTAGTTTGAATGAAGACATCAAAGATTGTTATCGTAATTTCCAAATTATGTATATTTTATCTCAGTGTTGTCGTTTGAGTCAAGCAACCGTGAGTATTGAAGGTTTAACTTACTTAGTCGCAGTCGATATTAGGTTACTTATTATTTCGAATTTTATTTTTATTTCAGGATGATCTTCTTAGTATAGAAATTGTGTTCGCAATTTGTAATTTTATCTTCCACTCTAATTTGTCCGCGGACAGTCGGAGACAGTATTATTTCCATCAATGGCTGAGTGCAAATTTACCGAAATTACCTAAATTTTTTTCTGAGTATCAGCAGATAAAAAATGTTTCTGAAAAAACCTCCGAAATTAATGGATACAATGCTGAAGAAAAGTGCGATATTTGTTTATCAGGTATCCAGAAACCATTTTATTCTTGTGAGATGCATTTATGTGACCTCGACGATTGAATTTTGATGATTTTATTTTGTTTTTTCTCAACTTCAGATATTGCTGATCATTCGAATATTGGTTTCATTTTATGCGAAAGAGGACATAAAGTATGGCGATGTAGTCGAAGTTTTTTACCAGTTACCTTACAACCTCATTTCACATGTTCCATTTGTCAGTCGATAATATTGAAATCAGAAGGTTAGAACGACAATATGTACTACGAAAATATTCACCATATGGTTATATTACAAGTTGTTTTTGTTTTTTTTTAGGAGTTCAGCAGTGCGTTATTTGTGACAATATTCTTTAAGTGTATTCGCAACAGTTGATTGTTATGTATTTTTTGATTAATAATTATCACTGAGAAAAATCGAAGATATCGTAAAGACATTTGACATTTTAGTTTTTAACATTTGTTTATTATTTTTTACCCTCTGATAATACGGCAGGATTTTTGTTATACATTAATTTAAGTGTGCTTTAATAATTCAAGTCAGGAATAAAACATTTTTCTAAGAATTTTATTATTTTTCTTTCATTTGATATTTACATTAGGTGGATTTTAACGCTGGCATTTCTCTACATATAAACACAGAAAAACAATATAGAATCAGAACATAGGTTTAAAAACACAATATTTCAACAAATTTTCGTAATCAGATTTTTCCAGATATAAAACAGTAATAGAAATTAATACATTAACAATGTGATAAAATCAGTTACACTTAAAAACATTGATGAATTTCAATATAATTGTGAAATTTACATAAAATATTCAGAATTTGTAAAAAGAGGAACTTTCACACGTATTTCCTATTGTAAAAAGAAAACTCAAATAAGCATCAATAATTACGATTGAAACCTAACCTCGCAAAAACACTCACTCTCCCATCCCCAGCGGCTAATTCGCCATTTCTAATTGCTTCTTCTCGGTTAGGAATCAATTTTTCGGATACAGTTCCGAAACTAACTCGTTTCTTTTCTGTTGACGCACTTTTTCGTTTGAGTGTGAAACCGTCTTCCGGATATGATTTTCTATGTTTGTATTCACCCACATATTCGATATCAGACACCTAAAATAAACATTCAAGATTACTTAATCAATTTATACCGAATTACACGGTGCACAATAGCTTTGGACGCATACTCACATTTTTTCCAAAATCTTTTAATGTTTTAGATAACCCTAATCTATCTTTGAGAGACAATCTACGGTCACTACAACCATTGGCAGCTGCAAAGAATCATTAATTTTCATTTGAAGACGGATTTGTTCAATGCCATTTAGAAATTTTGTAAGTAGTAAGAAAAAGTAACTCACCTAAAATTCCTTCACTGTAGGTTGATTTTACACATGATGGTACACAAGAGCTGGCATCTTCCTGCGCTTCTTCAACTTTGACCTTTCTATTAATGCTTACTTTATCTGAGTGCATGAAATTTATGTTAATAAAAGCATATTATAGTACAAAAACTAATCCATTGCTATGCCTGTACATACTTTTAGTCGAAACGTTATTCGATTTACTGACAGCATCCCTAAATTCTATATTAATAACTGATTTTCTTTCCTCGACTATGGCTGTATCCGCTGATGTAGAGGATACATCACATTTTTGGCCTAGTCTATTGAAAACTGAATGCTAAAACATGAAGAAAAAAATAGTCAAGAATTCTTCAGATAACTGGACGCTGAAACAATAGTAAAAGATGACATACTTTTTCTTGAGATATTTTGGCAGTATCTTCTTTTGTTTTCTTTGAAGAGAATAAACTCTGGTCGTCATCTTCAAAGGCAGTGGTACTAGAAACAGAATACTGAGATATATCTTCTCCCAGCCGTTTAAAAACAGCCCTTTTATTTGCCTCGGCTACTGAATTCGCTAGTTTGGGAGAATCTGAAAATGAAACTTTTATCAAATAAGGCAAATTTTAGGTGAACACAAGAGAACCCTAAAACCCCACCACAGTATTTCGAAATTAATGAATCGTGTTTTTCTTGCGGTCGAAATTTTTTGAAACCACCAAAGGGTGTTAAAATAGGGTCATCGATTATAACTTCAACGTGATCGTCGTCATCGTCATCGTCATCAGATGCTTCACGATAAACCGCTCGTTCGACATTCTTCGGATTCTCAGGCTTCTTCTCAACAGTTAATGCTTTCAATTGCTTCTCGACATTTCCTGATACTTTCTGATTAAACAAAATTGATTTCTTCGATGAGTCAAGCATCACATATCCCATATCTTCACATTCTTCAATATTATCCGTATTCAAGTCACTGCAAGCTTCGAGAAATTTTCTAGATGGTTCTGTTTGTCGTTTCTTTGATGCTAAAATATAAGAAAAATGTTTTACAATGCCTTTTTCGAAATAAAAACGGAAACATTCAATTGCATGTACTCACATATTGTTTCGTTAACTTCTGCTTTTCGTTTGAGAGATGGATTTGTAGACGTATTTTTCGATACGGTTTTCGTGTCAGTTTTGGCAATGTTAGGCTGAACTGGAAATAGTTATCAATGAGTGCATTAATTAAAAAATTCTAACTTAATAATCGAAATAACTGAAGACACCCTATAATTACCAGCTGTTTTTTTTTGTTTAGAGGATGAAGATGGTTTAGATGTTGATTCTTTTTCTTTACGAGCATCTTTATTTTCTTCTGGCAAACCAATTTTACTGTTTTTCTGAAGCTGGAGTAATCAGAAAATATTGTTTGTTACTGAAAAAGGCTACATGACCAACAATAATTTTTCAAAAAAAATAATTAAAACTTACCTCTTCGTAAACTTGTTTGGAATGTCGAAGAATAGCGATCACATCACCCATCAAAGTGATTCCCATTTCTTTGAGATAATCTTTGTTCAAGTCAGCAAGCATGTTAGACTGTATTCGATTCTGACCAAACTTATAAGCGTAAGTAGACGCTTCAGATACAGGTATACCAGCATCACAGAAGAATTTCTTCCATTTTTCTAGAATCAAGTAAATAGATGGGGCGATACAAATCCAGCGAAAAGAAGTCGTGATGAATATTGAAAAAATAAATTTTCTTCGCTCAGACAAGGTAATAAATATCAGTGAACGAACATTAGTTTCAATCTCTCAAGTTAATCAAAAAAAGCTTATGGCAGTCATTCTTACATCAAATAAGAGGCACTAAACGTAATGTAAACGAAAAAATGGATCATATAATTACAGTACAGAATAATAAAGTTGAAAAATTAGAAATCAGACAATTATGAGAGGAAAACAGTAATTGACAAAATGTCAGAAAAATTACAGTGATCTCGTCGATTGCCACAAAGAGAACGAACTTGTACTCACCCATGAGATTCATTTTATATTTTCTTATGTAATTCAATATTTACGAAAGACAATATCATGAATACAAAACACCAATTTTGCACTGTTAGTTTGTAATATAGATTAACGAAATAACTATCGTATTTATTTACACACTCATTTCTATAACAGGGAACAGCAATTGTTGAAGTTGCAGTTAGTAGTTAGTGATAGATATTAGATATATTCAACGATATCTGAATTTATTGGAATAATTAATTAAACAGTAACTAGATTATCGTGAGAGAATATATATTTGGAATATTCTGTTCGCCATTCATTCATTGATTCAAAGTACAAGCCAGTAAAAGCATTAGGCAAAGAGTGAACTCTTCATAAGTGAGTACTGAGTTTGTACAATAGTCGGCATATACTTTGACCGAAAAAACGTGATCTCACAGAAATTTCGCAATTGTTTTTTGCCATTTTTTGCAGTTATACAACCTATTTATACAAAATTTATACAAAATTAAAATTTACATGTGTCAGTTTCAAAGTTTCTAAAGATATTTGAAGTACTTATTCAGTTTATTCTAAATAAAACACTTTTTTTTAGAAAATTTGAACAATTGCAATCTGTGAGTCATGTCGGTCAAAATGTATGCTGTCGACCACATGTGTTGATACGAAATCCCACCTTCTCTCTTTCTTCATCATCATCACGATCATACTGTATATATATATGCCATACGTACACTCTCATCACGAAGTGCTTCCCCTACTATTCTCGAACCGATAACGCTGTTGCTTCGCCATTTCGTACTAAATCATATTTTATTTCCAAATGTAATTTTAGTCTGCTAATAAATTCTATCGAATACTTCTCTCTTACTCTTTTTCGTTCCTCGTCATTACCGCCTCACATCAACATGATATAATATCACATAACGTAATATATATGTTGGTTATACCAATTCAAATGTACCCAATATTTGTTATCATACTGTCTGTGATTCCCACTTAGTCTGTGGACGTAACGTTTTTGTACTTAACCTTTTCTTATGTTTGTAAATCATTCAGCTGATGGCCTCTGTTGCCGAAACATATTAAATACTAGTCATTTTTATACTTTGTCGTTTTTATGCGTTTTACTCCTTTATTCAATGGTGACATAATTCTCAGTTCAATTCGTTCGTTTCCATACTTAATTCAGTTCGCACAATGATAGTTCCTGAAGTTTAAAGTTTCAAACTCACAATGGTTATGGGTCCAGGAACCTGTGTTCGTCATCGTGCAACTTTCTGCTGTTGAAAGCTGCAACTTGGTAATGTCAGTTCTTGCATGATTCCTTATTGTTACCTTTGTTTTATTTTTGGCCTGGTGCCTGTTTACCCGTGATGATGGATGCAACTAAATGTGTTATTGAGCCTTTTAATGGCAAAAATTATCAGAGCTGGCGTTTTCGTATTGAGATGCTGTTGCGAAAAAAAAAAGCTTACGATGTGGTCAATCAATTTACTGCTCCTCAACAACGTGACGTGGCGTGGGAGAATGCAAATGTCAGAGCGATGTTCCTGATTGCTAACAGTGTCAATGATACTTTTTTGGAAGCACTTTGTGGACATGAAACAGCAAGAGAAATGTTCAATGCCATCACTGTCTTGAATGAACGAGTTTCTGATCACTAAATGATCGAATTGCGTTCTGAATTATCTGCTTTTACATTTAAATTTGGTGAAGATTTACAATCCTATATCATGTCTTATCGTAATAAATGTCATAGACTTGTGGAAGTTGGTGATCCTACAACTAATAAACAATTCATCCTTTAGTTCCTGAAAAGTTTGCCTTCAGAGTTTTGACCTGTGAAGATGCCGTTAGAAGATGTGTGAGAAAAACGGTGGAATTCTCAACGGATCACCATACACGAACTACGACGATGAAGAACTTAGAACGACGAATTAAAGAAACGATGACTAGAAGCACACATTACGACATATAAAAGAGAAGACTAGACACTTTGAATGTTTCACGAATTTTTTATTTGAACACCATGATGACATACATGTTATTTCATCGACGAGTGATGAGCGACAAGAAGGCACAAAAACATATAATCACAGCTGAGTTACAAAACACAAATATCACAGATAAAACAACAACAACAGAAACAGTGTTACCACAGCATGTGATGTGCGAGAATAAGTGGCTATCGAATATTATAATTTGCCATTATTCTCACACGCCTCCTCAAATTATATATATTCGATTTAAGATTTTTAAAAAAAAAAAAGATAACAATAAAAATAACGTTATTAATCTAATACTGTCATTTCGATACATAATGACAAAAAGTCAACAAACGATTAAAATAAACATGTGGTCACAAGACAACAACATTAACATACAAACAAAAAAATGGTATACATAAACAAAAAGTTACGTTAAATTTAACAGTCTACAAAATTCGGTAAATTTGGGCCTCGGGCAGCCCTTCGTGAACATATCAGCCAATTGTCGCGAGGTTGGCACATATAAGTATCTAAATTCTACATCTACATGACTGCATACAAAACGGTATTTTACGTCTATATGTTTTGACCTACGGGTATTCCACTTGCCGGAGTGCAACAGAGACAGACAGCTCTGATTATCCTCATAGATTACAGCCCTATCAGCAAGTTGGATGCAAAAATCACCTAGTAGATATTTTAGCCATATAGACTCAGTGGTAGCATCGCATATTGCGATCAATTCACTCTCTGTACTAGATAAAGCCACTGTTGGCTGCTTCTTGCTTGACCAGGACACCAGTGACCCGTAGACAAAGGCACAGTATCCAGTAACTGACCGTCTTGTAGTAACGCAGTTGCCCCAATCGGCATCGGAATATGTTTCCAATATACTGCCGTTACTCTTATTATCATGTAGAAAAAATAATTTTTTGTCCTTGGTGGTTATCAGATATTTCAGAACTCGCAAAAGATACCTGTAATGTTCATTCGTGGTACAGCTGGAGAATTGGCTGAAGTACGATATTGCAAAGCAAATATCGGGCCGTGATCCTAACATTAAATACATTAAACATCCCACGAGCTGTTGATACCGGTTATTTAAAACACTATCACACGCATTGAGATCCCTGTCCAGTTGGAGTCCGGGGTCAATGGGTGTGAAGGTTGGTGAACAATTTTCAACACCAAAACGTCTAGCAACAGACTCGATGAGAGCCCTCTGCTCAATCTCCAGTATGGCCTTTTCCCGATTGTAGCTAATATTCAGACCCAAATATTTTTTGACCTCTCCAAGATCCTTACATTTAAAACGTTTATTTATTTCATTTTTAAAGAAAGCAATTTTTGCCTTATTATTGGAGCTAATGAGGACGTCGTCAACGTATGTGAGCAAGTAGACGACCGTATTGTCTGTCCTACTTTTATAAATATACAAGCAGTCATCAGCCTTACTCTGCTCAAAACCGAGAGCAACCAGAAACTCGTTAAACAACGTATTCCAAACTTTAGGCGACTGCTTCAGACCATATATAGATTTATTCAACTTCAAGACATTATTTTTCTTATCTATCTTTGTTTCAATTCCCTCAGGTATTTCGAGGTACACATCTTCAGAAAGAATTCCATTTAAAAAGGCACTACAAATATCTACTTGTTCTATATAAAATTTCATTTTATTACTGATAGCCAAGAGAGTCCTCACAGTCGAAAGCTTTGCCACCGGCGCGTAAACTTCATTAAAGTTGAAGCCTTTCTTCTGTTGACATCCTCTGGCGACCAGTCTTGCCTTATAGAGTACCTCATTATTCATATCGTATTTTTTATTAAATACCCAACGACATGTGATGGTAGGAGCGTCCCTTGGACGTTTGGTCACCCACCAGGTCTGATTTGAATTCAGGGCACTGATCTCCGAAGAAATAGCTTCCCTCCACATCAGACCGTCTGGTGCACCATTCGCCTCCTCAAACGTCAAGGGGATGCCGTCCTCTGCTAGGTAAATATTTCCTGCAGTCCCATCACATTCAGCCGTTGCACCTGACAGACAATCCAAATTCACGTCACCATCTACTTCAATGTTCTCAAGGTTCGATTCGGTGACCTCTACAAAAATACCATCATTATTATTATATCTACTAGAGTCCTTGGCACCTATTTTATTTTCAAAAAACTCAACATCACGTGACAAACGTACCTCCTTAGTAGTCACATTGAGAAGTCTGTAGCCGCAGGGAGAATAACCGACCATTACAAGTTTCTCGCTTTTATTTTTAAATTTATTTGAGTCATGTTTGAAAGACAGCATATAAGCGTCACATCCAAACGTCCGTAATTTATTATAGTCAAACTGTTCATTGAACCATCTTTCATAAGGGACAAAATCTTTATTTGTGGGGCAACGGTTCACAATATATACAGAGCACAATATGGCTTCTGTCCAATATATCTTTTCAAGACCGCTCTCGAACAACAATGTCCTTGCCCTTTCACACAGTGTCCTGTTCATCCTCTCAGCCTTTCCATTTTGCTGAGGGCAGCCACCAACAGTGGGTTCGACAACAATCCCTTTTTCATTACAATATGATTGAAAATTTATGTTTAAGTATTCTGTGCCTCGATCGCACCTGAGTCTTTTAATATTGTAGCCGAATTTATTTGCCACCATCTCATGATAAATTTTAAATTTCGAAAAGGCTTCTGTCTTACTCGTCAAAAGGTACACACAGCAAAAATTTGAGTAGTCATCGATAAAGGTCATAAAATACTTCACTCCATTATATGACGGAGGATTTATCGGGCCACACAGATCGGTATGTATTAGTTCCAAAGGCCTACTTGTTTTTCGTTCGTGCCTCAGGAACGGTTTCCGTTTCTGTTTGCCCATGACACAGGGCTCGCACAGCAATCTGCGGTTAGTGTCAACATTTGGTATCAAACCCCTAGTTGACAATAACCTTACATCGTTTACATTCAAATGGGCAAGTCGACGGTGCCACACAGTCAGTGGGCTAGGTTCATCTTCAGACATCAGATTACACGAGTGATTTGGTATTTTCAAAAAATCAATCGTGTACAAATCCGAGTCAACGCTCACACCAGTGGTCACGATTTTACCACTGCAGCGTTGGATGACCTCAACAGACTCCTCTCGAAACAGAGTGTCAAAACCAGACTTGCTCATGCGCTTAACGGACAGCAGATTCTGTGGCAGCTCCCGAGCATACCTTACATTTTTTAGTTCTATTGCGATGCCATTCAACAATTTTAATTTTACGGTACCGACCGACGTGACAGCAAGCGAGACTCCTTTCTTCGCGACACAGATACTGTAGGGTTTTATCAAATCTAAATAGTCACTGAACAGGCTTATATCATTTATCAAGTGAATCGTGCATCCACTATCCACTACAAAAGTGGTACGCAGCATCGAATTTATATTATTTTTAGCATCAACGAAATCATTTATGTTATTATTATTATCATTCTGCAGTGTAAAGCTGTAACCATCTTCAGAGCGATTGTCATTTAAATTAAAATTATCATTGCACATTTGTGCTGAGTTACGATTATTATTATTATTGTTGTTACTAGTACCATGGTCGTTAGTACGATTTCCATTATTATTATTAACGTTATTACAATTATCCGTACTATTATTATTTCTATTTTTTGCATAGCAATTACGTGCTATGTGACCGATTTTGTTACAGAAGTGGCATTTTATATTCGAATGCCCATTGTCATTGCCAAAATTCCGACCATGTCCATTTGAATTATTATTATTATTAGTATTGCTCTGTGCGTTTAAATTCCGGTTATTATTAAAATTATTATTATTACTTCCGCCACGATTATAACCACGATTGTTTCCCTGATGTTGAGACCTACCACGACCAAACCGATTATTACCATTATTATTATTGTTATTATTACCAAAATTTCGTCCACCATTCGTTGTGTTGCCAAAAAATATGTTCTCTTCACCAGTGGCCACCACCGATGAAGGTTTCTGAAGAGTTGAATGCTGAGAATTGCTTCTCAACGTCGATTTACTATCCAGGGACAGTTCACGTTGAAAATTATTCAACCTCATGAACACGCCATCCCAGGTTACGACTTCACTATCCTCTAACACGACTTTGATAGGACGAAACTCCGCTGGCAGCGAACGTAGCAGTACCAGTACAAATTGTTTGGTGGTAGTTAGGTCCCCCAACTCGGTCAATCGTCTACAGCGGGCACGAAAATCAAGTAAATACTTTTGTAAGTCAGAACCAGAAACATACCGTTTTGTATACAGCTCAGCTCGTAAATCCATTAGCGTCCTGTCATTCCCGCTATCAATGAGATTCGTCAGCGCGTTGAACATCTCCTTCGCGGTTGTGTAGGTCTGGATGATTTCGAGGTATTCGTCCGTTACGTTGTTGGCTATCAAAAACATCGCCTTAGCATTCTCCTTTGACCATACGTCTCCCCTATTTCGAACAGTTGGCAAAGAATCAAAGATTATGTTACCCAGAGATTCCTTTGCTAACAGCAGCTCCATTCTGAATTTCCATGTCCGACCATTCTGCCCATTGAACGGCTCGATAGTATTCTGCTTTCGAATGTCCATCTCGTGATCAGGCTACGACGATCAGTTGCACCGCGAATCAGCGACTTCAGCAACCTTTCAGATACGTCGACCAACAAATAAACACGAACGAGATCCCAGGAACATCGAAAAAATAAATACGAACACTTTTAACGAAAAAAAAGGTTACAAACAAGACATGGTACTACTTGGGAGTAATGAACAGGATTCGACAGCACAACTCTGCATACTCAGGACAATGGCGACCACGTTGACAATCAGGTATCTGGGCCCATAACCTGTGAGAAAAACGGTGGAATTCTCAACGGATCACCATACACGAACTACGACGATGAAGAACTTAGAACGACGAATTAAAGAAACGATGACTAGAAGCACACATTACGACATATAAAAGAGAAGACTAGACACTTTGAATGTTTCACGAATTTTTTATTTGAACACCATGATGACATACATGTTATTTCATCGACGAGTGATGAGCGACAAGAAGGCACAAAAACATATAATCACAGCTGAGTTACAAAACACAAATATCACAGATAAAACAACAACAACAGAAACAGTGTTACCACAGCATGTGATGTGCGAGAATAAGTGGCTATCGAATATTATAATTTGCCATTATTCTCACAAGATGGTATCGATGTTTCATTGGACTTAGTTAGCGGTAAATTAATCGATTTTCATCGAGATATCAAACGGGAATGGAAGTGCGCTGATCCATCATCTACTAATTCATCGTTAGCGCCTGCAAATTCGAAGACTTTCATCAAACATCGGGGTGATACTGAATGATCGTTTGCTGCAAGTAATCCTAATTCATTTAACATGTTTAATCGAGGTAATTATCGTACAAATAATCGAAATTTTCGTAATCGATCGAATTCTAATAGATGTTTTTATCGTGGGAATTCGAATTTTCGTAATTCAGGATCTTATCAGGGATCTGTTAGTCAGGGAAACGGCTAAGATCATAATAACTCAGGCTCTTATTCTACTAACAATGGAAACGGATTCGGTCAAAATCATTCAGGTCAATCTTTTCAAAATTATAGTCATGATCGAAATCCAAATTATAGAAGTATTGTCTGTCACTTTTGTGGAAAAAACAGGCATGTTGCTCGAAATTGTAGACAGAAAAATTGTAGCAATAGTAACACAAACTTTAACAATGTTAATAGATCAAGTACTGTGAATCCTGCTGCTAATTTCGTTGATAATCAATTAGAGTCTGGTGCTTACAGCTTCTTGATGTCTGATAATTGTTTGCTATCTAATGATGTATCTGCCTTTGTAAGTTTTATTCTCAATTCAGGCTGTACGGCACACATAATTAATGACAAAACTTTATTTTGTGAATTTATTGATTTGAAAAAACCTATGATGATTATGGTTGCCAAGAAAGGTGTATGTCTTGTAATCAGTGCTATTGGTAAAGTTAAAGTAAAATCTGAATTTGGTGCTGATATTACTATAAAAAATGTGCGTTTTGCCAAGGATTTGCCAACGAATTTACTGTCAGTGAAATGTCTGGCTAAATCAGGATTATCATCTATTTTTAATGATGATTTTGTTAATGTTGTGGACAACAATAGTAATAAGATAATTTTTTCTGGTAAATGCATGTTGTCTGATCTATATTGTGTTAATTTTCAGCGCATTAACGTAGAGTCTTGTAATTTGACTTATAATTTCTTTAAAAAAAATCCTATTGACTTGTGGATAAGAGATTAGCACATGTAAACACTTATGATATGTCATTACTTTTTAAAAAAGGTCTTATACCTGAAACTAATATTAAAGATAAATTATTTTGTGAGCCCTGTATCATGGGAAAACAGCATCGTCATCCCTTCAGGAGAAATTTTAATGAAACGAGGTATCCCTTAGAGCTCGTTCATACCGATGTCTGTGGGTTCATTAATCCTATGAGCCATAATAATAAAAAATATTTTGTAACAATCCTAGATGATTATACTCGATTTTGTCATGTTTTTCTGTTGGAAGCCAAATCTGAGGTTTTGTCTAAGTTCAAAGAATATGTTGAAATTGCAACAAATCATTTTAATAGAAATATTTGTCGTGTACGTTGTGACCGTGGTACGGAGTATCTCAATGCGCCATTTAGGGAATTTTGCATTAATAAAGGTATTCAAATTGAACCAACTATTAAGAACTGCCCTCAGCAGAATGGAAAAGTGGAAAGATTAAATCGAACATTGGTGGAAAGAGCTAGAACTCTTATTTTTGAAAGCAACCTTGAAAAAATTTATTGGTCGGAGCCCTTGATGTGTGCTGCCTTTGTGATTAACAGCTGCCCTACACATAAAAAATTCATCCCTTATGAAAAATGGCACAATCAAAAATTTAATTATTCTAAACTCAAGGTGTTTGGTTGCGACGCGTATATGTTGAATTATATTCACAGTTCGGATAAATTTGGTAAAAAAAAAGCGAAAAGTTGAAATTTGTTGGTTATGCTCCTGGGGGCTACAAGCTGTTAGACATTGCTACTAAGAAAATTTATTTATCTCGTGACGTCGAATTTAATGAGGATAGTGTTTCTGAATCTCGTTATTCCGATTCGGATGTTATTTTAACCGAAGTTGATGAAAATAATGTTGCCAATATTGAGGTTTTCAGTTAATCGTCTACAACGGGCATGAAAATCAAGCAGATACTTCTGCAAATCAGAACCAGAAACATACTGTTTTGTGTACAATTCACCTCGTAAATCCATCAGTGTCTGGTCGTTGCCGTTGTCAATCAGGTTCGTCAGCACGTTGAACATCTCCTTCGCGGTGGTGTAAGTCTGAAGCATCTCCAAGTATTCATCGGTCACATTGTTTGCGATCAGGAACATAGCTTTGGCATTCTCCTTGGACCAGGCATCTCCCCTATTACGAACAGTAGGCAAAGAATCGACAATTATATTACTTAACGATTCCTTCGCCAACAGCAGATCCATCCTAAACTTCCATGTTCGGCCATTCTGCCCATTGAACGGCTCAATCGAATTCTGCTTTCTCACGTCCATCTCGGTAACAGGTAACAACGATCAGTTGCACCGCAAATCAGCAATTTCAGCAACTATCAGATACGTCGACCAACGATTCAACACAAACGAGATCACAGGAACATCGAGAAGCAAACATATCAAACAATGAAAAATAAATTAGAAGGCATGGTACTACTTGGGAGTGACGATCAGGATTCGACAGCACAACTTTGAAGACTCAGAACAATGGCAACCACGTTGACATCCAGGTAACTGGGCCCATAACCTGTGAGAAAATTGGAACAGCCAACGGATCAAACTACACGAAAATATGACGATGAAACCTAAACTAACTAAGGCACTGAGCAAAGACTAGATACACACATTACGAACACATAAATAAGAAACTAAATATTCACTATTTCACGAATTTTATTCCACATAATAACAGCGGACATGTTAAATCACCGACGGTTGATGAGCGACGAGAAGGCATACAAAACATATAATCACAGTTGAGTTACAAACACAAATATCACAGATTACAAATAATAACAAAACAGTGTTGCCACAACATGTGATGTGCGAGAATAATAAGTCGACGTATAATATAATTTGCTATTATTCTCACAAGGTTGATGGTGATTTAGGTAGTGTCGACTTAAGTTATCACTTGTTTAATTTATTGCGATGAATTCTAGTGATTGTTCTAAGTGGAAGGAGGCTGTTGAATGTGAAATTAATGCCTTAACTTCTAATTCTACTTGGAAAGTGGTCAAGTGCCCTGTTAACAAACCTACAATTACGTGTAGGTGGGTGTTTACTCAGAAGTTAGATCAATTCGATAATATTTTTTATAGAGCACGTCTTGTAGCAAGGGGTTTTCAACAGGAAAGAGAGTTCAATTTTGATGAGATCTACTCCCCTGTTGCTAAACTTTCGTCGGTCCGAACTTTTTTAGCAATTTGTAACAAACTACAATTTAACGTTCAATAATTAGATATTTGTGCTGCCTTTTTAAATGGTGTAGAAAAAGAAAATATTTATGTAGAAATTCCTGATGGAATAAATAATAATCTAGATCGTTCTAAGTATGTCCTTTTATTAAATCGTACTATTTATGGAC
Source organism: Ericerus pela (assembly GCA_011428145.1). Lineage (NCBI taxonomy): Eukaryota > Metazoa > Arthropoda > Insecta > Hemiptera > Coccidae > Ericerus > Ericerus pela. The sequence goes on along the minus strand of WOFM01000193.1, from coordinate 1,190,006 downwards.
TGAAACAAGCTCCTAAAGCTTGGAATACAGCATTTAATTATTTTATCACATCAATTGATTTTGTTTCCGGTAATGCCGATGACTGTCTTTACACACATAAGAAAAATGGTTCGCTTGTATATTTATTGATTTATGTAGACGATATTCTGATTGGATCAAGCGACTTGAAATTAATAACATATTTTAAAAATTTAATAAGTAAAAAATTCAAGTGTAAAGATCTTAATGAAGTCCATAATTTTCTTGGTCTTACAATTTCTTATGATAAAGGTCAAGGTACCATAAAAATAAATCAAAAACACTTGATTGAAAATATTGCTAAATGTTTTGGGGTAGAGAACTGCAACCCTGTAAGAAATCCGATTGAGACTCGTCTACAACTTAATTGTGATCTGAATGGTAATAACGTAATAAATAAACAGTACCAACAACTTACAGGTTGTCTTATGTACATTATGCTTGGTTCGAGACCTGACATATGCTTTTCTATTAGCTACTTTAGCCAATTTCAGGGAGCAGCAACCAACGAACACTTTGCTTACGCATTAAGAGTTTTAAAGTATTTATTTTCAACTAGAAATTCGAGCTTAATGTATTTTTGTAATTCTAGTACAAACGTTCTTGAAATATATTCTGACGCAGATTGGGCTAACTGTACCACTTCCTGAAAATCCATTTTGGGTTACTGTACTCGTGTGTATGGAAACTTGGTTTCCTGGTCGAGTAAGAAACAGCTGACAGTGGCCTTATCCAGTACAGAAAGTGGGTTAATTGCCCTTTATGAAGCAACCACTGAAGCTATCTGGTTACTCAAATTATTAATCGACTTTAATGTAAATGTTGAAGGTAATTGTATAGCCTTTGAGGACAATCAAAGTTGTCTCGCTTCAGTTAAATCAGCACGTTGGAATTTGAAATGTAACAAACACATTGACACAAAATATCGTTTTATTTGTCAAATATATTCCGACAAAATTATTGATTATGTTTATATTAATACCATTGAACAGTTGGGGGACCTCTTTACAAAAGGTCTTAATACTCCAATTTTTGCTAAGCTTGTTCAAAGTCTGAATATTTTGTAACTGTATGTTTTAACAAAATTTAGAATTTGTTTGTTTGTTCGTCTTTATGTATGACTTCTTTTGAAGTCAATTTTTATAATATTTTTAATTTTACACGGTTTTTTATTTTGTTGTCATTTTTGACCAACCTTGAATTGAGGAGGGGTGTTGGTTATACCAATTCAAATGTACCCAATATTTGTTATCATACTGTCTGTGATTCCCACTTAGTCTGTGGACGTAACGTTTTTGTACTTAACCTTTTCTTATGTTTGTAAATCATTCAGCTGATGGCCTCTGTTGCCGAAACATATTAAATACTAGTCACTTTTATACTTTGTCGTTTTTATGCGTTTTACTCCTTTATTCAATGGTGACATAATTCTCAGTTTGATTCGTTCGTTTCCATACTTAATTCAGTTCGCACAATGATAGTTCCTGAAGTTTAAAGTTTCAAACTCACAATATAAGTAGTACTAGAGCTCTATTGATATAAGTATGGCAATACTCCATTTTATTTAAATTGAACACTTGTCAAAAGACCTAGAACGCTGATATACAAAAGTGGTCTTGACAAAATTTTTTAGTCTGAGGCCCATATTTACAAACGTCACTTCAACCTCACTTCACTTAAATTTCACTTTAAAAAAGTTTTTTACACAATTTTGTACTTAAAAAGTGGGAACATTGTATCTCTCATGAGAGTTCCAATGTAAAAATAAAATGTTACCACACTCTTATATAAAAATTGTGCCAGAAGTCATTTTATATGAAGTTTAAGTAAAGGGATGAGGCTCTAATCTATGCAGCCTATTCATATAATAAATTTTGATTGAAATGAGGTATGGATTGAAAGAATGAAAGAACAACACGTATTTCAGATGACACAATAGCTCTGTTTGATAGGATTATGTAAGAATGATAGCAAATTATATTATACTTTAGCTTATTATTCTCACATATCATTTGTTGTGGTAACACTGTTTTTAGTATTTTGTAATCTGTGATTTTATGTTTGAAACCCAACTGTGATAATATATTTTGTGTGCCTCTTGTCACTCATCAAACATTGATGAAATAACATCTTCACCATCTTGTGTGAAAATAAAAGTTCGTGAAAGTGAATATTTGGTGTATTATTTATGTGTTTGTAATGTCTGTGTTTGATCTTCTTTCGATGTAGTCGTTCAACTAAAGTCTTTCGTCGTCATTTTCATCTAGTTCGACCAGTTGATAATTCCTATTTCTTCACAGGTTATGGGCCCAGTTACCTGGATGTCAACGTGGTCGCCATTGTTATAATTTGTCAATGTTGTGCTGTCGAATCCTGATCGCTTCTTCCAAGTAGTAACCATGCCTTCTAATTTATTTTTCATCTTCTAATATGTTCGCTTCTCGCTGTTCCTGTGATCTTGTTCGAGTTGATTCGTTGGTCGGCGTATCTGGTAGTTGCTGTAATTGATGTTTGCGGTGCAATTGATCTTCGTTACCTGTCATCAAGATGGACGTTAGGAAGCTGAATAATATTGAGCCGTTTAATGGTCAAAATGGCAGAACCTGGAAGTTCCGGATGGAGCTGTTGTTGGCGAAGGAATTGTTGGGTAATATAATAACTGATTCTTTACCGACTGTTCGTAATAGGGGAGATACTTGGTTGAAGGAAAATGCGAAGGCGATGTTCCTGATCGCTAATAATGTGACTAACAAGTACCTGGAGATCATACAAACGTACACGATGGCGAAAGAAATGTTTCAAGTGTTGACTAATTTAATTGACAACGGAAATGACCAGACGCTGATGGACTTACGAGGAGAGTTGTATGCTAAACGGTATGTTTTTGGTGCTGATTTGCAGAAGTATCTTCTTGATTTTCGTGCTCGATGTCGTCGTTTGACCTAACTGGGAGACTTGACAACTGTGAAGCAGTTTATCTTGGTGTTGCTGAGATCGCTGCCCGCCGAATTTTGTCCAATCAAAGTTGTTCTGGAGGATGCAGAAGTCGTCACCTGGGATGGAGTGTTCATGAGGCTGAACAATTTCCAGTGTGAACTATCTTCGGATAGCAAGTCGACTGTTAGAGGTAATTCTCTGAATTCTGTGTCACTAAAACCTTCATCAGTACCTGTTGCTGGTGAAGAGAATCTGTTCTTTGGTAACCATAACAATGTCGGTTGTAATTCTGGTAATTTTAATAATCGTTTCAATCGTGGCCGGTTGCAAAATCGAAACAATAATCATGGTTTTAGTCGAGGAAGATCTCACAGTAATAATAGTAATAATTTTCACAATTCGTCTTCTGATATTGAAGGTTGAAATTTTAGTAATAATAATCACAATTTAGGTTCACAAAATAATAATAATGGTCGTAATTGTAGTAATGATAGTGGTCAGTCTAAGATCAAATGTCATTTCTGCAACAAAATTGGGCATATAGCTCGTAATTGTTTTGTTAAGAATAAGAATAATAATAAATACGAAAATCACAATCACAGTCACAATCACAATCACAATAATAATAATTTTAGTAGATCTGAGGATCGTAATGGTAATTCTAATAGGAATTCTGCACAAATGTGTAACAATAATAATAATGTTAATGACGAATGCTCTGAATTGGGCTTTAGTTTCACAGTTAATAATAATAATAGTAAAATTAATGATTTTGAGAATAATAAAGAAGATAATTTAATCCCTCGAACCACATTTGTTGTCAATAGTGGATGCACAATTCATATTATAAATAATATTAACATATTCAGTGAGTACATTGAATTAATTCACCCTCATAATATTTGTGTTGCAAAAAAAGGGAGTCTCGCTTTCCGTCACGTCTGTGGGTACGGTGAAATTAAAACTTTTAAATGGAATTGTAATTGAATTAAAGAATATAAGGTATGCTCGGGAGCTGCCACAAAATCTGCTTTCTGTGAAACAAATGAGCAAGTCGGGTTTTGATACTCTGTTTAGAGAGGAATCAGTTGAGGTCATCCAACGCTGCAGTGGAAAAATTGTAACCACTGGGGTTATCGTGGACTCAGATTTGTATACGATTGATTTTTTTTAAATGTCAAGTCAATTGTGCAATCTGACGTTGGAGGATGAATCAAGCCCGCTGACTGTGTGGCATAGGCGTCTTGCTCATTTGAATGTTAATGATGTTAAGTTGTTGTCAAACAGAGGTTTAATACCAAACGTTGACTCCAACCGCAGATTGTTGTGCAAACCCTGTGTTATGGGGAAACAGAGATGAAAACTGTTCCTGAGGCATGAAAGAAAAACTAAAAAGCCTCTGGAATTGGTGCATACTGATCTCTGTGGTCCGATAAATCTTCCTTCATATAGAGGAGCGAAATATTTTATGACATTTATAGATGATTATTCCAATTTTTGTTGTGTGTACCTACTGACGAGTAAAACGGAAGCGTTCACAAAATTTAGGGAATATCACAAAATGGTCTCAAATAAATTTGGATATAATGTAAAAAGACTCCGCTGTGATCGTGGCACAGAATACACAAATACAACCTTCCAGTCATATTGTGCTGAGAAGGGAATAATTTTTGAACCTAAAGTTGGTGGCTGTCCCCAGCAGAATGGGAAGGCTGAGAGGATGAACAGGACACTTTGTGAGAGGGTGAGAACAATGTTATTCGAGAGTTGTCTTGACAAGATCTATTGGTCAGAAGCCATATTGTGCTCTGTCTATATAGTGAATAGATGTCCCACAAATAAGGATTTTGTTCCCTTCGAGAGGTGGTTTGATGAAAAATATGTTATACAAAATTAAAAACGTTTGGATGCGACGCATATATGTTGTCATTCAAACATGATTCTAATAAATTTAAAAATAAAAGTGAGAAATTGGTTATGGTAGGGTATTCACCCTGTGGATATAGATTGTTAGACACAAATACAAAAGAAGTACGTTTGTCACGAGATGTTGAGTTTTTTGAAAATAAAATAGGAAATAATAATAATAAATACACAAAGGATGATGATATTTTTAAGGAAGTCACAGAATCCAACTTGGAAAATATAGAAGTAGATGGGGATCTAAATTTGGATTGTTTGCCACAGGAGGCGACTGAACGTGATGGCATTGCAAATTATATATATGTTGCTGAGGATGGCATCCCTTTGACGTTTGAGGAGGCAATAGCTGCACCTGACAGTATGATGTGGAAAGAAGCTATTTCAGATGAAATTAAAGCTCTGGATTCCAATCAGACTTGGCAGGTAACCAAACGTCCAAAGGGCGCCCCCACCATCACATGTCGCTGGGTATTCAATAAAAAATATGATAATAATAATAAAGTTCTGTATAAGGCCAGACTAGTTGCCAGAGGGTGTCAGCAGAGAAAAGGATATAACTTTGATGAAGTTTATGCGCCGGTGGCGAAACTTTCGACTGTTAGGACACTGTTAGCAGTTAGCAACAAATTAAAATTTTATATTGAAAAAATAGACATTTGTAGTGCTTTCCTGAATGGTATTCTGTCGGAAGATGTATATCTTGAGATACCAGAAGGTATAGAAACACAAATAAATAAACACAATAATGTATTAAAATTAAATAGGTCGATTTATGGTCTGAAGCAGTGGCCTAAGGTGTGGAACAGATTGTTCAACAAATTCCTTGTTTCTCTTGGTTTTGTACAAAGTAAGGCTGATGACTGTTCATATATATTCACAGACAAAAATAATAATTCTATATTATATTTACTCACATACCTTAATGACGTCATAATAAGCTCTAATAATCAAACAATAATTACATATTTTAAAATGGAAATTAATAAAAGATTTAAATGTAAAGATCTGGGAAAAATTAATAAGTACCTAGGATTAAACATTAATCACAATCGTGACGAAGGTGTTCTGGAAATTGAGCAGAGAGGTCTTATTGAGACTGTTGCAAAGCGTTTTGGTGTTGAAAATTGTGCACCTACCTACACACCTATTGACCCCAAACTCCAATTGGACAGGGATCTCAATGCGTGTGATAGTGTGTTGAATAACGACTACCAGCAGCTCGTGGGATGTCTGATGTACTTAATGCTAGGGTCACAGCCTGATATTTGCTTTGCAATATCGTATTATAGCCAATTTTCCAGTCATGCTACTGATGAACATTTTAGGTATTTACTACGGGTTCTTAAATATTTAGTAACCACAAAAGATAAGAAATTAACATTCACAAATGAACACACTAATAATAATAATATTCTAGAAACATATTCTGATACCGATTGGGGTAATTGTGTGACTACAAGACAGTCAATCTCTGGATATTGTGTTTTTGTCTATGGCTCACAGGTGTCCTGGTCCAGCAAAAAGCAGCCAACTGTAGCGTTATCCAGCACTGAGAGTGAGCTCATCGCCATATGCGATGCCACTACTGAATCTATTTGGTTTAAATATTTGTTAACTGATTTTTGCATTCAAGTTAAAGACAAGGCCACGATTTATGAGGATAATCAGAGTTGCTTGGCGCTCCTGCATTCGGGTAAATTGAATACTCACAGGTCTAAGCACGTAGATGTAAAATACCATTTTGTATGCGATCATGTAAATTCGAACTTTAAATATTCGTACGTACCAACTTCGCGACAGTTGGGTGACGTTTTCACAAAGGACTGCCCGAGGCCTAAATTTATCATGTTTTGTGAGATGTTAAAATTGTTGTAACTTTTTGTATACGTTTACCATATATGTTATTTTTCACGTTGTAATTTTCTATTGTTGACTTTTGTCATTTTTGTGTAATGACCAATCTATTATTTTATGTCGTTAATTTAGTAATTTGTTTTATATTGACAATTCGTATAATTATAATTTGAGGAGGCGTGTGAGAATGATAGCAAATTATATTATACGTTAGCTTATTATTCTCACATATCATTTGTTGTGGTAACACTGTTTTTAGTATTTTGTAATCTGTGATTTTATGTTTGAAACCCAACTGTGATAATATATTTTGTGTGCCTCTTGTCGCTCATCAAACGTTGATGAAATAACATCTTCACCATCTTGTGTGAAAATAAAAGTTCGTGAAAGTGAATATTTGGTGTATTATTTATGTGTTCGTAATATGTGTGTTTGATCTTCTTTCGATGTCATTGTTCAACTAAAGTCTTTCGTCGTCATTTTCATCTAGTTTGACCAGTTGATAATTCCTATTTCTTCACAGATTACACTAACTGGTGTGAGGTGAATATACGAGGATCAAAAAATGAACACATGACAACAGTTACAGAAATATATTGTTGAATAACTAAAAAACATTCGCAGAATAAAATAAGTATTGGTGAAGCACAGCGCTAGCGTAGATTGTAAGTCTAGATAAGAGTTCCTAAAGCCTAGTTCACACCAGGCCATTTCACTAGCTTGGTTTCAATCTAGTAAAGTAGCGCAACTAAAAATGCCAATATTGTTGCAACTTTTAATATCCTAGGACTGATCACATGAGACAAGTGAATATCCAATGCAGGTAATGATAAAGTGCTTATCATATTACACCATTCACAATTTATATGTTAAATGTCAACTTGTGTAATTCTGTTTTTGAAATTTATAATACGAATTATATTAAAACTGAATTAAAAAAAATTTTCAAAATGAATAAGTGGTCAAGTAATAGGTAACACGATTGCTTTTCAATAATTATTTATATTTGCAATTGCAATGATAAATAAAATAACAGCTTTTTGCAGAATTTTTTTATCAAAACTTACAGTTATTTATTCATTACAAGTTTCATCATTCGAATATTTTTTCCTCAAAAATGTGGTCAATCAGTCTAAATTTTATCCGTGATTTTCTAAATTTGAATGGATATTTCACGCAAGTAGCCTGAAAAGTTGAATCAGTTTAACTTCGCACAACTAGAAGCTAGGCAATTTTACTAGCTCATTTTCACTTGCCTCAAGCAGTCACACCTGGCAACTTTATTAGTGGCTTGTAAACTTGCGTGTTCTAAGTTAGTAAAATGGCCTGGTGTGAACTACGCTTATGGGATGTGGAATGTAATGTATGACACACACATATATATATATATAGTAATGATGATGATGATGATGATGAGTGGAGATGAGATTTCTGTACTAACACTAACTTACACCAACCTACAAATATTCAAGTAAAACTTGGTGCAAAGACATAGAGCATTCCTACATTTGTGGAATTACCCTCCTGGTGTAGGTTGATGTAAGTTGGTGTAGTCCTATCAAACAGAGCTAATTTTATTGCAAGCGCCATTATCGGCATTTCAATATGGACAAGTTAGACTTACAAAACCATTTAGTGAATTTACCAAACAGGCCTTACATAAAAATGAAACATCACAGCCAAATAACAGAACAAACTAAATATGACGTCTCCCCTTTAAAATACATGAAACAAGAAGATCATTTAAATGACGGAGACTAATACAACAATAAATCATTGTCCTACGAATAAAAGTTTCATAACTTTCAAAAAATGGAACAAAATAAATTATGACTACAGTAAGTTAAGGTAAGACTCCTTACTGGAAGGTGTGTGCAATGAGGGTGATAAGAGTTGAATTGTCATTTTGTGTTATATATATGTATATAGTAATAATAAAAAATGTAAAATTCTTCAAAAAATAAGTAATACTAGATGGCGGTTTATCTCTTATCAACCTAATAAGCATACCTGCTAATGAAGAGCCTTTGTTAAGGGTGTATGGATGCAATGCCTTCATGTTAGATTACAAACACAGTTTGGACAAATTTTGAGAAGAAAAGTAGGAAGTCGAAGTTTGTAAGGTATGCAATTGCTGGCTACAAGTTGTTAGATTAAAACATCTCTAATTTCACTAAAGTGAAGTAAACCAACATTTTTCCTCCAAAAAAGTCCGAAAATCCCAAAACATCCACTGCTTAACCAATCATTGCTCAACGATAGGGGTTTTGTGGTTTTTGGACTTTTTTGGAGGAAAAATGTCGGTTTACTAAGCTTTGGTAAAACTGGAGATGCTTTAGTTAAATGCAGTTAACAAAAAGATATTTTTTCTCATTATGTCGAGTTTAACAAAACTTGCAATATGAAAAACTGGTACGATGAGACTGATGTGATATTAAACAAAGTCAATGAATTAAATATTGAGAATATAGATGATCTCTTCTTTTATGAATATTTAATTGTCAATCATTTATTAAACTGGGTTATGTTTTATATTTTATGATTATTCAAATTGTTTATGATTTAAGGGGATCTGTGAGAATATAATGTATTTTAGTCAAATCATTCTCACTTTGAATTATCTATGAGAAACCGTTCTTATTCATAAGTTCACATAATCTGTATTATATCATCCATGATTCTGCGCTTCTCCACAGTATTTAATAATTTGTAACTGTTCTGTTTATCAGTTTTATTATGTTTGTTGATTGATTAATGTATGTTATTTTATGAGCAATATAATCAAGCTTAATATTTTGTCTTTTACTTTTTATTTGTTGTTCAAGTTTCACTTAATGGTGGTTCTTTAATATCATGCATTCTCAACTCAACCATTCTCATTGTGTCATTTAGTTTCTCATTGTCTTGACTTGGTTCTACACAATAACATAAACAAATTGATAACTCTTATCAATGTTATCAGTACTATATTATCTTATCAGCATTATTTTCTACAAATTCTACATATTCTACATCAAATTGGATATTCTACTTTACATATTCTATATGTAGAATATGCGTGTAGATATAGAATCTAAATGTTCTCTTTTGTAATGAATCAGAGCCACAGTAATAGGTATCAATATAGCAATGCATTGCAAATGAGAACACATCTATGTATTAAATTAGAGCACCAATGTTAATAAATAAAAATTAATATTTGAACTTTGAATCTGAAAACTCATATTTCCATAATTATGGTGAAACTTTCTATAGTTTTATAAACTATAATTACCTTTACACGCAATAGGTTGTCAATATTAAAGGAAAACTTCAGGCATTTATACGTGTACCTATAATTTATTTGTATACTCATGATTTAAAATATTCAAAACAAATTTTTGAAGGGTGAAGGCCTCAAAAAATTTTGAAGAATCTATTTCTAATAAATTTAGGTAAAAAACAAAAATGTTTGTGAACACTGAAGTTCCATAATTACATAGTATTGTGAGGTTTGAAAATAAATCTTCTAAATAAATGAAAGAAGTTATTTTTACAGGAATAAAATATTTTTGGAGAATGTTGAAAAATAAAATGAAAAGTAAAGTTGGTTTTTGTTTTTTATTTTTTTATTTTCTATAAAAAAAAAAATTACTATCCTAGTTAGACAAAAATGACAAACCTATTTTTTCTTCACTTTATGTTATATTTTTACAAATAATTCTAGTATAACTATTTTTAATTTTTTTCTAATGGAAACCTCCAAATTGGAAATTCATGTGCCTTTACTCTCATAATGCCATGCATCTATGATAATATTCAATTCCTAAATTTTAAATTATTTATGGAATCGATGTGAAAGGAAGCTGTCCTTTCATTTATCATTAATTTTTGTTTGTTTTTAGAGATGTTAATTTTTTTCCAGTTCTACTGAATGAAAATCTGGGAAGGTCTTAAAATGAAATATAGAGGAGTAGTATTCATTTTCATTGACCATTCCCAGGGAATTCCCACTCCAAAAATATTTGCTGGGTATTCCCTCTCCAAAAAAAGTTCTTGGAAATTACCCATCACTTGGTCAGTACAGAGTAGAGCTCTGTAGAAACAAGTATGGTAATACGCCATTTTGCATCCAAATTTAATTCATCTAACCCTTCCAAAATTTCAGCTTTATCTCAAGAACCAACTGTACAATTTCAGCAAAATTTTTGAAAAATCTTTAGCAAATATATGTTAATGTTTCACAAAAATTTCAGTTTTCTACAAGCAATAGTTCTCTTGTAATTGCATTGAGTAACTTTGATTGTATAATTTAATCATAAAATTGTATATGATACTAGTCTTGTTTCTTTGTGCATTCTATCTGGAGCGAAAGTAAATTTCAATTGAAACAACGGAAAAGATTTATAAAAGAAATAAAAAAATATAAAACCATAAAGTTTCTTAAATTTAATATAAATATCAATAAATTTACTTTATTAACTGTAGGATACAAAATGGCGTATTGGCCGACGCGTTACTGAAGGGCTTTAGTAGAGACGAATGAGGACCTTTCAGACAGAACGATGAACGAAAACGAAGAACAAAACTTAACAAATTTGTGCTGAGTCTGCAACTGTTTTTTATATGTCATGATATTTTTTATCTACATTCTTCTTTCATTCTAAATTCAATTCTACAGCCTTTTCTCTTCGACCCCTCGATGTTCATTCTCTCATTCTCATTCGTTCTTTTTACTCTCTGCTCACTTCTCAGTTCTTACTTCTTGTTCTTACAATACTTTGCTTTTGCTGCTGCTGCAGTCTTCATTTGCAGGTCGTTCTGTCACAGTGAAAAAATGAAGACTCAAATTTACACATTATGATTATTTTTCACTAATACTGTAAAATGATTTTCTTGAACAGCGTTTCACATTTTTAAGTTTTAACCATCGACTAATCGCCTCTTATTGGCAGATCTTATCCATTTTCCATCAAAATGGGAAGTATAGAAGACGAGGAAGAAAAAGTCAATTTTCAGCGAATCGTGTCGGCTTATAATTTCTACAAGTAAATAGAAATTTAATGTTCTTTGTGTGCCTTATCCTCCTTTAATTTTATAGCATGAAAAAAGTTTCATGAAGTCATTCGTGTTACAATAATTTTGGATTTTAATCTCCACCATTTAGGTATTATAATGACAGGACCTTTTTCTTATGCAGTCCAGTTCGCATCTTTATCTCTTTTATACTTATGATTATCTCTAAAGCCTCTACTTATCTCCATTTCTGACATGTTTTCCTTTTTGTAATTCCATAGTTTGAGACTTCATTAATTTATATATTTACTTTATGGACAACGTTTAAATTGAAAATTAGAATTATTTTATGTCTATTATATTTCTTTTGACACTTGTCTAAACAGTCCTCGCTATTGAGAAATCAAAATTCATTGGTGTAATTCTGTGCCGTGTTTTTTACTTGAAATTCATTCATTATTGATGATTTGTATTTGCGTTCACAGAGTACACTCTTTGAACAGAATCTCAAAAACAGAGACGTACGTGAATTCTCTGCCATCAAATCATCAAGTATTACTGAAATCGTATCGAGAACATTTGGATAATGTTCGAAGTTGTATCGAGCAAAATTACAGCGTCATCAGACTCATTCTAAGAGATGTTGGGTATTTATTTGAAAATATAGATCCAGAAGAAACGAATCCTCGTACGGTCAGTGCTCATAATATGTGATACGAATTATTACGATCATAGGTGTGATATAATTTTATTTTATATTATGTATATTCTTGATGCATTTGTTTCTATCAGATCCGAATTTCTCGCATTACTCCGGTTGAAATGGACCAAGAAAAAGTGCAATCTACTTTAAAACAATTTGTCAGGGATTGGAGTGCTGAAGGAAGCGAAGAAAGGAAAGTCTGTTATCAACCTATAGTGGATGAAATTATCAATCAGTTTCCAAAACATTTGTAGTAAGACTAAAATCATTGAGGCCATTTATTTTATACTTTTAGATCCAAACATACTTTGAATTTTGGATTGTGTTCTGTTTAGTGATTCACAGGCCATTAAAGTTCTTGTTCCGGGTGCTGGTCTTGGGCGATTAGCTTTCGAAATAGCCCGTCACGGTTATTCTTGCGAGGGAAATGAGTTCTCTCTTTTTATGTTGATTGCATCAAATTTTGTTATTAACCGGTTAGAAAAATTCTTCTGTAAATTTATATTTTTTGATTCAATTCTTATTCAGCAGTATTTTTCAGATGCCATGGTATTAATCTACATCAGCTGTATCCGTGGGTTCACCAATGTGATAATAATTTAGACACTAAAGATCAGTTAGCCAGTATCTATTTTCCAGATGTTAATTTATCTGAAAGCATTCCTAGTAATTCAGAATTTTCTATGGTTGCCGGTGATTTTCTAGAGGTAATATCATACAAATTTCGTTCATATAGTCTCCTCATTTCTCAAACCTTGTGAGTGGCAGCTGTCGAGAGAAAAGTTTCTGTACTATATTTTTTTATTGAGAGATCGTCTCGCTATTTCTATTACAGTTCTACTTGTAAGATTGAGATTTTTCGCCAAATTACTTCTTGAGCAAATGAAGACGATCTTTCTGTAAGAAAATTCAGTTATAGTTATTCACAAAGTTTTAGGATTTTGTAGGTTGTGTAGTTTCGTTTCATATCGGTATTTGTTTAAGGAAATCGCAAAATATTTAATTGATAATTGATTTTTGGAAACCGCTGTCTGATAGGTATACACGAAAGAGAATCAGTGGCATTGTGTCTCAACGTGTTTCTTTATCGATTGTGCCAATAATATATTGTCATTTATCGAAGCAATATACAAAATACTGAAACCAGGTGTGTATCTTTTGTATTTTTCCTTGATCGTGGAATTTGATTTCGAGTTGGGACTTGACCCACTTATTTCACTTGTGTATGTATGTTAAGGTGGAATATGGATCAATCTTGGACCTTTACTTTATCATTTTAGTAATATGATGGATCAAAATTCTATTGAGCCAAGTTATGAAATGATTCGAGAAATTATAAAGGGCTTCGGTTTCGTATATGAGGTAAGTTGGAAGTGTGTCATTGAAAAAAACACCCAAATCATTACATCTGGGCAAAGAAAACCCCAAAAACTTGACGTTTCATTCATCCCTATTGTACTTAGATTTCTTAATTATTAATGTTTATCTTACGTCTCTTTGTGTTAACGTTTATTCTCTTTAATTCCATTACGTGGCATTGGTTCATGTTTTCAACTTTGATCTCTCAAATAAGAACTTAATAAGTTATCCTTGTTCAGGATATTTCCTTTTTTGTGAAATTTTTTCAAATATATCATATTTCTAATGTTTGAATAATATACCTTCTTCAGATAGCTGTATTTTATATGAAATCTTAATTGAGAAATCTCAGAAGTAAGTGACTTGTGACTTGCTTTAAGCTCATCCATCAAAATAGATTTCCTTTGATGCTCAATTATTTGTATACTTAATTATTAATGTGGCCGAACTCTCGAAGAAAGACGAACAGAAAAACAAACAAAGGCAACTTTCGGTTCATCATAAAATTAATTTTTTTTTTATCACATTTAAAAATAAATAAATAATTAAATAAATGAATAAATATGAATGAAAGATAGATTGATGAATTAAATTAAATGAAATATAAGTGAAGTATTTGATTTTACTAGTACATTATCAACTCGAAATTAGTTGCAAGCGATTCACAGAAACAACCGAACCACAGTTTTAACCCTCGGTGCATAATATTTTACGAGCGACAAAATGACCTTAATTAATTTTTTGACGAGCACTGTACAAAATTTATTTCATTTTGGTCAGAAATAACTAGTATTGAAACTACTCTATAATTTTTATTATGTGGATTCTTCATTTTCTGTATGCGTGATGTCTTAAACTTTAGTTGGAGTTTGATAGGCATAAAGAAAATATTCCCAATCCCTCATTTTCTTATTGGGGACGGTGATGCTTATTTTTTGACCTCGTCCATTTTCTGTGATTTATAGTCAAGATTTATTAAAAGTGAAGTATTATATACTTGAAATTTTATTCGAATCAATTTGATTGTTTTGTTGCACGATTATAAGTATGGCGTGTACTCGTAAGTTCGAGCTAAAAACGCTGATGGTTTGCACTTACTTTTATCCTTGAGTTGATTTGATTAAAAGTTACTTTATGTAAGGGTCTGTTTTTTTTTAGACTGTGATCAGTCATACCTGAGAATATAAATTCTTGATGGATTTTGAGGAGTCATTTAATTCTGAAGAAAAAAAGATCTATTTTTTATATTCAGAATGATTTCAAGTTAGATGTTCGTTTTTCAGAATGTAGGCAGAGATTGATCAACTATTCATCAATTTTTTTCCACTCGTGATTTATTGTTTTCTTATTGCTATAACCTAGTTCCGCTTTGCTAAAAAAAAAAACATAGATTATCTGTCTTTTTTAACTTTGCCGAGGCTACAAACACTTTTGAAGGAGTAGTTGAAATGAGAGGAAAAAAGTTTTACAATTTCTACTTCAACAATTGGTTTTTCTTGGGTGTTAGTCACGTAAGCTTTTCTTGTTCAGCCGTAAATTCACCATGTTTTTAAATTTTTTATTATGAGAAAAAATTTCACCGGAGAAACCCGGTTTGAGATTTGTATTGAAAGTTGAATTACGAGAAAACAGTTCAGTAATGCGAAAATTTCTGATGGAATTTCTTAAGAACTTTTTTTTTTAAAAATCTTGTTTTTCACTATATGCAGCGAAAGTGTTTCGAAGAATTAAGAAAAAATAACTTCAGCCAAGAAGGTGATGTGAAAGCCTTAATATAGATTCTCGTGATCTTGTCCACATTTTTAAGTAACTTTGATTTGCCTTATGTAATGTATTAAGTAAATTAGCTTGAACAAAAAGGTATCTCCAAGTTTCCGAAAAAATTCAATGTTTTGCTATTTCAAGCGGATTAATGGGAATGTTTTTTTAATTGAATTTAAAAAAAAAAAACAAAAAACAAAATAAAAGCTAATTTACGCCGATGTTGTAACAATCGCTGCTTGGAAAAAGTCAGTTCCTAATTTAATGCCAAAGAATATAAAATGAAAAAGGAAAATAATTGAAGAAAACATCTACTTGAAAAATTTCTGACTACAGCTCAGTTTAATAGGTCGTCTAAATGAAATGCTATTTTTGAAATTTTTGACCAAACGTTGGAAGGAACTTGAAATTTGTCAATGGAAACATGCGATTGATTTTTGAATAGCTCTCTGATAAAAATTTGTAGGTCCATTTTTTGACCATCCATTTTTCTTTCTTGTATTTTTCTGTTCACACGTGGTTGTATGTATTTTAGAAAGAAAAAACGCACATCAAATCGAAATATGCTCAAAATCCTAAGTCAATGTTACAATATGAGTACGAAAGTGTGTATTTCGTATGCCGAAAACCATTAAGTAATGATGATTCCGATATTTCTTGAAGATAGTGCCGCATTTACTGGTGGTCAAATGGGAAATGGACATATTGGATTACGTTAAGACGGTGTGTACTTCCATGAAAATTACCGTTGATAATAATATTAATTGAAAACACGCAGAAAGAAAAATCCTTTACTAAAAAAATAATTCAATTTTCAATTATTTTATGTATTAATGGTTAAAATAAAGTATTAATCAAAAGCAAATAGAGTATTCATTATCATTGCTGATTATTTACTAAAGGAGAGTATTGTTTGTTATTTCTCTTATGGGTTGTGAATGAATGACGAAATTATGAGTGTGAATTTTATGAAAATTTAATGAATCCTTCTTCCTATGGCAGTGTTAAAAACTGCTGGGCTACTCTCTTGAATAAAATAATTATACATATTTTGTAATGAGATTTTTTTTAAATTCTTTAGAATTTGTTCTTCATCTTCAAGAGTTTCTGTGCTTCACGAAAATTTTATTGTCGCAGTGCTTATTTGTTTTTACAATGACGCAACTACGTAACTAGAAACAGGAAATTTTATAATGCAAGTGTTCTTTGATTATTTTTACTTTGCTAATCAGTTGACCAATCATTGTTTGTACACGATGATTTCTGTCCTTGTTTATTGTTGCACTGTTTGTTCAACTAAATATTTTTAATGATGTATTCGTAATATTCTTCAGATTTTATTATTTCGACATTACAAATTCTAAGCACGAATACTGTTAACAGGGTCGTAGCCAGGATTTCTTCACGGAAGAGGGGCAATAAATATTTGATGACGTTTTTTGCTCGTCAATTATGAAAATTTAGAATACTTGAGAAATTTCGCTTCTATGGAACCCGCTGTCTCATAATTATTATTTAAATTTTTACAAATTTAAAAGTGACGAGCAAAAAAAATAAAAACAACAAGGTCATGGGGAGGTACTTGACCCCTTGGACCTTCCCTTGACCGTAAGAAAAATAAAACGAGTCGTTTTTTTTTCAGTTTTTTTCCAAAAAAATTTGATTTTCTTTTCATGTAGCTTTCCTAAACCAAGGTGGCATATACTAAATTTTATTATTTAACAATGGCCGTTTAGCATTATATTATATTATATTATATTATTTTTTAAAAGCTTTTATTTTGTTCATTACGGCGATTTTAAAACATGCCAATACTGCAGCCAACCTTCCACAACAAAATAATGTTTATTTCGCATGAAGCGAAAGCCAAAAACAGGGGTTGGGATTGATTTGAAGTGGAGGATTGAATCCTGGGATTTTTTCGTTTTTCTATCAAAGAGTGAAGTGAGCAAGTGAGTGGGATTCAATCAACTCTTCTAAGATTGAATCAGAATCGATCGGGAGTGAATTACTAAAAGAGTGAGAGAAAGAGTATGAGATTCCTTAAAATTTGGAATCATTCACTCCTTCAAGAATAGAGCAGATTGGATTATTGTCAGCAGATATTTATCTATTTTCATTTTGCCTGATTGCTGTTTTCGTTTCTGCCCTGCCCATATTTTGATTTTTATTGTTGCATTTTTCTTTTTTCCTACCCTCTTATTGTTCGTATATTCACAAAATTTTAAGAAAAATAAAGATTCAATCGGATTTAATCAGAGTGAATCATTTTTCTAATTGTACTGAAATCGATTCAATCGAATTGATTTGAAGTTATTAAATTCGAGAATAAATGAAGTTTTATATAAGAGTTGAAAAATTTTTTTGGAGAGTGAATGAAATTGAATGGGAGTTTTTCTTTCACTCCCAAACCCTGGCCAAAAAATAAATAAAAGCTTATCTTTTAAAAATTCGTTTTTAACCTAAACTTATTTTAGAATTTAGTTATTAAACTTCTTCACAAAAACATTAATCACTCTTCAAACCATTTTTTCGTAATTACGTCTGGTTCCAAAATTTTCTGTCCGTAGCATTATTGCGAATAACTATAAAAATTATTGAGATACAGAAAAACAAAGCTACCTTACGAGACATATATTTATCAGTAATAATTTTTTTCTAAAGACGGTATAAAAGTGAGTTGCTTTACGAAATTGTGAGAAAATAAAAAAATTTTGTTTCGCATTTATAATTGGAACTATATGTATGTGCATCTTCACAAAAACTGGCCAGGGGAAGAAAAGAGTTATGTGATCAAATATCATGAGAACTAATTATATAACCTTTTCAATGACAATCGTGACAAACAAGTATAAATTGTTTACGGATTGACCTTGGTGACTTTTTCTATCCAGAAAACATGTACACGCAGTCTAAATTTACCCGAGTTTGTGTGTGTCAACAATAAGACATGCGAATGAATAAGTATGTTCATATACCGCTTGATATAATGTTATTAAAAATTTGTGAATTAGATATGTTATTGCACATTACAGGGTTCGTTTCTTCACGAGGAATAAAAAAAGTGTCCATTTTATCGCTTATGTTTTTGATTTTTAAAAGCAAAATAACAAACTACGTGTTTTAAAGCTTGGGTATGTAATTGGAATCGTTTGCAAAATATCAACTGAAAATTTTTAATTATAATAATCTTCTACCTTTTTCTTGGAACAAAATTATTTATAAATTATTATTTTACATTTGCGAATTTACATCATTAAATTATATAGTTTTTATGTTGAAGGAAAAATTGTTAGAAAAATATTGAAATTCACTTTCATTTGCTTGCAATAATGTATCTATACATACTGTAAAAAATAAAAAGAATATTCTCAACCCGAACTCATTTATGTTTCCTCTTTCGTGAGTTACTCACTTAGTACTTAAAATAAATTAATAAAAAAGTAAAATCAATCAAATCTAAATTTTTGGAGACAGTTCGTGAAACTGTATAATACATAGTTTGATTCAAAAACTCACAAATAAGTATGAAGGACAGTTTCAAATACGATATTTCATGGCAGTGGCGTTTTTTTTTTGAATTCTAGAAAGTGATTCAGCCCAAATTTGGAGGCTGGAAATTTTCAAATTAAAAATTTTTGCCATCACATGATGTAGAACTAATATTTTTAGTGTAATCCTGAGTAAAGGTACCTCACCTATGTATTTCTGTCTTAATATAACTTAATTTTAATTATTATTTATTTTCACAAAAATTTAGATTATTCACTACAGTCCTTTCAACCCATTTAAAATTTGTATTGAATAAAAATTAAGGTTGCAAGTAATTTTCTTCAAATATTTCTGGGCATTCATTTACCAATAACCATTAAGATTTTTGCTTTGATATTCTACTCCATGTATCGGAAGAAACTTGCTAAAATTGGAGTCATTGATAGAAAATTTAATTATTTGTTGGAATAACTTAATTATGTTCTTTTGTTCCAGTCCGTGAAAATTTATGTCAGTTTCGGATGGTATTGATGGTAACGAACATTTCTCTTTATCACACAATTCTAAACAATGTATATTATGTATGTTGTTTACAGAGGATGGTGTATGAAGCTGAAAATTCAGAATTTGAGTCGTGTAAGCTTGATGCAGATACATTTTTGAGGATTTTTTTTAGTACGTTAACAAATGGAACATTTATTTCATTCGGAAATTTTCTTGTTAAAAAGGTGTCTCATTAAATATAAAAACATTCAGAATATTGACTTTCATATTTTTCTTACAATAAAAGTCAACGCGGTAGTTTCGCGAAACTCATATTTTTAAAATACTTTCAAAAAGATGAGTACCATAAATGAATGCACTAATTTTATCACGCGTTGGTTCAGTTTTCAGAAAATTATATATGACAGACGATGTGACGTCCATATAAATTTTTATCTTTGTTCGATTTTTGTCCACTGAATTTTGTCTCAAAATTATATACACGAAGTCCAAAAAACTGCATGGTTCCGTTTCGAAATTGGACATCAGAAATCAGAACTATCTTTTCTTTAGAACTAACTAGTGTGTATTGCGTGCTTTAGCGAAAGGTCATTTTTATCAATAGCCTACAATTGAAGATAAAATTTTATGTGTGTAGAACATGAATCTGATGGGTTGTTGTCCAAGTTTACTATTTGTATCCAGTAAATATGGAATTTGACCGACGCTTTTTCTGTCAAACATGAATGAGAGTTTACAAATTTCGAGATCAATGTTCATGCCATAAAAGAAGATTAATTTTTGTAAATATGAGGTGATGATGAGACATACGAGTGAATTATAGAGTGTATAATTTCATATTTACTGTGGAAGGACAAAAAAAGTTTCACGATTTGATTAAGAAACCGTCATGCACAGATAACCTTCTTTGCGAAGATAATTGGACATTATCTTATTTAAGATTCCATCACCTTTTTCCCTCTTAATTTATTAATTCATTATGATTTTTGTAATGGGATATCTATACGATTTCTATGTATTGTAATTATCGGTATCTATCATTCGCGATTTGCCTCGATGTTATGATAACTTTTCACGGAGGCAAATTTGATGAATTTTATTGTTTTCAAACTTTTTTTTGGTAGGTAAGTATCCAACAATATTTGAAGCAGTTTCATTTCAAAACTTCTAAATGCGTCGTTTTATTATTAACTGTTATGTCGGCTATTTTCATTCTTACTTTTAATACTTGACTTATAATTTTATTCGTAGTCTTCCACTATACGGTATTACCTGCTGTTGATTTTGATTCAATATATTTCGTGTATTTCTTGAATATTCTATGATTGACTAAGTATTTTATATTGCGTACAATATTTGTATATCCATTGTCCTCAGGTGAAAAATATTTTATTTCTTCTTAGTCATGAAGCAACTGAAAGAAACTGAGAATAATTAATAGAAGAGTAGATACTGCCCTTGAGTATTTCATTGGAATGAACTCTATACATCTGAGATGTGAGACAGGTTCTGAAGATGTCGTTCAGTGGCAGATGAGAAATCAAACTGAGACCTATTTGTGTAGCAAAAAGGGTGGAATTTTTAGCACTTTTTAAAACGAAGCTGATTCAGTTAGCTAGGATAGAATTCGAGAAAAAATTTTTTTTTTAAAAAGAGCTGAATTTCTTTACCTGACTTGATGAAAACGTTTGATAGAAACTTCTCTTCTAAAAATATAAAAATAAAAATTATTTCAGTTGTTCAGTTTGAGGTAGGTATCTATTTTTCGGTCTTTTCCTCTTTATGGAACGGACCCAGAACTAAAACTATCGCATCCGCCAGAATTGAGAACTAATGTTTGACAGAACTTGTCAGAACTAAAACTTTAACTGCATGTAGCACTTTTTTGCCACATATTGAACATAACGAAGTACCTATCGTTATATTTTTTGTGAGATAATGCTTTAACTGTACTAACCTACATTATAATTATGTATCTTAGGACTATGGCATATTTCGTGTTTTAGGATTTTGTCATTTTTGAAGTCAAACTTATTATTTATCGCCACCTATGATGAACTATTTGTATTCGCAGAATTAATAAAAATTTCGTGTAAGTTTCTATTATTCTCGTAGTGCTAACATAGAAAAAACGTTAGATAAAAAAATATGATACTTTTCAAAAAAGCATTTTAAAAGTTTGTCTTTGTACTTATTATTTAAAAAATTATGCTGCAGTTGGAACCAGCAATACAATTCTAATAATTATGGAAGACGGTTCTATTAAGAATTTATCTAAATTAGGTAAGTATTTGAATTTTGACTGATTCTGATGTTTAGCCTATTTTAACGAACGCTAGCTTTTCTCTTCATTGGATGGATCGCCATGTATTTGACCCCATGTCGGTATATTAGGAAGAAAATTAATAAAAATGAAGTGCTTAGATTTAATGTGGGATACTGAGCTGCTCGCATTAGGATCAGGAAATGTATGTTTTTCCGGTAAGAGACAATAAAAAAAAAATAGACTGATCTAAATATGATTCAGCATTTAGCAGACCCTTGCTATTGCTGAGGTACTGAGTTGTTATGAAATTTCTATCGTATATTTCAAACTTAATTATTTTTGTGAAGAAGGTTGTCTTCAGAATTTTTTTCTCTCGTACAAGCCTTTGGAATAAATTTGAATTTTCAAGGTTCACTGCTAAACGCTTTATAACTCAAACTTCATTATTATTAAAACAGGTACCTACCTAAGCTACCTACCTATCAAATAATTTTTTTTCAAATTCTTAAGTACCTACTTACATTAAAAACTTTAAATATTTCATTACCTACATAATTTAGAGTTATCTCCAACGATGAGAGGGTACTTATTATCCGGAAGAGAAAAACTGTATAAAAAAATAGAATTTCAGAGATGAATTAGTTGACCTTAGGGATATGTCGTTTACATGCTTGCTGGCTCATTTATTTAATTAATTTAAAATTTCCTGACTTGGTAATAATTGCGTTATTCAAATTTTAATTGAAATTTACTTTCAAATAACATCCTGTTTTATGTTTTAGGTGCATAAATTTTGAAAACAAATATTGTAAGTTAGTCTAGTCTTTTTTTTTTGTTATTTTTATCTTGTTTTTGGTCTTGAAACAAATATTATTTTTCATTAAGAACGGAGGCGAATCTACGGGGGCTAAGTCCTCTCAGAAATAATTCTAAAATATTTACTATTAAGAAAAACAAGAAGATAATTCGAATTGTTTTCATTCTAGGAAAAAATGATAAGACTTTGCGTCTCATCCCACAATTTTTTTATCCTTACTTCGCTTCACATTAACAAAAAATAATTTGAGGGCAAATAAAAAAAAAAAATGCACAATTCTGTAAACAAGTAAAGATTATAAGTAATTTTATTGCAAAAAAAAAAAAAATAAATAAAAAAATAAGAAAAGAGCTACAGCTAAAAATGCTGCAGCATCGCCAATGACGGATGACGACTGCGAAGAAGCACCCCAGATAAAGAGAAGAGAAAAAACTTTTCATGAATCTGGTGTGTGCTTCGCATCATTTCGTATGCTATATGCATATATATACAAAAACACTGATTTTTATTTCAGTGCTTCGGTATGGCATAAAGCAAAGCCAAGAGAAGAGCACAAACAATATTTTTGTTTCCATGCACTAGGTACAGAGAGGAGATGGTTTTTAGTGATGGTACATACCTATATATGTACAATACATATATATTGGCGACGTGCGATGTTCACGTATGTACAGTTTGGTGAACTGGTGCGTAAGAGCCAAGAGGGGTCAATCATAATGCACGTATCTTTCCAGTTTCCTTTTTTTTTTCCCACTCTCTCATTCCCTCCGCCTCTCTTGTACACCTCAACTGTGTGGTCACCCTTCTCGCCCTCTCCCAATGTTCGCTGGTGTTTTTAAACTCTGGTAACATGTGGACGGACTTGTAGCTTGTTCTCTCCGTTCTGGTTCTGTTATAATGAATTCAGTTTTCAAAGTATACGTCGTGCGGTCGTGACATCCGTCGCTTTTGTGCGAACATTGCCTCTGTGCTGCATATGTATATAATTATAACGTAATCGAAATTTTTTTAAACATTTTTTTGTGTCTGTGCGTGCAATTTTTTTTCATTTAAAAATTATGCCTAGCCTATAGTATTTGTATAAATTTGTGTTAGTTCAGTCATAGGTGATAATAATAATATTTACAATATGTTTTCGATAACTCTATATGCCGTCCAATTTTTCAGATTATTTTTATAACATAATATCATATAATATATAGGTATAGGAGCTGAGAAAGAAAATAAAAGAAAATACCCCTATAGGCTTACATTCTGGCTGTGCGTACACATATCTAGGTGTAAAAAAAAAAGGTTTTCGTCGAATTGTGCGTATTCTTTTATTATAGGGTCTACATATAGATAAATCTGTATCTATATACAGGTATATTCCTACCTGTGCTGTGGTGACTTTTATTCGGTCGTCATTTTGGTGTACCGACCTGATTCATGTTCAGCGGATTTTTCGTTACCACCCTTTTTAAACTCTGCCTATAGGTATATAGGCCTAGGTGTACCTATACCTATACCTCTATTGTGCTGTCAGCTGATTTTTATTTTCAAAAATAGCCGAAACCAAAAGGCGACTCGACGACATTGTGGTAGACGAAGAAGAGGCGAACATCAAGATTCGAAATTATGTTAATATTAACGTCGCGATTTATTTTACCTATTTACTTGATACCGGTGGTGTTTTATTTTTTGAAATTTTTTTTCATTTTCGTCGTCATGTTCGCGGTTTTAATGATGATATGTTCGTCGACGTCGGCGTGGAAAGTGCAACAAAATGCATCTAAATTTAAGACCAAATACGAAGAGCTGAAGGGGTACGTGAAACCGAATAACCAGCACTACACCAATACTTGGGTATCCTTCATCGAAGGAGGGTCGCATTTGGTGCAGAAAATTGCCGAAAAACATGGTTACGTCATTTTAAAGGAGGTGAGTGGATGCTGGGATGCAGCCGCTATACACTATACCTATAGGTATAGAGGCTGTGTATTGCCGTGTACGTTCGTATTTTTATTTTGAGTCATTCTCTTACCCAATTTGGTAGGTAATATATGTATATATATATATATATATATATAAAAGATATGTGGCTCTGGTCGTGATTGCCATACGAAAAGCAGTCGACGCTGAGTCACGAAGGAATTAAGTGCTATGTGCTTTTCGAATATTTCTGTTCCAAATCGTTGGGTGTATTTTTCTGGGCGCGAGGCAGATTTTACACGAATGTATAGTCTGGCTCATCTTTACCCTAGGTAGCTAAAGATGTTTCATATTTTCTCGAAAACGACAAGTAATTGAAAAAAATGCTCGCCAAGTTGGTTTTGTCACGCGATTATGAACGAAACAAAGATAGGGGAGGGGGAAAACTTCGGCGCCTTTGGAAGTATGTTCTATATTTATTTCGTTCAGTGGTGCCAATGTGTATCCATGTTTTGTTTTTGGAAACGCTCGGATGAAATTTTAATTTTTACAGACAAGATAATAGCACACCGCACTAATTGGGACTTGCTTATTACGTACAACTCCTTCCTCCCCCTTGGAAAAGTCATTTCGTCCGTTTACATTGCGATTGTTCAAAATTCAGCAGTTTAAATTCAAAATTTGCAATAAATAACGTCTTATCAAGACCAAGAGCAAGTCTTGATTTTAGTCATGCTCTTACTATTTTAGAGGTATGGTGTTGGTCTTTTAGTTACGAGTGGGTCAGAATAGGCCAGTGACTCGCCAAAAAATTTGACTGACGTGAAACAATATTATGTAAATTGTAAAAATTTTCATTTTGTTTGTTAGGTAGGTAATAGGTATTACCGTTTGTAAATTGTTCGTAACAATTTGTATGTCCTCGTACTTTTTTTGAGGGGGAGATTGATCATAATCTCCTCTCAACCAAAAAATAAGTCACTGTTACGTGTTATTTTTCCCCTGGCCTATCCATAGGGGCTGACTTGGGTTTTTGTACATGTATTATTAATATACATACCTGTATTAATTTGATAGGTAGGTTTTTTGAATTAAATAATGATCTATTCGATGTGCTGGTTGAATATAAACCAAAAAATTTACATTTTAGCTCCAGCCCTCCTCAATAATTTCATCAAGTCGGCGCTCGTGGGTCCACACTTATATGACCCACCATTGCGAAAAAGCGTGATTCGTCTCTGTTGGTGACTTAGGTAAATTACAATCCAATGTGCCCAAATGTCAAATCTGCCATCCATTTTTCTCATCACTTCAATTTCAAGAGAAATCTCTGTTCCAACGTCGTCAACGTTAATCATTCAAGAGGAAAATTCCCATTTATTTTCCTAATATTATAATTTTCCGATAGTCCCTCTCGTGTTTCAGTCTTCTAATCCAGTATATAATACTCCAATAAAATGAGGTTAAAATGTGGTTGAAATGGAATTAATTGTTAAAAAACCATTTTTCTGGTGAAATGAGGAAAGGAATGGGGTCCTTATAATAAGTGACAAGAATACTCCACCCCTTACCCTGTGATTTCACCAGGAGTGGGGCTCTAACGGGTGAACAATAAAAATACTTCTATATAAAAATAATGAACATAAAAGAAACAAAAAAGTGCGCGACTCTCATGGCTGAAAGTAGTAAAGAAAGGTAGGTATTCTTTCAAAGTCATAATAATCTGCATAATTTTCTTGTTGAGAAACTAAAAATATGAATATATTCATCAAGATTGCAAAACAAATTTGTATACCGCAATTTTCTGTCTGTATGTAGTCTATTAAAATTGTTTTATATTTGTATGTACATGGTGTCCCTAATAATGGAAATAAACATCCAGAAAAATCATGTGAAAATTAGAGTTTTTTCATTATTTTTCTGATGGTATATTTTCATTTATAGGGACTACAGATATAAAACGTAATGAATAGACTAGACCAAAAACAATAGGTATAAAATTCTCTGTTTGGAAAATGGTTAGGGCATAGTCTGAAGTTAGCCCAAATTTTCTCATTGAAAAATTGTTCATTTTGAGGATAAAGAAAAACATTTCAACGCTATTTGATAATGTTTGGTTTGTCTGCAAGATTTTCTTAAATTAGGCCTGTATAGGTATACTAGTTGTTGAACCCGGCATTGTTCGGGTAGCGGTGTTTAAATTTCCAGGATTCTTAATCCGTAAAGGTTATGCAACTACTTTGACATACTTTTTGTTTCATTTTTAAGGCCCCTAATATCCGAAGGTTATGCAACTGTTTTGACATAATTTTTGTTTTTGCTCTATTGTTCCTCTCACAAAAAGCCTACTGTAACCCTGATTGCTGGAGATTAGGTGGTTTTGGATAAAAGTGGGCACGTGCAAACAGCACTTTACTATTTACATATATTTTGATTGATTGACAGATTGATTATTAGCGAATTTCCCGTAGAACAAAATTGAATAATATTTTCACGGATAACTGCATTGGTTTTAATAGGCATTTTCAAAGTCGAATTTTGTGACTTTGGTATGAATTATCGCACCCTACTTTCATTAAGGAAAACTGTGATAGGTATTGAGTTAAATACAATTAGGCTTATGCAAATAGTGTCTGGGGGAGTGATGATGCTATCTCATCACCTCATCTATGTTGATTGGAAACTGCAATAAAAAAATCGGAAAAAGTTGAATGACCCAAATACTACTCGTATTCAAGGGAACAAACATTAATAACTATCTAAATGCTGAACTTATTGAGGACCAGTCTAGTAGTAAACCGTTATGGAACTAAGACTGGAGATCTAAAAATCTGGATAAATCAGGATTACACGTACTTTAAATGATAATTACTAGATTTGATTAGCCTAGGAAGATTTGAATTGCATATTACACCACACCTCAATTGCAGAACTGTGTGAAGTGTGAGGCCAAAGATGCAGAAATCGAGGGTTTGGGGCTCAAATCTCCCGAACATTTTTTGAATATCCCACATGCACTCAAAAAGTAATCGTCAATGAGGCTGTTCTTAAAAAATTTTTATTAGAACCCTGCCCTCAAAACTGTGTTCTTGTTTGGGCGCTGTGTGAGGCAATGTTTGAGAAATAATGCAGTAAGGGGGACGCCATAAACCAGCCAATCGATCACATCTTCAAAAAAAAAAAGAAGTTTAAAATGAGTTCTTTTTTGGAGATGGATTGAAAAAGATTTCTGAATAAATTAATACAACAAAATGCTTACTTTCTTTCTCGTTTCTCACATTCCAATCATCAAAATTTTTATGATTATTAATAATGATATGAATAAATAGAACAAAGTAGATAGGTAATTGTTAAATGTCATTCAAGGGCATACGACGAAAGAGGAGGATACTTAAGATTGGACGGTATAAAATTTTTTCTCCTTTTAAAATTAATTTTGGATGAAAACGTGCTGAACGAAGCATCGGTAAAATTTCTGAAGAATAGATGGTAAAGATGTAGTGCTAAAGCAAACGTTTAAAAATGCATTTTATTTTATTTTATTCGAAGATAACGGCTTTATTCGTGGCCATTGAATAAGTTCTGAATCAAAACGAAGAATAGGATTTGGGAAAATGGATGAAAAGTTCGAATATATTTTAGCTTATTGGATTGTCGAATATTTAAATTTTTAAAACGAAATTTATTTTGTTCGGTGTCCTGAATTTCGTTTAGTGTTATGTGTTCAAAAAAGTACGTAGTGGAGTCTGACGAAATTCTAAAAACGGTCTGATAAGCTATCGAGCTACTTTTAGTCAGTTTGAAAGCATTTTTACCTAGTTCGATGAAAACAGAGTATTAAAATTGACCTTGAAAAAGGGTTGGAGTAAGGATGATGAAAATTTTCCGTTTCACGAGAAAAAAACACGACTGGTTTTATTTTCTCGTTTTCGCCTAATATTTTTTCTATGTTGGTATATTATATTACCTATAGAAAATAAAAGGTAAAGCAGCTGACTTCTTTTTACCCAGTTTGCAAGCAAACCTGGTATTAAAATTAACCTCATGGAAGGCTTAGGGGTGGGGTTGATGAAAATTTTCAGTTTTATGACAACAGAAAACGATTGGTAGCATTTTTTCATTTTGACCTAATTTTTTTTTATGTATACATATATCCCAAAATTTTGTGTTCACGGTTCTGAAAAAACTACTGAGTGGACAGAGTTGAAATTTTTACGTGAGATAGTTCTCATATTGGAGCAGGTCTGAAAGAAGTTATTTGCTTATTGGTTAATTAGTTTCTGAGAAAACTGAAAAACAAACAATTCCTGGAAAAGTAATTTTTCCTGGATTCTGAGAAAATGGCAAAATGGATCGGTTTGAATTTTTTACTATAGATTTTCTTTATGTTGATGCAAATTTCTTAGAAGTATGGTGCCTATTAATTCAGTAGTTTCTGAGAAAACTGGAGACAGAAATTTTGTGTTCATAGTTTTGAGAAAACTACGAAATAGGTAGGCTAAAATTTTCATGAATGATAACTATTGTATGGAAGCTTATCTAAATGAAGTTTGGTGCTTATCAATTTAGTAGTTCTTGAGAAAATTGGAAACAAAAAATCTATGGAAAAACAGTTTTTAGCAATAAAACATCGATAAATCAATATTTTTTTTTTAAGATATAGATAATTGCCCATAGTTTTTTGTAATTTCTTAACCTGAAACTAGTAATGAAATATCAATATATTAATAACAATCAATGTAAATATCAATAACAATTGATATAAACATTGATAACAATCGATATAAATATCAATCACTATTGATATAAATATCAACCAACTGGGTTTTCTAGTGAAGCATTGTTACTCTAGGGTTTTCTTTGTTGTTTATATTCATTCAGCTGTGTCAGAATGGGAGTTATCCCTATTGGCAAAAATTGTACGTTATGCATATTCATAATAGGTGTATAATGCACAATTGTGCGTTTTTAGCCTACATTAATGTATAACATTATAGTTTTTCAATTTTTTCCAGAAAAAAATAGTACTTTCTAAATACATTTCACATATAATACCACGCCTATGTATAATATTATACTTGTTACATATGCTAAAAATTATATGTTTTGATCTACATAGAACGTATCTAAACATGGATAATATTATACTGGGAATACTGATTCCGAGTATGTGGAAACAATACATATTATGTACAGTTTTACATATGCGTACATTATTAAACTGTTGACACCTAATCTGAGTATACCAAAAAAAGTATACGTGCAAATTCTACTGCAAAAGCCTAATCTGAATATGCCACAAAAAGTGTATTGTACGCACAATTCAACGCATATCTACTTATTATACTGGAGAAGCCTAATATTATACTGCAGTAGCCTGTGCAGAAAAAGTGTGTTGTACACACAGTTCAATGCATACCTATTTATTTTACTGCAAAAGCCTAATATTATACAGCATATTTTGCTCTTTTTTTTCCTGATGTAGACATTGTTTTATTGAGAACAATTTACTTGTTCATTTTTAAATCACCATATTACCTGTCAACTTTGAAAGAAAAATTTTTTTCAGAAACTTTTGGGAAAGTATGGAAAGAATTTGTGTATGCAAGGTGATGCACATTATGAAACATAAACATTTCCAATCCTCAAGTTGATTTTACCCCTTTTTACAGTCCTCTAAAAACAAAACTTTGTGCAATAAAATGTTTGACAGCTTCCAACTCCAAAACTATGATGACTATGAAAAATATGTAAATGATCTAATTTGTAGAAAATTTGGAGAGAAATTTTTTTTTAAAGAATAAAATTTTTTATAGGATTAACCCTTAAGCGAGAAAATAAGGAAAACACTGAAATTTAATTGAAAAAATCTTGAGAAGCTTAAGGGGGAGTATTAACTTGAGAGGTGATAGATATTATATTTTATATAGTTAGTCCTCTAATACAATAAATCTCCATGGGGAAAAATATTATATTTACTTTTTTGTGAGAAAAAGTAGGGGTGGTGTACCAAAGAGTCCTCCAAATTATCTGTAAATTTACCTATACTCACGTCTATATATGTTTAAATATATGTATAATAATAATAATAATAATTATATATGTATACATGTATTGCCCAAAAATTGAGTTCAGAGTTTTGAGAAATTGTAAAAGAGATAATGCTGAAATTTTCTTGATAAGTAGTTTATGTAAATAGAACCAGGTCTGATAGGACTTTAGTGCCTGTTGGTTTAGTAGTTTGCGAGAAAACTGGAGAAACAGCCTGTAAAGACTAAGGAGCAGATGGAACACGAAAAGGAGATTGAAATAATCGAAAACGAACTTTTAATGGACACGACATCGGCTGCGGACATAGTTCAAATGATGTCCGCACCCCTTCCTGCCCTGATCTCACCCCCGAAATTGCCAGAGAAAACACCGAGAGTGGAGTGCCCACCCTCGGAGTCTTCAACCCTAGCAAAATTGGAGGTGAGAAGGCAACATCTGGTGGAGGAGGCGCAAAAACCATGCCCTCCCCCCACCTTAAGCCTGACCTATAAGCCATTGGGGAATTCGAACTCCCCGATGTACAAAAGGCCAAGGCTCATAACCCCCACCGATCCTCATCTCTCCTACTGTTCCGGTCCATATACCCGTCCGGCCCCACCACAAAGACCGCCTAGACAAAGGGGACAGGCCAGCAGGGACGCCTACCAGGCCCGGTTTGACGCACGCAAACAATCTTATGAGTTTGTAGGGGCCCCGGTAGGCTCAGCCCTCGCCAAATGGGAGAGGGATCAAAGACAGCAGTAGACTAAATAAGTCCCCCAGGCACGCGACTTATCATTTTTGCGGCGCAAAAACTGGGGTGGGGACATTACTCGTATGAGGTAATAGGGGCTCGCACCCCTCGACAATAGTCGCCGCCCAAAGGCTGGCAATAATTGTCTTTATGACGTTAAACCAATTTACACTGGTGCGTTTGTATGTTCATACCTGTACGTACGTACAGGTAAGATACATTGTACGGGCCGAGATCAATTACCTGATAACGATCTCGGTAATGTCACGACCCGGTACCAAACGCACTGCGTCGTTTCTTATCACCTCAACGGAGACAAGAAACGACGTAACGCATGACATAATTACGTACATATACGTATGCATGTGTGTCTGTGTGCGTGTACCAAATCCTGTATATAAATTCTCAGAACCGGCTCAAAAATCGCCAGTGTTCGCCGAGGATTTGGCTCTCCCATACTTAATCGTATGAAGTGGCAGAACACGCAAATACTGTTGAACACCTTCTAGTGTGAATATCTCTCACGACAAGGTATTCCACATACCTATTAGAAATTTTTGAAATAAAGTCGAATATAACACTGGTTTTTGTAAAATCATATCGAATAAGTAGGTGGTAAGTACGTAACTATCATGGTACATGTTTCAGAAGTCACTTGAAAAATTCTTAGAATATTACATGAATTCAAAATAGGCTTAAAATCTCATGTTCTTTTCTATTGGTAGAATTGGATGAGTTTTAGGGTAGAAAAATCTCCCTCTCGACCTTAATTCCCAACAGGAAAGTCTTATAAAATTTTCACATAGTAA
The DNA here is from genome assembly GCA_011428145.1 of Ericerus pela. Lineage (NCBI taxonomy): Eukaryota > Metazoa > Arthropoda > Insecta > Hemiptera > Coccidae > Ericerus > Ericerus pela. The sequence goes on along the minus strand of WOFM01000193.1, from coordinate 1,157,873 downwards.
TCCTCATTTTTGAAATTCTTCTAGGAGGAGCTAAGCAATTATCTTAGGGGCTTAACCCTCACTTCAACCTCCTTAAGTTTTATTTTTTTTATTTTTTCTCAGTGTGTGTAGTGACATGGTCAACTGAAAAGAGTTGGAAAGATTCGCAGCTTCCCAAGTATCGTTTTTATCATATTTTCAGGTACCTATAAAGTCATAAAAGGGCTGTATATGCCTATTCTTGACCTCTTTTACCTGATTTTATAAAACTTAATAAATTCTTACATTCGGGCAAATAGTAAGTTTTTCTTTTCAGCTGATAATTTTGATGCAAATATAACAAAATTGAGCTTTCGAGAATCTTATATCTTTTTTATTTTGATTGAAGATACCTAAAAATAATATATACGTTTTCATTTCACTAGTAGGTACCTACTTTTACAAGCATATTGTTTTTAAATTCCATTTATTTTGCAAATAAGTCGACTCAAGCATATCAAATATACTCATGTGAATTTTATAAGGAAAAAAAAAAAACAAAAAAAGAAACATGTGGAAAACCAGTCATCTGAAATCGACTGCTAAAAAAGGAGTGTATTGTGTTTAGGTTTTATGCATATGGGAGTTCCTATAAGCCTTCGTAGCAGCAAAAAAGAAACAAAAACAAATAAAAATGCTCAAAAAAGAAAAAAATAATTATTTTAAAATTTCTTCGGTAAGATCTACAGGAATTTAAATGTGACGAAAAAAAGTACTGTGGTAAATTAATAATTTAAAAAAAAAAAAAAATCTACTTTGGAAAAAAAACAACAAAAAATGTACTAAAAAGAGAAAAAATTAAGTCTTAGTTTTTCCAACAAGACCCGGGTCTAAGGATTGGAATTATTGAAGTCGGCGCTAATTAAAAAGTTTTGTCCTAAAATTTGATGGAATTGACGTATAAATTCCACAAGGTAAAGGAAGGCCCTCTTTTAGGATTTCCTCTTGGGGGTGGAGATAGAATCACATTTTACAATTGTCATGAATTTTTATGGGAGAAGTTTACAATTTGTTACATATTTCGTAGACGTAAAATTTGAAAAATCGAATTATTGTGTTTTAAATTTACCTGTTTTTTTTTTGGTTTTGGGGGATATTATACCTCAAATCCCCCTCCTTAAAACTGGCCTTGGATAAAGGAAAATAAGGCCAACTTCAATAATACCGGTTCTTAGATCTATAGGTCTTGTTGAGGAAATTTTAAAAGTATTATTTTTCTCTTTTGTCATGAAATTAACATTATAGTGAATCTCAACAAATAATACGAAAGTCTTCTTTTCTTCGCAGACTTATTAAAATTTAAATTACTTCAAAACATCGCATCTAATTTCTATTCGTCGATACTACTAACTCCATTTCTTAAATCTTAATGGGTGGGAACATCTTTTGAGCGTATTTTTTATTTTATATTTTAAATAAAAAATTTATAATTTTGGACATTTTCTTAATAATATGCTGATTTTTTTCTGAATAATTGTGGATGAAAAGGTGATATAACATTTTTCATCAGAACCCGTTAATTAGTGCACCAGTCTGACATTTGAAACTGGTAAATTTCGTGCGGTCAGTGGACGGTCTTTTCCAACAATTTAATTTCATTTTCGCTAAAATGATCCCGATTTTAATCAGAAAATTAATTTTATATTTGATAATAAAATTTGATGCGGGCTAAGCATTTTGATTCTGGAGAATTTTTCCGAGTCGACTGATCACTATCAGTTTCACAACTTTCAATTCTTACTCCAACTTCCATTCCAACTTTGATTTAACATCATTAATTTTTTCGGTTTTCGATTTTCTCCAATTATTTTCACTTTTCTTTGGTTGAGGAGGGAGGCCCTAGAGGGTTTTCAGGCTACACCATTGCGTTACGCTATAAACCGTGAGCTAGCTATACGATTTTTAAACATTTTAATTTGCTGTAGGTATTTCTTTCGATAAAGTGCACCTACCTAGTTTAGAATTTATGCACGTTGCTGGTTTAGAAATTTATTTATGGTAATTTATTACTTGTCGACCAGGTATATTCGAATTCTCACGTTTTTTTTTTTTTTTTTTTTTTTTTTCATGGAGATCAAAACAAACCGTTGAACGCCGAAGTCATGGTTTTTGCTCGGTGATCATCGACAATTAGGCCTATTCAAAAACGAACCTCGAAACACGAATCGAGTTAAAGAGAAAATTTACTTTTATTATTGAGAATACCATAAATGAAAAAAAAAGAAGAAAAAAATCGAAAATTAAACCAATTTATTGTAATAGGTACGGCAATTGAAAATTCTATATTTGAATGATAAATTTGCCTATTTTGTTGTAGCTAAGTACATTATTTTAAATTCGTATCTATTCGTTTATCGATTGATAATAAAAGTTCCATAGGGGGGACATGGAATCGTGTTTTTTGTTGGACGGTTCTATTTTCCCATTAAATTAGGTACCTCTATGTCCGTAGATTTTTGCTGATAAACGGCGGGAAATATGTAGAATTCCCCCCTCCAATTTTCTTGAGATAATAGGCCTAGTATTTATTATTTGCGTCCTTGTTACGTTTGTCGAATGATCTAGCAATACCGTTGAAGTAGGTAAATTAAAAGAAAAAAACAAAAAAAAACAACAAAAAAAACCAAAAAAAAAAACCAAAAAAATCAAAAAACATTCTGGTCAAGAATTTACTCTCTAAAATTTTGAGTGTTACAAAAGATTTCAAGGTTCTTACGGTCATTTGATGAATGTTCCTCAAGTAAATTGTTGTAAAGACCTGTAAAAAAATATCATTATAGTCAATTATAAGAGTCTTGTATACCATAAATTCCTTCATTTACCAACCTATTTATTGGACATTGGGGGCAATATGTCCATTAAATTGTTGGGTAGATGAAATGAAGTAAGTTAAATAAACTAATTAATAGAAAACACTCCAGTACCGCACCAAATAGTGGTTTACTATGTAGAGAGTAACAGAGGATGATAACTTTAAGAACACCAGAGAGAATAGTGACAAACAAAAACGTATTGAGGTAGTAAAACATATCAGTGTAGCCAACAAGTGCTCAAGCAATCAGTGTAACTCCAGGACTATTCTTGAAGAAAATTCCCAAGGATTGAGATTTAATTTATAGGAACACATATTATCTCAAGTAGGCCTTAATAATGCACTTTTTTCTGACTTCTGAGCGCATAATCAGGGCCGTAACTAGGTATGTGCGATCTGTGCATTTGCATAGGGCGGCAAAGTGCAAGGGCGCCATATTAACCAAAAAAAAAACCCTTAATATAATACATTGTCGTCGTGCGATACAAAGAATATCATTCTGATTTAACTGACAAAAAAATACGTGGTTTTTTTTTCACTTAGAACATATATTTAAATTTTGAACGTAATCAGTACACGCAATGCGGCATTTGCTTTTGAGAAATTCTTGGAGAGGTAATGGGAGGGTGTCAAAAAGTTTATTCGCACAGGGCGGCAAAAAAAGCTAGGTATATAATCCTGCGCATAATTTAAGTTTAATTTTGCTAAAATGATGAAAGTCAGATTAACCAAAGCAGGCTTGCTGTTATTTTATTTGCTAAGCACATTAACTTATTGTATAACCAAAGCTCAAGCTACCTTATTCCCAGGACAGCCGCAACTAAAGAAATATCTAATAATCAAACATAAAAAAAAATTGTTATTTCTCAAAATGAGACATTAGTTTATATGTTTTCACTTCTCAGAACTGACATTAAAGTAATTCTCAAGTAAAATAGAACTAACTTTCAAAAAAACAGGTTTAAAACTAGAATTTTTAAATACCATTTCAGCTCTCCAAGTTTTTAAACAAAACATAACACTAACCATTTACAGATATAGGCACGTTGAACTAAAATTTTGTGAAAATCCACTTAGTGGGAAGTATCGTGGCCACATCCATTGGTGCTAAGGTAAAGTTGGTTGTGAGTACATAGGCGTATGATACAGGCGCATGACTTCAATCAAATTTTTGTTGGTCTCATGGACCTCAAAGCACTATATTATAAGCTTCTACCCACTATAGAAGGTGGCTGATGCTGCAACCATGAAATGCAGCACTAATTCATACAGCGACCTAGCCAGGATTTCTTTCAGGGAGCAGCAAAAAACATATTTTTGTGACATTTGTGACATTTTTTCTAAAATTTTTTTCAAATTCTGAAAGTGACAAGCAACGCAAACAAAAAAGCAAGGTCATGGGAAAAATCGCCCGCTTTGCTCCACCTTTTCCGTCCTTGGCCACGCCTTTGAATTCATATGAGAAGATGGAGAATAAACAAGTGGAAGATAAATTTATTGTTCCATTATTGAAAGTTCAATTTTTGAATCTTAACTTTTCAGCACTGGGATTAAAATGGTGAAGTAAAACAGAGAATTAACTTTCAGCAGAACAAGCCCAGAAATAAAACTTTTATTGAAAACTTTCAAACCTAATTGCACTACTCAGTTTTTTGAAGTTTCACTTCTTATAACTGATACGGCTTGCCGAGTGATTGAATTGGGGTTAATTTTTACACAAGCAGTGCATCCCCTCGAACCATATCCTCGATTACATTCAAGTTATTCTTGTTTTAACTTTACAACGTGACTGTGCAATAACTGCGGAGACGAAGTTGGAGGCTAGGGAGGCAGCTTGCCCCATTGGGATGTTGGTAAGTTGGATTTTTCCACTCATCAGTTAGACACTTGACAAATCGTAAAAGTTGATGACTTTTGTTTTCTTTTTTTTTAGGCCATTGAAAATTTTGCAATAGTTGGCAGTTTTAGAGTTGGAAAAATTAGTAGTAATAATTTTAGTTGGCAAATTGTGCCCAGTTGATGACTTTTTTTTTTTTTTGAGATGATTTCACAATTTTTTGATGTTGGAAATTTTAGAAATTTCAGTTGTTTTTTCTTCCCCCCTTCAAAAAGAGTTTCCCTTCGTCACCGAATAATTTATCGTAAATCTCCTTGATAGTTTTTTCAAAATAATATGTACCGATACTAACGTTTTAATGCCACGAGGAGAAAAAAACTGGTTCACTAAGTACATTGTCAAAAACTTGCCTGATCGTATGAAATCTTCTCTGCGATGTGACAAGAATTCCTCCACTCGTGAAAAATGTATTGATAAATTTTGAAAAATGCTAATTTATTTTTGCAATTCGTTCGGTTATTTATTTATAGTTTATATTTTTGCAATAAGTCCTTAGTTTTACTTTTTTCATGTTTACATCATCGTTAGAAAAATAAGCCCTAATGTATTTTCATTGTTATTTTGATTAGGGATCCGTAATTTTGATAGTAATTTTCAATTTGTTTGAAAAGATAATTTACGGTATTGCGTCACTTTTAGTTAGGTATTTTTGTGAATATTTCTACAATTTAATAATTATTGCGGTAGTCTTATTTTTTACCACTTTAGTTTTTTGTTTTTCTTTTTTTTTAAAAATACTTATCGCATATGCCTATCTAGAGTAGGTTGGAGATGGTTTGGGCATGTGAAATTGATTCTTCGACAAGTATACTAATGTTTGAGTGTCGCTGAATTTCAAAATGAGGCAGAATTCTCCGCCAATTGATACCAGTGCCGTTACTTAAAATGAGTGTAGTTATCATAATTTTAGCTCTGCAGTATGCTTTTAGAAATTTCTAATTATTGTATTCTACCGTCTGTGATATATGTTTTTCACACCTTTACGTAAAAGTAGTAAGGAATAAAAAAAAAATATATTTCTACGAAGTTGTACCTATAAATATAACTAAGAAATAAAAAAAAAAATAAAAAAATAGACAGTTGAAAATACTTATTGATTTTGATTTGTTATTTTCACTTTTCAATACTTTTTTATTGTGTCACGTCATTTAGGCTACTAAAAAAATTATCGAGCCTTTTTTATTTATTTCATATTCTGAGTCACGTAAAAATTCTCTTAATATCTGCTTGAAGACTACCGTAAATAGTATTCTGTATACTTTTTCTGGGGACGTATAGATAAAAATAAAGATTGCATTTCTTTACATTCCGTTCGGTCTATTTATATGACTGCCGCAAAACTTGAAATTTTTCATGAACCTATCTGTTCTATAGAATTTGTAACTTTTGTGAAATAATTCAAGAGCAATACATTACGGGATTGATTAAAGAAAATTAAATTATTCTATTACTCGTGACTGAGAATCTTTGAAGAAAATATATAACGAAAAATTCATATCTTGTAATGCATCATTGGGAGAAAAAAAAAATTAATAAAAATTAATTATTTTTAATTCTTTGTCAAGCAAAATTTAGAAATATAAATCACTCTTTTTTTTTTTTTCAACAGTTACGTCAGAAACGTACTCAAAAATGTGACCAGTCAATGATCAGAGAAAGGTCATAGTATGGGATAAGCCATTGAAAACATGCCCCCTTCACAGACAAAAAATTGAAATTTGGCTCAAAATTTGTATTTTGTAGGGGCGAGTGATAGTACAAAGTTTCGTCCTCCTGTGATCCACTTAGGGGCTAAAAAGATCGTTAAACTTTTTTTTTTCAGCTTCCAATCTGATTGGTTCGTTTGAAATTTCGCACAAACATCGTTTACCTGTAAAACAATAATTATTAAACGAAAAATTTATATCTTACTAAGTCCGATTTTCTTCATTTCTCACGCCCTGCAATAGGTAGTCATCTTTTGTGATACAAATATAGCCTTAGTATGTTTTTGTAAAAAATATGTTTATGTTTATAGGGTAAGTATATTGAGTTTGAATTTCGTGTTCATTTCACTGCGGTAGAACAAGGTAAAATAAAAAGCACAGAGTATTGTGTGCTGCAGCGACAACTACCCATACAATATTTGATTAGGCCTATAAAACTTTTTTTTTATTTTACTGAAAAAAAAGTAATACCTATACGTATTAAATGATTTTATCTTCATCGATGTTTTCCTCTTTATTAATAACTGGGTAAAATTCCAGGAGGTTCAAAATATTAGTGATTGTTTCTTTAGATTTTACAATATTCTAGATACAAAATAATATTGCTTTAGATTTTAGATAAATAGTATACTATAGCTGCGACGGAATAGCAAACAACTAGATATTCTGGTTCCATTTGGACAAGTATAAGAACGTATTTTGATACCCTCCCTCCTATTTTGATTCGGCTCACAGTTAATCAGTATGTACGTGGTACCCACATGTTTTTGTTTATTGGTCTCGATTTTATTTGTATTTGTGAAACGTGTCTCTACATTTCTAACGTACCTATTCTGTATTTACTGAACTTACCTATCTGATCAAGAGGTGACCACCATTCAAAGGGTGATCACCTTTCAAGGGGTGACAAATAAAGAAAATAATTTTTTTCTTCATATTCTTCTACACCAAAATGAATGAAATTTCAACCCGATATAGCTTATATGTAGGAAGCGGATTTGCATGTAATAACTTATTTTTCTGTAATAATCGTTGTAAAAGAATCTAAGTAAGCTAATTTTCCATTTTCCATAATTCTGATTAAAATGACCTCAATTCTTATTTCGGCATATTTTACATATTTTTGGGCGTAAAAGCATATTTTTGCAACACCCACATAAAAACGACGTTTTCACGCGTATTAACTATAGGTACATAAAGAAAAAGATTTTACTGTAATGTCTTCAAGGATATATATATATATATATATATATGATGGAGAAGACACAAAAGTAGTTTTGGTGTCGCACCTATGAATAGCGCTGCCAGCACCGTATGTTTTGCTTTCTAAAAATCTGATTGGAGGAAAAAATCGCCACGTGCAATTTTTTATAAACACTGTTGTACAAATTACCCCATTTCATAGAATCTGATTATTCTGATTGGTCGATGTGGATTGATGTGGGGTAATTTCTACGTCAATGTACACGTGCTCAGTGTAGACGTTAACGACAGTCGATCTTATTATAAAACAGCAGCATATCGTTTCCCTCATATGTATATATCCTCGAATCTTAATATCGAAAAGTAAAATTTTGCGCCTGCGCAGCTTTGAACTTGCTCACATTATCAGTGTCTTATCCAACATTATGAAATTTCTGCACATTTTGATTTTATGAAAAGCCGATTGTCAAGTTGCCACTTCAATTGAACACAGCATTTCAGCTTTGAAATAAACCTCTCTTATTTCACTTAATGATTCTTCAACCTCTACTTAAGCTATAGAAAGTTGCGGTTAGTATTTCTGGACAGCGGATAAAATTTAAAAAATTTCCATGTAATTATTTGATTATCTTTAGTTCTTTGAAAATGAACAAACAAAAAAAAAACGGATAAATAGTATAAAATTGGCTGCTTTTTGGAATCTGAAAACGTCTCCTCATTCATTCAATGATTTTTCAGCTACTATTTAAGCATGGGAGCTGGGGGGTTGGCATTTATGGAAAGAAGATAAAAATTTTCTCAAATTTGGTTTTTCATGTGATGTTTTGCTGTATGAAAATAAACGAACGGAAAAAATGCAAATTAATAAAAAATTTGCCATTTTTGGAATCTGGAAATCTCTCTTCTTTCAATCAATAATTTCTCAGCCACTATTTAAGCTGGAGATCTGAGTTTGATACTGCTGGAAAGAAAAACAAATTTCCTTAAATCTATATTTCATCAAAGTTTCATTCATCCTTAGCTACTTAAAAATAAATGAACGAAAAAACGCACAATTTTTGTATTGTTTAAATACATTTTCAAAAAAAATTTTTCTCGATGAAAACTTTTTTTGGAGGGAGTAGTTGCAAAAAATAGTATTTGGCACTCTTGCAAAGTAAATGATTGCTGATCGTGTGACTAGCATCACTCATCTTTGGATCGTGCTACAAGGATCACACTCGTATCAAAATCACCTACTTTATGCACTTGTATCACAAATAACTATTTGAGTAAAAATACGTATTTTTAACATTTTTTGTTTGGAAAAATGTTTATTTTAACATTTTTGGCCAAAAAAAATTCAACAGAGATGTTTAGCTGAAAAACAATTATAGTTCTTCCAATTACCTGGGGCAAGCTGCAGTTAAACATTTTGTTCATGAATGTTTGTCTCTAACGACTCCAACGTAAGCGGATGTTTATCTGCTCTAAGCTTCGAATCATTCAACAAAATTCACTGAAAATGTTGGTGAAGATGATGACCTAGTATAATAACAAGGAGAATGTAAGGGAATTTTCTCTGGACCGGGGCTCTTTAGAAGACCGGAGTTTTCAAAAAAAAAAAAAAAAAAGGATTTTCATAGAACGTGTACTGAAAAACGTCTCAAAATTTTCTTTGCTCACTCTGCTCGTGGAACTGACTTTTCGAATATTGCAAAGTCTCTCCCACAGATAAATCTCGGATATGCCCTGAACACAGATGCAATTTTCAGTTTTACGGAGGGCTTTTAAATTTTTTACCTCCAGGTTCGAATTTCCTCTTCTCAGCTCTGATGATGACGCGAAAATTTAATTGATGACTCGAGGAGTGATGTGATGAATGATGAAATCATTGATATCGATGTTATTGTGTTATTTGTTGTTTCTTAATTGAATGAAATGGTTTTTTCTCGTAATATGTATTAATTTTATTCCTTGAATTTTTTTTAACAATTGAAAAAAACATTTTTTTCAGTTCAATCAGCTGAATAAAAGGTGACACCTATTTTGGCACTAAGCATATTTTGAAGAAAAATAAAAGTATATTTTAAGTTTTTAGCGTATATTATATGCTTTAGGATGTGAAAATTCGCTCCTTATAGGTACTTATATGTAACTACATACATTATGAAAATATATGGTGATTGTACCATAAAGGGCAAGGGCCATCAATTAGGGGCGGAGAAATAAAATAATTAATTTTTTTGATAATTAAAACAAATCTAAAAGTTTTAAATTGATAGGATTAGATGGAAAGATATGATATACCAAAATTGTTCTATATATATCGTAATTTCTATAAGGTTTTTTTTACTGTGGCACCGAGTTGAAGAGAATGGCTGGATCAATTTTTATGATTCATCAGATGTTAAAAAGAGGTCACACCAGTTAGATGTGCCATTAAAAGAGAAAAAATCCATCGCCCCTGGCGAAAAATTCGTGGATTTCGACCCCCTCACCTTTTTTTTTTTTTACATATATTTCTTTTGACATATTAATAAGTCCACTAAATTTAATATTTCTGCATTACCTCCTTTCTGAGTACGAAGCGCTAAAAAGTTACGAAATTGAAATGTACGTATACTATACTATACTATACATGGCCCAGTCAAAAAAATGGTATGAAAATGAAATAAGGGAAAAGGAAGAAAACATATAGGTGAGTTAGGGAGGAAAGAGAGCCATTTTGTGTAAATGAGTTGGTTTCGTTTTGCGAGTAGATTGTCCTGAGAAAGGTTTTAAACCTTAGTGGAAGTCTGTAGCTTCCCCGAGTGCAAATTGTAAGATTTTCCTCCAAGTACATTCCTCACTTCTTTCCTGCTTGTAAACCAAAAAATAAAAAGAGGAAAAATAAAAAAATATATTCGTGCGAAATTTCAGACAAATCAATCGGAATGGAAATTCAGTAAAAAATTGGAACAGTCTAGGGGTTAAAATGCTGTTGAAATTACAGGGGGATGAAACGTAATACGACTTACGCCCTACAAAATACAACTTTCGAGCCAAATTTCAATTTTATAATCGGGTCGCTTATCCTGCGTTATGCTCTTTTTCACTTTCGAGTCAATTGACATAAAATTTCTGGAAAATCGCCTTTTTTGCGTGTTTTCCTCACTTTCATCAGGCCATCGCTTCTCTGAAAAATTTTGCGAAAAACTTTCTAATACTAAAACTATACGGTTGAGAGCTTTCGATACTGAAGCCTAAATATTTTTTTTTTTTGCCTACGATGAAAGTAGAATATTATTTTAAACTGCTGGAATGTACTTCTTTTATTTTATTTATTTTTTTCATTGAAAATATTATTACATCCTGGATAATATCTTGATTTTTTCATTTCAAAGTTTTCTTCACCTCCGCAAACTTTTGCGTACCTACGAACCTACGCCAAACCGCATTCAATTTGCTTTCATCGCTCAAGAATGATGCAATAGAGACCTGCACAGTCATTTGAGGGAAATGAAAATAATGAAAGTTAGCCCGTTGACCTTACGCTATACATGACTGCAGAGTGTATCGTCCAAAATGGGCCCTCTGAAAAATCAACTTTTCACACCCCAAAGCCAGTTTACTTTGAGCAAGACGTGCAATAATAGGTCGTAAAAGCGTTGGCTGGAAAACGCATTAAACTTTTCAGCCTACGGATTACGTGTAGAGTATGCTGAGTGAAAATTTCCAGATATAATGAAAAAAAGAGAGACGGTCTGGCGAAGAGTGGTAGGTAACTACTATAAAAGAGAGTTGGTACGACGGGCGATGTCGGCTAAATTACAAAATTAAATTTTTTTTTTTTTTTTTTTTTTTTCGTTGAAAATGAAACAAATTATCAAATTATGTTTTAATCGCGTCAAAATTCGAATATGGCCGTATAACTGCGGATGAGAGTTACATTAATTAATACCTACGTTTTTTGTTAGTCAGTTTTTACCTACTATATTTAATTTTCGGAACTGGTGAAAGTCAAAGTGTGTATCGTACGCATGTATATTTATCAAAAACGATTATATCATTTGTTTCGATTATAATTATTCGCGGATTAATTTTTCGGTGCGTCTTTTCAAAGCGAAAGCATCGACAAATGATTATCGATATGAAATCGTGCGAAAAAATTTTCTTTTTAAACGAGCGACTTTTTTTTTTTTTTTTTGTCTTTTTATGCCAATCTGCGTTTTGGAACACGATAAATTACCTACGCATATATGGAACTTCGAAAGAGAAAAAAAGAAATGAGTTCATTTGTCGCACGCTTTCGTCTCGTGAAAATAAGTTATTCTTTGCCAAGATGCCAACATTTTTTGTTTTAATTTCAATGTGTGCCATATCAACTCGTTAATCATCTGAAACCATTAACAAAGCGTTAGTCTACCTACTTGCGAATATTCAAAAAAAAAAAAAAAAAAGTTCTTGTAAATAAAAGTAGAATTTTCTCGAAATTGACTTGCACATTTATATATATATATATAGGACAATAGCATTTGGGGTAAGCACATAGTACCTAATTGTAATGGGTTTGAGCGTAATAATGTTTATTTCAATTACATATTTTTAGCTTCTTCAAAATGCTGACTGTTATTATTTCGGTGTGTTTGTAAATACCGTAGATGATCGACTTATCCATAGGTACGAGAGTTAAGTTTCTTTTTACTTTCGCAGTACACTTTTTAGTAAAATTAGTGAAATGGTAGTGGAGACAGATGCATCCAAAATAGTTATTTGTGGTACAAGGGTATATGATTGTGATCATAGTTTGATTTTTTCTGCACGAGCCAAAGGCGATTGATATAAATCACACGAGTATCAATCACCATATACGTGTGTCACACACTATTTTTTGAGATACTAGAATAATGTTTCTAACTTACCTACTGTCCTCAATTTGCGTTAATAGTTTGAGAGAAAAATTGGTTCCACATATTTGGTTCATACCCCATAATCGATATATTTACCCTACTTGTGGGTTGATCCTAGCAATCTCAAGCTTTTAATTCAACACTAAACATAATTACTCAGTTTCTTAGCAGTCTCAACCTAAAGAAGAAATGATTTTAATTACAACAGCCCTTTTCTATTTAAAAAAACACTTCAGTACCTTATGGTTTTCTTGAAATTTTTAAAGCATTCATGCTATCATGCTATACGGTTGCATAATTTCCAAGTATTTAACATAAAAATAGCCCGTGCTCGAGACTATGGTTTATAATTTTGTTATGATAGCATGATAAATGATCCGTAGCATAATTATTTTTGTCTATCGCAAAGCTCACGAATTCCGTTCTAACTGATCCTTGAGTTCAGGCTATTCATCACTGTGCAGCAAAACTCTTATTAGGAAAGCAGGTTTCAACAAACAAGAAAAATAAAAACAAAATCAGCAAAGCTTCCTTAATACAACAGGTTTTCTTGACGCAAGATAAAAATCTAAAAAGAAAAAAATTCTACCAGAGTTTTAAAAACAGATTTTCATAAAACCATATATCGTGAAAGTAATTATGTTAGATCTAATGAAAAAAAAAAAAAACTAGCATGGCCAAGCTTTACTAGGAGAACAGGTTTTCAGCGGAAAAGTGAAAATTTAAATGGGGAAAAAACTCTAGTGTAGGTAGAGCAAAGATTTACTAGAAGAACAATGTTAACAAAACATCCAAATTTTAATAAAAAAAAACAAAAAACTGTACCTATAGCAAAGCTTTGATAGGAAAGCAGGTTTTCTTGAAACTTGAAAATTTAATTATTGAAGAATACTCTAGCATATAGGATAGCTCTGTATGGAAAATAAATATTCATACAACACAAAAATGTTTGTTAAATAAAACTAGTTCATCTAAGCTTTGCTGGAAAATCAGGTTTTTCACGAACATGAATATTCAAATAGAAAAAAAAAAAAACTCCAGCGTAGTAAACTCGCTAGAAAAAGTAGGTTTCGAAAAAAATAATTATGAATTTTCATGATCGGATTGTCTGTAAATTTGTATGTGTTAATGGTATATATTAAGAATGCATGAAATTTCTTAGCTGCTGACGAAATGTTAGACAATTTGAAATTCAAAAGAATTATTTCTTGAAATAAAATTTAATTGAGATGATAAAGTATGGTAAATAATGATACAATTTCAAATAAAACCAAAGAAATAAGATAAAGTTATGAAATAAAAAAAAAAACACGAACATGTGGTTAATTTTTGTAAAAAAAAAAGTTCATGCAAATTAGAAAAAAAAAAAGCTTCACTGGAAGTACCGTTCTGTCGATCTGATCCGTATCAAAATTGGTAGAATACTACAATAAATTATAGCAAATATTTGTTTGAAATTTAGTTCCGCATTTTATGACCAATTTAAAAAAAAAATAGTGGTAACGGAGATATCGTTAAGACGATCCGCGCCAAAATTGGTAATATACTACAATAAATTAAAATAAACATTCATTCTGAATTTCGTGAATATTGGTGCAAAATTGAGTATTTTATAGCCAAAATAAAAACAAAAATGGTGGTATTGGAAATACCGTCCGGCCGATCCTCATCAAAATAAATATGTCTAGTTTTTAGCTTAGAACAATTGTTCGTATCAAATTTCGTAAATTGCGACCTGTATCGAGGAAACAAGAAATTGACTTATATGTATATATTATAATATATATATATATATGAATTTGAGTTATTGGTCCCAAAATTTTCTTGAAGTTATGAAACAAAAAATGTACCCACCCCCAACCCTGGAGGCTAATACCGCACGGGTAATAAGTAGATTTTCGAGAGAAACCTACTTAAAAATTCTGGCGAAAGTTCTGCTAGGAAAACAGGTTTTCTTGAAACGTGAAAATTTAAATAGAAACAAAAAACACATTCCAGACGAATAGCCACCAAGCTCTACTCGGGAAGCAAGTTTTCACAAAACATCAAAATATAATTAACAAATTATTATTCAGCCCTCAGTCCCAAGTAAATTTTTTTTTTTCGGACACCTAGGTATGGAAAACTGATAAAGAAATCAGTTATTTATTCGATATTAAGGAATCAGTTTCTATAGCAAAGGATTGCAAACGTGTAGCTAGTTTTGTAAGACACGTGTTACTGGAAATCTACAAATTCAGTGTTAAAGAAGATATAAAATTGGCTACATATTGGGAGAGGGGCGCCAAATTTTACCTTTTCTTGAAAATGTTTTTAAGTAGGTTTTCTTTAGAAAATCTATTCATTACGCTTAGTGCGGTACTAGCCCTCAGGGTTGAGGGTGGGTGTTTTTTTCGTTTCATGATATCAGGAAAATTTTTGCACGAATAACTCAAATTCATATACATATACATATATATATATATATATATAATACTAATATACAGATATAAGTCAATTTCTTGTTCCCTCGGTACAACGTCGCAATTTTTATCAGATAATCACCAAATTTTGTACGAAAATTTTTACTAAGGCAAGGACCAGATTTATTGATTTTGGTGGGATCGACTTGAGGTACTTCTGATAAAGATTTTTTTTCCTCTTTTTTTTTTTCTAATTTGCATGAACTTTTCTTTTTACAAAAATTAACTACATGTTTATTTATTTATTTATTTTTTTCAGAACTTTATTATATTTATTTGGTTTTATCTGAAATAATATGATTATTTGAAATACTTTGTCATCATAATTATTTTTTATTTCGAGAAATGATGCTTTTAAATTTCACATTCTTTAATATTTTGTCAGAGGCTAACAAATTTCATACAATCATATAAGGTAGGATTAAAGCATATAAACTTACAAACAATTCATCTGACCATCAAAATTCATAATTCTTTTTCTCAAAAATCTACTTTTTCTAGTGAGGCTTGCTAACTCAAATTTTTTGTTTTGTTTTAGGTTTTTTTATTTTTATAGCAATAATTATTTGGGTTTTAGCCCTAAGTCTCACCATGAAGCCAACTTTAAATGAGTAACACTTTGGAAAGTGAACTATTTTACTATATCAAAGTGGAATGAGAGATCCAATCTCTGACTGCAGCATCAGTATCTAACTAGGAACGAGTGTAAATTTTGACAGAATACCTACATAGTAAGAAGTCCGAGATTTTTTGATGTCAAAATAAAAATAATTTGAACTCATAATGACGACATAATATGACATCATACAGACTATAAAACACAAGCTGAGACAATATAATGTTCGAAGCGATTGTATTATGAAGACAAAAATATATGACAACAATAACCAAACGAAATTCTCTTTTAGACAATTTTATTAATATTTTGTCAGGTTTCTATTACAGAGTCATCATGTACATAATTTGACACCTTGTATAGACAACAAGATTTCATTTGTTCAACAGATAATTCAAAACAAAATATGGCACAGCGTAGAATTGAATGTATGGTAAAAACCCAGCTGATAACATGCATGCAGCCGACATCTTTTGCTTTATCACTTTTTGCTTTGCTTATTGTATGTCTGCTCTTACACTTTTTTTATCTGCTTGTGCTTGTATTCATGATAACTAAATGAAGACAATGAGTGGGAAAACCTTGCCGACAAGAAAGACTACTTTGTAAAACAAATCCTACTTTTTAAACACCCTTGTTTAAGCAATACCCAGTATTAGGTTTGTTTTACAAGTAGTCCTTTTGGGGGTGGGGGATAGCAGTAAGTCCAAGTCTTGAGTTGTAATTTAAAGTCCTCACATGGGCAATTCTATATATGATACTATGTGCGGATGTAGAAAGGTGCTTCAAACTTACATCTACCTATGCAGACACTAGGACAGTAGTTAATCTTAGGCTAGATTAGGTTGAAGACAAAAAGGCTATTAGGGATTATTCTTTGTATCATGAAGGATCGGTAGTGATGAATAAAGTTTCCGTGATATGTCATATATATTGTACTTCAAGGCAATATTTTTTGGAACACTTGAGGGTGATAATGATTAATAGTTGACAATATGATTGAATTGAGTTATTGTCATTGTTTAAGAGGGAAATTTGATGTGTTGCTGACAAACTTTTTTGACAAACTCTGTTCAAGATGACTGCATTGCTCTGTCAACAAAGGCCGTGTAGAGCTTTCCTTCGCATGCAGTGATGTCTTGGTTTGGATCCAACTTCATCTGTGTTAGTCATATTTTTTTCACCTCATTCACCCACCTTTTACACATGAAAACTCCAAAGCCTAAAGTTTCTAATAGGAGTCTTTCAAACAACAAAATCACCATCTCTTATGAAGACAAACAAATAGGTGAAGACAAAAGAATTCTCTGATGGTTTTTCCTACTTATCTGCAATAGTTTTTTATTTTATTTTTTTTTCTTTACTCTTTGTTTTATCTGCTTTGTCAACAATATAATTCCTTCGTAATTATATGTCTTTGACAAAATAATTCCGCTGTTCATTTTTGCTGATCTATTCAAAACATATTAATTTGCTGACTAAATATGAAGACAAGGTAAGCTACATTCCACCGTGTTTGAGAGACTTAATTTCAGTCAAAAAGAATTCAGTTGTACGATATTTCAAATTTAAAAAATAAAACGTCTCAATTTTTAGAGGATTTCAAGAAAAACTTGATATCAGTGTTTCGGCTGCATGATGTCTTACTCTTAGAGCATTATGACGTCATTAGCATTTAAATACCAACATACATAAAGGTCGAAGATTATGAGCCATCTAATTTTGGACGCCTCAGTAGTTAAATTATCGGTGTGTGTAATCTGTGATAAAATAATGATACACATTTAATCATAAAGCAAAAACAATAAATGTTTCATTTACATTGTTCCTTTTAAAATGAATAATTACTCCCTTAATGTGAGTATCAAAAGTTGTGAGACGAATACTATTAAAAGGTTCATTGAAGTTTGAAGATGTAATGAAAAATTATTGCGAATCAACAACTGCTATCAACAGTTTCTTGCTGAAATATGATTTTCAATTGGTAATAACTATTTTGTAGAAAACATCATCATTCTTTCAGAGTCTTGGGAGTCTGGACCTCCCTTAGCTCCAAAAAAGAAAATTTACCTACAGTAATGAGTGCTTCTTGATGGAAATAGTATTGTTGCGAGTGAGGGGATCGGATGGGAAGGTCGTGAAGACATAAACCCTCCCCTTACAATCGATCTATATACGCCCTTGGTAGGTATATATATATAATTAGGCTGTTTTTTATTTTTTCTGCAGCGATTAAGTTACAGCTTCAAAAATAACTGATAAGTATGAACAAGCTGTAAAATGTTCATAATCTTACTGTTCAAATCATTTGCTTTGTTTAAAAGGTATTTATTTATTGGTATGTGTGTATTTTCCAAAAGTGTCAAATTTTGTAATGGCTGACTGATTTTGATCAAATTCTATTTCAAACCAGTCCTCCATGGTTTCTGACTACCGTAAAAATTTCAGGCTAAAATTTCTTAATTTGCGGAAATTACCATGACAACATGGTGGGTTTGCTAAACTTTGAGAACCATCTCCTTTCGAAACTGTTCAATGAATTTCAGAAATTTTAACACGAATGTGTAGCCAATAAAAGTTTCTAACACTGTTTCAAGTTTCATTGTCATAGGTCAAAAGGCGGAGGTTCCACAGACTCCCAAAAATTGCCAAAATGAGTAAGAAGTGGAAATATTTATAACTGTATAAATATATTGTGTACAGAAAAATTTGAGTGACCTATATATTCGTGATCTGCGACTCAGGATCGGAATTTTCCCACAGGTCCTACCCTCGGGTCCCGCCATTGCATTGAATGCAATAGTTGTACCTATTTTCTTTGGAAAATACACCAAAATCTTATGAGCAAAAACACGACCTGGCTATGACCTTAACCAACATGAGACACATTGGTGCAAGATGTGTAATACCAAGACGAAAAGTTTCGTTGTGATACTCAAAGACGGAAAGTGTAAGACCAAGACTTGAAATACTATGCAAGACCAAAAGTTGACTCAGCTAAACCAAGATCAAGACTAAGACTACGACCTGCTTGGGCAAGTCCAAGACTAAAAACAAGTCACAAGACCGAAAGTACGGATGCAAAATACCAAGAGTTAACTATCCACAACCAAAACCATAATACACAATGTAAGTGTTTATGCTAGACCAATACTCAGACGGAATGCACAAGACCAACACCAACATTTAGAATACCGTCAACCTTTTGTTTCTGCATAACTCCAGCGAAAAATTTCCGAAAAATACAGGGATGTTTAGCATTTTGCACCTAAAATGTTTCTTTCGGATTAGCCAGAAATAGCAGCTAGAATCGCTTCAATTCTTGTAAAATCTTCGGAATTCTTTTCATTGTACGAATCGCTTTTTTACGCAACATTTAGAAATTCGTGGAATGTTAATGTTTACTGACGATCAAAAAACTATTTTGTGCTTAAATACCGATTCAACTGTAACTTCGACTCGCTCTGAATGAAACTATTCTTTTCAAACCATTAAAAAACAAGTTTTCAAAAGATTATCTTGTATTTATTTTTTTTTTTTGATTTTATCTTAACGTGAAATAAACATTATTTCGTTGCGGAAGGTTGGCAGCAGTATTTGTATATTTTGTGAA
The DNA here is from genome assembly GCA_011428145.1 of Ericerus pela. Classification (NCBI taxonomy): domain Eukaryota; kingdom Metazoa; phylum Arthropoda; class Insecta; order Hemiptera; family Coccidae; genus Ericerus; species Ericerus pela. Next base: position 1,138,675 of record WOFM01000193.1, on the reverse strand, counting down.
TCGCATTAGTGAGTAGAATAAAAGCTTATAAATAAAAGAATATGCGTTGTAGGTACCTACATATAATTATTTTCGTACTTTTTTTTTTTTTTGGCCCTTCTGTTTGTGGTAAGAGTAATTATATTTCTTCTTGATAATTATACATCTCTTGGTTTTTTCACGGTTGAATAGTTAACAACGACTAAATCTTGAAAAAAACAATTTGATATCTTAAAATGATTTCTCCTGAAACTCATGAAAACTATAAAACGAGTCGAATTATCGGCGTGAGAATAAACAAAACGCACACGAACACACAGACGAACGACAACAAGAAGAAAAAAACTTGAGAATGATGTCTTTGTTCGACTTAAAATTTGGCTTCGTAAATTGTATGTTACGTGATAACGATGGGCACAACATTAATATTCTATATTTACCACCTGTCAATTACCATATAGTGAAATTTATATTATTCTATCTACCTTTTCAATAACTTGTCTACCTTCTTGAACAGTTCTGTTCCGTCTATCTTCCCTTCAATACATATTGCTTCGAAAGTTATGTAGTCTGTAGCGAATAAGACGTAGTAATGTGGCATAATATACTATGGAACCTACACTTAAAACGAAATAGGTACCTTAATCATTGCTGTGTAATCAATTTGAATTTCATTTTTTCTCCAGATATTTCCAAATACGTATCACCTGCACCATCCTAAGGTGATGAAAAGATCTGTAGAAAAAGAAGAATATTTCAGCCAGTGTCTGGTATCTCACCCTCAGGTAAGCATTGGAATTTTTCGTTTCTGTCTAAATATAAAATGCGACTGCATTGTCAGCCGGAGAAGAATGACAATATTTATTTTTCAAAAAGTCGTCTCGTCCACACGCGCGTAAAAGGAACATTAAATTAAAAGGTCTTTTCGCCTTTTCTACGAGTCATTGGCCATTTTCCTCGCATCATAGATACAGTGTATACTCGGATGCCAAAAAACCCCCTCCCCCCAAAAAAATGCTTTATTGAGGGCGTTAATTATTATATACTACGTAACGATTTAGGGTAACAAATATTTGTCATTGTTATGGGCGAAGGGGGATTGGGTGGGTGGCATAAATCAGAAATATGATGTAGGTACTTCGTTAACGACGTAGGTAAACCGTAATACGTTTGACGATTTGTTTCTCACTCCCCACTCCGCGGTCTATGGCCATGTGTCTGTGGAATAGGTGCGAAAGTGGTGCAGAAATTCGACTTCGAGATGGTAAATTAATTCCTATATTATTGTCTGGTTTCGCAGGTATTATACGTCGAACAACAGATGGCGAAGAAAAGAATAAAAAGAGATTTTATAATGTTACCGTTTCCATCGTCTAAATCAAAAAACGTGGGTGGGGATGATTCGTTTCGTGAAGTGACCTGGCAAAAGGTAAACGCATCACATCATGGGATACTTTCCAGAGCTACGTTCGCGAAGAATGATCCGAAATGGCCTGATATGTGGTACCTGGTTTGTAATAAAAAAAAAATTTTTCTTTCTATCTTTCGTGCACACAAAACCATAAAAAAAAAAAAAAATTACTTCATTTTCCTGTAGGTATCTTTCGTGTTCCTCGTTCACTTTGTTTATATTCCTCTTTATTTTTTATTTTTTATTTTTTTAAATATATATAATTTCGTGGTGATGATCGTGCGGAAGCCTATCGGTATACAAGTTGCACGAAATATGCCAACGGTTTTTTTTTTTTTTTTTTTTTTTTCCTAACTTTGATTATAGGTACCTACTGAGGTGGAATTTTTAATTTTCGAACTCGCTTCGTGGATGATGGATAAAAAACTAAATACGTTTAATTCGCATCGAAAAATTTCAGAAAATGTATTCGAACATACATTGATAATCGGTCTGCTTGACAGTTTGATTGAAAACCTTCGGCCAAGTAATCGGGATACGTTGTTGCCACGTAAATGATGACGTATAATAGATTTTCTTTTCTGTAGTGGGCGAATGACGAAATCGAAGCGGTGAAGAGAGGTTACAAAGTTTTTGGTTTTACTGCAGAATTCCCTCCCAAAAATACTCTTTGTGAAGAACTTTAGAAGGAGAATTCGGAATTTTAAAATAATTTTCCGTGGGAAAAGCATTGAAATTTAGTCCCATTCAAAAAGTGCCAAGTTCCGAATCAGATGGTAGATTTTTTTTACCGGACCCTTGTCGCAGTTAAGGAAATATCCAGCCGTTTTTATTGTCTTGCGAATGGTTTGTCAGGTGTTTTTCGATGGGCATATACTTTACACGGGTAAGGTAAATTATCCATAAATGTGGTGGCTCTTCGAGGAGCTGAGTGCAAATTTCCCATTGGGTTCTCATTTCGAACCCACTGATGGTCTGCCTGAGAATATTCCATTTCGTTTCATGTAATAATTAATGGTATATGTAGGAGCGTGACCGAAGAGTGCGTCGGGGCGGTTGGGACTGCCAGAAAATTATTGACATATTCCGAAGACGTCATCGCTCGGTACTTTTAATTTCTTCTCAAGCATCCCTTACCCCTCCCCACAAATAACTTCCCCAAATTTTATCGGCCCTTTGTTCGTTCCCCCATAAATTTTTTTCCGATTACGTCCCTGCACTGGGCATATGTCGACGCAAATATTTTATAGTTTCAATCGCATCATATGTTTTTGCTGCACTTCGTGATTTTTGTGTGTATTGTTCGACTGTACGCCTCATCTGCCCTTCAGTAGTAGTTGAAAATGAAAGTATTTTCTGATGGCTTTCCAAGAAAATCTGCTATTTTTAATTGTTGACCTATAATATGTTGACATACGTATAGCTGTAATAGGGTCGAACGTATTTCGAATCGGTAAACAAACGAGTAATACGTTATTCGAATCTTTTTTTATTGCTATGATTCGTGATTCGAATCAATTTAACAATGAATCAACTATCAAGTTTTTTTAACCGTACACTATTATGGCTCCTTAGCCATGGACGACGGCAGGGTCGTAGAGAGGAAATTCGGGCCCTTAAAAAATTGAAAATTGCGTCTATGTGCAGGCGTGGTATCAAGAATTTATCTTTAGAAGGGGTTTTATGACCCAGGGAGATCCAATTTTTTTAGGGTTTTTAATTATATTTTCCACGAAAATTTACTTATTTTTCTCTTTTTTCTTGAGAATGCCAGGCAATTAAAAATCCCGGGTCTGGGGGGAATCCCCACTTCCCCTCTCTCGTTAGGCCTGATGGATATTACGAATCCGAGGCAGAGCTAGAGAGTATGGAAAGCTAGACCCTCTAAAACCCTACCGAGAAAAATTTAAAGAACCCATTATTATTTTTGTTAAATTCTAATGAGTTGTGGTCTCGTTCAATTTGAGGGACGTAGGACCTTATGGAGCCCTTTATGAATTTTTATTTTACCTTCATATGTGGTCCCAAAATTTGAAAATGATTCCTAAAAAATAAGTGATTCGTAATTCGATTCTTTTTTGGCGTAAACTGATTCGTAATTCGAATCAAATTTTTTGTGATTTGCCCTTTGACTATACAGTACTGGACCAGTAAAGAACGATGATTTCTGGTTAGACATGCCGGCGCTAAATAGGCAACCATTGTGTATCTTTGTATGATGTTAATGTACGCTAGCCTCGTGAATTTAAGGGATGTCTTTATTAGATGTATGCTGAATTGGTGAATTCTAGCGATACGTCGAAAGTACACGTAAGATACACTAAGGTTGTCTACTTTCACGTCGACATGTCTCGACATTAAGAGGTACTTCGGTTTTATGGAGCGTTACTATGTAGTCAAAGGATTTGCTTCGCCCTAAGCTGCGGCCCGAATTTCTACCTTCAAACTCTGTACATAGGATCATCGACATTAATTATTATTGTAAAAACATTCTTTCATAATCAGCTACTGCGGTAACAATAGGCTTAAGTAATTAAATGTACGCCATGGAGACAATAGAGGTACCTACGGTGCGGAAGATGCTGGGAAAAATAATGAGAAATGCGAGTCACCAGTATTGCGTGAAAAATGGGACAAATGCGAATGTGCTAACAGCAGTCATTTATATTGCAATTAGGTACTAAATGGTTGACCCTACATGTTGCAACATCATCAGTTCCAAATATTTCAACGTAGACCGCAGAAACCGCAAGCTAAAATATGTGTAGGCTAATGAGTGTAAATTGAATTCTAAGTGAAATCAGATATAGCTATACTATTAGTGTACAATGTGGAGTGTCAGTCTACTGTAACAAATTGGCAATTTTGAAAAAATTTTCATCAGTGTTTTGGTACAGCGACGTGGCCATTAATGCTGTATTTAAGAGGAGGTGCAGAATCATATTCGGGGGTTATTGATCATTTTTTCGAATGGAAAATAGTTTGTCAAACCACGCAGAAAGTATAAGCTTCGTACGCCACAGAAATTACGAAAATTATGTTCCATATTATTGCAACTGTGCATTGATGCTAAAAAAACAAAAAAGAAGAAATAAATGGAAAGTGAAAAATATCTTATTCTAGGCATAAAAGTTTGAAAATTTTTGAGTAAGGCTAATCCTCCGTATAATTTTGACAATGATGCATTAGCCATAATATGTGTATACATACAGACTGTTATTCGCTTCTCTACGTTATGGAAGGAAAATTTCACTCGGCATTCAACCGTTTCGGTGGATTCTCAATCATTCAGTTATTCAGATTTTTAATGGACACTGGTTTCTTTTTTTTGTGCAGGATGGGTCTCCAGAAACTTGACAACTTACAGATTTTTTGATAGGAAAATATTGACAGTCCGTTGCCTATATTTAGAACAGATGGCTACCCTTGTATTGGCCATGTAGGTAGGATATTATTTATATTTTTTTCAGGCGAAAAGTTTTTTTTTTTCTGAATGGACCTTGACCTCACGGTAGGCATTTTAGGCGCTCGCAATGTGAATGCATTTGACTGTTTTGGTCAAGTTTCTGTCTCACATTTCGAACATAATTTTTCGAAGTTTCAGTTTGTTTTGGATATAAATTTAATTTTCTAAGGTTATTTTTCATTATAAACTTCATCGCTTATAAAGTACGAAGAGTGTGTTGTTTTGTTACTTAATGCCATTAAAAATTAGAAATGGACAACTACATTCGCAAATAGCCCCAAAATTGTGGTTATTTATTTTAAGGGATTAACCCACCTTTATTGGTTCTGCTTGATGTGCCTATTGAAAAAGAAATTCCTTCGATTAACAGGTTAATTGTAAGGGATGTGTCTGTTCTTTCTATATGTTTCAAGAACAAATTCGGGTACAATGATGACTATATAATTCAAAATTTAGTTGATATTGTTTTACAATATTTGCTCACGAGAATGTTCTTAAATGATATAGATAGGGAGGGAGGCTTCTAGGGGTCAGAACCTTCGATCATATTCTGGAATAGGTAGGTATAGAATAACCTAAGACTATAAGTAATATGACTCGTTTAAGAAGTAACCACGGTTGGGAGGGATGAAGCTAAAATGTGAAAATCTTTTGGCTTACATTCAGTCTAGTCATCGAAAAGCAATTATTTAATGAAAAACATATTGCCTATATTATGTTAGGTACAAAGTCTGACATTGTATCATCTTAGGATAGCACAAACGTTTTGTACAAAATTGTATTTTTGATCAACTTTGTATAAAATTGGCTGTACCTACCAAATGCAAAATAATCATATTTTATGTCATTTCCTGCTGTATATAATATTACAAAATTGAAACAAAGGATGACATTATTTCTCAGCTCTACTGCAGAAGTCAGGTGGCACCATGTTATGCATCACTGCATTTGAATGAAAAAGTATCTGCTGGGAGCATATTCTTGAGAGCTGCTAACATGAAGGCATCTATTGGAGGAGGATAGTGGTTTGTTAAATGTTTATGTGTGAAAAATTGCCTGACAAATTGTTACAGGTGTAAGAAAACTAATGTGTTGTGAAATTCTCGATGCCATAATTCTTTAGGATGTCGAAATAAGTACACAGTATTATGATATTCGACATATTTTTCATATTCTATGTATAATAAAATAGATTAATTTAAAAAAACAAAAAACAAAAAACAAAAAAAAAACAATGTTTTGTGATTATTTTGGACTTAGTACAATTCATCTTGTAATAAGTTGATCAAAAATACAATCTTGTACAAAACGTCTGTGTTTTCCTATGATGGAACAATAAAACAAATAGGGGCTACTAATTCTGAAAAATACCTTAATATACCATCCTAGAGCTGTACAAAAAATGGCTGTACCAACGACGTAACATATATGTATTAATCAGTTATAAAATTATTAGGGGTTGGTCCTCTAAAAAATTATTAAAAGGCCTTTTCCAAAAAAAAAAAAAAAAAAAAAAAAAAACCAAGTCTGCAGTAAATGGTATTTTTTTGTATATTTTTCTTCCACAAAAGTTATTTCCTTCTTTTTTGCTGTATGAATTTCAAGTAATTTGTAATAGAAAAATATTAAAATCTTCTATCACTGAAAAATGATCTACTGAGCATGTGCAGATATCTTCTTTTCTTTTTGAGCTTTTTGAATGATGACACAGATCTTAGTGCTTACCTAAATATCCACCCCCTGAGCTGTGAAAAAAAGTTTGACATGAAAAAAGTCAGTGTTTGTCATCAGAGGTTGCATTATGGTGGGGGGCATCAAAAAAGAGGACTGAGAGGATCTCGATTCCCTTACAATGGATTTATCTTCACCTTTTTTCTGTAACATTCAACGAAGTAAGTCGGCGACAAGACTAGTAAGCATGTATTATTGTGGTATTTGTACACAATCTATAGCACACCCGTAGGGTGTAGTATGTTTGGTAATGGCGCAAAATGCGCTCAACTCTATACTGGTATTGAGGTGGTCACCAGACAGTTACGCTTTGGCGAGGAGGAGTGTGATAACATGTTTTACTCGTCTCTTTGACATTAAATCAAACTAGTAGTTTAGGCCATTACATGTATTATCAACCACTGAAGAACCAACTTAAGACATTACTGGCTAAATTAAGGCCCAGTTGTACCAAAATAATTTAATCCAAGGATGAGGTCAGGTTTAACAAAACAAATGTGATGTAAAACAAAGTTAAACCGAGCTCATCAATCTTTTTAATACTTGGTACAGCCTACAATCAAACCTAAAATAAAAATATAGAAAACCAATTTCTAATTTCGTCTCAATTTCTAAAGAAACCATTGACCCCTATTCAGTTCATCAGTGTCTTGAATGGCTCTTTGCTTTATTGTTATTTCAGAGACCTTTAAAAGACATAGGTACCTAATATCTTGTTTAGGTACCCATTGAATATTCTAGTAAAAATTGATAATGCCTGTATATGGAGCCGACAATCGGTAGAAAATATAAAATTATTTGTAGCTCCCGGTGATAATGACAAATTTTCATTTTCTATAGACTCTTTGAAAATTCTACTAATGATATTCTCTCTCTGACGTGTTTGAAGAAAACTAATGAAGTTAATATAGCGATTGTAATGAGTTTCTGCCGAAAATTCTCTGTTAATGATCTTCGCTATGATTTTTTTGTGTATTCGAAATTCGAATCAGTACGGTCGGCGTTAATTAAAACTTAGTGAACGAAATGATGTGCGCAATTTTTGCAATATTATTTCAAATAATTTAATTCTGGCAGTGCTTTTGACGATTGAAATCAAAGTAGTTCCAGTTTTTTTTCTCCGTATTTGGCATACTGATAGGCGAAAACTTTTGTAGTCTGACCTTGTTACTTGTGATTTGCTATAGTTTGTGTTCAAGGTTATGTATCGTGACTCGACGACCAGCTGTGCAGAAGGTTAACAAATTTTTAATTTTACAGAATCGTGGAGGCGAACGTGATATGAATGTTCGTGGCGCCTGGGAGGATGGTTACTCGGGACTTGGAATTGTGGTTACCATCTTGGACGACGGTTTGGAAAAAGATCATCCAGATTTAATCGTTAATTACGTACGTAAGTTTTTAATAGCTGCGCAGTAACACACGCCACTCTCAATTAATGATGATGGAATTATTATTGATAAATATGGCTCCTTTGTGGACTTCATGAGCAGCATTTAGAGGGTTAAAAACAACTGTATTTATTTTTTTGTTGCCTTCTCTCCGTTCAAGAAGAATGTTTGCTGGAGAAATGAAATGCTGGAAAAATTGAAATTTTTTCAACCACGACATGGCGGTGAGGCATCAAATTTATTCAGAAATCTATTTATACCTACGCTTTTCGTCTGTTTTTTCATTTACAATGGAAGTAATGTCGATAACGTCGTATATTTTTGTTTTCAATATTCTTTAGTAAAGGTTACACCAAGTAAATAGGCCAATTGTTTGAAAAAATTTATTTGGAAAACATGCGAAAAGTAAAGTAGGTAGGTATACGAAGAAAAAAATAAGTATCGAAGAATTTTTATAATTTTAGCCCACTCAAAACATTCTTTGACGCAACTGTTGCGAATTAATTTCGAGTCTTTGTAAAACTGAAAATAAAAACTTCATCACGAACAAAAAACATTTCTCTTTTTTATGTTTTTTAAGGGAGAAAGAGGAATTTTTTTGAAATTTTGTAGCCAATTTTCACAAAAATACGCTTCATTTAAGCGGTTGTGCTAGTGGTTAGCCCAGGTCCGGCCCCTAGGTCCCGCCCCTAGTCTCACAGTTGCACAGAGTGCAATGGTATTTTCTATAGGAAAATTCACTAAAATACTGAAATTTATCGTTACTTTTTATAGTTCGTGTATATATAATAATACATTTCTATGGAGCCTCGGAGTAATCGTATGAGTCAAAAATTATTTTTGAGGTTATGGCGAATTACATGCTGGTTTCCTGAAGACTGTTCCATTCGTTGATGATAAACGTATAATTTTAACAAATGTTGTTTTTACATCCTCGTTGGTTATTGATTTGGCTTATTTTTTCAGTTTCTTCCTACAGAACTGTTTCTAGAACATACAATTTGCTATGATCATTTTTGACTTATACTCTATATCCCAGGCACCATAGATTGAAAACGTGTTATTATAATATTCCAACTGGAAAAGTAGCTATTTTTTTGCATCTATAAAATGTGCAAAAGGTGACCGGTTTCAGCACGATGCAAAAAGTAAAAAATTACGCATGCGCCCTTATAAATTTGTTCACCCATGCTCGCTATCAATTTCCCTAAAGTAATTTTTGCACTACTTTTTCAACATTTCTCACTCCCACAAAAAGGTACTATTCCCCTCCCTCTTCGCATAATTTTTTCTGATAGGTATTATAAAAAATAGGGAAACCCAGGTACGAAACAGTTTATTGCTACCCGTGCGATTTGCATCACTCACCTTCTGCTCATTCTGAAATCATCACACTTGTGTTACAATCACCAACCCTTCGCACTTTTATCACAAATAACTCTGTTTTGCTTGTCACATTCACTAGCCATTGCATAGTTACCTACCTATATAGAATTGATTAACTGACTGATTAAAGGTGATAAGTGGTTAAGGAAAAAAATATAAATTAGAATTGTTTACGTGTATTAACTTCGACTGCCAGAAAAAGTAAAATTCATATCCCTCGTAAAAAGAAGGGGATGTCATTGTGCTCATATCAGTCATTGAGTGGGGTAGAATTGCGTTCCTGGAAGTGTACGTAAACAGTAAAGGTTTTTTAATTACTCATAGTTAACAGTTTGACTTTAAAACCATGTCGTATGTTGAACGTATGGAGTACCTACCGTAGATCATTATCCCTTAGAAACTGTCCTTCGATTTTTTGAAACAATAGAAAAATATTAATTCAATATTTGAGAAAAAAAAAAAAACAAAAAGAAACTTAAGCCTTAAAAAGATATTAATGGGTTAAATGAGAAAATATCATTGTTTTCTCGACATTTAGTGAAGAAAACATTAACATTAAAAATCATTTCTCGTTCCTTTCAAACGTTTATATGTATACGTATTGTATTAGGTACCGAGCGTAGTTAAGACTTGACCTTGCAGAACCATTTTAATTTTCAATGGATGATCGTGCATTGCAGAATTGGTGATAATCAAACGAAAACAAAAAAAAAATAATGTACCGGTTGATTGCGAAAGGTTGAGGTTACTCGAAATTTCGATACAACCAGGTATACGAGAATCATATGTAGGTGGTATTCGCATGATGCCTAGCTTGAAATTTTCAGGGACGAGGATAGGCAAAATGTGCAGCAAAAATTTCGTCACACCACACGTGTATAAATGTAGGTAACCGGACGAGCTGAACAAAGCGTTTTGAAAAAATTGGAAATTACAAAAACCGAAAGGTGTACGGGGCTACAAAGTTCATAAAATGTAGAATTTTTGTAAATATACGCATTTTTAGGAAAATGTAACACAGTGGCCTCTTCCATTTTGAAAATCGATAGTAATTTTCGCCAAAATGCTTTTTCATGGCTTATCTTGCGAAGTCAAATCCACACATGGCATAAAAATTTTTTGCTCTACATTTTTCCAACCCTTACTCTTTAAAATTTGATGATAGGCAACATCCATGTTAATACCTCTTTTAGGCTTCTTGTTTAAGTTTACCGTTGGTACATAGAAATCTTGAGTTTCTTCAACCTTTCATTGGACACCTGGTTTTTCAGAGTCTGATTGTAGGGGAGCTGAAGGGGCTACAGTTCCTTGAGCAGAAATTTTTAGGTGTCACTGAGCTCTTGAAAAAATTATTTGTCTCTTCAAAATGAAAACATGTGACACGACAATAAGCGCTTATCGAGTTTTTTTTTTTTCGGGGCTGCACCAAGAAGTTTGTAACATGTAAATCCGCTTTTGCGGTATTCATAGTAAACATTTTTAAAATGTGTATTTATTATTTTCAAGAAAAATGTCGTGCGAGCACTATGCAATAATTTCGTAAGACAAATATAGGAAAATGTACATTTTGGAATTTTTCATGGTAGAGGCGAAAGCGAACGTTTTCATTTCAATTTTTCTGTGGAAATTATGATAATACCTCGTATTTTTAATTCAGCATCGTTTCAGTAAAATTCAGTATTCTCTCAAACCATCTGAATCGAGCCATATTTTCAGTTTTGAAAATTTAGAAAGAATTGCAATAAAAATATTATTTTAAGGACTACAGTTTTAGGGTTGATTCACCCAACTTAAGACCTTGTTCTTGATAATATGCTATTTCATAGAAGCTTTCTCTTAGACATGATAAATTTTAATTTTTCGTATTTGTAGGATCCTCAAGCAAGTTACGACATAAACGGTCATGATGAAGACCCAATGCCTCGTTACGATCAAACAGACTCCAATCGACATGGAACTAGATGTGCTGGAGAGGTAGCAGCTGCGGCTAATAACAATCGATGTTCAGTGGGTGTTGCATTCAGAGCCAGTATCGGAGGTGAGAAATTGGTCATTTATTTTTCGTGCAAAACTTTCAAGACGGTTAATCAGAAAAAATGTGTAGATATCGACAGAAAAATCGTGTGGGGGACAGTGTTTCAAAAATTCGGTAGGCAAAATTCTTTTCTCCAAAAAATATGTTTTTAAAAAAATTTATTTCAAAAATTATTTGATAGTACTTACTAAAAAATAATTTCTAAACTGAGGAAATAAAGTATTTTTTGCTTGTACCTGCGTATAAGTACTTATAAAAAAAAGTTTCTGAAAAAAATATGTTTCAAAAAGATGAAATTCAAAAATTATTCGCACTTATTAAAAAGTAATTTACAAAATAGGCAAATAAAATATTTTTTTCGAAAAAATTTAATTTTAAAATTATTTTTTTATACCTAAACTTAAGTAGGTATCTACAAATAAAAAAAAATTTCCTCAGAAACTGTATGCGTACGGTATTTTCCAAAACCGATTACATTTTTATAGTATGAAAACTAAATTTTTCAAGAAGGTCAAAACATCATTATTTGAGACGTATTTAGGATATTTTTGCAAAATTTATGCATGGTAGGTATAAATTTACAGTGAATGTTGGGAAATACCAAGATTGGCAAGATTCATAAGTATTCTGTTAGGTATAGTGGGAGGTTAGCTGAGGAGTATTATATTTTCTTAAAAAACAGAAATTTTTTTATACTTGATGGTATAGTGGTTGGTCGGGTGAGGTAAATTATTGTTGTTTGAAAAATTAATAACATTAATTTTTGCATTTGAAGTGTTCTCTTGTTGTGAACCATGAACTTAATAAAGTAAGAGTTTGAAATAATTTTGAAATTTTTGGGAAAAAAACTGGAATTTTGTTTTTGTGTAAATAATTTTGGAATTAAATTGTTTTGAAAAATAAAAATTTGGAAATCGGATTTTGGACAAAATGAGTCCCAAACGAAAAATCGAATGCATAAATGAGTTTTAAAGAGATACTCTGAGTGCAAGAGTGTAGATAAGAGGAGAGAGGGGTTATGGGGTCAGAACCCGCTAGAACTGAAACCAAGTTTAACGTAAAAAATAGTGAGTGTTTGTTGGCGGCGATGGCGTTGTGAAAGTGGGTTCAGAAGAGACGGTAGGGAAGATGTGGACCGCCTTCTTTATTATGCAGTTATTTATTTACGCTCTTGGCTAAATGACTTGTAATTGTTGGCGCCTGTAGCTCTTTTAACGTGAAATAATATTGAAAATGAAAACAGGCTAAAATTTTACATCGTCAAGATTATAGTCAGAAGTTGGATGTAAAGGTGTGGCAAGTTCCTCCCCCCCCAAAAAAAAAAATTCGAATGATCAGCTACGAAACTAAAAGAGGCTCATGAACCTCTGTAAAAATCCAAGAATATTTTAATTTTAGGCCATTTAGTGGTCTCCAACGACTGAAGCCGGAAATAAAAATTTGCTGCTCCATGAGGACCACGAGTTTGACAGTTTCAGTATGTTCTATTATTGTGGGAGGGGACCGGAGGGGTGAAGCTCGAGTGAAGCTGTTTCGCCGTTCTTCAAATTTGTATTTTTTCAAAAGCCAAGATTTATTAATTCTAGGCATCAGAATGTTGGACGGTGACGTAACGGATGCTGTCGAAGCTCGTTCTCTTAGCCTGAATGCTCAACATATCGACATATATAGCGCATCTTGGGGACCAGATGACGACGGCAAAACTGTGGACGGTCCTGGCAAATTAGCAATGCGAGCATTCGTCGAAGGCGTGACGAAGGTAATTTATTCGCTTGGTTTACCAATTAGGACTCGTTTTCGCTGTATACCAACTACCTATCTTTGTAACATACCTATACTATAATGTGCCCACCTGAGCTAATTACCTATTACGAATGATATCGCTATACCTACGCATAGCGCGGTAAAGATAATGCAGAAAATTAATGCACTGCTCGTATCGAATGGTCTCATCGATCGATAAAATATAACGAATATAACGGTACCCACGCCAGTCTGATGCTACTTAACTGAGACCAACACTATGTCGATTTGACAGGGTCGTGGCGGAAAAGGTTCGATATTTGTGTGGGCGTCGGGTAACGGTGGTCGTGACTACGATAATTGCAACTGTGACGGGTACACCAACTCCATATACACGTTGTCTGTAAGCAGCGCCACCGAAGCTGGAAAAGTGCCTTGGTATTCGGAAATTTGTTCGTCGACCATTGCGTCGACGTACAGCAGCGGTGCCTTGTGGGAACCCCAAGTAAGTCTCGCAGCTGTTTCGTTAGATACGGTAGCCAATAGGCTGGGCTAATCGACGACTTTATAATATGATCCATCGCACCGAGTACCGTATTAGACCTATAGAAACGTTATTTTACCTTTGTATAATATATGTATATATATATATATATATATAGGTGAGCACGACTGATTTACACCACGAATGCACTGGAAACCATACTGGTACCTCGGCATCGGCTCCGCTGGCCGCCGGTATTATTGCCTTAGCCTTGGAAGCGAATACCGAATTAACGTGGAGAGATATGCAGCACATCGTTGTCGCTACCGCCCGACCAAAAGGACTGAAAGCTTTGGACTGGAACGTAAATGGTGTGGGAAGATCAGGTGCGTATAGGCTGTATTATAGCCCGTGTGATTTCGAAACGTAACATATGTGTATGTGTTACGGATACGGTGATAATTGTGGTCATTTATACATAATGCCCAGACACTATTTAGTATGGCCACAAATACAGTGGGAAAGTAATAAAATCCAGTTTCTTTTGAGAATTAATCACTTTGACCGGTCATTATAGGCATACTGCTACTATCTAATCGGGCAAAGTGATAATTTGGTTGCATGTGGGTGCATCTCAACATACAGGCATAAATTGTAATTCTCGTGAAGCCGTGTTTGAGTAGAAGTTAAACATAAGGTTGAAGAGTTCACTACCTAGCGAAGTATTGGCCAGCCTTAATTTCGAAGAAAACTTAGAGTCTTTCTAAGAAAACATCGACAATGGAGATTGTGAAGGTCTGGATAAATTAGTACTTTCACTCGGCAATGCAATTCAAAATACTCATAAGCCTACCTCATCTTCGTCTTAGGAATGTTTGAACAAGACAAATGGCTTTATGTTACATATATCTGGAGGTCAAGGTTACAGTTGGTGGAGTTGTACAGAAGGTTGCACGTCCGACAAATGTAGCTGTTGTAAAATAGTATATTACGCAGCTAGGGAGTGGAGCGAGTAATATTTTAATGTGTAAAATGTTTGCAAACACGAGCTGTATGAAAGTATGATAATTGCACAAGCTGATAATAATATTTTTTGCAACGAGTATATGGATCGAATGTTGTATTTGAGTCAACCACGGTTAATAAAACCTGTAGGACGTGGGCTGCTGGGTCTAATCCCGCAGCTGTGACAGAGAGGTTAGAGGAAACTTTACAAACCAATTAGGTGTGAGAAAAAAAATTGAACTGTAAGAAAAAACTGAGGAGTGAGAAAAAGAAATGAAGGAGTGAGAAAAAAAGTTGAGGAGTGACAAAAAAAATTAAGGAGTTTGAAAAAGAAATGAAGGATTGAGAAAAAGAAATTAAGGAGTGAGAAAAATAAATGTAAGTAGTGGGAAAAAGAAGTTAAGGAGTAAGGAAAGAGAACTCAGCAGTGAGAAAAAGAAATTAAGTAGTGAGAAAAGTAAGAGTTCTGAAATTGGCTACTTTCAGTACGCCATGCATGCCTCGAAAACACAGCATTTTATACACATGTTCCAAAAAAAAAAAAAAAATTAAAAAACTTGTGTAAGTTAATTCAAAATGTCAGGAGGATCAGAATTGCAGTAATAAGTGAATAATTTGTAAATAAAGTTTTTACATTGCAATACCCTGGTTTTTTTTTTAAATTTATCAAACTCCTCAAAATGATGTGGGCATTATTCACAATACCCGGTCATGAAGAATAATGTTCAATTAATCACTATGTCCATAACATATACATATACCTACTTAGACTAGTATTAAGTATGAACTTCCAAGTTTTTTGCACAATATAAATGGAAATGGGTAATGAGTAATTTAGTACGAAAATATTTAGTACAGTACCTATTATTTTACGCTTCTTGTCTCGCAGTTAGTCATTCGTTTGGCTACGGCCTGATGGATGCGACTGGAATGGTGCGGTTGGCACGTGACTGGAAACGTGTAGGCCAGCAATTGAGTTACGAAACGGACGCTCAAGTGGAAAATGCGTAAGCATACCAGCAGTACCTATATACTTTCTTTTTTAATCAATAACCTATGTGTGTACATGGCTATGACATGTTTTATACTTAAAACAGTTGTAATTTTCACTTTCAGAGCTGTACCATCAAACGGTGTGAAAATAGTGAGACTTTATCTGCAGCACTCGGGTGGCATAAATTATTTAGAGCATGTGCAGGTGAGACTCGACAAACACTTGACTATCTTTGGCCAGAGGATACCCACTTATGAAAGGAGGAAGGGGAATTGATGAAGAAATAATTAATTTTTTTCTAGTATAAGCGACGATCCCAGTAGCTTCGTATGATTCAATAATTTCAATAAACGACTAAAAATAATCTCCTATAATAGGTACTTCCTTTTGTAAAATATGAATAATCTAAATTCTGTTTTTTTTTTCCCATCTGTTAGTCGTGACTGAAATTTATGTGTTACGGGCGTATGGTTGGTAATGAAAGAAACATTGCCCCTTCCTAAATTTAAGAAAGTGACAGTTCTTCCGCAATATTTTTTTATCGAATTAAATTCATTTTTAGGTAGAAAGAAAGAAGGTGGGCAGATGGAAAATAATAACGTTGTTTCATAAAATTACACCAACCTACACCAGAAGGGTTATTCTACAAATGTTACAATGTTACGTGACTTTGCGTCAAGTTTTACTTGAATATTTATTGAAAAGTCCTGCTGTAAGTTGGTATAGTTCTGTAAAACAGAACTGTTGAGTCGAGTCCGAAAGGTGATTTTCGGAGTTCATCTCTTGTGTGACTTGAGTCCTGTCCTTTGTGCGAATTGAGTCGCATGTGGTGGATGAATGAAGTCTTTCCCAGACAAGAACTAAAATTTTCCTTTCCATTTATACGGACTTAGTACTGACAGTTTTACCAGGCAGTAGCATGCAAAGTCCCTAATCTTCGGATTAAAAAGCATGAATTGTTATAAACAATTGGTCGAACAGTTGTGGACGAAATGCTATGAATTTTATTCCGTTCACAAAAAGTGTATCACAACTACTTGAAAGTTTCAAAATTACTCTGAAATTCAGTTATTATTATGATATCGTGTTCAGTGTTACCTAACAAAAAATTTTCTTACTTGCTTATCTACAAGTCAAATGTGATCAGAAATAGGTGAACATTTTCGATTTTTTTTCATCCAGATACATAGGATACAATTTTCCTCTTCAAAAAGCCACAAACATGTCACTCCTTATTAGTTTAAAGTTAGTAGGTATTCACCAATAATAATTTTTTTCGGATTTAGCATACATAGTTGTACTTACTTTGCATAATTAAATTTATATGTTTGGACTCGATGTATAGGCTATAAAAAGTATTAAGGACACAACTCAAGTACGTCTGGGCAGATAAGAGCAATTTTTTGTCTATCAACTGATTCATGTGATTACGTATTTTTTTCAAATTATAAACTTTATCAGACAGAAACACAGCAGAAATAATAATAAATCTGTTCATTGAATTCTGAAAAAAAAAAAAAAGAAAAAAAAGAAGAATTTATCACGTTTTTCTAAGCTTTATTTTACAAATCAAATTTGTGAAAGGAATTTTATTGTAAGAAAGCAACGTGTATATATAGCCTGGCACCTATTAAGAAAAATGTACCTCATGATTACTCGTCAACGGTCTTAAAATAAATACCTAAGTATATTATTTAAGATTAGTGATCATATTCCCGATGCTATTCAATAAGTTTCACTGAATGACCTTTTGAAAATTTCATAATACAATTATCAATTTCACATACACAGACCCAATGAACTAAAGTCGATTAATAGGTTACTCAGATGCAAGTTGATATTTGAATAGTTACATATATGTTAAAATCATGATGATTCATTGCAAGGCCATAAATAGTGGGGTCCCGGGAGTCAGGACTATGACTACTATCCTTCTCCTTGACCTAAAATAAAAAGTTTATCCCTAAAAATTGTGTGATTTTATCGGTCGTAGAGGTGTCGATTGAGAGGGAAGGGGGTCAAAGGGGAGGACAGAGAAGATCTTTGAATGTTAAAAATGCTGAAAAAATAACCAAAGACCTAACTTTGAAAGACCAGAAATTGTACCTATGTAAATATTAATTTGTATTCAATAAAAGTTACACAAACGTAAGATGTGTGTATTCTATGCATTATACTCCAGGAAGCAACAGTTGAAGATTAAGAATTCGAGAAAAAAATTTGGAAGTATATACCTCAGAAGCGAAAAATGATCCGCCCACCTTCTCTCTTTAATTTTTCTCAAAAATGAAGGGGAGGGGAGTTTCCAACTCCCTTTATAAACATTTATATTTTGGAAGCTATTCACTTTTTTATATTATCCGTAGAAGTTTCTCAATATTGTGTTATACTTGAAAAAATGTGAACGTACGTGTGTCCTGGGAATCGAGTGCCAAACTCGAATGGAAGGTTGTACTCAACGAGTAGACGGTACAACTATAAAATTACGTGTATGTTTCGCATATTTGTGAAATTGAAGGGGCTATAAGGCTGCAAAGTTTGAATAATAATAAATTTCCATTGTTTTCCTTCTACCAAAAATTCTATTGCCCTCATTTTTCCAAGGGTGGCACGTTAGATACAAGAAAAAGTCGTGTGTTTCAATTGGTCTTCTGTAATATTAAACGAACTACACAAGTTGAAAATGACACTTTTTTCAAAACTCATGTTCAGTTTCTATACAATTCAGGGCCAGATTAGCGTCCGCAGCCGCTCTGTTCGAATTTCTTATTCAAATACGTAACCATTGGCCCGTATAATATTGTGTATAATATTACTATTTTCTTTCATATTTTTTGAAAAGAACAAAGCAAATAAATTTCAGAGCTTAAAAATTTGCCATTGTGTTCGAATCCACAATCCGCACACAGGGTAAATCTGGCCAAGTGCGTAGCCGATCCATGACCTTTTCTTTTTACTTGTCATTTTTAAAATTTAGAAAAAATTGTAGTAATAAATAGGCGACAGCTGGTTCCGTAGATGCTAAATTTTCGAAAGTGACGAACAAAAACAAAAAAATCATCATATTTGTTTTGCCTCCACGACATGAAGAAATCCTGGCTACACCCCTGGATCTGTCACTGATACAAACTCATCTCTTTTGTGGCATAAATGCTTTCACGGTGATCGTTTAAAATTAATACTTAGTGAAAGAAAAACATTCTATGCTTTGTTTATACATGTACACGTAGTTGCATAGCATGTTTTTGGTAGGAGTAATTCGAATCTCAAGCATTTGGAATATACTTCTGAAAAAAAAAAAATGGTTTGCAACTTCGTTTACATGCATACGCAAAACATTTAGATTATCTCTTTTATAGCGATATTTAATTTTCAAAGATCGCTTATGGGTTAGAGGAGATGAGTTATTTTTCAAACTGTTATCACGATGTCAAAATTTTGAAAAAAATAAAAAAAATAAATTTTCAAACTCATGTAATTCCTTTAATATTACAGATAGTCAATTGAAATATAATTATGACTTTTTTCTGTCGTATTTCCGAGGAACTAAACGTTGTTACTTTTGAAAAAATGATAGCAACCGAATGCAGACTCGTAGCCACGTCAGTTTGCATAACTTCTTTATTGTCCTCGATGAGAGAACTTACTCGCACGGAAGTTGGGCACTCGATTCCTGGGACTTACTGTATGGTTGCCCTCGCATTCAAATTATTCTATTTTCTTATTGGCCAGAGGACCGTTACGTACGCTATAAACAGAGAATGATATTTCCTACAAACTGTTCTTTGGTGTAAATTTTTATTCGAAAACCGATTTCAAAAAACAGGCACGTATCACGTTAAACGCTAAAAAACGAGGGGACATCCGAATAATCCTAATCTCTCCGGCTGGAACACGATCCGTTTTGCTGACTCCGCGAATGCGTGATTCCTCTCGAGACGGTTTCCAAGACTGGCCATTCATGACCGTACACTGTTGGGGCGAATCGCCTTTTGGAACGTGGAAATTGGAATTACATAATCAAGGAAGATTATTAGGTTTGTGGATTTTATAATTTTAAAAATAGCCTACCTATTGGTAAGTATGAGAAACGCGTTTCGCTTCAGTAGATAGAAAAAAAAACTCTAGCTCAGCAATGCTTCGCTAGAAAACCCAGTTTGCTAATTTTCGTCCATAATTAAAAAAAAAAAAAAAAAATGAATTCCAATTACTTGAAAAAATTGTAAAATAATATCGATAGAAATCGATATTTGTATCAATAGTTATTAATATCTGAAAAACATTTCAATATATCGATATTTCATTGCTAGTTGTTGAGACCACAAATCCTTATCCCCTCTCACTCCAACAAACACTCGACTATCTCTTAACATACTTTTACACTTTTGCTCGCGGCTACACTGTAACACTATTTCGCCACTCATCGTTTGTCTTTTTACATCTTCATTTCTCACTCAATCTGTACTTACTCTCATCGTACATGATTGATATAAATACGAAAGCTTCTGAGACGTTACTTTGTGTAAATCTTTATTTTTTGTTACAATTCTTGATCTCTCTCAGTTTACAACCTCTATACTAGTTTCAGGTAAAGAAATCACAAAAAACTGTCGATAGTTATTCATATCATTAGCAAAAATATCAATCTATCAATGTTTTATCCCTAAAAACTGATTTTCCAAGAAATTTTTGTTTTGCAGTTGTCTTGAGAACTGCCTAACTGATGAGCACCAGACTTCTTTCAGATTTGCCCCATATGATGAGTATCTTTTGTAAAAATTTCAATCATATCTGTAATTGCTAGTTTTCTCAAAACTGTGAACACAAAATTTTTTTCAACAATATTTCTTCCTCAGTTTTCTCAGAAATTATTGAATTAATAGGCACCAAACTTTTGTCTGACTTGCGCCAACATAATTAAGAAAAACCTATCTTGAAAATATCTCTTTTATCATTCTCTCAGAATCTGGAAAAACCACTTTTCCAGAAATTTTTTGTTTTTTTGTTTTCACAGAAACTAACCAACCGATAGGCACTAAACTTCTTTCAGATCTGCTCCAATGTAAGAATTATCTCTCATAAAAATTTTAGTCTTATTAATCTAATAGTTTTCTCAAAACCAAGAACTCAAAATTTTAGGTGATACATACATATGTATCAGTATAAAAAACATACAAGTAGATAGTTCGTTCGTTTAAATTATTTCACAAAATTATTTCCCCGATATTATTTCACCAATGATTCCCTCAGCCACAACAAACTACCCACACAGCCACCCACAATGAAAAAAAAGGCCCCAGTATCAGTGACTACCACATACTGTTACATTTAATGTGATAACATTTTCATCTTCAATGTCAATGTTTTACCATCAACTATCGATACTGTGTTAACAAATACATGGATTTCTTCATAACTGCTTTATCAATGTTGAATGAAATATCGATATTTCGATGTGTCATAAGAAAGCTACGTGTTGAGACCACCAATCCTTTTCCCCTCTCACTCCTGCAAACACACGACTACATTAATATATATTTTACATCTCTGTTCGCGGTTACACTGTATTACCATCTGCGCCGCTCACTCGTTTATCTCCATACATCTTTGTTTACCTCACTCAGCTTGTACTCAAACTTATATTATATAACTGATGTAAAATTCACACGCTTCTGGGACGTTACTTCGATCAATACTTTATTTTATGTTACTAATTTATGTCTTCACCGGTCCTCATCCTCTGTACTATGTAATTTGTATCGATATATTATCGATAATTGGTGGAAAATTTAACAAGAAAAAACTATATCGAGTGTAAAAACGAACCCTATATTTTGCTGTAGTGAAAATAAAAATGTTAGTGAAAATAAAAATGTTATTACATTAAAAATGTTAGTTGCTACCGCCAAAACAACGAATTCTACAGTGTTATCTGTAGGTATTCAATAAAGAATCCGGCTTCAGCACAAACCAAAGCGCCGAGGAGCAGCTCTTCAGGGGTTATACACATATATGTATATGTACATGAAAAAAATTATTTCAAAATGAGAAAAAGGTACCAATCGTTTTATGTTCTCATGAAACGGATAATTTTCACCATCCCCATCCCTAATCTTTTTTTATGAAGCCAATTTTAATACACCGTTTGCAGGCAAACTGGGTAATATAACGCAGCTTATTATACCTATCACTACGTCACTAACTTCTGCTGTGTAACCATTTTTTCGTAGCCTCCATCATTAAATGGAAACTAGTTCTTTATGGCACCGAAACGAATCCGGCCGAAGAGAATAATTTGCTGAGAACGAACGTTAGCGAGAAAACGGTGGTGCAGATGAAACGGACGCAGTTGGCCACCGACGAAAATACGTCAGCCAACGAATTAGCAGCCTCCACACGTTTCGAATCTGTGAAAAATTTCAGAAACGTACGCAACGTCGCGTCGAAAATTTCGTCGATTTTTCTGTCCAACTTGCCTATAGTATGGATGTTGAAAATATTAGCATGTTCTTGATGTTGGTGGGTAGGATGTAGGCTATAGGCTACCACATGCGAACAAATATGTCGCTGGATCCAGGATGCCTGCAGTTTTAGGTGATTTTTTTATTTATTTCGTTCGATTACCTATAGATCTGTTGCGCTTTGATAAGCTGTATCCGTATTTTATTGTTCCTTTTTTCTTTTCTTTTTTACATCTTTAATATTTTCATGTTAAATATTACTTTTTTTTTTTTTTTTTTTTTTTTTTTTTTAAATTTTTGTGACTGACTGAAAAAACCAAAACCAAAAATTACATTCCTTCGTCGCGGTCGAAGGGTTAAATAATTTATTCGACTTATTATTTATTTTTCGTTTTAATAATAGGTTATATATATTATATAAATGGTGCACTCTCTCGATGTTATAACGTGCGGAAGTAATTTTATTTTCACATCGCATTTCTTGTGTACAGTGTTGTAAAATTTGTGTATAGGATAAATAGTGTAGATATACATGTTTATATATATATATATATATACACGCACACACCTACCTATACGTGAATGAATCAAATTTAACCTAATTTTCGGATTAACTTTAATCGCACTCGTTAAGAATTCGGTGTTCCGGTGAAGCTAAAATGCAGCCTCGAACGGATGGACTATTTAAGTATAACTTAGGTACTCGTATAGTATCATTTACTGAGCGTGTGACTAGTTAATGAGACTTTGTTTCTATAAAAAAAAAAAAAATTACTGTGGGTACGGTGGCTTTTTTTCATGTTCATGCTCAAAATTTTCGATTACTTCAGGTATACTATAGTGCAATGACTTTTTAATTTTATTGGGAGGGGGAAACATTATAATCACCTGGAGTAACGGAAATAAAAATGCTACCTATATTTAAATAGGTACCGATTCAATTATTAGCCTTTTTCATCGCAATTATGTACTACGTTCATTTTTAATTTTTTTACGGTGTACTTATTGTATTCTAAATATAATTCTCGAATTTGGTGTTTTTATTTCGAATTTTATTTCATGACGAAAGAATTTATCTTTTATGTACCTAAGAGTGCACTTGTGCTGTTGAAGGGAGCAATAGAAAAATTATTTTTTATGCTTTCCTTTTTTGTTGGTTGCCCCGAGCGAAGAAGAGGAACAGATTCGTTCTTTTGTGAAGGAATTCATTTTTAGGTTTTCTCGGTACATACGAATTTAAAAAAAAACTAAAACTGAGAATGACTGTGGGACTGCAGTACGCTTTAATAATATTGGGTTTGTTCGATATGAAGAAAAGGGTGGCACTTTTAGAACTTTTTAAAAATGATAATACATTATTTTCAGCATTTTAATAATTGTTTTTTGTTTATTTTCTCATCATATCTCCGTTCTTTTTGGCTAATGAGTGGGAAGCCAAGTTTGAGGTTCTGAACAAGTGATGTTAAAAACAGTGGTAGACCTACGAGGGCTCGAACCGGCTATGGTCTCGAAACAATTTTGAGTCTCTAACCAGCATTCCCAAGAAAATTGGAAAGAAAAATTTAAATTATATCGGATGATAAATTTCCAGCATAAGCCAAAAAAAGCTTTGTTTCACTCTATTTTGTTCAACCTCCGAAAAAATTTCATGGCCCATCCAAATAAAATCTGGCAATGCCACTGGCTAAGAGTAGAAACTAAGTCAATTTCAGTGGTTTTAGAATGGTGTCTTCAAAGAACTAGTTCCGCCCTAATCTAAATAGAACAGTTGCTACAAAACGGCCAAAAATAGAGCTTATATTGACAATATAATAGGCCAAGGGAAAAAAAATTGCTACACATTCTTAAATCTTAAGCTTATTCAAGGTATTCTAAGATGAAAATTATTTTTAGATTAATAAAAATTTATTGATCATGCTTTCGTCTATGACTAAGAACCTAGGTACTTTGTACCCTGCAATGAAAAAAATTAGGTTTTACATTCTTCAGACCAAAAATTTTCAAAATTTTTCCAGTTCGTTAATTTTTTGAAATAGGTACAAATTTTTTGGGGAGTTTCAAATAGTAGGCATTTATAAAGGGTTTCACGAAATGTCGATAGAATTTCCGTATACTGTAGCGATTGAATAGAATAACTGTCTTTAATTAATAAAATAACTACGTAAAAGGGATCTACGTTTAGTGAACGTATGCACACAGAGTTGCATAGCATTCATTTTTGGAGTAATTTCAAAACATCAAGAATTAACTGCTAATCTTCAGCTGTATGTACCTACCTGATACTGCGACTAGTAAAAAATGTTATGTCAACGTGTGGCCTATATTCCATGTTGAATGGAGCTATATTATGTTTCAATAATCATATTGTTATCAGCTGATTGCTGAAATTTCAAAATTACTCCTACTGAAAAAATGCTGAGCAACTTTCTGCGCCAGTACCCACAAAACATAGAATCAATGTTTTATGTAGATATTTCATTACTGTACTCAGTACAATCAATGGCGGATTCAGAAAGACATTTATTTGGGGGGGGGAAATGATTAAACTTTTTGTAGATTTGAGCTTTTTTTTTAGTTCTTCAACTAATGTTAATCAATTTTATCAGTATTCTGCGATTGTAAATCATCTTTTCTCTGAAATCTGTGGTCATATTTTCATTTTTCCTTAATTTTTATTTTTTTTCCCGGCATTTAAGGGTGAAATTTCTCCATTTCCTCCTTGGATCCATCTCTGATTACAATCAACTACCGGAGTATGGAGATGTTTGGTGAAACACCATGTATGTAACGTATATTTTCGTCTATTTTTAATTATGATGAACAATATGTTTTAAATACCAAAATTACAGTTACTCGATGATAACCTAAACATCCCATTATACTTTTCGTAAACAATATACAATTTACCCATCCGATACGTCACAATCAGTGAAATCCCATCGCCACTTTTAGCGATCTAAAAACACCTGTCCCTCAATATTATTGCAAATCAGTAAATCCCTATTGTAACAATCCCTACTTTACTTAGTCTATTCACCATATTCAGTCATATACACCAAGTACCCTGAACAGGTATATAAACCCTGGCAACGATACAATCGATGCTCAGTAAACTCAGTTTAGTTCATTATATTTTCTAAAAGTATTACGTGTACTTACTTATCCCAATATTTGATTTTATGCGTTAAATTGTTTAACTTTAAAGTAAAGTGTTTGAAATAATAATTGTGTTTTGATACTTTAGTCTCATACAAAGTTAAGGTCTACAATAGTCTGAGGACAACTAAATTCAATATTTAAATAATCAAGTAATATTTAAATTCTATTCCTTCTTATGGTGTAACACTGAAAGTGGTTCTAAATAGGTACTATACCATCTCTTTTGGCCGTTACAATGTATACCTACTT
The DNA here is from genome assembly GCA_011428145.1 of Ericerus pela. NCBI lineage: Eukaryota > Metazoa > Arthropoda > Insecta > Hemiptera > Coccidae > Ericerus > Ericerus pela. The sequence continues at coordinate 1,113,181 of WOFM01000193.1, read as the reverse complement.
GAAATTATAAATCCTGGTCTTTTAATGTATTAATATCCTCTCAGCATTTCTTAATCTTCAGAAAACTGCGGAATATTCATTTACTAAATCACCCAAGTAAGCTACTGCCATATAGAATTTATTCGTAATCAAAATTTGTACAAAACAGGAAAAAACGTGAAATTTACGCGATTATGTACAATTAAAATGAATTCGTTAATAAAATTTCAACAAGAAAAATGGTACAAATAACATTTAAATCATAATAATAAATAAATAAAAAATTGAAATTCGGATAACAACAAATCGATTAAGCTTAGCAGCGTAATAATAAATTACGCAACAAAATTAATTTAAAAGTCGAAAACAGAAAACAAAAAGAAAAAAATTGAAAATTCAATAATAAAACAACAGTTTCACCACTACCTGGTGGATGTACAGACGCAGAAATGGACTAGGGAAAACGTTGTAATCTCTCCTTATCATAGATTATAACAGAAAAACATATTTTTTTTTATTTTTTATATCAGAAATGGAATTAGATTTTTTGGCGTTCAAAAAATCAATAATTCCATTTTAACAAATAGTAACATCGTAAAATATCATAATATTATGCAACAACGGAGTAGGTATGGTAATTAGGTACAATAATTCAGAAACATAGGTATTCTCATCAATTTGGAGAATTTTTTTTTTTTTTTCTATACCCACTTATTCGCAATCGCGTATAACGGTAATCGTAATAAAGTTCGGTTTTAAATTAATAGAAATAAAAAATTTTCAAATAATAATAGAAAAAAAAAAAAAACAAAAAAACAAAAAACATTCAGTTTGACAGTGTGTAGGTTGTAGCAACCCCCACGTTCGTAACCGTATTCTTTTACATATAGAATTTATTCGCGAGTTCGTGTACTTTTTAACCAACGACAACTTTTACGAAAACAAGAACAATGAAATATATTATGGTAACTACGTTTAATATAATATCTTATAAATATTATAATAATTATATAGCATAACAGTAACTGTAGAAGACATTTGATTTGATCAGTCGTTCGTGAAAAACTAACCATTCGTAACAGGAAAAAAAATTATTTAATGAGCAAGAGAGGAGAGGAAGAACCCGTAATAGGAGAATACACTATGGCATTCCTCTAACTAAAGAATTAATTGACAGATGATTGTCTAGCTGCCGTTGATTAAAATAAAACGCGAAACAAATTTATATGTAAGAATACGGACCGTCGGTGAGAGCGCTACAAAGCAAAAGTCAGGAATTGTCATCTTTGCCGCGGGTGGTACCGCCTTTGTGGTTAGGTTTGTACTCGACGCCCGGATCGAACTGCATTAAGACGAATACCTAATAAAGAGCGCACATACGTAAATACAAGTTTATTAGGTACTTCCTTTCGTCGTAGTGTGTGGATGCTGTGCTGGTCAAATGTGAATAATTAATTTTAAAGTATTGTAGATATAGGGGAGAAGGTACACAGGGTGCAAGTGTGGCATCCCATTTTGTTTTTGGGCATCATCTCGTGACTGGTTGGGTTAAATTGGCAAAATTCGGAGCGAATAGATGCAGAAAAACCTCGCCAGTCCCAGTGGAGGATTCGCGGAGGGAAAATGGAAAAATTTTTCATAGAAAATACATAAAAAAATAAAATTTAACTCTTTCGACTTTAAGTGTTGTTATTGTCAGGTATGATAAGTCAGCAGTAAACAATAAGGATTAAGCTATAAGCCGACGGTTTTCAAACAATTTAAGTCGGCCATAAGTTTACGTCAAATTTACCGTAAGCGATAAACCGTTAGCATAGGCTATATTTTTTGGCAGACATGGAATTCACATTCTTAAATTTTTTCATTTTTTAAAAATCTCCATCAAGAAATTTCTGTTTTTTGTTTCACAAATCAGAAAATTTAAATTTGACATAAACTGTAAATTGTAAACAGTTGAAAAAAAAAAAAATTCTACGCAAACCAAGGTTGTTTTAAGAAATTTCTAGAATAAAAATGTTTTAAGCTATAAGTACGAGCCATAAGTTTAAGCAATAAGTCATAAGCTTATGCCATAAGCCATAAGCTTTAGCCAACCACCTTATAAGCTATAGGCATAAGCTATATTTTCAAGGTCATTAAAAAAGCCCATAAGTTTAAGCTTTATTGAATAGCTTATCATCCTTGATTGATATGTCTTTGTGTCTGTAGGTGTGTGATTGTAGGTGTGCCCCTTGTCAACAGAACACAATATTTGCACTTTTGAAACAAAACTCTTATATTCATATTTAATTCAATGATTACTTAGCGTCTACTTAAGCTAGATAGCTGGGGTTTGTGTTGCTGGAAAGAAGATAAAATTTATTAAATTTACGTATAATTTTCTAATCATCTTTAGCAATTTGAAAACGAACATATAAAAAAAAAACATGCAAATATTGGAAAATTTTCCATTGTTTGGAATTTTTCATTATCTTTCGCAGGTTTAAAAAGAAACGGACAAAAATGAAAAATTTAAGAAAAATTTGCTATTTTTGAAACCTGGAAACATCTCCTCTTTTACTAAAAGATTTATCAGCAGTTATTTAAGTTACAGAACTGAAATTGGTAATGCTGGAAAGTGGAGAAAATTTACTGAAATCTACTTTCCGTATAGTTTTTCCATCATCCTTAGTAGTTCGAAAATAAACGAAATAAAAAACACAAATTATTGCAAAATTTGTACTTTTAAGTAATATTGTTAGATATTTTACAAGTACAGCCATAGTGGACTCGGGTCTGTTTTTTTCAATTAAAAATCACATATTTTGAAAATAAGGTGTTATATGTTCATCCCTCCCCTCGTAAATTATTATAACAAAGTGTTGGCGGAGTGAACATTAAAACTCTTGGTGGTGGTGGTAGAGTAACTGCATACCCCGCTGCACCTAATATCAATATGGACTTAACGAAATTTTCTCTCAAAGCATAAAGGTAAGCGACGAATGAAAAATCCGTATGAGATTCAAAAAACTCACTTGATCGGTTGGTAATAGGTGAAAGTCGTCAGGTGGATTTGTTATTACGTAACGTTTAGAAGAAGCATCACAGGATGAACTGGTATCACGGAATCTAAACACAAAATAAAAATTAACTTTCATGCGATCCGTTGTATGTAACGGTATAATATCGAGGATAGGTCCACCACCAACTAATTGTTATAACCATCAACTTGCCTGTACAATCCTATACACAACATTCCGTACGATTTCAGGGCGTTAACAAATAAGTCTCCGTATTTTCCATTTTCGCCGAATTGGGCCAAAGGGCCATCATATAGCGATATCTGTCCGACACGACAACGATCACGATTTGAAAGACTATCAGAAGTTCTGGAAAAAGGAACAAAAAATCATAACGTTTATCCAACTTGGCATTATTTTTCTGTGAAATCTTAGCAGGAGAAGAAATAAAATTGTGAGGGATGGTTTCCTCTTCGTTACAATTATTAAGCAGTTATCGTCCGAATTATTATCCTAATATTCTGAGTTTTAACTTTATTTTACCCTTACGAATGCTTTAATTTTTTTAATATATGTCTCAAACTGAAGCTTTGAGAGTGTTTATTATGTGTATACAGAGATGAGCAATAATCAATCAATTTGCCCTTCAAAAAGAACCAAAAAAAAAAAAAACTTAATGGTTCACTGCAAACCCTAGGGATGGAAATCATTGGACTTTTTGCTCATAGATAACTTCTCGATTCTCTGCAATAAAATTCTCAAGAACAAAGTAGAAAAAGTGGAACAGGAAAATAAAAATTTCTAAACTTGCACATCAAAAGGCGGTGTGGGGACAATACTCGTATGAGGTAATAGGGGCTCGCACCCCTCGACGACTCACTGCCCAAAGGCTGGCAATAATTGTCTTTATGACGTTAAACGAATTTACACTGGTGCGTTTGTATGTTCGTACCTGTACGTACGTACAGGTAAGATACATTGTACGGGCCAAGATCAATTACCTGATAACGATCTCGGTAATGTCACAGCCCGGTACCAAACGCGCTGCGTTGTTTCTTATCACCTCAACGGAGACAAGAAACGACGTAACGCATGACATAATTACGTACATATACGTATGCATGTGTGTCTGTGTGCGTGTACCAAATCCTGTATATAAACTCTCAGAACCGGCTCAAAAATTGCCAGTGTTCGCCGAGGATTTGGCTCTCCCATACTTAATCGTATGAAGTGGCAGAACACGCAAATACTGTTGAAGACCTTCTAGTGTGAATATCTCTCACGACAAGGTATTCCACAGGCGGCTAGAGTAAATTTATAAAACATTCTAGATTCTAGCATAAAAAAAAAATAATAGTTTTTTATTTTTTGTAATTTGAAATTGATAATTTTGCTGAAAAAAACAGGTGAAACTTCGGAACTACCGATAGTTATCGTTAAAATCATTGCTTATCGTTAACCAACAATAGTCAAAACCGATAACTTTCAAAAGTTATATTTTTTCCATTCCTAGGAAATACCAGAAGTAGAAGCAAACAACGACATTACGATTGGTTTATCTTTTGTATTTTCAACAAACATCGCTATATGTACATAATTTTTGAAAAATTAATTTTCAAACTGGCTGCGGTACCCTCCTGAAATTTAAGCCTTTACTCTATTCCAATTAAGAAAGACACGATGTCACAGAGACAATCACATTTCATCGCTATATAAAGCTGAAAATTTTTGGATAAACAAATCGGTTTTAGATGAAGCCTTTGTTGAATAGGATTTATCTCTACCTTTCCCTTTGCCTTTTGATAATACCTAAATGAAGGTGTGTGTAAAAATTTTCAATTCAATTGAAATTTTTGAAAGTGAATGTTCGTGAAGATATAAAAAATAATCTTTTTAAAATTTAAAAAAAGCATACTTCAGTGCCTACAGGCTATAAACAAGTGGACTGAATCATTTAATGTGGTACACATACCCATTTTTGCAGCTAGTAACTACAGTGGGCTACGCTCACGAGCTCATTCGTGCCCACCAGGCGTGCAGGGCACTTGTCTTTTTAAAAAAATGTAGATAGACAAGCAACTTAGCTCAGGCAGTTGTCAACAGTTGTTGTCGAGTACAGGAGAGTGAAGGTGTGAGACGACAAATACTTTTATAGTCCATGGACGTTAAATACCCATATAAGTGCCTTTTCATATACGTCTCGTACCACTATAGTAATATTGTACATAATTTGTTGCCTCAGTGGAAACAACAAAATTCATTTTTTTTTGTTAGTGTGCATGTGTTGAATACAATCAAATACACATGCACACTTACAAATTTTTCTTATTTCTCTCTTTCTATCTCCGAAATTTGTACCAAAACTTGCCTTAAAACTTGCATCGAGATTTATGCTAGCTGCCTTCACCTTTCAGTTTTTACTCCGTAGTGAAAATAAAAATGTGTATCATGTTAAAAAAAAAAAATTCTGAAGAGAAACTTTGTACTCACGTATAGCCGCCGCGAAGTCCAGCTCCCTCAGCTAAAATTAATTCCAGTTCTGGAGTCGCACCGCCGGTGATCAGCGAACGAATTAACGTTAATGCGTTTTGATTAAAATAAGTCTAGAATTTTTATTTGAAAAAAAAAAAAAAAAAAAAAGATTAGAGCATATATTTTATATTTTTGATTCAACTATTTTACAGTTAGTAGCCTAAGTACGTTGTCTAAAGAATTGATTATAGCCATACCGTTGACATAAGCGAATCTAAAACGCTAACAGCAAATGCAGTACCACAGGCGAATGGTTGAGTTAAATACAATTCAGTATCTGGATCATCGTCGTCATCTTGATCCAAAAATTGAACGTTACTATCGTTGACCAGCTCTGTCGAACGATATTTTTATGATTACTCGCAATAGTATGCGTATAGATGAAATGCTAATTGCATATGCTTTGGCATTTAAGGCAACATTCGACAGTACCTGTAATCATCGGTACATTTGCACCGTAAACTGACCCTCGGCGCTGTAAAATTATTGGAGCACTTGTGCAGTTCAAACGATCAGAAGGTTGGTAGTTGTCACCGGCAGTTTCCTCTGAAATTGAAATAATAAACAACAAAGATAAGCCGACGAACGAACAGAAATGAAGATAATAATTTGCATTACTGCAATGGCAAACAATAAAGGTAAGTATTAAGTTATAATTATTATCTTCCACACAAACTGAATTTTATTTATTTTTAGATATGACGACCGCAAAATATGTTCGATTACACCGACTTACACATAATATGAGATAAAAACAATTAAAAGTAAGTATATTTAGCCTATAATACGCATTCAACATTGTATTATACGTAAGTAATGGGTACCGTAGCCTATATACAATTTTGTTCTCTAAAAATGTAAAATAAAATAGTACAGGTAGTTTAGACTTTTAGCAGGTTTTATAAACTGCTAATGAAAATCGTGTGAATCAACTAAGTCGGGCCTGGTACCACGACAGATTTTCATGTCATAAAAATTTATGATAATGGACTTGAAAATCAGAAAATCGTATATCTTTCTATAGTGAGTCCGGATTTCGTTCAGCTAGCCGGTAAATTTGAATAGAAATCACGATAAATAAAACAAGAAAAAATTTCTTGTATAAAATGTTGCATATTTTCAAATTGAATATTGTAAAATAACAATTTTCAAATTTTGACAGCAGAAATGATAATCAGCAGAATACAATTTCTGATTGAGAGAAATAGTAGTACTGGCTAAGACAAAAAAAAAAAAAAAAAATACAAACAAAACTGTATCATCAGGTTTTGCTTCTTCTCAAAATTGACAAACCTAAAAAACATTGAAAATTTAATGTTTTTGACCTTTAATAAAAAACGTATTTTCTGAATTTTTCATGTTTTCCAGTTCCTCTGTTTTTTAAAATAGGCAAAACATGGAGATTAATTCCATTTTTCATCTGAGCCAAAGCTATCATTTCCCTTAGTGAAAAACTGCATTCTGCTGATCAACATATTATCATCTTTTATGAGTTAAAAATTATGATTTTAGAACATTCGAAACACAAAAGCGCCTACAGTTTGAGAATATGCAACTTTTTGTGCATGAATTTTTTTATGAAGTTCTATCAATATTTACCCGCTTTTTAAACGAAACCTCGACAACCGGTGTATCAAATTTATAAATCTTACGAATTGAATCGTGAGATTTTATATTCTGTATAACAATAGGGGAAACTGCATATGCTGTGATTCACATTAGCAGAAACGCTGGCATTTTAGCCTTTGCGCCGTAAATACATAGAATAATACTTCCCACAGTACAAGGTATTGGAAGACGCACGCATGGGCCTTAAATATTATGCGGAAAGATACTTTCCGTTTTACGCGGAAAATAATGGGAACTGATGGAGCTGCAGCATGTTTTGGTACCCTCTGTGTGTTGCGACGGTGCCAAAGAGCCTGTTGCAAAAGGTACCAATGCAGAGTTCCTGGATCCTTCAAATTGATGAACTCTGTTGTGAAGCAAACCCAGATCGTGTGCATTCATGCAAAAACTGCCCGTTTTTCTCATGGTTAATGGGTCGGAATAATAATAATAATAACAGAAAATAAAATAACTAAAAAAAAACTCTGATGTAACATGCCTCGTTATAAAATATACGTTATCTTAAACAAAAAAAATAAATAAAAATAAAAACAAAAAAAATTAAAATTATTTGACTGAATATTAGGTAATCGCATCTAAAATGAAGTGTGAAGTGTACTGAGTGTTTTCTAATGTTTAGAGAAATCTCAACCAAGTAGAGACAATTTCTTATTATCTCTTTATTAATGTTTTAAAACTACAAATCACAGTATCAACACTTGAAATATTCAACTATTAAATAATTTTTCTTTACTTTAAATTTAGTTCTATCTTATCTGTTAGTGAAACCTAATGATCTACAATTTTCTAGTGTTTGAGAATAGTCTCAGGAATGAGTTTGTTTTCATTTGAAGAGAACACACTATTTGTAATTTTACTGCCATATTCTAAAATGGCTGACCTAAAATAGGTGGCGTGACATCGGAATATATGACTTTACATTGTCAGCGTATCTGGTGGTGTTTGTCTGTGGGAACAGGTATAATATAGGCGGCTATTATTCTCAGAATTGGGAATAATAGTCGTCTCTATTTTGTTTGACATGTTTTTGTAGATGAACTAAATTGTCTGCAAAAAGGTGACAGAACACGAAGAAATTCATAATGATTTAATGCATTAAATTGTGAAGTTATAAAGAAACGTACGCAAGTTAATTAATGATTATTTGGAAAATAAGATAACAGAAATTCTACTTCCCAACCAGCTACTTTGGTTAATCTGGAATTTATCTTCTTTTCATAGAAATAGTTTATTTCTACAGATGAACCGTTAAGCCGATTGAAACGGAATTTTGCAAATTGTTAGAAAATAATATATTCTATATGTCTGTACCAAGCTTTATGATTATTGGTTGAAAATTAAGCATTTTATAACAATTTAAGCTGCAAAAATTCAATATAATATGATGTACCAAACGCAGAATCTGAACGATCTGGATCACAAACAGTAAGGTTGATCCCTGTCTAGATCCAAATAAGTGTACTAAATTTCATGACTATCGAATAAAAACTGCAATCTGTACCGTGTTCGATAGAACTATGTAAATATGTATATGTATACGTACATGTATACATGTAGATATCTTTCTATTTATCTAGATATATTAATAAAACTCAATGTAATTACATTTGTTCCGGAACCACTTGGCAGATCGCGATAAAATTTCCGGTGTTTATTTGTGTTATTCTGAGGCATGTTTGAAGCCATTGTCAAAGGGATCTACCCCCCCTGGAGACAAAGTAATCCATTTTCACCAAAATTTGTCGCTTAAGTACGGCACCCAAAAACGAACGAAACGGAATAAAAGAGAATGAAAAAAATGGCGAATCGCTGACATAGCGCAGATGAAGCTACAGGTTTAACGTCTTGTATACCAATGAATTTCACCAAATATTGCCTACAGTTTCGCGGAGTCATGAGATGAAAAACAAACATACTCGGCCCGACCCCAGGTTTTTGATACAAGATCAATTTTAATAGGAAGATTTTCTTTGAAAACCGGCATAAAATCTCACCTCCCATTCCGCTACGCAATGTACACAGGGTGAATGTAGAAAATGACCTCAAAATTAGAGTTTTGCGTACTATATCGCGGTCACTAAGTATCAGCTATTTTACCGCGAAAATAATTCACAAAAAAATTGTTTTGTATGTAATTTTCTATCTACGTAAACAGTTATAACGAACTATGAATTCACACTCAGTTGCGAAGAACGGCCATAAAATGAGAACGAAAGTTACTTCTTTTTGGATGAAGTTCTCGAATCACGATGTCGAGTACAACACTAACCCCCTTGGGAAGTCCACTAAGGTGCAGCATTTCACACGAAATGTTTCTAGCGTTGGAGGTCATCATTCACGAGAATATACAGGGTGATTCAGTTTAACATGCACCATAGGAAAATCCCATATGGGGCGTGTTAAAATGACTCGCATGTGTTAATTGATATGGGTGAGGTGAAAATAAATGCACCAATAAAAATAAAAACTTGGAAAAAATAATCAAAAAGAAAAAAAAAGAAAAAAATTGTTCAAATTCAAAATAAAAAAAGGAAAAAAATATCAATAATATAAATAGAAATAAACATATAAATAAAAATAATTTTACCAATAATTATAATAATAAACTTTATATTTTATTAAAATCAGCCTAATTTTAATTATAAATATATCTTTATTTATAATAAAAATAATAATAATAATAATAATAACGATAAATATAATACTTAGTAATAAAAAAAAATTATTAGTAGACTAGGTGACAGGAGTGGAAAATATACGATTACCGAGGGTGAAATTTGCGAAGTGAGGCAAAGACGAGTGACATAATTTCCCAAGGTAACACATACCTTTGACTATATAGCTTAATGGACTGCTAGAACTAATAAAATCTTGAAGCCAAACAATGCAGGTGTTACTTTTCAAAAAAAGGTACTTTGTGTGAAAACTGAATTTGTATTGAGTTATATTTTCATGACTCCTAACAATATAAATAGATACTAGTGAAATATTAGAACGCTATACCAATTTATTGTCTCAAATTAATGAGTGAAACGTTCGATTAATGATTTAAATTAATAGACGAACTCTTCGGAATGTGAAAATGTAAGTTTTAAATAGAGTTCCTTTTTTCTTGAAAAGTTTGAAGTAAGGTTTTCTTAAACTGAAAAATTTGGCTGTTAGGTAAATAGTTTCATCGTTTGCTGATTTGTTATCCGAAAAAAACTTCTTGAACTACCGTAAGAACTTGAGCGAGTCCTAAATGAGCTAAAATACGTTTTTTGAGTGAAAATTTATTTTATTTTGTTTGATCAGAGAAAATGTTTTTCAAATTTAGAATAAATTTCAGATGATATGAACATTAATGAAAATAAACAATTGGATGATATTTATGAAAATTTGGCTTTTATTTTGCCGTTTTTTGTTTTTAAAATGGCTGAAATAAATAGTTATCATAAAAGATACAAGTAGGTACATTATTTGTCCTATAAAGGTTTGAAGTGATTAGAAATTGATGGTGTCTGTTGAAATATCACGAATTTCTTCGTTTTGAAATATATTTCGGATAATTTTTCCAAGTCATTTTGTTTGAATCAGAACAAAGTAGATGATTTTCCGTAATGATTTTTCAGCTTTGACAAACGATTTCTTACAATTTTGTTGAAAAATTTCAGCAAATTTAACAGTCAGTAGGATTTCCAATTGCAGAGAATACCAAAATCAAATGTCCCAGCGTATTTGGAATCTGAATTAAAGATATAGTGCTGCCACAAGTACAAGTTTTTCATATTTCTGACTTGTTTACCACACGATAAATGAAATAGGTATCGATTTCATATGTAGTAGGTATGCTGTTTCTGATTTTTCATTGTTTCTAGTACTGATAAAATCTTAAAAATCACCAAAGGTCGTTTTTCGTAAAAAGAACGCATGTTAACAGTGGCTTCAGCGGTATTCCATTTAACCCTATGTATTTCTTATCAGTTCTAGCAGTCCATTAAGCTATATAGTCAAAGACGCATACTATCCAATCCTGTGGCATATACGATTTTAATTTTAGACTTCAATAATTGTTGGCTTCGTAGTTACAACTTTCAACAATAAAAAACAAAATTAATAACACATTCAACAGCCAGAAGTACCTAATTATTTAATTGTAGGGAAAATTCGTTGACCACATAGATGCAAAAAACAGTCGTTTTCCATACCTGTTGTTTCTTACATATTGTTGGTCTGCAATTTACTGTTTTCTAACGCAAAAACATCGTCTGTACGACGTATTTTCCACTCGTCTAAAATTAAATTCATATTTTCAATACTACTCATCGTCAGAATAATAATCTTAATAATCACGAACTTGTTCATTTTAGTTATTTTCTAAATTCGGCGCATTTATTTTCACCTCACCTATGTCGAACAATATGTTTGAGTCATTTTAACACGTGCGCCATAGGTTATTTATCTATGGTGTGTGTTTGGTACTCGACGACGGATTCGTGGAAATATGAACGTACCCTGGCTGAGAACTCCGATTGTATCGTCGAAGGTCATAGCCTTAATGTTCAACGATGCGAGAATTGCCTCTTTGTCGGCCAGCGTAGGATCGTCGTTGCTGGGCACTTTCGCAGACAGTATTACGCACATGTCGCACAGGTTGACGTTCACAGCCCTTAAATCTGCTCTGCTCAGCGGAGAGCCCTTAAAACAGAACCGTGTATTCGTTTACTTAATATAGGCGCACTTTTTCAGTATTTTTGTTTGACTGCCATCAGCGAACAGCCTAGATATTCGCCCCACACTCTGTTTCGCAGCTTACAATGTATAGGTCTACCTAGGTATCTTATTAGATATAGCGCCGATATACTCACATTTAAAACGGATATTTTCGGAAGATTTTGTAGCATTTTCCATTCTCTGCGAATGTAGTCGACGGTGCCTACGATGACCACGTGTTTAAGCTCGTGGTAATGGAAATTCGAGGCTCTGAGCGGCATCACCAAATTGCGTAAACCGATCAACGGCGAGTCCGGATCGGCGAAAAGGCACACCACAACGTGGCCGTTCAGCACAGTCATCGCAGCTTGATTTCGATCCTGAAAAAATACGGACTCGCGAATAGATTCGAACGCAGTCCGAGCACTCGGGTGGTGCGGCGAAGCAGGCATTTATAGGCGTTCAAATTCCAATATTAACGAGCGTTCGCGAATTTGGTCGTTGAAAACTCTTAATTATAGGTGGGGTACCTACGCTAAAACTTCGGATTTGGGTACGTATTTTCTATCGGTCAACGGGTGTAATTGTCCATTAAATGAGTTGATGAAGATGACGAACTGGATGATGATTAACAATTACAAATGGGGTATCAGTAAAACGCAACGTAGGTACCGCACCGAGAGAGTAGATTTATTAATTAGGGGAAAGGTCGATAAGAGTACGCAGTGTCTAAGAGTACGCATTGCTTTTTTTTCCGCAACTGAAAGGTTGGCAACACTACTCATTCTTGTATGTTGTTCTACTTCAAATACTCCTCCTTCATGGCAAAAAACGTGAATTTATAATCATTATTTCTGTCTTTATTGCAAATTTTCATATTTTTTTGTTTCTGATATAATATTTTTAAAGCACAGAATAAGAATTCAGCGACTATTATTGAAAATGACTGAATAAGTAATCATATTTATTCAAACTACGTACTTTTTGCTACCTTTTCATATATCTTGAGTTACCATTGTATTTTGTTATCAGTTAGTAAAACTGATATTATTGGTAAAACTTACAGGTGCGTAAGAGTACGCATTTTGTTCCTACTACTAATTTACTTGTTTTTTTATAAAAAAAGGTCCACAAAATGAAAACTATTCTTCACAAAAGAAAACTGGATTGAAATAAAAGCAAAAATAAACGACGACAAGTGCTAAAAAACTTACCTCCAAAAATGAGGAAATTTCATTCCCAGCATGTGAAGAACTTTTTCCTGATCCGCCTACAGAAGATTGGATTATATGTGACAAATGTAAACACTGGTCGCATGAATGCTGCCCTAGTTATCCGGGAATCAATAAATTTGTTTGTGATTTGTGCTCATGTTCATATGAAATAAATATATATTTCAGACTATGCAATTTCTAATAATCAATAAAAAAAATTAGGTTCGTACTCTTACAAACTCAAATGCATACTCTTAGATGCTATGTTATGTAAGAGTACGCATTTGGTTTTTTTTATACTTTTCCCCCACAAACAATTTAAGGGGTTTTTGAAAATTTTGAAGGTGGGGAATAGGTAAATAAAGGTTCACAGCATAGTTACACCAAATTTGAACAAAATCCCTCAGGTTTTGACTCAGTTACATAAGATCAAACCACAAGTGCGTACTCTTACCGGCCTTTCCCCTAATGAACTAAAGATCGATGTTCATTTAACGCCCTTAATTTGTCAACGAATTAATGTTAATTCGTTAACGTTTTATAACAAACTATATGGAAAGAAAACAAGTTCAGGCACATGCGCACAACCAACGAGGAGCCATAAAGTTACCTGCGAACAACGTCTCCCTGATATTACTGCGAACGTACAGAAAGGAATGAATATATTAATAAAAATTTTTGCAGCAGCCAGCTTCGCGAGAAAAAGTAGATTTCTTCGTTTAAAAATCACCTCTATCACCGACGTACTTCCAATAAAGTAATATATAAAATATATATATATTTTTTTTTTTGCAAAAAATTATCAATATCATACAAATACGAAGCATGCGATAAAATATACTGATTCGGTATTTTGTTTTCAAGAAATTTTATGAATAAATTTTCAATTTTTGCTTTAAAAATCATTTTTTTTTTTTAAATGAAAAATTATTCCAAGTTCTACTAGCACGAGTTTAGGAAATAATTCGATGGTTCTTTTTCCTGCAGTGACGATAATTGTAGGTTGTATAAGAAAAAGAAACAAAAAAAAAACAATTAGTTCAAATCTAGCGAACGGAAGTGGGTGGATCGACCTCTTGCTGAGATAGGGTTGTCTTAGGTGTAAAATTAGTGTTTTTCTCGATGAAGCCTGGAAAATTAATTTTTTAGCGACCATTATTAGAAGGGTAAAAGAGGGAAAATCACATTGAATAGCTAATAAGTTTGAAACAAACTGACCAATTAAAGTCAAAATCGGTGAGTCTGGTCCTTGTATAGGAGGTATTCTTTGTACCAAATTTCGCGATTATTAAAAGAGAATCGCAACTTTTATTGAGGTAACATGAAAAATTAGCACCTCCAACAGTCCCAGGGAATGAACTATAATACCAATAAAAACCAAATTTAAGCGAGTGTTAGATATACTTCAAATCAATAGCTGTACCAAATTTTGTGAATATAGGTTGAAAATTACTCTTTTTAGAGTCATTAATCTGCCAAAAATGCAACTAAATCGCCCCCACCAGACATATCGTAAGACCTATCCGCCCCAAAATTAATAGGTATTGTTCTCGACTTAAAACACATACGTACACCAAATTTTAGGCCTATCGATTGAAAATTGCAACCCGCACACTGTTCAATAAAAAATGCATATAAACTGAACTACCGGATAGACTATGCGTCCGATCCTGACTAAAAACAATAAGCCTCTCCCTTAGATGAATCTGAATACGTTTTTCAAATTTCGAAACAATCAGATCAAAATTACGCCTGGATATCGACTCGACGCAAAAGTGGGTTCATATAAAAATAATATGAATTCTCAAAAATGGTGCGAAAATGCTCAGAAGATTGTGAAACGAAGAACGTACTCACTCCCTCCCTTGGATCCGAATATTCAGGCAATTCTAATAAATCTACTTAAAAAGAATATAAATGAACTGAATGACAAGAAGTAAGTGAATAAGCCGGGAGTGTAGCCAAGGGCGTAGATAGCTCCATTATAAGGGGAAGGGGTCAAAAAATTTATTTTCTCTATCCTGTCTGACCCTTTACCCCCTCTCGCAATACGTCCGGATGTAGATAAATAAAAAAACAGATTGTCGTAAGTATATAGGTATGTCCCGTACTTACGTGAAAGAGGTATGCTTATTTCACTCTCTAAATTTCTATTTTTATAGGCGCCAATGGTTGATTTTTTTTTTTGCTAAGGGAGGTCCAGACCCTCAGGACCCCCATATCTACACCCTTGTGTGTAGCCAACTACTACTCGATTAAAATTTAGTTAGTTTTAAAATTTTCCAATCTGGTTTTCCTAATCTAGTTTTCCCAAAGTCATAAATCCCAAGAGCCATTATCAAATGTATTTTTTACAACCCAAGTATAGAATTTTTATACCGTATGTAGTTTTTAAGGTATAAAATGCCGCTTAGTGGCAAACGACTGAAGTACAAAGTAGGATGATGACTGCAGCAGGCAACATCCAGTAGCAATATAAATCAATGAAATATTGATATTTTTACCTGTACATATAGGCATTACAAATTGAAGTTTTGCATTTTTTGGTCGCAGCATCAAGCCTCTCTTAGTTGAAAGATTTTTTCAAAATTTTCACCTTATGTAGATGGCCATCTTTAAATAGTTTTTGCCAAATTTCATTTTGAAAGTTCTATTCTGAGGGCTGTGATTTGGTTTGGAAGTTTCAGTTCTAAACCTGTTCTTTTCAAAATTAGTCATCAATTTTACTTAATGGTTTTTATGTCGGTGACAGCTCCCAGAAGTGATAACTAATAAGTACAACTGAGAGCTTTAGTTAAGTTTGAAAGTTTTCATGAAGAGAGCTAGTTCCCAGTTCTACTTTATAGTTTTACCCTTAATCCTGAGAAGTGAAAACTTAAAACTTCAAAGTTCAAGTTGCGAATTTTACTAATTCGAACAGCCAGTTTAAGGATAAAAAAAAGGAAAGAAGATTGGTAAAATTGCTGAATTTTCTTGGTGAATCAAATAAATTCGTATAGTATCATGCAGTTTTATTCCTCAGTACCCTTATCTAATATAAACTGAAGTTGCTTTTTTCTATTCCAGCATTTTTCCACTTCAACTTGAGTGATTTTCACAAAATTCTGGATCCTGTTATGATGTTTTTGCGCAGTTTCGCTTCAAATTCTCTATTCTAAGGGCTGCAATTACGTTCGAAAGTTATCTCTAAATGTTTTAGTTTTGAAACTGTTTTGTTTGAAAGTTGGTTTTCAGTTGTACTTCACTAATTTAGTGTCAGTGATGAGAAATGAAAACTCAAAAAACTAAAAGCTGGAATTAGGATTCGATTGTTGTTTAATTTCCAGACCTGTTCTGTTGAAAGTTAGTTCCTAATTCTAGGTACTTCAGGATTTTAGTTCAGTGTCTGTTCTGAAAAGTCCAAACTAAAAACACTAAGAGCTATAATTAGGTTTAAAAATTTTAACAAAATTTTTCATTTCTAGACCTGTTTTGTTTGAACGTTAGTTCTTAATTTTGCTTGAAGATTTTATTTCAGTGTCAGTTCTGAGAAACGAAAACTAAAAAAAAAAAAAAAAAAATGAAAACTGTAATTATGTTTGAAAGTTTTCAGTAAAAATTTTAGTTCTGGAAAGTTATCTTGAAATTAATTATATTATATTTGCCCGAAGGGCGGCTGATTCAGCTTGTCGTTGGTACAATTTAGGTTTAGCAGTTCTCCAGTAAAATTTAAAACAAAAATAAAAAATTTCTGGAGAAAAGCGAGTCGACTGTATTGTTTGAAGTATCTTTTTCTCATTTATGGCGCACGAGGCTACGAACGTCTTTTCTGCATTGCATATTACTTCAGTTTTTTTTTTTTTTTAAAAGTAAAACTTTGAGCTCTGTTCTGCTATACTATAACTAATTAGTTTTTCAGTAACAATTTAGGGTGCTTGGCAGTAGCGGCCCGAGCTAATTGTGCACCAGTGGCTCCACCATATTTTTGCGCCACTCATACATCGAGACCCCCCCTAAAAATTTTTTTGAACCATCTCAGAAAAAATGTATAATATAATGAATCTAAACTTTTTAATCCGGAAGTATCGGGTTCGAAACCCATCAGCACTTGAATTTTTTTATTGTAAAAGCGTATATTTAAAAAAATTCATTTTTCACGTTAATTAATTGCGCCATTTTGGCGTCCCTTTTTCAAATGAGAGTGGCTCTAGCCACAGAAACACGCTGTCGGGCCGCCTCTGGTTCTTGATGGTCAAAATTCTAACTACAGTTCTTCTAACAGTGCGCACTGGTGTCAGAACAAGCACATCATCGACATACCAAAATGCATTCTTCCAAATTTCTGGACGGACTCCAGTGGAACATGCCCGTCGAATCGTATTTCATTTCGGTTCGTTCAAAATCGAAATCTTTTGCCTGGTCATCGGCGATTCCCACCTGCAGTGTATTGTTTTTCATGTCGGTTCCGACCGAACTTCGATTAGTTGGCCTACAAAATTAACAAAATGATTTTCACTCGTAAAACGTTTACAACCAGCCAATTTAAAATTATTCAAATGTTAAAAAAAAGAAAAAAAAAAGAAAAGAAAAAAAGAAGCACTATCACCTAGTGATGACAGGAAAAGAAAAACTACCATTGACCGACCAAAATATGGGGTGGGATATACAAGTAGGTAGATATTAAAAATGTATTTTCGGCTGAATTTTATCTACTTCTCTACATACACCTATGGCAATTATAGAATCGGGCACTAATCTACATTCTGAGGCAACGAATTCCCAAGAAATAAAGAAAATGTAACCGTATAATATTTCATATAATTATATCGATTAAATTGAAAAAATGAGAAAAAAAAAAACATTAAGGAAAAAGGATATCGTCACGAAATTTTAAATGTTAGAAAAAAAAAAAAAAAAAAACAACAACGTTACGTGACGATGAGTTAGATTATTAAAAGAAAAAATCAAATCTAATCTACGAACAGAGTGACTAAAAAAAAAAAAAAAGGAGTTAAATGTGAGATTAGGTACGTACATGAGTTTTTTTACTTCATATGCGAGATGATAACCGGCATACGTAGAATTGTCTTGATTCCTAGGGTGTGTAATATAATACAAAAAACAATTTTTTAAGCATTTTGATACGGGGTGAAAGAAAGAAAAACTTAAGAAAAAAAGAAAAACTTAAAAGAAAAAACGAAAATTCCTAAATAAAGGTAACATTTTTATTTTTTTGATCAAACCTAATTGTTGGAAAGAAAAAAAAAAACAACAACAAAAACATGCAGTATTATAAGTTATAAATTAAACGAGTAGGTAGTTTTTTTTTTTTTGTTAATGCATAAAAAAATTCATTCCACCCTTCTAATAATTTTGATTTAACTATCTATATGTGTGCTTACTATGAAATATACCTAATATTTAAAATTCGAGAACTAATAAAGCTATATATGTATAGGTACCGTGGGATGAACAATGGTGTATGGATATCGTTGAATAGCGCTTATTTTTGTACGGATTTAAATTTAAAATACCTATTTATATTTCCTGATTCAAACTTTTTCACTCTTATAGGTACGGATATTAAAGGTTTTCGCAATGAGTTTTTGAATGTTTCCACTGTACCTGTCATGGTTGGATCGCACGAAACCGGCATTCATTTCGGCAATGCTTTTAATGGGTAACTTTGTCAATGGCGATGACGACTTGATTGTTGTATCTATCTTGTTATACTGCATCAATTTTTGATTTTTTTTTGCGTCTGCGAAAAAATTCGAACGTCCGAACAAAATTAATACTGTAATGTTACCCATGAAAGAGATCAAACAAAAATAAAATCAAACTTACTGGCTGCTTCTTCCTTTTCCTTCAAAAGGTCACCTAGAAGTTATTAAAAAACAAAAAAATTAAAAACATGAAGTTGGTTGGTATAGGCACCTAAGTTGACGAATTTTTATTTGCAAATAACCATAAGTGTTGCAGGCGCAAAACATAGGGGTAGCTAGGAAATTTTTCTGGGCGGGAAGGATATATAGAGCCCTAAGTTAAAATGTTACAAGGTTTTTTATACAGGGTAAATGTATCGAATATTGAGTATGTAACTGTGGAATACCTTGTCATGAAAGAATATTCATACAAAAAGGAAATCAACAGATTATTTGCGTGTTCTGCTACTTCATATGTACACACACATGGGTAAGCTAAAACCTGGGCAAACACTGGTGATTTTATAACCAGTTAGGATGGTTTATATAGGAGCTTATTTACACATACACACATACACACACACACACACACACACACACACACACATACACACATATGTAATAAATATGTACGTCTGTGTATAAGGGTGGTTTGTCATTTCTTGTTGAGATAAGAAATGACGGACAGGTTCGAGTACCGAATCGTGATAACACCGTAATTGTTTCATTAGTCACAGTTCAGTTTTCATACATTACTTGTAAGTAATTGCAAGTGATTACATTGAAACATTTTCTCATACAATTTGTTTAACATCATAGAGATAAATATTAGCCAGCCTTTCAGTGGCAACTGTTGTTGAGAGGTGCGAGCCCTTATTACTTCATACAAGTATAAAGTCCCCAATATATAGATTAGAAAAATAATCGAAATTAGAGTTTACTTGATGTTATCGTTTGTAACTTTAAAAAGTCTATGGAACCAATCTTTGATTTTACATGAATTTTTTTGTCACATGACGCAAAATAATGACCTCATAAAAGGTGTTCCCAGAAAGAGGTACCCCCTTTCCTAATATGTTGTACATAATATATATTGTAAATATACTCTATATACCTAATAATATAGGCTACCACCTTTTCCTAATACAAGGTTCCTGAAAATTTATCAAAAACATCATAAGCAGAGTTACAGAAATTAATTATTCTTTCTTACAAAGGTTACAAATACCACTAACAAAATTTTTGTTCCACTATCTGTTGTTAATATGAATAATTGGTAGGCCATATTATAGGTCCACCTTCTAAATTTTTATGTTATGAAAATACAAAATTCTTAAAACTGAATGAATTAATTTACAGGATTGAAAATATATGTATTTGGAAGAAGAATTCAAATGTACAAATTTTCTGTTGATGTTGAAGTATTTCAAAATATCAATTAGTATATTATCCAAAGATTATGAAAAATTAAAAAAATTTTGCCAGAATAGTGATGAAAATCGAAAAGAGAGGAATAATCATTTTAGGCTTGTTTTTTCGACTGTTTTATCATAATTTTTTTATAGGATTTTCAATATTTTGTACTTAAATTTGTGATATGTGAACAGTAACATATAGCTATAGGGATGAGGTTACTGAGGATTAGAAACCTTGCCCATTGGCTGAGTTCGGTAAAACTTTTGGAATTTTTCTTCAAACTAAGAGTTTTGAAAATTTATCCAGTTTTTTTCTCAATAAAATCATCAGAATTTTTATTTACTTTTCATAGATATCATTTTGCTATATTTTTGCCCCATTCGTTTGTAAATGATCAGCCAGTAATAGTCAACAGAACATCATATTTTTTTTTGTTATACAATTTGGACATAATTGTGTAGATACTTTTTCTTAAGTCAAATATACGTACACTCACGTTCTAAGTTCTCGACAAATTTTATTAAAAATGAATTCTCTGTTCAGTCCCAAGGTTTTAGTTTTGTGCTAATTTTTCAAAATGATACAAACGCCTAAAATTGCTATATCCAAATGAGCAATTGAACATATTTGATGATAAGAAAAGGGATAGTAATAAAAATATTTTAAAAATAACTTTCTATCAAAACTTTCTCACCGGTTTGGGTCAGGAAGTACCACACTTTCTACGTAGGTTTTGAGTAGCAGAGTGTTGCGAGTGGAAAAAATAAAGAAGAAGATATTCTTATACAAAGTCGAAGATGTTTAATGAATACCGAAAACACATGCAGAGATCAAGTCATGTACGAGATGACGTCAAGTGCGACTAACAGAGAATAAAAGTTTAACGTACGAATCAGTGTTACCGCGTATGAGAAAGAATAAAGTAAACGTATTCACAGGTTTGAGGTGAGAAGGAGGGTGACTGCGAATCCTAACATTTCTTGAGACCTAAATTTTTTCTCAAAGTCTACACTTACAAGTGAAACAATTTGTTCCGAGAACTAGTTTCGCATTTCTCTAAATAAAACAGCTTATTATCATTAAATTCTAAGGATTCCCCTTTTTTTTTCATTCCAAACAAAACTAATATTGAGGAAATTTCTACTAAACCTTTCTCGTATATTTGTTTCTTTGTCGGAAAACAAATCTATCTGATGCAAGAAGTTTAGTTTTGGATCTCATTTCTATTAACTTCATTGGGCCCATTGCCCAAATTTTTCTCAATCAAAAATTTAAAATTATTTTTCGTTATGACTACTACGTAGATATTTATACCGAAAAAAATAACTTTGCTAAATTCATAAACTGTAGTCTAACTAATCCATTTTTTATCTTTTCAACGTACATTCACTGAACTATTTACCATGAGGAATTTCCATTTAATTCCCTCTTCTCTCAAACAAATTGAAAAAATAAAAAAGTTATCATGTCAATTTTCATTTTTTATAATCACTATCCGGAATATTTTTCTCATGTCGATGCCATTGATAGCATGGAATTAAATTTGAAGATTATCATAGTTCAATATTTGCAAAAAATTCCTATTCCTTATGTGAAGACTATACCTACATCTTGTATACATGATGTCATTCCTTATCAAGTTTATTACACTCTACATCATATATATGTTACATACCCAGCCCGAAATTGTACACATTGGGAATGGTACAAGCATTTTTGTACCATGCGTGAAATGAACAACCCAATTTGTACAGACTCCCTACTGTACAATTCACGATATGTATAAGAGTTTTGTACCAAGGTGGAGAAAAAAATGGACTTCGTACCGAATTTTTGTACCAAGTGCAAAATGAAGATATACTGGCATTATTGTTCGTCTCTCGCATCGTTATTATTATTATTGTTAATGTTACAGTAATGTACAGAGATTATTATAACATACGAATGTGTACAAACGTCAAACTACAAATTAAATCGAAGAAGGCCTACTTGTTACAACAGGCTAAGGAATTGTGACACTGAGAATTGCATAGCACATTTGCTTTTTTGCATGCACACCAGTTGGTGCAACATTTAGTAGTACACGCGCACCTTAGGAACCCTTGTCCTCCGACTAACAAAGTCTGCCTGCTTGCTGCTCGCAAAGAGATACTGCCTGACAGTACGTCTTCACTTTTCAAGAAAGAATTTGAGCATGGAGCAACCTGACTGCGACTGTACATCTGCGGAAGCACGCCACTCACAGTGCCAATTTTATAGAAGTGACTGCAAGAAAACACTCGCCCTTCCTCCGTAACTTCGTATCATGCAGCAGATAATCATTTTACATTGCGTTCAAGCATGCAAAGAATAAACGCTTATACATGACTACTAATATGGTATTTCGGAGTTGGTACAAAACATTTTGTACAATGTGGTTTCTTTTTATCAAGTGTGTACACTAATCGCGAATTGTACAGTATTACTTGTACCGAGCCAGACATTTTGGAGTCTGTACAAATTGGGTTGTTCATTTCACGCACAATACAAAAATGCTTGTACCATTCCCGATGTGTACAATTTCGGGCTTGGTACGTAACATATATATGTATACATACATATGTGTGTCAGCGTGCATGTGCCAATTTCCCTATGTAAACTCGCGAAACTGGCTATAAAATTGCCAGTGTTCGCCTGGGATTTAGCTCTCCCATATATTTGTGTATGATATGGCAGAACAGGCAAAGCTGTTTATTATCTTCTATGTGTGAATACTTCTTCACGACAAGGTATTCCACACCTTATTGAAATAGAAAAAAAAAAAGAAATCCAAATCCTACATTCCTTAGTAAATCTACCTGTTGTAGTCAATTAAACGAGTATCAGGTAATATACAGCAGAACGAGAGACATGATCTTTAAGCTGATACTAAAATAATTATTGTTTGCAAAAAAAAAAAAAAAAGATTTCATTCAAAACAATCAAAACTTACAATTTTTGCATTTACATTTCTTGATCAACGTCTCGTCTCGAAAATCTTCGTGACATGCCTTGCAGTAGAACCAAGCCCTGAAAAATTTTAGTTTCGTTAATATTCGTGCGACTTCTCTTCGCTGCTCACAAAAGGAAGTAAATTTAATTCGTACACGCAATTAACGTGCATTGCGACGAATTAGAAGAAAGAAAAAAAAAATTAGGGTAAATGTCTATTCTAAGAATACACTAGGTGGTATCCCTTGTACGTAAAGTTGGTAAAATTGGACCATTGCCGCATTTCAATTCAACGATTATCATCGACAATACGAGCAGACATTTAATGGGGGAAGGGAAGAAGAAAAAAGGTTACTTTTATGTAAAAATAATGAATAAGATACGTGTAGCTTTTCGTGAACCAATAAATTTTGATGCAGACTAGTATAGGTGTTATATAGTACCTAATGTTTTTTGGACGGCATCTAAATCAAAAGTATTCATTTGAAGAACTGACATTACATAATTGGTCTCAAAGAATTTCCTCAGTCAGAATATTGATACTATGACGTCTAAAATGAGCTGATATGTTTTTGCGGCTACTTTTGTGTTGAATTCGATTGAAACATCGATCATTTAAATCAATGAGTAAACTTTTAAAGTTTATTTTGGTTATTTCATTTAATCTAAATATTCAAATTCACTATATAGGGTGGTCCAGTTTATACGCATGACCCCTTTTATCCTTTGTTTCTTGAGGATAGAAAAAAGTCGTCCCAGTGGACTTGTCCAAAGTTTTAGAGTAGGTACCTGATTTTGATTAATTTTATCATTAGAAATTATTTATTATCTCTGCGAATACAAAATAGTGTGTGCGCAATAAATGAATCACCCTGCATACTTCGTTTCCCTGGGTTTGGAAGTTCTGAATTCAGTTTTTATGGTAGGTATTTTAGTCACCTGTTTTTTAATCCTTTTTTCGCCTTTAGTGACTCCAAATTTTCTCCAATTTCGTCTTAATTTCTGGATAGTAAATCGACTGACATAGATTCAATTTAAGGAAGGGAGTTCAAGCCAGTAATTTATTGCAATATTTTTTATACCTTTAGTTTCTGGGCATTCCGTATTGAATCAAAAATAAAGCTATTTTGATGCTTAATGCATCAAATACAAGACAGAATTTTTTATTGCAAACTTTTTAAATAAGTATGTAGGTACAGGAAGAAAAAGTTGCTTTTAAATAGAAAACTGTTACCTTAATCAGTGCAACCGCAAAAAAAGGTTCATTTTTTCAGAAATGAGGAAAGGGTGTGCTAAAATAAGAGTTCCTCCAAAAATACAAACTAACTGCGATTCGTAAATATAGACCTTGTCCTGGGAGAACAAAATGAATGATTTTTTGTACTTTTTTTTTGTTTTACTATGGAAAACAATCTAAACCAAAAAGTAGATGAAATCGAACTTAATTGTGTGATAGGAGATATAAAAATAATTTTTAGTAAGCACGAGCTCCGTTTCCTGCAATGAATTTGGTAACTTGAAGGACTTGATCATTTTAATTAAAAACTTTAAAAGTGGAACTTTGATGCAAAACAAACCAAGGAATGATTTTTTTTTTCAAAATTCATTTCAACATTAAATGATTTAGTTTCAGCATGAAAGTATAAAATTAACCATTAAATTAGGTATGCATACCTACTTTACTAATAAAGTTGATCGCTTCAACATTTTCTCCAATGGTTCAATTTTATGTGTACATTCAAAAAATATCAACGTGATTGTACTGTACTTACTTGAAGAAATTATATCTTACCTTTTCACTTCGTCAGCTGATTGGGCGATGAAAAATCCCTGAGTGTTGGGCATTATTTTGACTCCTCGTGGATTTATTGAAATTTTACTATCGCGTCCGCTGTCACCTTTGATTTCGATGGCCAGAAGCAGTAATTTTAATTTGGTAAAACATAATCTGAAATAAAATTATTATTTATTAGATGAACGTACAATAAAACTGTACGGGATTTTTTCACGAATTAGCAATTCGAAGTTGTCTTATAACTTTTTCTCGAGAAATTTTTAGCGTCAAAAATGTGTTTCAAAATAAAACATACAGCCAAGTTGGCTTATAAAAATTCTAAATATTACCTACCAAAACTGCTCGCAGGTTTCGAAAATTACGAAAGGGAATGTTTGACGTGAGCAAAGGCATTACTTAAATTTCCAAATATACTTTTTCGCATACCTATTCTAACAAATAATCCTTCTAAAGATGTAGAGATTAAAGAGAAGTCGAAAACTGGACGATTTTTTCAAGTTTTTGCAATAGGTTAGAAGTATTTCTTCATAGAGTTTTCACTTGTTTTTTCAACATTTTGGTGGCTTCTTTTTGAAAGACGTCAGTAAGCCAGCGTGAAAAGTGATAAATTCTTCATCAAGAAATAACATGGATTTAGTTTTAACAGGTACTGCACAAAGAGACAGGAATAAGAGGCGAGTCATTGCCCTCTTTAAACTTTGAATACCTAACGCTAAATAGGAATATAGCCTATTTATCAATTGATGAAATAGGGTGAAGGGGTTTATTGGAGAACTTCTCTCGAAATATCCTAAAAAATTTTATTTATTCACATTAAAGCTCTTCATATTTTCATAATGACTAACATTTTTGCTGTAAAATGCACCCATAAATCCCAAACCAGGGAACCGAGTACTCATCAAATCAGTTTTCTAATCAATTTATTGATGAGCAGGGGCGTTACTACGCTTTTCGTTAGTAGGGGGCATACAATTTCAGAAGAAAAAAAGTCAAAAATTTGGAATTGGGAGAGATTACGTATATTTTCTGCAATACGTGAATTTATTGTGGTCATAAAAATACGGTTTTTTTGATGGGGGGCTAAAAGTCACACTTTCTATCCCATAAGTCATTGAAGTCACCTTGTACCCCTGCACTCTTCGGAGTTACGCCCCTGTTGATGAAAGATGAAACAATGCTTACACCTAATTCTCTCGGATTAGTGCCTCGAAATTTGTCAGCATTTCAATTACCATCAAGAAAATACAAAGGTTAATTTGTGCTAAAAATTACTTACTCGCAAGCTTGAGGGAAAGTCATTCCAGTGAACGATGGTGACAACGTTTCTGTGTACATTTCACAACCAGTTCCTTGAAGATAGTCGTTTTGCCACGCTTGAGTATCAGGTGACTGAAACAAAAAAGTTCAAAATGAGCAAACTGAAAAAAGAAAAAAGTAATTTTCCAATATATCTTCATTTTTGAATGTAAACAGGTGGTTTCAGTTCCAAAAATGCCTACATCGACAAAAAAACCATTCGAATACAAAATAGATATATTTACATATATTTTTTTGTTTTTTAAAAGATTTGTATAATCGAAAATAGTTAATTCTCGTAAGAACATAGCCTACATATGGATATAAATTATGCAGTTTACGTAATAAAGGTCAGTTTTTAAATTAGAAGAACACAAATTTTGTGAAATTTGCATGAATGAAACCCAATCAAAATTGGACATAATTCAGTGAATTTTCTCTTAAGTATATGATATGGCAAAGATTGTACTTTCCCGAGGCATAAGATACTGCAGTAATCAAAGGGCGTAGATAAGAAGGGGAATCCTGGTGGTCTAAACCACCACTCAACCAAAAACGAAATATGCAGTTAGAAATTTGAAAAAGTCATGTGCTCTTGGGGAGGATGATGATTTTTAAAGTGAAACTACTTTGCGCTGGGTATTAAACTGAAAACGGTCATACAACAAAGCCCGTGTAACAAAATAAACAAAACTGTTGTGCAACGAAGCATGTGAAACAAAAAAAAAAAATGTTATCATTGACCCTCCTTACAAAAGCTAGACTCATTCAACTTTATTTGATTCATTTCCCTCTTCGCCTTCTCTATACATTTTCATTCATTGCTTTCTTATCAGTGGAATGAAGTTTGCGTGGTTTAATTTTGATGCTGAAGTGTTCACTAATTGATGAAGACAATTTTTTCAATTAATATGACTTTTTCTACATTTTGATGTTTATACAAAACAAAAGACGAAAAATAACGCCGATAAAAAAATATTCATTTTTCAAAATACAAATTTCTAACAAGTTTCACTTCCACTGTGTGTCCCAGTACACAATCTTCTTCTTATTATTTGGGAGGGAAGTTGAAAGAATGACAGAGAATGTATGCTCTGAAACCATAATTAGGATGATTTTACCAAACTTATAAATAAAGCGCAAAAAAAAGATAGTGTAGGTTTTGTCGGTTTGGAGAATCAAACCTGGGACCTACATATTTGTCAGCTAAAAGTGGTGAACTTAACAGAATGGCCATCTCACTGCTAACTATAACTGTCAAATGTATTTTGTATTAAGCAAGGTATAGCGGTTCTCACACACTCCCCCGAGAGAGACTCAACACAAGTTGAATGACATTAGATGCTGTAAGAGGTTGGGTGGAGCCAGAAACGCCTCTTATACCTATACACACAGGCTTATACTACCTATATGGGTTCTATTTCCACTATATAGGGCGCCATCTATTGGCAAGTCACATTAGGAAGGAGAATTGTGAGTTCCACCATCCATCACTAGGGTGCGTGCATGTCCAGCACATGTCAAGGATCACAAGATGTAGGTTTTGTCAGTTTAGGAAATTGAACCTGGGACCTACATATTTGCCAGCTAAAAGCAATGAACTTAACCACACAGCTATCTCACCACTGACTATAACTGGCAAATGTATTATGTATTAGGCAAGATATGGCAGTTCCCACAGATAGAAATGGATATTTTGGCTTACATTAGCTATCAGTAGGTATACCTACTATACCACCGTTGCTAGCATACTTGTTTTCTTTGTAGGCTTCATAGCCTTCAATCACAGATACTGCCATCAAATTTTGATCTCCCATATCTATAACAGAGAGTTAGGAGGGTTGAGACGGATCAATTTTTATGAAAATGGAAATGGTTACGTGACAACATCGATGCTCAATTTTACATTCATCCCAACCACTATTATCACAACCCTGAATATTTCCATTTTGCTGGTTTGTAACTGTGAAATTGATACCATGGTGTTTTACAACGTAATTTTCCAAAATTTTCAGATTTGAAAATTTTTAACTATGAAAACCAGCAATTAGTAAGAGAATTTAGGTTATTCCCCAAACAAATCTGAATGTATCAAGTATATACCCAAAACCCTGAAGAAATTTATCCAAATTTTAATCAAGTTTTCCGAAAAAAAAAGGGAAGTTAGGAGGCTTGAGACAAAGAATAAATAAAAAACTGTAAAATTCACAAGATTAGATTTCTTGGAAAATAAATATCAGTTTCAGACATGTGACCTATCTAATTTTATTAGTTAATTAATCACATTTAAAGAATGTTATTCTGAAAATTTAGATTTGATATTTTTTTTAGGCGTCTTCCATGACTTATTCTCGAATTTATCTCATCCAATCCCATAAAAATTGTATTGAAAAATTGTTCCATGTTGAGCAAACTGGTAAAACAAAGTGATTACAAACTGTTTCTAAGTTTTTTTTTGTCTTAAAATATACTAACATAGATATAAGATGAATTGATTAATTTTTATAAAATGAACTGATTTTTTTTGCATCGTCTCAATCCTTTTCATGTGGGGTCTCAAGCCACCGCATCTTTTTTATGTGGTGGGATGTGACAAAAGTCTTTGGTGACGCACAACTTCGTTGGTAATTGGTTCTAATCCGTGACTTTTATATCAAACATAGTGTTTATCTAGTTTTATCAAATGACCTCAATTGGAGGTCTCTATAAAATTAAGGAATTATCAAGAGGGTCAGAAAGAAAACTTGTCTCAGTCCTCCTAACTCTCCACTAGTCAAAGATTTACAAGTAGAGGCAAACTCACTCACCGTTTTGAAAGACCTCATGGCAAACAAATTCGCCATCATTGTCGAGAAGCCTGGAGCCAAACAACTTTGAGCGATGAAACCTAATTTTAATTCAGCTAAACAAATGACGTCATCGCCTTGTTTCCAGTCCCACGATGGAATGTTCAGTAAGTATGCCTAAAAAAAAAGCAAAGAAATTTAGCGCTGACTATACGTATAATACTACACTATAAATCAATTAACATTGAGGTTGAAAAAAAAAATGTAAGGTACTATTACGAACCTTATTATGATACTGCATTAATTGTATGATAACGCGAATATCATCGGAATAATTTTTTATGGAAATGACTCTCATAATATTAGCCGCATCTTCGGCATCTGGATCTTGGCAATATTTATTTGCCAGTACCAAACAAGCATCTGCTTCGTGTACCTAAAATTTTATTCAAAAAAAAAAAAAAAATACAAAAAATACAAAAAAATAGTTTAATTTATTTACTTATTTTTAAAATTATTTTTACGTTTTATTTTTTTAAGCGTTTAATTTTTTTTTTCTTATGTTATTTAAATGCAAACTATTCGAATTACAGCTTTAGGATTATGGTATTGAAATGAAAGCGATTACTGGACAATCTACAAATTAAATCAATATACATTGGCGCGAAGCAATATAGCGCAGGATATATTATACAAAGGCTAAGTAATTGATTCGGAGGGTGGTGGAAGGGAAGGAAGAGAAAAGATAACATTCTAAGGGTAGACATATATTTAATCAGACGGCGGCGCGGCGATATTTATTTACTTTTCTCTTACACAGGCCTACTGATAATGTACAATGTATGTATATATATATATATATATATATATATATATATATGTATTGGCTTTATTGTCTACTGTTTACCTAAATGAATACGGTAATGTTATTCATGCACGCAAAACAGTAGTTAACGAATTTATAGCTTCCAATAAAGGATCTATCACCTCGTAAATATAACTCTACCAGCTGAGAGGTATTTATGAATCAAATAATTAAATGTGAAAAAAAAAAAAGAAAGAAGAACAAAGTTTTCCATTGTATCATTTGGTTAAGTGCTAACTGAGTAATATCACAGGTTGCGAAGAGATTATTACAAAAGTGGTACCTATTCTAAGTGATTTATTACAGATTTGATTCGACAATAGTGACTAATTATTTTACAAATACCTAATGCATTCTTTTATACCTTGCTAAATATTCAGATATTCAGCTTCCTTTCCCCCTAAGGCATTTATTTTGCCCACGACGGTTGATAATTTGTTTTTCTGAATCATTTTTGTCTTATACAGGGTGTCTACTTCAAAACGAATAAAATAACTGTAACGATCCTAACCGAGTTAAGTTATTGGAAAAATTATGAACATGAAAACTGTACATTGTATTAAGATTCGTTCCTTTAGTTCATGTTGATATAAGTTAGTTACATTTTCAATTCACTCTGATTTTTATCAGTCAAAAAAAAAAAAAAATAATCATAGACATCATAGTTGAATATAATATTGATTGTTCTTTGGTAATAAAAGGACAAAAAGTTAATATATTTTGATTCATTACTTCATAATCCCATATTTCGGTGTCAAATAAACGTAAAGAAAAACAGCTTTCAGAATTTTCTCGAAGATTTTTGTTGTTCTAATGAATGCGTAAGCAAATACAAGTTGGCGAAGTGGGTGATCTACCATTCCCCGTTCCTGGAAAAGGGAAGAAAAAAAGAGAAAAATCTAACTTAAAATCTTCGTTTCTCTTTGGCGCCACCCCCAAACCTTAAAGTTTGATTTAATTTTACCAAATTGAAATTTGCTCCCTCCATTCAGGAAAGTTGTATCTTCCTATAGATAAATATTAGCCAATACGATATATTCATTTCTCAAATAAAATTTAAAAATTAACTTGGCCAATATGAACCACAGGAAGAACACCCTCTTAATTTTTGTGATATCTTGTCTCGCTAAAGGCACTTCCCTCAACCATTTGATTAATTTTCAAGTAGACACCCTGTCCTGTGTACAGGAAGTTCAAAGTTTAATGGAATCGGGATGATTTTCCGAACAGTTGGCTCCAGATATTTGTTATTTATGTCCATATTTTAGTTGAATTTTGCCCATTACTTATGGGGATGAGAATAATCGGTTCGTCAGCAAATATTCGATAGGTATTTGTGGCGAACACGAACTATTTTCATCGCAAGTCAATACATTAAGACGAATTAATGGGCCCGAACATTTGTCCTATTGTTGTTGGTGCTTCATCCAGACATACATAAGAGAAAACACTTTTTAGAAGTGGCATTCGGAGTCTCTTTTATTGATTGTATTCACTTTCCCATTTTGTCTTGCCAAATACAAATATTCAGCTGGCAGACTGCTTTTGAAAATATTTGTCCTTGAATTTCGCTCACAAAATATTTATAGAACTAACAAATATTCCTCAACAAATTTGTGAAGTCGCTTATGAGCTGGAAAAGTTTTTTTTTTTCAATGTTTTTGTATATTTTTTCTTATGATTTTTACTCAATATTGACAATGGCCTATATTCACAAATGTCACTTTAACCTCCTTTCACTTAAACTTCACTTGAAAATGATTTTTGGCATAATTTTATATTTAAGAGTAATGTGGGGACATCACTCGTATGAGGTAATAGGGGCTCGCGATTCTCGACGACAGTTGCCGCCCAAAGGCCGGCAATAATCGTTTCTATGACGTTAAAACACATACACACTTGTGCGTTTGTATGTTCGTACCTGTACATACGAGACTTTGGGCCTTAAAAACAAATACCTAATCACGACTTGTGTTGCAAAAAGTTTTATTTTGACCAGTTGAATCCCAAAACCTATAATGTAGCCAACATTCTCAAATGTATTCATAATTAATAAGTACTGCAGTAAATGGTCAGCTTTTTTTTTTTTTTTGTCAAATATACATCTTGTCAGTTGCTTATTAGGTAAATATGGATTCTTCTTTCATATGCAAGACCGAAAAAAATTCTATTGTCATACTTTTAAAAGGAATATTTTTGAAGATTAATTAGGAAATAATTAGACTATTATATGCTCGTATTTTGAAATTTTTAGAGCAAAAATGTTTCCTTACTTGTCAAATAGAAGAGTTTCTAAGGTGAACCACCTTAATATTTTGTGTAGAATCCAGTTACGACAATAGTGCACTAATATGCAATTATCTTATAAGTTGACACAAACTTCGATTTTTTCAAATTGGATTTTATGGCTATGTTTCTTAATGCAGATTTTGATTTGATGACAAAATTCTCATTTGAAAACACAAAATTATTGTCAGTTGCATGTTGCCAACAGATGTGTCATTAGCTTCGTTCAATTTTCCTTTTAAGCCAAAAGAGGCCCCAGTTATGTCACAAAAAGGAAATTTGGAAAATACCTTTGTAATATAAAAAAAAGTTTGTCCCCAAAAAATTTAGTGTAGGTCGAAAGTGTTTAGGTACACCATAAACCATTATGAAAAGTTTTGAAATAGGACTTCTTTTTTGCATCTCTAGGATGTCATGAAAATTTGATAATATTAGTGAAACCGTTTGTTTCGCCATTGCTGTGAAAAGTACTTTTCTAATGTTGTTACAGATTTCTACACAGGTTGAGAGTTAGTGTGAGAATTTGGTGGTGTATTAAAGTTGGTACATTTACAACAGCTGCTAAACATGATGTACTAGATATCTACAACCAATCACAACTGTTGTCTAATTTACATTCACAACATTTTATAACAAACCGAAAAAAAAAGAAGCGCCTCTGATCAGACAAAGAGGATGTTATTTTGGTGCTCCCTGTTGCGTTCTAAAATATAAGACTTCTACCAGTTTAAGCTTTTTTTTTTTTTTAATATAATAAACAATCTACTCTGAAAGATACAATGTGATAATAAAACAAAAAAACATAATGAAAAAATGAAATTACAAAAAAATTTTCAATACCCTAAGGATATGAACACGGGTTTTGGGGGTGACAGTCCAGGTTATTAGCAAGGTGCCACAGAGAAACTTGCAGAATTGTTGATTTAAGCATAACTACATACAACACCACCCTAAAAACACCTATTATAACTTTTGATAACACAAATAAAATTATCCTCTTCTACTGAACATAGACGCTTTTCAAAAAAACTAATACACAATCTATTGTTATACTATTTGGATTCTACGCAAAAAATTAGGCTTTATTTGGAACATCAATTTTCTATGGTTTAGGTCTAACTATTTAACTGAATAAAAATTATGATCCAGTTTAACTGTTTCAGTAGTTATCATTTAAGAAATATTCTTCACGAAGAAAATTCTACAAATAAATAAATCTTAAGTCTTTCCTCCTCAAAGCCACCATTTAGATGATATTTTTCAACCCCCATCTACAATGGATGCGGATAAGAACAAAATTTCAAGGATGAAACTATTATGATATTGTTTTCAGTATGACTCAATAACTAAGGTTACCTACTTGGAAAAACAAACAAAATTGTTGAAAATCTCCTGCATCGCTCAAGCTACACACAAATTCTCAACCGAAAATATAAATAAAACATAAAATCCTTTCGATTTTAATAAATGGTACCGCCTTATCGATATAGAATATAAATTAAGAGCGCAATCAAATGAATAAAAGAAAAAAAAGAGTTAAATAAAAAAAAAGATGATTTGCTTACTTTTACTCTTTGCAGATCAATAGGATTCATTATTGAACCTTGGAAAAATTCTACCGTAGTAAAATGGCGCTTGAAAAGACCCTCTAATTCCAAATCGGGCGGTTTCCTAACAATATTTAAAAATAAAAGGACAAAATATGCGTAGCAATACAAGGCAGCGATTAAGTTATTAAAAAAAAAAATTTATATTTAAATTTGTAAGGAAAAAAAAGTACGAATCATCATAATCTATGACTATATAGTTGACTAAAAAAAACAAAAAAACTAATGAAAAATAATAATTACGCTACAAATTGTCTCGAGCGCATATTAATCGTACATTCTAAAAATGCAGGTTATACTTTATCATATTGTACACCAAAGGGTAATAAATCAGGCCTAAGTAAATGGTAAAACTTGAAAAATAATTTTTTCGTTGTATAAATTCGTACACTACGTCATGTTTATATATATATATATATATAAATATATATATATATATATATATTTATGTATAATTTACTAATGGTCCTACCACCTATTTTATCATGCTAATCAATAGTAAAGGTCTACATGGATCTATTAAGCGGAGTAATTAAATGGACGACGACGACGGCGACGACTAACTAATTATTGAATAATGGAAACGATCTATTAAAGACTTTTTACATTTTTTCTGAGATTTACTGCCCTGGAATAGCTCTTATGGACTGCAAAAATGAGAGAGTAGGCATTCATGAGTGAGTTTAAGACTTAATATTATTTCCATATACTTATTCACATTAGATGAACCATTTAGTTGAATAGTAATTTGACATTTTCTGCACCATAAAATCAAATGAAAATACTGAAAATTTCATTTGACCAAATTTCCAGTAGATAGACATTATAAAGTGGGGGACTTTGATTTTTTGATTGTAGGAAGTGATTTTGATAGAACGAATTTGGTAGGTACCTAGAACTAAATAATCAGATAGGAAACAAACTTACACCTTTATATTTACATTTTTTAAGGCAAGTTTTGTAAAACTATTAAATTTATTTTTCCACAAAACTCGATAAAACCATAAAGTTGGGTAACAATTTTGAGTTTTATAGTGCACTACCTATATGTGTGTCTGTTTATTAGAAAGTGATACCAACTAAACGAAAATTTCAGTTTAATATACCATGAGGCTGTGCTAACACCTAGCAATGTGACAAATATCATAGCTCATTGAGTGAATTTCATAAGATTTTTTTCGACTTTTTGCTAGGCCTTAGTTAGAAAACAAAATGAAGATACTTCGTTCC
Organism: Ericerus pela; assembly: GCA_011428145.1. Lineage (NCBI taxonomy): Eukaryota > Metazoa > Arthropoda > Insecta > Hemiptera > Coccidae > Ericerus > Ericerus pela. The sequence goes on along the minus strand of WOFM01000193.1, from coordinate 1,078,201 downwards.
ATTTTGTATGATCAATTCTACTCTCCTAGAATCACTACCTTAAAAATTCACAGCTAAATTTCTCCATTTTGGAGAGAAAAAATAAAACAAAATTTCGAAGTTACCCCTGCCCCTTTACAGTAACTTAATTACATTGATTATTTGGGCGAATAGTAACGAAAAAATATGCCAACTGCTGGTAGGATAATTAAGAACCTCTCATTTCTAAATTATTATTATTTTTATTATTATTAATTTTGTTTAATTTAAATGTATGCAATTCATATTCGTCCATTCTAAATTCAGAAGTTGATAAGATTACAAATATAATCTGTGATTTACAAATTAAATTTATCAGTATCAGAGTGAAGAAACGAACTGTTCTAAAAGTAGGCTACCTCGGTGATGTAACCTACAGGAAAACCATTCAAAACTTGAGAAATTCCCAAAGATGATCGGCCAAAAATAAAGTCTCAGATTCAGTTATTCAAGATGAAATTTCTTGACAAAAAATATATAATGGAGTGGATTAGTGTAAGATTTCAATGGGTGCATATACTCGACTGTGGTCAAGATAAATCAAACAGAGGTGAAGTCGACCGAGTGAACAAACTGAGGAAATTTTGGACAACTTACTTACAGCTAATGAAATGAAGTGAAGAAGGAAAATAAAAAAACTGCTAACTAAAATGAGATTTTCAAAAGAAAGAGAGTGATGAAATGGAGTGGAATTTTCTGGAAACATCCTTCGGAAAAATCTCAGTCAATAGAGAAAATAGTTCCTTCAGTTGAGAAAAGCAGCTTATGAATATAGTGCACACCTCATTGCCCTGTCCAAAAGGTAATCGACTGCGTAGAATTTTTCTGATCGCCATCAAGCAACCTGATTTTGAAGTTCAGAACACAAATCTGAAGTGGATCTGTGATTATAGTTGTGGGGACAGTACTTGTATGAGGTTTTAGGGGCTCACACTCCTCGATGACAGTCGCTGCCCAAACACTGGCATATATTTGTCTTTATGACGTTAAACGAAATAACACATGTACGTTTGTATGCTCATACTGGTATGTATATACAGGTAAGATACATTATACGAGCCATGATCAATTACCTGATAAGGATCTCGGTGATGTCACTGACTGACAGCAAATGTACTGCATCATTTCTTATCACCTAACAGAGGCAAGAAACGATGTAATCTATGTCATAATACCATACATACATGTATGTATGTGTGTTTGTGTGTGTGTACCAAATCCACTCTATAAGTTCACAAAACTGGCTACAAAATTGCCAGTGTTTGCCTTGGATTTGGCTCTCCCATACTCACAATGTATAAATTGTATAGAACACTCAAAGCTGTAGATTACTTTCTACGTGTGAATATCTTTCACAACAAGGTATTCCACAACAGTCATTTGATAAGTCTATACCTAGTTCAGAGAGAGTGGTTTAGGTAAGCAGTTGCATTTGACTTAATGTATGAGCAGTCTTGGTTCAACCACCACCAAAACTAAAAGAGAAAATAAGTTATCCTTTTGCATTTAAAGGGTTATAGCATCTCCAATCATGCAAGCCATCTGCATCTTGTCTCTCAATTGAGATGGCACCATCTGCAGTTTATATTTAAACAGTGAATATTGTATAATAAACGGCTAGCTATTTTTTCGCCCACTTGTAGCTTTCTGCATGTGATTCGAATCAATTTTTGGTAGAAACGAGTGACTCTTATAAATTTCAATCTTTTTCATAGCAATGATTCGTAACACATGATTCAGATTTTTTTCTTAAAGAATCAGTGGTTTATAATTCTTTGATTTTATTTGAATTTTTTAACAAAAAATTAACCAGTGATGACACAAGTTGATAATTTCAATTAAGTTGGGTAAGTGGTTTGAAAATGATTCGAATAAATTTTTTTTGGTGGAAAAAGATCCGAATGATTCGTGATTTAATAAAACAAATTTTTTGTGATTTGCCCAACCCTGGAATATGCAGTGAAATTCTAATTCATTTTTTATGGTGATTATTTTCCACGCCAATTTGCATACCACATAATAAATATAATTTTTGATGGATTGTTTGGCCTAACTCACGTAAACAGACTAAGGAACGTATTCTAAAACATCTTTTTACTTAAGTAAAAACACTTAAGTAACATTTCCCCTATTACTTGAGTACTGAAAACAATGAAAATATCAAAAAAGTGGTTATTTGTTAACTTAAGTATTGTTTATTATATGACCCTAAGCACCTATGATGTGGATTTTTCAAGCCCTGATTGATATTATGGAGAACTGATCCGATCGAAATTTTCATTTTATCATTTCTTTTAGTAAGCCACTGAATTTTTCAGTATTTTTTGAGGATAAAAGGTAGCAAAATAATGTGATTTTGTCAAACCTATCAAAACGTTAAACCCCAAAAATGATCAGAGGAATGGAAGGATATTTAAAAAAAAAATAATTGAAAATCAAACCGAACATGATATAAAACGTATTTATCGTAGTATATCGGGAGAAATATCATTAACTATGTCATTTAGAGGCATTGAAAAAATACGAACGCGGAACTTTCGAACCGAGAAAAAATAATTGCAGATTTTATACGAATTATGTGTACCTAAATAGTTGATGTTCAACTCGTTTGGATGAATTTTACTAGATATTGTTGTTAAATGAACGTAAAAAAATGAAATTTTTTCCATCAAAATTATAAAAATTGTATATATTTGACGTATCTTACTAAAATCTCATATGTAACCTAAGGCTACATTCGTCAAAAAGCAGTTTAACGTTAGAGACTTGACATGAAATCCACACAAGATCTACAGTTCTTTTCTCTTTCGTAAGTTATTCTTTCTGCATTCAGTTTATGTTTGTGAATTTTAATCGAAATTTTCGTGGAAAATATTACAAACGCGAATATACCTATAGACACGCAAAACCTTCCAAGAAAATATAAATTTTTTAATTTAAAATTCTAAATAAAAAAGCCAAACGTCGAAGAATCGCAAAGATTCTTTTAAAAAAAAAAAAACAAAAAGTAATAAAACTAAACAAGTGTTTTTCTCCCTCTTTATAAATTTCGATTCTACGTCATGTTCGTCTCCAATAATTTTACTGGCTCAAAATTCATTTCATTTGCATCAGAAGCGTTCGCATAGTTTTATATACCTAATTCAAATTAATGAAATTAAAAGGTAGGTATTTAAAAACAATTTTCACGAGTTTTCAGGTTATGCCTATCCTTATAGTCACAACTCACACGGCTGTTCTACCCTCAATGGTATACTAAACCGCTATATAAAAATTTTACGGTCTCGTGAAAAGAAATTAAAACAACCCCGACTAATGTAATTTACACGAAGTAAAAATGTGCGAACAAATATATAGTTTCATAGGTAGGTGTATACACTACTTTAAATATTGGAAATTTTTTTTTTTTTTTTTAAATAGCCTTGCCAGCAATATCAATAATGTTCAAAGGAAAGTCATTAAAAAAATGGAAACGCCCACGCTTCACCTCTTTGACTTCACATGCCATTAATTCTACAAAAGAAAAAAAAAACAAAAAAAAACCACTCGAGTCATTTCAACTGGAAAATAACAAAATACGTTCGTTTGAAAAAGGACTGTAGGTATATGTATAGGTGCCTATACATTGTATTAAAGAGCACAATAATCTTTCGCTCGTAGGGCTTGTTCGGCAATTACGTGAAAAGCCCTCGAAAAAAAAAAGAATAAAAGTTTAGTATAGAAAGGTGAAAAGTTAAAATGAAAAAAACAAAAAAAAAAAAATGAAAAAAAAAAGGGGAGAAAATAAATAAGCAATTTTTTTTTTTTATGAAAACCTGCTATAGTAAAGAATGAAAATAGGTACATCGATAAATAAACTCTCTCGCTAAACACTGTTACGTTGTCAGTGGCCTATATTTTGATGAAAATCGATGGGCTTTTGTCGACTGAAACTGAGAAAAAAGAGCGCGAAAAAAAAAAAAGGACACGCGCAGGATAAACGTCTCAATTGGTGGCGCCTTGATGTGGAAAAAAAAAGAGAAAGAAAGAATAACGAAACAAATAAATAAAAATGAAAAGAATAGATGAAAAAGAAAAAATACAATTTTCACATTTATAGTTACTGCAATACCAATCTGAACGTACTGCATATAACGCACATATATATATATATATATATATATATATATATATATATATATATATATATAGTAGATATATTATACAGCAGAACAGATACATTTTCCGAAAAAAGCAATATTCTTAAATTTCCGATAGATTCAAGCCAAAAAAAAAAAAAAAAAAAAAGCTATATTTCTCGATTTATTTTTGTGTACACGTGGAGTATACATTTTTTTTAATGGGTCACTCGTGACGTATCTGGAAGACAGTAATAGGGGCATCGATATGCTCGAAAGGGTTGCAAGACGAAGAAAAAATATATTCGAGAGAAAGAAAGTATCGTTTTTAAAAAACTTTCCAACTTGTATGACTGGAAAAAATCGATCAGTGCTTATGAATAAATTACGAATATAATAACGAAATGAATAGAAAATCAATGTGCCAGCATTATGTTATAGGCTAGGTAAGTAATATACTCGTGTTGCGAGAAATTGTATATTCAGTTCGTATCTACAGGAATGTATGTTTTGTGTGGGTATGACGGGGGGGGGGAAGAAAGGGCGTTTGGGTCAATATAGTTTTCGTGTCGAGGAAAAAAGTAAGGCAAATCGAAATTCACGCGTGATGCTGGGCCTCGTGAAGACGAATAAAAGGGATGGAAAAAATTTATCAACAGGCAGACATGTGCAAATGTGGATAAGGATGAGTAAGAATAATAATTATTTATAATGAGCAAAGAGGTCAGCGTTAGTATCACGAGTGGTTCTTTAAAACACTCATTCTTCACTTTATCGCGTTAAGGTTTTGTAATGCGCGTATATCTATTCATAAAATATTATATCTCATCACGACAGTTTAAGTTGATATCTACTCTTTTCTATATTCGCAGCATTAAAAGAGGAGAAAACCTACAGTCGAATTGACTTTAATTCACTTGATTCCGCTATTCATGTTTATGTTTTGTGTACGGACTTAAAATGAACGTCAAGGTAATAAAATTGTATAATTTTTTTATAAATTTTCGCATAGGCTTGTTATAAATAATACATTTTTTTTTTTTTTGTACCTTTCATCCGAAGTGAAATTTACCAAATAAGAACCTTGTTCTTTTTTATCAATGTTCATAATGATTTGCATTTACAGGATGTTCATTTTATAACGACACCCTATAGGAAAATACAGCTGCATTTTGTTTTTTCAACTTGAAAAGTTCCCAATATTCTTACAAAGTAGTATGAGTACCCAGCTCTGAATCAATTGCTTTACTACGAAATCGAATGATGAAAGTGTCAATGTGATATCGTCAGTATTAAGGAAAATATATATTAGCAAAATATCTGATGCAAATGCCTGAGGCCGGAAACTTTTCACTCTACCATGTGTAGCAAAACAACAAAAGTTTTGGGTGACGAATTTTACACGAAATCGAAAAGTTGATTTTTACATAATTACATTTTTATTACAAAACAGTAATTTTTGTAACTTGTGCACGTAAATTCTGGTTTTTCGAGGCTGTATGGCGTACCTAAAGTGGTCAATTTTAAAACTTTTCATTTTCTCACTCCCTCAACTTTTTTTCACTCCTTGATGATTTCTTCATTTTTTTTCACTCTTTATCAATTCCTTCTCCTATTCATGCAGACCCCTTTTTTTGTTTCTCTACATTTTATCACGCCTCATTAATTCATCGAGTTTTACTTCTCCTTTATTCATCAATGAGCACTCCAATTCCTATTTATTTATTTTTACTACGTATTCTTAGTTGAATTTATTCTAAAAAATTTTCCTCTGGAATTGGAATTCGAACTTACATCTCCTATGTGGTAGACAATCACTTAACCAACTGCGCAACAAATGCTGGTTGAGAACTTGCTGTAAGTTTACCTTTATATATTTGTAATGAACTTTGTTTCCTGTGTTTCTCTCTACAAAAAAACTGTTTTTTTTTTTTTTAATGTCTCCAAACCAGAATTCTTTGCACTTGTTACAAAAAATATAGTGTGCTACAAGTGCTAGTGGGCCATTTTAACTCGTGTGGAGTTCGCAGCACTCGCCTTCGGCTCGTTTCCAAACTCTCCACTCTCGATAAAAAAATAGCCCACTTTAGGCACTTGTAACACAATATACTATTGTAATACATGTGAATGAAGTAGGTGATTTTGACACGAGTAGCATTCAACCACTTGGCACGAGTGTCACACACTATTTGTTGCAACACTATTCGATAAAAGAGTAGACTTAGAAATTTTTGAGGGCGCTGTTCAGCGAATGTTCAAATCATATTTGATTTTCATTGGTACTTGTAGTCGACATTAGCAGAGTAGTCCCAGTAAAAATTGTTTGGTCTACTCTTTTATCGAACTTTTTTCCATGTTGAACACAGCTATAATTTTGTATAGTTAGCATTTTACTGTTTTACACTGAAGTAAAATTTCTTTTTTCACCTACAATGGCATAAAAATGTCTATTTTTGGGGTCGGTGTTACAACAAACAAATTGCAATATTGCTATTCCACACTCAGAACTCGAAGCTAAAAAAGTTATTCTTATTGTTTTTTTAAAATAATAAATTTTGAATAATTTACAAGCAATCTTCCATGTGTAGCGCCGCTATACTTGGAGTTTCCCATACAGGCTGTACAGAACTTGCCAGACATGGATATGCCCACTTTTTGAAATGAGCTCACCTCTTGAGGACATAGTCAAAACTTCCATCAATGACTAAACCAGACTTTTCGAATTGTTTCTCAGCTTGAAACACTGAGGTAGAGATGTCGATACTTTATCGATACTAATATTTTTTTTGATATGTTGACCAAAAAGTATCGAGTATTTTTGATATTTTGTACCTACTACTAGATGTTTATAGTATTGAAACCTGATTTCAAAGGTATCGATTTTCATATCAATATTAATGGAAACTGATATATTCATTGCAGATATAAATTTTTTTACTTGATATTTTGTAATTTACAAAGTTGGTATAACTGATTCGATGCACATAGTCGAATGAAATTCATCTCTTCTCATAGTCATTATTCATTAAATTCAGTTTTCCCTTACCTCTTCTTTATTTAATTATTTCAATTGAATCAATCATGATAAAACAAAGGCATAGAAGAATAACGATATTCGAGTGGTATCAATATTTTTACAATTCAATATGGGCAGGATCAATATTATTAAATTGTAGTATCGCTGATAGTGAAAATCAATTTTTTTTATCAACTAGCAACAGCTCTACACTTAAGGAATGTTCAAGTTGTGCCCAAATTAACATGTTACTGGTGACAAATATCTCAAATAGTTCGGGCACTGTTTCTAGTACAATACAGTTTAACTAATATTGTACTTTATTATCAACAGAAAATGTTTGAAAAAATAATATAAAAATCATTGTGGGGACAATACTCGTATGAGGTACAGAAGCTCGCACTCCTCGAAAACAGTCGCCGCTGAAAGGCTGGCATATTTTTGTCTCTATGATGTTAAACCAAAACATGTATGTATGTTTGTATGATCATGCCTGTACATACATACAGGTAAGAAAAATTATATGGACCATGACGAATTACCTGATAAAGATCTCAGTGATATCACAAATTGGTACCAAATGCACTGCATCATTTCTCATCACCTCACAGAGGCAGGAAACGACATAACATATGACATAATACCGTATGTGTATCTATGAGCGTGTGCCAAATCTGGTGTATAAACTCTCAAAACTAGCTAGAAAATTGCCAGTGTTCACCTTGGATTTGGCTCTCCCATACATTCGTGTATGAAGTGGCAGAACACGCAAAGCTGTAGATTACCTTCTACATGTGAATATCTCTCACGACAATGTATTCCACAATCATACATTAACAACAAAGGTTCACCACAAAATCTCTTCGAATATTAATTATTTGTATTCTAAGTTCAAGTTTTACCATTGTTTTCATGAAAATCGTTTAGATCTCCACAGAAATGACCAACGATGAGTTTTGTTTTTTTTGAGGTTCCTCTTCAGCCCAGTAAAATTTATAGTCTTCTTGTAGATATATAGGCAGCTGTAGGTATGGTCAGATTTTCGTTAGGTATACTTTAATTCAGAAGTTTGATCAGGATCACATTGATACAGTGCTTTTGAATAGTTATGTAAATTTTCGATAAAATCAGTAGCAGATTTAAGAGAGGCCTTCTGTATTTAGAAAAAAAAATTCAAGTCGTCAAAGCGGTCAAAGCGAGTGCAGTCCATATTTGTAAGAAGAAGGGGGATATGGATATGAATGATTAAAAAGGTAAAAAATTAGACTCGGGATTAGGCCATACTCTTTAGAAAATAATTTGTAGGATTCATCTGTTCCCTTAGACGAAAATCGGGTTTAAAATTTGAAAGAGGCAGTAAGTCATACCGAAAAAAGATTATAATTTGTTTTTTTGGTTAATTTTGCACCTATGAATCCCATTGTATAATGTATTTATTATTTACTATAAAGATCATCGCCATATTAAAACAAAGTCTCACAAAGTTTTTTGGGGGGAGTCAGGACCTCCATGATCCTCTCCGATTTGCGTCTGTCTGTACCTCATTAGCTTAACTCGAATAAGCCCTTAGGATGTGGCAAGCCAAAAACAACTTAGAAGATAAGGAGAAATAATGAAAAACAAAATGTTCAGAAAAGTTACGATTCTAAGGGAATTTTCTCTGGTAATGACTTATCCAGAATTTTTTGACAATTTATAGGCATACTATAACAAATAGGTACGCCTGATACAAAATAATATTTCTCGCCATAAACCTACCTAATAATCGCAAAAAAAAAAAGAAAAACTGATACAATTCGAAGGTGTCTTCAGCAACCAAAAAAAACTTCTCAATAATTTTAATCGATGGCAACGATATAATATGACCAATAAATTACTATCTTACTGGAATTTTTCGTCCAGCAACTAAAACACAAACTTTCCAGAAAAAACAAAGGAAAACCGCAGCCGAAGTCTAAAGTTGAAAAAATCTATCGCATCCGTTCAACTGTTTCCCACACTGAGACAGCAGGATACAAAATGATATTGACGTCAACAGTATTCTCAGAAAATTTCATGAAAAAAACAGTTATCAACGTCCAAATGAATAAAAAATGAATGTTATGCCCACTATATGAAAATCTAACAATGTCTACTACTTTCAGGCAGTAATTATGTATTATAGTATGAAAAAAAAACAAAAAAAAAAACAATAAAAGTAAATAAACCAGAGCATTCCTAGGCAGCATGATTAAGGTGAAAGCTAACTTATTCCATGTTAAGTATAAAAATTAAAATTTTTCTAATTTTTTTTCTTCTATCTCAGAAAAAAATGTTTCGTTGTTTGTTTGTAAAAGTGGTTTACCTTCACTCTCTCTAAGTCAACAGCATTCATCATTGTTCCCTGAAAAAACTCGACAGTAGTGTAGTGCCGTTTCAAAAGACCCTCTAATTCTAAATCGGGTTCTTTTCTGAAATAATCAACGTTTTTCCATGGGTCAATTTAAAAATCGTAGGTATTAGGTACATAGATTAATGAGACCTATTATGGGAATGGCGTTCAACGATCGGGCCCCGTATTGTAAATAATGGCGATATTGGCACAACGACAGAAGGTGTTCGCGTAAAATAGTGTAAAATTTTTGCTCAGTGAGGGGAAAGAAAAAAAAAAAATGAAAACGAATCATTTGTAGTCGTCTGAATTTCGATTAAAGTTATGCTTTTCGATTTTGGCAAAAGTAAGTGCCGTTATTCAATCGACGAATAAACGGCCCAATCGTTTCCGCCAATATTATTTCGCCCCATTTGACGTACCCGAGGAATACACAAAATAATTATAAGCGATATAATTAAATCAGACTATTGGTACCTTAAATTAACCATGAAAATAGTATTATGTACGGTCATTATAGGGCGATTTTTTTTTTTTTTTTTACGATAGGTACCTACTTTAATAGTTACGAGGTAGTTACATTACACCTATACAGTAAGGAATGAGAAAATCTTGTCGTTTTTTATGGCCAAATGACCCGTGAAAAATTTCATAAAAATTTGGTTGGTTCTTGAACGATGAAAATTTTACAATGTATCCTTAAAGAATATAATATAATATTTAATACGTTGCAAAATTTTTTTTTTTTTTTTTTTAAATTTAAAAAAACTGGTAAAATTGCGCGAGAAGGAAAAATTTTAAATACAGATAGGTTTTTAATTTAACTTAAGAATGATTCCTTAGATACTGCTGAAACCCAACTTGAAACTAAGAAAATGACCGAGACTCGGCGAGGAATTATGAATATATAGCATTTTTTTGTACTCTATACAGCAATTTCCCACAAAATTTAGAGCATTTAAGGTCTATTTTATATTTTTCTGTACTGTAACGTACTCTTATTGTTTTGAGAAGCAAATATTGTTTGTTATGAAAGATATTTTAAAGAAGATACGAAAAAAAAAAAATGTTTGCCACCTGAAATTCATATAGTGAAAAATGTAGCCTTTGGGCCGTATTTATATATAAGTACATGTATTTGAGGGAACACCTCTTCTGTTCCCATTTTCAGTGTGATTCCCTTTTTTATACTCAATTCGCTTTAAAAAAGACAATTACACGTATCAGCACAGTTGAGCGTAATCAATAAACAATTGAAATTAACAACTTGGAAATTTCTCGGCCACATAATTATGAATTATCGCTTTTCCCTATCACGTGTGCCTACAACCAGTGTGTCTTTAAGTAAATAAGTTATACAATACTCAGTTCAGCGAAAGATTGTCAAAATGAAACGAGTAAAATTACATTTATAAGCAAAGAAAATCCAAAAAAAAACAGAAAACCACAACCATTTAAAAAAAAATTGTTGGCCATTTTGTTCTCAATAATTATTACCTTTTTCCCCCCCTACATCCATATAGTTAATTTATTATTAATTATTACATAGTTATGTCATGTTTTGACAATTTCTCGCAGAATGGATTATTGTCTATGCCAAATGAGAGTAACATAATATTATTAGGTATGTCACAGCCGGGCACACTGTGCTGCCTGTATACATGCATTTACTGATAACAAAAATTAATGTTTTTTTTTTTTGCTCATCTATGTTGCATTGGGTGAATTTGTTGATTCTCTTTTCCCCCGTGATTCAAGGGCATAGCCAAGAACGACAAAGTGGACTATTACCTCTCCATGGCTTTCTTTTTTTTTTTTTTTTCAATTATCCAAAATTATTAAAATGTTTGCGGTGATTTTTTCCATGGTTTATTGGTACATGAAGGTTTGACGAAAGAGGGATTCCCCACGACCCGGCATTTTCAAAAAAAAAAGTGATAAAAAAAATCACTAAAAATTATTTTGCTCGCTGCGCTCGTGATTTTGGCTTCTTCAATATTATGAAACCTCTCCCACAGATAAGTTCCCGTTGCTCTACTGAACGCAGAAATTCTCAATAATTTTTGGGGCCCATAAAGTTTTTCTCCCCAGGGTTCGAAATTCCTTTTTACAGCCCTGGGTATAAGTACCTACTTCAGTTCAACCTTTATATATACAAACAATTATTCTCAACCGGCTTTGAATCTTTGCCATCCTTGAAGACTCCTGGCCGTGCCCCTGCCACGACTACCGCACTATCCATCGTCTATGACGTGTGTCTTTCTCATTTGGCATATGGAATATGGTTCCTTTCAAATTAGAACGTAGTCAATGGACATTGTGGTAGTTGTGGGGAAAAGAAAATAAACGAATTCACCTGATGAAACACAGATGAGCAAAAAACAAACATTCATTTGAGTTATCAGTAACGCACAGACAGGCAACACAGTGTTACTGGCTATGACGTAATCGTGTCGTTTTTATTGGAAATAGACTACGTACATAGGAATTTAACTGAGATATTAAGGTACCTACTTTTGCCTATCAGCTTTTGGGAAAACACATTTCTTTTACTTCGTTTCACATTTTCATTCTCTTGGTTTTCTATTTGAAGTGTCATGACGAAGTTTCCATGTCTTTTGAATTTAATTATATTAGTCTTTTCCAGAGATTGAGTAATGCTACATTTTTTAATTTTGTTTCATAATGTTAGTTATTTTTTGTTTCCGTCTCCATTATTTTGGTTTCCAATTCCGTTAAATTTCCTTATTAGGTATACCAAAATTTTTCATTCAGTTTTCATTTTGGGTTCAGTTCCTGTTTCGGGTTCCGTTTTCATTTTAAAAAAATTTTTCCTATATTTAAAATTTTCTAAATCTTCTTAAAATATCGATTTGTCGATATTTTTTCAATATTTCCCCAAAAAATCAATACTTCCCAAAGAATATTGATATTTTTTCAAATTTTTTCTTCCGGTTCAAAAATTAATCAGGTGAGAAATGGAAATGGAAACGATTCATTATTTGGTTTTCATTACGTTTCCGTTATTGGTCTTGAAACTAATTGGTTGAATGTTTCCAATTCGGTTTCCACTTCAGAATTTTGGTATTTCAGTTTATTTTGATTTCCTGCAGAAAAAAATATGATTTTTGTATCCAAAAAATTTGGTTTCCGTTTCGGTTTCTTAATCCTTGATCTTTTCTACAGTAAAATAAAACTTTCAAAATTCATTTTTTTCTCATTGTTCTTGTAGTCGAGAAAGCTGAGTTTCTATGATTTATGGAAACCAGGGATTGAAAAATGCTGCCTTTTTCAATTTTATTTCTATATGGGTTGAGTTTCTGAAATTTACCGTAATGTTGGTTATTTTTTATTTCCATTTTCATCATTTTGGTGTACATTTCTGTTACATTTCCTGATTTTTACAAAATTGTTCATTCCACATTTCCATTTAAAAAAATTTTTACTTTGCTTAAAATTTTCTAAATTCTATTCAAATATTCATATATCGATATTTTTTCAATATTTTTCCAAATTATTTTCAAATTTTTTTCAAATTTTTTCTTCTAGATCAAAAATTAATCAGATGAGAAACAGAAATGAAAACAGAAACGGAAACAGAAACAGAAACAGAAACAGAAATAGAAACAGAAATAGATATAGAAACAAAAAACAAAAACCAAAATGAAAATGGAAATGGAAGTGGAAAAAGATATGAAAATTGAAACAGAAACTGAAATGAAAATGGAATTGAAAATGATTTGTCGTTTGGTTTCCATTATATTTCCATTATTGGTCTTTAAACTAATTGGTTAATTGTTTCCAATTTAGTTTCCATTTCAAAATTTTGGTGTTTCCATTTGTTTTGGTTTCCAGTGCAAAAAAATATGATTTCCATTTTCAAAAAATTCCGTTTCCATTTTTCAGTCTCTGATAGAAACTATTGTCAGCACCTTGTCTCTCAATCAAGTTGCACAATTACAATGAATTTAATATGATTTTATCATTTTCTCTTTAGCCTTCAGTTGAATGTTTGTGTATATTGGTCTGTGCTCGTCTAATTGCATAGGTCATTTATTTTTGAATAGCTTAAAACGTAGTCTAAAACGATGAACTGATTTTATTTGCGAGCTAATTTAGGTAGGATGAATGTAGGTACGCTGGGTGGGCACCATTTTATTTGATGATTTATTTTCTTTGATTCTTCCTAATTATAAAACCTCTGAAGTAAGACGTATGTCACACAATTAATTTATTCTAATCATTTCATGAGAAAGAACCTTTATCTGTATGTCTTGTTTTTTGTGATTCATGTGCACTACCGAAATAATTAAAAAGTTCATGTATTGTTTCGAGGGAGAAAATGTAAGCCTGCAGGTTTCATCGAGAGAAGTTTAAAACAATTTTCAACACAACGTTTGCAAGAAAACTGGGTAAAAATATGCCTGTTTGTGAAAAATAAAATAATGTAGGCCTCAATTAATTTCATAAGGGAATACGAATTGGATTATTTCTATGTTGTCAACTTCGTTCAAAATTTTGAGTTTAATAATATTTTCTCAGTTTTTCCTAAGCTTAATTTATTGATAATAGAAGATATGTACTCCATCTTTTTATATGGTACTTCGTTTATCTTATATTTAAATTTCAACCGAAAACTCATTTTTAGTAAAATATCTACCCTATAGGTTATAGTTTTTCGATTTTATCTTCAATATCGTTGATTTCATTTCGAAAGAAGACCAGTTTTTAACATAGGTATCTAGGTAAGTACATGAAATTTTATACAGTCCACCCAAATGCATACCATGAGATTTAACACATTTTCAAAAGTCCATAGTGAGTATCAGAATACCCTCCTATTTTTAAAACCTATTAAATATTTAAATATTTGAAAAAATTACCAAGTCAAAAATTGAAGAAAATCAGGATTTTCTATATACCTAATTTTGTTTTTAATAAAACAAATCTGAATGCGGAAAACTATGAGGTTTTTAAAAACGAGAGTCTCTACCCTAATATTTTTCTCTCCTTGGAGGAAATAAACTATCGACGAATTTAGCAATTACTCAAAAATAAACGTTGGTTTGTGAATTTTGAATTTAGTTGCTGCCAATGTAATCTATTTTTCTCCTTAACTAACAAGTGTGAGGTCAATGGAAAAATTTATGACATTTTTGCTTTCCCACAGCTGCAAATAATGTTTACGACCACATCGCCAATAACAAAAATAACATTCGTAATAATTTTACGGTAAGAAAATATTCGAAAACGTACATCAATAATTCGAATTTTAAACGAAAAAAAAAAAACAAAAAAAAAAGCAAAAAAACAAACAATAACATCCTTTATGGTAATCCATAATTACTATAATGTTGTTTTTAATTATCTGTTTTTGAAAAACGAAAAAAATGAAACAATGAAAAAACAAATCAACGTTTATTGGTCAAATTTACGCAATTATGATAATTACCTTGATGAATATCTCACATCAGGAAATGGGGAAAAAAAATCAATATTAAATAAAAAACGACAGTTCTTTTTGTTTCTTATGTTTCTGTTCATGTTTACATGAAGGGAGCCTAATTGAAATAAATATGCGGTAATTATTGGATTAGCATGAAAAATGAAATCGTAGAAATTTTTGCATTTCGTAAGAAAAGAAATTCTACGTAGAAACACAGCGAAAAAAGTAATAATTTTTAAAATTTTTCTGCATAATTTGGACAATTTTTTGTCTGTGAGCCTACATTATAGGTAATGAGATGAATCATGTAGTTTGCGCAGATACAAGAACCTAGGTCAAGTTATCTTAAAGTAAATTTTTCAGAATGTAGGTACTTATCTTTTTTCGGGAAACAATTTTTACATTCGGTGGTTTTTATTATTTTATTCTTAAAGATTAGGCCTATTTAAAAAAAAAGTGTTGGTAACGTACGATAAACCCATTCATTTGTGGTATACATTTATTTAGAAAATTGAAAACTGATACCTATAACGTTTAGAGAGTTCTATGGGGTTGGCGAGAGAGTAATACTCATCCTACCAGATTCAGTATTTATGTTAAAACGACAAAATTTTCTTTTATATTTACTAAATTAATAAAATTAAAAATAAATTATGCATGGTAATGTGGTCTCAAGGAGAAATTACCAATTTGTTTTTTCAAATTTTTTTTTATGACATACTCTCCCTGGAATCACGGTATCTTAGCATTTAAGAAATAGAAGTATATATAGATGTTCTGCGTATACACTTACCGATGCAAAAATACGACTTCAACATCGACGTCTTCCCTATCTTCGTGGAGGAAGTCTTTCAAAAAATGTGACACTGATTCGTAAGTTATATGGCCACATACTACTATATGTCTGTAAATGAGAAAATTTATTTTAAACTACGTATTATTTAACGAGAAAAAAAATGTAAATCTGAAATCAAATACCTTCTACCACGTTCATTTTTTAGCGTTCCGCCATACTTGGGCCTGGTACCGATCAGATCGATAATTTCTGGTATACAACTGGCAAATATAGCCTGTAGATATAGACATTTAATTTTTTTATTTTTTATTATTAAATCATGCGATTTATCTTATAATTTTTATTCGTGCATTGAGAAAAACGATTTTTTAAATTATTTACCAAACCAACGAGTAAGAAAAATACGAGGAATGTACGTCCCAAAATTGTCTGACAATAAACGTCACCGTAGCCAACCGTAGACATGGTGACGATGAGAAAATACACACAAGTCCAATATGAAAGTTGTTGCGGATTTTGAAAGTCAAAAGGATCTCCTGAATTCTCCAACTGTCGAAATGACAAAATATAAGAAAATTATTAGGACCATGCATCTTTCATAATATTATGTATAATTCTTGTATAGCATAATTATACGGTTATGGAATGGTGGTTAAAATTGAAATCTGATTATTACCAGATGAATAATACCGGCAGCTGTTAACCAGACTGAAATAAAAATTGATACCAATTGAGCTAATCTGATGGAACTGGACGTTTTTAAAATATTCAGGTATTGCAAAATATCTGGAACCGTCATTAACCTCAACGCTCTCAAAAACCTTAAACCTGACATATAAACACGAAACAATATTTTATAATATGATATTTAAATTGTTGGTAGAGGCGAAGCCAGGATAAACCCTTTGGAGGGCCGAAAGTCCTGTTATTTTTTTCTCAAATTAAAATAAAATAAAAAGTATAACACTGTTTTTTTGTTTTCTTGAACTGGGCATATTTTTAATTTTTTCTGGAAATAGGTGGCGCCTCTTTATGGGGCTTAGCCCCTATGCTATCTGTGGAGATGTGAACCTCACAGGCTATCGGTGGTGTTGTAGCCATGAAGTAACGTCGCCACTATTTTAATTTGTAGGTTTCCAGTTTGATTCCCCACGCCAGTAACCTGCGGAAATGGTGACCCCAACATGACTGAAATGCACCTCTTTACTGGTTCACGTACCCCCCCCCTCCATAGAGTGGCGTGCCATAATGGCGTAAGCCTGTATTGCAAGTTTGTCAGTTTCTTCACAGAGCAGCAACCCAGCTACATCCTCCGTGTGCTGTTGTGCTGCAACCACAGCGGCAGCACTGGGAGGAGTGGTTGAAGGGATGTGAACCTATATGCCCGCACCTTCACAGACCTTCAGTGGTGTTGTAAATGTGCGTTAGCGTCACCGTTATTTTTATTTGTAGGTTGTTGGTTCGATTCCCCATGCCAACAACCTATATACACTACTTCTAGCTTCACCTCTGATTGTTGGCCTATGTTTTGGTTGTTTCCAGCACTCACCTATCCACGTTCGATCCAAATATAAAGAAACAAAAGAGGGTGGAATAGTGAAATAATCTACAAACGAATACATTTCTAACATAAACCATAATTTATCACTTGCAGCTATAAACTGAAACAGAAAAAAATAAAAAAGTTGTAATATTTTTTTGGTTTTAAGGGGATTTATGATTGAAATATTTCAAATTTTATATTTGGTTTGGTAATGTAAGTATGGATTGGTATATTGGAAAAAAGAGAGCAATTTATCTTCGTAATTTCCTCAGAAATTAAGCTGTAGAGCAAAAAAGAAAAGATTCCAGATTTCTTCTTCCATTTTTGCATTATTTTCAGTTTTCGATTGGTAATTAAGCATCACATGCACCGAAAAAGGGTAGAGGGAATGGTTGTTTCCATTAGGCATTAACCCATTTTAGAAATTTCTATTATTTTTAATCTTGGTATTTGACATGGGAGTGAGTATCATCAGTAAAATAAACTACGTCTACACTGTAATTAGAAAAAAATAAACAAATTTTTGTTCGTGATCTTTTTCCTCCAGTTATTCTGGTATCAACCACATAAAATTTCGATTGCTCAGATATTTCTGATTGACCTGTTAGGCTGTAGTACCACCCCCTTTATGTATTTTCATATTTGATAATTCACTATTAACTCTCCATAATCCCAAATAATATCCTATTGTTTTTAAATTTTTTGATAATTATAATTTGAGAGTAATTTTATTCAGTAGCCTATATTATACAAGTAACATTTTCGGGAAAGTAGAAAAAAACAAAAAAAATATAATAGATCTCAAAAATTCAAATTCCCATCAATAGAGAATTTTTTGCATTTCTACAGCTTTACCTACACTCAATATTACCTAATTGAGTGACTTTTGGTAAAATATGGCGCAATTTATTAATTTTTTTGACTGAGGAAACGGAAGGAGGTAGTTCAATGCTTGAGAAAAAGTTTTCATTCAGCTTAAATGTATTCATATTGCAATTGAAAACAAAATAGGTAATTCAACTTACTCGTATAAAATAATAAACCATAAAAAACATATTAAATGCTAAGTCAATTTGTTGGGTATAATTATTACTCCAAGCACGGCAGTGTTCAACTTCTTCGCTGCAATGATGTAAAAAAAAAGGGAAAATCAATTAAAATCGGTTTTATTGCCTAGTTATATTGATATAATCGTAGGATGATGAAAAAAATGAAAACCTACCTTGAAGCATCGACAAAATAAATTATCAATGAGGTAATACTCAAAATGAAGACCAACACCACCTGTAAAAGAGAACAAATACGTTAGACTAAATTAGTATTCAAATTAAAAACCTAACTGTTTATAGATAGCCTAAAATGAAAGGGGTTTGTGTGGCATAGTACAAATTAGGTGCTCAGCTTTGTAATCGAAAGGTTGCGAATTTGAGACCAGCTGCCATTACATTCTCAACTCAAAATAGTGACGTATTTGGTTTAGTTCTATCGGTGCTCCAGAATGAGATTGAAATAGTATATTTTGCCACGAGAGGGCAAAGTGGTTGATCCTCAACAAGTTGTGATGTTTACAGTAGGAGCAGCAGGCGATTGCTGTAACCGCACAACTTAAGGTGGCTCACATTGTGTTCGAGTTGAAAATGCTATTTTTTGCAACACATGCTTATGCGCAATTAGGGAGGGTGTCTGACTGGTTGATGGGAGGAGTCAAAGACTTTCATGTGTTTGCTCCTACTAAAAATGTTTTACTCTTTGGTTAGAAATTCCATACTTTGGGCATTAGTAATCACATATTTTGCGACATGTGTTGCAAAAAATTAATCCCCTTAGAACATTGGCCAATGGATCCTAACTATAATTATTCTCTTCTCTTCACCTTTTCCTCAAAATATATTCTCCAGTTTCTGTGTAAAGTAATCACATGTCTGAGATCCACTGAAACGAAAAAAAAAATTGTTGTCTCTCACTATTAGTACCAGCTAGTCATTTTTGTTTATAAGAAATCACGACAGCGCCAGAAGGGTAGAGGCCGGTAGTCTACCAGAAAACCTTAAAAAAATATGATGTATTTTTTATCAACATTTCTTTATTTTATAGGTAGATAGGTAGGTACCAATGAAACAACTTACTTCTGTGCGAAAAATGCATAAAAAAGTAGTACCTAGTACTGTAGTATCTACCCAAGACTTGAACGAATTTTCTACCATCAGGTCCGATGTTCCAATAAACAAATTTCATACTCACTATAAGTGTCATATTAGCAATAACTAATCCAATAAATATACAGTTGAAAATCCTTAACTGATAAGATAAAAAATTAAGGAAGGAAAATGAATAGTCTAATATAGTGTTACTGAACTCTTCTTTTTCCTGCCAACAGTTAAAATTTTATTTTGCCCATTTCTGAAGAAACTGTTATTTTTCCTACAATCCATCAGGAGGAAATTGAAGGAAATTTTCATGCACCTATACTATGTAGGATGGGATATTATCATGGCTATTCCTCATATGCAATGATTTTCTTAGAGATAATTTTAATAAACTTATAACATTTTGCTAATAACTGTTTTAAAAACCTAAGGAAACTATCCACAGGCGTAAATTATTGCCTATAAGTATAAGACTTTAGGATAAAATTAAATTAAAATTAATGAATGGTCATTAAGATGAAGGTTTTCCATTACTCTAATATCAAATTTTTTTCACCCTCTATTGTATGCGACAAATTACAAAGAAAAAAATTCACAGGTTTCACATTGTGTAAGAATGAGAGGAGGGTATTGAAAAGGAATAAAAATTCAAAAAAAATGGTTAGTTGTTCACTTCTCATTTTATTTCATTTTTGTATTCGTTCTGTAAATAATAAAACAATGTTACCACCTCTACTTTAATTTTCAACACCATTTTCTCCTTCCACTTTTTTTTTTTACCATCGTTATCTACCCTTTCTCTTATAATTCATGCATAAAACATTAGTAAAAATTAAGTGGCTGAAACTTTTTCACAAACTGACTTGAGAAGTATTTTCAATGCTAATAAATAATCTGAAGTACGGAAATGCACAGTAAGAAACTGAAAAGCAAATAAGGTAAAACATTTAATCAAAAGACTCATGAAAATTCTTGCAATTGCTCTATGTATGTAGGTAGGTAATCGCTGTGGTTCTTCGTTATTTTATAATCATTCAAAATAGTAAACTTGATAATATGTGCTTACAAACCAAACTTTGAAAAAAAGCTTTAGGGTGGGTGGGGCTATTAGTAAACAAAATTTAAATTTTTGAAAATTTTTTTGACTAAATATTTTTTTATGTGCTTCTAACCCAAGTCAGTATGTTGTATGATCCTTCCTTCAAACTTCACACCACATTTTGAATCGATTTTATCCTTTTAAGTATACCTTTTCTTGCCGTTAATCTGTTCACTATTTACTCCAGCATTTGGGGCAAAAAATAAACCTATAGGGGTAAAAAGTGAACGTGTATTTTAAATGGAGTTTCATGATATTCATCATTCATCTGCTTTTATTTTTTTTAAATTTATATTACATTAAAGGTGAAAAAATTGAGCTATAGGGAAGCGAAAATCATCACTAAAGTATAAGTAGCCTCTTCTTTCCGCAGGCTGCTTCAATTTCTGCTTTATTGCCTCCTTATCGATTTCATATTCATCATGAATTGGAGGAAAATGAAATGCATTTCCTTTTCTTTTCAAAAAATTAGCTTGATATTTGTTATTTGTAACTTCTAATATTTTGGCAACAAAATATTTAAAATGAAAATTTTTGTTATTTTCATTGTACAGTAATTGTAATATGATGTAATCATGTTCAGTAATGTCTCCAATATCAAATGGTTCTAGAAAAAAGAAAAAAATAGAAATTTATAAAATGAGTTTTTGAAGCTAACATTTTCAATAGGTAAGAGAATCCTCTGAACCAATCAGGACCCAGTTTATCTTGTTTAAATGATGTTATGAGTCCATGTTCACAGATGTTGTGAGAATATGTTCCTCATGACCTCGCTCATAGTCGATATATTTAGCCGTAATGTGGTCGCTGCTTGTGACATCATCCGCTATAGCTGATTGTATATTTGTATTTTGACTGTCAGTTAGTTGATCTCCAAATGTTTTTACGTGAACATAGAATAAAATGAGATCTTAAAAACTGAATCTTTTACTTATTGTGTTTCTTCAATAGTGTTTGTTTAATATCATCGCTGGTTGTTGTTCTTATTTGATTACTGTGAAATCTTTCAAATTAGTGATCGCCAATTTCTTACAGATGTAATCACTTACTATTTGCAGGATCATTTTTTTTGTCAATGGGAAGTCCCACGTTGCCATAATATTTATTGTTTTAGTCATACAAGCTTCTTCATCAGCAGAAAATGTAAGTCTTCGACCAGGCCTGTTCTGATTATTTTCAGAATACCCTTGTCGAAATTTGGCCCGTCTTACTCAGTGTCGATTTTGCAATCTTATACGTTTCAGCTGCTGCATTCAGTGTAATTTTTCCGTCATCAATGTCTTTGACAATGCCGAGAACCCATTCTTTATGACTATCATTTATTTTTGGTTTATAATTTTGCACCATTTTATTGCAAAAATAATAAATCAAAAGCAAACTTTAACTAAAAATTCAAATATAACGCGATTATTCTAGTACCTAATCAAA
Organism: Ericerus pela; assembly: GCA_011428145.1. Taxonomy (NCBI): domain Eukaryota; kingdom Metazoa; phylum Arthropoda; class Insecta; order Hemiptera; family Coccidae; genus Ericerus; species Ericerus pela. The sequence goes on along the minus strand of WOFM01000193.1, from coordinate 1,056,219 downwards.
TAACCATCATTGAAAACAATATTTTGATTTGGGCTTTCAATCATTGCAATAAAGTTTGTATTTCAAAAACCTAATATAGCAGTGTTGCAATTTAACACGTTCACTTTTTACCCCATTACCTATGCACTATTTACCCCGTTGCCATTCACTATTTACCCCTCAAAGTTTTTTGTTTGTGCAACACTGAAAAAATTAACTAGAATACGCGCATGGATATGGTCAAGAAGTCAATAAAATTCGCTACACAATGATATAAACACACACTGGCCAGCGATTATTTTTTACAGAATTATCACCAATTTTGTAACGTGTAAAATAACGTACTTTTGTTATCAAAACTATAAATTTGCATTTTGTTGTGTTTCTAAAAAATTTTAAATGTAAACATGCCTTAAAAGTTCGTAATATGCAAAATTGAAACATTTTTAGATATGTAATCGTTTGAATTAGTTTTTTAAAATCGAATCCAGAAGAGATAGACCCCGTTCACTTATTACCCCACGAAAATTAATGTTCACCAATAGCCCCACCCCATCCTACATAAAAATAGTGTTTATTTCTGTGTGGTGATGTTGTCTGGGGGGTACCAAAAGAGAAAGCAGAGAATATGCAGACCCCATGTTGCAATTCGCTAACTACGCCCTTGGGGTGAAGGAAGTTGGATTAACTTTCATTTTCTATGAAGAACATTTTTCTCAGCACCAACCAAACCAATCCTCGTGATTTTTGGATGTATAAGTAATTTTTGTTTTCAACTCCCTTTCAGAAAGCAGTTGGTAATCAATAAGATTATAGTTGAATATTTTCAATTACCTAATCCTTAGAAAAATGAACCTGAAAGGTGAAAAAAACAAAAAAACATCAAAATTATTTGTTCTCTAATAATCTCTGCCAAATGATTATTTTTCCCACGAATTGTCTGCTAAGGTCTATATTATTTTTGCAGAACTGAACACTTATTTTATCGGAATATCTTACTCAGTTACTCGGACTTTTGAAAAATGAACTTTCTCGAGTACCCTTAACCTATAATTTTTACCCTAATAAGTATCAAATAAAAATAAATTTTTTACTTATATTCAACAAAATTGGGTCAAGTTTATGTTTTAAAATTGTTTTTGCAACACCTGCTGATAGACTACATTTTTATATGCACCTTGACCATGTATAAAGCAAGCGATTTTAGAACCATTTTAAACTGATGTATAAGTCTTTACTTTATACACAATCTTGGGCGCATGTGTCACTCTATACACTTGTCGTTCTGTACACAGCCTACGTCATTTTCTTTTATTATATATATATATTTTTTTTTTTTCATAGAAATTTCTTTGCTCTAAGGATTTGAATCACTGACATCTGATTTGGGAGCACGCATCTCAACCACTACACCATGAGATCTGGATGATAAATCGGTGATAGTTTGCGCTTAGGTATATGTTTACTAATTGCAAAAATATTTATTCCTATCTCGATTGTTTTTTGTTTTTGTTTTTTAGGGGAAAGGGATGTAGCAAAAAATAGTGTGTGATACATGTGTATGCAGTAGGCGATTGATACTCACGTGATTTGCATCACTCGCCTTCAGCTTGTGCGAGAAAAATTACACTGGGATAAAACATCACCTACTTTATACCTACACTTGTATCACAAATAACTAATTTGTTTTTTCTTTTATCTCGGTCTTTTTCTCCACAGTTTTTTAAGTATACTGCCAACCAAATTAACTTTACTAAATGGCATATAGTATAAACGGATACATCTAGAAAGGTTCCTAAAAAAATATAAAATATGGTAATGTCAATGACACTACCATTTATAATGTTCCCAAATTTCCAAGTCCAAAACTATGACGTCATCAGCTCTTTCAGCTGTCCCTGAGATGGGCTAATGACGTCATAATTTTGTTAGCACCTAGAAGAGATGACGAAGACGTAATTTTGCTTTCCGTCATCTATTTATGGAGGGGCTGATGAAGTCATAATTTTTGCTGTCACATTTTTTTTATGCGGTACCTCAGTGCTTCTCTTTGGAAGACGTTTTCCGTCAAAAATTCGTCAAAGTAATAATAAACTGTAAATAATTTTGAATCATCTACCTACCTACATTTTAATACTAAGGAATTAAGAAATGAGTTCTCAAATGAAAAAATATTCACTATTTTACGAGCAGTCGTGACAAAAAGGTTGAGAAAACGTGAAAAAAAAAGAAAAAGAAGTTGATTGTATAATGATTCATCTTCATTAAATTGAAGACCACAATTATCACGAACATATACCATAATCTGTGTGTGAGTCGTCATTTTTAACGATTAATGTGGCAAAATTTTCGAGTCACGCTATCATTCATGAGGAAAAGCAATGATGTTGGAAGGATAAAAATTTTTTAGCTAAATTATCGAATATACAGTAAAAAACGATTTTCATAGGTGGTACCGTTCAGTCTAAATTTCTATTGATTTTTGAATTCTTTCATAGGTACGTAGGCTATATGACATACATACAAGCTTCCGACCGAATTCGTATTTCTAGAGACATAATTAATTACTACTTGAAAATAATTAACTGATGTACTATTCGTAATATTATGAATTGCTGACTTTACAAATATCAATAAATTAATAGACAACAGTAATACATGAGTAATACATTTTCAAATTAACTAGAATTCATATGGGCTGCAGTATGCTTCAAATGAAGATCAGTTAACAAATGAATTTTTTTTGTGGCTGTTCAAATAGCCCGATTTGAGTGAAATTTTCAAAAAAAACTTCAATAAACTATTGTCTACTTTATCACTGAACTTGGTTCTATTTTTAGTTAATTACTCATTCTTGTTATGTAGTTTTGAATATTTTATCGTGTCAATCGTGATTTAAGTGGTCGAAAAAAACCCACTAAGAAGAACTTGCCCACATACTTTTTTCTTTCATATCTGATGAATTACTGCAGCATCCATAAATGTTAACTCAAAAATAATGACCAATCACCATCGAGCTACTGCAGGTGTTTAAAATGCTACTACTGGTTTCCATTGGTTGGACCAACATTGGGAAATGACCGTCGACAAGAAAAAATTGGTTCGAGTACCCAAATTTTTCCTTTGTTCTCATGCATATCACTCAGTTTTCATTGCAATTCTGAGTAATCGTACTGAGGATGGATTATATCGAAATACTTAAGCATTTAGGTATTAAAATGAAGGCAGCTAGCTAATAAAATACATGTTAAAATTAAACTGTGGAATACCTTACGTCATGGAAAGTAAACCAACAACAGAAGGTGTTCAACAGAACAATTTGCGTGTTGAAGCCAAAATACCAAAAAGGTATGAGGGAGCCAAGACCTCGGCAAACACTGGCAATTAGCACAAGATTTTCTAGTCTTATATACCCATCTCCCTACACGTACACATACACACCTATGTAATATTTACATAGGCTAATGTGTAGATTATTCATCGTACTTTACGGTTGCTATGGCAAAGGTAAAGTATGGAGAATGCATCTCTGTATCGGTTCGTGACATTGTGGAGATTGTTATCTCTCAATTCGTCACAAACCGAGATTTGTAACTTGTCAACTTACAAAGATAGACAAGTACAAACAAACAAACATTTTTGTTTAATGTGCAATGCACGAGTATTTGTCACCAAAGGTGACAAATGTCATCGATAGGCCAAGCCTATATCCTCATACAAGTGTTGTCTAATCCCCAATAAACAAACTGAACTCAACCTCAAAATGTTTCGTTTTTAAATGCTCCTCAGAATCTCAGATATAGTTTTTTTATTTGAGTTTGTATAATAAATAGTTTATATTGTCATTTTAATAACAGTCTGGAAAAATGGTAGCCAGCTATGGAGATGCGTTGTGTGCAGTACTAGAGACGTATCACGAAGATTTGAAAACAAGGCTCTTCGACTGGTCATCAATGCCCGCACGTTTGTTCGAAATAAAGTAGGAACCGTATTACTTTGTGATTTGCATATCCCAACAGTCGACCCAACAACAGAATGCTCAATAACACAAATTTTGCCTTCACCATCCTCCTGACTGTCACATTCTGGAACCACTAGACATCAGTCTGGACTTGCATCGAATACAGCGACACTAACCCGTGAAACTAAATTCACTTTTAAATTTGTACCAACCTAATAATTTTCTACTTCTTATTATGAGAAATTGAGATAATTACCTACTCGTTATTTCCAATATCTGCATATTATGTATGCAAACACGAAAAAATAAAGGGCAAAGAAGAAATCTTCATGTTTATCCAATGGAAAACGCGGAATGATTCTTAATTTTTACACCATAAGAAAAAATGCAATATTTACTCATTCAGGAAGTTGTTAAATAGCTTTCAGCAGTATTGGATCCGTGCTGCTGAGTAGCAAAAACGGTAGCACTTAGGATGGTATACTACCTTGATGCTGTTGTGCATTAACTATACATGGCGCTAAGTAGCATAATTACGTTACTGTGTGTTGAATAGCACCAATGTACCCCAAACCCACTATTGGATGCTAAGTAATAGAGAAGTATATAAACTGTAGTTGGGTAAACAGTAGGCTCATTCATTCCTCACTCAAACACTTTGTATCATTCCACTTTTTTTTTTTTGATTTTTGTTTTTACCAATCTGTATTAATTACTGACATCTGCATTGAATACATAGCACGTGGTTACATAAGCTGTGTCAGAACTTGTGTGTGAATAACAAGCACCTGCACTAATTAATGTATCTTCGATCAAAAAGTGCATCGATACACAGGTAAACATGAAAATCAGTGTCAACATTAATACCTGAAATCTTAAAATGGTCATAGATTTTATTCAATTTCGCTGATTTTTCACAGAAAAGTCTTTTGATAACTTGAGATGCAGAGGAGCAACAGACTGAAATTGTAGGAAAAAAGACCTACTTACTGCGTGCTTGTGCAGAAATTCTCTGTCCTTTTTAGCATTTTATAATCATGACACGATTAACACAGGAGGGATTAGGTCTGGATTCAGGATTTATTTTTGTTGGGGGAGGGGGAGAATTGAATTACATTTTATAATATTCATGAATTTTTCTGCAAAGGGTTAAACATTTTTTGCATATTTCATAGATATAAAATTTGAAAAATCGAATACCTATAATTGTATTTTAAACTGACCTTTTTTTGACTCTGAGAAGATTATAGCACAAATTACCTTTTAAAACTGGCCTTGGGCAAGATACAGCTGCTGGGTATCCATACACTATATGATTGAAGGGTAGCATATCGTGCTCCACAGTACACACTACCACACCCTGCAGAGTTAATTTGGATATTTCAGCCACTAACTCTCAGTGAGATTAGTTGTGTAATGAATATAACAACTATGCGTGTGTTAATGAAGGTAGCATGTGTTAATTAGTGCTATTTTTGCTTTCCTGGCTGGGTAATTAAAGCAATAATTCGCAGCTATTATCAACCTGTCAAAAATAAGTGATCATCAGGGTCCGAACTAGGGTAAGAAAGCTGAAACAGCGCCCCAGTGTGTCGAAAATTGGAGGATCCACAAAAAATACTAAAAAATTGCAGTTTTTCCGTATGTTTCCTTTATTTATTTGTTCTTGAAAAGAAAGTAAAAATGATCAGATAAAAATAAAGGAAATTTTCTCTCCCATTATCGAACTTTTAACAAAGTATATGACCTAGTTCTGGAACTGGATGGATTACTGAGGTTTCCAGTTGGCTCTACCATTTATAAATAAATTGAAAAGTATACACAATGAAGTCATATCGTGACTGGAAACTCAAGTTCACAGGGTAATTGTAGATGAACTATAAAATACTCCATTTTTAGGGTTTTTTCACGAGGTGTAACAAAATCCTATTACAATCGCCAAGTTTACTATTCTTTTTCTTCAGCCAGTACTATGTTTTGTTTTCCATCTGTGAAAATAAAATTTTTTCTTCTATTATTGTTTGGAGTGTTGTGAAATTTGTTTCATTTTATGTTATGATAATTGATAACGAATGAATAACGCATTAATGATTAATAATTGTTATTAACTGATTAATGAATTATTCTTTCTCTATTCATTCTTTAATTTAATTGGATGTGTGAATTGTCAAACCACGTTTTACGAAATTATCTACAGGTACAGATTTACGTTTGGCCACATTGCTATGTAATTCAACGTGCAAAAACTCTGATGCAACATCATTTCACGAAGTACCTATAGCTCGTTTTCAATTCTTCTGGATACCACCTAACATAGGTACTGGTAAAAAATACCAGTCAAGTGAGAGGTTTTTTGTTAAGTGCGTGAAGATTATTTGTACTGACAATACAGGCAACCAATCTGAGCTGAAAATTTTCCGGTATTTATGCTGGATTTGCTGAAGTAAAGGATTAGTTAGCCAGTTAACATTCATCAGTTCTATATCATCAAATCTATGCAAATTAAAAGCCTCAAACTGAAAAAATATGGTGGACCAGGAAACTATGGAATTGCTATAATAAGTGGCTGCGACACAAGTTTCCAAAAGAGAATTTCAAACTAGGTCCCAGATGCACGTTTCATTTATTCGTAGCTCACAATTTAAACATTTTAATTTAGTTCCAAAAGACGGTGTAGGAGCAAATAAAGAAACAGAAAATTTCTTTGGAACTTTTGAATCGGTCTGTTTTCATTGGTGACAGTAGGCATAGTAATACAAACTCAATCATATTTTCAAAAAAGAATAGTTATCAGATTTCATAACCTGTTCAAACGCAGTACGAAGATACCGAATTGCAAGGGAATGCAGCTCGTCGTAGTTAAGTAGATTAAGAAGCCAAACAGAGAACTTACTTTGAGATGCAGCATTGCGTAGCTATATCCTATATATCCTAATGTGACGATATGTGTAGGGCTGCTGTACAATCATTATGTATACGTGAGCTGGTGTTTGTATGCGCGAGTTTCTCATACGTGAAAAAAAAAAAAAAAAATGATCACTTAGTTGTCTCAAAATATCTTATTATTGTATAAATCAGGTATAGATCACGTGTAGTTCGATTGATACTTAATAACAAAATCGGCTAAATGAAGAACTTTTGAATTGATCATCACTGATGTTTTTAATTTTTATAGACACATTTATTTGAGTTTCATGATGAATCGTTTAGTATATGAAAGAAATTCGAAGTATAGATTTCACCATACGATTGAACCTAGAATTATCTATTAGAGTTAGGTAGGCAGTATCGAAATTTCGATAGTGCTTCGTGAACCCAAAAAATGTATTTTTCAATATGTTTATTCAATTCTCAGGTCAAATATCGCCTTGTAATTATGTCTAACTTATTTAAATTACAGCAGTAATTTTGATACATTAATTGTGGTGTCATTTAAAATGGTTTAAAGAGTAATTTTTAATTTATTTCTCAAAAAATTACAAGTATATAGATTCCTTTCAAAAGAGTAAGTTAGTCAGGGTGGTCAGTTGCATACCCAGAGCACAATTTTGGGGGCTGAAAAAATACTTTCGGGCAACAGTCCAACTTGAGATTATCTTTTGAAGATATGGGAGGTTGACAAAAAACTTCGAAAAGGAGGGTTACATCCTAACTATTCGCCCTTTGGTACGCCATAAGCAATTAGATTTATTTCAAAAATTTAAATCAATTGGGTGGTTAAAATTTTGGATTTATGTGTCTACAATGACCTTCTACTCAGGTTTTCTGGGGGTAACACTTTGTGTGTGCCTACTTTGTTTGATTTCTGTTTCTTAGGTACCTACTATCCACTTACTTGGTAATCGTTGTTAATTTTCCGTTACTGTTTTCAAAATTTCGTTTGTTTTTTCAATACACACCTTGTTCACACCGTAACAGCTAATTAGTAATTATTGATCAATCATCAAAACCATCGATCAACATATCGACGCAAAATGGCCGAAAAGTGGCGATAATTTCGAATTAAGTTTACAATAAAATCGGTATTATTATTTTCACTTCGGCTTTCAAAATCTTACACAAAAATTTGAAGTTTTGAGTTTTAAGGACGGTTTAAACACACTTTCTCTCTTTTCTCATCCTAATCTATATTCTGTAAAGTAGGAAAATTTCAACTTTTAGAGAATAAATCACTAGAAACAGTATAAACCATATCACAGTTTTCCTATTTTCTCAACTCTTCAGGAATTAAGTCAAAGAGAATAAAACAATAGGTAAGTTAAAGCCATCCTCTATGCATTTTCCAAGAGTCAGCTTTATGTTATTTGCTATTGAAAATGGCTACAAAATGTGTGAAATTTGACACTGACTAATTATATACCTATATATAATATATTGTAGGTTTTGTCGGCTCGGGGAATCGAACCTGGGACCTACGTATTTGCCAGCTAAAAGCGGTGACTTAACCGCACGGCCATCTCACCGCCGACTATAATTGGCGAATGTATTTTATATTAGATAGGGTATGGTGGTTCCCACACACTCCCCCCCTAGAGAGACTCAACACGAGTTGAACGACATTAGATGCTATGGGAGGTTGGGCTGAATCAGAAACACCTCTTATACCTATACACACAGGCTTATACTACCTATACGGGTTCTATTTCCACTATATAGGGTGCCATCTATCGGCGACTCAAGTTAGGAAAGAGAGTTGTGAGTTCCACCATGCACCACTAGGGTGCGTGCGTGTCCAGCACACGTCAAGGGTCACCAGATGTAGGTTTTGTCGGCTCGGGGAATCGAACCTGGGACCTACATATTCGCCAGCTAAAAGCGGTGACTTAACCGCACGGCCATCTCACCGCCGACTATAATTGGCGAATGTATTTTATATTAGATAGGGTATGGTGGTTCCCACATATATATTCCTGTTTAGATATGAAATTTTTTTCTGACTGGCCTTTCAAGATGAGATTAATATTGCATTAAAAATAAACGAAAATTCTACTATTATAATTTATGGATTAAAATTTCACGTCAATAAAGACGAATATGGGCACTGAGAAAGTGATGGATGGATTTTCATAAAAAATGTTTTTATAAAAAAATCGTACTTTTCTTTTCTCCAAGTGAATCCCAGTGAAATATTTTGGTGCTCGTACTCTCACATATTATATGCTCTCTTGACCTTTTCTATTGGTTCAACCGGGTCAAGAAGTTTGACCCTTTCTGAAAACTACAACTCCTTTCGAGTTTTATCCAGACAAACATTAAAACAGACTTTTTAGGGAATTAGTTCGCACTTTTCCAAATAAAATAATCTTTCAACGAAAAAAAAAGAAAAAAAGAAGAAGCTCGGTTCGATAAGACAATAGAGTGTCACTCGTGGTTATAGTTCTGGACAAGATCTGTTAAAAGTTAGTTCTCAGCTCAACCGTTCAATTTTAGTACCACACCGGTTCGGTAAGATAAAAAAACTTAAAAAATTGATTTTTCAAATAAAATAATTTGAAAAACTGTTTTTATCCAAAAAAAAAAAAAAAAAAATTACAAGATCATACACATAGCATGTCATACGAACGCGATCACATTTTAGAGGAGAACTTCTCATCAGAACGTAGTCTACTGACTGTGTCAGGACAGGAAATTCAGTACCTATTTCTTATTCCAACGTCTACCTGAATAATCGAATTCTTCAGAGAACTTAAGCAGAATTTTTCTGAATCGAACAGCCCGTTGTTAAAAAATTCTCCAAGTTCCACCATTGAAACCCATATGAAACACAATTTTATTACTGACGTTAGATCTGATTTCTAGCGCACTAAATGACCTAAATTTCGTTTATAGATACCCAGTAAAAGTCATTTAGAACCATTAACCTCCACCTCCACAAATTTCATTCGTGCTGTTCGCTATCGAATGGGAATAAAGCACAGTACGCTAGCTCCGGCTTAGCTACCAAAATAACGGAATAATTGTTTCTAATTTCTTTTACCAAGAATATAGGCCCGAGTAAAAGTCAAGGATAGGTCTGCAATAAACATATGATTATAACCAGTAGGTATATGCCTAAACGAAGGTATCCAAAGCTGAAGAATTGTAATGGCACGACATTTCTCGCATTATGGTGTCGAAGCCAACGTGCAGTGAATGCAGTCGAGACCATAAGTTCACCGCACCATCTTAGCTCTTTCGATCACAAGCGCGCAGATGCACCAAATTTCAATGTAGGTCATTGCCATCTCCGGCAAGGTATACCACCAACGAAGGGAGCAGTTTGAAAAATCTACATAACATTCACATCAGTGGCGGATCCACCTAACGATGGATACTAGCTCAGCCAAGTATAGACGTGGGCCTGTCGCCGAAAAGGATCCGTTTTGGCCCTTCATATCGTCTCAGAAAGTGGGACCTGTACTCTGTACCGAGTAAAATGGGCCTTTTTTCGCTCTTCGCTTCCGGTGTTTTTTCTCTTACGAAATCGATCGCTGGTTCGCACGTCGATCGATGTATTTATAGCGTATAGGTCTACACTCACCAGTATTCGACCAGTCGTCGTCTGACCCGAAATCAGTTCTCCGGCCCAGTCTTTCGCCTCGGTCATAAACGTGCCCTCGAACTCCTGCTTGTTGTTGTTGTTGTGCTGTCGCGTGTTTTTCGGCTCCTTGCTGATGAATTCCGGCTCCTTGCGACAGCACAAAAACGAAAATACTCGCCACAGCAGCACGATGAGCAGCCCGACCAAAAACGTGAATATGCTGGAGAGCAGGAAAAACCACCATTTACGATCGGCCAAACATTCGTCCTGCGTTGGATCCGGCTCTTCGAAATGATCCTTCAGCACCACCAAACATTCGGCAATTTTTTCAGGCATTTTTCTCTATCCTACGGCTCACGCGTTTCCCGGAAGGTATATATCCGATAATCGGATATATTGTGACGGGTATCTGGTTGCTTTTTTTTGTTTTGAGGGAGGGGGGTGTAGAAAATTTACATGGTTTAAGGACGTCGTCTTCGTTACACCGTTATAGCTCTGGTGTGACCACTTATGGCTGCTGCAAAAACATCACGTATACACACACATATATATATATATATATATATAATATATATATACATATACATATATATATATATATATATGTATATTCGAAAAACAACGTAAAATATTATATAATTATGTGTGCGGGGAAAGGTTCCAAATGAATTTCTGTACAGCTTGTAGCACTCGAATATGTTTTTGTTGATGTTTGTTGGTGAATTTTAGTCGAATAAATATAAGCCGACATCCGATGGCCGTTTACGAATTTTTGTATTCAGCATCGACAAACGTTTTTTTTTTTTTTTATTTGAACGCATAAAACACTTTTTTTTGTTTGATTTTGTTTTGTTTTTGTTTTTGTTTTTTTGTTTTTTTTTTGAAGACGAGATCAAACTTTCACAAAGTATACACCATAACCATACGTACACTGTTTCACCATCGCTGTTCTTTCCGCTACTGAGGTTTCAATATTATATATACATTACGTACGGTGAACGTGTAGCCCAAAAAGCACACAGAAAAGTGTAGTTGTGAAGTAACTTAGCAACGACCTAACGATTTCAGCGCCTTTCGTCGTCGTCGTCGAACGTCCGTGGGTAAACGAAAATAACCACAACTGGGGGTGGGGATCGATAGTACCAAAATTTTATCACATATATACATAATATATACGCTTGTACGTACACTCACGTACACGCGCACGCGCGCACACACACACACACACACACACACACACACACATACACGTACACACTTGGACAAAAAAAAAAAAAAAAAGCGTATAAATGTTGAAACGGATAGCGCAAGCGCTCGAAGTTTCCTTCTGGCAAGTGTATCAGCAATAAATGTTAACATTCCAAGAAGAAAGCAAAAAAAGTTTTAAGAAAGAAAAGAAAAGAAAAAAAAAAATGCATACGTTCGCGCAAAGACACACGCAGACGACATTAACTTTCTAATAATAAGCCTAACGTACGTTAGGAGGGTTGACGCGTTACTCGTGTTGTGTGGGAACTGCTTTAAGAAAAATTACTAAAATAATTGATGACGTAGGCTGTTTGTAGCTCCGTTCGATATGTAGAAAGTTCTGTGGTGTTCGATTCAGAAAAGTACGCAACTATAATTCTTCGAGGAGGCTGTTGATTTTCTAGGACAGGTAGAAATCAACGAAAATACCTACGCGTTAGAACTTCCCCCCACCCGTCTCTACGAAAAGCGTATCTTCGCTCACATCCAATAGCTACGTTTTCGGTAGGCTTTTTTTAAAAGCTATACCATCAAACTTTTTTAGAATCACAGATATTTAGCTTTTTGCTTCTTTCGTTTACACTACCTGGAGATTGGTTAGAAGCCTGCTTTTAACAATCTCTAATCACAAAAACCACGGAAATACATTCTTCATTTGCGATTTAATAAGATCCATTTCTCCGGGCCCCCCCCCCATTTCAAATTTTGACTTGAAATTTTGCAAACTGATTGTGCTCAATTTGTGCCAACCATTTTATAATTTGTGCTCAATTATTAACTGAAATAAGGGGTGAGGAAGGTTTTGTCTTTGCCCCCCTTTTGGAATTTTGAGCTGAAACTTTTCCCATTATTTTATCTTAAATTGGTGCTTATTTGTGCCAACTTTCTTTTTTGAACCCCAAATTTTGAAGCGCCGAGTCCGAATTTGGGGTTCGTTTCTCCATTTGACCCATTCTTCATCCCCAAATGAGCCTCAAAAGGGGATTAATTTTGAGTTTTCACTTTTTATTGTGTGATACATCACCAATTATGTTTTTTGAGGCGCCCAGACCAAATTTGGTGTTCTTTTCTCGATTGGACCTATTCTTCATCCTCAAATGAGCCCCTAAAGGGGCTTAATATTGAGTTTTCACATTTTATTGTGGGATACATAACAAAATATGGTTTTTGAGGCGCCCAGACCGAATTTGGTGTTCTTTTCTCCATTGGACCTATTCTTCATCCTCAAATGGGCCCCTAAAGGGGCTTAATATTGAGTTTTCACATTTTATTGAGTGATACATCACAAAATATGGTTTTTGAGGCGCCAAGTCCAAATTTTGTGTTCTTTTCTCCGAAACAAATAATATTGAGCAAATCATAAATAAAGAAAAATCTGCTCAATGTAACATAAATTTGCTACACTTCAAAACTTTACTGTTGTTGAAAAACCAAGAAAATTTCATTACTAAATTAAAGAGTATGTACCAAATGTTGGGTACCATTGTTTCCCTTAAACCATTAATGCAGCCTGCTGAAAAAAAATTGAGGATATAGTGAGACTGTTCTATCGTAACAATCCATAAAAAAAAGTCGAAAGAACACAATAAAATTTTTTTTCAAAAATAAAAAACAAGAATGCACTAAAAAGTAAAAAGTAATTATTCTTTTAAAATTACTCCAGCAAGATTTAGGTCTAGGGACTGGAATTATTGAAGTCAGCACTAATTAAAAAGTTTTGTCATAAATTGTCATAAAACTGCAAGGAATTTATGTTATATAAAGCCTACATAGTAAAGGAAAAGAGCACCAACTTCAATAATTCCGGTCCCTTGACCTAGATCTTGCAGGAGTAATTTTGAAAGAATAATTATTTTTCACTTTTTACTGAATTTTTTATTATTTTTCTATTTTTTGAAAAACATTTTTTTCAATGACTTTTTGTTTCTAGCTTTAACGGCAATATTACTTTAAAACTAGCAGTTTTTAACGAGGTACACATTTCTATTTTCACTATATTGTGATGTAGTTGGAGAAAAATCAATCCAGAAGGTGCATGTGTTGGCCAATGAGAACACAGCTCCTGTTTGACAGTTTATTTGAAAACAAATTTGGTGATATAAAATGAATCGATATATATGATATATCGATTTGAGTGTGAAGAGGTGAGGAATATGGTAGGAATCTTTATCAAAGTTCATATATCAATAAGAATATATTAATATTTGTTGATGAATAACAGTTATTATATTTTTTAGCTATTGGTATATGATTTCTCACTCAGAATAACCACTCTCAAACTTCATTCTTCCAAACTTCACTATCCCATAAGTATAAAATGTGTACCTCATTAAATGTTCCAGTCTGCTCAGACCCAGGAGCATATTTTTTTATAATTTTTTATTTAAAGGTAACTCCAAAACTACCTTATCGATTCTAAAAAAAATATAATGGTACCACCATAGGATCATCCTTTATAATTTAGTAAAGTATTCATCCTAGTTTGAGAAATTATGTTGGAACAAACATTACAAAAAGAAAACAAAACAAATATGGATTGAATTGATAATCTCCTCCTTTTTTAAAAATGAGTTTTTATATCTTTTTATTTTTATCACTGTTCTTTTTAATTTTTTGCAATTTTGCATAACTTCTGTATAAAATACTGATTGATATTTTGAAATAAGATCAATATTAAAAACAATTTTAAATTTGGCTTCTATTTCCAAGAATTGTCAGTCCTATAAGTTGATTCATTTGATTTTATGAATTTTTTTATTTTAATTACATCAAAATTGTGAACAGGGGCATAGCCACGATTTTTTCAACGGTGCCCAAAAAAATTATTTGATGACCTCTTTTTTTTTTTTACTTGTCACTTGAAATTTAGAAAATTTGAGAAATTTATTAGTATCTATGGAAGCCACTGCTGAATACTTATAACTGAAATTTTTTCCAAATTCTAAAACTTACTATATAATAAAAATGAATAAAAAATAGATTATGGGGTGCAATTTCTCCTTTTGCTTCTTCAGATTTGCCCTTGATTAAGAGGTTGAATCTAATACAGGATACCAATTATTTATGTTTAAAACAACAAATAATGAAATCAAATGTTGTAAGTGGCATTTGTAACTTTTGTAAGAAAGAATAATTAGTTTTTATAACTCCAATGTTAATGTTTTGCATAAATTTTCATGTAGGTACCCCATATTAGCATATTTAAAATATATATCTACCATATTAGGAAAGGGGGTACCCCATTTTGGGAAGAAATTTTATAGAGTCATCATTTTGAGTCATAGGAGAAACAAATTCATGTAAAATCAGAGATTAGTTCCACAGACTTTTTAATGTTACAAACAGTAACATCAAGAAACATTGATCCTGATTTCTTCATAAATTTTAATATAAAGTGATTTTTCAAATTTATGAACAATTTTGAATTTATGTTTCCTATATGAATACATTTACCAATCATTATTCTTTTTACTTCACAGTGTTCTTAGCTCACATACAGCGAGTAAGGAAGAAATATATTAAAAGCTTGTAAATGATGCTACTCAATATAAAATTAAGATGAATCTGCTCCTCGTTGCTGAAACTTATTACATTCGTAATTTTAATTGAAAAACCTAGCATTTTATCATTCTTATGCGTTCTAGTTATAGTGTTACTTAGCTCACTTACAATGAGTTGGAAGGAAATATATATATATACTAAGTTTATAAATGATACTGCCAAATTAAAAATGAAGAAATATCTGTGTAGCATTGGAAAAATTTGGAACATTTCATAAATTTAATTGAAAAGTATTGCATTTCATTGCTCTCTTATAAGTTTTCATAAAAATTTCTCTAAATTATGATCGTATTTATTTCTGAATATGGTATTCTCATTAGAAAAAATTTTTCCGTTGTTATATTTGAGATAAGTATCAATTTTTTTGAGTTTTGTCACTTCACAGAACAAACTCAGAACCAGTATCGTGTGGTTGCAAAAGCATATTCAAGTTCGATATAAAAGGCCTTCAGAAGGAATCTTGTACTTTTAAAATTTTATGTAAATTAATGCAGATTGAAGAAAAAAGTACAGGTTTGAACGTTTTGAGAGAGCACATTTTTCTCTTCATTTTCCACACACTTTCATAAGCTGTACATATAGATACCTACTGTTTGAGAAAATGACATTAAATTGTATTGTTCTTCTTTTCTTTTTTATACTTTCTCTTCAGTTTTGAGTTCTTTCTTTTGATAGAACCAGTCGAGAATAATTCTATTTAAAACTGCAAATTTTTTCTGTAATATTCAGAGCTACAATAAAGTTTACTAGAGATATTTCATTCAATACTGGCAAAGTGGCAATTGATGGACTTCATTAATGAACTTAGATACAAATTTTCCATGTGCGTGAATAAAGCCTCTTGTACACTGTAGCAACTTCCTACCATTGGGAATGTGTGTATTTATACACTTGGGCCTATATTCACAAACGTCACTTTAACCTACCTTCACTTAAATTTCACTTTAAAAAAGTTTTTGCACAATTTTGTACTCACAAATGTGGGAACATTGTATCTCTTATGAGAATTAAAATGTAAAAATAAAATGTTACCACACTTTTAAATAAAAAATTGTGCCAAAAGTCATTTTTAAGTGACGTTTGTGAATATGGGTCTCGCTGGTAGGTTGTGTGGCTGGTCACTACGTATAATAAGGCGAACATACTAATTGGCACACGGGTTGCAAGGTTCACCATGTGTGGTCTTATTTAACACTGAGTGAGGCTCACACACACACATACAAGGTCGTATTTGTAGATGTACTCATAAGCCTCATCTTCGTAAGCAACACTCTAAAATTGTAATTGCTCCAACACTGACCAAATAACAGAGTTGCAGAATACAGTATTTATCTGCGTAAGTGGATAGCGAGTTAAATTATTTGTTTCACGTACGGCCAAAATTTTTCAATATTTTTTTGGAAATATTTAAAATTAAATTATTAAAATTATTCACAGTTAGTTTGTGCAAAATCATCTGAAATGGTGATGCTCTTAAATTAGTACATAAACTCGATACTCTTCCTTTATGGGAGAGTTACGAGAACATATAAAAACCAAAATAAGTAGGCACTTATGTGTTTAAAAATGTATAATGAAACTAAAAAAAATGACAAATTTACTGGGAGAAATCAAGCGGTTGAATAATTAGCCAAAAGCAAAATTTTTGAAAATGCTCAATCAGTGAGGAACTTCACCGATGGCACATCCATATGAAATGTTAAGACTAGAACACCTAGAACACAAAACTGACCAACTTTTTCGACATACCTGTACTAAAATAACATAAATGCAATATTTGTTTTTGGCTCCAGAAGGGCCATAGCCCGTACGACCCCCTTGGCGCCACTGTACCTACTGATTTTCTTCTATACTATTACATCGCCGACCTTAGCTCGACATTATCAATATAAATGAAATGTTCAGTACCGTCTATTTCAGCTTGTATAAATGTATGTATGAGTCTCTTTTATTACAAAAATTATACACGAATTTATGTAGATAGGAAATCCACTTATGTTGATCTAAAATTTCGAGTGTGAACTTTCTTACCATAAGGAGCACGGCTATCAGTTTTCGTTTTAATGAACGTTCCTTCAATTCTTTCTGCTTTTAACCTTTTCTCTTCTTCATTAAGTACAAATCTTTCATACAGATGGCTCTACTAGGCTGGGAATGAACTTTAAACATAGTTTTAAATTTACCTGTTTAACTATATTCGATACGGTAAAAAAAAAAAACAAAAACAAGTGCTCTATTTGAAGTTTTAGTTGCGGGCGATTTTGGTAGAAAGTAAATTTTTAGCTCTACCCAAAAGTTTTGGTTTAGTCATCCTGTAAAGTGGAAAAACTCGAAAAATTGAAACTCATATGCAATAATTTTTCTGACGAAGAAAGTACGACACATAACAGGCTCATAATTTTAGAAGATTGGTAACTTTTAAATTTTTATAACAATTTATAGGTACGTGGGTACACTCTTAGGCCAAATTAAAAAAATTCGACACTTTCAAAGGAAACGTATAGGTATCTGTTTTCGAATTCTACCCGAGAAGAATTTGTGGCCATCGAACCGTCTGTTCAGAGAATTACGGTGCAGTACTGCATTTTCATAAGTCAAACAACCTGTTCACAAAAAGTGAATATATGTTTCGCACTTTTTCGACAACTTCGACCAGTCACCGAATCTGCTTTTTATTTGCGATCGTATGGACCCAGTTTCCAAGCTCCTGTTGTTGTATTTGAATCTATCTACTAATGTATCGTATGCCTTTGTCTATAGCTTCGTTTCAGGTAAAAACTGTTCATTGTTCGATCAGTATAATATAGGTAGCGGATAATAAATTATTTGTGACGGTATTTGTAGCCGGAAATGGAAACGGAAAAGAGAAAAGGCAACTGATAGTGTAAAGTACGTCCATTAACTGATAACTGTTGCATGCATGTAAAATGTCAGAATTACAATTTACCGACGAGGGCAGGTACCTAGAATATTCGAAAGGAATATAGGTAACTAAAGAAATTAGAGATGGGAACCATTGGAGTTGAAAGCTGTAGATAGTGTATTATCGATATAATTATAGTTCGGTTTTTTCAAATAGGTATAAATTGCTGAATTTCTGTAAATTTAAAATGCAACAAAACAATAGAAAACAAATACTTACAATTATATAATTATTACGTTAAACAAATCTTGAAATTAGGGATGCAGTGGCTAATCCAGAACATCATTTTGGTGGGGGCAATGAGAAAAATTTGTAAAGTTGAGCTTTTTGTTTTTGCTCTTCAAGAAATTTTTGACAGTTTTTATCATAAATTTTGTGGTCAAACTTTTTGTCCCTTAATTTTTTTACTTTTGTTTTTGCCTTTTGAGGCGAAGGCATTCTCTCATTTCTCCCATGGATTCGTCGCTGTAGGGATTGGAACTATCTGAATTAAAAACTAAGTATCAGTAGAGTTTTCATCGATAGTATCAATAGTTTGGCTTTTGAATACAAATTGCTGTATTGTTGTAAATGTAAAATGCAACGAAACAAATTAAACTGCGGATTGAGAAGGAATACTTTTTTCATTTTGTTTCTCTTAGTTGAGTTTATGAAATTTACTATAATCTTATAGTTGTTTTTCGTTTCTGTTTCCATTGTTTTGGTTTCCGTTTCTGATTTTCTTATTGAAACACAAAGGGTATAATCGCAATATAATAAAATGATAATTTTGTTTATGCAACAGTACCAGGAGTAATTGTGCGACAAGTTAATCAAGTTCAATACCAATAAGAAACAGTACGAATATTCTGTTTCAAATAAAGAGTTTATATACACAATCAGGGTATACATTTTTTGCTTTTTTCACTGTGATTACAAAGTAGGAATGTACCTACTTATAACAAATACAGGGATTCATGTATTCGAGAGACAAGTCTAATTAAGTCACCGAATAGCATTACGTATTGCCTGTATTTGAAATAATTAAATAAAGAAAGAAGAAGATAAAGTGGAATTCAGGGATATTATTTACCAAGTAGAATAAAATCGTCTGTATGTTCGAATATAATGGTTTACGTATATATTATGGACGACTATATCACATATTTTATGAACGACTATATATGTCACGGCAATCAATTTTCAAAACTTAGAACTTATTTTCATTTTCTTTTATTATAGAAAATTTTCAAAAACTTGTGCTTCTATTTCCTAATCAATAGAAAGTAAACGGTACTGAAAAAGTTCTGATAAGGAGACATGACTTGGAGATTCGGTAATGGAACTGTGGTTTTTAATTTTTGACAACTTCTAATTTAAAGAATGTTAACTGTTTCTTCAGACAATCCACAAATTACCCTGTTCTTCATTAACCAAATCGAATCTAAAGAATATAAATTAGCTTTATGCTTCCAAATAACAGTAAAAACTTAACTTTTATCTAATTGCAAAGGTACCCACCAAATAAAAAAGAGCTTTCACAAAAATATTAAGATAGCTGAGATATTTCGTTTTCATTGTACCTAATTCAAGTGTTTTACTAATAATCAACGATTTTTTGGTGACTAAGTTAGGCTATAATGTGAAATTTCACATAAAAAATATTATTTTGATACTGTGAGCATTTGTGTACCAATAAGATGAAATACTGTGCGCATTTGTATAACAGTAAGTGAAAATAATTAGTGCTAATGGGACAGGAATCTGAGTACTTTCAGGTGCCTACTGTTTAACAATAGTTTTTAGATCTTGTGCACTTTCATATTCCACCAATTATACTATAGGCTATCGACGTGACTTTTGAGTTTCAAATGAAAGAAGCAGATAGGTATCTACTCACAATCATTGTTCAGAATCAGAGCAACCAATGTGAATTTATATTCAAGGAAGACAGAGTATGACTTCAGTTCACATACCTATCACCTATGAAATAACTCAGTTAATAGATTTTACTCGTATGAGTAGGTATATTGAATATACAGTAGAAATCATTGTAAGAAACACTGGATATAGCGAACAATTGGCTACAATACACAAAATACCTGGTCCTGGCAGAACTTCATTTACTTCTATGTTAAGGAAAACTGGCCACAACAAACAGATCTGGGTGCCAAGGGAAGCCAAAAAACCAGCTACAACAAATTAATTCCCCTGTGTTGTCTTAATTTCTTTCACATAACAATAACAACTTTTTCCATCCGTTCCCAATATTCTACCAATGATAACTTTCGTGCTCCTAAAAATTATCATGTATAATTTAATCCTTTGACTATATAGCTTAATGGACTGCTAGAACTGATAAAATCTTGAAGGCAAACAATGCAGGCGTTACTTTTCAAAAAAGGTACTTTGTGTGAAAACTGAATTTGTATTGAGTTATATTTTCGTGACTCCTAACAATATAAGCAGATACTAGTGAAATATTAGAACGCTATACCAATTTATTGTCTGAAATTAATGAGTGAAACGTTCGAATAATGATTTAAATTAATTGACGAACTCTTCAGAATGTGAAAATGTAAGTTTTGGATAGAGTTCCTTTTTTCTTGAAAAGTTTGAAGTAAAGTTTTCTTAAACCAAAAAATTTGGCTGTTAGGTAGTTTCATCGTTCGCTGATTTATTATCCGAAAAAAACTTCTTGAACTACCGTAAGAACTTGAGCGAGTCTTAAATGAGCTCTTTATTGACTCTATTCGTTTATTTGAATTCAGTATTTTTTCCAGCTGGTTGGCTGAAGTTCCAGGAGAACGATTAAAAAATTTAAAAATTGAACTGTTCAATTGTTTCAAACCATTAAGAAGTTTATTTGAATGGCGCGATAAGTATATAGGTATATATATATTAGCCCAGACATACGCTTTTCCAAGCTTTCTTCTTTGTATATTTGTATAGATTAGTGAAATGGGCCTCTGCTTTACGGAATTATCAGGCATTTTTGTTACTTTTTGAAGTTATTGTTACTGAAAATAATTTAATCATGAATTTTTTCGCCACATATTGGTTTTTTAGGAAGATTTTGTAAAATAACTATTGTGGAAGGTGCCGTGTCACAATTTTGGAAAAATTACACTATAGTTTTTCCAATTATGGTCCCTAGACCCCAAAAAACACCATCGCCTCAAAAGTTTATGTATATATGTATTTCCTCCAGTAACATGAAGACATTCTTGAAATAGCTCAGCAAATAAATAAATGAAAAAGTATAATAGGAAAAATACAAACTTTTGTCGATGTATCAGTCTCATTCCTTACTCCAACACAAACATTCTTTTTTAAATGCTGAATTATACCTTTTCTGGTACGACATGATTTATTACACTTCGAACAATTCTGCATAATTGAAAATCAGAGGGTACAAAATTATGAGTGGAATGAAGTTCTAGTAAAGTATTACATATTTATATCATTAATTATTCTGTAAACTTACAAATAATGCCATTTTATCATGTGTCAGTGGCAAAGTAGAATAATAATAAAATTAATTACCTTCAAATATAATTTTAATTACTAAAATAACGAAATATAAAAATTAATTTTTTGCTAGCTGGAATTGGAAATTTGGAATCACTATCACTTATCACCAAAGGTCGTTTTTTGTAAAAAGAACGCCTGTTAAGAATGCCTTCAGCGGTGTTCCATTTAACCCTATGTATTTCTTATCAGTTCTAGCAGTCCATTAAGCTATATAGTCAAAGATTTAATCAGTATATAATTGAATTTTAATAGTCAGCAAATGCAAAAAATGATGTCCTCATACGTATCGTTGATGATTGGTTCTGATCAATTTGCAACCATCATTATTTTATAGGCCCAAATATCCACTGCAACTCACGTTACAATATTTCATAGTCCGCTGGAATTTGTTGAAACCAATTTCTACTGCTGTATTTAGGGTAAGTTTGCCAAAATCGTACCGTTTCCTAAATCGTATCCCTTCTGATATTTAGGAAATGGGGAAGTTAATTACTGATTCACGCGGTGATAAGTGAAACTAAATACAACTAACCACTACAGCACCCAAAATTCTCCAAATCAACACCGGTTTCCCTTTTTACAAGCTTTTGAAAAAATGCATACTCAATGATAAATAATTTGAGCATGCAGTTTTAATAAGCTTATGCCTGAGAAAAATGTTTCAGTTCTTGAAATTGTTTATTTTTTCGAATTATAGAACCTTTTTCATCATTTTTTCAGAAAATTTTCATCAAAATTATAGTTTTGCAGATTAACAATTTAAGTTTTATTGGAAATAAACGCTGTTTCCTAAATCGTACCACAGATGAGTTTCCTAAATCGTACCACTTTTTCTTGATAGGCTAACAAAAATTTATCAACTGTTATTTTCACAGTTTGGAGCCAAATTATTCATAATTTTAACTGGAGAAAAATTATTTCTGTTTGATTTGTTTCTATTAAATTAATGTGTCAACGTTTTCTCCAATGGACTCCAATAATAATGAGCCTACCAAACGTAAATATGGATCAACATATTATTCTAAAAAAGAAACCAAGAAACCTGGTAAGATAAGAGGGGTTCCAAAAAATTCTGCCAGAAAGAGCCTTAAATTTGATAAGAATCCGACAACTGATCAAAATTCTCTTGTTATTGAATATAATCAAGAAAACTGGTATTGTTTTATTTGTACTGAAACATTTTTCAAAGACATGGTAAAATGTCAGAAGTGTGAGCAGTGGGCTCACATTTTTGTGTGCTGGAGTCGAGAATGAAACCCAATTTGTTTGTGGTTTTTGTTAATTTTATCAAATATTTCTGACGATTATTACCTATTACCTATTTATTCCTTTTGAAACGTGTGTGATTTTTGTGATTTTTATTACTAAGCTACCTCCCCAATTTGTTTTCAGTTTTTGTTAATTTTATCAAATTTTTACCTAAATCGTACCATTTGCAGTTAGTTGACAAAAGCATCTATAATTTTCACAATTTACGAGTTAGGCCGGTGGGAATGAGAATATAATTGGCATAAGAATGCACAAATCAGAAAATGTATCATTGGGGATTCCAAAAATATTATGATTATGATTACAGACTGCTATGAAATGCGCAACCGTACCCTACGTACAAATTATGAGTACCGATCAGTTTACTGAGGAAAGAAGATACTCAATCGGCGTCTCCGGCACCTGCTCTCCTAACTGGAAGTTTCAACTGAACCAGGAGCCTGACTGCCTGAAATTCCTACTCATTTACAGAATGCAACTTCAATAATTTATTTAATATTGAATACTATATTGTGCTCCAGATAACAAAAGGTCACAAATTGTTCTCAATTTACGACTTTTATCAAGGAAACGAAAATAACAGTTCTTTAGAGCGGATTCGATTTTGCAAACCACATCATTGCCGGCTAATGAGTGCGCGCTGAGTATAATTGGTCTTAGAATTCGTAATAATGAAGTTGTTCTGTATAAATAGGGTGGGTAAATGTATCTGCGAGTTCCTAACCCGAGTTACCCCATCTTAAATGAATTAGTAAGAAAAAATATTTTTCCGTTTTCGCTGATACAGATAAGAAAATTCGAAATTAATTTTCATCGTTTATTTTCGTGGAAGTGTATCCTCTGCCATAAAGGAATTTCTCTCGAAGCTCGTGACTGTTAAATTTCAAAAGTCACCGTATATTTCAAACCATTTTATAACGTCTTCAGATATAGTTCGAAACAAAGATCGGAAAAATCAGAACTCTTTATAGTTTGGTATGTACCTACCTACCTATATTGGTAATTTATTTCTATTGGATATAAGTTAATAGATTTTTCGCGCAATAACAGCTGAAGCTCTGCAACATTTCGTAAAAAATCGTAATTCTTATTAGCCCTAAGGATGCGAAACTGTATTTTTTTTTTTTGCTTTTCATTATTTCATTAGAGAATATTGCCCAATTTTACGTTACCAGCATGACGCTGGTTTCGCGTGGATTCTGAAAAAAAACTACCAAATGAATAGGGCTGAACTATTCACAAAAGATAGTCCTTATATCAGTGGTGGGCAAACTTTTTAGGGAGCCGGCCAAAATCTTTATATTTAGAAGAGAAATTAATTACGAACAACTAACTCAGTTCTAAACGTAAATTTACTTGATTTATCTCATAAATAAAACTTGAACACTATCATAATAGAAAACTAATTTATTGTAAAAACGAAACATATTAATGTAGTATCGCCATATTGAAAACAACAACGTTGAATGAGCGCCACCTCTTGACCAGAAAACAACTTATGATATAGCAGCACAGATAAAAATGACGAGAACTTGACTGTGGGAAATCTTGATTTCAGTAGTACCAACTACTGACATCTAACATTCCCTTCCAGGCAAGTGTCGAGCCGTTTTTATTGGAATTTCTTGAGAATGGATATTCTTGAGTTATCACAGACTTGAAGAATCACAGCAGCTTGAAAATCACAGGAACTTGAGTTTACTTAATCTTAACAAAACAAAACGAGTATGACGCTCCAAAAACAAAACAAACTTAAAATCTTAAATTTTGGTCATAATATTAAACAAAACAAAATTGAGCAAATAAAATCACACAATTAATTGACTAGAAAAAGAAGGAAAAACGTCAAAATTAAACAAACAAATGAGTATCATCAAATTAATACTAGGTAACGAATCACCTGCAAACAAAATAATATTAGTATTTTCAAATAAAAATGATACTTAAAAATAATAAGTCTTCCTGAAAATAAAAGAACACATGATTAAGCAGGAACAAAACAAATATAAAAATATAAAAAGTATCTGAAAGGAAAATACAATTATTAATATTATTCTTGATCAAATGTTCAAATTCATCTGGAAGGAATACATCTGGAACAATAAACAGATTTATTAGTATTTCATCAAATTACACAGATGAGTTCATCAGTTTGCTTGATATAAACTTGGTCTTGATAATAAAAGAGAAAAACTTGATTTAATAAAAATGTCGACTCTTGAGAGAAATTAATTTACTTGAACTAAACTTGTCATTATTTCTTGAGGTTAGAGTCAATATTATATCATAATTTTGAGTCTGGATATCGATCGATAAATTATATTCAGCAAACCAGGAAAATACGAAACTCGTACCTAATTTGGAATTATCCGAACTTGAGTAATTATTTTCTTGATTCTTGACCTTGAAACTTGATTTACTTGACCGTTAATATTTTTCTAAAATTTATACAACTTACGAATTTTGAGAAATTTCTTCTATTTATGAATAACAGAAGTTTAACGAATTTTCATTTATGAATAACGAAAATTTTATTAACCTGACTTGACTTGAACAATACAGATGGTAACTTGATAAATTAAAGTTTTTGGATATACTTGAGTGACTCTCTTGACTTACCATCTTAATTGCTTAATAATTTTTCACGTAACAACTCATGTTGCTGAGCCGTAAGAGGTTTTGTTAAAATATCAGCAACTTGATTAT
Source organism: Ericerus pela (assembly GCA_011428145.1). Classification (NCBI taxonomy): domain Eukaryota; kingdom Metazoa; phylum Arthropoda; class Insecta; order Hemiptera; family Coccidae; genus Ericerus; species Ericerus pela. The sequence goes on along the minus strand of WOFM01000193.1, from coordinate 1,030,539 downwards.
TTGTTGATACATGAATAATTTTGAGTAAGTTATCACAAACATACTCTTTTACCTTGAGATATCGACGTTTGATATGTTTAAGGTAGACTGATTATCCTCATACAAGGTAACTTGAGTTTTAAACTGGGGAAAAGTTTCTTCAGTTAACCTACTACAATAGAGCATATCACTTGAAGCAACAGCAATGGCTACAAACTCGGCCTCAGTAGTTGACTTAGCAATTACCTCTTGTTTTCTGCTGCCCCAAGCAATTGTATTACCAAACTGTTTAATACAATAGCCAGTAGTGGATTTTCTTGATTTATCTGCTGCGTAGTCAGCATCAACATACGCAACAATATCTTCATCAGGACTTGAGTAGGTTAAACCTAATGTCGGAGTGTGTTTTAAATAACGAACTACATGACTTACTAAGGTACGATGTAACTCCGTAGGTTTTTCTTGAAATCTAGCTAAGAAACTTACCACAAAAGAGATATCTGTGCGAGTAGTATTAGCTAGATATAAGAGTGACCCAATAGCCATCCTATACAAATTATGAGGAGGTAGGGGTGTTTCTTGAATTTTTGGAAAATTGGCAAATGAGTTCATTGGAACTAAACATTCACCACAATTTTCTAACTTGAATTCTTGAATTAGGGTTTTGATGTAATCCTCTTGATGTAAATGAAGATTACCAGTGTTATTGTCAATTTCAATTTGAAAACCAACATAACGACTTGGGGAACCTAAGTTCTTGACTTCAAAATTTTCTTGGATACTCTTGATAGCATCTTGAACAACTTGATTGCTAGAGCTCATAATTAAAATGTCATCAACGTATGCTAACATTATGACAAAATTATTACCACTTGATTTCATGAAAATGCAACCTTGACATAATAATGGTTCAAAACCCTTACTCTTGAGAATTCTTGAAAATTTTACATACCATGACCTAGGTGCAGTAGCTAACCCATACACAGCTTTATTTAACTTGAGTGCATAAAGTTTGTTGTCGAGATCAATACCCTGAGGTATTGAGGTATATTTATCTCGATCAATTTCACTATTGAGAAAAGCAGTCTTGATATCTAGCTGTATAATACTTAACTTAAGTTTACAAGCTAAAGAGAAGAACCAACAAATTGTAGTTGCAGTTGCAGTAGGTGAGTAGGTATCTTGAGTTGAATATTTTTTTTGATCAACAGCACCAACTATTACAAGGCGAGCTTTGAAAGCTCCATCAGGTTTAATGGTAACAATCCACTTCCACGGAAGTAGTTGATGACTCTTAGTATTTGATTTTGGGACAATACACCAAACCTTGTAACAATTTAGAGACTTGATTTCTTGAGTAATTGCTTCCTTCCATTTGGGCCAGTCAGGTGATTTTAGTGCCTCTTTGTACGATTGAGGTGCATTAGGAGAAGAAACCTCTGTTTCATCTCTTTTATTATTCGCATCAGAGATACGAAGAATTTGCACTGAGCCATCAATCTCTTGACTTTCTTGAGAAAGATCCCAATTATAATCAATTTCGATTATCTCATCTTGGGAATTATCTTCACCAACTTGAACTTGAACAACAGGAGGAGCAATATCTCGATTAGGACTTGGACTTGAATCAGTTTGATTCTCTACCAAACTATCATTACAAGCAATGTTAGTAGATAGAGAATTATCTTGATTTTCAACTTGAGTTAAATTTTCATCAGGAAAATCTAATTCTTGATTACTAAATTCTTGAATAGTTTCTTGACGTTCATTAATCGCATCCCTAAATGTTTTACTTTCGTTGAATTTGACATTACAAGAAACGTTAGTCTTTTTAGTAGTAGGATTATATAAAATATAACCTGTTTTAGTATACCCTACTAAATATTGTTTAGTATTAACTACATCAAATTTTCAACCAGTGGTTTGATTTTCTTGAAGTACATAAGCCAGACAGCCAAAAATGTGAATACTTGATAAATCAAGCTTATTTCCGTAAAACATTTCATAGGGGGTCTTGAAATTTAGTGCTCTGTGTGGTGACCTATAATATAAATATTCGGTAGCATCAGCAGCTAAGCCCCAAAAAGAAGTAGGAAATCCACTTTCTTGAATTAATGAACGAATCTTGACTTCAATTGTTCGATTAGCCCTCTCAGCAGTACCATTATGCTCACTAGTGTAAGAACCAGAGGTTTCTCTCTCAATTCCTAATTCTTCAATTAGCTGATCCATGGCCTGATTCACAAATTCAGAACCATTATCACAACGTAAAGTTTTACATTGACCTTCTTGAGGGAATTGAGCCTTAATTCTCTTGACATACATCTTGAAAAACCTAGTCACTTCATACTTTTTCTTGAGTGCAAAAATACTAATATAACGAGTATAATCGTCTAAAAATACTAGTAAATAAATATTTTTCTTGACAAAGGTAGGGGGAGAGATAGGGCCAATCACATCAGCGTGAGTTAATTCACCTGGTCTTGAAGCTCGTTCACGATCTTTATCGAAACGTTTACAAGTCATTTTTGTTTGGTTACAAACTTGACAATCTTGAAATGTGTCCGGACAAATTATGTCTGGGACACAAATAGAAACAGAACGAAGACGATATAAATTTGGAGAAGAAATATGTCCCATCCTACGATGCCAAATATTCCCTTCATTCACAAATTTTGTTCTTTGTTCGTCACTTATCATTTTCTTGACTTTTCAATTTTTCCTTTTACCAGTTTTTGTACGATAAACTGGTAAAGAATTCGAATTATTCTTAACATTACTTGAATTTTCTTGATTTGATGCCCCCTTCGAATACTGCACAATTTTACCAGAATTTGCGGAATCGATGTCACTTGATTTATTTTGTTGACTTTTACTTAACTCCATTTTATCGAACTCATCGATCCAGGAGTCATCAACATCAGACTCATCAGTAGCAACATTAGACCCATTACTATCAGACTTTTTGTTACCTGACGATTTACTTGATTTGGGGGACTTGACTTGACTTTTATTACCAGACCACTTTGATCAGCAATTTCTGACGAACTCGGATCATTAGTGTATTCAGATAATAAAATTGATTTACCTTTAAATATTCTTGATAAAGTCTTTTTGTAGTTCTTGATATTTTTGTTGATACTTGAAGGGACAAACTGATATCTATCTTGACTTGATACTATCTTGATGAGCGGTTTACTTAACCCGACCTTTTCTTGCCTGTGAAATGTAACTTGATTAGACTCGAAGAGTAACTTGATATTATTGTCATTAACAAATTGCTTAACACTAATAAGACCATTTGCTAGACCAGGAACTACTAAGACTTCTTTTAGAACAAAGGTAAATATTCTTGACGACGATTCTTGATTTAAGGTAAATAAAATCATACCCTCACCTGTAGCTTTTAAAACACTATCTTTGCCAGCTTGTCCCAAAGTTTTGTCTTTTGGGAAAGCTCGATAGTTTAAAACTTGGGTGACTGTAGGCTACAGCATTATTTGTTGCCCCACTATCAATCACAAATACATCAGTATCTTGATTACACGAATCTTGATGTAGGGAATCTTGATTATTAATTACATTTAAATTAATTAAATGCAACTCACTTGAAATACTGTTAGGATCTGGTTGTGGTGCAGGACAGTTTCTGGCTTTGTGACCTGGTTTCTGGCACTAGTAGCAGACCTTCTTGTTGCCGTTGAAACATTTGTCTGCCGTGTGACCATTCCAGCCACAGTCCTTGCACCGGACTATCCTGTCTTGATTCTCCTTCTTGATATCTTGATTTTGTTTTGCGGGAGTAGTAGGAGTTGTCTTGACACTTGATTTATTACTTGATTAGTCGAGTGACTTATAAATAACATTACTTGAAGAAGAACTTGATATTGGAGCAGGCGATTTACTTGACTGAGGTGTCGAGGGAGTTGACGCTGCTTTACGTGCGTATTCTTGACCCTTCGGAGCACTCTCCACCGGTTTAGCAGACGTCGACTTCTTTCTTTCTATATAATCCAACAGGGATGTCCGTATCATTTCCTCAGACAAGTCCTCACCTGCTCGAGCACATAGAGTATCGATTACCGCCTTGAACGAAGGATTTAATTTTTGAATCAACTTGATTAGCCAAAAGGATGGTGGAAAAACTTGACCAAATTCCACTAAACTTCATCGGGCGGCATCGAACTTTGAAAGAAACAGAATTAATTCTGTATTTTCTACGTACTTGAGATCGTCAAGATGGTTCATGACAGCAATCATGTAATGAATCGTCTTACTACCGTACTGCCTCTTGAGCTCTTGATAAATTTCACAGGCTGATTCGAGATGAAAGATTAGCGTCTTTATTGGTTGTGCTACATTCATCCGAATCAGGTTCTGTACTTGAGCATCAACTCCTCGGCGAATGTTCTCAGGAAGGTTGAGATGTTTAGCTCGAGGGAATTCGATCCACTCGATCGCATTTGCCGCCGCCAAGTCATTCTTGATGTCCCTCTCCCACATCTTGAAATTTTGTTTACCCTTTAGCTTCTCATTATTTCCATATGTACGCAATGGAATCAATGGAACCATTTGAAATTGGCCCATCATCTGGTAACATTGATATTGAAACAAAGTATTCATTGGAGTATAAATGTTACCCGATAGAGTTTGATTCGCATCGCGCACAAATGAACTTGAATCTTGAAAAACCGTAGGGTAACTTGACACTTTAGGTGCAGGCATAAAGCCTGCTCTTGATAATTTGGTACTTGACCAAAACTTGATTCTTAACCGACGTTAGTTAGTCTGGGAGGAGGAACAAAATGACTTTTCGACGACATTTTCGAGAAATCGATCGCCGTGAGTGCATTTGATGCGGAGTCAACTACCATGCTGTCGACATTCGACGAAGATTTAATTTCTGGAAAAACACTTGAATAATTTTTATTAATATTTACTTGATTAGAACTCGTTGATATGGCAGATGGCAATTTGCTTGAACTTGATGTTTCTGCTTGACTCGACAAACTACTTGACGGACTTGAGAACGACGTAGACAAGATATCTTGACTTAACGTATGTAATGGTATTATTTTATCTTGATTAAGCTCGATGAATGGTGATGTCGACTGGCCTGCTTGAACCTTCTTGACGATCTTTCCGGAATCTGAGAAAGTAACAGTGATTGTCGGTTCAGCCATAGTACTCGAAGACATATTGATTTCACCAGCCATATCGGATAATTCTTGAACAAGTGGTAAATCTTGAATTTGAACGATCTCATCTATCGTATCAGTTGTCACAGTATTCACAACCGGATTAAATGACACCTTCTTGATTTTAGATACCTGCTTCTTTTTCATGACCGGAAGAGTAGGAACTTGAGAACGGCATTTGCGTGTTTTCAGAGCCATAAAAGACGAAGACCGACGAACACAACCCTCAAATTTCTTGAACAACGAACTTGAAAAATTAAACGATCTTCACTTACTGACTTTAAATTTTTCGTAAAATAAAATACGAATGTAATTCTTGATGATAACAAAGGCGCGAACACGCAAACACACTTGAACTCTGCTATCACTTTATATTTAGAAGAGAAATTAATTACGAACAACTAACTCAGTTCTAAATGTAAATTTACTTGATTTATCTCATAAATAAAACTTGAACACTATCACAATAGAAAACTAATTTATTGTAAAAATGAAACATATTAATGTAGTATCGCCATATTGAAAACAACAACGTTGAATGAGCGCCACCTCTTGACCAGAAAACAACTTATGATATAGCAGCACAGATAAAAATAGCAAGAACTTAACTGTGGGAAATCTTGATTTCAGTAGTACCAACTACTGACATCTAACAAAAATCACAAAAAATATCATCTCGTGGGCCAAGTTTCAAATTTTATTACAATAATAATAATAGTCAACAAATACACTAAAAAAAGATAATGATGAACCCCAAACAATATATTCATAAATTTAATATTAACATAATATTTTATTTATTAGTGTGGGATGAAGTGTAGCTGTCCCTGCAAAGCCAACAGTTTTTCATACTCTGGAAAACACGGCACTCTGAATCAATTTAACGTTTTTTACTAGCCATTATTTCAATCACCAAGTTATATGTTCGCCAATTTATACAAAACTAAACAACAAACAAATAAATGTAATTAGATTAACAACTGACGTTGAAGTAGGTAGGTTACATTAATAACTGACGTACCTATAGTCACTATCTAGGTACGTTTTGATAAAATTGTATTGAAACAGTATTTTATCTGATCTGATTGATAGGCTACGTAGAGAGAATAAAAGTTTAACTGCTATAACAATTTTTTTTTTTTTAAAATGATAAAATACGAGAATCCTCTCACAGCCACATTGAACCAGGCTGCGGGCCACATTTGGCCCGCAGGCCATACTTTGCCCACCACTGCCTTATATTATTTTAGGAGTAGATCTGAAAAAAATTTGACGTCTATTGGTTCGATAGTTTTTGAAAAAAAAAAACTATAGAAAACAAAATTCATTGAAAATTGGTTTTTCCAAAATTTTAAGAAAACGACTGAAGAGATTAAGTTGAAATTATCACAATAGTTGCTGGCAGAGTATTGAAGCTTTATGATGAAGCTAAGCTATCAAATATCAGCTTACATGTAAAAATAAAGTCAGCTATTGGCTAATTTTTTGAAGTAGATTTTTGTCTGTTTGATGAAAATCAAGGAATCTTTTTTTTTTCTCTCAAATTCCTCAATGCACAAAAATAGACAAAAATATATTTCACTAAATTTTTAATCCAGATTTTAGAATGAAAACTGTATGGAACAGTGTCCAAAATTAGCTGAAAAATAGCCTAAAAAATAATGCTATTGCTACGCTATCGGCTATGTTAACATAAGGCTAGCTAAATAAAGCTAAGCTATTTTTGCCCAAAAAAAAGGTTTTTTTTACGGTTATTGGCTAAAGTTAAAGGCTAGCTCTCCCAGAAGTTAGGTTTTGGAAAAAAAAATGGAATAGGACTGAAATGTTCACAAAAGGTAGCCATCATACAGGACCAGGTCTGATAGGATTTTGTTGTATATTGATTCAGTAGTTTTCTGAGAAAACTGGAGAAAACAAAATTCGTGGAAAAGTGGTTTTATCAGGATTTTGAGGAAAGTACAAAAGGAATCGTGCTGAAATTTTCACGATATATTTTTTACTATAAATAAAAACTCTGAAGCGCCACTCCACGGCACTTTTTCTTGGGCCAGCCCTGGATTTTTTCTGAGATATCTATAGACAACACTATAAAATTTGTTATTTAGGAGGAAGAAACGAACATTTTTTTTTTGTGTCTGTGTGGGTAGTGGTGCATGCGCAACAAATATGAGGAAATAATTGGTGAAATAATTAAAACAAACAAATTAACAGCTTACACCTTTATTATAGTGATAAGAACGTTTTTTAGAAGTTTGGTGGTTATTTGTGCAGTAGTTTTTGAGAAAACTGGAAAAGAAAAAATTACTTGAGAAAATTTTGTATTCGCAGTTTTGAAAAAACTACATTAGTGATGGGGCTAAAATTTTCACGTAAAGTAGTCATTGTAGTGTATAGGATGCAGGTCTGTCAGGAGTTTTTTGCTTAGTGATTCAGTGGTTTATGAAAGAAATGGAGAAGAAAAAATCACTGGAAAAATGGTTTTTCCAAGATTTTGAGGAAACTACAAAGGCAATTGAGCTGAAATTTTCATGATACATTGTCATCGTGTATGTAGCCTACAAGTTGTATAGAAATTTGCTGCTTATTTATTCAGCAGTTTTGGAGCAAATTAGAAAAAAAAAAAATTAATAGAGAACATTTTTTGAGAGAACTAGATGAGTTGAAATTTTTACGAAGGATAGTGTTTATTTAGGATTGAGGTTGTAATTCTGAACAGAATTGATAATTGATAGGAGTTGATGACCTATGTGTTTTAAATGAGGTATCAATCACTATCAATTATCAACTTAATTCATGATTGTTGCCAAGGTCTGATTGGAGTTTAGTGCTTATTGGTTCAGTAGTTTCCGAGAAAATTGGAGAACAAAAAATTACTGAAGAAGTGGTTTTTATGGTATTTTGAGGAAATTAAAAAAAGATTGAGCTGAAATATTCACGATACGTTGTTCTTATGTATGTATAAGTCTGATGTTTGGTGCATTTTAGTTCCATAATTTCTGCAAAAACTAAAAAGAAAAAATTTCTGGAAAAGTTGTTTTGCCAGGTTTATGAAGAAATTATAAAAGGGATAAAGTTGAAATATTCACCAAATGTAGATCTTATATAAGTCCAGGTCTGATATTAGCTTGGTGCCTATTGATTCTGTAGTTTCTGAGAAAAATGGAGAAGAAAAAAGTTGCTGAAGAAAAGCAAGTCATTTGTATTAATTGAAGTATTTTTTCCAAATTTACGGGGCTAGAGTTTATTATACTTATTTTACCCAAAAAACTGTAACAATGAAATTTTGACAGATCAGCACGTTTGTCACATATCCATATCTATCGATTGTTTATTGCAATTTTTTCACACATTTGTAATTATGATTTTTTGTCAAATTTTAGATGTAAATTGGCAAACTTGGTTTTCTAGCAAAGTACTGCTGTGCTAGAGTTTTTTGACATTAGACTGCAACTAGTCGATTAATGCGTAAATAAACAAGGCATCTGTAATGATATTTTCATACATATTATTTCAAAATATTCTCGTACTTTATTAATTCGTATTTTCCCACATTATTCTTTATTTTTCCATCTATTTACACTTCCTTTCTTTCACGTCATTTAAGACTAGCTCAAACTTGTCTTTTAAGTCTTGACTTGTCTGATGACATCACCTCCTGTACACCATAAACTGTTTTCGTCTATATTCCATGATGTCATCTTTTCTACAAATATATTTCGATACCTTGCAATAATTCCAATTCTTATTAATTTCTTAAACACTCCTACTTTTTGTCATTTCCTTTTAATTTCATTGGTTTTACCTAAAATACGTTTTCCTCAAACAACCAATCATATTCATATCTCCCACAATACCCAATTCAAATCTCTCGAACTTCACCCTTATAAATAGTCTAATGTTCTGTATATTACTTACTTAATTTTACTTCACTTATTAATTCATTTTTACTCTTACGTTGTTCATACTTTGTAATAATCTGTTCACCTTTTTATAATAATATACTCTTAAACTACTATTGTGTTTATTTGTAACAACTATACCGTTATAGCATCCTATTGGCATTTTAATACTAAGTAGTCGCCATCTGGTGGCATTTTCAAGAAGTAGGACAAAAACATGATCATGATAAAATTTTTACCCATATTGATATTATAATATAGGTTTAAAAAGTTTTATTCTAATTTTTTGGGATTGTTTCTTTTTATTTTTTTTTGTGTAATTCTTTTTACTATGGACGAGCACAATTATAATTGTTAACCACAGAATAAAAAAATGTTACGATCTTGCAGTATATGTTCTGTTTATGGTTGTAGTAGTGGGTAAGTTTAAAATTCTACAGCATTAATTTGGATTAATATCATTCAATAAATCATTCAATATGGATCATTAAAATCATTTCAAATGTCTCTTCTTCAAGGTCTAATCCAAATGATAATATTCATTTGCATAAATTTCCTGCAACTCCCCAATCAAGGAAGAAATGGGCAATCCTTTTGAAAGTTATATTGTTATAATAGGGTTTGTGTTAACATTTTCTTCAGTAAATGCAAGTAATCGATTAACTGCCTCACCTCGTATTTCTTCAAAGAGCAGGACACTTACAATCAATTTCTAACATTAGACATGGACAAACAAGAACCATGAACAAGAATTTCACTTTCCCCTTCAGAGACTGATATCCACATATTCTGCCTTCAAAAGAAGATGTGCTTCTCTTAAAGGTTGATTAAATTCTTCACCAATGTAATTCATTATATCCAACATCTATGGACATTTTAGCTTTTATAGCAGAATAACTCACGAAAGTTTGACTCATTTACCAAGAAATTTTCATGTTGTAATGCACTTGTATGTGCTTTACTGATAGGTAAGACCAGTTCTCGAAGATCATGTTTTCATCTACAGACGTTGCTTCTAGCGAAGTATTAAAAGGCCAATCTCCAACTGTCGCACTTCATCTGAAGTAAAACCGGTAGTTAGGTATATAATCTCTTCACGACTCGGATTCAGAATCGCAGAGGAAGAGCCGCTCCAAAAGGCGAATGTAATACCTCAAAAGACTGAAACTGTATCGTTTCAGTCTTACCAGCCAACAGACAGGGTGTTGAAAAATGTGTTTTTTGTCATTGGCTGGTAGCTAAGTAGCGCGCGCAAATCATCTGCGACACGTCTATTATCTTCCAGTGTTTCTTCAGGTTATTATGTATACTTTGGCTTGCGTTTGTATGCGTGAGTTTGTAATACTAAAATAATGACGAAGTTATGTCTAAATCACTGATAACTACCTAAATATGGTACCTTTACACAAATTGATTAACTAAACAAAATTGGCTATGACATGTTCCAAGTCAGGGCGTCATTACTGCGAATTGTCAGATTTACATATTAAACTTTGGTAATGATGATCACTTGATATGCACTTCAGTACCTCCATAAAACGAAATAAGTGCTAGATGTTAGGATGAGATTTTTTCATAGGTACACCTATCTACACACATTGATTGACCATGAATTACTCTATCTAAATTTCGAAAATGGTTCGTCTATCAAAGAAAAATTATACTTTTCATGGTAGGTATTTGCTTATTAGGTCAAACATCGGTTTAGTGGTATACCTAGGTGTAGCCAATCTCGTTTTAAATCAAATCAGTAATTTTGATTCGGCGATAATTCTGGTGTCATTCGATAGGGCAATTTTTAATTTATTTTCAACAGGCATCTTACCTATACGCGTGTGTCAATGAATTAATTTCCAAAACATACCAAAGTCGGTATTGCGGTTCAGATTTTGGATTAATGTTTACGTTACATCGCACTTCTCAGGCACGGATGTAGGGCGAGATTGGGGGTTCGAACCCTCCCAAAAAAAAAAAAAAAAAAAGGAAAAACTCTAACGCAGTGAGCAACGGTACGTTTTCCAGTAAAAAAAAAACAAAAAAAAACATAGGTAATTATATATTATATATTATTAATAACTGAATATTTGATGCAATTGAATAAAATTATATGAAACTTAATAAATGATTGCTTGTCCAATAAAATAAGAGTGTTTTGTTGACAGTATTCTTTTTCCCTTCTATATAGAATATAATTCTCTAGTTAGCAATAATTTAAGATTTTTTACATAATTTTTACATGAGAAGTTTTACGTTAAATAAAAACATATTTTGCAATTTGTTGGAATATTGTATAGGTAATTTTGTAAAATTAAAATATATAGCAAAAAAATTAAAAAATGAATATTAATTTGAAAGAATAGTGGTAAATAAGTATTACGTTTGTGACGTCCCAAAATGATCATCACATAATTGTTCAAAAATTAATTAGAAAAAAGAAATAATCAAAAAGTTGAAATTTGAAAGAACAGCCCAAGATCACAGATCACAAGAAACACTATAAGGTGAAAACGATGTGAAACAAGCTAGCCTACATACTACATCATGGTATCTCACACAATTCCCCATAATTTGTTGTTAAAAGGCCCTAATTCGAGTGAAACGATCTTCTTTTACGACAATTTTGAGAGTCTGATTATTCCACGTTTGTAATATTCGACTATTTTTGACATAATCTTCTCTCTTTTGTGCCTTGGAACAGGGTATGTTTTGCACATCGTAGGTTTGTATTCAGGATTGACCTTGAGATGATGTTTGTAGAGGTTACATGCTCCAGGCTCGGGTCTAAATATGTGGTCAAACTCATCCCTTATTTTCTGGAAATCAGGATCGTATTTTGGTTTCGATTTGATCCGTTTGTTTAGTTTTTCCACGGAGACCTTTGCACATATCGGAGCAAGATTCTTCAAGGTTATTTCTCTCAGATTCACGGTCTCAAATCCTGAATCACACCTCACAGTTTTGTTTTCTTCGTCATTTGTTAATGTGGCTATTATTGCCTCCATACAATCCTCGTTCGTTTCATCAGTCAATTTGACTTCCAAGAATTCCTCTGTTTCTGGATTTTCCACCCCAAGGCTGGAATTTAACTTCTCCCCGAGATGGGTGTTTGAAGATCCGATCTGCTTGATTGTTGTTGTTGTTGTTGTTGTTGGGAGGTGCCACGGATACGATCTTGCAGATTATAGATTGATTTTAATTTTTCTTTTTCTTTTAGATCTTCTTCTTTGTTTTCTATCAAGGCTACTGGACAGTCCCTCAAATAATTTAAAGGGTTGTGGACTTTCTCACTTGTTACCAGATCTTTAGTTTTATCATATGTGTAGATCAGCAGAATGTGATTTGCTCCATCAGGTGTTGTGATTGTCAGACCTTCCCTTGTTCCGGATACTTCTGCAAGAATTTGCAGCCTAACAACATAGGGATGTTTATTCCTTCAATTATTCGTACCACGGTCCTGACAGGTATACAAGTCCCTTTTCCTGCATCATAAAGATGTACAGTCAAGAAAATGGTCCTCGTTACTTTTACAGATTTTTTACCTATTATGGCTTTAATACTTAGCCCTTTTGTTTTGATTTCGGTAAACTGTAATTCAGGACAGGCTTTCACTATCGATTCAAACACCTTGGATTCTGCAAATCTGCAAATGTCCACGGAGAGCCTGTGTCTGCTAGAAGCGGAAGAATGATGTTATTAAATTCTGCAAGGATGTATGGGGCTTTTATATAGTCAGGGATTGGAGATTTAAGTGTCATCTCACCATCAATTTCATCCCCTAATAAGTTGGCAAATCCTGCATACACTAACAGATCCACTGCATTTGGACACGTAGATAAGTCCAAGGGCGAAGAGCTCTCTATTATCTCCGAAGGGATTTCAGGAGAAATTTCAGCCACAGTAGGTTCCACGGGTGTAGGTTTGTTTTTGCAAAATTCTTGGGTGCCTCGGGGACAGTTCCTTGTTTTTTCTGCTGCTTCCTTTTGTTTATGAGGGCAGCTGTGTCCTCGGGTCCTAGGTTTGTTGGTGGTGCAGGTAAATTTCTCTTTCCTAGCCATTTGAATTTATCTAACATTGCGTCCAGGGCTCCTGTACTTAAGGACAAATCCTCGGTAAACAAGCATTTTAGAAGTTTGAAACGCAATGTCAAGTCCTTGTTGAAATAGTAATTTTCCGCATCATAGGACTGATTTTTATCAAAGTATAGCGGGACATGATCCAAATTGACAAATTTGAGATCATATTTTCGAGCTAAGTTGTGTATGTTTGCGTTTATATTATTCAACATGGTCCAGTACGTAATATGTTTTAGGTCTGTACTGCAGGGGGGAACCTAGGGAACCACGATCTCTTTCATGCCATATTCTTTCAAAGTTTTGATTAGTTTCGTATACTCGTTATCAAAGACTTCCACATGGAATCCTCCCTTCTGATGTTCCTCGTAGCCTAATATGATGATCGCTTTCTTAATTGACCTTGGAATTTTATGTAATTTTTTGGCCACGGATCTCATATCATTGCCTACTCTACAAAAACTATCACTAGTTTTGGAGCATTTTAAGGCATTGTACTCATTCAGGCTATCTCGGAAGATCTGGAGTGCCAACTTGTCTCCGATAATTATGTAATCCTTGTACATTAGGTATAACGGCTTGTGGTCTTCTGCAGTAAGCAGCCTTGGTTTATTCGTTTCCATCTTCCAGCTGCTTTGTGAAGATGGAGTTTTTAGTTTTCCGTCATCCTGGAAGTGACCACACCCACAGTTGAAGAGTCTTCTACCTCGGATTCCTCGGATTTACTTTCATCTGAGACGGTACCAGGGTCATAGTCAGGAGCAAGTTTGGCTACCTTAGGCTTAGGTCTAAAGAACCTTCTTTCCACCGGTTTTGATTCTATCGGAGCTGGTTTTGTTACCTGGGAAGTTGCGCTACTTGCTGTTGGGGCTGTAATTGATGTGAACCACTCCAGGGCTTGCGTGGGCATTTTTTCTATGTATTCATGGAGAACTGAGAGTGTATTAATGTTTTCTTTTAGTATATCATGGCGACAGACAATTGGCATGATTTTTTCCATGAGAACACTAATCATGGCTTCGTCCTGATAATCGCAGCCTTTCAAACGACGTGCCCAATGTTTGTAAAAATCACGGAAATGATTAAAACCACAATTGTGCTGTTCCACATTTTCAAATTCTCGGACTATAGCCCTTTTTGCCTTTCCTGTCCATTCTCTTTGGAGAAACAGCCTTTTCAACCCTTCATAATTAAGCTCCGAGTCCTTGGTATCTACCCATTTGCACTGAATTTGAATTATCTGTTTAAAGACCAAGGCCTTCTGGTAGTCCGTGACTGTATGATTTCTTATCTTCTTCTCGTATTGCTCTATAATTTGCAATGGTGTCCTTTTATCTGTTAGGCCCTTCTACGGAGAAATTGAAAAATTTTTCTCCTCGAATTTTTGGAGAGCCTTGGTTACATCTGATTTATTTGCATTATGAGCAAACTGTGCCATGTGTGGGTAGCCCTGCGCTGTTTCCGTGGATTGCTGAACAGAGGAGCCAGAAATTGGTCCTGTTGTATCAGCATTGCTAGCGGGAGCAGCTGGTGCTGGAGCCTGACACAAAATTGTATTCAGTGAGGAGCTACCTCGGGTGTCATTAAATGTCACATGATTTTCTAATGTGGCATTCCTATTTGTTACACTGGAAGGAGCTGAAGGGACTTGCGGGTTGGTTATAGGAGATGAACCAGGAATTTCCACGGGTGTAGACCCTGACGGAGGGATACGTTTCAGCAAGTCACGTAGAACTGCATTTATGTTCTCAATGCCTGCTGTCATCACTCTCATGGCTGTGATGTCACTAGCCACGGTTTGTACCCCAATATTTAATTCGTCTATAGCCCTTTTGGTGGCTGCAGATTCTATTGTTAAAGCTGCCACAGCATTTTCATTAGCAAGAGCCCTTGTGTTTAAGTTTGCAATCGAAGCATCGGTAGTCAAAAGTTTCTCATTCAGAGTAACCACGGATTGTTCAATGTTATTTATTTTTTCTAATTCAGATAATTTTTGGTAAATTGCTTGAAAATCCGTGCCCTGCTGCTGGAATTTCTCCTGCAACGCCTCTAAATCTATTTGGGGAATTTCTCCCTGTTGCAAGTCGTCCAGCAACTTGTACTGCCGGGGATTTGTGCACCTTGGCCGCAATTTGATTTTGGTTTTGGGACCCTGCTTGGTGTGGGAATTCCAAATCAATAATCTCTACTTCAATGTGATTCAAATCTTGGTCCATATTTTGGACTGTGTTATGATTCCCAGTCAAAAAGTCGTTTATCTCAGGGGCAACTGTTGTACCTAACCTGGTCATTATGGGCATGTTTGTATTATTTTCCACAGCTCTTTCAGTTGACTCAAATGGCACCAGGGTGCATCTTCTAGAAGGCGAGTTAGCTAAAACTACAACCCTTACTCCACGGTTTACTGATAAAATATCATTTAACCCAGACTCCGTTATCACATGATCACTCATACAATAGGGTGAAATCTGCGGAAGTAGAAGGGCAAACGATAATTAAAAGCTTTTTGTTATCCGGAGTACCACGGGCGAAGTTCAACCACTTTTTTTTTCGTATTTTTGAAGATTGCCGAGTCAAATGAGAAGAAAATAAATTGTCAATCGGGGAAATTTTACATGCACACATAAAATGAATAAATAAATAAAAATATTTCCCTCGGAATAAAAGTCCGGGGTAGTAAAATACACATACACGGAAATATATAAAAATAAAAAGATTTTCTGGTATCTCTCAGTCAGAAGAGAGCACTGATAAATTCACAAAAAATAAACAAAAAACAAAAAATTCCCGAATGCTAAAATGCGTGTTGCGTAATTTGACGATAAAATTTGTCCGGGAAAAAGAACAAAATTTTTCTTTCCCAATTGTAACACGGCGGGGGCTCATCGGTGATTTGGGCGCAAAATAGTACCACGGCAATTAGGCTGTAAGTTTCCAAGGAGTTGGTGAACCATAACATATTATTATTATTATTATATGTTCAAAGTTGGTAAGAACATCCTTGGAATTTTTTATCAAATATTATATAAGGAAAGTTTCTATTATTATTATGAAACTAAAATTATTTTTAATCCAAGGTTTTTTCAGGATCGTGATGGAAGAATAGTGGGGACGTAATTTTTTATAATGATTTTTATTATCAAAATGGACGAATTATGAAAAAATGTCCATATAACAC
Organism: Ericerus pela; assembly: GCA_011428145.1. Lineage (NCBI taxonomy): Eukaryota > Metazoa > Arthropoda > Insecta > Hemiptera > Coccidae > Ericerus > Ericerus pela. The sequence goes on along the minus strand of WOFM01000193.1, from coordinate 1,014,215 downwards.
GCCAAAATCCACGGATAATTTTGACGATGGATTAGAAACTTATGGGCTGTAAGGGATGGTGAATTAAATTACGTCGGATCCAATACCTATTCTTATTTTATTTTGTTTTTTATAACCATCCACAAGTGAAGTGTGATCCAAAAAAAATTTTTTGAGCGAATAAATAATTTTTACGTAATTTGACTCAGGTATAATCCACTCAACTCTAAGGGTACACTCCACAATCGGGTCCCTGTTTGGGCGCCATTTTTTAGTGTTTCTTGGTTTATTATTTCACACACGTGTATTATTTTTATCACATTGGTTTAAAAATTGTGGTATTTAAAAAAAAAACAGCAGTCACCAAACCAGATATTAATTTAAAATTTTAAAACCACGGTAGAAATCACAGGTTCCACAATTATGAAACTGACTTAGAATACAGCACTAATGACAAGTGGAAAAAAATATGCGGTATGCCAGGGGGGCCTACTAAGGACCCACCACCCAACAGGTGGCACATTATTTTTTTTATAAAAATCCACGGCCACGGCTGAAAGACATGAATCAAATCCCATTTGCAAAGGGAGGCAACTCCAAAATGTTGCCCCCAGACGGGCTCAGCCTACCAGAATTTGTGGACCCGATGTCAGCGCGGAACGACTATATTTTTTACATCTGTGTACCTCGGAAATCCATGGAAATGTACTTACATGCTGCCATTCTGCTTCAGATAAAAATCAGGAACTGCACCACCGAATTATTGCCCATTGCCTTTTAATAATTTAACACATCATTTCAAAAATAATAAAATGTAATGACCAGGGAAAAGTAATAAAAATACAAAACATGTTGCTCCTTGAGCTTCAGAAAAATGACTGACTGTAAGAGTCACATTCCCCCTCCGAGATTTCTAACAGAATAAAAAAAGATAAGAAAAAATATTATGCACAGAATATTATAGAAAGTTCGGCAGAAAAATATGAAGAAAAGAAAAATATATATATGCCTGGTTTTAAGATAAGAGATGAGTGAATGAAATGAAAGAAACCAAAAGATGAAACATGAAAAAATCATGCAAAATGTAGAAAATTTGTGAATGCAAGCAGAGAGATGATCAATGTATTAGAGGTGAACGACTGTGAATATAAGAGAGAGAAAGAATACGTGAGAAGAAGACAGAAAAACGAGATAAGGAAAATATAAGAAGAATGAGAGTGAACATGAAAAAACCACGGCAGAAATCATTATAAATGAAGGTTATTATTATTAAAAATTGGCCAAAAAAGAATTGATTATTATTTTATGAAATTTGAAAAATAGGGGTGGTAGCCACATGCGTCAATGTTTCACCGTTTTAATATCTTGGTTTGATGTCGTGATTGTAATAAGCAATGATAGTAAACACAAGAAGAAGAAAAACAAATTCCTGGATTAAAGCACTTTTAATTGTTTGTGTTTTATTTTACTACATTAATGGTGATGTGAATGAAAAAATGTACCTATTACTTGGCTGGTAGAAAACGGAGTACTTACTGTGTGGTGTGTGAATTCCCATCACACCACCAGATCATTATCTATTAAATCTTAGTTAGTTCCACGTCATATTATTTGAAGAATGTTCACCATTGAGTTTCGTTTTATAGTTTATTGTACTTTATAATCTGTAATTTTATTTAGCGAGAATGATCGAATGTAGGAGAACATGGGAATATTTTAGGGAATTGAATATTGATCACTTCAAACGAAACTAAACATATTTTGATTCACAAATGACAAATTTTTTATTTATTAAATAGTTGGTAACTAAAAATAGACCTCACACGTTTAAGTTCATAATAAAGTAAAAGAATGGAGTGTATTATGAAGTTATAAAACACGTGCACAAGAATTATTAAATGATTACATAGAATACTAAATAAAAGTTAGTCTTCTTTGGATCAGCTTCTTTGGTTTATCTGGATTTCTTGGGCGGCATGGAAAAGCCTCTATCTTCCTTACTTAAGAGATAGAGTCCCTAAAGGCGTAAGCAATGCTTATTGCACCGTAAATTTCCAACCAAGAGTTGGATATATAGTCCATGTCCTAGACATAATGGCAAAACCAGGTGTCTACAAATTAGCCACAGTAGTCAACCTGTTGACATCACATGACGGACAAACACGTCACGCAGACATTAGGTTACCTAGCTCAAAAATTGTGAGCAGACCTATTAAGTTTTGTTGTTCTACACTTCACCTACACTTGCTCACTAACCGTTAGCGCTACTACTTTCGACAACATAAACTAACACTTTCAGGTTGTGCGAACAAACATGACTTTTTTTATTCATTCACCCGAGAACGCTGAAACTCATTTCCCACTCAAACTGTAATCTCGTAATGGAGGGAGATCATTCATCTTCCTCAAACTTGTAATTTGTATCTTCAATCATTGCATTAAAGTATCTCTAACTAACTTGTTCCTTTCCTTGGATTTCAACCTCACTTCATGGTAGGCAGAGCTGCGATTCCTGAATAGTTAGTACAGAGAGATACTTAATCTTTCAATTTAATTTTTTGCTATAGTATCCAAAAGTTTAAGGAACTATAAGCTTTTACTTACTTTAAAAGTAAATTTTCTTTACGAAGTATTTTTTAATTCAAGAGTTGTTAACTCACGTGAATTTTTTTTCGTTTAATTTTTCGAAAAGTTCATCGAAAATTATTCGAGGTTTATTATTTGAATCACATTGGCGCCAAATTAATTTAACTCCATTTTGATCATCTTCCGAAAAATACTGGATCGTCTTTTTGCGGTAAGGTGAAACCAAAAAATTTTTTCGCCTTGGGATTGCAGATTACTTTGGACCTGGATCGTCTGTTACAGCAAGGTGAAACATAAAAAAATTCAAAAATCAGAGATCGCTGTTACTTCCAACGCAATCATTGTGATTTTTAAACACCATCATCTATCAAAAATCTTCATCGAAATTTCGTCGATTGAGTGCTACTGATTTAACTGTTTCGTATGCTGCCAAGATTGAAATTTTCTGAAGACAACCTGAGATTGATCCAAGTGCTGACTCATCGGAAAACGCCGATTACTCACGAACTCAACTGGGAGATATTCAACAGAATTCCGCAGATTACGGGTAATGTAATTTTCGATACTTTCAAATTATATATTTCATTTACTATTGCAGAAAACGATGGGATATATTCAGTGATTTTGTGAGATATTGACTGAAATTAGTTATATAAAAAATTTTTTCTCTCTTTGAGAATTTTTTTTATTCCTTCAATTTCCAATACGCTTAATTTCAAGAACCCCCTTTAGTTCGGTAAAAATCAAGTGAAATTTCACAGGACGATTAAGCTTAAAAATAAGTTCGAATAAAGCAGGTTACAAATGATAAGGTTTTGGAAACAAATTGCTAACTGCACATCAAACTGCGAAGGAACAATAAAAATTAAACAAAAAGATTATAAAAAATTATTAAATACTTTTGAAAATGAAAAAATAACAGAAGTGAGAATAAATTTAATTGAATTCCCATTCTGAAAAACATTTTCGGGAGAAATAGTTTTAGAAACCTTCTCAGTAAATGTTGGTGGAATAATTCATTATAAAAGAGGTATCAAAGTCGCAAAATTCATAGAAATTTCAAAAAATATTTTCAGTATTCAAGCTTTGGACTCGATAGAATCTTTCAGAATTTTTCTTGAAAATTTTGAGAGAGAAAATCCTCTTTAAAAATACGTAAAATTACGAAAATTAAAAAAATATAATATAATATTAACAAGTAAAACATTTTCATATTTGAACAAATTTCATGTTTCTACAATTTATTGTCATAAAAGAAAAAATCCTTTGTCATATTGGGCAAGTTTAATTGTGAAATTTCATATCACAAAATTCCTTTGTTAAAAATACTAATGCATAAACCTGAAAACTTATTACAATAAAATATTACAGATAGTATTCAAGGATAACTTTCAATAGATCCTTTGTTATAAACAATCACAAGGATTCAAATTTAAACAAAATTTATTCAAGTTTATTTTTGAAATATATTCTCAATTGGAATATTTTTTTTTACTTTTCTTTTCTTTTTCTTTTTCATATTTTAAAACATAAAAATACATACGAATAATATTACGAAAAATTAATAGTTTAAATAAAAAGAAAATTTTTTTTCTCTTTTTCAAAAATAAAATAAATTTTTTTTGAAAATAAATTTTATTATTATTTTTTTTTAAAATTGAGTTATTGGAACTAAGTACATTACCAAGTACTCCAGAAAGCATGAATACGGCAAGTGAGAGAACCACTACCCCATCCCCTCAAGGAGGATCAGGCTCTGGGAGTACACACCCTCAAGTACATTATGTCATGCCAGCTGATGAAACCATACGCCCGATACAAGGTCCAAGTGGGAAAATATTTGATGGCCAATATTACTTGGACTGGAAACGTATGATAATAGCTTTAATAAGGGGTTTGGGATATTGGGATGTTTTTGGCCCACACCCTGAACTAAAAATTTATATCGAAAATATGGATAATCTACAATACAGACCGTCTTCGAATTCTGCTAAAGCATATTTTAAAAAACAAGAATGTGCAAAAGCATTCATTATGGAACGGATAACATATAATGTATCAAAACAAATTAGGGAATGTAAAACAGTAGATCAAATTTTTGAAAAATAAGATATAACTTACGGTCCTAAAACAAAAATAGTCGCAAATATGGCAAAATCAAAATGGACTGCTTTTAGATTTACACCAGGTGGCAATATAAGAGGTTTCTTAAATAAATGGGACATATTAGTACAAGAAGTTCGTGATTCAGGGAAGGAGGTATCTGAAGAAGAGGAATTAGAAAACCTTCAATTGGCATTAGGATACGAACAAACCATTGCAAAAATGCAATTTGATAACCTCCCAGAAAATAGAAAAAATCTAGAAATATTTAAACAAATATTAAAAGAAGACGGTGATCAAAAAATGAGAGATAAACAAATTAAATTACAATACCAATCGTCTAACAAAAAATTCGATAATAATGGGAATAAATTTAAAAATAATAATACGAATTATAATAATAATAAAGACAATAGGAATAGAAATAATAATTATAGACAAAATAATAATACAAATGGAAACAATAATGGAAATAATAATAATAATAATTATAGAAACAATAATCCAAGAAATGTAAATAATAATCATAATAATCAAAATAATTATAATAAAAACCAAAACAATAATAGAAATAATGATCAATCACCTAGAAAAAATAATAAAGAAGAAATATATTTTATATGTAACCAACCGGGACATTATAAAAATAAATGCTCTGATTATAAACCAGAAAATAAAGAACAAAATAAAGAAAAACCAAAAAATAAAGATAAAAAAGAAGAAGAAAGATCAATAAAATTATCATACATGGTCAAAAAATACAATAATGAAGATTGGCTCTTAAAAAAATTAATTAAAGATAATACAAAAAATGAAAATTATATACACCTAAAAAAAAAAAATGTTACTTGATGGGGGGGCGGAAGTCCATCTCACATCAAATATGGAAAAGTTAATTAATGTAACAAAATTTAAAATTCCAGTAAAATTACAGTGTGCACTTAAAGATACGTATTTATATGCTACACATATGGGAAATATGAGAATATTAGTAGAAAACGAAAACAAAATTTTTCTCAAACAGCATGAAATATCGAAAAATATCTGGATCGGAATACGTTAACGTAATATAATACGTCGATAAATAGTTTCGAAGATACGTCAAAATATATGTTGTAATCTAGTCATTGTTCATTATTAATTTAATTTTATGTAATTTGTTTTATTTATTTTTGTTTGGGAAATGAACATAAATGTGTAATAATATTGTAATTCAAAATTGTCGTTCTTGCGATAAATCATGTTCGCTCGTTTCGTTGGACTGTGTGGGGGTGTTGTTCTACACTCCACCAACACTAGCTCACTAACCATTAGCGCTACTACTTTCAACAACATAAACTAACACTTTCAGGTTGTGTGAACAAACACGACTTTTTTCATTCGTTCACCCGAGAACGCTGAAACTCATTTCCCACTCAAACTGTAATCTCGTAATGGAGGGAGATCGTTCATCTTCCTCAAACTTGTAATTTGTATCTTCAATCATTGCATTAAAGTATCTCTAACTAACTTGTTCCTTTCCTTGGATTTCAACCTCACTTCAAGTTTTTAGCACCATTGGAGCTAAACACCTCAGAAGTAGCGAACCAAACTTAACAAGTTTAACTCCTACTTCACAGATCTGTAAAAACACACATAGACTCTGTGAGAATATGCTCCTCATGACCTCGTTCATAGTCGATATATTTAGTCGTAACGTGGTCGCTGCTTGTGACGTCATCCGGTATAGCTGATTGTATATTTGTATTTCAACTGTTAGTTAGTTGATCTCCAAATGTTGTTACGTGAACATAAAATAAAATGAGATCTTAAAACTGAATCTTTTACTTATTGTGTTGACTTCAAAATTAGTGTTTCTTCAATGGTGTTCGTTTAATATCATCGCTGGTTGTTGTTCTTATTCGGCTAATGTGAAATCTTTCATATTAGTAATCGTCACTTTCTCACAGGTTATGGGCCCAGTCATCGTACTTGAAGAGGCTGCCATTGTGATGTCTGAGCAAAATTGTGCTGCAGAAACTTGCCAAGTAACCGTCATTCAATTTTAAATTCTCTTTGTTTGATCCTGATGTAAACGGTATTATCAAGCGGTATGTCTAGTTCGTTACTTCGTTCCTGTTCATTTTCGTGTAATTTTTGGCTGTCTGCCTGTGATATTTTTTTGTCGCTGATTTTTGCTGTTTGCTGTGTGACTGTTAACGAAAATGGAACGTGAAATGAAATTGATGCTGGAACCGTTCAACGGAGATAATGGGCGTACTTGGCGATACTGGATGGATCTGCTGCTTCGAAAAGAAGGTTTATATAGTGTTGTACATAATTCTGTTCCGTCGGGTAGGAATCATACTGAAGAATGGGAAAAGCTGAATTCGAAGGCGATGTTTTACATTGCTAATAATGTTGCTGACAACTTTATCGAGGCGATCCAGACTTACAATTCGCCAAAAATGATGTTTCAGGCAATTGTGCAGCTTGCTGGAAGGGACAACGACATGACGATGATTGAGCTGAGATCCAAGATGTACTCGATGCGATTCAAGCCTGGTGATAAGCTGAAGGATTACTTGATGGAATTTCAGTCTGTTACTCGACGTTTGGCTGAAATGGGTGAGACAACGTCTGTAAAACAATGTACTTTAACTATGATGAGATCGTTGCCAAGTGATTTCCGTCCACTGAAAATAATGATGCAGGATGCTGACAATCTATCGTGGGAAGTTGCGATTGGAAAGGTTATTAATTTCCAACATGAACTGGACCTCGAAAAGATGACGAGAAGCTTGCCTTCCGCTCCTGATGCATCAAATCCAAAACCTTCATTAGGAAGTGTTCCTGGTGAAGAGAATGCTTTTTTCGGTTCAAATTATAATTCACGTGAACGATATCACAATAAATTTAGGGGTAGATCGAATTACCGTAATTTTAGAAATCATGGTGGTTTTAGGAATAGTAATGTTAATGATCAGCGTAATCGTAGTCAGTCAAATAATAATAAAGACAACAATTCTAGTAATAATAATTATTCAGGTTTGTCTAGTAATCAGAATTTGAATCAAAATTATAATAATAATATTCGATGTCATTTCTGTAATAAGCAGGGACACATAGCTAGAAATTGTTATACTAAAAATAATAATCGAACTATAAACAGAGGGAATAATAACAGGAATAATAATAATAATAATAGTAATAATAATGGAAATAGTAATTCACAGTCATATAATGTTTTTAATAATAATAATAATGAATGTTCTGAGATCGATTTGACTTTCTTGGTACCTGATCAGGGTCTTATTTCGAAAGTTTCTGCACCACCACAGATTGTTTTTGTGTTAGATTCAGGATGTACTTCACATATTGTGAATGATATTTCATTATTTGCTGAATATATTATGTTGACAAAACCTCAGTCGATAATGGTTGCCAAAAAGGGCGTTGAACTTGTTGTTTCAGCTGTTGGTACTGTGAAATTAAAAACTGAAAATGGAATTAATATCACATTAAAGAATGTTAGATTTGCTAAGGACCTTCCGACCAATCTTCTCTCAGTCAAATGTATGGCAAGAGCTGGATGTAGGTCTGTATTTGAGGAAGAGTCTGTTAATGTAATAAGTAACAAAACTAATAACATAATTATAACCGGGAAAAGTAATTTAACAAATTTATATACAATAACTTTTTATAATAACGTAACGGAATCATGTAATTTGACACAAAATAAAAATAAAAATCCTTTAGAGTTATGGCATAAGCGACTTGCACATTTGAATAATAATGATGTCAAGCTGTTGTCTAATAAAGGTCGTATTCCTAATATGTCTGATAATCGAGAAATATTTTGTGAACCCTGTATTATGGGGAAACAACATAAAAAACCTTTCGACAGACATGAACAAAAAACAAAAAGTCCGTTGGAATTAGTCCATACTGATGTCTGTGGTATAATAAATCCAGTGTCGTATAATGACAAGAAATATTTTTTAACGTTCGTTAATGATTATTCGAATTTTTGTTTTGTATATCTGCTGAACAACAAAACTGAGGTATTGTCAAAATTTGTTGAATATCACGAATTGGTTTCTAATAAATTTAATACAAATGTAAAGAGATTACGGTGTGATCGTGGTACCGAATATATAAATTCACAGTTTAAAGCATATTGTGTTGAGAAAGGAATTTCCATAGAACCCACTGTTGGTGGATGTCCTCAGCAAAACGGTAAAGCTGAACGAATGAATCGTACTCTTGGAGAGAGGGCCAGAACTCTCATATATGAAATCAGCCTGGATAAAATTTACTGGAGTGAGGCTTTATTGTGTGCTGCTTACATTTTAAATCGGTGTCCAACCAATAAAAGTTACATTCCTTATGAAAGATGGCACCGTGAGAAGTATGATTATAAAAAGTTGAGGGTTTTTGGCTGCGATGCTTATATGTTGGATTTCGCTCACAGTTCGGATAAATTTGAGAAAAAGAGTAATAAATTGAAGTTTGTGGGATATTCGCCAGCAGGTTACAAGTTACTGGATGTGACTAAATGTAAAATCCATCTCTCCAGAGATGTTGAGTTCAATGAAGAGTCTATAGGTAAATCAAAATATGATGACTCTGACCCTATAATAAAGGAAGTTGACGAAACGAATGTTGATAGTATTGAAGTGGATGGAGAAATTAATAATATACTAGATTTTGGTGATGTTATAGATTCTTGCTTTTTCATAGCTAATGCTGTTGAAAGTGATTGCCCGTTGACGTTTGAGGAGGCGTTGAGGTCCTCTGAGTCTGATTGCTGGAAGAAAGCGATTCAAGATGAAGTTGATGCTTTGACTTCTAATGAAACTTGGAATGTGGTCAAACGTCCAACGGATGATCCAACAATCACGTGTAGATGGCTGTTTACTAAAAAGACTGATTCTGCTGGTAATGTTTTGTACAAGGCCAGGTTAGTGGCTTGCGGATTTCAGCAACAAAAAGGTTTTAATTTCACCGAAGTCTATGCTCCAGTTGCCAAACTGCCAACAGTTCGTGCGTTACTTGCCTTGAGTAATAAATTTAAATATTTTATTCATCAAATTGATATTTGTAGTGCCTTTTTAAATGGTAAAATTAAAGACAAAGTTTTCTTAGAAATTCCAGAAGGCATTGAACTTAATTTAGATAAAAATAGAAATGTTTTATTACTAAACCGATCCATATATGGATTAAAACAATCACGTAAGGTATGGAATACTATGTTCCATGAATTTTTGGTTTCATTAGATTTTAAACCAGGCATAGCTGATGACTGTTTATATATTCATAAACAAGGAAATTCTATAGTTTATTTACTAACTTACGTTGACGATGTTATCATCAGCTCCAATAATAATGATTTAATAATAGACAATAAAAATAAAATTAACAAAAAATTTAGGTGTAAAGACCTGGGAATGATTAATAAATATTTAGGTTTAAACATAAATTATAATCGTGAGAATGGGCTTTTGGAAATAAATCAAAAATCTTTAATTGAGTCTGTTGCCAAACATTTTGGTGTTTTGGATTGTATCCCCACACATTCTCCGATTGAACCCAAACTACAATTGCATCGTGATTTAAATGGAATAGATCGTAATTTGAATAATCAATATCAGCAATTGTTGGGTTGTCTTATGTATCTTATGTTGGGTTCTCGTCCAGATATCTGCTTTGCGATATCCTACTTCAGTCAATTTCAAAGCACAGCCACACACGAACATTATAAATATTTAATACGAGTTTTAAAATACTTAATAACTACTTCACAATTAAATTTGACTTATAATAGGGATAATAATAATAAATATATAATAGAAATCTACTCTGACGCTGATTGGGCAAATTGCGTCTCTACTCCCAAATCAATTTCTGGTTATTGTGTAAAAGTATTTGGATCTGTGGTTTCCTGGTCTAGTAGGAAGCAACCCACTGTTGCTCTCTCCAGTACTGAGAGTGAGCTTATTGCCTTGTGCGAAGCAACATCCGAAGGACTGTGGATGCAAAATTTAATTAATGACTTTCGGTTTGACCACTCTAAAAGATCCGTGATTTACGAGGACAATCAAAGCTGCCTGGGACTCATAAAGTCAGGTAGATGGAATTCCAAACGATCGAAACACATAGACACTAAGTATAGATTCATATGTTCACACGTTGACAAATCATTTATTTATATGTATATTCCAACGTCCCAACAATTGGGTGACTTGTTTACTAAAGGTCTGCCAAAGCCTGCATTTGTCAATTTTTGTAATGACCTAAATTTAATATAGCTGTTTGTGATTTATATGTTTACCATTTATATGTGTTCTGACCGTCATATTTTTACCATTTTATATATTTTATATTTTTATACGGACTGTGATAATTATCATTCACGATTACACGAATACTTTAATATTTTAATACGTTTATAATTATTAAGCTTCACCACGATATATATTAGTTGTTATTTCATTGGACTTTGTTTTGTCCAAATCATATATTCACGATATGTTTTTGTTCATATATGATTTGAGGAGGCGTGTGAGAATATGCTCCTCATGACCTCGCTCATAGTCGATATATTTAGTCGTAACGTGGTCGCTGCTTGTGACATAATCCGCTATAGCTGATTGTATATTTGTATTTCAACTGTTAGTTAGTTGATCTCCAAATGTTGTTACGTGAACATAAAATAAAATGAGATCTTAAAACTGAATCTTTTACTTATTGTGTTGACTTCAAAATTAGTGTTTCTTCAATGGTGTTCGTTTAATATCATCGCTGGTTGTTGTTCTTATTCGGCTAATGTGAAATCTTTCATATTAGTGATCGTCACTTTCTCACAGACTCACAAATTTAAAACCCCAATGGAAAGTGGCACCATTGGAGTTAGCTATCTTTAAAGTCAAGACAGCACTTGTTCTGCCAAACACTTACTCTCACTGTCCAGCAACCTCTTCAGGATAATAGTGGGTGAAAGGTGATAGCAGGTTGCGACCAACCAAACTAGAAATTAAGATAATAATTGTCTCAATTTCACCATCAGACTAGCAAACACTAATACACACAATCTCTTTTCTTTCCAGAGTCACTCCTGTATGGCGCCAACCAATAAATTACCCCTCCAGTCTCCTCAAAGCCAATCTGCGAAGTCTGCAGGGGTACAACTCCACAGTTTGAGACCCCCAAGGCCTCCAACATAAAAAAAAAAAAAAAATTAGTTGTTTTTTTGTACATAGTTTTTTGTTTACTTGTTTGTTGTTGTTGTACCTCCATAAAGTACAATTTTTTAATGTTTTTATTTCTTTATAATAAACAATAATTTTGTACTTCTGTCTATGTACTCTAATGATTTTTTACAGGCCTACGAACGACCAGTCTTGGAAGACTGGTTGTGGACACCGCCCCCAGTATTGTGGGCGTAGCCTACAATTCCTCCACGCGCCTGGTGGGCATTCGAAGAACTCCTGTACTGAAGAAATGTAGGTACAGGAGGACTGGGCTGAGGTGGTCGCCGACAGTTGTTGTCGGACATCAGGTGCGAGAAGGTGTGTAACAACGAACTACTTTTATAGTCCTCGGACGTTAAATGAACATTATAGATTAAGTGCCGAATCCATAGTGGTGTACTACCACTATAGCTACTTCTAAATAATTATTTTGATCAGTCTAGGAAATTTTTGTGTTATGTGTAGCCGATTGCTGTGTTAAGCCTGATTCACACCTGGCTAGTTTCTCAGCTACTAACCAGCTACTTGGAGCACTATTCTGTTAACAATTGAAATCACTACGCCATTTCAGTCATTTAAAGTCAACTTTATTTTGGCTGGTAATCTTATAAGAATCTCATTAAAATCTCATATGGCGAACTGCCTAGTTTAAACTGATTTTAAATTGTTGAAATGGTATAATAAATTCAACAGTTAACAGAACTGTACCCCAAGTATAGCTGGCTAGTAGCATAAAAACTAGCCAAGAGTGAACCATGTTTCATTTACGGACGCTAATTTTAGTTAGTTTTTTTTTTTTTTTTTCGAATGCATATTCTTTTAAACTTATAACTTGATTAACCATTTCAACGATCGATTTGAAGTTCGATATTAAGTAGATTGATTGAATGATCTACTCAAAATTTCCGAAAGTTGACACACAGCACAGATACAATATTCATTTCATCAGTTTCTAAGAATGCCTAGTCGTTCAATTCTTTCTACTTCTAACTTCTTCTCTTCTTCATTACGAATATTTTATACAGATGGCTCTACTAGTAGTAAACTTTACGCTAAGGGCTGAATGCAAGAATGCCTACTTGAGTTATATCTACCAAACGTAAAAATGTGTGAAATACGTAGGCACTGGATTAGTACTGCTGTCGTACCAATTCTTAAGTAACTACAATATAAATTTCTTATCGAAACTATATTCAAGTATTCCTCACGTAAGGATCGTCTTAACGTGTCAATAGGAATGAGTTATAATACGTAAGGTGAAACGTCTTATAAACAATAGTTTTATAAGCAGAGAAGCCGACCGCGTTCTACATTCGACCTTAAACATAGCTTTACACGCACACATAAATGTAACCCGTTGCGAGGGGTAGGGGGCAGAGGAAAGTTTTCCTTTGCTAAATTCAAAAGAAAAATTTTATTCACATTCTCACATTTACAGCAAAAAGAAAAAGTTTAAAATTGTATTCTCTACTATATGAATTTCAGTTTTTGGAAATGTCTATCTCAACACCCTGAAAAAAATAACAACAACAATAACGATAATTAACAAAAAACTCTGTCTACGCCTGTACATACGCTATTGATATAATTCCAATATCCAAAACATGCGTTGCTGTAAGAAGGTAGCCAGGCAGGTAAAGGGGAGATTGCTCCCACGACCTCCTTATTTTCTTTTTTTTTTTACTTGTCACTACAAATTTTGAAAAATTTTTAGTAATAAATATGCGACAGTGATAGATACTAAATTTCTAAAATTGTCTAAATTTTAAGAAGTGACGAGCAAAAAAAGCCATTAAATTGTTTTGGCCCACTTTTGAAGAAATCTTGGCTATGTCTCTGCCTAGCTGTAGCCCGTAGGTAAATCAACTTTCCTGATACCTATTGTTAAAAACTACAAACATTCATCAGATATTTTTGATGGGCAATTAAAACAATGAAATAAAAACTTTCCTAGCTTAACCTGCGTAAAAATGATTTTTTATATATATATTTTTTTATTTTAGTTAAACTGCAGGTGGGTAAGCCAGAAATTTTGTTAAACCATTCAAAAGAAAATAAAAAAATATTTTACGTGAAATTTTTCGATGTAGACAACTGAAATTAAAGGTGACTATTAATCTCCCACCCCAATGCCCATGTGCTTGATGCATTTAAAGAAATTTTAATTAAAAAACTAAATTTGAATGTAAGTATCCTTCATGATATGAAAATGCTTTGAAAAAAATAGAAAAACTCTTTTCATTAATTTAGGCTAGTTCTGCGTTTGAGAAAATTTTGCTCGATGGCCACTCCTTTAAAACACTAACTGTGGAATACCTTGTCGTGAGAGATATTCTCACCAGAAGGAAATTCAACAGAATTTAAGTGTGTTCAGCCACTTCGTACACAAGTACGGGTAAGCCAAAACCAAGGCGAACACTGGCGATTTTAGAGCCAGTTTGGGTGGTTTATATACGGCTTATTTACACGCACACAAACACACGTACGTAAGAGAATACGTACGTTGGTGAGAACAGCCAGGTCGCATCATCCCCTATCGAGATAAGAGATGGCTGGCTGGTTCGTGTACAAATTGTGACATCATCTTATTGTGTCACGATTCGGTACTCGTACATTACCTGCAAGTATATCCAGATAATTACAATCGAACAAGTTTTGTGTGTTTAACGTCACAAGGATGATTATTTGCCTGCCCTTTGGGGCGGCAACTGTGGTCAAGGGGTCCGAGCCCCTTTACCTCATACCAGTGAGTCCCCACACTAACCTAATCCAAAGAATTTTAATGCGGACCAAACGACAAATGATTGTCTTTATAAATACCCTAGCAAAATGCACAAAATAGTAGGCAGATTGATGAATGCAAATACACCATCACTAAAAAAGGATATCACCTACCTATACATATGAAGGACGAAGATGAAAAAAAAAATGGATGAGAAGGATTGAAAGGAACACAGAGCTTCTTTTCAAATTCGTGTCTGTCTGCCCCTGCAGACGGCTTGATGGCATTTACATTCACGTCACAGCAATGTGAACTTTTTCTTCTTTCTTTATTTGCTCTCTCATGATGGCGCATGTGTGTGGTAGCAACGAGAGAAGAGCAATAGGAGAATTACACGAAAAAAACCTTTCCCACCATTTTGTACCCACTTCTTTCTTCCCTTCAGATATAATTTAGGGGAAAGCATCCAGTTGCTCGAGATAACTGGTCTTTAATTCCCCAGCTTAATGAACTAGTATGAAGGTTGATTAACTTTTCGTTACTTTTTAAAAATTTTTCATTTTTTATTTTTTTTTAGTTTATAAAAATAAAAACTCTAGCGCAGCAATACTTCGCTAGAAAACCCTGTTTGCCAATTTTTATCCATAACTCAAAAAAAAAATTTCTCAATTCTAAAATTATAGAAAAATATTTATAGTAATCGATATCTGAGAAACATATCGATATATCAACATTTCATTCCTAGTTTTTGGCAAAAAATTAAGAAAAACTATTAGTACCGTCAACCAGGGTGATACGGATTAAAAATCAAGTTTTTTGTGTCAGGGAGTGAGCATTATTCGTAGAAAAATGTTGGAAAAATTCACAATAATTTTTTTTATAAAAAATTCTGAAATGTAATCCAACCAATCTAATCAAGTGGGGTGAAAAGGATATACATTTTTATTTTATTCTGAATGTGCTGTGAATGGTGAAATTCGACTTGTTATCAAATTGGAACCTCATTAAAGTTAAATTTCATCATAACTTGCAACCCTGGTGTCATTCCTTCCCACCAATAGACCAAAAAATAGTAAAAATTGATTTTCTTGCACATATGCTCTTTTCCTAGGAAAAAAAAAAAAAACAAAAACAAAAAAAAACAGGAAAACTATGGAAATAAATAATAATTTTGTGCAGAAAATTTATGGTATAAGTATTTCATCATATGTTTATGCAATTCTGTCAAAACATAATCTTCCACTTTCAAAAGTTCCTTAGAATCCTCATCACAAATCGTAAGTAAACTCTCTTATAAACTGCTGAACAAGGAGGGTATGTTTTCTTTAATTACACATGAAAACCTGTTGAAATACCTATTGAATAAACTTTTTGCTTATAATTTATATTTTTTCTGTTTTTTTGTTTCTTTTTACTGATAAAGACAATAGGTGTACAAAAAGTCAATTTTTGAAATTCTTTATGTCTTCCAGGGAGGAGAAAAAGTCCCTTTTGTATCACTTCATGGTAAAATGACATACTTTTATAAGTTTCCACATGACAATAAATCCAATTTCAGCCTACACTGAAGGTTCAGAGCAAAATAAAAATGTATCCTTTTCAGCCTTCCAAAGTTTGAAAATGTTTAATTTGGCTGTAGCTGTTGATTGAATTGACTTGTGAACCAATTCGAACTACATAATTGTAGCTAAGAAATCATATTTTTTCACGAAACACTCATCTAAATTACTGTTTTATACTTTCACAAGTTACAATGAATTTAACCAAAATGAAAGTGAACTTCTTGATTTTTTTGGCGGATCTAACAAGTGGAAAAGTTGATAATGATCTTATGTTATAAATGGGCGATACTTCTTTCCCTGTGATTTTTTTTATGAATTTCCAAATTTCCTATAAAGCACAATTGAATAGTAACCTTTTAACCCCTCCTGGTATCCGACCCAGTCGGCTATATCCGTATCATCTCGGTTGATGGTAGTTATCGATATTTTTAACAAAAATATCGATCTATCCATGTTTTATTACTAAAAACTGATTTTCTAAGAAATTTTTGTTATCTAGTTTTCTCAGAAACTACTGAATCAATATGCACCAAACTCCTGTCAGATCTGCTCTTATATGAGGAACACATTTCATGAAAATGTTAGCCTTATCGCTTTTACAGTTTTCTCAAAACCGTAAAAACAAATTTTTTTTCATTAATTTTTCTTCCCAATTTTATCAGAAACTATCAAATTAATAGGCATCAAACTTCCATCGGACTTCCACACAGATACGGAAAATTTATCGAAAAAGTTTCAATTTCCACTTTTGTCGTTTCCTCAGAATCTTGGAAAAACGACTTTTTCAGGAATTTTTTATTTTCCAGTTTTTTGAGAAACAAATCAATCGATAGCACCAACTTCTTTTAAATTTTCTCCATTATATGAGACCTTTTTCAAAAACTTGAATACAAACATTTGATCGATACATACATATAATGGGAAAATGGTACCAGTCGTTTTTTTTTTTTCATAGGAAACGGATAATTTTCATCATCCCCACCCCTAACTCTTTTGTGGGGTCAATTCTAATACCCCGTTTGCAAGAAAACTGGGTAAAAATCGATAATAATCGAACAATAATCAAAAATGATTACTTTGTGTAGATGGTAGGCTATTTAAAAGTAATTGGGTTAAAAAATTGTGTTGAGAAGACGCTTACCTCAATATTCTCTGCTCAAGCGTTGTTCTCATTCACTGCTAGCTCCTGCATTTGTAAACAAAGTGGAAACAAAATATTATTTTTTCCAATTTTGTAATGATGAATGATGACTGTGAATTTGTTAGTGATGGGCGATTAATTCGAAAAAATGAATTAATCGATATTTTACAGTAATCGATTGTTATACAATCGATTATTTTAAGGTAAATCGACTAAATGATTATTTCTAAAATTCCTCGTATGGTCTGTGGCGTTTTGGCGGTTTTTTACTTATAACTGATTACATCATCATAGCTCTTGACACTTGAGTTATGGACGATTAATTGGAAAAAATCGATTATCCGATTTTTCACGGTAATTAATCGATTATGTGATGACCGTTTTTTTTTTTTTTTTATGCGAGTCGACTAAATCGATTAGTTCATTTCTTCATTTTTCACTAATCGGCTAATCGATTATTTAAAATTTTCAATTTTTTTCCACCACTAGTGTCAGTGATATAAAATCAGGGGTATGTTTTCCCATACCGATGTTAAAAGACATAATGCACCGAACCTCCTATTAAAATTTTTTAAAGATAAAAGAGGCACTCAGTGGACGAAGACACCTAATGAAGGTATTAATGGAAAATTTAATAGGTAACATCCTTTCCCCCATTTTTGGGACCCAATTTGAGCATAATTAAATGTGAACTTTCAAGCCTCAAAAAACGAACAGTGCTTGGGCACCCAAATTCATAGGCATACCACTGAACATATATCAACCTATGGTGAACACTAAATTACTGGAAAGAATCGACTTGCCACTCCACACAAATATAGTCGCTCATACAGGTAGAAGAATAAAATTTGAGAAAAGCCTTTCTTACCAGTTAAAACAAACTTCCACGTGAACACAAAATTATCAGCCAGCACCAGATTACCAAGGGGCCCAAATTCTTCGAATGTAGTTTGTAGGACTAAAAAAATTTTTCGCGGATCTTATAGATGTAGAGAATAAGTGAAACGTTTTACATCGTTTCTTCTTGCAGAGTATGTTTTTTGCCTGTTGTCCAAAAAATGCATTCATTACAAAACTATACCTTACGAATATGACATATCTCATGCTTTACTGAGTTAGGATTTACCGTCAAGGCTCTCTGACTTACTGAGTCCTGAACTTGACATTTCATACTTCGTCTGTGGCTTAAAGATCACTCTATTTATCTAGATTCGGCACTTCATGGCTCCGTCTCTTGAGGAGCTCCCCAAACCCTTCAACTAGTTGAATCAAAAACGTATTATGTACGCCATTAGATTCACTCAACGTAAGTATAAATAGCGCAAATCTGAGAGTCACGTAGTGCGAAGCTCCTTGTAATGAGGCAGCCTTGTGGCAAGGGTCAAGATACTGGATTTTGTTGTTGTTTTTTTCTGTTTCTATTATAAGAGATTGGTTCTGCGAAAAAACAATAGGTACACCGTTACAGAATTGTGATCTCGAAAGACCAACTGATTATAATACGTTGCACGAAAAATCGATTAAACTAAATTCACAGTTTTCCTTTTCCCATTTGACGTGTGCACAGAACTTATCAAAATTTCAGTGGTGCCTAAAATTGAATCGAAAGTTTTTTCTTCGAGCACAGTTCATACCAAATGTGGATAACATCGAAAAGTACTATAACTTGAACAACACGAGCATAAATCAACCTGCATAGTAATTATAGAGAAGAGTATAGCTAATTTAAGAGAGGAAGAGTGAGAGAGAGATACAGAAAAAGAGGGAGTGAGAGAGTTTCAAGCAGGAGAATGAAGAGGAGAAAAAGAGAATAGCATAGAAAACTCAAGGCACTAACAAATCGATAAAATGTCCTCAACTAGATACGACGGTATTTCCCCAGCAAAATGCTTTTCACCCTCTTTTTTCGTTCATTCAAAAACTTAGGTACGACTACACAGGTGGAAGTAAAAAATTCATTCCATTCCCCATACGGTTTTTTTATTTTTTATTTTGTTATTTCTTTTTTTTTTGTGGTAGTTTTAATGTCGAAACGTGTTCTTTTCAGAGACTCTGAAGAAATGAGTAAATTCATCGGCTAATTAAAATTTAATTTCAACCAATGGAATTTTAGATGTTTAATCTTGTCGCAGTCCATGCCCATAGTATTATTTCATTAGCACATCATAATCGGCTGAATAGGAGCTGAAAGAAAAAATGGCGAATCGGATGCGGAGGAAGAAGTGATGCTAGCTGGAAGGAATATTGCAGGTTTGTTCGTCAGCGGACAGACGATAACTAGAAAATGATATAAATAATAATATTTAATTATTTACGTTAATTCCCTTTACCTTGTCTACAGGGTGTCCAAGATTCAAACGTTGAAACTTTCTGAGGTGATTTTACATGTATTTGCAATGAAAAATGTTTTTAACCAATTTTTTTAACTCTCAGCCAATTTCGAGAAATGTTATGTTTCGCAGTTTTTTACCTTAAATTAGAAAATATTAAACTATTGATGGCAAACCGACTGAACCATTCGAAAGACGATAAAATTTCTTTTACGACCGATAGCTTATATTATCCTTTAAACTCGAACTGAATCAAGCTAAATGGTTGTGCAATCGTTTAAAAATAAAAATTAACTATATTTTACATAAAGCAAGAAAAAATAATAATTCTTTGTGACACAAGTGTAAACAGTAGGTGATTTTTACAGGAGAATCAATCACTTGCTTTGCACCCTTATCACACGCTTTTTTGCAACAACCCTCCTACAAAAAAAGGGTAATATTTGTTATTTTATTTTATTTTTTTCTAACCAAATAATATTTTATTACAAATTTTAGTTTTTCTTAACCAAAAAATCTTCGCACGTCCCTACCACCTTCTCCCTAACCACAGAAAAAATGACTCAAAAATGTTTTTTAGAACAAAACAATTACCTTAATAATTTCATTTTAGAAAAAAAAAAACTGCGAAAGTAGTCGAGCTGTACAAGAAAGTCATCCAGCCATACAAGAAAGTGATTAACCCTGTTCGATTTACCAGGGTCGAACAACAACAAAAAAATAATAATACATCAAAAGTATGTCTCTTTACATTAGAAACAAAAAACAAAAAACAAAAAAAAAAAAGAAACACTGACGATTCAATCAGAAAAAGTGTAAAATTTGAGCTAAGAAAAAGGTGGTTGATTCAGCAGATACCGTACAAATGAAAAAGAAATTTTTGTGCTCAAACAGTTCCGAATTTCCATTTTCCTTACCCAATTTGGCGATTGAATAATAGCAAGGATATGAATGCCTTTATGTGATATGCTTTTCTGTAATCTGTGTTTTTTTTAGGTTTTCGAAAAAAATCTATTGTATTAAAATTGATCTGGTATTAAGACTTAGGATGGGGGGGGGGCGGAGGTTCGTTTCAAGTTTCATGACCCCAGGAAACGCTTGGCACTATCAGCTGAAATTCATTTGCACATATAATATTACACAGGATGTCCCAGTTTCTTTCCCTGTCCCCCAATGGTATGATAGAAGTTGTTAAGACGAAAAACTATGTTTTCTTCACGTAATTATGTTCTCTTTTCAAAATTTATAGGCCAATTGAAAAAAATGAAAGAAAAATTTCAGAAAAATTAAAAAAAAAATACAAAAAAAAACATTAAAGTCATGCTGATTCCCTTTGATCCAGTCAAAATTGCCCTCAATCATCTACGAAAAAAGTATCATACGTATGTTTTTACGAAACTGCCTTTTAACGTACGCTATGCAACTTGTTTTACACATACTTATAGTCTTCAAAATGAGAAGTGCCATGCGGACCAAGGTGTTCTCACGCTAGTTGACAATGATTATGATAAAATACTCCAATCAGAAATCATTTGATGGTGAATATTATGTCATACGGTGTGAGAGCATTTTCCTCTTTTCACCCGTACCTCTTTCCTCTCCGTGTATTGCGAGTGGTAGATCGTACTTCTTATTGAAGACGGAATGTATAGACAATTGAGTGTAACTTTGACTCAATCAAGGCAAATAAGCGAGACTTGTCCAAATTTTTTTGAAATTTTTTGAAATTTTCCATTTGATATTTTTTCACTGGCCCATAACTTGGTCAATTTCGAAGAGAAAATATTTTTGAAGCGACCTTTTTATTTGTCTGAACGAGTTTCATCATACCCTCGCGGTATAAGAAAAGAAATAGGACACCCTGTAAATATCAACATCGCAATAAATTTTTATTCGATAGTCATGAAATGTGATACACTTATTCGGATACAGACAAGAAGGAAACTTATTGTTTTTAGTCCAGATCGATCGAATGGTACGCCTATACATCCTGTTGGGTTGTATTTTTGAGGCTTAAATGATTCTAGAATGCGTAGTTTTTAAGCAATAATTATGAAATTTGGTAGAGACATTTAATATATTATATTCTAATATTCTGAAAAATTTGGTTTCAATCGACTAAACAGTTTATGTGTAGAAGTGATTCGAAAAAATTTTCAACTGATGTTAAGAAGAGTACATAATTCCAGATGAAACAAAAGGGCTGTATGGAAAGCAGGCCTGCTGTTATTTTATTTACTAAGCAATCATTATTTAATAATTATCGCACGTATTTTATAACCTCAAAATACAAAGGTTCTGGCACTCCTCTTCAGTTCTCCCAAGCAATAGTAATTTTCCTTTAAACCTGATAGCGACTTCTGCCGATAAGGCTAAAATTTTACAAGTAAATACAATCTACCCATATTTGAAAAAAATAAATAAATCTGTAAAAAGAGAAAAGTAATTTTTTTTTAATTTCTCCAGTAAAAACTACTGGAACTAAAATGAAACGAAAAAGTACTATGGTAAATAAATAATTTTTTTCAAGAACTAGAGCCTACTTAGAGAAAAAAAAAAAAAAAACAATGAAATCGACTCTCTTTTTCTTTACCATGTAAGCTTTGTACCTACGTCAATTCTTTCCAATTTTATGAAAAAACTTTAATTAGTACAAACTTCTACAAAAAAACGCTCAGACAAATTTTAATCATTCACAATGTCTGTAGAAAAGCGTCAAAATTACATATTGTTATTATGCATTTTAATTGCTTCGGTTGCACTTTATTGTTTTGAATGGATGCCAGTGGCTAAGCCCAGGCTAAAGTTTTTGAATAACTTTCGTACCACTATTTTATAGGTTAGTTTCATGTGATTTTGATTTACAGTTGGTTATATTAGATTATTATAAAAGGCTACGCTACGGTTTTTACAGTAAAGTTACTTTATTTAATCTACGAATCACCAAATTTCATAACACGACGTCAGCATTGGTCAAAATTTAAAGTTCATTTCAAGATAAAAGTAGGGTAGTTTGAGATAATATACTTATTTGACGTTGTTTTCCTTTCCGGTTAAACTGCGTAAATATAATAAATAAATATTTTAGTAGGTTTGGAAAAAAAAACAAAAAAAAAAAACTATTAAAATTTCCCTCTTGATGGAACGTTTGAGCTGAAACCTATTTTTTTTTTCACTTCCTTTTCGTTGATGTTAAATTCTGTGATTGCTTAGAGCCAAAAAATAGAATTAGAAATTAAAAATTAAAACGTAATAATTAACAATAATTTGGACAAAAATTTTAAGATTTTTCCATTTCAATAATACATTATTTTTCGTTCACTTGATTTCAGGTTTATTGGTTCTGATTTTCACACGATTTTATTTCCACAGTTATCCATTGGTAGTGTATTTTAAAAAGAACACAGTATGGTACCTATGGTTCTTGGCTGCCTTCATAGTCACTTGTTTTTTTCGAATATCCAGAGAAGAAGCAGAGTTCGCTTTATCAGTTCTTATACGTTGTCCAAAATAGGATGACGTGGAAAAAAATGTCAACACTTTTCTTAGGTACTTATCGAACAATAGCTGTACTACTATCTCTACCCACATTCAGTAGCGGATCTGGAGAGTCACTTTGTTCTTTTTTAGGGGGCGGGGAATACCAATAATTTTGTGGAGTTAAAAGGTTTTTTTTTTTTGCTCTTAGACAAATAATTTGGACGATTTTTATTTGGATTTTGTGTCGTACTTTGTTGCGAGAGTAATTCATTTATTGAAGTTACCTCAACAAATAAATTTAAGTAGAAATATTTATCTTTATTAAAAGAGAAATTCAAATTATTACAAACACTTCAGAATTATACTTAGAACTATTTCTTAATATTAATGAGACCTAATGTCCATAACAGCTAGTATGAACCCTAACGTTTCTACTTGACTGTAGGTTTAGGAATGATCATATCTTCGAAATGAAGATACGACATCACCTTCGTTTCCATTGTTTTAATCAAATATGGCCGACCAAAAAGGTGGCGTGATACATAACATCCGCTAAATATGATGACACATTACAGTCAGCATATCTGGTGGTGTCTGATCGTGAGAAGCTAGGAGAGATATAGACAGCTATTATTCTGAGAATTAGGAATAATAGTTGTCTATAATTTGTTCGACACGTTTTTGCAGACGAACTGAATCGTCCGCAAAAACGGGACGGAACATACTTTTGTTTTTTCTTGTTTTTTTGTTTTTTTTGTGTGTGATTGAAGCGGATATTTTCCCTTTTCTCCCGCTTTCCCACATTAGTAATCATTTATTGACTTCCAAAGTCAGTTTTGCATCTACCTTCTTAGCTCTGGATGGATCTCATTCTCGTCAGATTTATTTTTATGTAGTTAGCGTGTAGACATATGGCAGATAGTTGTTTGAAACTGGACGATCATATTCAGAGTATGACACGTTCCATGGTGTAGCGATTATTCCAAAAACAAAACCCTGAGAAAGTAATCGAGATGTGCAAAAAAGTGATCGAGTCGTGCGAAAAAGTCAACTGGAAAGTACGCATGACGTGCCTAACGAGTTTTTCGGAGTCACCTTGAAATTTTCTAATTTTTGTTCAGTCAAGGACCATTAAAAAACGTATTTTTCGATTGGGTGTTGCAAAAATAAAATACTTAGCAAGTTTTAGCTGACTTTCAAAAAAAGTTAATTCTTTTCTAACGGAGCTTGCAACCATAGAATTTTAAAATTTTCGTGATTTTAGAACTTTTTCATCCAAGAGAATTTACTGAGCTAGAATTTTGAGATACACTTACGGACGTTTTAAAGGCTTGCTTTTCTACCATATACAACTACGCTAACCTTTTTTTTTTCCAACTAAATTTGAAGTAATCAAAAATCTGTTTCTAAAAATAATTTGAACAATAAATTATTGAAAATTTTTGGCCAAATGTATTTAATTTTAATTTATATTTATTTATATTTATACTAATCTATATCTATACTAATATATAAAAGTGTTCCGTATTTATGTGTATAATAAGTAATCTTTAAAACTACTGAACAAATTTTTTTTATTCTTCTATCATCACCAAGCTCATTTTTTTATTGATAAAATAAGCTATTTATTATTATGATCCGTTCATAATTACCTGATCAGTACTGTAAAATTGTATATTTTTCATTATATTATTTCAATTGTTCTCACTTGAAGCATTTAAGTAGGATGGAACAAAAAAAAAAAAAAAAAGTAAAAAATATTGCTATCTTCGTCTCCCCTATCATTACACTTATCTTTTTCTCTCTCTTTCTTTCTCCTTAATACTACAGTTTGAGGTTGTTCTTTCTTTTCAAATTAAAAAAACTGTTGGGTAGAATTTGATGGCCAGTAATTTCTCGACAGTCGGAATATTTTGGTAGAGAAGGATTTTTTATCATTTGGGATTTAAGATGGAAGTAGATGGAGCTGCGAATGGGTGATGACTGAGGTACGACCCATATTCCCGAGTGGTTCTAGTTGAAGAGGTGATACTAAGTACCTTAATTTGATTCCAGTTTAAATTATTGAATAATGAAGATAATTTAATTTTTGTAAATTTTGAAAACAAATCACATCTAAATAAATCTGAAAAATTCATTGCTATCATTGTACTGCAAATCAAATACTCTAATTTCAGCTTTGGATTTGTACAAGATCATATATATTATAATTTTATACTTATTAATAAGAAAAAAAAAAGAAAAAAAAAAGAGTAGAATTATTCATAATATGGCCCTCTATTCCTACTCTCGTGATTGAGCCATGCGGAGCTGGCAGCAATACCCGCTAGTATTTTATAATTCTTCAAAAAATATTCTGCGATTCGATAAGTAGGTAATATTATTTGCAAAACTTAATTATTCTAAGTGTAATTTTATAAAATTGTTGAACTTCTACGAAAGAAATTTACATATCACTAACTCTGTGTAAGTAAATTATCGAATAAAATCTACTTATTTTAAATTATATTGTTAATTTGGAACATTTTTCCTGTTTTTTTATTTTTATTTTTTTAGAATTTGTGAACTAAACGACCTGATGAAATCTGTAATTCTGTGACGTAATAAGTTGGTAGACAAAAGTGATCGGAGAGAAATTAATTTAACTACACCTATCCAGTCAAACTGAATATTAGGTTAAGTTATTTGTAATTTACTAAGTGCAAGATAATATTTTTTCATCATTTAATTAGTGTTTTTCAATGTCTATTGATGTTTCACACGAACGTTTTCATGCTAAGTTAATTTTGAAAAATAATTTTTATTTAAATTTACTACTTTTTTTCGTTAGCAGCTTTAGCCATATTGTCATTTTTATCGTTAAAAATTATTTTATTAGTGGACGGCCTTGAAACCTTCCACGGTCACATTTTATTGAGAGAAGTGATATTAATATAATTCTATAGATAATGGTGTAAGTACAATTATTATAATATAACAAATTATATTATTATATTATACGGTTATTGCTATCGTATTTCTTATATCAATTCAAAAATATTACAATCTGTAGGATTTGGAATTCACGTCATCAGAAACGTTCGCATTGCAGTCTCTGCGCCGTAAATACGCAGAATAATACTTCCTGCATTACATGAAAAATGAAAATGGATAGAGCTGCGTGGTTCAAACTCAGACCAATTTATGAATTTGGATAATTTTAATGGTGATGTGGTCACTGACTTGAACTGATTCAGATCTTTCACCTATTTTCATTTCAATAATTTTTTTGTGACACGTAATACAACTTTTACGGTAATTTAAGTCAGCATTGCAGAAAACTGAAAAGTTCTCTGAATAAATTTAAATCCCCTACAATGATCTGTAGAACTGATATAAATTATGTCAGTTGATTTAATTGTCATTTTTACCGATAATTTATCTTCTACATGCTTATTATGAACCAAAAAACCTTTTACAACTGTGAACCAACGAACATCCGAATAGTAGGTACAATATAGCTGTAGCTACAATAATAGAAACCAGTTCTTACAACATATGTTTATTTATTTTTTGTCCCAGTATCACGCTCACGCTACCTTTTAATAGATTTTCTCAAAATTTTGGCCCCATGTAGATGCTTATATTCGGATGGTTTCGACTTTTACTGAACGTTTTGGTTCTTAATATGTTCTACTTTAAGGTTTTAGTGAAAGTGCTGGGAAGTGGAAACTCCAAAAACTAGGAGCAGTAATTAAGTTCGAATGGTTTACTTCTGGACCTGTTCGGTTCAAACTTGGTTCTCAGTTTGAGATGCCTGATCCGTTCTTTTTTTCCTTATGTTTGAAATTGTTCTCCCTTTTTTGTCACTTTTTCTTTGTTATTTCTTTCCACAACCGCTTGATTGCCGAAATATTTCTATTAAATTTATATAATCGTATTTTTGAATTTACTTATTTTATTCTTATATTTTCTCACGCTTAAGGCTCGCCTACATACCTAAACTTGTCACTATATTTTATAATGTTCACCATGTATCTTTTGTTCGCCTAGCTAGCTGTGAAATACGTACATGTATTGTGTAGCCTAGATGCGAGCATTCTCATTTCGGCTTGCCTATACTTTGCGGCTCGTGCAGTTGCTTGTCTGCCAGGCTGAAAAAATATGTTAAATTCAAATAATGCAGCGGCCCGAGACATTTAATCTTTTTTCCTGCAGATGATTGGCTGTAACAGTAAGGTGTGATTTTGTACGAAATGATATGGTGATTCTGGGGGTTCTTGTTTGGTGCCTAGGTGCGATGCGTAGGTTAGGCTAGTAGTTAGTTGATCTTTAGCAGTCGGATCACGCCGTGTAAGGGTTTTTGCCTTGAAAGTGCTTCTTCTCTTCTACCAATTTTTGCTCAAAATTAAAACTTACTTGTTCGGCATATCCGCTATGTTTAATATTACAAATTATCATCGCAAATTGTGTGTTTAAAATTACCCTTGTTTCAAGGTTTCAGGCCTATTTGTGGAAAAAATGAAATTGTGATTTTTAATACTGTTCATATAATTTTGGATTTGTAAGCCCATGTAGTATTATTTCAAAATCTGATAAATACAATTTGATCTTCTTGGTCAAATATAAATTTTGCCAAAATCAAAATTTGAATAGAGTCACAGAGAAACGCAGAAACCGCGTTTCCATTGTGATTCTACATCTGTAACTAAATTGAGCAGTAAGAGCAAGTGCTTGAATTAGCCTCAGTTGTGAGTTTTCCAACTTTAGCTGTGTCCAATCCCTTAAACACTCATCAGCGGGGCTTTTTCAGCTAGATCAACGAGCGGCAACTCCAGAATTACACCTGCTGGACATCGCATTGTTTCCAAGCCACTTCGACGCTGTGGATCATGGGTCAGTAATATATGGTTTTTCATTTATTTGTTTTTACTTGTTTTTTTTCGGGAATTGAAATTTATACAAAAATGTTAGCCTAAAGTAATCAGGCATGTGGTGGGAGGGGGATGGTTGTCTTTTCTGGTGATTTGGTGTCTTGTTGGTTGTGGTGATTTTCCTTTCTTCCCTCCCTAAAAATATCTTTTTCCTACACTTGGCCAAGCATGTGTTTTTAATTTTTTACTTGCCTATCTGTTGGCTCTTTCTTGTTTGGTTGTATCACTTTTTCGGACTTCACAATTTCTTCTCAGTTGTTTTATTTTTGTATCAGTTTTGAAAAATAGAAACTCAAAAGTGTGAATGCGCTAATTAATTTCAGAAGTTCACTCTAAAAGTTTTAGTTGTGGGCCAGTTCTGTTGCAAATTATCATATCATATCTGTCCCAAGGGTAGGTAAATACAGTTTATGTAGCAATAATATCCTTACCTACTGAATTATAATAATGTTAATTGTTTTAAGAAACCTAAGAATTTAAATTGGCTGAAAATAATGTTTCCTTTCTCTTGACTTACCTATTATTATTATTATTATTATTATTAATTTATTTAAACTGCTGCACCCATATGTGAAAAGTGTTCATAATTTTTAGTATCTGCAACTTTATGTTGATATTTTGGAAGTAGAAAATAGAAACTGTTAATTTTATAATAATAATTGTATCTGTAACATATATCATATGATCCCCTCTTCAATTATTTCAAAAGAAATATTAGGAAAAGACATACTAAAACTTTTGGAAATTACAAAAAATTTAGACCTTCATCTAGCCATCCCCATTAAGGATATTCAAAATTACTATCATGCTGAACTTGTAAACTGCAACTTTTTTAAAAATACGTTAGAATTAGAAATCAAAATTCCCTTAAAACAATTAGATTCTAAATACGAAATTTACGACTTCATTCCACTCATATTCAAAAGTCATTCTAATGAACTGTGCAGCTGGGATCAAGAACCATCCCTGATTATTCATGAAATCAGAACAAACTCCGTACGTTATATTAGTGGAACTAATCTCCACTACTGTAACTCCGATAAACCATTATGCTTCCTTCCATCTAATAGAGGAAGTGATAAATTGTCTTCTTGTGCAAAGAATCTTTTCCTTCAAAACTTAAACCAAAACTTACTGCAATCCTGTTCATTTAAATGTAACCTTAACAATAACCAAACACTGGTGCATCCTATTGGACACATCAAATTTGCTATTGTAAACTTCAATGCCCTTGTAGCAACTAATTCTATTACAAAAAAATCTGAAAAACTAAAAATAAATAATAATTCCCCCGGAACCTTTATTCTGGATGTACCTTGTCATATTCAAATCAAAAATATTGACAAAAATAATAAAAATACAGTAATTATCCCAATAGAAATCCCCTGTCTCTCTGAATCATTGGAAGAGACTATTAAAATCAAAAATCACTTACCACTACTGTGGACATATTTTTCAGATTCTACAGAACCTTTTGATCTTGCCATAGACCTGGCAACAACAAAGGTCTATAACCCCAAATGGAAAAATTTTGTTCCCCACATTGTTCCAGTTAACGACTTGGAGAACAAAATTAAATCCATTGAACTACAAATACCTGACCAAAATTTTAATGATTATCTAACTTTTGTCAATGGGATATTCTTATTGTGGTTAATTACAATCTCGTTTATTTTAATGTTTATTATTGTCGAAATTGTGCTAATTTAACAAAAAGCACAGCATTGTAAAAATTACGCAAAATAATGCGATATATTAATTTCCTATATATATCTAAGAAAAAATCTGTTACTCATAATTAATGTTCGTAAAATATTTTATTCTAAGTATATATACTCGCATTATATGACATAATTTTAATCATGCATAGTTAATAAAAAATTTGTACTTGTTGGATAGACTTTGGAAAATTTTTTTTTTCCTGATTTTTTTTGTTCCCCTCCTGAGAATTGTGTAACGTATATTTTCGTCTATTTTTAGAAATGACGAACATATTCGTCCACACATTTTCGAACACCAAAAACGTAGATATTTATCAACAATAATCATCCTATAACTCTTTATAAACAACCACTATATTGCCCGTATTCAATTTTACAAATATAGATATACCTGCTGTATATTCATGACCTACTTGTGCCTGTCCCTCAAGTACTCGACGAGTCAGCACAACCCTATAATAACAACACCCTACCTCACTTTACCTATCTGACACGTACGTTTTTGTACCCTGAACGAGTATATAATCCCTCGATTCAGTGGAATAAGACACAGTTCCTCGACAGCTACTTCTAAGTACCTGGAACCACTCTAGTAGAAGTCTCTGGTGAACAGATAGTCTTGAGTGTTGAATTGTGATTATATATGTATAAATATTAATGTAGATATATGTACTGTGATGTACTAAGTATTATTTTATTAAATGTGTAAACTCACTCGTATGTTATAAAATATTATTGAGTCTCTAACAAATGTTAAGGTTCACTATAGTTTGTGGATGATAAACTTGAATTTATTCTAGAAGTATTACTGCTTTTAAGTACGTGATATTTCGTGTATGGTGTAACACTGAAAGTGGTTCTAATTAGGTACATTACCACCTCTTTTGGCCGTTACAGTATCTGATAGACTCTTGAAGTTTCAGCTCTTATAGGCTATCTACTTATTTTTAATTATTCTTTCAATGCCCCATGGAATAAGATGGTCTCAATTTTAGAAAAACACACAGATTATGTTAGAATATGGAAAATTAAATGAATAATAATTTAGGTTTATAAATTTTGGGAAACATGATCATGATTGTCAGGTGGACTTAATTATCCAGGAAGGGAACAGAGTCGACAGAAAATTTAATTTTGTCTAAAAAGGTTAATTTGTCGCATTTTCATCTCACCAATAGCACTCTAATGAGTCTATTTTTGAATAGTGTAAAATATCGAACAAAATAAATAAACTAAATAATTACATGTAGGTAGATGCTACCTACACAGAGTTCATGGAACCTTTGAGGGAGACAGTGGTTTATGTGCGGGGCAACCGAATTATTTCTCGGTACTGGTAGCTAGTCGGTTTAATATGCCTTACCGTACACTAAGCATACTTCCTAACTGGGGCAATCGTCCAAAGGCGATGCGGTACCATATACGGACCACAGCACGTATACTGTCAGTGAGTATGTAAGTATTACATACTCACTTGCCTCAGTTTATCGCCCCAACAGTAAACACAGAAACGCATCGTCTGTATGAGTGCATACAGACGATGTACTCTGATTAATGTGCAATGCACAATTAGTATGGGTTGCGGACTTTGGTCTGCGACCCATCTGTCAACGCAGGGCCAAGCCCTGAGGGAGGCAAAGAGGGAAATGTCCCCACAGCCACTCCCCCCTAGTATTTTTGTACGAAAAGACTAAGTCCAGTCATACCCTAAAAGTTGGGGGGACATTGGACTGATGATTGTGGATTACGTCCTCTGTAGACCTAGCTCCTTCAAAGAGGATGTCTCGGAGGGCCTGGCCTAAGGCAAGGCCAGTAAAAGTCCCCGTATGATAATTGAGGATCCTCCTTTGGTTGTAGTTAACACAAGACCGTGCTCCTCTTTTCTTATTTTTATGCCGGATCGCCTGGGTGGAGTTTCTGGAATTCATATTTGGGATAGAATTCCGTTGTTAGGCAAAAGGCTGGAGTTGTGTTTCCAGTCTATGGACCGTGATTTTAGAGAGAGAAAGCTGAAGGCTCCTAGATGGGTCCACATCCATGGGGGTAATCATGGATTGTGAAGCATCCGAGGTCTCACCGATGGGAAGGTGGCGAGGAAGAGGTTGGGTCATTTCAGCCAAGACTGAACTGACCTCAGGCCTTGGAGTGGAACTCAAAGCGAGATTGCTCGCCAAAGTAGAAAGTTGGGAAAGCATGATGTCATGCTCCCGATTGTTCTGTTCCTGCTCTTCTATGAGGAGGGCTTCCTCATAGTCGAGCAAAGATTCAGAAGGATTAATGGAAGACATAGTAGTGGAATGCAAGTGTCAATTAAGACAAAGTAAGAAATTTTCAAAGCGATTTAGCACAGAAATAAATAGGTTTTCAAATTGAACAAATTACATGAAATTAGAATGCGATGTTGCTCGGAGCGTAATCGACAAACAAATGATTTGTGTATCGCTCTTGGCTGTTTCATTTGGTACAAATTTGTCATCGAGTTTATCATAATTCATCTCAGTATAATAGATTTAGTATTTTCCCACCATTTAGAAATTCCCACGTAGAAGATTCTATGTGCAAAATTCGTTGATTTAAATTACCACGTGCTTTTATGTGGATCAACGTATTCGAGTGAAAGAACTTTTATTCTTTTATATAGGTCAATGCGATAAGGAACGGTGGTGCGATATCCTTATCGCAACGTACATTGTGGTATGTTCTACGATAAGGATGTGTGTCATTGCAGTTGCACCGTTTCTCATTGTTCGTCAGCTGATTTTTGTTTTTATAAAAACGCACGTGAATTTATTTTGAATTTCACGATAGATGTTTTATTTTCAAGCTGATTTATTTTTGCATTTTTCTTCTCTGAGTCTAGGTTTGAATCCTGGAAGCAGAAGATTTATTTTTTGATTTTTATGACCATTTTTTTGATGTTTTAATTTTGTTTAACTTTCTGCTATGGTTTGATGCAGGGGTTGATGGTGAATAAATTTATTTTGCTTTTTATTTAACCATTTATTTTTCTATGGTTTGGGAATTTGGTTGTTTTTGTATGAGTGAATTTTGTAATTGTGATCATGTTTCGGTTTAGCTATTCTTGGTGTTGAGCTAACCTTTCTGATCTACGACTCGGAATTTGGTTTCGTTTTTTATAACTACCTTTAGGCCTACCTCTTTTATTGGGCTTTATAGGCGCTTTTGGATCGTAGTAATATTTTTGTACATTGTCATCAAATTTGACAACTTTTTTGGATTTGGTTTTTACAGCCGTATTTTCCAAATTTGGTTTGAGTACATCGCTATGAATTTCTTTTACTATTTCTGGCTGTGTTAGTAGCTTTTGAGTGTCGGTATTTTGTTCGACAATTTCTTGTGGATCTTTGACTAGGCTTATGTCAGTATCCATTTCATTTTCCTTGCAATTTTTCGTGACATTGACTTTATCATCTGCTATTAAAAATGCAGGTTTTACACGATCTATTGAGACTTTTTTCTCTTTATCGGCTATGAGTAGGGTGAACGTTTTTTCTGTTCTATCCACTACTTTATAGGGACTGGTGTAGTGTTTCTGCAAAGACTTTTTCACCCCTTCTTCTCGTAAGAACACGTGCGTGGTTGTCGCTAAGTGTCTCGAGACATAGGTTTTAGGTTTGCCATGAGTTGCAGATTGTTTTAAAAATTGACTTGTGTCGTCTTTTATGTTTTGTACTAATGTTTCGGGGTTAATTTCTTTGATTTCATAAAAAAAGTCCACTGGTAAGCGCAATTCCTCACCGAGTGCTAATTGAGCAGCTGAGTGTCCAGTATCTGTTTGCAAGGCTGATCGGAGGCCTAATAAGATGGTTGGTAGCCTATCAATCCTTCTTTTGGTGTCGTGTGCCATAAATGAGGCTTTTAGAGCCCTATGCCACCTTTCCACTTTCCCGTTAGATTGTAGGTGGTAAGTAGTGGTGGACCAATGTTTAGCACCCTAGGTCTTTACTAGCTCGTTGAATATTTGGCTTCCGAATTGTCGACCTTGGTCTGTAGTTATGCTTTAGGGCACACCGTATCTAGCAATCCACATTGAATATATTTCTGCAGCCACTGTTGGGGCTGACATTTCCATGAGTGGAATTGCTTCGGGCCAGCGAGTAGCTCGGTCTATAATGGTTAGCAGATACTTGTAGCCACAAGAAGGTGGTAAAGGACCAACTAAGTCTACGTGAATGTGTTTGAATCTGTCAGTATGTCTGAGTTTCCCAAGTTTTGATTTCGTGTGTCTGCCAATTTTAGATTTCTGGCAATTTAGACAAGCACGGGCCCAGTTGTTGCAATCTTTTTTTATGTTGGGCCATACAAATCTCGAGGTCATTAATTTAGTCGTACTCCTAGGTCCAGTGTGCAATAAGTTATGAACACTGTCGAACGCCATTTTCCTATATTTTTGTGGAATATAGGGTCGTTCTTGACCTTGGGACACATCACATGTTAACATGATTTTTGTGCCAGGGAGTCTTTTTTGTCTCAGTTGTAGACTTGATTTGTCTGAAGATATCAATTTTAATAATTCTTCATCCCCTAGCTGTTCAATGGCTATTTCAGCATAGGGTAACTGAGATGGCACTGAGACAGATTCTATTTGGCTCAGAGCATCAGCGGGTGTATTTAATTCCCCTTTTATATACCTGATGTCTGTTGTAAATTGGCCTATGAATTCTAAGTTTCTCATTTGCCTTGGCGATGCATGTTCTGCTCTCTGCTGGAATGTATGTGTGATAGGTAGGTGGTCTGTATACACAGTAAAAGTTCTACCTTCTACATTATGCCTAAAGTGCCTGATTGCAGCATTTACATAAATAACAAATTTTTTTCTTTCTTTAAATTGGGTAATATTATTAATGTTAAAATTGGTATCAGTTTCATTTCACTTTTTTTCCCTTCATTTCCAGCTCGTTGACTTGTAGAATAGAAAAATTTAAAGATTTAGAATCTACAAAGCGGTTAATTGATATCATATCAATTTATATCGGTTTACCTTTTTTACTAATTTTTTTTTATTCAAGTAGATACGTCTAGAAGAAAATATACTCTAATTACCTAATTAATTATTTTTTGTCAATTTATTGCAAAAAAATTTATTTGTACTTGAGTAATCAATAATTTTTTAACAAATAAACATTGTTATAAGCGGTTAGACATTGACTGAACTTATTCGCGTAGAAAGTGAAAAAAAAAAGTGTAAAAAAATATATAATGAGAATAAAAATAGAATTTTAAGTAACGAGTATACAAATCGATTTTAGTTTCAGAAGTAAAATTTAATTCGTTTTTCAAGGTTTTACCTTCCAATCAGCAATCATAAAAGAGTATAAAAGAAAGTAATTGGAGCACGTAAAAAGTTGTAAATCGCAGAATATAACCGATATAATTACATGGGTCAAATTTTTACAGCCAATCTAGTATTAATATTTCGTGAAATGTTTAGAACTTTAGGGGTGACATGCGATGTTTGAATTGGTATGGAAAATTCACAAAACTGACCTCAGCTATGTACACAAAAAGTAATGTAATTAGACTTGCTATACGAACGCGTGAATGGAAAAGGCTCTTTATTTGCTTTGACTTCTCCCCCATTCGTCGGTTTAAAGAGAAAAATATCTGCTATAGGGGCATGGAATTTATTTTTAGGATATTCTTATGTTATTCTAACATTGAAGGAGATACTTCTACTCAGAAAACAACACGATATTCGACGTGAATTCTCCATTGAAAGAAAAAGAAAAAATAAGAACACGCTGCTGAATGACTTATATTGTCGAATTTCCTGGAGGGATAGTACAAACAAACTCAATTTTACGAGTATTTTCATTTCAACTGTTTTCGGTTTGCACCCGTGAGGATTGTAAACATAATTTTTTTTTTTTTTTTTGTTCTCCAATTACCATTTACTGCTGCGAGCATAATAAGTGGTTGGAGACCTTCGACACCATTCAACTTTTCTCAAGTTGACTATTTTGTAAAGTGAATTTTCATCAAATGCAATGATACAATTTTACTCGAGCCAAAGAAAATGTATATATATATGTACATAAATATACTATGTACAAAAAACTAGTGAATCAAAATGAATCAAAATGAATCAAAATGAATACTTTCATTCTATCCTGTTTGATGCATGAGGTCTTTGATTTATGAAATAATAATAAATCAAGTAGGTATGATGCCGTAGGTATAGTAAACATTATAAAATATCTAAAAATATCCTCAACTTTCATTAAATATGAAGTATAGGTACCTAAGTTTATAGTTGACTCGGATCGAGATTGTTAATTTGTACCTCAAATTGACAAGGTTTTGATGCTGAAGAATGTAGAAAAGTAATTTGATGTTATTTTGTACGATATTCAGAAGACATATTGGAATATTTTCAGTAACTTAATCTTTGAACAAATTGTCACCGTAGTATCAGTTCGAATTAACTTAGACAAACGAAAACAGAACTTTAAAACAGAGTAAATCGAATTCATTCTTATTCAGAATACGTGCTAGCAAATGTAAGTTCTACTAGAAGAGAAAGTTCCAAGTCATGAAAATTGTAAAATTATAGAGCAACAAGCTCTGTTAGAAAAGAACGACTTTTTTTCTTTTTTTTTTTTTTTGTGGAAAATCATAGATAAAACATTTCTTATGAAATGAAAATGATGAACTGCTTCCTAGCCAAACAACGTTTATTTCGATAATATTTTATTATATTGAAAAAACGTTTACAAACAACAAGAGCAAATTTTAGTTGATTTTCAAGAACTTTCTGTCGTAAGAATTTGAAAGTTTTCAAGACTTTAGAACTTGCAATTCTTCAATAGTAAAACTTACTGAGTTGCAATTTTTAAATTCTAAAGACGATTTCTACGCTAGAATTTTGAAACTTTCTCATTACATCTTTTTTAGATAACCTAATTTTCTCGAGAAGAACGCTGCTCTACGACTTGGTCTCCTTTCGGTTTAGAATATTCGATCAAAATATGAACCAACAGTTCATTCCTTCTGTTATTTCCCGAATCTTAGGAAATGTTAAAATAAATTCATAAAATAGTCTTGGAGATTTGTGCCTCGTTTTTGTTTTTTTCCCTAACCTGTTCTTTTTTTATTCTGACATCCGACTATTAAGTTTTGAAACTTTTTGAAGATATTTTTTACAGTTATATCGAATTTTTTACTTGTTTTTGAAGGAATTTCAGAAAAAGTTTCACGAAACAGGCTATTCTGCTTGGTTTTCATCATAGCCAAAGTTTATCAGTCTAGAAGGAGAAGTATAACTGAGAAAAGCTTTTTTAGGTTAGAAAAACTTACGACAATTTCATAAATTCAATTTTTTTTTCATTTTTCTATTCAACTTATCAATCGCCAGTTTGACGCTGTTTTGAACGTTGCATTGTTTGAATCCATATGAAAATTGCTCAGATGAAAAACTATCGATTACCTAAGTGTATTTTAATTGAATACAGAATTTTTTACGGTTTTAAAGTTCACTCACTCCTGATGCTTTCATTTTTGAAAATAGTTCACATTATCCTTCGTTTGATTAGGAAATTTGATTGTCTTTTACTACTGTGCCGTTAGTATACGTTTTCAGAGAAAATTTCATGATCCAATGAAACTTTGACATAAAAAGCTTAAATTAATGCAAATTATACAGTTAGGAATTTCATTTTCTTATTTCCACGATATAGGTACCTATATCGTAATGTCTATCCCATAATTAACGAAATTTGGTGCTAATATCGTATATTTAGAAAAGTCTTATTAACACGGTACATCCGGAATGATCGGTCATGGTGCATTTTTGGAGGTTTAACTGCTCCAAAACGTGTAATTTTCGAGTATTCTAATAACGAAATTCGGAACAAACATCGAGTATACACTATTCTAACATTTAATCGAAGTTTTTGAAAAGAAGTCCTACAGTTTCCGGCATAAAACGTGCTGGACTAGAAGTCTTTGCACGTTGATGGATCGTTTATTTTTAGGAACAATTTGCCTAAACACAAAGTTTTCATTCATGTATACTTTACGCTTTCATTTTTTGTTTATTTCTTGCGAATCGAGAGCAAACAATAAATTTTAACGTAATAAAAAACAAATATTTTCGACTCTTTTCAGCGAAAAGTTTGTGTATGGTTGCTGAAAGTCAGAAATCACACGAATTCGTGAAAAATCTGCGATTATTCGCCTCATTTTCTTTCAAAACGATACTTGTAGGTACATAATCGGCACAACCAACGGTTTAGAGGGAAAAATTTAATTTCCCTGCCAAATGAATAGCCCAAGCTGAATAACTGACAGAGCGTCAGCTGTTTCTCTTTCAACGAAAAAATGATGGCTGGAACCAAGTAGCTGAGCATCGATATTAAATGTCCTAAAATATTTAAATTTCACCAATCACCGAATATTCTTATCCACACTCGTAACTAATTTGTCCTAATTAAATTACAACGTGTAAAACTGTCCACAAAATCAAAAAAAAAAAAAATAATAATAATTATTTCAACACTCCGTGGGTGGTCTGGTATTTTGTCAGGTAAAGTGTTAACAAAAGTGAGCTCAACTAATTACGCCAACACGAAAGACCATTACGAAAATTCGCGGTAACCGGAACAAATAGTCAATTTTACTGGAGCTGGAGGCGATGGAAAATATTAAAACGTTATATATAGAGGGTAAAGGATAGTACAGTGATGGAGGCGCGCATACACATACGTACACACACACACACACACGCACACACACACACACACACACACACACAAAAAAAAAGGTCGGTGTGATGGGCAAAAAAATCTAAACGTGTGCTCGCTAATTGTGAGACACGAACACAAAGCATGAGGTAGACGATTGGGACGATAAAGAAATAAAAAGAAAGAATAGAAAAAATTGGTGGCTGGAAGAGAGAAAAAGGTGGAAACGAAGGAGGGGGGAAGGTATATTAAGAGAGAGGCTAAGGTTTTTCCTTTTTTTTTTTTTTTTTTTTTCAGCAATGCTACCAAAGCGTTTGCGTTTTAGGTGTGTTCCATTCAAAGTGCCCCTACGAATGTCTCTCTCAACCACCTCTACGTAACGCCCCAAATCATAACTGAATTTTCCGAATGGAGGAACTTTTCATGGTACGGAAAATTTACGGCGCCTGCGTTTATTCTGCATCCACATTTACCTGCCTGCGGTATTCTTTTGCGAGAGTGTACAAACCCCTTTATAATAAGCAATGAACTCTCAAATGCACTTCGTCAGTTAA
Source organism: Ericerus pela (assembly GCA_011428145.1). Taxonomy (NCBI): domain Eukaryota; kingdom Metazoa; phylum Arthropoda; class Insecta; order Hemiptera; family Coccidae; genus Ericerus; species Ericerus pela. The sequence continues at coordinate 975,190 of WOFM01000193.1, read as the reverse complement.
CTTTATATTTTTGCTTATTTTTTATTTTTTTTTTTTTTTCGTTTGCAGTATTTTCGTTTGAATTTCCACACCGATTTTTCTTCGATTTTTGTCGTCGTTGCTGTTGTTGTTGTTGTTGTTGTTGATTTATTTTCATTTTTTCTCTGGTGGTTTTTTTTTTTTTTTTTTTTTTTTTTTTTTCTACAAATCCTCATACCTGTATTCTTGATCGTAAAATTGGTTATAATTATCTTTGTAAAAAAAGGAAAAAAATTTAGTCGTATTTATTTTCATTTATTTTGGGGGATCTTTGGTTATATTTTAGAAAAAATTTCGAGAACAAAATGTTCATCATGCCGACGATTTACTGATTCGCTTACGCAGTCCGAAGTTATTGTTGTTTGCGAGCAGTTCTGCGAGCATTTTCAACCCTATAACCAGACTTCGTAAGTCGTATCAAAACTGGAAACAGATCGGGAAAAGGAGGAGAGCTTCGGCGAAAGGATTAGAGATGCCATTTCGAAAGGAACGTGGTACATAAATTCGGTAGTTACCAACGCGTTTGCAACGCCAACCGGTTCCACGGATGAGAATATGCCAACGGGTATTCGAAACTCTTCGGAAAAGCTTCGTCACTCTTTGCAGAACACAGGTAAATTTATACATCGGTCGTCTATGATATTGTGTATAGTTGTATCTGCAGCAAAAGAGTCCTCTCGGTCTGGTGAATTGATTTTTCGGTACGCTAAATGTGTATATATATATATATATATATATATGTGTGTGTGTGTGTGTGTGTGTGTGTGTAAATATTGATCCTTGGATTACGACAATAAAAACTTCTGTACAATTTGAACGATAAACATTAACGTACCTACACATGGACATAATATTGTTCAAGTTTTTGTTGTTATTTTGCACGTGATTTCGATTAAATACATTCATCGATGAAGGAACCTTTTGGTCGATTTGGAGAAATTACGTATCACTGAAAAACATTACTACCGACCCACCAGATAATCCCACATTAAACCTTGAAGGTCAAATCTTCGCTAAGGTGCGGGTATTTTTTGTGTCCTTCGACAAAGTCAAATTTTTGAAAATTTGCGATTGTTCACGTACAAACCGACTCGAAGGAAACCATAAATTTATTGAAACTCGAAAATTATCGAATTTCTGACCTATTTTTCGTAGGTAATTTTTACCTTTTTCTCAGTACCGATTACCCGATCGAGTGGATCCTTTTGTTAGATACTTCCACGTGATTATAGACCTTTATGCTGCGCCTACGCATAGCCAACAGCGAGCAGCAGAAACAAAATATTTTATCTGCGCTGTTTGATGTTGACAGTTGCTGTTGCTGCTTGCTGTGGGCTATGCAGGCGTAGCCTTACGTATATTCTAGCTTTTTTGCACATTTAGCATTTGATATCTACCGACTATTTTTTTTTTATTCAACTATTCTCTCATTTAAATCGAGACAGGTAGTTTAATCCTTTGAAGGCGTAAATTAAAAACGACGATTCGCCATCACTATTTCGAACACAGCCCCCCGAAACATGTGTTTTAGAATAATGAGCATGAAATTTATTCCGGTCACCTCGAATCATCGTTAATGTCCTTCGAGCTCAAGTAGAATTTCTACATCCCAAGAATATTGAAGAGGTTTAAAGGCTAATTTGTTATTCGTCGTGATCATATTTAGTCAGAAGGTAGACGCAGTTAGGTACTCTTCATGCACTGGTATGACTAAAACACCGATAAGGATTTAGCTAGAAGGTTAAAAATTACTTTTTGAAAGTCATCTTCCCCGGTCAGTTTTAGTAGATTAGGCTGCCCTCTAGACGACCTTACTATGAATGTTTGGAAAACTAATTTTCCTCAAATACCCAAACCTACTGGAAATAGTATTTGAAAACGTTAAAGTCGTCATTTTTCTAGAAAAAATCATTTCAACGGAGGTCTGGAGCACTTATGGAGCTCTGTTGGCTCTATTATGGTATAACTTCTTCATCCTCAGTTAAAATGAAATTTTGAAATAAAATCCATTTACGTTCTTATAAAAAACACAATCGTGACATTTATGCAAAGGCAGTATGGTACATTATTCCACTCGAACTAATAAATCAGCCGAACATTTGAATTTCCTGCGGCTTTTGTCGTCCTTTCGGCAGTCAATTCCTATTTGCCATGTACTACAACACGCTATGAGAACTATCAACAAATTTTATGTTCACATCACGCAATACCTCTGTTAAAACATTAAAAAAATAGCTGAACTTTTTTCGTCGTGAACCTTTAAAAAAAAACATGAAATTCAATCTCAACTATTGACAAAAGCGTAGGCATCGGTCATGGAGGTCATAATAATATATCTAAAATAATGTGCAAAGTGAGAAATATGTTTCTATTTGGAAACTGGCACGAAGGTTAAAGAAGTGTCAAAAAAGAAACCAGAATAAAAAATTCAAACAGAATATTAAAAAATCCAGTTGCAGGCTATGGACGTGAATCCCTGAAATCGAGGAGTAATTTGAAAAATTCTCTATTTTCAAGTCATCGTAGTCTGAACGAAAGCCTGTAGTGAAAAAAAAGAAGTGAATATAGACATTAGATTCTCGAAAATCATTTATAATGACGTAATAAATAGTATATTTGAATGAATTTTGGAAAATGCACCTTGGAAAGAAATCGATAAATGGGGAAGTAGAAAAATAGAAGCGAAATTCAAACACAACACTTTAAAACACATATTAATTAATCGACCTAGTTCACTAAATTTGAGTGAATCTCTAAAAACTTTCCCATTTTGAATAACTCTTAATGGAACCAACCCAAAGTAAGTAAAAACAAAAAAAATAATAATATTTCTAGTTACGAGTATTGAAGTGGTTAATTGAACGTATTTCGGAAAATAGCAGAATTTTAGGCAATCTTAATTGCAGGTCAGCCCCTTCTTCTTAGACAGAATGAAAAATATTGCTACTGAAATAGCCAAAATGAAGAATTTAAAAATGTAGTAAGTTTGACAGTTACTGAATGAGGTTGGGGCTCCGTTAGGGTACCTCTGCAGATTTTTCATTGGTCATGTGAATGAAAAAAAAATCAATTGGTATGTGAAGTACATTGTGCCTATAGCATTGAGTGCTGTACATGACATATTAAAGGAGGAAAAGTAATTTCAAAGGAGACAGTGTGACCTTTTTTCACTTATAACTGCGCTACAAGAAAGGCACGAAAAAATAGAGTAAGAAAATTATTGTTTAGAGAAGGCAATCTAAATATTGCATGACCCAATTTTGTCGAAAGTACGAAAACACGATATAAGTGATTTAGTAAAGCACACGTAATACCAAACACATATTAAATTGTCAATAATAATATGGAAAAATTTTCGAGGTTTGCATGACGTATTGGGTGGGCGCTCAGCCTTGTATCTGCGAGGTCATATACGTTTAAGACCAGCTGAGGTCATTTTGCCAACCCAAAATGGGGATGTTTTTGATTTGACATATTTGATATTTCTGCAAGGTTTGGAAAATTCATGTATGGTGTAACGGTATATGAATTAGTCACTATGAAGTGGATTAACCACATTTCCTTCCGATTCTGGTGTGAAATTTGAATTTGAACAAATGAATATTGAAAATAGACTTTGAAAGTTATTATTTTTTATACCATCACTGTAGTAAATACGAAATAATATTTTAATATTTTGATTATAAAACTATTATAAGTGAAGATTAGACCCAACAGAAGGGATGATACTGGGTGCAACGAAATAGAGCTGTTTCCAAAAATCTGTAGTGTCGGGTGCAAAAGTCTGTTTGACCGGATAATTTGAAAGGTCAGAGAGATTATTTGTCAACTGATCAACTGATGTCATACAAAAACATCTGGACGAAGGGTATAAAGTGGTCTCTCCATGGTGAAACTTCATTATAACAAAAATAAGACAATAATTCTGTTAATTTCTCAAGTATCTGTTCAGAAGAAACATTCAAAAAAATAATTATTCTAGCCTATATAAAGCTTACAAAGCAAAATCCTCGAATCAAAATTTATCTAATGCATAATATTTACTAAAAAAAAAAAGTGAAAATTTTTTCGATTTCGGAATCAATGATTTATTCGGAATTTTTTTTTTTAATAGCTTACGACTGCGTGGCCATTTTACTCGACGATTGGACGATACATTTTGTTACCAAAGAGGGTGGAGGGGTATGGTCGGAATCGAGTGGCCAAACATCTACTAAGCATGAATTTTTAATCACACACTAAAACACCAATAGAACTGAACATAATTTCGGGTCGGTGATGTGCCGATGACCGGTCTCGAATTAACCACTTTTTGATTGAAAAGCAGGGCTTCAAACACAGGCTAGACAAGTTTTGGGGGTGCAAAGGTACACGTGCATGCCCTAAAAAATTTTTGTACCTCCTAGGAAAATTGATAAAAAAACAACAAAAAAGTGTAAGTCGATAGTCCATAAAACAGTAGGGGAGAGGTTAGAAACTTCCCGTTTGATTTTTTAAAAAATCTTTAACTTTAAGGCCCTGCCCTGACCTCAACGTCTCGCAGACCTCAGTGAATTAGGTTGAAACCATTCCTTAATTTAATCCTTTCATAAAAGATGTAATAAATTCATTTCCTCAAGAAATGCCTCATTAGAAACAAAAGTAAGAGGATATCAATAGTTTTGAGTTGAAATCATGAAACACATCTGAGAACTGTTGGTTTGTTTTAAATCAGTCATTTGACACCTCCAATTTACACATTCAGCTTCCATTTTATTATCAATGGCTTAGATTTTTTAAATCTTGTGAAACGAGTGTTGACAAATAACAAAATGGTTGTAAAACATGTTTAACCAAATTAAAATATTTTCAAAACTACATGTGGGGATTCTCCCATATGAGGAATAGGGGCTTGGACCCCTCAACAACAGTCATCACCCCAAAGGGCTGGCAAATAATCGTCTCAAATACACACGAACATTTGTATGTTTGTACTTGTACATACGTACAAGTACAATACATTGCACAGGCCATGATCGATTACCTGATAACGATCTCGGCTATGTCACGGCTCGATACCAAATGCGTTGCATCATTTCTTATCATCTTACAGAAGCAAGAAACGACGCAACTGATGACATAATACCATATGTACATGTGCTTATGTTTGTCTGTGGGCGTGTACCAAATCCTGTATATTGGCTTTAAAATCGATTTGGCTTTCCCATACCTATGGTATGAAGCGGCAGAACACGCAATTAATTCTGTAGAATTTACCTTCTGGTGAGAATACTTCCTCACGATAACGTAGTCCACACTACATTAAATAGTATTTATTGGCACAAGTTAGTGTTTAAGGATGAACTTTTTTTTCAAATGCTGATAGAAATCGTAAAAAATGGACAAGAAACTCATTCGTTCTTTAATTACATAACATTAGCATCGAAATTTATTGAAACACAGGCACAAAACTGGCCCCGTAAACTCCACATTCACAAAAATCCAGTAAATCATTTAGGAAATGGTTAAGTGATACTTTTGGTATCATAATATTTAAAAAAAAAAAAATCAAATTTCAATATCAATTCGACTTCAGTGCGACTCCATTTTGTTAGGACTATTTTTTAGGTTTAACTGTAGTTTTCAACAAATTTTTTCCAAGCTCTGAAAAAATTCAATTTTGAATTATATTTATTTTTGATTGCCTCAATCGTAAATAATTAAAATTTATTTTGGAATTTTATCAAAAACAGATCTACCTAAGCTACTGACTTTGAAAATTATGAAGTTAAGATTAGATTGAATTTTATAAGGCTGACTTGCCCGTCAGAATACAATGTCTTGTAAAGATTGATGGCTCAAAACCTAATTTGGTTTATGAAGTTCCATAGCACACGAAAATGAACCAAGACTAGCTCCAAGGACGTAGATAGCTCTTTTATAATTGAGGTCCACATATTCTGAGTGGTCTCTTCTGACCCCTCAACACAAAATCACAAAACATACAATTTTTAAGCATCAAGAATTTTTTTTTACTGGCCAAGAGGGTCCAGACTCCCCCCTTATATACGCCCTTAACTAGTTCATCTTGGTCAATTAAGAATTCTCTGTTCATATTATCAAATAGGAGAAAGAAAATTAAGAAAAATGCTAAATTTTTACAGCTCTTTGTTGATTGCTCATTGGTGAGTATGTGGATTAATAGGAAAACTGCGTGTAGTTTAATAAATTCCGTTTCATACCTTCCCACGATGAGAAGCCAAAAGGCCAAAATTCTCAGTTAATTCTACGTGCCCTTAAACGAACCAAAACGTTTACAATTATATTTATATGTGCGAGAAAATCTCCACAACTAGTCGTCCGAGTACATATCAGTACAACTTTCACTAATGCATTGTCCAAAGTCTTAGACGTGACATTGACAGTTCCCTATTATCACAAAATAATGAACACGAGAAGATTTTCATGAATAATAAATTGTTAAAAACCATCCCTCCAATTTCTGTCAAACTAAATATTCAGTTTATTTTAGAATTATAAATTAGCAGGCGCCGGCATAAGGTAATTTGAAGGGGTTTGAACAATTCTCCTTCTATTTTGTTTGTCAGACAAATTTTTTATTTTCTCAGATAATTATTATAAAATATCCATCTTCAGCATAATTTCTCATTTCATAAAAATTTTGACTGCATTTGAACTGCTCTTTTCTGCGGCCGATACCAGTTTAATTTTGAAATACTTTTTATTTTTTCAATAAGGACTCTGACTCCTAACCGCCTCCCCACAGCCACTAAAAAACTTTCAACAGATTGTTAGTTTTATTAGAAAATTTGACTTCGTCTTTACTAACTGTAATACTCGTTTATGGTCCTACGGTGATTTTTCAAAAGTGAAGGCCAAAGATAGAAATTCTGATGGCGAAGATAATATTCCGACAAAAAGAGGACAATGGATGAAAATAGGTTTATAATATGTATTGATCTTGTAATGAGAAAATTTATTTTAAAAATGAGTTTTTATCATTACAGTTGGGTAGAATTTAAAGACCAACCTCTGAAAATTAGTGGTCATCCATGTTAAAGTCTTTCTCATTCTCAGAAAATCAAATCAAACTTTTTTTTAATGGAAAAATACATGAGAAAAATATATCGTTCTGTTTTCATTCTTTGATAATATAAGGCGAATTTAGCGCTCCTTGTGGAGCCTCCACTTTCTAGTTGGACAGCCCATATCCAGTTAGGTATCTCCAGAGACATACAGCTAAAGAGATGTCTAACACTCCATATGCGCTGTGGTTTGAAAATATGTGAAAAATAGAAAAGAAGCAACTTGTATTATATGTTCTGTGCATCCAAAGCTGCGCATATTTTGTAATGAAAACAGACATCTCTATACCAATACACATACACTATCAAGCTGCGACACACGCATAATAACAAATTAATATTGGAATTTGAAACGTTTCATAACATTCTATCATTGATGTAGTTTTAATCGGGCGTTGGACAATTCTTTAGCTGTAGGTATGTCTCTAGGTATTTCTTTGTTTTGGGTTAACTTTCTTCTTCACAAACTGTGCCGAGTCTATTTTAATACGGCTTAGCTTTCTATTTTTAGCTTGTGATAACTCAGATTAGGCTTTTAGCTTTTGGCCTAATGCAGGGGAATTGGTTCAGCTTTCAGCTTTTAAGTTTTGTCAAGCTGGCCTTTTTTTTCAATTTCAATTTTCAAATTTCATCAGTTAAAAAATTTTTTTTTCCAACTTCAGTCCTATGTAAAAGCCAAAAAAATACAGCTTAGCTTTTGACTTTTGACTTTTGGCTTTTGGCTTTTGGCTTTTGGCTTCCAATAGTTCAGATTAGGCTTTCGGTTTAATGGAGGGAAAATGGTTCGACTTTCAGCTTTTAGCTTTCAACTTCTGGCTGACTTTCCATTCCTGGTTGTAAGTATTGCTTCATTAGAATACCTCCTGCCACCACAAGATTCTCTGCGGTATCTACCATTTAAATTTTTAAAGGGTTTTGTCTGTTTTTTTCTTTAACAATTGTAAACTTGTATTTTTCTCTCTCCCTCACTCCCCCTCTTTGTCTTTCATTTACCTCTTTTTTGACTTAATAGTGGAATGATTCATGGGTGTTATAAGAGTAATAGAGATATGATAATTACCTTATTGATGGATTAATTTTCATATCAATAAGAAGCTATAGTATAAGAAAGTTCTTAATTAGAGTTTTTTTTTTTTTTTTTTACATTGCAACCAGAAAACCAGCATTTTTGGCATGTTTTTAAATGAAAAAACTTATTTTTCATATTCAAGTCGGTCCACAATCTATGTACTCAATCACCATGTATAGGTATGCAATAAGTTTGTGATCTACTGAATTGGTATATCTTCAGCATCTAATTTCTTTGTTAACATTGTCTGGTTTAAATTTGGTTATGATAAACCACCATATCTCATTCCATGCAATTTCTGTTGATTTGCCCAAGTATCTAGCCCTCTCAATATTTTCAAACAGAAAAATTCATAGAAACTATTGTTTCTTACCTGCTCCTTCCCTTGAAAACATTATCCAACTGAGAGGTTTTTGCAGGGTTCTTCGTTAGTTGACGATACACAAAGGAATGAAGGATATTACCGGCCCACAGATGTGAAATATTTTAATTATGTTTGCCCGAATTATAAGGTATCAAAATTTCTACTGGACGTTGAAATCAATCTGTGATAAAATGAAGGACATTTGTATAAATTTTTGGCTACCTTCTGCAGCAACGAAAATGCCAAAATGGGAAATTGTTCAGTGCGTTTACGCCAAACAGGGGGAGTAAGAAACACAGTCACATGAAAAAATTTTGAGTTAGGTATTTATATGAATGTAAGCAAATTAAAAAAAATTGTTTTTGAAAAAGGTAATCGTGGTGAAAATGAAGTTAAATTTTGGTTGGGTCCGAAGCCCAATAATCTTAATAGGTATGTACCTACAATAAAACCAGGTAATTTCTTCTATATTGCTTATTTTTCCAAAGTGATTCATCAAGAATTACGAAATTTCACTCAGTTTTCTGACGAATGGAGGCTTAAAAATTGACTCAATTATTCATTTCAAGACAAAAGAAAACTATTGATACGATTTTCTCATTTTGACCTGATTTTGTTTAATGTATACTACAGGTATAAAAAACTTATATTATGCTGAAATTTTATCGAAAGAGAATCCTTATATAGGGCCAGGTCTGATTGGATTTTGGTGCCTATTGGTATTCGTAGTAGTTTCCAAGAATGATGTAAAATCGATTAAAGTTTGGAAATATTGTTTTTCTTGCATTCTGAAAAAACTACCGAAGTGATAGGGCTGAAATTTTCATAAGATGTAACTGTTATGAAGTAGAAAATAGCAGATTTGATACGAGTTTAGTATCCATTGATTTATCAGTTTCCGAGAAAAATGTGAACTAAAACATTGCTGGAGAAAAGCAAGTTTCTTGCGTTGATTGAAGTATCTCTTTCCGTATTAACGGTGCAAGAAATCAAAAACATCTTTTCGCATTACACTTATCAGAAATTTTGTTTTTAAGGGACAACGGGCTGCGATGACCAGGGGCGCTTCTTTTTAATTACCTATGGATATTCTAGATGATCTGCAGAGGGGGTATTCTGAAATTGGTGAAAACTGGAGCCAGAATTTATTATTTTTCTCGTATGTTGGTGACGCATTAGAATATTATTTCTTAAAGAACTTTTATTCAAATTACGTTGAGGTTTTCATAATTTTAAGATTTTGAATGATGGATGAATTGGCAAACTTTTGTGTACAGAGTTATTCATTTTCACTCGCGCTATACAAAATTCCCGTTTAGTGGGTGTGAATGTGTCACTAAACAAGGACAATTCTCACACATGTGTGTTATAACTTGCACCATCGCAGAAATATGCGCAAACTGAAGAATACCCCAAAGCATACGACTAATGAAACGAAATTCTACTGTATTTACAAAACACGGGTAGGCACAGCTTTTGTAGCGTTTTTAGATTACGAAACCACAATACAATACCTATTAGAGAAAGTGTTCGAAGAGATGACCATTTGCCATGATACAGCAGTGAGGGATCCAGAAGGAAAACAGGGAAAATTTCCCTCTCCAAATATCAAAGAAAAGGGGGGAAAAGGAAAATTTATTGGAAAAAATGGAAGTATAGTCATAGAATCCGGATAAAGATTGTCAAGAATTTGTTGAAGAGCAAAAAAAAAAAAAAGCTCAAGCGCACAAAATTTTTTGTGCAGTACCTTAAGTGATCATAAAATTCAGCCTGAATGTGTGCCAGTGGAGTTGTAATGTTGGACCAGCTATCCCCAACTGCAGTGAAGATAGCCTCCGTAGTTGAGAATGGTCCACGTCAATAAACATCGAAAAAATGTGGCTCTATAGGGAACAATCCAATGGATTGAGGTCGGGGGACTTTGTTGGTTATTTTACCGTATCTTTTTAGGTGCCAATGAGTTTTCTCCGAAAAGCATTATTGAGGAGGTATTCTGTGGCAGGTCCATAATTATGGGCAGGATAGCTACCATGCACAATAACACAGTTTACTGCCATCATTCACTGCACCAATCTTGTCACTGATTTCAGTTAGCAAACGATCGAGGTACGTTTGGCCTGTCAGATTACCATTGATGAGTGTGCAAGGAGAGTCAGACTAAAAATACCAGCCTACAGATTAATTCGTTGCCTGTATTGCAAATGGTTTGGGTAATTATCGTAATGGTGCAAGTTAAAATGCGTAAGTGTGAGGGATTTGTCCTCGCTTAGTCAAATTTATACCCATCAATGAGACTTGTATGATGCGAGTAAAACTGAATAACCCTGTATATTTTTACCCTTCAGAGTATAATATAATGAGGTAGGTAACTAAAGATTAACTAGGATGATTAGATAGTAAAATAATGATTTCATGCAATTTTTGTTAAATTTAAAAAAAGGAAATGACTGAAAATTCAAGTTATGAAGTTCAGGAAAAGAGGGAAGAGTGGACAATGAAATTCATAACAGAATATCTGCATAATTTACAATTTTACATCTACTTTTTGGACAAAAACATGAAAAAATTCATCGGGAATTATAAATTCAAACGCATTCTTATCCTAAAAAGTGTGATGATGAAGTAGAAGATTAGCTGTAAGTGGGAAATGTAGAGAATAAAATAGTAATTTAAAACAATTTCGTTTACTTTTTTGATAAAAATACGTGAAAATTTATCAAGAATTAAAAATTTTTTCATATTTTTACTCTACAAAGTGAGGCGAAATGATATGAAGTTAGAGAAAAGTGGAATTTTCTACATAAAATACATTAACACAAACGTTGTGTAGCCAAGACCAGTTCGTTTATCAAAGCTTTGGCGTAATATTCGTAATTTCTTAGTTAAACAAAATTAATAATTTTAATTGGTCGCAAACGTGTTTCACCGATTTTAATAGCAGGAATAAGATTTGATCTGAACATATCTCTGACTGTTCAAGGGTCGTAGCTTCTGTACACTTTTATAAGCGTAGTCTGTAAAACAAAAAATAGTACAGGTTTTTGTATTTTTCTTTTTTTATGACCTACTAAAAGTATACTTCATGTAAAACTTGTACTTTAGCTAAAAGGTGCGGTAGACCCAAACTGAGAAATTTTTGAGTGTGATCGATGTAACATGAAAAAATTTTAAAAAACTCTAGCATAGCAAGCCCCAGTAGAAAAAGTAGGTTTTCGAAAAATAAGAATTATGAATTTTTATGGCCATATAAATGGTATTTAAGTTCAAATGCATAAATGGTATGTTACGATTGTATGAAATTTGTTAGCTGCTGATAAAATATTTGACAATGTGAAATTTAAGAGCATTATTTCTTGAAAAAAAGAAAAATTAATTAAGATAATAAAGTGTTGTAATTAATCATATAGGTAATCTAAAATCAAAACAAAGAAACACAATAAAGTTATAAAATAAAAAAAAAGAAAACATGAACCTATGTGGATAATTATCGTTTAAAGGAAAGTTCATGCAAATTAGAAAAAAAAAAAGGAAAGTAAATTTTATTGTCGATCCGGACCAAAATTGGTAGCTATTACAATAAATTCTAATAAATATATTTTTCAAATTTCGTACATATTGTTCCAAAATTTCGCATTTTATGACCAATATGGAAACAAAAATAGCAGTACCAAAAGTACCGTCCAGCCGTTTTGCTCCAAGATTTGCAGTCTTCTACAACAGAATATAATATAAGTATATTTATTTTTGATTTCGTGACTATTGGTGCAAAATTGTGTATTTTATAGTCAAAATAAAACAAAAATGGTGGTACTGAAAGGGCCGTCCGACCGATCCGCACCAAAATTAATAAGTATGGTCATTGGTTTAATGCAAATAATTTTACCAAATTTTATGATTATCGGATGAAAATTGCGACCTGTACCTTGGAAACAAGAAATTGTCTTTATATATATGAATTTAAGTTATTTGTGCCAAAATTTTTTGAGATCATGAAACGAAAAACTTACCCACCCCCAGCCCGGGAGACTAATACCGAACCAGGCGTAGAAAATCTACTTAAAAACAAAAAATACAACGCAAATGATTTTTTACTCTGAACAGTGTAGGTACACTCGGGAAAAAGAAAAAAAAGAAATTTTTCCTCTGATTTTGTCCCTGACCCAAATCGAAACAAGCCTCTACCAATTTTTCTTTTTTAATTGAAAATGAAAAAAAGGAAAAAAAATCTAAAAATTCGTTATTTTATTACTCGTGTACAGTCGTGCTAGCAATATTATAATAGTTTTTGCTTACGAGTAATTTTATCATTCACAAACATTCTTAAAATTTGAAACGAATTTATCTTTTAAACACAAAATAAGTATTTTCATCATTCTCAAATGCCTATAATCATTCGAGTTTTTGCTTTCTATTTCGATTTTAGTTACTTGCAGTACCGGCGATTTTTGGATCCCACATCTTTAACGGATACAAAATAAATTGTAATTAATAAAGTCATTCCAAAAAAAAATCTGTCTCCATAAATAAATAAAAAAAAGCACTCGATGACACGTATTACGAGTAATAATAACGATATTATCTCAAGAAAATAAATTTTCTTTGATATGACCCTTTTGTTTTTTTCGATACTATACCTACTTTTAGCAGGTGTTCAAAAAAATAAATAAAAACTGCTATTATTTTTTTCAAAGCTTTTATTTTTTAATTTTTTTTTTTTTTTTTTTTTTTTCATTATATATCGAGCACGAAAATTTAATAAACCACCTAAATAATCAATTTTTTTTTTGTCTTGTTTTGTACCTCTGTTGAAGGTTTGGGATCGATTACGGTATTGTGAAAAAATTTATAAAAATAGTAATCGCTGTAGTCGCAAATACGAGTATCTCGAAAACGAAGGCTGCAATGTAAAACGATACTGAATCGATCCGTCGAAGCCCCTTCTCCAGCATTGTGGACGCCACTGTCGCCCGCCTCTAACGTAAGCCACATACCTACCAATATATACTTTGCCCTATGCCAGCGATGGTCCATCCGCAGCCGTAATTAATACAGCGCTGAAGAGGATGAACACGTTCGTCGAAGTGGCCAAGGCCGGTCTGGACCGGCTGGCCTCAGCCAAGGTGCCGGTCATCAATCTGGAGGTGAGCGTCGTCAAGGAAATCCTATGGGAGAAAATACGAGAACCGGCCTCGCAGCGCAAACTCATCCTGGTGATCGTGTCGACGGCGTTGCTGCTGGACAACATGCTGTACATGGTGATCGTGCCCATAATTCCGGACTACCTGCGGCTGAAAAATCTGTACGGCGATCGGCCCATCAACTATACGCGTCCGGCCAAGCCCATACCGCGCGCCCACCACGGCGAGGATGCGGCCACCGGGCTGCTGTTCGCCTCCAAGGCCATCGTCCAGCTGATGATAAATCCGTTCTCCGGCGCGCTCATCGATCGCATCGGCTACGACATACCGATGATGATCGGCCTGTGCATTATGTTCCTGTCGACGGCGGTGTTCGCGTGCGGCAGCAGCTACGGCGTGCTGTTTTTCGCGCGCAGCCTGCAGGGCGTGGGCTCGGCGTTCGCCGACACCTCCGGCCTGGCGATGATCGCCGATCGCTTCACCGAGGAGAACGAACGCTCGAAGGCGCTCGGCATAGCGCTGGCGTTCATCAGCTTCGGGTGCCTGGTGGCGCCGCCGTTCGGCGGCGCCCTCTACCAGTTCGCCGGCAAGGAGATACCGTTTCTCATACTGGCGTTCGTCTCGCTGATGGACGGTTTCATGCTGCTGCTGGTGATGAAGCCGATGAAACAACAAATGGAGGAGCACAAGCACCTGGAGAAGGTGCCGTCCACCTCCATCTGGAAGCTGTTCATGGATCCGTATATCGCGGTGTGCGCGGGCGCCCTCATGATGTCGAACGTGGCGCTCGCCTTCCTCGAGCCGACCATCTCGCTGTGGATGGAGGACAACATCACCACGGACAGCTGGAAAATCGGCATGATCTGGCTGCCGGCCTTCTTTCCGCACGTGTTCGGCGTCGTGCTGACGGTCAAGATGGCTCGCCAGTATCCCAACTACCAGTGGCTGATGGTGGCCATCGGTCTGACGCTGGAGGGCCTCTGCTGCTTCCTCATACCGTTCTCGTCCACCTACCAAATGCTGATGCTGCCGATATGCGGCATTTGCTTCGGTATCGCGCTCGTCGACACCGCCATTTTGCCCACCCTCGGCTACATCGTCGACGTGCGCTACGTGTCCGTATACGGCAGCGTGTACGCCATCGCGGACATTTCGTACTCGCTGGCGTACGCCGTCGGCCCCATAATCGCCGGCCAGATTGTCGAGGCGATCGGCTTCACCTGGCTGAACATACTGATCGCCTTTTCGAATTTGCTGTACGCGCCGGTGCTGTACAGGCTGCGCAACATTTACGACTTCAAGCCGTTCAAAAACGAGGCGAACGTGCTGATGTCGAACCCGCCGGACAAGGAGTACCAGACGTACATGATGCAGGAGCGGGAGCCGGGTCGGAGCGTGTCGGCCGACGATAACGCCGCCCGGTCCGTGTCGTCTGCGGGCACCTTTTGGCAGACAAACGGCGAGGCTGCGGTCGTCCAGGAGACGAGCATCGACGGCCGTGATTACTGAAGGTCGTTGTGTGGGTGCGGGCGCGGGCGCCGGTAATTGCGCACGTAATCGTGATAATTTTTCCAGTAGGCTGGTAAACTCGAATTTCGTATGGCCCGCACGCGTAGGCCTATTCCCTTTTGTTCACCGTCCAGAGTAACGAGCGCGTGAACTACACCGGAGGCGCCGTCAGCTACGGTTTACACCGCGTTCGGTGAGGCCAGACCCCCAGCTCGTCCATAAACCCGAATTCCATCCGCTGAAAAGCGTCGCCAGTATGGGAAAATCTTCGAATTTTTGGCCGTAATTGTCTTTGGCCTGATTCACACTCGGCCGCTTTTGTAGTTACTGGCCAGCTATTTGGGACGGTATTCCGTTAACGCGGTTAAAGTCAGTTTGATGGTTGTTTTTTTTTTTGGTTTTTTTTTTTCTCATATTTAAGTTAACTTTAACTTGGTGGATAGCCTTCCAAGAATCTCATTCGAATCTCACATGAAAATTCGCCAAGTTGAAGTTGATCCTAAAAAGTTAGAACGGCCAGAAACTTTAACCGTTAACGTAATATAGGTAAAATGCCAAATGCGATAGCTGGCTAGTATCGTGAAAACTAGCCGTGTGTATGAATCAGACTTTACAAAAAAAAAGATAGCTATCCGTGTATGACGTAATAGTATATTGTGTGACGAGTGTGTAATGTGGGCGTTTTTTTACCGGAGTGTGAAGAATTTGCAGACGAGAGTCGAAGGCGAGTGCGCTGCAAACTTGACACGAGTTAAAATAACCCGCAAGTACTTGTCGCACACCGTACTTTTTGCAACTAATGCACAAAAGAAAAAGTATAGCAACAACACCCACTCCCAATAGAAAAAAAAAACTCATAAAGGAAATAAATTTTGGAAATTATAGCTAAACAAACACAAAAACAGCGAGTTTCCTTTTATTTTGTGTTTCTTTGTTCATTTATTTTCAAACAGCTAAGAAAAATTAACGAATTATAAGTAAAGTAGTTTCAAGTAAATTTTCTCTTCTTTCTAGTATTGCTAATTTCAGATTTCTAGCTTAAACAGCGGCTGAGGAATCATTGAGTGAAAGAAAAAAGGTTTTTGGATTTCAGAAAAAATTTTTTCCATCAATTTGCTTATTTTTTTCGTTTATTTATTTTCAGATCGCTGAAGATGATTAAAACATTAAACGAAAACTAAATTTAGATAAATTTTCTTCTCTTTTCAGAAATACAATTTTCAGCGATCTCTAGCTTAAATAGCTACTGAGGAATCATTGAAGGAAAGAGGAGAAGTTTCTAGATTCTAAAATACGGCAAATCTTCTACTAATTTATGTTTTTTTCGTTTATTTAATGTTCATATAGGTAAAGATAATTAGAAAATTGTATTGAAATTTTTTTAATTTTATCCGCTTCCGATCACAACAAGCGCCAGTTTTCTAACTTAATTAGAGGCTGAGGAATCATTTGAGACTTTTTTTTTGAAAATTGAAATGTTGTGTTTGATTGGATTGGCAACTAACTTGACGAATAGTTTTTCACGAAATGACTAAATAATAATATTAAAATGATTATATGTTCGAATATTTTACACCCTGTCGCGCAAGATTGAGATGCGCGAGAGACTGTAAAATTATCGTCTACCTCATATGCCAAAAATTCGTTTTTTTACATTCGCTGTACATGCGTGTAAAACTCGTTCTTTTGCGCATGTGTTGCAAAAATGAAATTTTAGAGGAGGCTTTGAAAAATAAAATGAGTTTCGAAAACAAGAAGTTTGAGCCTCTAGATGCTGAGAAAAATTGAAGAAAATGAAATTATGCATCAAATGGGCTTAATTTTAATTTTATCGATAAACTTTATCCCGCAGACAACTAATTAAAACTACTCATTTTCACGAATTCATTTTGTTTTTGAGTCGTATCATTAATAGTCTGCAGGGAAAAGTTTATTCATAACACAAAATTAAACCAATTTGACGTAATTAAATGATCTCGCCTTCTTCTTCAATTTTCTCGGCTTCTAACGGCTCAAACTTCTTATTCTTAAACTTATTTTGCTTTTTGAAGTCTCCTCTAAAATTTAATTTATGTCAAAAAACTAGCTATCTCTTTAAATAAATGAACTAGGACCAAAAATTAGTATAAAAGAGCATACAGCCTATGCATTTCAAGGGTTTAATGGATTGGGGATAGCAGCCTCACTGAAAATGACAGAATTGTGCCTCTAGGATAATTCATATGCTTGTTGGTCAACGGTATTCGGGGAAAACAAAAACAAAAAAAATTGTAAGAAACATTTTAGCGAAATTTTACTCTTATCTACTGTGATATAAAGGTCTGTAAGCTGTACGGCAGCAGTACATCATACTACTGTGTAGCCTAATTTAATTGTTAAAAGAAGGAATAGAAAATAAATGAAAAAATTAGTTTTGTTTTCTATTCCTATTCGATTTGAGAGTATATTTATTTACAAAAAAAAAAAAAAAAAAAAAAAAAAGTGTAATCTGTCTCTATATTTGTATATTTTCTGTTATATTGATCGAAAATTTGTTATTAAAACACGTTAACGTTATCGTAATATCGTTACTCATTATCGTTTGAATTTACGAATTATTATATAAGCATTTACTGTAAGAATATTTATTGTTATCATTATCATCAATATTACTATATTATGTTTAGGACATAGGTGCAAAAAGGGTTCAGAATTTGGGAGGAGCTTAAGCCTTCCCCCACATTCCCTGCGAAGACATACCATCAACTTTTACCGAATACAGAATTTAGTTACCTTTAATGTTCATCTTCAGGAAAACAAAAATTGAAATGTTCGTAGCTTAAACTTCACCCGCTGCGCAAAAATAAAAAAAATAAAAAATGAACCACCAGGTTTCCAAATAACAGACAACTTCGTCAGAAAAATAAGGTTTTCAAAGATCAGCCGTTTAGGACCAAAATTTGATAATAAGTTCGTATAGATCATGAATTGATGACTGTACTAAATGTCGTCGATGTTGATCAGAGATTACACTGTTTGTAACATAAAATCAGAATAAAATTGGCGACTCAAATTGGTTACATGATAGAATAAATCAAAGTATTTAAATATCTCTTCTAAATTTTCTAGCTATGGATCAAAAGTTATGAATTTTAGAGCTGTAAAACCCTTCAAATAGATAAATGAATGTCCGACCAATTTACACAAAAATCAATACGTCTAGTCCTAGACTTTTTGCTAATATTTGTTGCTATCCGATGAAAATTATGACCTGTATCGAAGTAACATTAAAATAAAATATTTGTTTAGTATACTATAATGTCTATATTTATGCTTATGAATTTGAACTTCGATGCTATTGAAAGTTTCCTTGGGCCATTTAACAAATAACGTACTGGGTATCAAGTCTGATTGTGAAATCAAAATTAATAAGTTCATTCTCATCCAATGAAATATTTGTTAGAAAATGAACAAAAACTGAGAAAGCAAATGAAAAAAGATTGAGATTTTAATTTCGACATTAACGTTTATGTTTTTCATAGGTGTTCAAAAACAAAAAAATCCAAAAATCGAAGGGGGCAGAAAAATTGGCTTTTCAGAGTGGTTAAATTTGTTTCAGACTAAAATAAGAGTTTTTCTATATTATCCGTAAAAAATTTATGCATATTTTACAAAATGAAATACCTATCTATTTTAACTCAGCCTACAACTATTATTTCGAGGAAAAAAAGGACCAATTAGAAAAATTCAAACTAAATTAATAGCAGATAAGTTGAGAACAAATTGATGAATCAAAACTAAAGCCAATAGAGTTTATCTATATTTTAAAGGCTACCTGAGTACAAATTTCAACTTCTTCGAAGGAAAAGTGTTCATTTTCGAACCATTAAGCCTCCATAACATGAATCATAATACCAATTGCAACCAAAATTTTTTACTATTGATTATCAGATCTATGAAATCTTTAAACCAGAAATAAAATTTCCCTAAAGCATGAACCTCTACAATTGCAACCAAAATTGGCAGCGTGTTAACATAGACCATAATCATTATAATAAGTTTCAAATTTCCTCAATATCGATTGATAATTACCTATTTTATTAGACTTCCAAAATCAGAACAAAAACAGATGTACCGGAAATACCGTCGTGCCAATCCGCACAAAATTCAAATATATAGTCTGGTGCTTGTCTTATTGCTAATTTTTGGTGCAAATTTCGAGTCCATCGAAGAAACATTGTGACCTGCATCATAATAACAAGAATTCTACATTCATAGGATATACATATACATGCACAATTGTTAAGTATAGATACATGAATTTTAACTTTTAGGTCTTTCCACGAGGTAAATCTTAATAAGCGGATTTAAAAAAAAACTCTGCTTTTGAAGAGCGTGACCACTTATGCCGTGATTACTTTTTGTTTTTTTGTCAGAACTCTGGGGGAGAAGCTTTTGGGAAATCTGAGGGGCTGAGCCCTCTCAAGTCTTCCTATTTGCGCCTATCGTTTAGCATGTTACTTAAATATAGTTATCATAGACGTCGTTATTATCTTAAAGGTTTGACTGTACTGTTATTAACATAGGTACTTTATATTATGTTGCCTTAAACTTAGAGGCCTTTTGTTTTTGTTGTTTTTATTTTTATTTTTTTCAAATGTTATGGGTTCTTAAAATTGTCTTAAAATTCGTAAGTCTATTGCATTCGGGAATACTTTCAGAAACCACTAAGTGGCTGACGTTAATATCGACATTGAGCAATAGATTTAAGTAACATTTTATATCTGATCGTATATTTTGAAATACTTGATCATCTTTCACTATGCTCCTTGAGTAGAAAAACTTTTTGAAAGTCAGCTGTAAGTCTGTTTGGAGGTAGGGTTACGTGTGATCATCATCCAACTTGGAGGGATTAATAAATTATGATTAATGAAAAACTGAAATTTCATGTTGAAATTTAGTCGTTTAAATTTTAATTTGTATATTATCTCGGTTTTTGGTAAAGGGCAGAGGTACGTAGATTTGTAGTGGAAAAAACATCAACAAATCTTCTAGCACTCTCGATTCAGTGATGTATAATGCTACTGAAACTCAGTTAGCTATTCTAGGACCTAAACTATAGCTGTTGGAGCTCTGGGTAGAATATCTGAATTTTTACAGTTTAAAATTGAATCCTAACTTTTTTAGTATTTTTGGTGGGATCATAGGCTCCAAGGATCTGGGATACTTCTCCACCTACCCCAACCAATTTAGGACCTTGATCTATTCTTTACTTTTTTTTTGGGGGGGGGGTATGTCAGGTCTTACTCGACTACCAGGCGTTCATAACTGGAGAAAAGACCTTAAATTCAACACGAACTCATGTGTGCCTTTGATGTTCAACTGTTTTAATAAATTTTTCAAAATTTGTTATTATATTTAATTCTATAAATTTTACAAAAACTGTAAATTTATTGGCAAAATGTTACAAGAATAATGTTTTTTGATATTTCGGAAGTTTCGATTAAAAAAACCGAACAAAGCACTGTACCTTGGTGAATTAGATGTATATGTAAGAAATCTGTGGTCCTTTTACCTCAATAACAAAACTTCACCCAATATCGCCGATGACGAACCTACACAGCTCTGAAAACAACCTTTGAAATGAATTATTTTGAAAAAAATTCATACTTTAAAGCCAAAATTTTTGACAATATTTTTTAGATAAAATTAAGTTTTTAACATTTTTGTTGGGACAAAAGTAAAATATGTAATGAAAAAATATCAAAAAAATGGGTTTCAGTCTTTCTTCTAAACCTGAAAAATAACTATATATGTCAAAATGGTAAACTAGATTGTAAGGTCTAATATGAAATAAAATTTTACACTAAAATTCTTGACCTAAATTGGAAATTTTAATAACATCATCAGTATCGCAGTCAATTACGAGAAGGATACCTACTTGGATTTGGAGATTACGAAAGAAATTTCTACTCAAACTGACGTTGAGAAATTTTTATCAGAATTTTAAGTTTCTTAAAAACTGTCGACTTGCAATCGTTTTGAAGTGAGGACCAAACTAAAATTTCATTATTTTATGCATGAGTAATTAGAGCAAAAAATTTTTAACAAAATTTACATGTACCTACCTACCAAAAAAGAATTAACCTTTGTAAGAAAAATATCGAAGAAATAGAAATATATTGGTAATTATCTGTGATCGTTGGTGACATTTACTCTCAATGCTATTATTCTAAAAACTTTCAATCAACTGCAATTTTTGACTTCTGTATACGCCGTAATATTTTTCCCACACACTTTTTGAAGATTGTCCAAAATTATAAGTTATAAAGAAATCTCCTAATTTTTAGTAGAAAAAAATTAATTGAAAGCAAGGTGATTGTGAAAAGATTATTTTAAAATAATAGAATTTGCTAAGTAGCCTACTACAGAAGTGATAAAAAAATTTTTTCCACAATTTTAATGCAAACTCTCCTCAATTTTGCGTGCACTGACGGATCAAGTTGCCTTAGCATACAAATTTTAAACTTCGAGTATTTTGGATTTTCATTCACAAGTTTTAATTTCCATTCAATGTGGAAGAATTCATGCCTAAAAATTGGTATTTTACCGATAGAGTGTTCTTAAATAGGACTGGAAATGTTTTTAAATCTATTGAGGTAATCATCAACAAATGTCAGCCTGTCAGCCACACAGTGACTCATGTGATCAGAAAGAGAGAAAATGTTAATTACTTCTGATAAAAATCCCACATAAACTGTCAACTAATGTTCAAATGTTTTTTAATGAAATGGGAATCCAAAGTAGAGTTATCAGATTTTTCCTACTTTTTCGTATCCCCACCCCTACCATTGTTATTTCTTCAGCATGTTATTGCTACTGTTATTTATTTTTTTTTATCCTATACTTCTTTAAGGGCTAATAATTTAATTGTTCACTGCTCTTTCTCTCTCTCATTTCTTTCCTAGTCCTACTTTAATAATTACCTTGTTCTTCTCTGTGTTTTTAATTGTATCATTCTATGTCTGTACTCTTTTTCTCTCCTTGTTAGTCAACGTGTTTTTTATTTATTTATTTTTCGCTTAGTTTTATTGGAAATGTTGATAAATTTGTCTTCGACTTATGTGTAATTAATTTTTATTTAATTCTTAATGTCGTATAAGTCTGAAATTTGTTATAATCGTTTCCTTATTTCCAGTGAAGAAAATATTGATACTTTATACTACCATTACCATAAAGAAACTATGTTGACAAAATGTTTCAAACTGTCCAACAAACCTTTTTTTTTCTTTCCTTTGACACAAAGTGACATTAACATGGCATTGGTGTTTTTTTTTTTCTCTCGCAAATATTCAATTTCGATAATCATCGTTAAATTTTTATATTTTTAAAATGTAATCGATCGATTGCACAAAAAACGTTCATAATACTTATATCTTTCTTCAAGTAAAACGACAGGAAGAAATAGAAGGTAGGTAGGTAACCGTTTTATCTAAATTCAATGAATTATTACTCACAGCCAAACGGGCAACGTAAATAAATGGATATGATGATTTTTATATGCCATTTTCACTCATTATTTTTACATTTTTCTTCTTCTTCTTTTTTTTTCTTGTTCTCTTGTAATATTGAATAACCTAAAAATCGTACATGTTCGATAAATGTTAAAAAAAAGAAAAGAGCTTTTAAAATAGAATTTGAAAGAAAAAAACATCGTTGCCTTTTTTCCTTTGTAAATTATCGACTTTTTTTTTTTTTTTTTAATGGTCGAGAAGCATTTAAGTTTCTTGAAGAAATTGAACAAATGTCGTATGTAGTATATATGCATTTTATTTACCTCCCTATGTGAGGTAAAGAAGATTTTATCAAAGTAAAACGTTTAATTTTTTTCAGCTGACTCTTTCGTTGAAAATTAATTTCAAAAATGAAAATTTTTATTTTTAAATTGACGGACATTTTATTTATTTACCAAACGAATTTGGCAGAAGGTAACAAACCTTAATAAATTTGTAATAAACAACCATACCTACGTATAGGTAGTATTCGATCGATAACACTTTTTATTCATCGTTTCCAATTAATCAAAAATATTTTTAATTATTCCTTATTGAATTTCGGTATGCAAACAGCAATACGCTCAAGTCACACCTCATCATCGATAGACGGCTAACATAAATCAATTTAATTAAATGTTTTGTAGATTACGGTCACATTGAACCTAGGCGCATAATATACCTAATTATGATAAATGTCTGTAGGGCAGAGCTACCAACGACATTTTATATTGTTTACGAAAAAGAGTGCACTGGGTATTATTAAGAAAATATTTTAAACTGAAAAATAGGGACTGAATTGAAGCAAGGTCAACGCAAAAAAGAGGGATGAAACCCCTA
This sequence comes from Ericerus pela, assembly GCA_011428145.1. Classification (NCBI taxonomy): domain Eukaryota; kingdom Metazoa; phylum Arthropoda; class Insecta; order Hemiptera; family Coccidae; genus Ericerus; species Ericerus pela. The sequence continues at coordinate 951,635 of WOFM01000193.1, read as the reverse complement.
ATATGTACCAGAATTTATGCTTTTCGAGTTACTACTTAGGATATTTACATTTTAATTATTCAAAAAATAATTATTTTTTGAACTTTGTAAATTTTTTAAATGTAGTCAAAAGATTAAACTTTCGAATGCTTAACGAAAAACATTTCCTCCGAAAAATTTGTGTACATAATTTGAAAATTTGATGAATGAATGTGTGGATTAATAATAAATGTCTATTGATTTTTAGTCAAAATTTTTTACATTGTTACGTTATAATTCATAACGTAAATATTATTATTATGTTTTGTGTAGAATATTCTTACCAAAATTGTTTTCCATACTTGAAAACAAAAATCAAAATTAAGGTTGAGTTATGCCTTCAGACTAAATCGATATCGATAGAAAAAAAAAAGTGGGTATTTAGGTCACTCTTAAATTTCACTAAGTCAATAATTCGAAAGAAATTGCTGAGCAGTCTTTTACAACAAAATCTCGAAATATAGATAGATAACGGAAAACAATTCTGATTTTCAGTTTTTAACTTGATTCTTAATTTTCTCTTCAAGATTTAGTTACCTTCTTCCAGTGAAAAAAACTCATTTATCCCCTTAAAGCATGTCATAGTTACAGGGTTGAAGTTTGATGAAAAATAAAAACTTCGCCAAGTTACTAACTATAATTATATAAATGCGGTTAACAAAATATTTTAAGACCAGAAAAACTGATACTACATGATGCATTTGGGCTTTCTTTATTATTTTAAAATTTCAAAGATAAGTAGTACGATTCTATATAAAAGGCTAAGTACTTATTTATAGTTCCTAATTATAAAATTAATCAACTGGCATTCCTGAAAATTCGAAAGTTGTTGCAGGACGTGTTCAAACGTGTTGAGAATGAATTTATTTTCTCATTTTTTACTATCAAGTATTTAAAAATTGAATCAATAAAATGTTAACTCGAAATTCTCAAGTAATATACGAACATATCAATTTTTTTTTCCTACAAATATCAACGTTCAGAACCGACAAACGATTCTTAAAATTAATTTTATTCATATTAAGTTTTTATTTTTTATTTTTTATTTTTTATTTTTTATTAAATAAGTCATGACCCAAGTAATACACCAAATAGTGTATATACATATAAGGTCATTTATGATATCAACCAGGAATTCATACATATCATTGTCTTAATTACTTAGAATAATTTTTTTTTTTTTCATATAACTATACATATGGTATTATATAAATGACTTATGTTTATCATAAATAAAAAGCTTTTTTCTTTTTTTTTTTCCTATTTTTTTAAATTTTTTTTTGTTTTATCCAATTTATATACTTATTATACAGTGGCGAATTTTCTTTTCCTAAACTATTAAATTATAGTTACATTAGTTTGAATGTGTTTTTTGTTTTTTGGTCAAATATGAAGGAAAAATGTCAAAAATGCGAAAAAATCGTTAGTAAAAACATATCAGGCAGCAAAACCGTAAGTTTGTTTAGGCCATGTTGGTCGTTGTTGGAATTTTAGCGCGACGAGGTCAAATATTGATTTTTCAGTTTTCAACGTGTGTATTACTGAGGGTTTTCATGGTACACGAAGACACAATCACACCTACACTCTTTCGGTGAGTTGATGTGAAACGTGTAAAACTCTAGTTATTTCGATTTTTTGATAACAGTCAGACTACGTTAATTTCTGAAGGGGGGAGGGGGATAGAAAAATCCAATTAATAGAATTTACGTTAAATCCATCTTCTTGCAGTCGAAATACTAAAGCAATCTTTATTTTATTTTTTCAAAAGTGGGAAAATTCGTTCATTTTCTATTACTATATCTTTAGCGAAATGAAATAAAAAATAATATATTAGGTACCTACATTATTTGAAAATATGATTTTTTTGATGAGCTTTTCATACAACGATTAATTCATACATCGATAATAATGTTTGAAAATATTTTTCTATTATAGTAAAACGTTTTTAGTTGCATAAATGCTGTGAATAAGCCTTTCAATTCTTTCATAAACTAGGAAAGTATACGTACATCATTTGGTCGTACAATGTTTACTTAATCTTTTAAAGAAAATTCGCCGACTTCCATTTTAGGGTTAAAGTAATATTATTTATGTATTAATTAAAACATGTATGTACAAGCAATATTACATTATTAAGTATGATAGGGGTATCTGACTGTAAAGATTAAAAATGGTTCAAATAAACGGACACGAGAAAGCAAAAACGTTTCTATATTTTTTTCTTTTTTTTTTCTTTCTTTCTTTCTTTCTTTCTTTTTTTTTTTTCCAAATATTTGTACATACGTTATTCCGTTCATTATTCTAAAATTGTAGAGAACTGAATTAATTATTTTTAGTCAAATACAAAACTTTAAAAATCTGATAAGTCAATATTATACGAAGAAACCATTCAAAAATATCATAAAAACTTCCCTTTAATCAATGGTGGCCTCACAGGGGGATTAGATTGTATCTCATCCTAAAAATTCTTACTCTTAAAAATCGAAAATGTCAGTCTATTTGAAAAAAAAAAAAAAATTTTTGATACAGTCTTAGGGTGATTAAAAATTTACGAAACGAAAATAAAAACAAAAGATCTGTAAGAGTAGGTAATAGAAGAAATTTGAAAAACAAATGTAACCCAGAAATACTTTCTTTTTTTTTCTAGTTCCCAATCTGAGAAACTTGTAATGTAAAAAATATTTTGAATCAAATTTCTGCTAATTTATTAACAATACGTACTTTAAAATTTTTTCGAAAAGTTTTTACTCTTTCGATGTGCTGAGCAAAATTTTTATTCTTTTCATTTCGTCAGTTTTGAATAATACGAATTTACATCAATACCCAGTGATTTTACAAAAATACTTTCTGTCAACGTTTCATATAAGAACTTATTGATAAGAAATTTTTCTTTTTTTTTTTCAATACTCTTTCATTTTGGTAGCTGAACTCAAGAAACAGTAACAACTCTTTTGACAGAAAAACAAAAGAAATTGCTCTATTCTCCTTAAAAAATATAATTTTTCCATAAAATAATACTGTATAATAATAGATACTGAATAGTTCAGTAATTTTTTCCGAGTAAAATAATTTAAAAGGACAATTAAAATAAAGAAATGAGTTTCATATGTTTTCTGGGCCTCCATTTTTATGGTGATTACCTACCCGTAAAACACAATTTATTCCCAAAAGTGGAATATTAAGATAGTTCACAGTTTGGAATTCGAAATCAAAAACGTGCATTTAAGGTCTTGTGAATAAAAACAATTTAAAGAGAATCTCGTTCCTTTTGTAAAAACCGAATTAATCTCATTACTTCCCATTTAAAACCAAGAAAATAATTTTAGGTTAAAAAACGAGTATATTTAAAAGATAAGCTTTTATTTTAATTTTTTGGCTTTAGCTCGTGCGAAATAAACATTATTTCGTTGCGGAAGGTTGGCTGCAGTATTGGTATATTTTAAAATCGCAGTATAGTAAGTATAGAACAATAAATAAATAACAACCTATGCCCAAGTATTAAAAAGAATCTGAATTTCCCCTTCGTTTTAGTCACGGAATTATTTTCTAATAGATGAATTTCCGTCATGAATTACGGAACAAATTTTTTTTGAAAAAACCCAAAAAAAAAACCTTATTAATATTTTATCAAAAAGTGTTAAAATTTTTCATTACAATTCTTGCAAAGTTAATTAAATACAAATTTAGTGGGAAAAATTATGTTTAAAAAATTCCCACTGTTATCGATTGACTTTTTCTGAAAAATGTGTAATGGAAACGACGAATTTTCAAATTTTATAATACTTATAGAGTTTATGGATGTGGATTGTGGATGAGCATTGGCAACCAAGAAAATTTGACACTCACTTCACCACAAAACCACCCTGTAAATATATATGTTTTTCAAAAAGGGAGAAATAATATTAAATGCGAAAACTTTTCTTCTTTTTCCTTTTTTTTTCTCTCCTCCATCACTCTCTCGATCGCTTTCCATTACTCCGTTAGGCCTACACTACGTTGCCAAACGCATTCTCCCCATTGCTACCTCAAATAAGGTTTGAAAATAACAAACATACAATTTTTATCATGCAGAAGCTGTACATTATACGTGAAGAATAGAGCAATCAGATATCTCACCTAGCACCAAAAAAGACCAAATTCACGTGGAGACTTTTTAGGTTAATTTCTAATATTACGTAGGTATCTAATTACGTAATATGAGTAGTTCGAGGTTCTATCGTTAAAGTTCGAATGTTTACTACATTGAGCCATATTCTTAGTCGTAATTTAAATTCGTTTAACTTTAAGGTCATTTAGCTAAGTGGATTCACTTAAGTGACCTCCTAATTAGACTTGAATTTTGCTCCCAGAATTCATACTTAAGTGACAAAAATGACGCTGTATGAATACCAAAACAGTCAAGTATACTAAAATTTTTCCCTTTAGAGACTTACGAAAGGTTTACTTTAGTAAATCGAACGACTACGAATATGGCCCCCAGTTCATCCAACGATAAGTTACCTATATAGGTTAAAGTATTTCGTGTATTTTTACCGAAAATTTTTGATAAAATATTTCGAAATTCGATAATATGCCAACAAAATAATATTTTCCACACTTTCCACAAATACGAAAAGAATTCACAAAAAAAAAAAAGAAAAAAAAAGAAGCCTGATATTCTAGAATCACGCTAATTTATAAATATATTAACAGTTTTTGCCCCTCAGAACATTAGTCTATATCTGAAATTTGACTTCAATATATTCTGCGAATTGGAAAGGTTCAAGTAACTTCAATATTTCACATCTCAGCGAAACCATGACACCATAGCTGGATGTACTTCGATTCAGACAAATAGGCAACACGTCGAATCAAGACGCTGCGCACACGGTTCGTAATCATCCGGTATGAACTCTAAGCCTAAAAATATTCTCAACTTGGAAACATTGAAAAAATTATTCTCAGTCTTAAGGAAGTGCAAAAAACAATTATGAATTTTCACCACTTAATTCAGAGATTTTTCAAATACGTACGCATTAACATACTGATAATATACTTTGAAGGCTGTGTGATTCTATTATTGGAGAAAACTGTAAGATCCTATCAAAATATTAAGTTCTACTCTTCAGTTCCTTACAAAAGCATTTAGACTCAAGAGTTTACCGAATATGCGAATCATTATCTCAGCCTGAGAAAAGCAGACTCTAAGATCAACGGTATGTTGCCATCAAATAATTCAAAGTTAGGGTCTTTAATTTTATTTATTAACAAAGACAAATCTAAGGAGGCTAACGAGCCCTTGGTTACCTCTATAGCTTTTTTTTTTTTTTTTTTTTTTTTTTTTATTATTATTATACAAAAATACAAAAAAAAGGTGGCTGGGCTAACTTCACAAAATGGGTTATGCCAGCAAAAGCTTATAAATTAGATTATACTATGAAGTCAATGAAGTGAAGGAAAGTGATAAGGTTTGAGAGATGAGGGGAGTTGTGGGCGAGAGTAGTGGTTGTTGTAGTTGGTAGGTTGTAGCGATTATGAAGGGTGTGAAGAGCTGGACATGTCGTGAGAATGTGAGTGAGTGAGAGAGGTTGAGATTATGTACTGCAATAATTCACTTATATTTGAAAAAGTGACGTCGAATGTAAATTTTATAACTCCTTGATAATTTTTTTTTTTTCGTTTTGTCCTTTCGATTGCTATTCCATGCAGTCTGATGATTACTCAGGCTGGTTATGAGGACTGGATTTACTCAGTAAAATTCTATGATCGAAAACCGAGAGGAAAGTGTTAAAAATCAAAATTTGTCTCTCAAATGCTGTAATGAGCTTCTTTTTTCTTTAAATTTTTTATGACTGATTGACACGTAGGCTACATAATTATATTATAGTCTTATTTCAGAGAAAATAATGATTTAAATATGGAGCGGAGTTGAGATAATATTAGCGGAGAAGGCATTATTTGTTGATCTTAATATTTAGAAAAAGTTGATTAAGAGCTGAAGGAAAGTCTGTAAACGTGCGATTAGTGCATAATATAGAAGGAAACAAAACATTGCAACGAATTTGACTACAACTAAAACTTTATCATCAAGAATGCTGCTGGGACCTTGAGGAGCTATCGTTAGTAGAATTTTAGGGGGCCCTTCTCATTCTTCAAAAAAGTTTTTTAGTGGGATTTTCAGCCGTGTACAAACGTTTATTAACAGCGGTAGATTTAAGGGGTGGTAGGGGAATTTGTCCTCCACCAAATTTGTGTTGAAAATCTAAAATTTTCGACGAAATACTGAAAAACAATCTGGAAATATTTTTATCGCTCCACTCGCGTTAACAAATATTGCTACTTAAAAATATCCCCCTCCCTAAATGTCGCACTGGATACGCCACCAATTAATGATGTATAGTACCTTAGCACGGAAAATCACTACCTAATTGAAATTTGTTACTTTCTTTCAAATTTTCCTTCTAAATCAAATCTTTATTCTCCGAATAAAAATCTGTTGAAAGATGAGATGGGTAACAAAAAATTTTAAGTCAAATTTATTAATTGAAAAACAAGGCTCTAGGGTGAGGTGAAATTTTTTGGGAGTACATCGATTTAAATTTTAGAAGGGTGCTCCATACTGAACTAGAGTGGTTACAGCACCCCTATAATTTACCATAGTTGTAATGGAGGGCTAAAATAATGAAGGTATAAATTTTTTTACAAATTTTATACAACCAAAAATGCAGTTTCGAGATACTAAGTTCATCAAATTTTGAAGATATCGCAGGAAGATACCGCCTCTTTAGCTCACGGTCTGCTTGATTTCTCCATGTAAAACCCCAGTGACTATATATCTACCTAATTATTCAACAAAATGATATTTTGATTTTTTTTTTTAAGAGACTTAAACGTAAATAAGGTGTCTCATATTCGTATCTGAGATGATATAGAGTTGATGTGTGAATAAAATTTGTTTTGGAAAATTTTATTGAGAACATTTTGACAATCTAATTCCATTCAACTGAGAACTGGATTGGTGTATCAAAGTGCAGCAACTATATATCACATAAAAAATATGACCTCTCCCGTATTGCCAGTCAAATTGGGTGTCATTGAATGCGTGGACTCCTTACCAGAGGAAGTGGTACCATTTAATTTAATCGATTTTCAAACAGAATTTCCTATCTTTTCAGTTTCCACGCACAAGTTAGGAAAATTTGTGAAAAAACGGTGATATTCTAATAAACAGACCACTATACGTGCTTTATTGGTAGCCTATTTTATTATAACTTTTGTTTGTACATTGTTGATTCGCAGCATGGAGGCAAAGTGTGACGAATTGGTCGAAACGGTTTTTCAGCGCTGGGAATACCGACGTGGAAATAGGTGGCGCCCATAATTCAGAGAGTACGCTAGTAAGTGATAAAATTTTTTTCACCCCTCGTACATTCAGCCAAATCACTTAGTAAAGGTGAGTATCGTTGATCAGATTAATAGCAGACACATATGGCAATACTTGCAGACTTCGATGAAAGAAGTACGACTTTGGCCTTTGAACGTTTTCATTTATATTTTTTCATTGTTAGGGTGAGGAAAATACGTTTTAAGAGATAGCCTAATTTTTCATTACGAGCTTTATATGACCAAACAACATACCTTTGAAGATTAAGTTATTCATATTAGTATATCTTATCCAAAACAAAATGAGAATTTTGCTCGTCTCATGAGCGAAATATGCGGTATGGAAGGTGGGGAGAAAATGAGAAGAAAATTTTCTCTTTCAGATAGACCCCTATTTATAAATAGAATCATCTAATCTTGTAATTCTCATTGATTGTAGAATAACAAAAAAAAAACTAAATATAGTATGTTTTTTTTTTTTCGCTTTTTAATGAAGTTAAGGTGGAAAAAATGTCAACTAATTTTTACGTTGATAGCCTTTTTGTATCGAAATTTATTTATAATTGTGACGAAGAGCTTTTAATCAAATATATGCACAAATTGTCGACAAAAAAAAAAATATAAATCTCTGTCCGTAAATTTATGATTCATTAAATTTTCAGAATGAAACGAAGTTACCAAAGTTACCAGTACCTAGTATAGAGCATACTTTATGTAGATATTTAGAAGCATTACAACCGATTCTGAGTGAATCTCATTACCGTCATGTTGTCGACATCATGGAGAATTTTGGCTCGAATAATGGAGCTGGACCGAAGTTACAGGAGATTTTGTTGAAACGACGAGAACTCTGCGATAATTGGGTAAGTACATTTATTACTTGCTGAAAAAGTAAAATTTGAGACATGACCAACTATCATTCTCCGGATGCTCCTGAACTGTTTAGTTGGAATTCAATTTAATTGTGACGACTCTCTACTTATGGAGTGAAAAAATGTGGATTTCGCACGGATCTGTATAATTCAAGCGATATTCAGATTTTTTTTTGCTCAACTTAAAAATGCCTATCAAATATTATCATTCTATTTGAAAAAATTACAAAAAATATAGAATTTCTAATTTTTTTTATTTTTTCAACTTGTGGATTCACTTCTTAAAAGAATCAAGAAGTGCGTGAAATGATGTGAAATCCAAACAAAGGTTTAGATTTATTTTTACGTAGGTAACTGAATAGTCGATTGCCTTCCATCAAAATTCTATAGTTTGCTAATAGTCCAGGGAATTATAGGTGCAAAAAAACCGAAGTGAGAGGGAAAAAATTGAAATTAAATTGTTTATTGCTTTCTATGTTTTGGTTGGTCCTGCATGTGTGTGGTGAAGTGGCACCATCCCCAGCTTTCATGCTTCTCCTTAAGGGGGTTGAAACGTTCAACATTTTTCAATTTTTTTGATTTCTCTTGAAAACAAAATGAGTTTCGTAAAAAATAGCTTGGTACAAAAAAATTTTCAATAAAATTTTCTGAAAAATTAATATTTTTATTACATCGCTAAGGTGCTACTGGCCTTCAAAGGTTACACCGTTTGAATTATACCATAACACAAAGTAAGTAGGTAATTATGAGGCGGTAACACTTGCCTACATACAGCTTTCATCTATACTTTCGTTGATTACTGGGTATGCGATCTTAACTTTTTTGAACCTATTTTATCATTTTTATTATAGCAACAGCCAAAAATGCATCTATCAAGTAGCATAGTAGTAGTTTCTGTATTCATACTGCATAATGTTTGTGGGTGTATGTGTAGATTAATACACGACACCACACAAACACCAGAGTAGGCGAAGTGTGTTCTTCTGTATGAAGTGGGTGGGCCTAGCTCAGTATCAGAGTTTAGTTACGTAAACAAAGTACATAGCGTGAGCGCAAAAAGGTAGTTCGTGGAGTTTAATCCACTTGCCCACTAGGTGATCGAAGAGTGTGTAATACACTCATTTGTATACGATCACCCATTTGCCACAATGTACATATATGTAAGTATGGCACGTTGTATAATAGACCTACACTATGAAAAGCATATTTTTGCAGGTCCAAAGCATTTTGAGGATGGAATTTTATGGTTAGGTGATAAGAACATTTACTATAGAAAATTTTATGCGAAACATTAATTTTTATACTAAACCAATTTTGGCATAATTTGACTTCTTTTTGAGAAAAATCAGAGAAATTGATAAATGTCTCCCATTTTACCCCCACCTCTTGGGAGACGTAAGAGAACTGGCGGTGGTATTTCACAATATACTTAAGGAATCAACCCAAACAAATTCCATCAATCTAACCTTTGTCTTTAATTTTTTTTTTTTTTTAAATGATTGTTCACTTGGACTATAGGTATGGTTAATATTGATACCACTGGTGTTCCCCTACTTATATGGTACGATGTGATGCATATCTCAGTGCCTATAGTTCAGCCTAAGCAACTATTTTCCTTTAACCATGAATGTGCAAAATTCACCATTTGAATGTTCTGTTATGTCTCCTTAATTTGAATTTTTATTCAACGGATTAAAATTATTATTGAAATATTGTAATGTTCATTTTAGACATTTTTTTGAAGTATTTGAATTTTTACGATTAATTTTAGTATTTTATTGCACATTTGTTGTTTTGCCATGTCGCCTGCATAGTACTTTTCTTATTTCACTATGAAGTTCAGTACATTCGTAACTTTTTAGCCTACTTCCAAAATCATGAATAAGTACCATATAGGTACATTTTGGTGCTCCAGTTAGTTAATTTCAAACAGATATATAATTATACCAATTTCATCATACTTTCATGGTCTTGACAGGATTAAAAAAGATAAATATTACATTCGTGACAACAAAGTGATCGATTTTTTAGTATTTAAGACTCTGGAACACATTAGTGACTCTGCTAGACTTTAATTTGAACAAAAACCATGCGAAACCTGTTGTTACTTGAAAATCACCATTTTTGTCCCAGCATAGTAACATATTTAAACTGCCCAAAATTTGTTTTTTGTGCATGAATTTTTTCATATTGATGAACATTTTACGTTTCATTAACATCTTATAAGCATTTTTTATTTTTTACTGACTTAACTTATATGGTCCATTCGCAGGCATATGATTGGTGGTTGGATGATATGTACTTGAATAACCCAATAGCATTGCCAATTAACTCGAATCCCGGAATGGTGTGGCCCCCCCGGAACATCTCTACGACTTTTGATTTGGTTCGATTTACGACGAGAATGATTTCAGCAGCGTTGCAGTACAAACGAAAGCTGGATCGGTAAGAGGAATAAGTTCAGATCATTGTTATCACGTTGGCACTCATTTCTGACCATGCCTGTTGTAGTACATGAAGAATACCTAAATATTTGCAATTATTCTAACCACAAAATATGGTTTATGTCCAACATTTAAATACTAGGTACTTACCTATCTTCGATTAATTGATTCTAGAAGTAGGTACATACATACAAGGTGATAACTTTGATGTTGCCCCATAGAAAAAATACATGGAATTTAAGTTTTCTTGACATAAAAAGTGGCCATTTTGTATTCGAAGGTTTGAAATAAACCTTTCTGACCCAAAATTCAACGAGAAATCGAATGGTGCTGGTTTAAAGTCGATACAAATACAGTTTATGGAGATTGAGTTAAATATTGAATTCGGTATGGTGTCATATACCCTGGCCTGAACGATCACCCGATCGAACTCCATAAGACTTTTTTCTGTGGGTACACATTAAAATGAAAGTCTACCATTTGGGACGATCCTATGAAACTATTGTTGCCTTACAAGATGCCATTACCTCTTGTTGTAGAGATGTTATTGCTTAACAGCCGAGTCGAGGGAGAACAAAGTTTCACTTTTTGTAGACTAATATATCTTAGTTTTCATTTAGTTTCGTAATACGCAGATACATACTAAATACAGTCTAATGAATTTCATTATGTTTATGGTTTTCATTCTATTTCTACCACAAATACAGTTTTTTATGATTAATATTCAACTCTGTCTCCTCCAATTATCAATTTCAAACCATCATCGCTCGATTTCTCGTTGAATTTTAGGTCAGAAAAGTTTATTTTAAAACTTCGAATACATACTGGCCTTTTTTTATACCAAGAAAACTTTTTAAAATCTGTGTATTTTTCCTATGGGGTAACATCAAAGTTACAACCCTGCATATAAGATCCACCGCAGTGGGCTATTTTTTGTTTTATTCGATCAACTTAGGTAGGTACCTATTTTTGACTTGTATTTTACCAGAAGGACAGTTGGAATTGGCTACACTGAAAAATTTCACTTGTATTTCGAATGGCTTTTGCTCAATATTCTAGGAAGAATATCCAATACATAAAGCTTATCTGAAAGTGAACAATGAAAAATATTTTTTTCTGATGAAAATCCGGCGCAGTCGTTTTCGAAATAAAGTTTATTCGAAAATTTGAAATATTTTGACTTTTGGCAGAATTCCAATTTTTGAGTAGATATAACAAAAACTGTCGGCAAAATATTCGGTGGAATCCGGGAATTCATTTTATTGGCAGACTACGAGTGTTTTTATTTGAAGATGAATAGTTTTTTAAGAATCAAATTGACGTAAGCTATTAAAGTAAAGATGAAATATTATAACCCCTTTAGCCTAGTTCAGATGGATGAAATTATGTAGGTAACACTTTACTATTCCTTTACTAACACGATGTAAGTACGTTTCTTTCAATTCTTGCTGGTTGGTTGATTTTCGAAATCAACCCAATAAATTGAATTTTACTAAATTGTGTTTATAACGAGCCAGTTTGTAAGGCTGAATTCAAGAACTAGGCATGTTTAAGGAATTCTTACTTACGTAGGTATAGGCTATGTAGTCTACCAGAAATTTCTTATCAAAAGTAATTCTTACGTGAGATGATTTTCACGGGAGAAATACTTTATATAGGTACCTTACCTATGTAATAATTACATTACCGATGAAAAGTTCATATCTCTCTGATACTTGTAAGTATTGGTCGCACTAGCTCTTGTGTATTTCTGATATCTATATGTCTCAATTTTTATATGGTTATTGTTACTGTTGCACTAATTAAAGAGAACGGCTGGACTGATTTTCATGATAGAGGTGTTATCTACATTCTATATCTTAGATACCTACTTATCTATAATCTATCTATAATCCATAATTAATAACCATCTGAATTTATGAAAGGTTTTTTTTTTTTTGTGGCCTTAAGTTAGAGAGCAAGGATGGACCGATATTTATTATTGAGGTATTGAAAGGAAGGTCTCACCATGCAGATGTGCCATCTGAAGAGAAAAAGTACGCAGCCCCCGCGGGAAAAAGTTGTGTATTTTGACACCCTCACCACCTCGAAAATTTTCTTCGACATTTTCTTTTCCCTTAAACATATTTCCCTTAATATGCTAATAAATTCACGAAATTTCATACTTCTGTGTCACTTCTTTTCTGAGATTTGGACCGTCAAAAAGTTACAAAATTGAAGTAAAGGTATAGACACTGTATACATGGCTTACTAAAATAAATGGTTGGAAAACAAAATTAGGGAGAAGGAAAAAAACAGAAGGAGAGAGTGAGAGAGGGAAGAGAGCCATTTTATGTAAAGGAGTTGGTTATTCCGACCAAGTGGGCTGTCCCAAGATAGGTTTTAATACTTGGTGGAAGTCTGTAGCCTCCCTGAGTGCAAATTTAAAGTGCTATGTAACTTTCTGTACATGCATGTACAAAATATGCAGTATCTGTTTCACGTAGGTTGATATTTTGTTGCTAGTTTTATCAAGTACTGATTACCAACCACTGAAGTTTGGCATTCGATTCACTGGACACCATGTGTGCAATTATTATTTCAATGTTGATAACATTTACCTAAACCTGTTCTTTCTTTTCTCGATGCAAGGCTAATCATAGAAGTTGAAATTTAAACTATTTTTGCATTGTTGATTTTTTGTTTATTATTCTGTGCAAAAACATAAAACTAAGAGAGTGTGCGTTGTGGTTGTATGATTATATTTTTAATTTTTTTAATGGGGATTTTGCCCCCAAACCCCCTTTTTTCCTTTTTTTAATGGGGGGTTTTGCTTTTCAAACTCCCCTTTTTATTTATTTTCTCAAAACACGTCACCTACCTACTATACAAAATAATATACTCTTTTTTGGAGGTGACAGAAAATTTAAATTACCCCAAATGAGAAAAAGTTTTAGTATGGAGGCACCTTTTATGTTTTTTAATTTTTTGTCATCTTTTGCCCAAAACCACATTTTTTTCTATTCTTTTTTTTTTAACTTATTAATTTATTTTTTTAATTGAGGGCTTTGCCCCCTAAACCACCTTTTATTATTATTTTTGTCAAAACATGTCACCTACCTATAATACAAAATAATATACCTGTGGGAACGGAGTTTCCCACCAGAAGATATTAGGGCGTAAAAGAATACACCCTATTGCGTGTCCATATAAGGTACATAAGGAGAGCCAAGTCCTCCTACACGCTGGCAATTAGCGGATGCAATGGCGTGCGTATAAGCCCGGGTGGTTAGGAGATGTATCAGCGAGTGCGCGTATACGTGTATTCACATAGGACCACGCTACTTGCCATTTGCTGTTGGTTGCTCGCTACAGTGTCTGCGAGTATCATATTTTACTTGCCAATTGGCGTGAGTTTGATCGGTGGTTCGTGTATATTAATTCGTGTATATAGACCGAGCCTATCTTGGCGGGTGCGGGTGAACCCCACAATACCATTTTCTAGAGATGACAGAAAATTTAAATTGCCCTAAATGCGAAGCAGTTTTATTATGGAGGCACCTTTTATGTTTCCTCATATTTTTGCGCTGCACAAAATGTGTTGCCACAAACCCAAGCATGACACAGAAATCCAGATTCCTAGAGGCACTCTAAGTGATTATACAGCTTTCCTCTCATGTTGTTGCTGTGTGTGTGTGTGTGCATAGGTCTTAATGTATTTATGTATGTATGTATGTATGTATGTATGTATGTATGTATGTATATATGTGTGTGTGTACACATTTCCATTTCATATATGAACGATTTCGTTTCACGTTGATCAGTTTACATCCCTGTAGAAGTTTCACTTCAAAATGTAATTCTGGCTTATGTTGTAGCTCGGATACAAAATATCAAAATTTTATAGAAAATCTGTAAATTGACGTAATTTTAAAAATTGACTTAAATTTTTTTTTCAATTTTGAAATTGAGTATTGAAATTAAACTTTCGAAATAATAGTCATTCAATTCAATTTTATTGCTAATATATATACATATATATTTTTTTGGTCTCTTGTTGTTGTTTTTGCTTTGAAATAATGTTTTATTTCTCAGTTTTTTTTTATTAACCGAGTTTTAAATTTTAAATAGCTCAATTTACCTTTATATTTAAAATTTAATTTTTCGTATATTTGACCGATAGTTTTCTTGAAAGATATAAATTCCCATCAGGCATACTTTCAACTTCATAATTTTCTGTTGACTAACTAACGCAAAGCTGGAATTCTTCACCAATCAGTGTTCGAATCCGTGTAAAAATATTGCTCACTGTTAACATCTATACAATTTTTTATAATCTTAGTTTTCGATTCCTAAAATAATTCCTATATCATTTGCAAATTCCCATTAAAAATTCTGCCCACCAAGTTTAGTTCTTGGGTCAATGACCTGCTAACTCACCCAAATATTTTCTAACTGAAAATGCTGGTTTCATTTTTGTTCTCCTCTCCCTAATTAGGCGAGAAATATCTACAGAGACGGTGACTTCCAAAGGAGTAACACAGCCAATGTGTATGGCTCAATATTATAGAATTTTTGCCACGTACAGAGCTCCTGGTATTCCCAAAGATTCGCAATTCAGATCGGAAACCGAATACACAAAAGTTCGGCCGCATGTTATGGTTGCTTGTCGTGGACATGTTAGTCGTACACATTTTCATTGATCAGATTAACATTTTTCAAACGAAATTCCAAAAATTCATTTCTCTTTATCTTTTTTTTTTTTTTAAATTTACAGTTCTACGTTCTACATTTAACCAAAGGAAGGAATTCTGAGGTTCTGACAGAAAAAGAAATAGCTTCGCAGGTGCTGAACATTTTAAACGAAAATAAAGGCACACCCACCAATAAGCTGCCAGTTGGGATTTTGACCGGTTTAAGTCGCGATTCGTGGGCACTCATTCGAGAGAAACTAATGAAAGGTTTGGATAGCCGACATTGTGTAATTAGAGCATAATATCTGAAGTACCGGTACGTATGTAAATTTCAGAAATATAAAGAAAAATTTTTGCTCTTTCTGACAGATGAAAACAATCAGAGAAATCTGACCACTATCGAGAGGAGCATGTTGATCGTCTGTTTGGACATGGAGGAAATGCCATCGTCGTTCAAGAGTAAAATTAATAAGCCAGAAATAAACGAACACAGAACAGCGGACAGAGATGAAACCAGCATGGCTCATCAAATGCTGCACGGAGGAGGTAGCAAAGTGAATTCTGGAAATCGGTGGTACGACAAAACAATACAAGTAAGTGAAAGCAGTTGAAACTCAAACCGCAGTGGCGTACTATACTTTTTGGGTGCGCCATTGGGGAGCATGGAAGTTTCTTGGGGGCTCTGTAGAGTGATATGTGTAACGTATATTTTCGTCTATTTTTAAATATGACGAACATATTTGTCCTCACGCTCTCGAATACCAAAAATGCAGGTATTCATTAATAATGAAAACTTCCTATAGCTCTTTGTAAATAACCACTAAATTACCCCTATTTGATTTTACAAATATAGATATAATGTCTGTATATTCATGACTTCATTTTGCCTGTCCACTAGTCAGCACAACCCTATAATAACAAGCCTCTACCTCACTTGGCCTATCCATCACATACACTTACATACCCCGAATGGGTATACAGACCCTCAATTCGAAGGAATCGTTACCCATAGTATCTAAAGCTTCTCTTACAGAACTAGTAGTTAATAGACAGTCTTGTCTAAGGGTTCTAATCCCAAATGTTAAACCTAGTTTATAGTGTTTAAAATATTATTTATTGTACTCGTGTCGTAAAAATTATTATTTTATTAAAAGTGTTAACTCAACCTTGTGTTTTAAATATTATTGAGTCTCTCAAATACGTTAAGGTCCACAATAGTTGTGGATGATAAATTAATTATTTAAACTATTGTAGAGGTATTAATGCTTTTCCAGCGTTAATTATCTCATGTATGGTGTAACACTGAAAGTGGTTCTAAACTAGATACTTTACCACCTCTTTTGGCCGTTACAATATGTAGCTTTATTTTGGCTTATGCTGGAAATTTATCATTCAATATACTTAGTTAAGTTTTTCTTACCATTTTTTTTTTGAGGGAAAGAGGGAGCGAAGAGGCAAAAATTTTTAAGTGTGCCATGGCTCTGTGGAGTCTCTTTCGCAGCACGACTACTGAGTTTGATTTTTAAATAAAACTGAGATAAACTGAGGATAACAATTATATAGTAAGTTGTCTGTGGAATGAATTTGATTAAAAGTTGTGAATTTTAATGTTTTTTAGTTCATAATTGGGTCAGATGGTGTGAATGGGTTGTGTTACGAACATTCTCCAGCTGAGGGAGTGGCTGTGATAAATGCCACAGAAACCATTTTGGCAACGTGTAAAGACTTGGAAGAAATAGTTGTGGAACCTGATACATTAAATGTGCCAGAACGACTGAATTGGAATTTAAACGCTGTATTGGAAAAGGATATACTGGCGGCGAAGGAGCATTTTGACAGGTGTATATACACATAGGCTACCGGTGGTTAGCCTATTAATTTTGTTAGCCCTTCGAAGTTTCAACTGGATTGATTGGTAGGTAGAGTATTTGAAATATGGTATTAATATGAAATGTTTATAATTTAGAAACGTGAACGATTTGGACTTCAATGTATTCCGTTTTAATGAATATGGTAAGAACTTCATCAAATCCTGCAAGTGTAGTCCTGATGGATTCATACAACTAGCTCTACAGTTGGCGTATTTCAGGTAAGTTTAATTAAGTTTTGAAACATATTTCTAACTCGATTAAAGAGCAACCATTCCGCTTAGTATTATATAAGGAAATGTTCACCCACTACCTATTATTGTAACCCATTCGTGCGCCACTTTGATTACCACCTGGTAAATTTGTTTCGAAATCTTTTCATTTCGATATATTATGAAGCTTATTTTTCAACAAAATTTTTTGACTTTCTGAGTGGGCGTAACTAAAGTGAAGTGGGTAGAGCTGCTGCTCTCAGTCTTTCGGGCGTCTGGCTGAAAAGGCTGTAAAATTTTCGAAGGAAACCTATGATTTTAGCTAATAAATGATGGCTAAAATAAAAATAGAAGTTGGAATGCGGAGGAGGGCTCCAAAGTGACGTTTGATTCAAAGCGCTCTAAACCCAACTACAACACTGATTTTATCTTATGCTGGGTACCTACACGAGTTCTTTGAGTATAGATGTGTTATGGAGAGTTGATTCTCCAAATTTCATTCTTCAACCGTAGAGTGTTTTCGAGGAACGAAATTACGTTAAATGTATATCTACACACGGAGAATCAGTTTTTGGCCGCAAGAGTAAAATTACATTGTGGCGTGTGAAAGTTGACTGGTCATGCTCTTTCCATTTATAATTAAAACAGCAGATCATTATTCAACGCACCAGGAAATACAGTGCCAGTCACAAATTATGAACTTGTTCAGTGTCTGATGAGGCAACAAATTACACTTAAACAGGTTTATTGGATGTTAGGGCTGGATTTTTATGGACGTACTTTAACGAGAGAGAACTATTTGGATCTTTCGTGAAAAGAAATATCAAATGAAATACACCTGGCTGTAGAAGGGCGTGGCATTTGATACCAATATGATGGAGACCCTACCCATACTTACTAGCCTGCAAAGAAGTAGCTACTTCATAAATTAATTCTCAAGTACTGGAACCAAATTTCACACCTTCGACAGCCCTGTATATTCCATTAAAAATTTATTCTTACAAAAGTTCCAATTACTTCTCTCCTTTTGCAGTACGACGATGAAAATAGATCCACTAATACTCTAACCAAGGATTCCAGCTCCACCATTCGATAATCATGTTTAAGTGTAAATTATTGCCTTATCAGATACTGAACAAGTTCATACTTTGTTACTGATGTTGTATTTTTGTGGTGCATTGAATCAGATTCGCTGTTTTATTTATATGACAAGAGTACGGCAATTCAATTTTGTCACGTGACAATATAATTTTCCTATGTTATGTTAAAAACTAACTTACCTTGTACATTGGTATATATTATTTAGGTGTGTTTGTTTATGGGTATACAAGCCCTGAAGCGCCGCTTCGCGGCACTTTGGCTCGTGCTGACCTGGCAACACTGATCAATTCGTTATTAGGATGGAAACAACGAAATATTTGTAGTTGGCGCATGCGTCTTGAATTTTGTCTAAATAATTTTCATTGAATTTTGTCTAAATAATTTTCATTGAATTTTGTCTTAATAATTTATCGTTCATTTTTGTCTCAAAAAATCGGGTTGTACCTTTATTATAATGATACAGTAGAAATCACTACAACGAACACCATTTACAGCAAACAATCGTCTACGACACTCAAAATGCCTAGTCTATGCAGAACTCCATTTAATTTCTATTTAAAGAAAAATTAGCCACAACAAATCTGACAAATACAAACTGTTAGCTACAATAATCAGATTTTGGTACCAAGTGAAACCAAAAAACTAGCCACAACAAATCAATTCACTTGTGCATTCTTAATTTTCTCCATACAACAAATCAATTTTTCCATCAAATCTCAATATACTTCTATTTGTCACTTTTGTGCTTATAAAAATTACCAAGTGTTATTGATGATTGATACTTATCAATTTGAAACCAGTATTATTTTATATCCTCACATATACATATGCACTATACATCCTGATTACAATAATCTGTTCGTTGCAGCCAGCTACTGGCTACAACAAACAATTTTCACTGTCTCTTAGTCCCTTCGAATTCATTGTAGCCAATTTCTACTGTATGTATGTATATATATAGTGATGTAAGTACAAAAAGTAAATCACAGCTATGTAAAGCTAAAAATATTGGGATAAGCAAAACAGTTCGGATGAAGCCTTTGTTGAATACGGTGAAGAATTTCTACCTTTTCCTTTCCTCTTTGGTCCATCAGTTCATTTGACGTCACATCATACTTATATAGGATCGACTATCGAGTATACTTAAGTTAATTTAAGTTAGTTCAAAATATACTCCCAAGCCCCAACTCCCAGCTGAGTGAGAGCCGACAGTAATACTGAATTAAGTTTTACTGTAAATTTAAATCTCACTGATAATCGCTGGCTTACATACTTCAAAATTATCTCACAGATCCGTACCTTCTAATTTAGTAGACTTTGATCAGCTTCATCTTCTAGGGCTTTTACAGGTAGGCGATTAATTGACGAAATAAATGAGAACTCATAAAAGTGCCGTCAAATAGAGTATGTTTAGAATTCCTAGTGCCAAGTGCTATGTATAATTACTTCAACCCTTGTCTGTATGAGCGAGTTTCAAACACAGTTTACACAAAAATAATGATACTTACAGGTGCCGAAGGCTAGTTGTCTTTATGAAACACCGCAATTGTTATAGGTACTTACCTACCGATAAAGTATAAATTAAAGACTAAATTTGACGAATGAATGTGGGTGGGTATTTTATAATTTGTTAGGAAATTAATATTGAATTTTCAGATTTTTGATGCATTATGGTTTACAATAATAAGATCGGCCATAAAGTATAGAATTGAAAGCAAGCTGAGATTAGACTACTGACAATTTTTTAAGGCAGTACAATTTATTCCTTTTCAACTTAAAAGAATATTACAGCCGAAGTTTTGATAATGCGGTTCATAGGTCAAATTAAATTTTTTTTTTTCGATTGGAGCGTTTCGAAATTTAACCTTAGCCAAAAATACAGTAATAGTTTTTTTTTTTTATTTTGTAAAAGTAGTAGTAGTAGTAGTAGTAGTAGTAGCAGTAGTAAGCCCATTCATTCAATACGTAACATACGTCTTGAGTCTTGACACCATAATTATAGAATTCGAATTCATTCTTTATCCAACACCCGCAAATTACTATAGCCTAAAAATTTTCTTTAGTCCAGATTAGCTTTTAATTTTAGTTTTTTTTTCAGTGCGTAAGGGTTGGCCTATCTGGGTGAACCAAAAACTGGAACTCATATTATTCCACCAACCACGAAAATCACTTGAAAAATATGAAATCGAAACAAATATCAGTCGATAAGGAATCAGTAAGGTTAAAAATCAGCTCAAGACCTCAAGTTGGTTGAAAATACCACCTCCTTCTCCGGAACAATTCTCACTAAATCAAAAATGACAGAAATATACAATTTTTAGAAGTTAGATTTGTTTTGTTTAGGTTAAAGTAGGTCCAGAACTTCGATCATTTAGTACTGGATACCTAGCAGCCCTATCTCACCAATGTTAACGAAGCGCGCCATGATTCTAAGCCGTCAAATTGACATCGATTTACTGCACATGTGCAGTGGGTCTTTTTTCATCTGTTTTCGAAGCTGTCACAGGTTCACAATAACAATACAGCAACAACAACAACAACAACAACAACATCAAAACGGAAGAAAAAAGACCTACTGCACATATGCAGTAAATCGATGTCCACTTAGATGTTGGCACGAATTTTCGTGTTTACCTGGGTATCTACGTACTAAATGATCGAAGGTCAAGAACCCCCATATATACACAGTTGCTATCCAGTGATGCAGCTAGTCTTGGAGCATCCGGCCCCAGACATCACCTGAGCATCTTCTACCTCCAACAGATCATTACAGTGACCAGTTGGAATGGGATGGGGAAGGATAATTTTCAAAGGAATTCAATACACCTTATATTTTAAACAATGGGATTGTTAATTAGGAAATTTATAATTTAGCATCCTTTTTTCATTGGAAAATTTTGCATCCCATACGCAAGGTACCTTCGAATGACTGCTTCACTGATAGTGGTGTCAATTTTTTTTCGACCAGTAGATTTAGTCGATGAAATCGGACCTTTAAAAAATAAATTTTTTTAATTTCGATCATTTTTAATCGATCAAACAGTTTTGGCAAAATTGATTTTTTATTTTATTTTATTTTTATTTTTTAAGAAATTTATGGAAGAAATACGTAATTTTGAAAATTTAAAATTTGATTTTTATTTTTCTAAGTGAAAAGAGAAAGAGAGAGAAATAGAAAAATTTACACGATTTGCATTTCTTGCGCAGTCTCATAAGATATGTGTTGGGCATGGCAAAAAATTTGATAAAAAAGCGAACCTAAAAATTTTTATGATGACTATTCCGTTAATGTTGACTTCATGTGCGAATGAAAACTAATTGTGACTTGAACATTCGCCAAATAGCATCCCAAAAATTTTTAGTACCGCTTTTTTATCAAAATTTTTAACATATCAAATACAGCTATAGGTTTAAAAAAACTTAAACGCAGTAGCAGCTTCATTAGAAAAAGTAAGTTTTGGAAAAGTAGAAAATTGGGTGCTGCAAATTTTGTAACAAATCATAATCGATGATAGGATTAAATTTTGCAACTGTCGATCTTAAATTAACTACGTAGTCTAAAACCATAACCTTTCTTTCAAAATTGAAACATACGTGGACTTTATGGAGGTTGTTTCCAGTCACACCAAAATTGGTGGCATATTACAAGAAGTTAGAATTACTGAATATTTTTTCCGAATTTCGTAGCTATTGATCCAAAATTAAGTATATCTTATAGCCAAAATAAAAACAAAAATAATGGTACGGAAGTACCATCTGACCGATCCATACCAACATTAATAGGTCAAGTCTTTGGCTTAGCCCAAATGTTCATATAAAATTTTGTGACTGTCAAACAAAACCTGGTATATTACACACTAAGGTTCAAAAGTAAGTTTACATAACTTAGGAATTACTTAGTCGCTACACTCATTTTGCAAACTTCCCTCACATATGAACACTCAATTTTGAACCTTGTTGAGAAAGATATTTTATATAATTAATGATCAGAAAACAACGAAATGTTAAAATTCCATCACCATGATGAGTTTTTCACAAAAATTATAAAAAATGAAACACGATATCAACCTGCTCATCGTGGCAGATTTAACATTTCATTCAGAATGTGTAACCTCCACTTCAATAAAAAATAAACGTGCTTCCATGTAAAAAGACGCTTCATGTTTTTACATGGCGGCGCGTTCATTTACATAGAGATTACATTCATTAATGATAAGAGCTAATTTTCATTCGAAAAATACCAGTGTAAACTTGCCTTTCTGATCATGTACTATACATATAAAAACTATGACCTGTACCATGGTAACAGGAAAATGGATTAGGTATACATGATTGATAAGTACATACATATGGTATATTCAGTGATTATTCAGGGCAAGAAAGAAAAAAAACGGACCCAGGTGTCAAAATAATTAATTTAGCAAATAGATATTTGAATAGGGCCCTTAGGGCTGTTTCAGAAAGTCCGGGCTCGGGGGAAATCCCCTTTTTTCCTCCCCTACTCTCCGGCCCTGTATTCATCATGTTTTATAAATTTCAGTTTTTGGTGCCAAAATTTTTCTTGGGTTATAAAAGGAAAAACGTACCTACCCCCTACCCCCCGATCATTTCATTATATTGAAATTAATAAGTAGATTTTCACAGAAAACCTACCTAAAAATAATAACATCCTACGTATTAAAGAGAAAATAATTTATCGGTACCTATGTCCCCCACATAGCCTTGATTTTATTTTTCTTTGGTTCCCACGTTCTACCTTTTTCCCAATTTTTCGGTGAGGCAAAAGCAACAGCTTACACCATGGTCGCTGCGCCCATGAAACGTACACGAAGAAAGCTAAAAACAAGTGATTTGGTTTAAATATAAATAAATAAAAATAAAAAGTCCATAGTCGGCAAATTTGGTTAAATTATCAAGTAGGTAAACTATAGAGAAAAAAACTATAGAAAGAAAAAAATCGATATCGATAGTATCGATAGTATCGATAATATCGATAGTTTTTGATATTGTGCCACTTCGAATTGACACTAGCGACTGAATTTTGCAACGTTTTCATCACAGGATTTATCGACACTTGTGTGCCACCTACGAAAGTGCATCGACGCGTAGATTTTTACTTGGACGAGTTGACTGCATCAGAGCTGAAACTCCAGAAGCGCTGGACTGGGTAACGGCAATGCACGCAGATCTTCTCCAGTCGAACTCTGAAAACCAGAATGCAAGACCTGCTGTATCGGTTTGTTACATAATTATTACTCATATACCTACATGCAGCGACTTACAGTGCTTACACCAAAAACAATAAATTAGCCGTCTCCTTGAATTGGTTTGGTGAAAAAAAAAAAAAAAATTCTATTTTAAAATTTTTCTCATTATTTTTCGACGTGCGCAGAGAGAAAAGAAATTGGAGCTCTTCCAGGCGGCGTTACGCAAACAAGTGGAGGTTACAACGGAAAATATAACCGGCCTAGGAATTGATATTCATCTTTTAGGCTGGAGACAAGCGGCTAGAGATCATTTGATCAGTACTGAACTCTTCGAAGACGAGTCGTATGCGATTGCCAACCATTTCACGTTATCCACTAGCCAAGTTGGTTATTTTGACTAAGAAAATTAGTTTTACTTAATTTTATTTACTTTATCAAAAACTGAAATGATCCGTACGCTCTGCCTCTTACAATGAAGAAAATTTCTTCAAATTTAGAATGTCGTTCTATTCCCCACTTTTTCGAAATCTATAAACCAAATATTTCTAATAGGGAAGATTTGGGTAATATGGACACTTGAGGTAAAATGGACACCGGCCTTATTGAATCGGCTATTGGCGCTCCATGGCAGATGATAATTAATTAACTTTATTCATACTCTAGGAGCTTATTTTCTGAATTTGGTTTGATTTTTTGGTTCGAGTTTTTAATTATGACGCGATAATGTTTTCAGAAGTTTTTGATGTAACTTTTGCGAATTTTCAGATGAGAATAAATCGAGTAAGTAATATTTATTTTTATAAATTGACTATTGCGATTAAAAGAGGGTAGTGTTGATTTAATTAAAAGGTGTGAATTGTCACTTTTTCGTTGAAATAAACAATTTTATTAGCGTTTTTTTCAATTTACCTCACGTGGGGTAAAATGGACATGGGTAAAGTGGACACACAGGTTACAATATGTTTTAGTTCAAAGATGCCTCGAAATTATATTTGAAAGTCAGACAGACAGAAGTGGTCAGAAGTTTAGAAAAAAAAAACAACTAGATGCATCATGTTTATATTACTATCAGCTTTTTCCTGCCTCATAGCCTGAAGAACAGTGGATCCAGTGCACTCAGTGTGAAGAGTGGGCTCAAGAAGAATGTGTGTCAGGGGAGGACAAATTATTTTTTACATGTGAATTGTGTGTTAACAATTAATTATTAAATCTCTGTTGAAGAATACTAATTATTTTTAAATTTTATTCTTTATTTTAAATAAATTTGCACTAGTGTCCATTTTTCCCCAGAAGGTGTCCATTTTACCCCGATACATTTTGAATGAGTGATTTTGGAAGGGTCTAGAAAACTGTGAATTGTGAAGACCTATATCAATCGAAATGTCTGAAAAACTGGAAGAGGGAAGTTGAGGGTTTTCCTTAGATACCCCAATAACTAAATAACAAAAATTTCAAAAAATTGGTTGGTGGGATTAATCTGCGCTTAGTGTGTCCATATTACCCCTATCTTCGCTAAAATAAAAAGTTTACTTGTGACAGATGCTACGTACAATAAGATAGTAAAATCAATTAAAAAAAAAAAAACTATCGCAGCAACACTTCGCTAGAAAATCCAGTTTACCAATTTTCATCCTAAGGTTAGGTATATATAGATCATTTAGACATGTTGATGCACTTCCATAATGCTTGTAGTAGGGACAAATTATTCCACCACAAGTACACACGCCCCAGCTTTTCAAAATTTCTTGGGACAATCCAAATAAGTCTGGAAAATTTTAGATCGATCAGTTTAGCAGTTGTGAAGTGCTGGGCATACTTTTAAGTATTACGAAATGGACGGCTGATTTTCGTAGTTCCGTTCTTCAACGATAGAGTGTTTCGGGAAACGAAATTACTATAAGATATATATATATATATATATATATATATAAATATATATGCATAGTAACGTGCAAAACAGATTAATTTCATTTCCCGAAAACGCTGTCTGTGTCTGATAGTAATTACCTATAGAAATATTATACGAATCAGCCCTCCATAACATAAATATACTCAAAGGGGCATACAGACAAACAGACAAACAGACAGACAGACAGACTCAATCATTTCTAATCGAAATTATTATATAAAATTGCATATTTAAAGGAATTTTTCGTGGGTGAGGAGAAAAAGCCCACGATAGGAAACATCAGAAAAACCGGCCTAGTTTAGATTTATTTTTCTTAAACCCTTACCTACAACTTAAAATTTATACATTTTTTCAGGTTTCCACGAAAATAAATTCGTTCATGGGTTATGGTCCCGTAGTTCCAGATGGATATGGTGCATCGTATAATCTGAAAGACGATAGCATTATATTTTGTATCGCGACGTTTCATTCGAATGAAGTTACCAATACTAAAGCCTACACCGAGTCTTTGCGAGAAAGCTTGAATTCAATGAGAGATTTATTAGCTTTTTAAGTAACAGAATAATGTGAAATTCATATTTACGAGTTACCTATTTTTCGTATGCATTATGTAGTTTTAGTTCGGTGTAATAACCACTTTTTAGCGAGCCAAAAAAGTCATAAAGTTTTAATAATAATAATAATAATAATAATAATAATAATAATAATAATAATAATAATAATGGCTAATAAGTTATATCGTTACCTTAACAAGTCTTCTTGTGCTGCAATTTTATGTTACTGTGTTGATTGTTATGAAATTACTTCCCAGTTGTCGATAATACATATCATTATATTACCTGGTTTATCGTTGAAGTGACTTTTTTATCTTTTTTTTTTTAAGAGCAATGGTTAAATAATATTATGCATACGAGTAGGTACTACTGCAAGTTTTTCCTTGCAGGTTTTCATAAAGTGAAAATCTGAATAAGTCAACGACAAGAACCACCTTAAGTTCCATCCTTCAGCTTGTAAGTATAAGTTCTACGCTAGAAGTGAAAAGGGATAAAAACTATTTTTATGGCACAAATATTGAAGGGGCAAGAGCAGAAAAAAGAAGAAAATTTGTATTTTAGTATTTCTATTTATACGTAAACTGCTGATGTTTCATTTTGGAGTTACCTAACGAGCTCATTTTAAGGTATGTATTTTCATCTCAGAAGGAAGACGGATTTCATTGCTAACATAATCTAATTTGGTATCGAGTAATCGGGTTCAAAGATGAACCTCATATTCTTATAATTTTTATTTTCACATTGTAGGTATGGAAGTAATAAATAAACGCATATTAATTGTTGTAAGACTTGCAAAAATAACCTAATCCAAACTTCGGACGAATTTTGATGCTACAGTCATTTTAAATCGATACAGATTACAATTAAGACAGAATGTTTCACAAAAGATCTGCCGAACTGAAATGGTTGCCAGATTAGCAGTACCTACATGATAGAATAAGAAATGAAATACCTACGTACGTAAACCATCGAAATATATAACATACTTAATGGAAGGAGTAGTACTTCCCATAAGCCAAATGTAAACTGGCTGGCAGGAATCCGTTAGAAAGTGAAAAAATGATAAAAGGTACTGCTATCTCTCTTTCTCTCATTGTGTGTATGATAAACAGATGATAAATCAGAAGAATACCTGTGATAATAAGCTTTAATGCTCATGAAAGTGAGTAAAAAGTGCAGATTTTTTATATTATGTGTCTTAAATTAAATTCTAGTACTTGTATAATTGGTTTAAAATAAAGAGATTCGTCATTTTTAGGCAGTAGAAATGGATCATGCAACATTAACATAAAGGTGAGTAAGTTGTAAAAATCTGACTTTAATATTTCTTGATTGTGTGATTCATTGATCATTCCTACAAAATACTTTTAATGTATTCTTCTTTATAAAATATTTACATTTAATTGCATGAAGCTATTTGCTGAAACGATCTTTATCCTTCTCTTCCGATGGAAATCTGTAAGTTTATGTTGAATGAATTACTACATTTGAAGGATTATCGCTCAAAATGCAATAAAAAAAAGACACAATTAAAGTTACTGTATAATGAACACTGAATAATTTACCCATGAAATGAAATATCAGGATTCAGATCGCCAGATGTGAAATTAAAAGCAGAGCAATAGTGTGGCCTTGTATAACTGAAACATTTGAGGAATATCAAAAATTATAGCAGAGGCAAATATTTAACAACTTTTACAGTATAAAAATTATTCATTACAAATGTGAAACTTACTTTTAATTCATTTTGAATTAATAAACGCACTTTTAAAAAGTTTTAATGAGCATTAAAGCTCATTATCACAGTATACATTCCTCTGATTTATCATCTGTTTATAATACATATAATGAGAGAAAGAAAGATAGCAGTACCTTTTTATCATTCTCTCTCTTACATTTTTTCAACTAAGTGCTTCTTCTATAATGTTATAGTACATTTTGGTGACGTAAACAGAAATATTCTACATCTTGAGTATATATGTATAGGTAGGTATATAAAGTTGCAGGTGTTTTGTTGGTAGGAGTAATTTTAAAGTATCATGAATCAACTCAGAGGTGGCCCAACAGCGTATGTCTGTGGCTAGAGCCACTCTCATTTGAAATAGGAGCGCCAAAAAGGCGCAAATAATTAAGGTTAAAATAAATTTTTTAAAATACGCTTTTACAATAAAAAAAATTCAATTGCTGATGGGGTTTGAACCCGATACTTCCAGATTAAAAAATTTAGATTCATTATATTATACATTTTTTCTGAGATGGTTCAGAAAAATTTTGAAGGGGGGTCTCAATACATGAGGGGCGCAAAAATGTGGTAGAGCCACTGGCACACAATTAGCTCGAGCCGCTACTGAATTGACTGGACAGTACATGTAAGGTAATATTCGATGAGCCGAGTGAAAAATGTGGCTTAGGTAGGTATATTCGATGTTGAAGGAGCTATAAAAATTCTATAGTCTGTTCAGAATGAGAAGTTCCATCCACCAGACGCACCCGCAGTATCCAAAGTGTCAAGAGGTGCGGGTGGAAAGGGGAAAACACTCTCACATTGGATGACACGACTCATTTTAACGAATGTACCAGTGATATGAGTTCAGATTGGAGCATTTTACTTTTATCATTGTTACCTAGTGTAAAATCACATTGGCCCGTTTTATGCTTTTTATTTTGAACAAACCATAATTTATTTTAGAACTTATGGAAGAACTTTCTGTAGCATTAGAAAGTTTGTGGAAAAGGAACACTGTGAGTTGATTACTTACATTCAAAATGAATTCTGCTGCATATGCCTCTTGCACTTGTGTTTCTTTATGCAATTGACTTTGATCCAACAGTTATTTCATCATACCCCGTGATGCTGTAGGTTACGGCCGAGTTGTGAACAAGTTTATAGTGTAAATTTAAGGTCAGTTTAATTATTCAGGTTTCGCTGCGTATCTTTAGAGTAGCCATTTTAATAATACGAAAACTTTTGCAGTAGGGTGTTTTCAAATTTTTTTGAAAGTCACGTACAAATGAGTTCGCAGTTCTCGTATGAAATGAGGCCTATTCTACGTCAATGTATTCTCAAACCTTTTGACCTCAGAAGAAGTTTCTGAAACTTACAGTCCTATATTGTTTTTAGATGTTCCTCTTATATTTTCTTCGTGAATAAACTGATCAATACCGTTTAATTTTTACTACTTTTCAATGAAAAAATAAGGGTTAATACTTTGACTATATATGTATGTCTGTATGGACTGATTACAAGCTTACTACGGATGGTGGTACAGTGCGCGTGAAAGCAACATAACATGGGTGCTGACTTCAGTTTTGTTTTCAGAGTTTCCAAATTTTGTAAATTGTAGTTTGTAAATGAGTAAAAACTGTTGATGATTAGTGTGGGGACTATATGTATATCTCATACACACGTCATTCCTTATCAGGCGTATTATATTCAACAGTATATAATATACACTGTTTGTTCGTATGCTCTTACTTGCACACACAGGCAAGTAAGATGCAATGTTCGGCCGATAATAAATGATAGATAAGGATCTAATATGTCATTTCTTATCAGTTGCTTTAGCAATGAATAAGAAATGACATGATTTCTACAAACACATATACATATGTATATGTACATATGTGTGTCTGTGTGCTTATGCCAAATCCTGTAAATAAACTCTCGAAACTGGCTACAAAATTGCCAGTGTTTGCCCAGGTTTTGGC
This sequence comes from Ericerus pela, assembly GCA_011428145.1. Taxonomy (NCBI): domain Eukaryota; kingdom Metazoa; phylum Arthropoda; class Insecta; order Hemiptera; family Coccidae; genus Ericerus; species Ericerus pela. The sequence continues at coordinate 921,707 of WOFM01000193.1, read as the reverse complement.
GTGCCCATATGTAAAATATGATGTGGCTGAATACGCAATTAATTCTGTAGAATTTACCTTCTGGTGAGAATACTTCCTCACGACAAGGTATTCCATAATTAGAATGGAAAAAATAATTTTAGGGTTGGGAAAATGAATTTTCAGTATTTCAGGGAAAAACTGAAAATCACTTCCATGTAGCAGTTGGACCTTGTGCGTCCAGAAGTCGGCATACTTGTAATATACAGAATAATAAATATCATTGATGGAATTCGGAAAGTGTTTCTATTACAAAAAGTTCGTCATATTTAACATTAAATGAATAGGTACTAAAAAATTTTCATTTTGGTTAAAATTACTTTATTTCTTTCTTTAAAGTATGAATGATAGCAAAAATCGTTAATAAAAAGCAAAATCCGAAAGACCTTATTCTTCCAATGATATTATTTATTTATAATGGATATCTAACCTTTACATTCTTATCACTATTCTCAGTCCAGTCCAAAAATCCATACAATCAAGCTAATTTTATTAGGGTGTATTCATATTACGGTGCCTAACGTATTTCTACATTACCTATTACGATAACATTTTCCTCATTTTGTTGTGAAAAAATTAAAAATTAAGGCCATTTTTAACTCTAATTTTAGGTGTCACTTAAAAAAAAGTATTTTATTTTTCCGTGCGCTTTTGATCAACAGTAGGGCATTGGACAAAAAAACGTAAATATCGTTTTGAAAGAAAATTTTATGAGGAACAATTTTGAATACTTGTAATTTTTTCCAAAAGTTGAAAGTAAGTGAGGAAATAGGTAAAACGAATAGTTAAAAACCTCTTAAAATTAAGTTTCAAGGTTTTCTTGGTTCGTTTTAATGTTTAAAAAAAAATGCATGGAACTGTTTTTATAGAAAATTTTGAGTTGATCAATTGTATTCTTGTATTTTTTTCTATAAATCAAAACTAAACGAGAAAAATGGGAAAAACTGATTTTTGAGGATATGGTATCATCTTCTCATTTTTCTCGTCTAATTTTGATTTATAGAAAAAATTACAAGAATACAAAATTCATCAACATAAAATTTTCTACATAAAAGATCTGGTATATTTTTTTCCAAAAACTGAAATTAGCATGAGAAAATATGAAAAACTAATTGCAAGAAGTTTTTCATTAATGGTTTTTCGTAATTTTCTCGTCCAATTTACATTGTCTGAAAAAAATACAGGAAGTTAAATAAATTGTAGCTCGTAAATTTTTTTACAAAAAAGGTCTCTTGTTTTTTTTTGACCGATGCACCTTGTTGGTTAAAAAAGCTTCAGAAAAATGTCAGATAAAAAAAAACTTTTAATTTTACTCGATGCCTATCAACGGCGAAGTAGGCAAACTGCCATACATACGCGTAACTCATGTTGCCCTATCCGCCAATACTCAGTTGCGAACATGAGGCGGAGGCGGAACAAACTGTATATAGTATATATATGTATATTTATTTATATATTTATAGTCAAAGGGTTAATATGAAAATGCCAGAATGAAAAATTCATTATACATACCTACATATGCTTCCTCCTTCGTGCGTTTATTGGGTACAAAAAAAATTAAAAATTTTTCAGCAATGATGTAAACAAAAACAATTAACCTGATATTTGCGGAGTAAATTCTTCAACCATTCATTTAAAAACAATTAGCATCAATAATATTATACAAGTTGAATTATATTTTTGCACTGTCCGTTGTTACCAAAACCCCGCAACAATAATAAATAACTGACAATCTGGTGGGAGTAAACTCGAACGACGAGTGTTTCATTCGTTGAAACTTTTTGTTTTTCGTATGAAGTCAGTGATTAAGTGCACGCCACCACATTACCGGTGGAAGGATCTTTTGGACGATGCAGAGAGCCTTGACCAAGGCATGCCATGACTCAGCCTCCTGCATTTTCCCGAAAGATCCCACCACCTCTACGACGAATGAACGACATAATTCGTATAAATTATTGCTACGTAATAGCACTGGGTACTCTCCAGTAATAGATATTAACGGAGAACTGACTAAAAAGAAAATTAGATGGGACTTTCATAATTATTTTATTAATCATGCTTACACTAGAAAATTAAATTCTGTTAATCGAAAGCTACACAAAAAGAAAGCAAAACGGAATTCAAAAATTCGGACACTGTGCGAACTAATCAACGGTAACTTTTGATCGAGGATTCCTTTTTTAAATGTAGTAAAGTGGATATAATGTTGAGATATGCTCCGAAATATATTTGAATTAAAAAATAATCTCAAAAACTTAGCCTATAATATTCTAATAGTGTCGAATACTACATTACGATTATAGAATAAAAGGCATGAAAAAATCTGGCAAAACATTCGTTCCACATAATACTGAGTCAAAATATCTAGGATAAAAGAAAGAATTAAATTACTGAAGCAATACATAGAAAACTAAACAACAGAACACAAAAATTTCGCTTCATAAAATCATTAATTACGGAATTACGTCACTAACACATAACAAGCCGAAGCCTAAAAAATTGGAATTGTATTATTCTGTTCCGACAGAAAAAAAAAATTAAATTATTAAAAAAAAATTAAATTCATAAAATAACAATCAAAAAGAGGAAAAAACAACTTAAAAAGTCAAAACATTGAAAGAAGTTATATTAAAATTTTTGTAAAAATAACCAAAAAAAGAAAAAAAAAGAGGAATGGTTAGCGTTAAAATTGACCGATGCATGAAAAAGTAGCTTTATTATTATTAATACAGACATAAAAGAAAAGAAAAATAAAAAGTAAAAAATAATAAAAGTAATAGTAATGAACTAAAATTAGAATTAAAACGAATAAGGTGAAAATACTGAACGTTTTCAAGATACCAAGAGGATGGACCGGTAGATGAAACAAAAAACAAACAAAAGAACACAAAAATCATTGAAATAAAAACTACCCGACATTCGACTCATGAAAACATGTTTAGAATATGTGTAACTATTGTTTTGAAAACTGAAGATATTTTTGGAGTATATGTTAAAATTAAGGTAATAAAATTCAATATAATTACGACATTAATCTCGAGATATTATATTGGAAAAGTTTCAATCTTACCGGTGAATGGAATTATTTGAGATTAATACCTACACGGAATGACTAAATACTATAGGTTCATGATTTCATGTCATACAAAAAGAAAAGCAGAAGTATAAACATAAGGAATTTTATCAATTATTATACTGATAGATCAAGTTTCCGCAGCTCTGAAACGGCGAAAAAAGAACACGATTAGAATAATTTATATAGGCAACAAAATACTTATTTTTAGAATATAAACAAAAAAAAAAAAAGAAGACTCACTTCAGAGATTTAAATTGCTCTTTTTCTTGACTATTTTCTGGCGGTTCACAATCAAATGAGGCCAACGACAAAGCTATAAATAAAACGAAAACATGATGGAAGCACAGGATTAGTGAATAAACAGTAAACACTGGGCATCGGGTAATTCACTTTTGGAACTAAATAAAAAATGCTGGAAAAACTTTTGCACGAAATGCAAACCACGTGCGATATTTTCGTACAATAAACTAATACAAAATTCTAGCAGGTAATTTTTCGTCAAATTATTAACCAAATTACCTATCTCACATCTAATTTAAATTGGGATTGACTCCATTCGTAAAATAGCAAGGTGAATGATAATTGTAGAGGAAAAATTTTATTGAAAATCAATAAAAATCACGAGTAAATATGAAAATTCGAGCACAGTTATTCTAATTCTTGCAGCATGTGTTCCGGACAAGGTAAAAACTTCAAACTGAAATATGTGCAGTTTATTTTCCATTAATAGTTTCACATTTCCAATGAAAAATTTCAAAAAAACAAAATCTCTCGCCATGTCAATATAGATAGAATTATTCAAAACTGATTTCAAGGTACTTATCTACAATCGAAAAAAGAAACATATGAAGTTTCAAAAAATAGTTGAGAAAAACTGGAATCTGCTACCTACAAAATATACAAATTTAGAGGCAACAGACACAAAACTTTTTAAAGAACAGCTCAAATATTGGTAATTGATAATATTAACAAAAAATACATTTGTCCTCTTGTAATAACAGCGAAAGATAACTTCTAAACAACTAATAATTTCACTAATCAAATAAGAGATGATAATTTTCAAATAATTTGCACGTTTTTCATAGGTACCACTAAATTAGGAATGGGATTTCCACAATCAAGACTATAAGCGTTTACTAACGTTGGAAGCAACTTCTTGAGAGTATCACACACTGAAAATATTTTTCACAGTATTGTGTACACTATTATTAGAAATTACATACTTTAAAAAAATTTCAATATAGTAATCAATGTTCACACAAATGGATGGTTTACCTTTTTCAGAAAGAACGGGACTAGCTTGAAGGAATGTAATTATATGCAAATCTTTTGGGAACGGGCAAACGGTACGTTTCCATTCTATGAACTCGGAAATCTGGTGAGACAACTGCCAGAATTTTTCGAAATTGATGTGGCCATTCGACAACCTAGAGGTTTAGATCATTGAGACAGTTGCTTGACTAGTTCATTTGACAATATTGATACGATAAATTACAATGTATTACCTGTTCGCACAACCTTCATTCAGAAAGTATATATCCTTAATGAGTAAGGAGAAAAATGGTATCACAAGACATTGTTGCTGAACGTTGTTTCCGGTCGATCGCCACATAGCTGCTTTCAAAGTTGATCGATAGCTGCTAAAGTTCGATGTTGGATTCATCTGATGTTCCAAAATTGAAAATTTGGCAGACTGAACTTTCGCCCACTGAAAACATAATAATAAACAATGATGAAGAGGAAACAGAACAATATCATCGTTAAAATGTTAATATAATGAAAACTGCATTCAGTGTTGAAAAATTTAGGCATAAATCGATTGAATTTTCAATCTCTGGTAAATAACTTGAAAAATATTTAAATGCTTACAGTTTTCTTCAGTCTAGCAACAGGCGATAAGTTTAATCCGGCAATTATAGCCATCAACGAATTGAAATTGCCAATGTTGAAGCTCTCCCTGGCTACTTCGACCCAATATTCGATCACTTTAACGCGTACTTTCTTTTTGACGTGCTAAAAATGATTAAATGAATAAAATAATAAATCGTTCCAGGGTTTTAGACGCAATAATATCTAACCTAAAAAATTAAGTATATTACCTTACAGATTTCCGAGCCAACAAAGTAACTTAATCTATTAAACCACTGAACATACGATTCTAAATTCTGCGTTTTCTTGGGTTCTTTGACAGCTACCTGGGAATGAGAATTTTCGCGGGCAAATGCTTCAACGAACTCTTCAGGGCCGATGAAAGATAATCGTTCCAATTCAATATGGCATAGATGTTGGGCTAATATTTTTGAATCGGGACACAGTTCCATAACATTTCCCTAAAAATATTCAAATAATCATAAAATAAAAAATCATAATATTACAAACAAAATATTCCTTACAAGCCTTGAAGCGCCCCTTCGCGGCGTTTTGGCTTGTACTGGCCTGGCAATACTGATCAATTCGTTATTAGAATGGAAACAACAAAACATTTGTAGTTGGCGTATGCGCCTTGAATTTTGTCTGAATAATTTTTGTTAAATTTTGTCTTAAAAAATCGAGTTGTACGTTTATTATAATGATTACTACTTTTATAGTGATGAAAAAATAATTCATTCAAAACTATACGATTTAAATTATTATTTTAATCAGTCATTTCGTACAGCTAAAACACTGGAAAATTAAAGTTATGGTTTTGTACTGAATTTTAATACACGAACAATCAGAGAAAAATTCCGCAAACGCTTTAAATTTTCATAAAAAATTACATATTTTCAACTATAAATAAAAACGCACGATAATCGAATCCTTTACAAGTTAAAAAATTTCATTTCAACAAAAGTATCAATTAGTTAATTTTGCCAATAATTTTAAAACCGTGTAGTTACAAAATTTAGATTCAATTTCACTTTCAAGTTAGACTATGATAATTTCTTATTCACGAACAGTTTGAGAAATTGATTCCCAATAAATAAAAAAGGCAATTTGTCAGTTGTGAGTGTCCATTAGTTAACCAAAAAATCTGTTGATCTCCAACTTTCCACCATCTTATATGAAGAGGGAATATAATAGCATCTTCAGACTGTCATCTTGAAGGCATGAAATATAGAAGAAATTTTGGTATATTCGACATTTTTAGAAATTATAAAAAATATTTCGGTGAAACACGAAAACGTATTTTTTACCAAACTATAAAAATGTTTTTTTTCGGGAAAATTCTGAATGCAGATTCACGGTGTTTTGGGAACGATTAGTATATGCATATCAGTTTTATTGGTTCAAAAACGAGGATTGCTATCATCATTAAATAACCACTCATGATTAGTAATCCGTATAGAAGTGCATCGATAACATTTGATCACTTTCCAATAATATAACGCTAAAGTATAACAGGCGTTAACAGAATATTAATTGTGAGAAGTTACCGGCGGCAAGACATCCACGGAATGTTTGATCGAATTCTGATTAACCTCTTGCAAAAATTCTTCGTAATGTTCCAAATTGGTTAAACATTGTAGTAAATTTCTCAACATAGTCGATACTTGAGGCAATAAATCAGGATTGATGTTCACGCATTTCTGTGTGACCGAGCGGACATGAGTCATTACTTCATCATCACGAAAATCGTAAGGAAAAGAGTCAATCCAATCACCCATGAATTGAATCATCCGGGGCATGAAATGCATTAATTTTTCCTAAAAACATATCATGATAAACAGCGTTCTATACAATGTAAAACGTAGAGTGTATTATTCCATTTTTTCTTACTTTATTTTGGCTCGACTTATTGCTAAAGTTTTGCTGCGAATCGCACAAGTTGATAATTTTTCCGAGCAACTCATGTGGAGGGATAAAAAGTCGTGAAGTTAGTAAAAAAGCAAACAAATATTTCTTCTCTGGATAGTAATCGCACGTAGGAATAAGTAGGTCGATTAAGGCATCGAGAGTTCCTGAGTGCAGAACTCCGTTTCTATATTCTAAATTCTGTGACATGAGACATTATATTATCGTGAGGTTGAAGAAAATAAACCAACAGATTCTAGAGAGAATGACGACTTACAGAATTAGTACACGTTGATGTGCTTTTGAGTGAGCTCTTCAACGGAAGAACATGCAATGGAAGTTCTTTAGGAGTATTACCGCTTACAGTGTTTTTCGAATAAACGAAATCTGTTTTATCTTCAGCGTCGGATGAATACTTCTTCGAAACTGAGGACATTCTTGTTTCTTGATATTTCGGAGGAGTGCTTGTGCGACTACACTGCGGTTTTGAGGAACTTGACGAACACGAGTCACCGACCGAAAATTTGTCTGAATTTTTAAACGACTTTTCACTGTTTTCGTCATGTTTAGCGTTTACATTGCTCTTTAGAAACTCTGAGGATGGATCATTTGATACAATTCCAACGGGCTCCCAAATTTCACTAGTATTACTTGTATAAAAATTATCTTCTTTTGTTTCGCGGGAACGTTCATCGACAACTTGACCGCCTCTGGCTACAGTCACTTCCTCACGGGTGACGATATTAGATTTCACGCTGAGATTCGTTTCTAATTTCACAGGGGCCTTGAGAATACCAACGCGAACTAAAATTTGGTTCAAAGAGTTACAATTTGGAATGTTGCCTCGTAATAAGGCATTTTTAATGGCGGCGCCATCGTCTCCGTCAAGTGTAACTGGACAACCATTAATTAGGAGTACTTCCTCCTCTTTTATACTGGATTTCTTTTCGCAGTCAATAACCTTTACATCCTTTCCCAATATAGCTTCGACGGTTTCTTGAATTTCTTGATCCATTCTATAAACAATTAACAACACAGATTAAGATAATTTAGCGGACTTCAACAATCATGTATTTTGATACCAAAATACTTTAGCCAAGAATCAATAGTTCCTCGAATAGAATAGAATAAAATGTGCAGCAAATAGAAAACGACTTTTAATTAGCTGTATACAGACTTTCATAAAAATAAAACCGGGGATGCTAAAACTACAGTGGGAATGATAAAACACATAGAAGGTGGTGATGAATGAAATATACAATTATTCTGTATCAGTCATGTATAGGTATATCATGATGAGGAGTTGAGGTAAACGTTTAAAATAATTCTCATAATTCTCCAGTAAAGACGCGCGAAAAAGAAATTGCTACGCTAGACTACGTCGCTAATTTGAAAACAAAAAGAAGAAAATAATGACTGTACGTTCAAGTTTAAGACAGCTATTAAAATAAATACAAATTCTCAGATTCTCTTACTAGGATAATGATATCACTCGCTGGAAATCCATGAATGATTCCCTTCACTTTCCAATAAACAATCCATGGCTTCTTCGCAGGAAAATTGGCAATAGCGATGACTCAACTTTAAGAAGTTTAGAAATTATTTAAAATAATTTAAATGGACATTCACCGAGAAGATAACTGGAGTGAAAACAACATGAAAGATGCCAAAATAATTACATAATTCGCGATAATATGTTTTTAAAACAACTCGCATCGCATATCAAATGTCGGACGTCGACAACATCAAACAACCGAAGTGTAAACAAGCGAAGTTAGCGAAGTTGAAGAACCGAAGTAAACTACGAAACGGTGAGCAATTTTTTATTTCAATATATCGACTTTTACAATCGATATTTAACTCAAAACTCGAGAAGATGCGAAACCTGAATAATTATTAATAATAATAATATTATTCAAGTTGAGTTGAATCGAATTCGAAATTCTGCAAAGTGCAACTGCATCTTCACTATACAGTCAACGGTTTAGATCTAAAATTTCCAGAATCATATTTTCTAATTAGGAACTACATTAGGAGCACATTTTGAAATGTTTTCCCCGATTTAATATACTGATACTTCGGCGATAAATTTTATACGTACGAAATTAAAATTTGTGTGAAAAATTTGGTAAGTGAACAAAAAAGATAACCACGAATTTTGTACGCCTCAAAAGAAATAAAATTAAAATTTGGTCTACACTCTACGTTCAGTTGCAGAATGCGGACATCTAAATATCAGATGACATGAACAGAAAATCAAATAACTGTTTCCTTTAGTGTAGCATTTATCCAGTACGTACGTCACTACTTTTAGAAGGCTATAACCAGAAGTATTCCCGAAACAGAACTTACTGTGATGCACTAAAAAAAATCAAAAGAAAATACTAATTTTCATGAAAATTTTCTTCAATTGTTTTTGGAAAAAAAAATTCTTAAACAAGATTTCCAAGTACCTATGGTAAATTCGTTATTCATTCGATTTAATTCGATTCCCAAAAAAAAATATGTAATGTAAGTTCATATACCAATTTTATTGATTTGAAAAAACATAATTTTTTCGGATTCATTTACTAATGGATAAAAACATGACGACATAAAGCAAAATAACAAATTAATGAATAATTATTAATGGCTAATAATGATTACCTATAATGATTAAAACAGAACAAAATCGTACTTTAAACGAATAATTTAACATAAAATAAAAGCATTTAAGATATTAGGAAAGTTCAATTCAGTTATTCAGTAAGACTGGGTAAAATAAAATAATTGCAGACAGAAAGTGCACGTTATTCCCACATGGAATGGTTTCTGAAACAAATTAAATAAAAATTTACATACTCAATTAACTGAGTATCGACATCAAAACAAAAACCTAAATGATCAAACTTACACAAAGGTTGAACATAATTACTGGGAAAAAGGCCAACTGAGCCATTCAGTTCTCCTTTCCACCAATCTGGTTCTTCTTTAGCTATCATCTTAATAACGTCATCTTTATCGAAACTTAGTTCATCTGCATTTTGCGCAGTATATTTATACAAAGCAATAACCCGTTCTGTATATCAAAACATTTTCAACAGAAAAAAATCAAGAAAATCGATGAAATATGATACATAACATTCATGTTTTTACCATATGACGAAGGCGTAGCAACGGTAGAGGGAAAGCTAAGTTTTCTTGGCGTTGTACAACTAACAGGACTAGTGATACCACCACCGCCAACAACTTTAACATATGAGGCTGGAAACCATCCAATTTGTCTTTTCTTTCCTTTCACCTGAAGATAAAGTCATATAGTTAAGTAGGAGTTGTTTCAATAGGTTCGTAATGGGATAATCAACGATACAAACGTACGTGAGTTTCACCTTCCCACCATCCCGATGTAGTTTTTTTGCGAATCATTATCAGCTGTCCCCGCTGGAGAGATAGTTGTTCTTTACTGGTTGCTTGATATGGAGCAATAACAGTGGCAATTTCAGGTTTCTTACCCTTGTTCATCTAAAGCAATACAATTTATGAAATAAGGGTCAAAGAAAATATTCACGCAGAAATGAGAATTAACATTACTCACTTCGGAACTGGACAATGTAGAGAAATCAGGAGTCATGGAACGATTTGTGAGAACATTTTGCTGTGGAATAATATTTAATAATTATATTTCGTTCAAAAATATCAACAGATTCCGTAATAAGTCACTAAATACCTGGTTTTCGAACTGCGTTGGAGGAGCAGAGGCACATCGAGGCATTTGACTAGAATTTTCTATACCCGGTGAGAATGTTGGCTGTATTAAAAATGAGAACACAGTTACGTCAATTTTACAGCACAAATAACCTCATTCATAATCATTACAAAGATATATTATACCTGGTATTCCATTTTCTGCACATAATTCGATGGAAAAACCCCAGTTTTTCCGTTTAGTACACCGGTCCACCATTCTCCGTCTTTTTTGATCACTTTGATGACATCATTTTGGTCAAAACATAAGTCGTCGGGCTCTGTAGAATTATACGGGTACAAGGCAACATATTTTTCTAGAATCAACAATACAAACGAAGTTTAATGACTTTAGTGTTTCGAGGTTACCGAGATGTAAGAGAATAAAGATAAACATTTGCCTTCAAAATCAGGTGCTATTTCAATGCTATCGTTAGACGTAATTTCTTTGACGTATGGGATGGGGAACCACCCGACGTAGCCTTGATTTTCACCATAATACCAATTACCCTATGCAAAACATGGAAACGAATTAAACAACTCGAGCTGAAAAATTTTCAATTAGGGCGAAAGTGAAATTAATATGATAATTGAAAATTACATATTTTCTAGAAACTTTGATGATATCTCCTTTTGCCAAGGATAACTGATTATCATTCTTCGCGATCCATTGGTACAAGCACTGAACTGCCACACTAACAATAATGCCTGCATCAGGAGGAGGCGTTTCTTCATTTATCACAGGACCTTGAACGTCATCATTCGTTGATTCGTTTTCGGATATATTTTCAGGAACTTCGGCAATATCCCTATGATAGAAAGTTAAAATAAAATAAAAAACAGCCAAAATTATCGAGTAATTCGATGTTAACGAATTATATAACGCTCACTCAAGAGCAGGATCAGTTCCATTAGAATAGTTCGCAATTTCCCTAACGTTACTTGACAATGAGGCACCGTCCTCGATAAATTCTACATAGGATTCTGGGAACCATCCAGTTTGTCCTTTTAGTTCACCAGCTAACCACCCCGGTTCAGCATTTTGATCAGCTGAAATCTGTAAAACACAAAAGATGAATTTTAAATGACAGTGAAAACAAAATCATGAGAGCATTGGCAAAATGATTACCGTAATGAGATCGCCAGGTTGAAATGATAACTCATCCGCGTTACGCGATACAAATTCGTATAAAGCTCGACATTTTTTCGTACCTACATTAAGATCACCATTAAAGTAAAATTTTTGAAAAAAAAAATTAAGTATAAACCATGTTTTTCAAAAACCTGAGGCAGAAGTTTCAGAAGACCAAGCATCAGGAGCAGTATCCCACGCAGAATTGCTCCAAGTAGGTACATCAGTCAGTCTGTCCCTTTTTAATTTTAATACCTAAATAAGCCACGAGGAATAATGAAAAACTTCAAAAAGTAAGTTATAAATACCAATTCTTTTTGCAATGATTACGTACCTTTGCACGTTTATCTTTATACTCGGAAAATACATTCTCGCAATTTTGTACTTGTTTTTCCAAATTGTCTTTGAGATCGTTTAGTTCGGTAAAATTACTGTTGTAGTCAAGCTTTTTTCTATCAAGCTAAAAAATTGGACGTTAAAAATAAAATCAAAGAAATAAATTGGATAAAGAGAACAGATTTAGTATGGAAAATACCTCCGCTTTGACTTCTTTCACATCTTCTTGCAATTGTTCTAGAACAGTTTGCTCATTTAAAAGTTCTTGTTTCACTTGTTCGGTGGTTTTATTTTCAGAACTGAGAATAGCATTCTTCTTACTCTCGAAGACCGCTTTTTCTTTGTTTAAAGCGATTAATCTTTGATTTTGTTCTTTTAATTGCGCTTTTAGTGATGATATTTCACTCATAAAAGTATCTCTAGATACACGCATGCCATCAATGGTGGATTTTACTGTATTCACCCCGCTCCGCGTCTCACCAGTCAGTTGAGTCAAATCACGAACTTTGTCATTCTAAACAGAAATAAATCATCATACAAAATTACGTACTGGTATTAAAATTGATTTTTTATTTTTCATTTAGTTTACCAAAGTCTGATATTCTATATCTAAGGCCGAGCTTTTTTCACGAATAACAGTTACACTGTCTAATTCTCTCTTCAGATGAGCTTGTAAATCTTGTATTCGTTGTTTTTCCCATTCTAAATAACGCTGGCGCTCCATTTCTCTGAGAAAAATGATATGGTGAAGAGAGATTTGCAATAAATAAAGTTCTATTAAGAAAAAGATAAGTAGAAGTGCATTATTTCCAAATTCAAGGCTCACTTTCTGGCATTTTCTCTTTGTTCGAACTCTTTTTGACGTTGCAGTTCTTTTTCACGTTCTAATTCACGTTGCTTCTGCAGCTGTTTTTCCATTTCTTCCAATCGTCGTCTTTCCTGCTCCACCCTAAAAATAAAAATTCCATACTTATTCAAGAGAATCTCTTCCAATAATATTCTTCAAGCCAAAAACTCACCGAATTTTCTCCTTTCTTTGTTCCTCTTCTCTCTCTAGTCTTTCTCGCGCTTCTCTTTCTTGTCTCTGAATTTCGAGTAATGCTTTTCTCCGACGTTCTAATTCAGCTTGACCTTTTTCGTAGTTTTCTTTTCGCTTATCTTCAAAAGCAGCTGGAACAGCGCAAATAAAATCAATACATTCTTCAATCATGCCAATAATAAAAAATTCCGGATCCATAATTTATCTTTCATCTAAATTGCAACTATTATAATTCAAGTATCACTAGCACAAAACTAAATAAATCTACCTTGAGGAGATGTAACAATCGGAATTCCCCCATCATTGGAACCTACGGAAGTGACACTATTCTGTCGAGTTTTTTTCACAAATGTTGGAGGTAACAGATCAGGCGGAAGAGGAGATGTTAATTCTTTTCCAGCTTTCGCCAGATCACACAAATGCATAGCAAGAACGAATTCTTCACAAGTTAATTGTCCGTCATGATCTATGTCAGCCAGTGACCTTTAGGGAGGAAATTTATTCATTAGGAAAACAAAAATAAGCAAACAAAAATTTTATAAACTTGATTTACCAAATTTTGGCCAGAGTATCAATAGAAAGCTGAGTTAGTACCATAATACTTCTCGCTTGTACACCATTCAGATAACCAGTTCTACCTTTATCCGCCTGATTGAATGCTTGGGTATATTTCAATTTCGTATTATAGGGTACTGACCATTCATAATTAGCCAAAGGAGATCCACTGGTTCTATTAGTTAAATTACAAAAATAACATCATCTTGAAAGTTTCGTCAAACATCAGTAACAGGTGTTAGAATAGGAAGAATTTTACACTTACGGAGACCCATCAACTGGTGTTGCAGAAACTGGTGTGGTTGCGACTGATGGGGGAGGCACAGGCACAGAGGGAATTGTCGATACTGGTATTGGAATGGGAGTCGATACTGCAGCAGGAGGCGAAGTTAATGACACAGCAGCTGAATGAATGAAAAAATTAGCAGAGAAATAATAACAAAGAAAAATGATGAATTAATTTGGTTATTATATGCGAGCTCGATACGAACATTCGAGGGGATGTAGGAGCTGAAGCAGAGGCCCAGGTAATGTAGGTGGAATATTATTTCCTCGAAGTTTCATTTGAATTAATTTGCAGGCTACAATAAATTCGTTTAAATTCAATTGTCCGTCACGAGTAACATCCGATAGTTCCCTAGAGGCAAGAATAAATTAATTTCCTTGTTACATCAATAAACGCTAAATATACCGACGAAACATCAGTGAATAAAAATTACCAGATAAAAGCAAGAATATTTGGAGGTAAGCTCGACTGAACAAAGAACCTTTTTGCATTTTCACCGGAAATATTCCCATCGACGGGATTCAATGATGAGAATTGTGTTTCAAAAATTTTCCGTTCTTCGACAGTAACACTCCAGTTTTCCATGTTGAGATACAAGCTTTAATGAGACAAATGAAAGAATTAGTTCAAGAGTCCGCAAACTTAAAAAATTAATGCAATAAAATTAACAGAGAACATTTTATAATACATTGGATGAAATAAGATAATAAATTGAACTTACGGTATGAATTCAAAATAAGTCTGACTAGTACATAAGCTGACTTTGCAGCAGGAAATAATAAAAAATTAGTTAATATTCTCCTAAATTAAAGATTCATTGATCGAACAAATTAATAAATAAAAAATATAATTACATTTTCAATTTTCACAAAAAAATCCACTATCAAAGTAAAAAAAATTGGGAGTGATGTTATTGTCATAGATATTAGAATAATTTTAGGAAAAATATTCTCAGAAAGTTTCAACTGGTAGATTGTTAAAACTAAGCTCTGAGTTCAGAACGTGTTCAGAATACTATTCGTTTGCTGAAAACATGTTATTCGAAGTATAAAGAATGTTTTTCCTAGTTTTTAAATTTTTATTTTGTTTATTGGATTTTTTAAGGTGTGTATTTGAATCATATCATCACTTATTTTGATTTTTAGGCAATCAAAAAGTTGCTCATCTACGGAAAATATCATCTCAAAGACACGTTAGAAAAAAGATTAAAAAAATTTCCAAGTTGACGAAATTTAATAATTTTTTCAATCGTCAAACTTTGGCTGGAAAGCAGGAAGTGATTTGTTCAATATTTTATCGATTCGATGGAAATTAATGTCGTTATCGATGAGGATATCTCGATCTATTCGGTAGCTGGACACTTCGTAATCGTAAGACCTAAGTATGTTTTGTTGCATTCCAGAATTCCTTCACATTCTTATGTTCTCATCCTAAATTTTTCGGATTATTGATACAAAGGTAATTATTGTTTTATTCGTTTTGATCTTCTATTTTCAGTGGAGATGTCAGAATATAAATTAATGTTGCAGAAGTATTCTTTATTTTCATACTTTAGTAAACTGCGAATTAACATTTTGGTAAGTCGATAGAGTCAATCCATCATGAACTATCTGTGTTTTCTAGCTGTGTTTCCGTTATTTTGTTTAGCAGTGGTGAATTTAGCTTTTTTCTTTCTTCTATGAAGTGCTAGTTGGTTCGCCAGTATTATTTTGCAGTCATACGCGAGGACATAATAATGTATATCAAGTATTACAGATTGTACGCCTGTTTTTCATATTTTCTTTTTACCTCAACAGCTTAAACTTATTAAATTTTTCTGTATTTTCCTTCTTTTCCTATATAGTTGCTCGAGTTTCATAGTACTTTGCTTATTTTTCACATTTAAGGCTGTAGTTACGACGAATATTTTGATTCTAGCTGTTATAAATGGATTCCGGAAAAAATGAAACGTTATCACCAACGACAGATTTCAACAATCGACGGTCGTTGCCTGCATCCCTCTCCGATGAATTCTTGTTTCTTCGTGTCAGCGTACCCGACCTTAATATTCAGAAATGTTTTCAGTTTAATCGAAGTCAAAATATTGGTAATATAAAAGAGCAATGCATCGCGTCTTTACCTTTGGTTTGTAATCATGCGCTCTTTATGTTGGCCTTTTCGAAGACAGAAAATAATTTTCAAGTTTTCTTTTGGCAGGAACTAAAACAGAGTTTCAACTATGGATTGTTCTGTCCACCAACGGGAACAAAATGCGGAAAATTTCTGGATGAAGACAAGGCCCTTAATGAATATCCGTTTTCAGATTATGTCGGATATTTAGAAGTATGATTTTAATTATTAGTTGAACGTAAGAATTATTCAAATGAAGTTGTAATCGCTTATGTGGTGATATTTCAGTTGCGTTTCAAACAACGTATTTATAAATCATCGAAAATGGACGAAAAACAATTTAAAGCCGTTAATACACGAACAAATTTGCGTAGATTTATCGATTATATTCAAAACGGACAAATGGAAAAAATAACAAAAATGTGTAACAAAGGACTTGATCCGAATTTTCATTGCGTCGATACCGGAGGTAGGAATATATTCTCTTGTGCTCTGTTGTTCATGTTTGGTGTGTTTGAGTCAAATTATAATTATATTTTGTACCAGTAGTTCTCGATTGAAGGTACCATGGATAAAGTTAGAGTTTCATTTGTTCGAGAGACCGTTTGTCGTAGGTCGTCATTCTATTTATGAATGATAAATTCATTCTCTTACGACTGAGTGACATTTAAATTATTTTAGTTGAGAGGTTGAGGAAGACTTTAATTAGGATTTAAACGTGATGTACCTCTCTTAAACCATCTTAAAATATCAACAGGCATAAGGCTACTTTACATTGAAATCTGTTTGTTGGTTGAGACTAGGGTAAAGGATATTTTTTTTCAGAAGTGACGTAAAAGTAATCCTATTTTAAACTCTTGCTTTAGTTAGTCCGTCGTTTGTTCAAAAAAAAATTTCGTATAATTCTCTAAAAATTCTTAATATTAAAAAAAGTCAATTTATACTTTAAAATTAGCATTTGTAAAGGTCGTGTTTAATATTTACAAAATTTTAAAGCCAAAATGATTGATAATTTTAAAAGTTGAAAAACTTGAATCACTACTTGTGAATTGTAACAATATTTTTAAATTAGTGTATTTCGTTTTTTACTCACGATAACTATTATCAATTTCTGATGGATGGCCAACTGAAGAGCTCATTATCTTCTAATAGCTAAAACTTGAATAATGCGAACAGTCGAATTTGGTCTCAGAATTTTATTCTTAAGATGTGGAACTAAAAGCTAAGTTTAACCTCATCATTAGATATGTGGTAATATTAACCATTTAGCTTGCAGGTTATGAATCTCGGAGTTTAATTAACCTGGTATCCTGTGTTTTCTAGATTACAAGAAAGTTAAACGTTGACAAACGTTGAATACTTATAATCAAAAAATGGAGTATTTTTTACGGAGCGGAAAAGTTGGGAGAGGGCATTCAAATTTTGTTAATTTTAAGTTTTAGAGTTTGGAGTCACAGACAAAAACTTTTCTAAATCGTTTGTTTCTCTTGTCTTAGTTGAATAATTACTTTCATAAATTTTGTTTTTCGTTTCAGAAACTCCTCTCACTTTGGCGTGCACGTTAGCTGATCCAGGTAAAATATTGTCAGCTTTAGTAGAGGGAGGTGCATTGTTGGATTTTCGTGACTTATCTGGATCAACCTCTTTTCATCGTGCTGTGGAGAGCAACAATATCGAAGCTGTTATAACATTATTGGAACTAGGAATGTCGCCTAATTGTAAAGATACTCGTGGATTGACTCCATTGTACTTGTCTATTTCACGAAAAACCGATGTTTCTATTTGTGAAATGCTGCTACGTAATAAAGCCACTATTGGTGCGCAAGATGTGCAGGGTTGGCAGGAAATTCATCAAGTGAGTTGTGATCAAAATTTCTTCTAGTTTGCAAATTCATTATGAAAGGAGTATTTCACGATTTTAACTCTTTCTTTGGGGAAAATAAAAATTCGATGTTCGTTTTTAAAATTTTTCCCTGGTGAAACGTTCCTCGTTAATAAATTCACTTTAAGACAAAAATAAATTGGCAAAATTATATTTATGTCATTTTATTTAAATTCGAGCGCTCTATCTTTACGTGATTTATTTTACTCTGATGAAACTCACGTACGTAATTATGTAATCGTATAAATTTCTAACTAGAAAAACTGAAAAAATTCTTTTTTGTTTCAAAATGTATTATTAACAATAATGTTACAATTCTTATTCGACGAACTGGTTTTACCAGAATATTATGTTGACATTATCATTACAATTTTTTCGCCTCACTTATCGCACCTCAGTGCAAATACTCGTTAATTGTTTTGAATAAGTTAATTTTTTGATTCTTCGATCTACAGGCATGTAGATATGGTCTTTTTAAACAATTGGAGCATTTATTACTTTACGGTGCCGATATCAACGCGAAAAATGCATCCGGTAACACTCCATTGCACGTATGCGCCGTAAACGGACAAGACAATTGTGCCAAACTTCTTTTGCATAAAGGAGCTCAGAATGATGCGCTGAATTTCGCTAATCAGTCACCTTATCAAGTGGCGGTCATCGCTGGCAATCTGGACCTTGCTAGTATCATTCAGAACTATCGCTCCGTTGATGCTGGTAAGTAATCGTCAGATTCTTTTGTACTGCTGATAAAATAAATTTACCATTTAAATCATTGCAATGCATTGCAGAAAAATCGATCGGAGACTGTAGCGACGTGATCAGTAATAATAGTTCTGGCATTGGAACAGCAAACAGTGATTTCACGGAATCTAATTTTTCAATTAAAGCGAATGACACGGCGAATTCTTCTGGCTCCAGCTCTGGTAAATATAATTTCAAAGAAGATATGTCAAACCGATATGACGATTGTTGAATATGAACACATATTTTTCATCGTTGTTTTACAGGAATTGCTGGTGATACCCTGAGCCCTGTCGGTTTGAAGGCCCGCGATCGATTTTCGTGCTATGAAAACGGCAGCACTGATCCATTGATATTACCTGTGTATCGCCCTTCCCAAAATTTGAAAGACAGAATGACAAATTGTAACAAATACTACGCCACAGCACCGAGGCAGAAACATCAGTGAGCCTTTTTTTTTGCCGTTTTTTCTTTTATTTTTTAGTAAGGAATAAATTTATGAAAAATTAATGCATGTGTGCCATTACTCATCCTTGGTGAGAGGGAAAAACAACTAAAAATTGATTATTTTGTTGGGGTTTGCGGGATTTATTTACAGAAACGGTTACTTTCATTATTAAGTGATTTCAGCATAGTTCATTGTAAGACATATTATGTACTGGGCAATTAGGTTTTTAGCTGCTAATTTTCAAGAAATCGTGAATAGATTTTATCTCAAAAGAAAATAAATATTTAAGTACTTCCAAGAATCTCTTGAACCTTTTTTTCTTTTTAAAAATTTTTGGGCATAGTTATCTTGTAATTTCGTTGAGTAAAATTATTGGCCAATAAAATTAAACTAAGTTTGAATCAAAGAAAAAAAAAATTGAATTTTATAGTTTTGGAAGTATATTTTAGTATTATTCCTCTTGAGACGATGATACGTTAATTTTCAATTATCAACATTTTAGTTTGAATATCTCATGTTCAATAGTTGAGAATTTGTCATGAAAAGTGAATTTTAGTTGAAGAAAAGATCCAATCAATTATAAAGGGTGAAACAGTGATGTTTTCTTTTATGTCTTCCGAAATTTTTGTTGGGTGCGTAAGGGCTAATTTTCGGAATTTTGAAACGTTGAATTAAGAAAATTTTGATTTAAATTTTTCATTTTATAAATAAAAATGTCTAATTTTTGTTTTGCTGATTATTAATTATAATGGAAACTAATGAAAATTTGCAACAATCGTATTCCTTAAAATTTTTTTCTGTGAGAAACTACAGACTCCTTGAGAGAAAAATGCGTTAGGTGTAACCTAATTCAATTTTTAAAACAAAATACATTACGAGAAGAAAATGGAAGACATTTGATGAAGGGTGTGGTGTGTGTGCTAAAATAAAGTTAAATTGCTTGCTCGGTGTACAAAATTATGCTTCAGATTTTTTCATTTCTTAAAACTCACTTTTTGTTCAGATATAATAATCTTATAAACGATCTGTTGAATAATTAATAGAAGAATTTAAATGTTTATTCTGATTGCGATAAATTGCGATTTTTTGAAACTGTTCCAGTAGCTGCGCTGTTGAGGTTCTAGATTTGATCCTATTAAAGGAAGATTCATTAATTTTGGCTCCGTTCTTTTAATTATTGATTTAAAAACTTTTCCTTAGATTTTACTTGAAAATAATAAATATTCATGAAATTTTAATTCTCCGAGAGAGAGAAAAAAAGGAATTTTATTTATTTTTCCTTCGAACAAAATTAACATTTTAGTCTCCTATTTTCGAACGTTAGTTTTGCCAATAAAATGTTCTAAAAATGGCAGTTTGTCAATTTTTTGTCTCATTTTGATATAGGCTAAATTTTTTAACTTGATCTTAAGAATTCTTCTGTTTATATTATGTTTGTCAAGGTCGTAGGTAGCTCTGTCGTAAGGGAAGTGTCTACATATTCTCCGTGGTTTCACAAAATCACTATTTTTATATGTTAAGCAATTTTTTTTCTTGGCTCTGACGAGAGGGTTCAAAGCCTCAGAATCCCTCCTCTTCATCTACCCCCTTGATGTTATTAAAGAGTAAAAAATGATTTGTGGAATATTTCATATCATTGAAAATTACTTTTGAGTTTCGTTGCTGTTGTTGTTGCTTTTTTTTTTTTTTTTGTCTCAAATAAGAAGATTTTATCTATTTAATTTGATTTGTTGAATTCAGATTGCCAGTAGAACCCCGTACCGTCGTTCTTCATAAAACAAAACGGGGATTTGGATTCATATTACGGGGTGCCAAAGCGACATCTTCTCTAATGGATGTAAAGGCCTCGGGTGTATGTCCAGCTTTGCAGTACCTAGACGATGTTGACAAAGGCAGCGTTGCTGACCTTGCTGGACTTCGTAAAGGCGACTATTTATTAGCTGTGTGTATTCTCTTCCATTAGAGATGTGACGTTCAGTCAAGAATATGAACCATAAATTTTTTTTTTCTTAGATTAATGGTGAAGATGTGTCCACAGCGTCTCATGAAAAGGTTGTGGACTTGATTCGAAGTTCGGGTAAGTTGGTTACTATGACTGTAGTCTCTCGAAGTCCATCAAATATACAGTCTACGTATGATCCCAAGTGCAATGAATGGCAAACTTCGGCTCCGTTGGGTTACGCTACGTTGCCGAACAAGTTAAAAAAACATAGAAGCTCCTCTGCAGGTATTTGCGTTAAAAACAGCATTAAACCTTCAGTGAGGTTCTTTTTTTATAAAATTATTTTGTCCTTCAGGACATATTGTAGCGCCGTTGCCTCCTCGACGTGATCCCAAAACAACACTCAGTGTTGGTAAAGCGAACTCAAGAAGTATATTCACAAAGCCAAGTACGTCTGCTTCGGAATTTTTCTTCTCTAAACCTGACATAATTCCATTATTGTGATTTATTCGTATAATTTATTGATGAGTAGGTCACTGGGAGGGTGAAGATAAATCGCATACAGATACCATATCGAAAGATACACAACCAAAGACAGCTTCTATCCGGTCTAGACCGATTTCTAGTCGAATAACCACCGCAGAATTGGAAGAACTGTTTCAAAGACAAGCCGAGCTATCACCCGTGTATCAAGACAAAGTACGTGATGGTTAGTGAAAATTTATTAAATTAGATTCATGTTAATACGTTGTCGTTATACTGATTGTAGTTTCGATGTGACGAACGCGCCACCAATGGTAGAACAACTGAAAAAGGAGAGTTGAGGCGTAATTTTTACAGCGTTCCGGACTTGGTGCAGATTACAATTTGTAATAATAAATCTGGCGAGCCAATGTCAAGTACTTTACGTAATCATAAGAGCCAAGATAACGTTAACGAGTCAGATGGGCAGAGTGTCGATGGTACATCGTCTACGTCGTCCATGAAAAGTTACTCATCAACTGTGAAAATTAAAAACAAGAATAACACCCCTTCGTTTTGCGCGAATAATATTCCTCCATCCAGAACAAGTAGGAGTTTATGTTTTTCGTCCTTAATTTCCTTTTGGTTCCACCTTAATGTAATTGCTCGTATTTATTTTTTTTATAGCCACAATTGGGGTCAATTCTAGCTTTAATCCGAATAACAACGCCGTAATTTATGCTGTTCCTTCTGATTTGTGTGGATTCAAAGAGTATCAGAATGGATCCGGAACGGTTAATCGAAATCAGGTGAATGAATGTCAATGTATTTGGCGCAGGAAACCGTACCAAGACCGCTATTTTTGCTTTGTGTGTCGCCCTTATTTCATCTCTTTAGCATAAAATCTTCCATTATCTCCATTATATATAGATTTATTAATTTATTAATCTCATCAATTCATCATTGTTAATAACGCTGACGAAGTATAGTCAGTATTCCAGTGTATATTGGACATACTTTGCAAATGAATTAAGTTAACCACAACATGTAGCCTACAGTGAGGTTATGAACTTATAACCTAGTGCTACTTTTTTTCTTATTCAATGTAGATAAGTAGGAATTGATCATAAATTCCCTTAATTGTGACATAAATAAGGTCATATTAAATACTGATGGAAATGGTGACTAATTCGTAAGGGGTAAATAATTTTTCAGCTCATTTTTTGCTCTATCCGTTATTGGTACGTGAAAAAAAAATAAAAAATTGATTTTTCTAATTTCTTGGTCCAAAGGGTTTTGTTTACTCGTGTTTCTGGCGATTCAGTTTACAAAAAATAAATTTGTTCTCTTTTGGAGGTTAGTTGGCCGATTTTTACTTGATATTATCTGTAATTTTTTAGAATTCTTGCTTGCTTAAATAGTAGTTATAAACCACCAAATTAAATTGGAGGATTTAATTTTTTATTATTATTCGAGACATAGTTTCGATAATTTTAATTTTCCATAAAATGACTGATAGATATTTATTACTCAGCATTACCATGTTCATATTTTTCAGTGAAGTTGTTATTTTAGTAAAATGTGATTAACTGGTACCCTTCATTGAGTGAGTAGTTCGGTTCAATGTCTACTAACGTCTAGTCACTTGGAAGGAATCATCTGGCATATTCCTAACATAAAATAATATGTGTCACATACATAACGTATTTTGATCTCATATAGTTTGACTGGATCGCTCTAACCTATTAGTTTTATTTTTAAACTAACCGCTAACATTTTCTTTTTTTCAGATCAGAAAAAGTGCCAGTCTACATTCACACAGTTCCTTACGACAAGGTCGATGTTTACCGAACACCCAGACCGCCAACCTTAATGGGGTTGGCAGTGGTCGTTACAAAAACGTGCACTCGAATCGTAATTCGTATTGTCTGTCACCGCCGCCCATTCCGGATCCAGACTATAGTCAAAGTGACGAAGAATCGGAGCAAATTAAAAACGCGTACAAAACCAATACGTTGCCACTGCCTGGTAGTCGCAAAATGATGGCTAGCAAGGTGTCAGCCCGTGCTAGCGAGAATGCGGTTGTCACCCAAAATTTCAACGTTGACGAGATCCGCAAAGCTCGTTCTCTGCTGAAAAGCTCGACTCCTTTCTCGCCCAACTATACGTTATTGAATAACGCGGTTGAAGATGGAGATAATTCGTCGAGTGGCGTCAGTTCGGACCAGGAAATATCCGTTGCCGTCCTGAATGGCGATAAAAATTCGCTAAACAACTCATCCTTGATAAACAGAAGCTCTTCGTCGTCGTTTTTACAGTTACCTCCACTTAGTAGTACTGATACTAGTGCAATTTCTGAATCCAAAGAAAACGATTTAGTTGTTCTACCTCCTCCCGAGTTTGTTAGTAATGTGATACCAGCCGTCGTCGAAGTTTTAGAACCTCCACCGCAGTTTTCTGACGATCAGACCTTTAAATAATATGAAAAATGAAAAGAATCAACGAATAACTCCTGGAAACTTAATAAAACGCTTGTCACGTCCTCATTGATTTTGTGATTGGAACAACGAATAAACGTGCATTATGTCACGAAGAATTCAACGAAATTATATTATTAAGTACCTATTTTTCTTATCGTCTGTATTTAGTGTAAGTTTCGAGTTTCGACTTGAGTCAGCCATCATACGTACCAGTTATGAGAAGAAAAGAAACCTCGAATTATAAGTAGAATACCATC
Organism: Ericerus pela; assembly: GCA_011428145.1. Taxonomy (NCBI): domain Eukaryota; kingdom Metazoa; phylum Arthropoda; class Insecta; order Hemiptera; family Coccidae; genus Ericerus; species Ericerus pela. Next base: position 897,444 of record WOFM01000193.1, on the reverse strand, counting down.
ACATTTCTGAAATTTATCCCATTAGTTTTGTTTTTCACTTATTTTATTTTTCACAATAACCTGAATCCTAGTCATATTAGGATGCGTAAGCAAAGGTTTTAGAAATATTGCCTCTTCGAGTACATACAATTTCATCTTTTGATGGAAAGTCTTAATTATCCGCTCGTTCCTCGTGTCCCAATTATTTCATTAATGTGTTCGAATCATTCTTCTTGTGATTCCGAGATTTTTCTTCTTATCACACTTTTAATTCGAAACGAAAGATTCGTTGTAAAATGTTGTCTTGCCAAATTAGATTTAAGGAAGTGATTACTCATTTTCATTAATTTCTATTATTTTTATTTGAATGTGTTTTTTTTTTGTTTTTTTTTGCGCTTATTCTTCTTACTAACATTGCATCGACGTCAAGTATTTTTTAGTATTTGTTTGTGTGAACAAATGGTTTACTCTTGATTCCGCCCTTTTCTTGTTTTTTTTCTTCTATTCGTCGAAGAATTATTTACCCCTTTTATTAGTCTACTTAATTCAAATTGTGGTGTGATCTGGAAAACCATACTTTAAATCGGGAAGTAAAATTAATCAACAGAATGAAAAAATATATTGCGAGAAATACGTATTTTCTGATTTTACGTCTCAGAAACGAGTATACATAAAATCACCCTTTCCAGCCTTTTTTCTGTCTTGTAGCTCTATACTTTTTTCGAATTCAAATAAATTCGAATGATGTTAATTAAACCCATTAATGTTAAAGATAAAAAGTTCGATTTGAAAAATAATAATTTTTTAATTAATTTTAAAACAATTTTCTTGAATAATTAAGGAATTTTTAAACTCCGTCCTCAAAATGTCTCATCTCAATGAATTTTCATGCTTTCGGGCTTACTTTTGTTTTTGAATAATTGTCTAAGTTTCCTTCTACAAGGTGCACCTGAAGAAAAAAACTGAATTTTCCGATTCGAGGATTTATTTTTGAGATCGCTTTGTGTATATTCCCGGTGAAATTATTGAAAAAAATTTTTTTGTTGCATTTGAAAGAACAGATTTAACTTTTCGTCTTCGTCAATTCATTTTCTAGTATTATTTTTAAATTTATATTACATTTTTTTTCCTTCTTAAGAAAAAAAGAAGCATGTACTTACTAATGTTTCTGCTGATTTTGCTCATAATATGTACTCATAGGACTGGAATTTTTATTTTCTAACATTTAAAATACCTAATTGAAATTAACAAAAACATTTCAACTTAATGAAAGAAAAAATGGAGATTAGTTTTATGTGATGTAATTTTTTCTGTTTTCATTCACTTGTTTTTTGTTTTCTTCTAGCATTCCGGAAGTTACAGATATATTCTGTAATCGAAAAAATTTTTATATTTTATCAATTTTCCATGATTTTTACCTTTTTCCATTTTTTTTTTGTTATTGTACCTAATAATTTTTAGTTTTCTTTTTCTTTTTTTCTTTTTATAAACTTCTTTCGTTTTTTTTTTTTATTTTTATTTTTATTATTTTAAATCATCATTTATAGTACTTTGGTAGGCTCTGACATTATTCGTGTACCTAATAAAATGAATTTTTCATTTCGTGTTGGTTTTTCTTCTTTCAGTTGTTTTAAGTGATCATAATTTGAAACTAAGACGTCGAACAACAGGAGTCAGTGATTTTCAGGAATGAAAAAATTATCCAAATGAAAAACATTCCTCTTTTACAAACTATTAAACAAATTTTATTAATTACAATGAAATAATCGATAGTAATATTATTAAGATTTCGTTTTTTTCTTCTAAATGAGGAATCTTAATCTACTTATTATAAATAAAAGTAGAAAGTGAAGAGAGGAAAAATCGAAGGTATTAATCATCAGGTTGATCTGTTTCAGTAACTGTTGATTCTATAGCCACATACGAAGCTGAAAATCCTTTGCTGGACATGGTTGAATCTGTTTTGAAACGAACTAGTAATGCTTCACTTGTGGACACAATTTCGGAAGGAATCTGTGAAAAAAAATGATTTCATAAATGTGTGACCGTATGATGTAATTTATCGCTGGTGATGTTGATTCTTCGCTGCATTTGATCTGTACTATTCTCTGAGCTAGAAATTTTGTGCGTTTTTATGCACTCATGTCGTACTATGTCCTCAACGAATGAGGGCATTCAGTTAGTTTCAAAGTAAAATCTACTAACCGTGCTGCCACAAGATTTTCCATGATACTGTCCACTATTGTCTATACTGCCATAAACTTCAACATAATCATAACTACAATCACGTTCATCTTCTATGTCAAATGTTAGAAATGTCAGAACAACATTGTATCCATATTCTGCTTCAATGGTCCATTCACAATTCAAATCTCCTTCGTAGTTGAAATCTCCGTATGTCGCATGAGAATAGAAGTGCTTTACGCGATTGGTGGCGTATAACTTGCCTCCACACACTGGATGAAAGAAATATATTTTATTATTGAACCTACCTACATAGGTTGGTACTTATGCTTTTATTGGAATAACCGAATAGTTGTATGTTTTTGTAAGTATATTAAGAATACTAACGCTTCGTCCTTTGGAGAAAAATGGCATTAAATTTTTTGGAAAGGAGCACTGCTTCCTCGTTAATATTTTTGAAGAGATAAAAATGTTTTAAAAATATAATTTTCTCCAATTAAATGCCCATTCATTGAATTTGAGCATTATTTAAAGGGTTGTGGGTAGGTAAGTTTAAGAATGATTTTCCATCAAAATAGAATGAGAAAAGGGAATTCAACATGAATGATATCAAAAACTGTAGGGTTATTTTCAAGTGATGGCTATTTTGACCAAAACATTTTGAAAAATAATGCGAAATTTCAAAATTTCAATTGATATTAGCTGGAAGGTCAATACTATCTTTGATTTGGGTAGGTATTATATTTAAGGATCTTTCGTGACTAGTTCCCCAAATCTGAAGTATGGATACAACTAAGTCTTTCTCTCAACATAGGTATTACATATTGCCCAGCCTTGAAAATTTTTTTCGAAATTGTAGCAGTTGGAGGGATTGAAAAGTCTATTCCAATTGGTAAATTTGTGAAATCTGGCCGGGAAAGGAGGAAATTGATGGACTCGTCACGTGCAACAAAAAATGATAATGTGAAACAATTTTAAGACACTAAAGTATGAAAAATTGCGTATGCATAAAATAAAGGCGCTATCAAAAAATTCATATGACCGCTATTTGATGATAGGCCTTATGTTAAGAGAAAATATTTTCCTACATTTTAGTCGTACCTACTCATCATCGACTGTATCCAAATTTCAGATTTGGGAAACCACTGTCGAATCACTAACAGTTATTAATGTAGAGTTCAAGTTTGAGGAACGTTCTTTAGCTATAACAGGGTTATTCATATCAGGTATGTCGGGGACACTTGAATAATCGTAATATTCTAACTTACGGATACACTTGTGACCAAACTGTAGTCTACATATTCCTGAAATTTAGGTAAAATTTAAGCCAAAGTATTTGTGATAGAGAAGGGAGAATTGTTTTTACAGTAAAATGATGATGATTCAGAAATAAAAATTAGCATTTATAGTGTGATATCCAAGGTTCCGATGTTTCCCATTCATACCTATTTAATACAGTGAGCTATAATGTATACTTCTTCATAGTTATTTTAGTGAATTCATTAGTAAGCCTACGCCTTCGGTACTGGCTTGTTTAGCTATAGTGTATCGATGTTTTCAGTTTCAAGTATCCAAAAATAACTGAAAACTTTTTAGCTTTTGAACCTTGACAGTTTTGACTAAGCCTAGAACATAAAGTTCGTATAATTATGCATATAAATACCTGTTACATGCGACGCATGGAAACCTTTTCTTTGAACCGACGAATCCGACTTGAAGACCATATAAAGTTGGTTAGCCGATGATACGATCGGATGTGGAGATTTTGTTCCACAGTACCGACCAATCATGAAAGCATCCATTGAATCACCATCGTACAACACAACGTGATCGTAAGAGCAATCTTGATGAGGTTCCAGTTCAAAAGAATCGAAAGCCTACCACAAAAAAAAGAATGGTGGCTTGATAAACCATTTATTAACCATTCAACTACCAAAGAACTAAATCAGTGCTCAACCAAGGTAATGGAAAAATAATCATTGAAGAATTTGCATTAGAAGAGTGAATAAAGGACGAGGAAACAGTGCCTTTTTCAGGTTTTACATTGTCAAGGAGAGGCTAATGGGGTTCTGCCACCTATTTTGTAACTTCCAACGGAGGGAAGGGAGAGAGCCCTTTCACCGTTTTCCCCAAATTTCATTACTATCTGGCTGTACCCACTAAAAATTCGCTACCTGCTGACCATTTGTCACTGGGGGGGAGCTGGTAAAATGGACTTTCTAAGTGAATGAGATAGAGATGGTAATTCGTGGTTAAAAATATTGGAATTTATTATTCATCCTGCATGAATTCCTTCGATACTCTATTCATTCACCTACCAATTTAATGCGATGCCCAGGCGTGGTAATAAAGTGCCAAATGCAATCCTTTTTGCTGGGATAGAAATCCGGATAATTTGGACTGGTTATGTTGCCTCGGGGAGCAGTTATTTCGCGTTTACATCCGCCCTCTTTGCAGTCGTGTTTGTTGTCATGTAAAATAAAACCATTGTGGCAAGAGCACTCGTATGAGCCCACTGTATTGTGACATTCGTGTTGGCAGCCGCCATTATTGATTGCACATTCGTCCATATCTAAAATATCATTACGTGCCATAGAATTGTGATACAGCTAAAAATGGTATTTATTATTTTGCGTAAGTTTCTGTGTATAAATATATGTATTTCGAACCAGTGAAAAAGACAGCAGCGAAGCCAGATTTGTGTATACTGTTATCAGATTCAAATTCAACTCGTAGAATATTACTTTCGGAGGTAATAATTGGAGGTAGACGAGTTCCACAGAAAATTCCATGTCGTCGTAAAGTGTCTGTTCCAGATCTGCTGTGTATTTGGACCCTGTCATAATCGCACTCTGCCTGTCAACCCATAGAAGCCAATTATATTCTTGATATAATAATTGTAGGAGCGTGTTAGTGGGTTTATCGTGAAAGTGAAAAAACCTTCAAGAAAAGGAGGAGGTTGTAACAGATATGTTCGTCATATTATTATATTGACGTGTGTTTGTCTATGCAAAAAAAAGTATTTTATCTGTACATCCAACCTTTTTAAATTGTACAGTTAACTGGCAAAAGTACCATTACTTCCTTCCAGCACTCACTACACAACCTCAACGTACTGGTCCCTCAAATATTCTCAAATAAATAAATCCCTCTAATCAGCAAATCCCTACTTTATACCTAATACCATGTAAAAACATATACCCTGATAGTGCATATGAACTCTTGTTTGCACTAAAATAATTGTAGGTACTGTAACTTTACATTTTCTCAGTCTTAATACTGTAAATTCATACGCTTTCAGTCTTAGTACTATGATTTATCAAGTTGTCTTGAACATTGTACTTTTGTATGTACAAATCATTATTTTAATATATTGTTAAATTTAGTTGTGTATTTGAATGTTTATTTAAAGTCTCTCTGAAAGTTAAGGTCCATAATAGCTGTGTATAATAAACTTAATAATTTCAAATTAATTCTCGAGCAGTGTTGCCAGATGCAGAAAGTAGAATTGCCGTATAGAATTCTCCAAAGAGCCGTATTTTGCTCCAGAGACCCGTATTTTTTGTTTTCCCCTGTAAAAGTGTAAAACTAACTTATCAATGACCTTTTTTTTTTTTTTTTGGTTCTTTTCTATTAAATAAATTTTTTTTCCACAAATTCAGTATTATATCGATTATATCGATCTAAACTAGTCAATAAATTGATGCGAAATAAAAAATGATAATAGCATTCACGTCTTGATTAAATATTTTGATATTTCTGCAAAAAACGAAATAAAATGATGAAAATTTGCTTGAAATTTTCAAAATAAATTTACAAAAATGGTGAAACTGGTAAAAGCCGTATTTTTAAAATGAAGCCGTACGTGGAAGCTTAACAGCCGTATATTTTGCGTACGGCTCAACCTCGGGCCGTACGGCCGTATTATACCTAAAATAGCCGTATGTTTACGGCGAAAGCCGTACATCTGGCAACACTGTTCTCGAGTAATAATATTTCTATGAATATTCTTATAACTTGAAGGGAATGTAACCATACCAAAAGAGATTCATTTCCTACTTTACTTCTTTTGGCCATTATAGAGGTTATCAATTCAGTCCATGGGTATATATATGTTTTTTTTATTTATGTTTTTTTATGTTAGTTCCAGCATAACTTCATAACCTGGATACCGACTTTGATGAACTTTTTTTAAATGATAGAGGATTATCCCATGGTAGTCCTATTAAATTTTTTTTAGAATCGATAAGATACCTAGTTTTTAGTTTTTTGAGTTATCTTTAAATAAAAAATTGTTAGTTGTAAAGTAATATTGTCGTTGATGCTAAAAATGAAAAATCATTGAAAAATTTTTTATAAAAAAAAAAAATAGAATAAAAATGCTTTAAAAAGAGAAAAATAATTTTTTTTAATTTCTCTAGTAAAATCTACTGGAATTAAAGTGAAATAAAAAAGCATTGTGGTAAATAAATGATTTTTTTTTTTAAATAGAACCACTTAAAAAAAAACAGCAATAAAAATGTACTAAAAAAAGAAAAATAATACTTTTAAAATTTTTTCCCTAAAATCTAGATCCAGGGCTAGAATTATTGAAGTTGGCGCGAATTAAAGCTTTGTCCTAAAATTGGGAGGAACTGAATCTTCACGTTTAGCGCTATATTAAGAGATAACTAATTTTATTTGTTTTTTTCATGTTACCTACCAATTTTAAATCTATTAATTCTTTTTTGGAAATGGTAAATTCCCTGCAGATTTTTTTTCCGAAAGAGAGTGTTTCAGCTTATCACTACCCTGTTTAGTGTTTACTAATTTGTAGGCTTTTTCCAAACTAATGACTGATTTATTTTTGTGGAACAGTACCGAATTTAGTTTTCACTTCAAAAGATTTGTTTATCATTGTTCCATTCTTAGGTCTTGAATCTTCAGGGAACTGAAGGCCTTCTCGACCACACATGGTTCCGAATGGGGGATCTATTATCGTTTTTAATTTAATTTCACAGTACTGATACAATCAACTTAGTTGGAGCTTTTTGAATTGCCATGTTCTCAGTTTGAACTATTTTTAAGAATTTTTAATATCTGTTTGGACCATTAATTTGGATTAAAGTTGGGAAATTTGGCAGTTTCATTTCATCCGTGCCCGTTATTTGAAGGTGTCTTTGTAAATCACTTTTATGCAGTTTTTTAAATTTGTCTTCTCTTTTCTTTTGGATATTGGTAGTGCGTGAAATGGGGAAAATTTAAAGAAAATTAATTGGGAAAACTGGAAAACAGAGGCAGCCTGACAGCTTGTTTTTGTGGCTATAGCCACTCTGACTTGAAAAAGGGGCGCCAAAATGGCGCAAATAACTAACGTTAAAAATGAATTTTTAAAAATACGCTTTTACGATAAAAAAAATTTCAATTGCTGATGGGGTTTGAATCCGATACTTCCGGATTAAAAAGTTTAGATTCATTATATTATACATTTTTTCTGAGATGATTCAAAAAAATTTTAAGGATGGTCTCGATGCATGAGGGGCGCAAAAATATGGTGGAGCCACTGGTGTACAGTTAGCTCGGGCCGCTATTGCTGGAAAACCTTGTAAATTACACACAAATTACATGACAAGCGCATATCGGAGCCAGTCCGTACAATTTTTTCTGCTCCGATAAAAAAGAAAATGACAGATTCAACTCTTCACCTGATGTATCTGCAACAGAAAAATAATAAAAAAAGTTCTAATCGTTTGATATTGTTATCGTCACCGATTTCAATTTTGCTGTATAAACTGAAAATTACGACCGCCATTAACTTACATTATTTCCTTCCAAATCGAAATGAGTGAAATTCAAAGTGATTTTGTATTGTGGTGGTGCAGTTATTTCCCACGTGCACGTTTTATTACCAGGATACACTTCAGGAAAAGACGGACTGGTAATTGTCCCATTTGACGTATCTATTCGACCGCCGCATGTATCTGTGTACGAAACGTATATGTAGGTATACAATGAACAAAGATAAACAATTAGGTTAAATTTACTTAACGTTTACCCCCCTTCTCTTTACAAATCTGAATTAAAGCGGTTTTCAGTTGCACAAAAGAGGAGGAAAAAATTAGGCCTAGCAGTTTATTATTCTGTTTGTTGCAATTTAACGATCTCAAATTAAATTCTTTTGTACAATAATACAGTATGTAGGTACTTAATTAGAATTACGTTGTTTGTTTTTACCTTCGCAATGTTTGTTATCAGAATGTAACTGGTAACCAATTTTGCAAGCACATTCATATCCACCTAGTGTATTGATGCACGTTTGTGCACATCCATGATCTGCTGATACACATTCGTCAAATTCTGCACAAAACAAAAGTTTTCATTTTACATTTTGGTTAGGGAAGGCTTTTTTTTATTATATTCCAGAACTGCAAAAGATAAATTGCGAGTCATTAACGTTGTTGTCGGGGCATATTTTTCGAATTTTTATACCTCTATGATAATGACTTATTTGACTTATTTGTTTATGTTCGCAGAAACTATCGCTTGTGGACTTGCGGTGCATTGGTGACAATTGTATCCACATCTGTATCTTAATTTCTATAAGGTTTTATTTACTGTGACACTAAGTTAGAGAGAATAGCTGGACCAGTCTTCATGACTGAGGTATCAAATGAAAGATCTCACCATGCGGTGTGCCATCTGAAGAGAAAAAGTCCACATCCCACAGGTGAAAAGTTGTGGATTTTGACACCCTCAACGCTAAAAAAAATTTTTTGACATTTTTTCCACCCTTGAACGTATTTTTCTTTTAATATATTAATAAATCCACAAAATATCATGCTTCTGTGTCACTTCCTTTCTGAGATCTGCAGTGTCAAAAAATTACAAAATTGATATGTAAGTATTTTATATTTAGAGATTGTATATGTGGCCCAATTAAATAATGATTTGAAAATAAAATAAGGGAGAAGGAAGAAAATAGAAGGGAAGAGTGAGTGAGGGAAGAGAGCCATTTTCTGTAAAGGAGTTGTTATTCTGAGCAAACGTGTTGTCCCAAGGTAGGTTTCAAGACTTAGCGGAAGTCTACAGCTTCCACGAGGGCAAAGTTTAAGATTTTACTCCAAGTATATGGGTACAACCCTCACTTCTTTATCTTATATTATAATACAAGCAATAATTGTACGTAAGTATGTGTGTATATGGGCATGTGTGTATGTAAAAGAGTTATGAAGAACTAGACCGACGATGTTGCTGAAAATTGCTGTATAGAGGTATTTGGGTACGAAAAAACGATCTACATAGGTCTCAAGTTTGAGAAAATTCATTGAACAGATATATGAGCATCTCAGTCTATCCAACAGCAGCAAGTTACAACAACGAACATTAAAAAATTGATTAACCCTAAAAGTAACGAATAAGATAGGTTTTATTAGCGAATTTTGCTAAGCCCGAACTGCTATGATTATTATAATTTATGACTAATATTGAAGTATGAGTAATAAATATTGCAATCTTAATTCTAGAGATTTACGAATACGATAATACCGAAGGCTATACCTAATAAATATATTGCTGAAATTCTCCAGCTTGATTAAAATTAATGAAATTTTATCTTTTTTCACGTAGGAAAATTCTGAGCTACATAACTATCCATTTGGCCAATAAAATTAAAATTGTAGACGAAGGAAAAGAACGAAAAATAGAAGATGAAATTCAGAAACAGTGGAGGAAAAATCTGAAAAAAAAAAAAAGGAAGAAAAGAAAGGAAAATACACGAAGTATGTAGGCTCGCAGTCAAAGAAAGAAATAGTGGATGTAGGAGAAGTGGAAAGGACGATATGAGGTAAGAAAAAAAAAATAACTTTATAAAGGGATTGACAATAACTTGAAGATAGTAAATGGGACAAAGGGATAGAGAGAAATGTAGAGTCGTTGTTTATGAGTTTTGAATGAGAATGTTAACCTTCAGGATTTAGTTCTAGGGTGTCAGTTATTGATGCATTATAAGTATATATAGTGAATTTATAGAGACTTGCAGCCACTCCAACTGCTATATGGGATTACTTAATTTACTTTTGCATATATTATGCCTACCTTTCATATAAACAGCAGAAAAACCAGCTTTTTGCACGGTGCCGTCGGATACAAATTTCACGTATAATTTATTCTCTGTGGAGTGAATATCAGGAGGAAGTTTATAGCCGCAATAAATACCAATTAAAGGACTATCTGGCGAATGGCCATTTCGTATTACGACATAATCGTACGCACAATTATCGTGATTTTCTATCTAAATGAAAAGGAAATGAAAAATTCAGATATAACATAACGTGATGCTCGAACACAGATAAAGTAGTAAGACCACAAACGCAAGCCTAAAATAAAAATAAACGTAGTAGGCAAACAATTTTGGCATAATACAAATTAATGTATTAGGTATATCGTTAAATTTGGGAGGTAATAGTGGTCAAGAATAAGGTTAAACACCAAGTTATTGAAGCCTGTAACGAAGGTCAGATGGCAGAAGAGTACAGTACGCCTGAGTTTAAGTGTATCATAAAGGATGAGCGCGCCCAATTGTAAAGATAATAGGACGACATATACGATTAAATCTTTGCAACCAAAACTGTCTTCAGCTTTGTTTTTACTCAGTCGTTAAATCATCGATGGTACGAAAACGAGAAAAAAAAATTTGCCATTCACTTTTATAAACCTTCAACATTCCAGTAATAGTACAGCAAAGAAATAAATTTTATTCTGGAAAATTGCGGTATATTTTCTTTTTCTTCCTCACAAATAGTAGGAATAGGCATCCTAAATAACGTAATAAAAGTCTCAACCACAACCACGTTTGCATCAGTGGGAATTAGGGGAAATGTACAGGCGACCAGCATACTTGGGGGGTGTAATGGTTTCATTTTTACATGTTTTTCAAAATTTATGATACTTTTCTGAAATATTGAGAGATTTGAAACAAAGTGCTAAATTTTCAAACAAGCAAAAAAAAAGTTTATTGTGTAATATTCAAATAAGGAAAATCTGGATGAATTTATACACATGTACACAGAGAAAGATACAATCACACATATACCTAAAGTAACTTCTTTATAAATAATTACTTGTACAGTCAAGAATATTGCAATTATGGATAATTCTATAATTAATTGGTTTATGAATATAATTTAGCCTGTGATAAATTTTTATCATTAACCATTTTTTAATGTGATAATATTTTTATTTTTGGTACCCAGGTTGCGTTTTACATTCGATTGTCGTTTTTCCTTCCTTCTTTGCAATGTTTTTCTAAAATTATCGATAACATATTGAAATATTTTCCCTGTGTTTTGTATTTAATCTCGACATATCGATAGTATTACCAAAATTGATTGGGCAGATAAGGAAATTCCATGATATGAAAAAAATTTTGATAGTTTGTGGCAAGATATATCAATTAATTTTTTTAATTATCAAAATTTGATAATAGAAACAAATGAAAAACAATATCACATTAAACGTAATTCAGCCTACTGATACTCTCTTTTTTCTTTTCTCTTCACATTCACCCTTCCCCTGAATTTTTTATATTCTGAAAACTGATATTTGAGAATAAGAAACAGTTTATATTAGTAGTTTTAAAAAGATTTAAAAGACATTGCCACATATGATTATGTAAACAAGCTACAAAACTTGTCCTGCTAACAGGCTATTTGAGTGATGAAGAAAATTTTTGCTTCAGTTACCTATTATCTTCCATTTTCAAATGTAAACAAAAAGAGTCAAATTTTAAAGTAGTACCCTAAAAAAAATACTGGTTTATATATCACATAATAAAATATGAGAAATCAAATTTTGGCCAATTTTAAAGCCACAACATCAAATTTGAAATGAGCACTCTAAGAAACTACTCCTATAATACCTATAATAAAATCAAATGTGAATTAAAAATTTTTCCCAATTTTACAGCTCCTTTGGGTTGAAGAATAAGTTGAGTGAAAAAATAAATGTAAAATTTGAAATCAGTAATCTCCAAAAATTACATAATGATGTATCACATAATAAAGTTTATAAACTCAAAATTAGCCCCTGGGGGTCAAACAATGGGTCAAATAGAAGAACAAACATCAAATTTGAAATCAGCACTCCAAAAAACATACCTACTCATTGATGTATTACACAAAAACATAAATAAATTTAAAATTTACCCCTCTCAGCCTTCAAGTGGTTAAAGAATTGGTCCAATGAAAAAATGAAGAAAAATAGTGTATTAATCGCCACCGAGAGATCAATTAGTATAAATGTTACTTATTAAGTTCTTCTTTTTGGTGTCTAGATGGAGATTATTAGATTATATTAGTATTGGTAGAAGGAATTAAAACAATCGTTACCTATTTACCATGGAAACATTAATAGAAGGAAGAAGAGAAAACAAGAGGTAATATTATTTGGGATGGAAGAAGGTGAATTATTAATATCATCATAATACATTTACTGGTACTTCAAGTAAAATTGTTATTTCAAGGATACATGTGTGGATGATGACGATGAAGAAGTAGAGGAGGAGGAAATGCATATTGAACGTAGATATGGAAGTTTTGAAGCTACTTACATTTCTTCTTCATTAAAGCAGCAATGATGAGAGAATTTAGTGAGCAGAGATTAAAAAATCCGCAGATGTTAGCACTCCTAGCGATGCTACGAAAGGCCAATTGAGGATATCTTCCAAATTTTAGTTGATTAAACATTTTAAACGATGATATAATTTATGGGAGAAGGGGTTGAAGGGAAAATGTGACTAAAAATCTGCTTTTTAACTATTTTTTCAAAGTTCCCAACAACTGTATGAACATTTTTAGCAGGAGCAACTTAACATATAATTATCAAATCATGCGACGTTTTCTGGTATGTTAGCTTAACTGAAAACAAAAAGTAATATTTTTCATGCTCACTTTTTACAGGCGGGAGTCTCGTACACAAGAATTGATAAGAAGCTTTTTTATCGTGAATATAATGTTTAACATTTTGTGACTGAACTAGTTTCCTATTAAAGATGAAACAGCCAGATAAAACTGCAAAACCCTGATTTGGGAGACACATTTCCCCACATTACCACTGAAGCAAGATGTGAGGTTTAGACTTTTAGTATGTTATTTAGGGATGCCCATTCCTAATGATTTATGAAAAAATAAATAAAAATGGAAATTTTCGAGAATAAAAGTTATAGAACTAAATAGGTGCTATCTTTGGATTGAATATAAGCTTAAGTTGTTTTTGGGAAAATTTACATGATGATGTACTCAATTTGTTCATGAAAACTTGTAAAAAGTGTATGATAAATGTCAGTGACAGAAAATTACTCCCATTAATTCATACAAGATCAATACATGTTTCGTTAAAGACCATCATATGATGGTCGTGGGACTAATATTTTTACTCATCCACTGAGAAAGAACTGTGTCTTATTGAAGCAATTAACATTACCTTGAGAAGACTAAAACATTTGAAAAGTTTCAGTGTAAAACATAATTAAAAATACTGACATAATTTTTGAGAAATGTTACCTCTTGACTATTGGTTCAATTTCGTTGACCAATACAAAACCAAATATAGGTACCCATCATTCACTTACTCTTGGAATTCCAGCGAGATGGTGCGAAAGTTAGGCGACAAAAATACATTTGTTTGGCTAATTTTCTAAATTGATCGCCCAATAGACTTCATTTATTTTACAATTTTTAGCCAATTTTTCAACTGACTTAAAGCAGTTGTCGAATTGATAAGTAGCTTAAGATAGTTTGTTGGAGTTAACTTCTACTAATTTTTTTCAGCCAGACAACTGTAGGTCCATTGTCTCGTGGCTCACAAACAATAGCATAAGTAGTATGATTTTAGGACCATATTATTGAAGATGAAGCTAGAATCTTGTTTTTATTTGAATTCGAAAGTGCAAAGCAGATTTGTGGCATTTGGACGAAAAATGAGATTAGACGTATTGTATTTTGTCGGAAATGTACCTTTTCGGAAATTTCTTTTATAGTTGAGACCAAGGAAGCTGATAGCTGATGGTCTAACTGTTTTTGAAAATGAAAGGAATATTTTCTCGATGACATAATGTTGTCGCAGTTGAGTGGTGTATAGTACATATTGTACGAACCTCAAACGATTGGAATTTTAGTGCCACTTGGAAATTTTCTGGTGCCGTCAAACGCCATACACATTCCTTTGATGGTTGATAGTCATCTGGATAGTTGGGTGATTCTAGATGACCATTTTCTCTGTTGATGTAAATATCTCCTCCGCATACGGCTGCAAAGAAATATCTCTATTTAAACGTACCTACTAAATTAAATTTAAAAATAAATAGGTAAGCTAAGATTTTCCAGAAAATTCGCCTTATATTATAAAATTCAATCCCAATTTTTGTATATTTATCCGCGTTTTTTGCAACATTCACAACATTTTAATTTTGAAAAAAAATACTCTTCTCTCACTTTTTGGTTTCTCAGCTACTGTTTAAACTACAAAGCTGAGGTTCATTCTATTGAAAAGAGGAGAAAATTTGTTTGAGTACTCTAACAAAATTAATTTCTTTATCGGCGTTGGTTTTTCACAAATCGGCCATAAAAAACCTGCAAATTATTGAGAAATTTTCCGCTTTTTGATTTGTCATTTATTTCAAAAACTAATGATGGTAAAAAAAATTTTCAGCGACAATCTCCCTCTATTTTTTAATGACAAATTCATTTTCACCATCAGACTTCACCTAAAACGAATTATTCACGAGATAACAGCAAGAGAAAATACAAAAACAAAACTGGGCGCTCTGCTTATTACTGTATATAGGTAATTATATATATATATATATATGTACGTTTATTATATTTACAAAGAGCTTTCTGCATATTTTGCCACCTATCACACGCATATGTATTTGATTTTAGTCATCTAGGATTTGTAACTGAAGTGGGTAGAGAGAGGGCATAGCCCACTCTCCTCCAATGCTAATCAATAAAATAAAAATGAACTTGATCAGGAAACAATATTTAGAATGTTGAAATATGGATAAATGAAGATCGCAGAGACCCATGCATTTTTGGCAAAATTCTGTGACAAAAATATTGGTTCAAACTTTTGAATTTTTGTTTCATACTCTTAATCTCCCATGATCAAAGGAAAAACCAGTATCAAGACTGGCCTCCATCATGATCTTGTAAACTATCAGTTTTACTGTTGGTCTCCGTCTTGTAAGAAAGTGAAAATTCTGCTCATTTCACCTCAAACTTGAGGTAGGTACCTACCATTTTTGAAAAAGTGAAGGAATTTAAAATGAAAGCTAAATTCTTGTCTATAAAATAAGAACATGTAATGATAAATCACCTTTTCTCACTAATACAATGTTTTTACACTAAATACTATGATGTTATTTATTCTATGAATATAAAATACAACTCTGCACTATTCCCAATTCCTCTTAAAATTATAACTACACTCA
This sequence comes from Ericerus pela, assembly GCA_011428145.1. NCBI lineage: Eukaryota > Metazoa > Arthropoda > Insecta > Hemiptera > Coccidae > Ericerus > Ericerus pela. The sequence goes on along the minus strand of WOFM01000193.1, from coordinate 881,813 downwards.
CTTATGTCATAAGTATGTTTTTCTATTGGCTTACTTTAATTTATGTAGATTCTATTAACTAATCACATTGTATATCTCCCATGACATCAATGTATAATTCTCTCTAATTCATACCCTTAATCTAAGCCTGATTGATTACCAATTCTCTTCTTGTACAATTCACTACCTCTTAATATTTTCTTGTACATAAAAAATATACATCATATGAAAATAATATAAGTGTTGTGTATCTTTTTGTAACAATTATACTGTTACAGAATATCTAGGTCATTTGTCAATGGAAAGAAAAGAATTTCACCAAGCCTGTTCTACGAAAAACGGGCAAGATAAAAATACTAAATAAAATCTATTTAATAAAACTACACCAACTTGTACAAACCTATACACCCGGGGGCGGGGGGTTATTCCGCAAATGTTCAAGTAAAACTTGGTGTAAAGTCACATAAACATTAGTTTCTATACACTTGAGGAATAGCCCTCCTTTGATGCAGATTGGTGTAAGTGGGTGCTGTTCAATCAAACCCAGAGCTTCAGAATTTTTTCAGTTCAGGAAGGATGAATCAAATTTCATTTCTTATAAGACTCAGTGGTGAGCCCCCTAAATACCTCTACCCTCACAAAAAAATAAACAAAAAACAGCAAAAAATAAGAACACCAATTCTAAACGCATTGACCATTAATCATTGGTTAACCTGAATAACCAACAAACTCTGTAACACGTTGAGACAAAGTTGAAAAATTTAGCCACACATTTGAATATTTTAACATAATATAGAAAATCATACTTTCGAACACAGCAGAAAATCCTCTCAAAAATGCGCCTCCTTTTACGGAGGTACTGTGCGTGATCAGCATACGACTACCAGTCGACATAATCAGCTGGTCGATTCGTCCATTACCACAAAATCTACCTGTAAATGAGAAGAAAATTAATTAGGTTTCATGCAAACTACAGATTCATTCTTAACTTTTTTTGTTTGTAAAACGCTTGCATATCTTACTATGCCGCAGCAGTATGCTCTCTAAACTTGGCCAATTAATTTTGCGTAGGAATGTAGGTACCTACCAATTAGTTTCGACTTATGCCAGTAGCCATCTCGAATCTCAAGAAAGTCAGTGTCACAATTCTCGGTTTGGTAAATATCTAAGTCCGTGATATTCAATTTTATTCTTTCGCCATGAGTTGCCGTTATACGCCATTCGCATCTTAAACTTTCGTTCACGTTGCTCACATAACTGGAAAAATTTCCGCTCGATTCTTGGAAAGTCCTGCCACATTCTATAAAAGTTTTGATTTTAAACATTTCACTGAAATAGAAAAATTTTAGAATTCATTCAACCATGGTCAAAAAAAAAAAGGCTTAAAGTAAGTGGATGAGAGTGTGAGGAAAGCAATACAAAACTAACTTAGCCTATTTTCATAAATGCACACCCAGACTCGACTAGTGTGGAGGAGAAAGAGGAATTTCTCCCTAGCCTATGTTTACTCAGGGATCAGTATTTTCCAAAAAAAAAAGACAAAAATGGAAGCAATTTTCAATTATTTGGAGGGCTCGTAAATTATTTCCGCTGTTCACACCCTATAAATAGTATATACCTTCCTAAGAATAAGAAAACCTTTGCAAAAAATATTCATTTCATCAGAGCAGGCTTATGTTTTGATTGCTTTTCGTGAATATTGTATTCGCATTGCTATATTTGATATTCAGATATTATAAACTCGTCAATTATTGTGGGTTGCCATGACTGTGATTCAATCATGGCACTTCCAAGATTTTCTGTTTATAAAACCAACACCGTGCCTATTGAGCTATGGAGCCACTTCCATAACCAGACAAACCACAGGATTTGTAGTGGTGCAGATGCCACACCACTCCCCTCAGTATCGACAATATGATAATGAGGAAATGAATAGGCTGACAGGCAGTTGGTGTCGGTACAGAAAGGACCCCTAAACATTGTTGGGAATCGCAGTCAGCTACTACCATTGCCACTACTCTACATTCAATTCATATCAATGTTGATTGGGGATGGGGAAGCAGGCATGCTGCCAAACAGTATCAGACTTGTGTAAAAGCTAGCACAGGCACTAATTTTCAGAAGCATCTTGTTCAGTCAAAGAGGATAATTTTATTAATTCGGTTATCATAGGTTATAATAGGTGTTTTTAGGGTGGTGTATGTAGTGATGTTTAAATTAGCAAATTTTCAAGGTTCTTTACAACTCCTTGCTAATGGCCTGGTCTGTTATCCTGGCAACTTGTGTTTAAATCCTTACATTAATGAAAATTTTTTTTGTAATTTTATTTTTTCATTATTATTTTGTTTTATTTTCACGTTGTATTCTTCAGAGTGGATTAGCTAGATTGTTTATTATATTAAAACAATATAGCCTAAATGGGCAGAAGTCATCTTTTTATTCTCTCTAGTACTTTTTGTCTGTTATCTATTTATGAATGCAACTAGAAACACCCGAAAGAACATCTTCTTTGTCTGATCACAGATGCTTGTCTATATAGCTTTTCTGGATAAGTCAATAGACTATTCTTGGATTTTTTACCTCACAAATGCACAACAGCTGATTCAGAGAAATACGTATGTATATAAAGAAAAATTTAAATTACTGTTTTTATCTTTAGGTATACGTACTTGGGCATTTGTAGAGTAAATTTGTTTGAGCAATATCGCCTTCACTAAGCTTGATCCTTTGACCCATTTCTAATCGACGTTTCACATTACGTCCATTTTCAATCGGATAGATGGTATCTAGGTAGGTTCCCTAAAAATAATGAGAAAAAAATACCTTTCAAGTCGAATGAATAGTGAATTTTTCCGTGTTCATTCTATTTGGTTGGAGAGGTGTTAGTTTACATTTATAAATTCTAAAACACCTAAATTAAAAGTAAATGCAGTTAGACGAGCCTTCATTCTCAGATTTGGAAGAGAAAATTTCACAAAATAAAAAAAAAGATAAATGGGTATGGTAAATATGCCAAATATGGGGTACATAACTTTAAAAATTGTACATAAATTGGAAAAATTACTCTCAATTAAAATTTATGGACGCATCAGGATGAATAGTCCTTGATATTATTTTTTATAATATTAAAAAGTCTATAAAACCAATTTTTGATTTTACACGAATTTGTTTGTCCCATGCCTCAAAATAATGACACCACAAAAGGTGTTCCCAAAATATGGTAACCCATTTCTTAATATTAAACACATATTATATTCTAAATATAATCCATACAGATCAAACACCTATTATGGGGTACCTGAAAATTTATGCAAAACATCAAAATTATAGTTATAAAAATTAATTATTATTTCTTATAAAGGTTATAATAATGCCATTTACAACATTCTGATTCCACTATTTCTTGTTTTAAACATAAATAATTGTGTTACCCATATTGGGGTACATCCACTCGATTTTGATGTGATGAAAATAAAAAACTTCCAAAATCAAACGACTCAACTTACACGACTGACAGTTTTTAGAAACAGAAGCTAAATGTTCAAATTTTCTGTTGATATTGATCATATATTTGTAATATCAATTAGTATTTTCTTCAAACATTACAGAAAATTGTGAAAAATTTAAAATAATGGTGATAAAAATTAAAAAGAGAGGAAAACTCATTTTAGATGTACAGGTTTGTTAGTTTGGGGAATCGAATTTGATATCTATATATTTGCCTGGTAAAATCAATGAACTTAACCACACAGCCATTCCACTACTGTCCATATAAGACCAGTTATGGTGGTTCCCACAAACTTCCTCCTAGAGAAACTCAACATGAGTTAAATAATATACATTGTTAGATGGTGTGGGAGGATGGGAGGAGCTACTAACACCTCTTACATCTATGCACACAGGCTTAATCTACCTATATTGGTTATATTTTCATTATATAGGATGCCATGTATGGAAGGAGAGCTGGGAGTTCTACCAAGCACCACTAGGGTGCATGTGTGTTCAGCACATGTCAAGGGTCACCAAATATATGTATTGTTGGTTTGGGAAATCGAACCTGGTATCTACATATTCACCAACTAAAAGTGGTGAACTTAACCGCAATATAGGACAAGATATGGTGGTTCCCACAAGGCGCTTTCTTTTAACTTTTTTTGTGGATTAGTACCTCCAACAGAGAAATCTTACTAACTATCTTCAATTTTTTTTCAGCGGACTGTGTTAATAGTTTAAGAGAAAAATAATCAGTACATTTACCCTAGGTACACATTCAAAAAGAACAGGGCAAAGAAAAGTCACTGATCGAGTGACATTTTGGAAAATTTTCATGGGTAAGCAAGTTGAAAACTTATCAAATATTTCTGATACATAACCATGCAATAAAAAGCAAAAGAGAATATAAAACGTTTCAGCAAAAAAATTAAAATAAATTACATAAAAACCTGCCCTTTCGATAGAATGTCCCCCTTCCCATACGTTTAAAACATAAGAGCTTGCCTCTCGGGTTTCTATTTTTTGTGTTTTTTGAATTGTTATTATTTATAATTGCATTAAATTTTGGGATGGGCTTAAAGAATTTCATAAGCGGCGAAACACCTATCTAGTTGAAATTTTTGCAAAAAATTTAGGTACTCCGCTATAAACAAACTATTCTTTGGTTACAAATTACTTAGTCGGAAGAATTTATAATTAAACTTAAATCTAATTTGGGTGAGTACCTACTTTTGAAAATGTATTTCTGGAGTAGTGCATTATCGATTCGTAATCGTATGGTTGGCTCAGAGAATTGACTTCTTCATCTAAGAGCTTGTTAAAATTATATTCTTGACCTATAAAACGAGAAAAAATAAATAAAAATAGCTTATTAATTAATACATAAAATTTAATTAATGATAAAAAATTGAAAAAAATAAAATTATCTATGTTTTTACAAAAAAACGAGCATGTGCAAGGTATGTAGGTAACATGATAGCTTCTATGGATGGTGTAGATGAGCGAATATGGGTAAACTATTTTAAATCGATATCTATTTAAAAGTCAAGATTGCGTAGATAGTCTGATATGGACCAAAAACCGGTATTTAGTAAGAGTAGTTTATAATCTAGCCTCCAAATGGTGTATAGTATCGTGTTTACAAAAATTACAAATACCAACGAATGCAGTATGTAATCCATTCGAACAAAGTAGGGTAAGCTGAGAATATATACCCTGTAATCATCTTTGTATCAGCGATACCCTCCAACTGTTTGTGGAATGTACCAGATGAATTATTAATCCCCTCTTTGAAAAAAAGAAAGAGAAAGATCTTTTGAGCACGTTTAATTGGTAGTCACGTATAAGAACATGCGTACGGTTCTCACGAGGGAATAATTTTACGTAGGCTAAGGTACCTTTTGCATAGGTAGGCATAAGTATGAGAGAAATATTTGTTTTATTTTATGTAAAGTTAGACTGAATAGAGAAATAGTTTCGAAAATATTAGTTTTGGCTATAATATTATGGTTGAAGAAAGAGTTTGGTCGATTCAATCAAATGAATATACTACAAGCTTACTACTCACGTAATTTTTAAAATCTCTGCTTATTCGGATATTTAATAACTATGAAATTCGTCGGAGTGGCAATCTACACAAAGTTTTGAACCTTAAACATCAAAATTCACTCAAAAAAAAAAAAATCACGCTTTAATAATAGGCCTCGCTAAAATTGATCGAAAATTTTCTGTAAGATTTCAAATCTGTAAATAGAGTTTTATCATTGAAAATAAACTGCATTTTCGTTGCGAATAATTGAAAGTTCAGGGCGTTGAAAATTACGACGTTTAACAAAATATAATATAATTAATTGAATGTATCATGAAAATTTGACAAAACAATGCCAAAAAAGGTCAACAATTTTTCAGCAAATATTATTTTCATCATAATTTACGCAATAGCTGTATAATAGAAATTCTTCCAAAATAATTAGCAGGTAAGTAGGGTAGGTGTACCGATTTAATAAAACGAAATCACGAAAATGTCGTTAAAAATCATTTAAAGTAGTGATAGTATGGATTGGGGCACCGAAAACATCAAAGAATCATTTATCATTATGATAATAAATAAACTGAAAGGACGAGAGACAAGAAAAATTCTCGAAACAATAGGCCTTCACATGCAGGTTTGTCCCAAAGAGAGGAAAGATCAACCAAAGCACTATATTATCTACAATTGGTAAGTACTACCTACCTATTATATACCTATTATATATTTTCAAATTATATGCTTTCTTTCAAGTTCACTGTCTCAAAATAAAATAGATATCTAGCCTGGTCAACTAAAACGATTAAGGATTATTATATAGCCTATTATTGACTTTTATGACTTTACATACCTATATGCAGCTAGTATCACTATAATAAAGGTACAAGCCAGCCAAAATTATTCAACAAAATTAATTTCCTAAAATTATTTTGCCACTGTAGTCAGGACCAAACAAGTTGAGCTCCGACGTTCACGGCGCATTAATGCAACGTTGTTTCTTATTGGCTATTCTACATTTTTACGTCATCATTGGCCATTAAATATTTGTATGTCATATTGCCTATCTCCTTCAGAACTCAACTTATTTGGTCCCCACCTTCGTGAGTACTCAATGCTGCAAGGCAGCAATAATTCATACAGATGAAAGACCAACGTAAACGCGTCAGAACTGTTAATTAACCAGTTGCCTTGATATGATATAATGAAGGAAAAAATGATTTCGAATTAGACTCCAATATACACATAGCCAAATATATCTGTAAAACTAGTCACGTGATAGCGTCAATTAAAGAAGTGGCTTTTATATTATACTAGCAGTACCATAATGCTGCTATGCAGCAATAATTCACAGACCTACATGAACCATAAATGTGTTTGAAAAATCGATTAATCAGATGCAAAATCAAGGGAAAAAAATGATTTAGAATAAGATTGAAATTGAAATATATGCATAGCCAAAAATTTCTATAACTACAGTCATGTGATAGCGTTACAGAAGTGGCTTTTAAATTATAAGATAAGATATTATTTCGCCTATATTATTCCCATATATTCAACGTGCATGCTCCACTACTCACACTGCCACACACATACACGAAAAATAATTTATTTTCATTGCTCCCACCGAAACAATGAATTCCACAGTGTTAACCAACTATGGCAGCAAAAATGCAGGGTTGGCACAAGTCAAAGCACCGCCAAGCAATGCCTCAGAGTAGGATTTGTAACTGCAATCATTACCAGAACAATAACCACTATAAACCTAAACAAGTTGACAACACTAATTTGGGAACTGATGAACAAAACAAAAAAAAATTTTACATAACCAATTCCCAAAAAATGCTGAAACCATTAACTAGAATGATAATCAGAAAGAATCGGTTTTTATTGGTTTTTATGAAATATCAGTATTATTGATTATTTTTTTTCAAAAATTACTAATTATTTCCTGGAAAATTATTAATTATCAATAATTTGACCTGGAGAAAACATTTTTTGTCTATTTTACCCCAAATTTTGTCTCAACCAATAACCAGTAACCAATATATAGATTTTTACTGGTTCCCAATAATTAATAACCCCAAAAACATTTTAATTATAAGCCCTACCTCAGAGCTTGAATATAAATAATTGAAAATTATTCAAAAAATTAATATTTCTCATATTTTTGCAACGTTTTTCTCTTCCTCTTACCTTGCATTATGTGATCACGAACAATTTGTACATATTTATCACGATCCGGTCGAGTATGTTCATGCCAATAACCAATTGCGTGACCAAGTTCATGAACTACGATTCCAAATTTATCACAACTTTTTCCTAAAGATATGGCTTGGGCACCATTTCCACGTTTTCCAACAAATGAACAGCAACTGAAATCAAATTCGTGAATTTTTCACATCTCTACATGATTATAAGAGGTTTTGACCTGAGTGTCGAGAGGATAGCTCCTTCATTAAAAAGAGTGATGAGTCATCTAGGAAAGTGAGGAGTCCAGGAGACTGAAGCCCCCCGTAAGTTTTATGAAAATTTATAATACTTGATAAAGTTTAAATACTTGATATAGCCTAATCACTAATGTTCCGCCTCTACGGAGTAAATCAGTCTGAGTCTTTTAATCCTCCTAATAAAAGTCCCTAGTGAAAAACAGGGAGCCAAAGAGAGAAAGATATGTTCCTTCATTATATTTTTCTCATTTTCATTTCTCAGTCTACGAACAATGTGAAGAATTATATGGGATGAACTTCTATAAAAATCTATAAATTTGCCCTCATGGAGGCTACAGACTTCCTCTATGGCTTGAAACCTTCCTTGAGATAACCCATTTGCTAAGAGTGGCTAGCCCCTTTGCATAATATGGCTTTCTTTCTCCTCTCACTCTGTCCTCTTTTGTTCCTTCTATTCTCCTTTACCCTCTCTTTTTACCTGCCACTCTCATTCTTTCCATCTTCCTCTCATTCCACTCCTGGTTAATAACTTTCTATCTCTTTTCCTGTCTTTTCCTATCCGCTCCTCTCTGTCACCATTTCTTTCTGCTTCTATCTGTTTCTCCATGGCCTTAAAAGTAAAAAAAAATAAATAATAATTTCAGTATCTAAGGAGAAGCAAGTGGACTGAATTATTTAATGTGGTGCTCATTCCTATTTTTGCAGACTGCTAACAGTGTATAATTTGTTGTTTTGTGGAAACAATAAAATTTGTTTTTTGTCAGTGTATGTGCTTTAAACACAAATGCTCACACACACACACACACACACACTAATGAATTTTTCTAACTTCTCCCTTTCCTCCTACTTTTGTGCCAAAATTTGTACTGAAATTTGTATTGAAATTTTCACTGAAATTCGCACCGAGATTTGTGATAGCTGCCTTCACCTTTTAGTTTTTGCCTCGTAATGAATATAGAAATGTGCAGGTACCACATTAACAAAACAGTGGGAATGATATGTGGGTGGTGGGTGCACAACATGGTTAGGATCCTTTGCTGTTAGTTTGGTCAATTTTTCTCCATGACAAAAATAACTTAGGTACGTGAATTAGAACATTGATTGCTGGAAGGTACTATATTACGTATGTTTCTGTTTGTTTCGATTAACAATATCCATTTAAAATAACGTAGGAAACTTACCTGAAAAAAGTGTCTAGGTGCAATACTATTTTCAGAACGGCTTCGTTTGGTGGAAGTAAAGGATGAGGTTGGAAAATTTTTATCCTTAACTAAGAATTCCCAAAGTCAAACCATTGTTGGATATTATTTAATTTTCAAACTCCTTATTATGACTGGCCATCGTATGATATAATACCGTAAGCCTAGCTTCAATTTTGTAACTTTTTTGGGTCCCACATGTTTCAAGAAGGGAGCGACATAGATGTACCAAATTTCATAGACTTATTAATATCATCAATGACAATATGTTTACGGCCGGGGGAGTACCAAAGATTTTCCACAAGGACCGAGCGGGTTAAAATCCAAAACGTTGTCGCAAATGGAACTGCAGACTTTCTCTCAACTACATTAGAGAATCAAGACAATATCGCAGTATTGGAAGGTACCTGCCATTAATATAAATAACATACCCGCATGGTTTCTCCGTGAATATGATATAATTATCGTGATCGGTAGGATTTCGTTCGACAAATTTTATGCACGTGAAGTTCTCCCAATGCCTCATGGCTTGTTTGAACAATGCTTTGTGGCCGCCAACAAATTGCTGTTCAATTTCGTACGGAATCACTCCGTGATCCCAAAGTCGTTCTTTTTGCGCTGTCGCAGCCCGTTTTGTCCGACGTCGAGATTTTGCTTTAGAATGGACGTCATATTCGCCACCACGTACTGGAAGTAATTCTTCAGTCACTATAATAATGGAACCATTCTGTATTCTTTTACCTGAAACCAATGGCTTTGCATTAACGAAATAGCTGTCTGGTAGTAGAATTTCAATTGCCAATAAAAGTCAGATTTTCCGTGGAAGATTAGGCGATGTAAGAATACTGAAAGAAACGCGATGCGAAGTATATATCATCTTTAGTTTTAATGACTTCCCCTGAAATGGCCCTTTTCCAGTTTTGTGAATCACGTTCTAAATGACTGTGATTGATTCCTAACACAAAAACTATTTTTTACGAGTTGGAGATGTAGCTAAGGGGGAGGTGGAGGGGCGGCTCCTCTCAAATATTTTTAGAATTGGAAAAATTGAGTAGTTGCGGGTGTAGTTGGAAAATTGTGGAATTTGACGACCTTTTTATTTTTTTTTAGGAAACTGAAAAAATTTTAATAGCAGGAAAAATTGGCAATTGTACATATACCTACCAGTAGGAAAATAAGGGGTTACAAAAGTTCCGCGCGCGAGTTGGGAGAAAGTGGTTTAGGCATGGGACAGTTTCGTGCCAATTTAAAATTAACAATCGTGCAGCTCTGCGGGCCAAGATCAGCAACGTAGGTACAGTTACGCGCAGAAATATTTTAACTCACTCACTACCTCTGTCTTATGTATACTATGTATACCTACCCAAATTAACTCCACCGTGATTATCATCCAGCTGATCAGTGCCAAAATTCGAAACATGTTAAAATAGAACATAGTAAATTTTTGTTCCAAATTTCGCAGCTATTGGTCAAAAATTAAGAATTTTGTAGCCAAAATAAAGACGAAAATAACGATACCAGTAGTACGGTACGGCCGATCCTTACTAAAATTAATAGGTCAGTTCTTCGGCTTACTAACGATATTTGTTCCGATTTTGTGACTAACCGAAAAAAATTGCGACCTTTACAGCGGTAGTCAGAAATTGACTTTTTTTATAAATATATTGTATAAAATATAATTATAATGCGGATATACGAATTCGAGCTTTTTGTGCCAAAATTTTCCGTGAGTTGTGAAATAAAAAATGTACCTACCCCCACCCACTGGTCGTACCATAACACCAAGATTAATGAGTAGATCACCTTAGGATCGAACTATGTACACCTTTGGGAACAGTTATGTTTAAAAGAAAAACCTTTGGTGCGGAACTGTCATAATATGGTCAAGGAAATATCCGCGTGAAACTGATGGGAAAAATTCATTTGGGGCGCAACTGTTAAGTTTTTTTATAATTGTTCTATAGCCGAAAATAATGCTAGTTGATGAACTTCTTTTTTTTTTTTTTTTTTTTAGTTGGAAATTTTAAACATTTTAGCAATAAATTTTCGCTTTTCTCCCCCCACCTAAAAAATGCTTTTGCTACGTTTAGAAGGGAGTTATACAAAACCATGACAGATTGACAAATTTACATAAGAAAATCCATAATTTTATTATTTTCAAGTGCTCGAAGTTACAGCAATTGGTGGTTACCTACTATATTGACAGAAAAAGGCGAGAATCAAAAAGCAAAGTGATCTTATAAAATTTAAATATTTATCTAAAAAATCGTAGATCAGATCAAAGATCTTCGTTTTGAGATTGTTGATCTAACGTAAGATCTAAAATACACGTAGATCATGACCATCTCTGCCCAAAAGTACCGTCCTAAATAAAAATATCAAAAATGGAAAGCGATTCAAATTAACCAAAATAATACTTCCGATTTTTGATTTTGCTTCTAATCTTAAACAATAAATCTTCAGCTTTCGACTGTTCGCGTTTCCAACATATTTATTTGGCTTTTTACTTTTATTTTTCATTTCCCTTTAATTCAAATTTTTTGACCCATTCGGACGATTTGACTAAAATCTGCCTGTGCTCCTTTCCGCACTAACAAAATAGTTTGCTAAATCCGCCACCAGCGGTGAGGGGAAAAAAGATAAATATTTTCTCATCCCATTCCTCGCCTTAGAAACATTCTAACTACGCCATTGTGAATTGAAATGCAGAAGCTGCTCTATTATGCCGCGTAATTATCCTGCAAATTAATTTTCCAAAACTTGCTTAGTATACCCGTCCATCTCCATGACAGAAGAGAAGGCATAATAATTACGTTTACGAACGAACAATGCAATCTAAAATTACTTGTCTCTTTAAAAGTCTTCATTTTAACATTAACTGGTGCTTTGCTGGATGCTGGGTTACCGTTAAGGTGATCGTACGCTATTTCTTTGCCGTTCATATTTTTTTCGTATTCTTCGAAAGTATGTTCTCGAATCGAGGGTACGAATTCTGGTACGAAATCTGTCGGAGACACAGCGATGGGGTTCGTGGTTGCTCTGGCGGGGGTGCTTTTGAAGACACTGGCCGGAATTTGCAGGACTTTCTTAGCGTAATTCGTCTTTCGAATGGGTTCCAAACCTTCTTCCTCGATTTGCAATCCGTCGACTAATATTTCTTTTTTAAGTTTTTCGATCTCGTCTGTTTCTTTGTTTCTTTTCATCGATTCCAGCTCTTGATCGTACTGAGTTATTGGCATGGCGGCGTCGCCCATAAATTTTTCTGCAATCAATTATAAATTCGTCAAATGTTTAGCAGCGACGAATTAAAAATGTAAACCAGGTCGAATAAAACGTGCAAAAACGTGACTGTGCCCCTCTAAACCGGAAAGAGTAGACTAAATAGACGAATGAATATATTATAGCGTTGACGTAGGCTTATAATAATGAATTTTTGTAACAGGAGCTGATTTTAGGCTTTGTCGAGGAGGAGGGGGGGGGAAATATTTTACGGAAATTTCAATCAAGAAGGGACTTTCAAGGATGGGTTAATGATTATTGTAAGAGAAGAAAGTGAAGATTAAAATGAGCAGGAAACCAATTTCGGGAGTATGGGAAACGTATGGCTGAGAATGCGCTTAAGGGTCTAATTATTGAGGAAGTGGGAGTCGTTATAAAAGGAAGTTACCAGCAGTAATCGAAGTCTTTAAAATCATTAAAGGCGGATCAATTTTGATGCCAACAAAAATACAACCCGCATGACAAATATAACGTCAACAGTTCCATTGCCTCTATCTCGTTCCCTATTGGTTGTTGATTCCACCAATTTAATTTACACCACATTTAGACGAATTTTTCGTACCTCCAAAGGTGGGCAAGTTCTTGATGTGTCCGACATTGCATTGTGATTGGCCAATTCCAATTCATGGAACTGTTGACGGTTACAAAACCGATTGCGCCTAGGAAGTTGATCGACCAGTAGTATTTTAAAGACTTTTAGCAGTAATAAGGGATGAGGTTTTTGAAGAATTTCAGCATTGAAAAAAAATGTAACGATGTAGGTTCCTTATAAACGTACGTACTTCATACAGTGAAAACCGCTTCTTAGGGACAAATCCGGTAAGTCCCAAAACAAAAACACTAAAACTCAAGAAAATCAGATCACTTAGGCATTAGTGACAGCGCATATTGGTTTATTGCGAGAAGGCAGTTGATAAGTATGAGAAAATTACTGTTTAACTCTCTGATTTAATTGATAATAGCGCCGATTCAGTTCAACAGAGATAGTTTTTGTTGTTCTCTGTCATTATTCTGCCTGTCTGTCAGGTTTTTTTGCGCAAGTCAATCAGACAAGCACCATCAGGAAGATACGTCAGAATAACACTGAATCAATTCCTATTATTATTTTTCATCAAAAACCACGCCAGAAACCATTTTTGTTTTGTTTTAAATATTTGAAAATTTAACCTTTTCAATGAGGAGTGCTCAAATCTGTCATTAAGAAATCACAACTTTCATGTTTTTTTTTTGTTTCTACACTTGAAAACTTAGTATTAGTTAAATAGAACACTGATCGAGGACAAAAAAGGTAACATCCAATTTGTCTCTACTAAGCGGTTTCCACTGTAATTTATTTATCTTTTTTTGGAGAGGTGGAAGGTGTCTATTTAGCTATTGTAAATCTTCATTACAGAAGTCAAAGGTAAATTCTTGCAAAACTTTGCTTTATAATAGGTATAGAATTCCTGCAATGGGAATAAAAATTTAAAAACTAATAAGACAACCGAACTGTATCAATAAAGATACAAGTTTGTGCACAGAAAATTTCTAATATTAACAATATACTACTCTATGTAGAGGGTGTCCACTAAAAACCGGATCAAACTTATGTATGACTCGAGATATAACAAAACGTGGTAAGAATCATTTTGTTGGAGTTCTTCCTCTATTTTACACTACTAAACCTACAGTATTATGCTAAAATAAAATACTGTAAAGGTAAACGAATTTAAAAGGTTAACGAATTTTTTCAGTTGTAATTGTAGGAGATTTAAATATGTTTGTCTCATCTTCCCTTCCCGTAATATACTTCATTACCTTTTTTCCCAAGGGAGTGCAATATTTTATTTAGGTGCGGGGGAAAAATGAGACAAAACTAGTTTTTTAGTTACTTTATAGCTATACTAAACTAGGAAAAGGTTTTTTGGTTTGAAAATATTGCAAAAAATGGATCCTTTTTGTGTTTTCAATTCTTTATAGTTCCCTCCTTTGCGGAAATCCGGGTTAGTTATGGAAAAACAGTTCATTTTTAAAACAAAATATACTGAAGCAGCAGCTACTCGTATGCGTATAATATGTTTGTGAGATAATTTATGAATCTCAATAAAAAAATTATGATTAAGAGTTGTGTTATAAATGTAGAGAAGCCTATTGGGTTTCTTCCTATTTCCTTGCATTCATCAGTGTGTCTATCTTCTGTAGGAAATGTGGAAAATTTTTATGCGAACTTTGAAATTTTGAAACGGCTTATTCGAATAAAAATCGAAATACTTACTTACCGGACAATATATAATTATACCAGCAATATTAAAATATTCCACAGACATTTCGCCTTTTGTGTCATTTTATGTTATTTAACACACAAGTAGATTCATAAAATATCAGAGATCTAAAATTAGAACGATTTCAATTTTAGACGTAATTTCAAATTTGACGTTAACAATTTTGGTTACTTTTTCAGTGTTACGAGTTGCTTATACAAATAACTTATGTGTAGGTTTATATGTACGTATGTAACGTACAGCTATGGAGAGTATATAAAATTTTTTTTTAATATGTGACCGGAAACGATCTCTTTTTGAGACATGTATGGCGTAGGGAAGTTAGCCAATTTCAGAACCTGATAGTTCTCATTACTTTCCATGCATCTTTTCGGTTTCTCAACTTTTCCGAAAACACCTTTTTGATTTCTTAATCACACTTTCCGTACCTACGCCTTCTTAACTTCGTGAAACCCTTTTCGCACGCCTTCTAAGTTAGAAAAACTTCCCGATTATTTTTATTTTTCTAATAATTTTCTAAAATTCTACCGCTATGGGGGTTCGACTCGTCTCAGGAGTATAGTTGGATCTCACCCTACCAACAGGGCCATGACGACAAGCTAACTGAATGGGCGTCGTTTGCGTTTGTTTGCTTACCTCTATTTATTTTTTTTTATGTAAATATAAATTGAGTGCTTACCTATTGAGAGTTAATGTAAAACTTTGGCGAAATATTTCGATTTTATTTTCCTATATTTTCGAAAGATTAATTTTCACCTTTCTTTCTTCTCGTTTCACGTTTTTCCTAGCTTTTCCACTTTTTTTTTTTCTGTTCTTTCACTTTTTCACCTTTCATTGCACCCTGGCTTAAATTTAGTATTTCGTACACTTGTTACAAAAAAAAGTAGGTAGGTACCTATAGTGTCTAACAAGTGCGGAAAGACAATTTTCCACTTTCCGTACTAGTTAGACAATATACTATTACCTCCGGGTAAATTTTTCTTTTGAGAAAAGGAGCGTTGGTAGGAAAGGAAGTTAGCATTTTTTTGGTAGAAATGAAGTAAATTCATTAATTACTTACCTATTAATTTATTTCAACAAATATTAATCTTTTATCAGTAACGCATTTTTTTTATTTATTTTTTTTTTTTTTAGGAGGTAGGTTGGTTGTTACAAAAAATATTGTGTAACATGCGTGCGAAGTAGGTGATTGCTACTCGTGTGATTTGCGAAACTCGTCTTCGGCTTGTCTATTAAGTTTCTCTTTTGTAGCAAAATCACCTACTTTTCGCACTTGTGTCACATATAACAAGGTGTTCCATATAATTATATTCTCGAAAACAGACATTGTTTTAAATAGTAGGTACACTTGACAGTAGGGATTCATTTCGACAATAAGCTTATAGAGTATCATATGAATGTTTTCCAGTAAAGATTCACGCAGTGAATACTTATACAATACCTACATAAAAAATTTAGGCTAACGATTTAAATCGTTCTATTTAGATTGCATTTTAAAGTTTTTCAAAATAACGATTTTATATCATATCTGACGAAAACTGTGATAAGCAGATCTCATTTATCACGTTTTTCGTTATAAATAAGAATATAAGAAAATAAAATTGATAATAATTTATGCTGTAGTATGGTTTTTTTTTTGTTTTTTTTTTTTGTAATTTTGACAATAAACTTTTTCTTCCGATATAGATTGTAATTATAGTTCAAAGATCATCAAAAAATTATAAAATAAATAGAAGACCAGATTGATTCGTGTTTACTTGATAACACGAGTAAAAATTATTTTTAAATTTATTATTAGAATTTTCGATGCCACGACGAAGAAAATCAATAAAAAATAACGTAATATTAAAAAAAATTAAACTTGATATAATACGATTTAATATTGAAATGAGGGCAAGAGTACTTCATATTTAACCGGAGAGAGAATTTTTCTCTTCCACGTAGATTAATACAATACAGAAATAAATATTGTTTTTAAACAACGACTTCCTTTAATCTAGCGTATAGGACAAAGTATATGCTATGTACATTAAACACTTGTATCAGCCAATCATTTTTAGTTTAGGCGCTCATATCTAGGAAGAATAATGAAAAATATTTCTTTCTTCTGTTCGTCTGTTAACTCTTTTTCTATTTTTTTAATTTTACCTGGGAACCATGTTGCCAAAAGATAGAAGCAAAAAGGAAAATGGACCACCCATAACCAAACACATGTTACTCTGAATTATCATAATATCATGAATGGATATGTATAATTATTGCATAGGTAGATATAACTAATATTTTTGATTAGAACGGAGATAGTTAAAAATAAAATTACAGCCGCTGTTCTACTGATGAAAAATGGTCATGGTTTATGGGAGCAGTTTTCAGTGATTTAGTTCAATCGATTAAAATTTGTTGATAATGTTGTAACAAAACTATTGGGAACCGTACTTACCAATTACGTTCTCATTAAGCAAGTACCGAACAAGTGAAATCCTGACCATTTTCTGAATTAAACAGGTAAGTATATTCTCTTCACCTACAGACTCTATTTTTCCTCATTTGTCCCAAATGAACCTTGCAAAACACAGGCTGATAACAAGTTTAGGTTAAAAACTAGGTTACATTTTTATTTCTTAATAGGCCCAACTAAGTGATTGATATTTTTTCCGACTAGTTCTTCCATCGGATCCATTGTATCCATTTTCGATTTCATCCATTCCATACACCTAACCTAAAGTACCTAAATTATAGTTCTCAAATATGTTATGAAATTGTTTAAACTTTTCAAAAATGTAAAACGGTCTCGACTCGTTATCAAATTATTTTTACACTTTAGATTTGACCCACAAATCAAACTATAATATTCAATTATAGGAATTCCGAGTACCTAAGTATTATTAAAAATTGAAATATTTTATGAAATTTTTGAATCTTTTCCTTTTCAGTCAGTAATCCATAATTTCTCTTTACAAAACCAATTTTACTAAACAAGCTATGGGGTAGAGCCGGAATAGTGAAGCTGGAAATTATGTTGGGGGGCCTATTTTCGCTCTTATTCAATTCTAATTGGAGAAAAAATGATGAAACCGATCGTAAACTTATTTCGAATTACTAATTTTAGCTTAAAAAACTTCTGGATTGTGAAAAATACGTATTCGAGGACCGATTTTTACTAAGTTGCGATTTTCGCTTCATGGCCTAATAAATAAAGTTAGTTTTAACCTTCAAATTGTTTTTCACCTCTGAAATAATATGTAAGATATAATCAAGTGTATAGATAGCTCGGCCGTAAGGGGAGGTTCACATATTTTCAGAGGTCTCTTCTGACACTCCCTTCAACTTGAACTCACCAAAACTGACAAAAATATACAATTTTTAAAAGCCAAGACTATTTTTTGTATTATGGGGATTCCCGAAACCCCTTCATCAACGTTCTTGGATATAATCGTCCATTTTGGAATAGTTAGCGTATTTTACCGAAATGTTTACCATTTTTTTTGAATTAGGTATAACTAATCTTTATTCCGTGTGCCCAGTTTTGATCAGTTCGTTGTATTCTTATTTTCAATTTTCTGATGTTCATACTTAAGTATATAATATTATTATACTGCATCAAATTTAACAACATGGAAGGTTGTATAATTATTTGTAAATGTTGGAAAGGTTACATAGAAACTTGGTGCAGTTTTCGTTTTCACTTGTAGGAGTTACATGAAGCAAAAAAAGACAAAAAAAAAAACTATAAAATGGATGTACATTTTTTCAGCTGTCTTGTAAGGACATAAGATTGAAAAAGTCATAGAAGGCATTATAGCTACAGCTAAGTAATACAACTGCTCCAAAATTAACTTTTTTCCATGTATTTTCTGTAACCAAACACTGTACTGCATTCATTCAGAGCCTGATTTTGAAACTTTTTCATGCCTCACACAGGCTTAGGTATACATAGGTAATCGAATTTTCGAATGCGGAACTCAAGAATAATCACTTTACCTGCTTTGCAAGGATCCGTATATACATCGTTTGATAAGAGTCTTGGAAAATTTGATGTTATCAGCTCTTCGATGGTGAATTTTGGTTTGTAAGTACGTTTAAGAAAGTTACACTCCCCGTGCTCCTCGGACTTTTTCACGTCATTACTATGGACGATGAGCGCGAATATTAGTACACAAATTACGCTTAGCAAATTTTTCTCCATTTTGAAACACAAAAATTTTTGGAATTTTTTCGAGCTATAACTAATTCAACATTATCAACATATCGTATGAAAACGTATGGGTGTAGGCACGGTTTCTCATTATTTTTCGTTTTTAAGATTGCAAACTTTTACCCGAAATCAGTGGAAGAAAAATAAAATTATTCGTCGAGCAGCGATTGAACCATTTTTAGATACATATTGGCAAAAATCAATTGGAAATTCTAAGAACGGGCAACCAACACGCATCTCTCTCACATTACGGAATGGTACTGGCGAGCAAAGTACAACTGATTACACACATTGATACGAACAATGAAATAATATCCAGATCTCACTCTCGTCCCTCTGCATAGACAGTATACTGTTCGTCGAAATCCGCAAGTTATCAAAAATAGGGCTTATCGTTCAAAAGAAGTAGAGTCTGTCGAAGTTATTTTTCATTTGCATCGATTATCGCGTCTACCTACTCAATAATTTACAATATTATGTTAAATTTGTATTCACTAACAGTCTAACAGTCCGAGAGTAGGGTGGCGTATACAAAGGGTAGATTTGATGATACATACAACACCCCTTATTTATTTTTTTTTTTAAAGACCATTTTTTCACTTCACTTGGTCTATTACTAGCTGCGTGAGATACGGCAAACAAGTATTACACTTTAAGTTCTAGTTCTGGAAAAATTCTGTTAATGCTATTGTTAGTTCTCTGCTCAACCCCATACATATATAGTTTTAGTTTGATCTGTGTCGATTTTTTGAAGAGAAAAAATCGAAAATTTGATATCTTTGATAAAACAATTTAAATAGATTTTTTGGTTAGAAGAAAATGATAAGACGTACAGGGCATACAAGGGTTTTTAAAAATTCCAGTGGGGATTTTTTAAGTTTTAATCCCAATAATTGCCCTCGGTTCACCATTATGTGTTCGTCTTGGCAAAAACAAGTACCACATAAAGAGTTTTAATGTTGGACCAGTTCTATTAGAAATTAGTCCTCAGTTCTATCTTACGATTTTATTTCTGTGTCAATTCTGTAAAGTGAAAAGAAAATATAAATAAATAAAAAATAAAATTGTCATATCAAAGAGAAAAATTTAACAAATTAAGTTTTGATAAAAAAAAAAAAAGCATGTTATTTAAACGTGCTTATATGTTTAGGAGTGAACTTTTCATCGATACTTACTATATATATATATATATATATATATATAACCGAACCAGCTGCTGGATCCCAGCACTTTTTGGATAAATCTAATCTGGAAAATCGAACATCGTCTTCAGAGAACGGAAGTGCCACTCTTTTCCTAATGAAACAGCTTGTTACTTTTTTCTATATCGAACGGACCTACCTAAATTAGTAGATATCAAAATTGTGAAACCTTGGAATTTTTTTTCAGCAAATATCGAAGAAAATTCTCTGTAAATGTATCAACCCCATATAATCATCCAGGATTCGCCACTTCCTGGGCAATATAAGACTATATTTTTAACATTATGATCTTTGGGAGTATTTAATACTACTCAAGCTTAACTTTTTTTTTGTTTTTTTTTCTGAATGAAAGTCTAAAAGAGCTACAGAAAACTAAAAATCAGTCAAAAAAGATTCATCTAAAATTTTTGGTGAGTAAACATCTTAGGCTCGGTCTATGGTAGGGGCTAAGTGAGAATTACGATCGTCAGATTCACGTAACTGTAACTCTTACAATCGTAACTCTCATTTGTTTGTGTTACCTACATGATGGGTAGATGTGTGGTTAAGTGTGTGCACAACCACACTATTATTACGTTTACACATCAATCTTTCATGAGTATAGCCTGTATTCACGCCTTTTTTTTTTTTTAAAACATCACAATTAGTCACTGTGATCTCTCACTAGGTCTGTTTGATAAGGCAAAAAGTGAGACACTATTGCCTCTTACTAAAAACTGGCTGTTTGATTTGAAAAAGTGCGGCACTAGAGCATTGACGAGGCTACTGGATTTACCAAAATAGAACTTTTTCAATAACTGTTTTTTTTTTTCTAGTAGTCGAATTTCGTGATTTGACTCGATGAATGAGTTCTGTATGTTACATGTTCCTCATGTTAAAAAAATTCGTTCAATTTTATTAACTTTTTGAGTTTTTCGCTTCACAGAACTGACACAGAACTAAAACTGTGAAGAAGAAATGAGAACTAACTTCCAAAATAATTGCGGTCCAGCATTAAAACGTTTAGAGTAGCACTTTTTCTGCCAGATCGAAGACAAATAACGTAGCCAGGGGTATTATTTGGAGTTAGAGCCCCCTGTGGGACTTAAAAACATCCTTTACAAACGTGAAATTAGGGTGAAGCAGGGGGTTTAAGCTTCTTCTATTTTTCCTTAAATTATTACAAATAAACTTTATCTCCTTATTTTTCCTTCACAGTAGCAACATATTTTCGAATTTTTTCAAGTGGGACTTCATCACATTTCGGAGGGTTCGGCTTCTCGCCCCTCTTAGCTTCTCTAACATGAAGTCGGACTTCGAATTATATTTTAAAAGATGTATTTTGCATACACCACAAGAAAAATATTTTATAAAAGCCCGATTAGCTACATACAGAAATTTTAAATTTACACGTGGAATCGCTGAACACTAACAATTTTGTCAGGTATAAATTATACTGTAAAATGGGAACGATGATTTATATATGAAATGATTTTTCAAGATTCATCTAAGTACTCAATAATAAATAATAAATTAGCTTAAAATGTTGACCGTTGCGTTGGCTGAAATTATATTATCATTCTCGCGGAATCGATTGTATTGGTTTTGGTGCAATAATCGTCGGGAAATCGTTTGACTTGATAGAGGCCTACAAAAAAATTGCAAAATACATTGAAATTAACACTTTGTAAAATACCGATTGAACTACAATGTTATTGAATATGGGTGTAATATTTTGTTTCTTTGAAATATGTTTGTAAGATAAATAAGATGCAACTTTTTACTTTTACACCAATGTGTGAGAGTGAAGATCGTAGCTATAGGTTAGAATAATTCCGATAAGTTTTACTTGAAATAGTTGCAGAAGAAATAGAAATGCAATTAATGCGATAATTGGAAGACTGGACCGCTTCTTCTTCTTCTTTTTGACATTTTGATAGCTGGAAAAGAATATGAAAATAATTCAATAATTTTGGTAGTGATATGGTTTTTCGTTAAAATACAGTAATTCTTTCAAAAATGGGAGATAGATAGAGTCATGAAATTAGAAGAAACTATTGTATCATTTAAAAAACATTAATGTTTGGTATGTGTTTAAATTACCTTACAGTTAAGAATAGATCTTTATTAAAAAAACAGGTAGACAAGTACTTAATATAAAAATTAAGTTTTTTTATCTTCACAATGAAGTTTTTATTTTTATTTCAAACTTTTCACACACTTTCGTTTACAATTAAAGTGAATCTTTTCAGATGCGAACATTTATTGTAAAAATAAAAATTATTTTTCACGAAACACTAATTATTTTTTATAAGTACCTACATCATGAATGTATGAAGTGAGACAGTAAAAATGAGGTTTCAAACTTTCAATGATTAATGAGCAAGTGCAACGTCTGGAAAATCTGTTAAAACTGAAGCTCAAATCAAAAATTCAAGTAAAAACAAATAAATAATTTCGTACTCCATAATTGAATAGGTACCTGTCATAATTTAATTTTTTCTTGTGACTGACTTTATAATGAATTCTTCATAGCATTCAACAAACAAAACGAATACTGGTACTTAGTCACAGACCTCATTTCCATTGCCTAGGAGTTGGCTATTGCTTTATTTAACATAACAATCTATTAATTACGGCATTAAAATGTTTATCTCAAATAACACATACTATTAATTGTGAAAAACTCGCACAGGTAACTTACGTTATCGTTTATTCTACTAAAATTTTCATCGTAATTAACAGTTTTCTATGAAATTCTGAAATTTTTAGCATTTTCTTCATCCTTAAACCACCTAACTGGATGCAAATATAAATATAGGCTATTTCATGTAAACTTAATTTATTTTAATATTTTCGATAAAATCGGTCGTCTTATGAGAAATATGAAATTTCAAAATATTCTGAATTAAGGTCATTGTCCAAGAATTTTTTCGCATTTTATTTTACTAACTTGGATAGGTGGATATTCTAAGATTTAAAATTTTTTAATTTAATGGATTTAGAAACGTATTACTGGGCCTAATTACAAATGATGGTGTTTTAAAGTAAACACTGCGCTAAAACATAACGTAGGTAGCCCACAAATTAAGTGGTTTATCAAAAATAAAAAATAAAATAAAAAAGTGTTATACAATATTTATATATAAAATTTTTCTAAATCAACTTACCTTATTCTGGGTGGCGGTGTGAAACTGATAATATTTTGTCGAGAGGTAATACTGTCCCGATATGCTGGAAAATCCGCATTATTTATCGTCGAAATTCCATTAAACGTCATCGAAAAATTAGAGAAATCGTTTTCACGATGACACGAAATGTTTTTAAATGTGAGAATGTATACTTTTTAACAGACACGGTTTGCGATATATCATATGTAAAATTTTTAATTAGGTAGGTATGTACCCAGTTTGTTTGGATTCATAAAGCATAAAATCAAAAACCATGACCAATTATCATGCCACGCAAGTTAACGAAGATCATTCTTCAGAAAAATGAGAAAGCGAAAATTAAAACGAGCATAAAATCGATTTTTTTTCAATGATATATTTTATTAATTCACAGCTTCTTACATTAACATTTACTAGAAAAAAAAAGTAATAAATAAATAAATAAATAAATAAATAATTTAAATAGTACATTCATACATTCACAATCAAACAAACAATCGTAAAAAAAGAAGAAAAATAATAATTGAAAGTTTTGTATGTTTCGAGTTGTTTAAGTAACGAAACACTTCCCGATCTAAATATAATTAAAATTACCTACCTATAACGCTAAAAAAAAATTTAAATAAAAAAATGCAAAACATTTTTGGCAGTATTCAGCTGGTATAAAAACAAAAACACAATATAAAAAATGCCTACATCAAATTAAAAAACAAAACTTTCTAAATTGATATGAGGAGAAAATTATTCTTAATTGTATTATATTAAGCACCGATTTAGATAAATTTCCAACACATAGTTCAGATATAATTTTTTTTTTCCAACCAAACATATTTACCAGACGAAATTTTACCAATGGTGGGATTCGTATTAAAATTAATTGAAAGTTTAAAACCTTAGTATAACTTGTTTTTTAAAATTGATCTAAAAAGAAACGAAAAGTAGAAAAAAAAAAAATGAAAGTAAAAACATAAATAAATAAATAAATAAATAGGTATACTAGGTATGTAAATTATGTTTGCAATGTTCGTACCGGCCTACGTTTGCTTAAATTAGGCGTTTTTTAACTTTTATGCGAAACTTTTTTAATTGAAAGTTATCGGTAAATTTGATTTGATTTTTAAAAATTGACATTTGATCGCTTTCCACAGTCGATAATATTATAATAATTTTCGTATTATGTGTAGTTTTTCCGAATGGAATATTATATCTATTCGTAGGTATCGTTTCGTTTCGTCGTCGGTAGCACCACAATTTAGAAGAAAAAAAAAATTAAACAAGCGATATTATGGAAGAATATACAAAATGTACAAGGCAAGTTATACATTAAACGCTTCTTTTTTTTCTTCTTTCTGTCATTTAAAAAATGATTTTCTCGTTGTTTGCAGCAAACGGACAGCGAGAAAAATGTATCGTTTATCCTTTCTTTTTTTTTTTTTTTTTTTAGAAAAAAAAAGTTAATTATTTTATGACTAATTGTAAATACCAAATTTATGCCTCGTTACAGGTCAAGTAGATTTGTCTACAGTCATCTTTACTTCTGCCTCGTCGACCAGCTTCTAAAAACGCTTCGAATGGTGCTGTGGAGCTACTCTTGCTTAAGATTAAACTGGTGGCGTACCTGTAATTAAAAATCAATCGATATAATTTGACATCGTTACCCAGGAATTAGAAAGACTGTTAATTCTGTAATATTCCATATATTTTTTGGAAGAAGTAGCGGAGCCAAAGGGAGTCAAACGGCTAATGACCCCCCTTTTAAAAAAATAAAAAACATAACTCATTTGCCAACGTATCTTTACTATGTATTGTACTAAGTCGATATTCGTTAGAAGGGGGGTTGGAGATAACGATAAGTATAGAAGTATAGATGATTGGAGCGACAAAAAAATCTAAATTAATTGAACTTCGATGCCTCCCTTTGGAAAATAGTGGATTTGCCTTCGACTGAGAAACCGTAATAAATGTTCGGATAATCAATCCGATTACCAGTAAAATCTTAAAGGTTTTTTCGATTCAATTCATTACAAGAAAAGTTGTACCCATTTTAAATATCTGCGTGCATAAAAAAAGTTATACTCGAATTTTAGAATGCCGTTGGAAAATTCAAATTGTAATAGTTCTTTGTGATACAAGTGCAAAAAGTAGGTGATTTTGATATGAGTGCGAATTTTGCAGCACGAGCCGTAGGCGACGGCTGCAAATCACACTCATATTAATCATTTACTTGGCACGTGTGTCACGCACTATTTTTTGCAACAACCCTCCCACTGTCCCCGAAAAATGGCGATGAATTTTTTTATTTTCATAATTAATAACTTTAGTTTTTAAAACCAAAAAATTTTTCTCAGTTCGCTTGTTTTCAGAATGTTTATGAAAAATACGGTATTTAGTTCCTAGCGAGAATTAATAAAAACTGAGAAAGTTGCTAACCTATGCGAGAAATTCGTAGAGATGTGCAAGAAATACAAGTTGCAACGGTGCATGGGGAAGATAATTTTTTGACTTTGTATCGAAATTTGTTACTTTTTATTCCATCAAGGCGCATAAAAAAACATACTTTTGGGAAGGGTGTTGCAAAAAAATATTGTTGTGCGCATGCGCACTTTCAAATTGAGTTTCTCGCACGGCTCGATTACTTTCTTACACTGCTCGACTAGGTACTTCTTCAGTTTTTTGTTTTTTCTAAAATAAAATTATTGCATTAATAGTTAAGCGTTTGGTTCTAAAACAATTTTGTTAGTAATTTTGTTTGTGGTGGTTGGAGGGATGAGAGGAGAGCGGAGATTTTTTGGTTAAAAAAGTGAGTGACACGCGTGCAGATTAGGTGATTTTTGCCATAGCATCATAAATAACTATTTCGTGCTGTATTGAAATTCGCTACTTTTTTCTCTGTCAAAACGTATTAAAAAACGTATCTTTTCGGTTGGGTGTTGTAAAAAGACGCCTAATTATACAACTAGTATTAACTTTTTCTTTCGTCGAATGTAACATGGTACAATACAAAGCCATTCATGAATGGTTCCTCAAACCTGAAATATGGATACAACCAAGTATGACCACGAAATAACTTCCTCCTTATACAAGTAATTTGTTCTTCCTTTAGGGTATTAGCCATGCAACAAAAGTACATGTTTATACCCATCAAATGAAAGTTCTTGATCCACAGATATGGCAAAACTACTTATTTTTTCAATTTGAGCTTTCGTTTGAGCTTTTGAAGGAGGGCTAAATTTCGCAGGGAATTCGAATACGGAGGAGCCGAAAAAAGAAATTTTTGACAACTGCGCATTTTGTTGTGAATATTCGCGATAGGTGCATCTTGTGTTCAAAATTGAAGTAGCCAGGAAAGGCAGATTTCTTAGTCGCGCCTTTACTGTGTGCATAGGCAACTTGTCATACATCAATGTCTTCAAATTATTGTTTCACATAATAAGCTTTTTTGTTGAATGTCTTAATGAATCTCAACAATTTTCTGCTTTCCTCGACTAGATTTCCCAAATTTGCAAATTGGAAAATTTCTAATTTTTAAAATTTAAAGCCTCTTTAGCTACTAAAATTTTCAAAACAAATTTCAAAGGTTTACGTAGCCTAGGTAGTGGGTTATTTATAAAAGATTTTCCGTAGTCGTATGCAGTCATATCCGTATCCATGTTTCAGGTTGAGGGAATTATTCATAAAACAGCCAGTAATTACTGTCAAACTTTTTCTAGCAAATCACTTTTACTTACACAACTTCCGTAAGATTTTGATTCTTCCTTTGTATTACGTATTTTCAAATTCTTACCAAATTAATTTTTTTTAAATTTGATTTTATTTTTATTGCATTCGATTACCAATATAATATTCGTAATTATGTAAATTTATTTCTACGAAGCTACGAAAATAACATAGGCTAATTCAAAAGAAAGAAACAAAAAAAAAAAAATCATCCTTAAAGTAGGTACCTCAGTGCCTACTTTTTAGTATATTAACCTAGTATGCTACTAATGGTACGTATTACCATCAAAATTTAGCATTTAGTATTTTAAAAATTATGGATTTAAAAATTACGGTTACCAAGAAAAAGGTTACTTTATTAGAACTAATTAAAATTCAAACGGGCCACATTTTTCCGTCGCTTTCAAGGCCTCTATCGTAGCCTAATTTTAGCAACGCCCGCTTCTATTTATGTTGCGATAAATTATCAAAACGAATTCTTAGAAAATTAAAAGAATATCTTCACCAAAATTTCTCGTTGGTAGATATGTCAGAAAGATTTTTGGCGATTTAAACTTTACATGTAAACATTTTTTTTTTCCTTATCTTTCCGTTAATAATAAAATAATAATGTAGCGGCAATGACACATTTGGTAAACCAGATTCATTTCTTGCACCTAATTAACGAAGATAATTGGCCGTAGTGTGAGGTCAAAAATAAATAAAGATTCTATAATTTTAATTGTACAGTCGGGACGCTCTAATCGTACCGTATAATAAATATTCTTCATGTCTTGTTCGAGGAAAAAAAAAAAGATAGAAATTCACTTCCATGTAATTCACACATGGTTTATTACATTCAAGATAGAACGGAGGCCTACCATACGTAATATTAATATGGTTCGTTTCACTATACACACGCTTACAATTTTTCCATTCATAAAAAACATAAAATTTTCTTCATTGTTTGTACACTTTCAAATGGATGCGTTCTTTTGTTTTGTAGAAAAAAAAAAAAAAGAAAAAGAAAAAGAAAAAGAAAAAAGGGAAAAATTGGAAGAGAATCAAATTTAAAAAAAATACCAACTTTCTATTTAATTGTCGATTTCATTCGATATAAAATACTAATTGGCCCTGTAATAAATTTTTGAAATCGACTTTTCAATCGTAATATTATGTTATTACAAGCCCTGAAGCGCTGCTTCGTGGCGTTTTTGCTTATACTGGCCTGGCAACACTGATCAATTCGTTATTAGGATGGAAACAACGAGACATTTATAGTTGGCGCATGCGCCTTGAATTTTGTCTGAATAAATTTCGTTGAATTTTGTCTTAATAATTTATCGTACCACATTTTTGTCTTAAAAAATCGGGTAATACGTTTATAATAATAATAAGTATATGTAAATTGATTTTAGGTTTTGGTTCCTCAATTTTTGGAAAATCAGCTGACCCAATATGGAAAATATGAAAAAGTTTTTGATGTGTAAGTATCTTATCACTTGTTTATGGTAGGAACTAAACTTCGAGGATATACATATGATGGAGACGACACATGGGAAGTTTTGGTGTCCTACCTATAGAAACACGTGTGCTTCCAACTAAATATCTGATTGGAGGAAAATCTTGCAACGTGCATTTGTTTATAAACACTGGCATACAAAGTACCTCACTTTTATACCAATTTTCAATTCTAATTGGTTGGGGTGTTCAATCTTGGATTCTTTGTATGCCAGCATGCGGCATCTATAGTCTGCACACTCAACCCCATGTTAAAATTATTCTATGTCATCTCCATCATATATTTATCCTTGAAGGAACTAAACGAGAATTACGGTCATTAGATTTGCTTAACTCGTAACTCTTACAATTGTAACTCTTGTTTGTCTGTTAATGACACATAGGTGTGTGATTGTATGCACATGCGCACAATCACTCTATTATGTTTACACACTGATCTTTATGAGTATAGCCCCAGAGAAACACACGCCTTTTTTCTTCTTCAAAACTCACAAATTGATTTATTTGCTATAGACTACACTTACCTACATTACCTTTTTTGTCAATTTTGGTTTATTCTAAAGAACTTTGAAGAACTTAGTCACATTTTATAAAATTTTCCAAAGAAAAAATTTTTTTTCAATCCCCTTAAATACCATGGTTCAAAATGGGAAAAATTTAGTTAAAAATGTGAAAAGTAGGTAATGTTTTCATTTTTTTTTTTTTTATAGACACCTTGTAACTTCTGTTTTTATATTATGCATTGTTTTTAAAAATTATATGGCATTAATTTTTTAGAGTTTACCACTTTTTCGCTGCCATAGCCACTTACAGCTGGATTATACTTTCTAATTTTGTCTTTTTTCTTAAATTTTGTAAGTTGATAAGTGTGGTAACTGTCAGTACGTCGGGTACATAGCACTACGTACTTGCTGATAGAGTTTATGGGCATCTGTTGTATATATACCAGAAAACCCCATTCGTGATATGGGCTAATACTGCGGCATATTAGTCTTATTTCATACGCTTAATGAACACATTATGCGAACATGCAAACTCTGGGGGTATAATCCCCACAATGAGCTTACTTTTTAGGCAATAGAATTCTAGTTCAGTTCTTGAGCCTTTGACTCGTATTTTAGGGTTCAGTCAGCCAGCTATGTTTAATTTTCATTTCCCCATTCTCCATCAATTTTACCCATTCGGTTTTAGGATATCGAGTCAGAATTTTTTGTTTGTTTTTTTCATTCTCTTCAAAGCCTCAAATGAGTCGTTTTCTAAAGTTTGATTTGTTTTTGATGTTTATTATAGGTTTGTTGAATGTTATTTGAGCAGCTATTTCTATCGATTTAGATTAAATATTCATCATTAACTCAATATAATTGAAAATACGTTTGCATGTTCAAAAATACATTCAATAAATTTTTGGAGGAAGATAAGAGTAGGTACGATAAGTCGAGTGTAGAGATACCGAGAAGTAGGCCTACGATATTATTCCCTTACAGGCTATTCGTTGTAGGTGGAAATACGACAGTAATACGAGATAATAAGGAAAATAATTAGCGTACGGCTTTCTCTGTATAATACTTACGTTCCAAGTTGGCAGTAAACAGCGTTAGACTGATTTAAGTCGTCTGTACACTCTTTGTTCGCTTCGCATACGAATTTTTGCATACAAATGTCGTCCGAAGTTCTCATCGTTCTCATGTATCCCTAAAAAGTGCCCATCGTAAATTATTTTTCATTATTTTGGCGAAAATTTGGTGAGCAGTTCGAAAGTTTTCGTCGAACATAGTATGCAGAACGCCTAATCAGCACCCACCTTGAACATTGTTAATCCAGCGATGGCAGCTTCGGAAATGGAATCTTTTTTGCCTAAGGAACGTGCGGCAATTGATCGGTGACTGAATGACGTTTTCAAAGCATCCAATAATGTGACTACGATGTTGATGAACTGAAATAATATAGTATAAAATAGTACACGCATTAAAGACTGTTCATTCTCGTCGCAGGATTACGAAAATTAAGTTTGCATTATTCAGAATTTTAGAGTGTTCCTCAAAGATGCAGGCGCGAACAAACGTATGATATGGTGGTGGCGGGATGTCACACGTATACATAACTATATAGGTTCTTCCGAGGTGCGATTTTCATTTTGTCATTTCATCCTGAGAGAAAGTTGAAGCAATTTCTATCAGTTGTAGTACCCATCTATTCCCATTTTTGTATTTTTTTGAGTTTTTTATTTTAGGAAATAAGTAATTTTTCTTTTCTTTTCTTTTTTTCTTTTTCTCTTCTTTTTACTGAAATTTTCTCTTCCATTTTTGGTATTTTTTTTTTTTTTTTTTTTCTTCTACTACAAAATTGTTTTCCTCTGTTTTCTCAGTCCTACTTTCAACTTGAATAATGGCGCTGTTGTACGAAAGTTATGTTCGTTTTCTTTTTCAATTTTTTTATATTTCTGTTGGATTTTTTTTTTCCTTAATAAGTCCAAGAGGGTTTGACGTCGCTTAAAGTCTCGACTTCTACGACCGTGTTCAAGTTATCTCATCAAAAAGTGATATTGGCATCTCCGTATTTTTTCATTAAATTAGCGGTCGTCTTATGAAGAAACTTAAATTCGCGTTTCTTAATATTTAGGTATTATTTTAGCTACCTCTTGTGCAAAACTCTCATATTTATAATGCTAATTCTTATTTTCTTATGAATACATTGTTTTGTTCGTGAAAACGGGTTGATTTACGTCC
The DNA here is from genome assembly GCA_011428145.1 of Ericerus pela. Classification (NCBI taxonomy): domain Eukaryota; kingdom Metazoa; phylum Arthropoda; class Insecta; order Hemiptera; family Coccidae; genus Ericerus; species Ericerus pela. The sequence goes on along the minus strand of WOFM01000193.1, from coordinate 850,638 downwards.
TTTGGGATACCGTTGAATATTTCATTTTAGTAAATACGACTATAAGTACCTATTAAATTTTTAGCTCTTCTTAAGATTTCTATTGTTGTTCAAAAAACCTTCTTCCCAGTTTGTCTTTCAAGGAAATTGTGTAGTAGTCTTGAAATTTGTGGATGTTCGAACGCTATGTAGTTTGATGAAAGTCATTTTAATTATTATAACTTACTTTTCACACTCGTAGGCAATACTTAAAGGGGTCAATTCCAAAATGTGCTTAATTGTACGGTGTAATCTCAAGGAAAAAAAAACATTTTCACATTGAGAATTTTTTCGAGTGGTTTGAACTCTTTAAACTTTTCTACATAACAATTAATTTAAGAAGTCTAAGCAAAGTCATTTCAAACTGTGGAAAAAATTGCCGCCATATTCTATTTTCGATTCGTTTTTGTATATTACTCTAAAACTTATTTTTTTGGTTATTATGGTATTAAAATAATAAGCTAGGTAGGTACCTACTTATATTTAATTGATTTTACTCACGAAAAATAACAAAATCAACGTACAGATATAATCATGAATCAATGAAATTATTTTCTACAGTATCTAAGCACATTTTAGCATTGGAGATGTTTAATCTGAGGTATATAGCGAAAGTATGACGTCATATGCAGCGAAAAGTGAAAATGAAGTTTGCAACATAAAGTGAAAAAAACATAGTTGGTATCGAAAAACGAAAAAAATTTAAGAAACCCCACAAAAATATTGCACAGGTATCTATATCCTGCCTATTCAAAATCAAATACACCAAATCCAAGAGGTTTTTGAAATCGGCTACGTGGTACCTACAAATAGAAAAACAAGGAAATCCATTTTTAAGCCCCTATCACGTAGGATAGTAAGCCTAAAAAAAAGTGAAAACAAAGTTCACAAAAAAATCGTGATTGGAAATTACTTTCAAGTGGGGATAACGTTTATTTAACAAAACGAAAATTAATTATAAAAATAATTTCCAATGTATCCACGACTGAGCAAGAAATGCAAATCGTGTAAATTTTTGTGAACGTTGTTGTTTGTAAAATATAACTTTTAAGTGTCTGTGGAATACCTTGTTGTGAGAGATATTCACACAAGAAGGTCTTCTACAGAGTTTGCATGTTCTGCCACTTCATACTGTAAAGTATGGAAGAGCCAATTCCTCGGCGAACACTGGCGATTTTGTAGCCTGTTTCGTGAGTTTATATAGAGGATTTGGTACACGCACACAAACACACATACACATGTATATGTACGTAATTATGTCATACATTACGTTGTTTCTTGTCTATGCTAGATTGACGTTGGAGTCCATAACAAGAACAACTTTAGCCACCGGATGGTGCTACTAACTTAAAAATCGCTTTTTTGAACTGAGCAAGTTTTGAAATTAGCCTCTCAATTCAAGAAACCTTATGAACATTAAAATACTTAGTGAAACTTGCTACATATAAGGAGTCCACTTTGAAACCGATCAAATGGCCATTTAACTTATAAGTGAGTTTAGATATTGTAAAAATTGTAAAAACTATTTTGTTAGAAATTTTCCTTCTGTTGACATTGGTATAGTTAACAAGGTATAGTCGATTGAATTTTTTTTTTTTTTTTTTAGAGTAGGTGAGTGGTTTTTTTGAAAAGTATATGTATCGTAAAGTAGATCATTGGATTTTCTCACTAAGTTTTTGCAGTTTCAAATAATTTTATTATAAGACATTATCTATACATAGGTATCAGGATATAAAATTAATTTTTCGAAAAATACCACTTCCTCAGATAAAATTTGTACCATTTTTTTGATATCTTGACATGTTTTGAAGTTACATATCAGTTTGATTAATTTTAAAGTGTACATCTTGCGTAGGTATAGCCGTATAGGTAGACTACAAATACCTATATGTAGGTATTTTGTTTTGGCTTGACAAAAGTGGCATTATCCAACATTTAAAAAATTCAAAATTATAGAAAACCATCTTCAAAAGTAAGAAATTGATTTCTTTTTCACCAAGTGCGTAGTTTTTTGATTTACTCATTCTTCTTTTTTTCATTCCTCCGTAGAAATACGAGCATTTATACCTACACAGGTAAATATAAGATCACTGGAACAGGTATCTTATTTTGTCCGCGTTAACTTATGCAAATTTTAAAATTTTCTGACAAATACGTAGGCTGGTATCACGTAAAAATTCAATAAAGAAAGAAAAATGGTAAAGGTGAATAAAGGTAGAATGGGTGTATAATACGTAGGTATGAAGATTTCTTCCAAAAAACTGACCGAAGTGGAACACGTGATAAAAATTAATAAGGGAAAGTCCGAGTTAACGGATCATTTGTCCAGCTCGGAATCGGTTCTCGTCATCAGTTAAAGTGGGTCATAAGGTAAACGCTATTTCTACGTAAAGTCAGACGTGGTGGACGAATAAACGAAACCGAGGTTTCCCAAAATTTTTGCAAAATATATTTAGAGTAGGACTGTTCGGGCCATTTCTAATAAATTCTATTTGGTTTTTTTTTTTTTTTTTTTTTTTTTTTCACGTTTCTTTTGTTTTTTGTTTTCTTTTATATCCATAAATTCAGTCATGCAAGGCAAATAATAATATGTGTTGTTTGAACGGTGGTTGTTAGATTTCATGTAGGTACCAATCGCTATTGTTTCTGTAAATAGTACGAGTAACCTATGGATTCTAAAATATTAGTTAAATCAGTTTTGGTTAAAATTTGAAAAATTTGGCTATCATTTTAGAATTAATTTCCAAGACCAACTAACAGCTAGAGACACGTTGGGAAAAATTGAAAGTTTAAAAAAAAAAAAAAAATTATAGCTCTCCTAATTATTTAAGAATGTATGTCGGTATTTGAAAAAAAAAATTTTTTTTTCATTTTCATGCAGGAACCTCTGTGCCTTCTATAAATCATCACCTTCAATTTCCACAATGTCGGGTGTTTCATGCTATAAACTTAAAAGTTCTATTTTGTTATGAAAGTATAATAATTTGATAATATAACCATTTTTCCTTCGTTATTTCATTACTTTGTTTCAAAAATTTAACGGTAAATGTGAAAAAGTATACAAAAACAGCCAACAAAATTGCGAAAACAAAAAAATTAAAAAAAATTTTTGTATGATTCATAGATGTGAAACATTTCAAATTTTAATGCTGTTCGATAATCAGTGTTTGTAGGATATAGGTAAGCCTTTCCTTTCTTTTTTGAGTGTGCGTTAAGGGGAGGAGAATTCAGAGGCGTAAACAAAAGAAGCCCACTATTTGAGAGAAATCTTTCAGTTTTTTTGAGTGATTACAATTTCACAAAAAAATTCAACTTTGAAAGTGAGTACGGTTAGTCATCTCTTTTTAAGCTCGAAATAATCTTTTGTTATTGGTTTAAAAAATTTTATCTCGTTATAAATTTTTTTCAGTTTTTTTTTTTTTTTAGCTGGACAAAACATAAATAAACTTTCGCGAAATTTTGATTTCTAATTTACGAGTACAAACTTGGACTTCGGGAGACGATAACATCATTCTTATTAGAGAAGAAATTTTCATTGATATTCCCATTAAATTTAATTTTATTGATGTAATAATTTTTGCATCAAGATTATGAATAGTCAACCAAAAAAAAAATTAGTAAACTGCAAGTTTTTTGAGTTTGAAAACAAAAAATGAGTTTCTTTATGAAATTTATGTCATTCTGACCACAGTCAAATTTTTAGATTTTTATACTTGGCAAGTAATAAAAAAAGAAAAACAAAAGTGAGGATTGGAGACTTTGAAGCCCCCCTTTGCACCAAGCTATTTTAAAAATTAACTTGCTGTTGTAAAATTGAAATAAGTGATGACCCTTTTTTTTAATTTCGTTTTCAAATTACCAAGTGACTTTTTCTGAATTTTTATGACAAAATTGGTATTTTTTTTGGACGTGTTATAAAAATTTATTGATTTCAATTCCCCGAACCGATGATATTTTTTCACGCGGCCTCTGATTTCTTAATAAAAATTCACAGGTTTCACACTTTGTAAGAAAGAGGGGAAGCATTGAAAATTAATAAAAATTTAAGAAAATCAAGTGTTTAATTTGGTTTTCTTTCAGCCTCGCATTTGCTACTTGAACGACGAAACAAAGTTACCCCTTCAACTCCTTTTTTTCATCACCAATTTCTCCTTCCACTTTTTCTAACCAAAGAACTTTTTTTGGATTTTTAAGATAAAATTGGTATTTTTTTTTGGGCGTGTTGTAAAAATTTATCGATTCCAACCCCTATCCGATGATATCAGGTGGCGAACAATTTTTCACACAAACTCTAAAAGCATTTTCAATGCTAAAAACGAAAGTTTTTGGACATTTTCTCCAATAACAAAGGGTTGAGAGACATAATTCACAGCATCTTGTCTATCGAGTCCACCTAGTCATTACATATTTTCGGAAATTTTTAATGAATCATGAAAAGGATGTGAAAATTCATTTATCGATGAAATCTCATCAAAAATCGCTATTTTTGGTTACTCTCACACGGAGTATTTCATTTTCCTAATTTAAAAAAATATTCGATGAAATTCCATCCGTTGAGAACAAAGTTAGGTACCTACTCAAGTAATTAAACATCACATATTATTATGCATTTCATTCGAATTTGAGCAAGCTGTTGCGACGAGTTGCAGCTCTGAGGAATGAGAAAGAAATATTGTTGACTGACATCAAATCAAGCACAACGTGATCGCAGTTTTTCCATATTTTAGTTTTAAACTGAAAAATATTTGAAGTGTTCCACGCACTTATATGTGTCTCTACATTACCACCAACGGTGGCCCTCCTCGCTTTTCCTTCTTTTTACAAATCAGAAGTTCATTGTTTTTTGCTCATTTATGAACACGTAATGTTCGTAAATTTTTACACCATAATACAACGAGTGTGTTCCTTCAAAGTAGAATAGACAAATTAATATTACTCAAAGACTCGATTAATTTCAGTGTAGGTATATCTATCATTGTGATACAGAAGTGGTGTTCATGGAATTTATCTTGAGCATTGCTCAAAAATCATTTAATTTCCATGCTCCTCGTAAACATTAAAATCCCATAATCCAAATTACTAAATTATACAGCTTAAACGCGTAATAAGTTACCGCTTATTTATAGTTTTTGTTTTTCTCTCCAGTAACGGATTATTTATAGCAGGCTGTATGTACAGAAGACTTAAAAAATAAATTCATATTTAGTGCCAAGTAAGCATTACAGCTGATAAGCATGTGCGTATGTCAAAACTTACTTCTCCAGCCTGTTTAGCCATTGTGGCAACCTGATCCTGATCCTTCATGCCCAGCACCGTCGACAAAACGGCTGTCAGTACTCCCTGTATCGCAAATTTTAAGTGCATACTAAAGCATTAATTCACAGCTATTATAATCAAGAAAAAAAAACTTATAAAAAAAATTTTTAGTGATACATTCGCTAAAGACGAACGTCGACAGCGGAATAAAGTTTTCTAGAAGATGATTTTACCCTGAAGTCAACTTAAAATATTATTAAAAAAAAAAGATTTTCTACTTTTTCTATTTGCGATATTACACAAGTTTTTTTTTTTTTTTTTGCTAAATTTAGATTAAGTACATAAAATTTTGCCTTTAGAAAGCGTACTTATATTGCGAATGCGAGACAGAAAAAGAAAATAAAAAGTTGTTTCGTTGAAATTTGTGTACATCGTATGAGGAAAATTTCTTTGATTTATAGCGATTGAAGAAAAGGAAAATTAACCGATTTAAATAACCAATTCAAAATACAACTTTACAAGCTCTTGTGTTGCAGCAGCTGAGTCAAAAACTATTTAATTTATTTGAAGTTATAGTTTTTTATTCCAATTTTCTGATAACACAGAAACTGAAACTAAACGTACCTAATTATACAGTTCGATTGACATGTTTATTTATATAGGCTTTGGCTACACTTGATCATTTTACGCAGCAACTGGAGGATTTGAAATATTTATGGGAAAGAATAACACCAAAAAACCAAATAATTATGTTGGAAATTGACCTCGTTTTTTGGCGCTGGAAAGATAATGACCAAAATACCTCGTTAAAACCGACACTGTGAGAATATATTTTGATGTCAAAGCGTGGGAGACGGATGACATGAAATATGTTGCTTTTTTTAACAAAAGTTAATTAGAAATGTTCTAAAGGTTGGTGTTCTCTCTTTCATTTCTTTGCAAAATGGATGAACAAAAGAGTGTACCCAAATTTGATATCCTCCTACGAAACAGACATTGTATTTTTATGAAAACTTTGAACTTGTACAGTTTTGGTGAAATCTATTCACTGGCTTCGTGTTTGAATTATTATAATTGTAGAGGAGAAATGAGATAATAAGAGAATTTACTTTACCCTGTAATGGCAGTGTACGATAAAAAGTAAGGGGTCAGCTGCATCCTTATCTTCAGTATTTTTAGTTCTTCAATATTGCCAATTTAATTTTCGGAACTTAATTAGATACAAACGTTTCAAGAATTTACGCAAAAATTGGATAATTGTTCTAATTTTTTTTGGAGTGAAGAGGAGGGATAAGAGAGGGAGATGGAGTCGAGGGCTTCAGCTAACGAGGTTTTTGCCCCTTTTTTAATTCTATGTAATAAGAATATCGTACTGAAAAGTAGTTTTTCGAAATAATTTTTCTCCCCTCCCCATATTAATGACATTCCGAATTTGTCTGAGAAACCAATATTTATCCTCTTCTCTGGGTAGAATTTTAATGGAATCCAGATTTGAAAATGTACTTATAAGAAGAAGAAATAAAATGACTCAACACGTTAATAAACTTTTAAAAAATATTACTCTCTTTGGGAGGATTTATCGTCCAAGAAGAACAGTCTGGTAAGGAATGGTTGAAAAAAATTTTGAAAAATTGACAATGGAATCACGCAGAAGAGATAAATTTTTAGTTTTCTCATCAGTATTCACTGTTTGAAAAAAAAAATAAAAATAATAAAATAAATGTAGTAAAATTATTATTATTTTTGATGAGAAAAATCGACGATAGTGCAGAAAAATTGTTATTATTGTGACGAATAAGTAATAACACTAATTAGCCCAAAAGCTAGGCAGGTAGTGGACGTTGACTTTCACCACAGTATTTTGACGTAATCAAATCTCCGATCACATTCAAAAACAGAAGTACCTAACCGCTCGATAAGTTTTAAATCGACTGATTTGTGAGGAATGAAAGCATCAAGCTTAAGCATTTTTTCTACAGAGTCTGAGTAACATCAGATAACGTGTAGACTATACAGACTCACGTCTGACTTAATGTTATTTTACGTTGAAATTAACGTTTAATTAGGTATGTAGGTCGATACTTCGAATCTCCGAAAAGCGTTAGAAATAGCCTTCCATAAAAAAAAAAAAAAAAAAAAAAAAAAAAAAAAAAAAACGAAATTACGACTCAAACTACTACTTAGTTTTGCTTAAAAAATTTTACTTAATCCTTTTGCATTTAGCCTATAAATTACGCTATACTGCTTAGGCATGTTACTTTAATTTTTTTTTTTTTCTAAATTTTATATTTGTTTCTTACAATTATAGACTTCTTTGTTCCAATGTAAATTTCAAAACTACTTCATTTTTTACAGTTATTTTTGCATGCTCGCTACGATTAAAAGGAGAAATTAATAAACTAAGTATAAATAAAACATGCGCGTACCTGCATCGGTGATGAATTGTCTACTTTATCAATTCCATCGCTACCGACGCCTGATCCACCTCCGAGGAGGGCGGTCAAAATTTTAAATCCGACAGTTATTAAATTTGTCCACGCCGACTGCGACGTACCAACTGCCTGTCAATATACAAGAAAATTTACTTTCAATATTATATTATATAAAATGCATTTTTATCGCGCATACGTAGCCTGGGTACGTTGACCTCAATACTTTTTAACTCGCGTGAACTCTCGAATGAAATTGCTTAAAGAATATCTGTACTGGCTGATTGTATTGGTATACGAAGTTCATGGTATAGTTTATGTAGTCTGATGAGAATATATATATATATATATATACAAGCATATTACGCAGTCAGTAGTAAAGACCTATTTCTAAATGAAAACCGACATTTTGCGACTCTTCCAAACGGTGTAAAAGAAACGAAAAATGTATATTCCGTATGAATATATGGACATTGATTTGGAAGAGTGTGATAATGACACGTGGAATTTGAACAATTGGGAAGACGTGCGTCCTATATTCAAAATTTTGTTGCAAATTCACCTGGAAAACGACGGTATATGAAGGAAGTGTTGTTCTGGTCACGAGCATGTCGAAATTTTGATTGGACCAGAAGACGAGCACCGGAGAATTTCGACATATATCGATTATGAAGATTTAAAGAAAGAATGAAAAAAGTGATAACCTGAGAGGAACAACTGACGCTGAATAGGATACAGTTCGTGACGAAACAAAACAAAACAAAAAAAGTAAAAGAAAGGAAAAAAATCATAAGAAAATGATCCCCCTCGGTGTGATAATGAATTGTACTTATAATTGGATATGTAGGTGCTACGTGTGAAATTCGTATCGTATACCATTACTAAAATACATCATAATAAGTGTATGTGCGTCATAAAAGTGGAAAAAGTCGAGTTCCTTCGTTTAAAGAGTATTTAGCATAATGTACGTACCTGATCTGGTTCTAAACCATCAGATTTGCTTGGACCGGGAGCAGCTCCTGCTGAATTGAATATTAATTGCATCACCATGTTGAAAACATTGCCCCATGAGAAACCGTTTTCTTGCTAAGATAAAACATACAGACAGAAAATTCGTTAGATTTTTTCAGCTTTATTCGTGATGAAAAAAGTGAGGTAAAATAACAATTGCGAAAAACTGAAGAGTATTGATAAACAGGGTTGAATTAAAGGGGAGGCGAATATAGCGATTTGTACCCCCCCCCCATGTTGCATTGAGAAAATATTTTAGTCATCAAATTGTCTCATCTCGATGAGATTGAGATCAATTAGAATATTGTTGTAAACTGTGAAATGACTAAAAAGTCTTCTCTGTTAGTTATTAATGACCAAAATATGTGTATTAGGATTCGCGATATTGCATGAAAGTGATGACTCAAAAACAAAATAAAAGCCAAGAATATACATATACTTATATACATACCGGGTGAGTCAGTTTAATACGCTCCATAGGCGAAACCCATTTGGTGCGTGTTAAACTGACTCACAATGCAAAATTGTGAGGGTGAGATACATGTAGTCGCACCAAAACGTAGCAAACAAAAAGTAATGTTTGATAAACAAATGAGCTTTAATTAGCCAAAAAATTTTTCATCGAAAAATCTGTCCAATTTCTAAAAACAAAAAAGCGAATAAAAATGCTCTAAAGAGAAAAAATAATTCTTTTAAAATTTCTCCAGCAAGATGTAGGTCTAAGGACTGGAATTATCCAAGTTGGCCCTCTTTTCTTTATCATGTAGGTAGGCTTTATACGTCCATTCTGTAAAATTTTATGACAAAACCTTGGTCTTGATCTTGCACAATTTAATTTTGGTCTTAGTTTTGCTACGAACCAAGATCAATTTTACACATATTATATCATAACTTCACGTTATGTCTCTAGCCCAGATTGTAGAGACAAACAAAATAAATACGAGATCATCGAGTTATCTTTATTCGAAATGAATACGTCACAATTACACTTTGAATCTTACATCGCAAATATCTCATACTTAGTCTTACAATATAATTATCTTACATCTATAGGTGTGACACCTTTACTTAGGGTTGACAGCTAACTTGACTATAACTACTACTACAAATTCATTTCCTAATATTCATGAATTCTTAAATTCTAAAAGCTAGTAATTCAGTTAAATATTAGTGATGCATAAACTATCGATACTATCAATAAAAAAAAATATGGATATTATGATTTATGCTTCATTAATTACAAATTTAGCTGTTTGTAAGGCCTAATGATACATAAACTACTGACACTGTTGATAACTATCTATACTTTTCCTTAAAAATGGCTATTGATAACTCTTGATAGCTTCGTTACCGATTGTTGTGGAACATTGTGGAAGAGATTCCACCACAGCAGGTAGTATGAAGTTGTGCATGTTTAACCACTACTTACATACAGTCAAGTATGGAGGAGCCAAAACCTCGATGAACACTGTTGATTTAGCATCTGTTTCTGAGGCCTTTTGTACTGACTCGCATATATACAAACAAGCACATATGTATAAATGCCTAAGTGCATGTGCTGATAAATTGTGTATTTACATAGTTGTTATAACAACTGATAAATATGGCACCTATACTGATAACCAGTCTGTGATGTCACCCTGAGAAAATTCTCTCGATTAAGCATGGTTTGGTAATTGTAACATACTTGCATGAATTTATAGGTAATTACAAACAAACAAACAAACGTTTTTGTGTTTAACGTGCAGTGCACAATAATAGCCAACCTTTTGGCAGTGACTGTCGTCAAAGAGGCTGAGCCCCTAATACTCAAACTGCTATGATCCTCACAATAACAAATAATATTGATATTTTGCATCAATATTAACTACGAGTATGAAGTGGATAGAAGATAATACTATTTTTCAAGAATCAGAGTTACTGATCCTTAATTTTTAGCAACTTTTCAAAAAAAAATTGACATTTTTAATTTTATTATTTCAGCGTTGTCATGCCTGAGAATACCGTAGTAATGTATCTAGCTTTTTTTTTAACTGAACTTTGGCTACACAACCATTTTATCCAGCAGATAAGCGTGAAGATGTATATCGATGTCGAATCAGGGAGCGGGTTGATCGGTATTCGGTGGCCAATGGCCTACCAAGCATGAATTATTTAATCACACACTGGAGCACCTATAGTAAACCGAACACACTGCCCTCTTTGGTCTGGAATGTGGCAACCTTTCGAATGCCCAACCGAGCACCAGATCACTACGCCGTGCAGTTCATATTTTTTGTAAAGTCCAATGATTTTCTTTAAGACAGTTTTCCAGCAGCAAATACAAAAAAGGTTACGATAATACTCACGTATAAAATAAAAAAGCAAAAAAGGACGTCCATCGCTCAAAAACATGGTTTGGTAAATTATGGGTGCCGCGAAGAAAATGAATCTTTTTCACGAGATAGAAATGAATTTTATTTCTAATTGGAAAATTACTTTTTTAGTCTATACGTCTCGACCACTTTAGACAATTGCTTTGTGATGTGTGCCTGCAAGCACCGTAAAGATGAATACCATCCACAAAAACGTTCAAAAATACCTTTTCTTTATTTTAATGCCTTCAATTGACGTAGAATGCAACTCATTCGACTTTTTAAATCAATTATGAGTTAAATTATCCGTCAAAAATGTACCTTGACCTACAGACTGACGAGTTCACGACCGTAACTCAGTAAAAAAACAAAAAAAAAACAAAAAAAAAAAACAAAAAAACCTAATTTATAAAATGTGACATAAATACAAGTTCCGTTTTTTTCCCCTTATTTACTCAATTTTTTGAGTTTAAAGTGTGCAGAAAAATTTATAAATTTAGTGTCTTGAGAGAAATATTGGTAGGCCTAATTTTTGAAATTCGATTATATTTCTCTGAAATCTAGAGATATACCTAAAATACGAATTCAATAACAAAAACAAATAACAGATACGATCAATTTTGAAAAATATATAGTCCTTACATAATTCTTTGATAATAACATTTCAGAAGACATCGGATGTCAGTTATGCTTATTATTTATCTACTACAGCGGTGGCCCTCAAGGTTTTTGAAACTGCAACCAAGACAAGATTCTTGCTTACAAAACTTCTCCTCCTTTATTATTATATCAAATTTATTCCAAAAATAAAAGTCCATCTGAAGTTGAAAACCACGGTAATTTTATTTGAAATTAATGGTTGTTTATTCAGTAAAACCTTTCGCCACCACTCAAAAAGTTACGTACAACCATTTAGGAATCAGTCTACTGAGGCGAAGGGTAAGAACTTTTGTGATTATGAAAAAATTTGTGAGAGTTATTTTCGTCGTTCAATAATGTTTAATGAAATGGTGTGTTTTTAGCAACACAATTCGAGTGAAGAGTACTAACCATGGCATAAAATCAGTTATCATGGAATTTAAAAAAAAATTCATGAACTTCTATTTCTTATTTAGCTGTAGGTACTCATAAATACATCGAAGAACTTTATTTCAGAATTTACCAGGGTATTTATGTACATTTTGATAAAATTTGTTAATTATTGCTCAGTGCTTAAGTAAAAATGAGGAAGTATCTTGTTTCGGGCTGGAAAAGCATTAAGCAGAGAATGAGAATGTTTTAAAATACATACATCCGCAATTTTACGTAAATGGATTAGATAATTTAAAGAAAAGGGTGAATGAAAGTTCAAAACGTACATTTTTCAGTGGAATCGACGTAGGAATCAAAGAATCAATAACTTAATAGCATCGTTGTTATCTTCATTATTTGATACCTTTGGATCTTCGTGTCAATGTTTACTCATTTACTAGATGGTATGTAGATGATATATTTTGTATAGGGTCAGTATTGGGTCAAAACTCAAAACCTTAGTTTTGATATCCATCAAATAATACGATTTTTTATTTTTTCTAAATGAAGATGACAGTTTAGAAGTTTTATTTCGGTTAGGTACACATAGATGACTATCTGAAAATGAGACATTATTGATCTCCAGAATATCCCTACGTCCCTATTTTCCATGATTCTTTTCGACACAATTTCGATCTACTCTAGATGGTGTAATAACTCAAGGGTTGTATTAAATAGATTAAATCCGCCATCTATGGCTAACCCCCATCTTTGGCCACATTTGCATAAAAATGTCTGCAGCTAAAGAACAATGAAGATGAAAAATATAGGAACAATTTTAGTGTGAGGCCTAACCATGTGGGATTAAAAAGACATGCGACTATAATTGTATTTTTCTACCCACAAATCATAAATGAAAAATATTTTTTTCAACACATACCTTAAAAAGAGACGTTTTCATGCCTCGTAAGTCTTTAATTGTATGTGAAAAAGAAGATTTCAACACTATTTTTTAACATCATTTTTCAAGCATGCGCACTTTGATCTTTTTTACATTATTAAACACTGTGACTTTCGATTTGTCGTACACCATGTCTCATCAGACATTACGATACACTTTAATATCACCTATTTTTTTTGATACACTATCTTTTTTTTATTAATAAAAGTTTCTCTGTACTGCGAGATCAAACTTCTAACCTCCTTAACCACCACACCACAACTTCTGATTGAAGGTGTTGTGATACTTTGCCTTTATATGTTTGTCAGTTACCGAAATATTTATTTTTCTGCATTTTATTTTTGTATTTAGGGGGAGGGGATGTTGACAAAAATAGTATGTGACACTCGTATCGCAGATCACCTTCATTACAAACTTGTATCACAAATAACTACTGTGTGATGTTTCCCAATTTATGTTTTTGTTAATAAAGTGTGTAAGAACTAGGATTAATTTAAATGTGTTTTAAAGCTATTTAGCATCTAAAACATATAGCTGCTTAAGCCAAAGGTTCTAGAATTTTCGTAACTATTTTTGCATAAAGAGGAAGAAAGAGAATTGCTTCAATTTCGAATACACGAGGCAAAAATTTGTTTTAACAGCTTCCTGTTGTTAGTGATCATTATAGTAAGTAGTAATTATGTTGAATTTCTTAGGTGTTGCCACTAGAGTTCAGTTTCTTTTTCTTCCCTTTTGACTTAAGTTAATGTTAATGGATAGGTTAGCGAGTATCAGATGAAAAATATATTTAAAGATTTAAGGATCAATTCTGCAAATTTTCTCACATTTGAGAGAATATGGGTCGATTTAACCAATTATAGTCTTCATTCTGGGTAAAAACCACCAGCATGAAATGGTTTGAAATACCCTTCGACTATATAGGGCGTTTTCTCCATTGCAGGTTGCATACCATTCTACTGATTATTATGTGACCGATAAACATTATAATTCTACGTTGAAAATACATCTGTAGTCCAGAGAAGATGAAAATTTTATTATTGAAAATTTCCATAGTTTGTTTTTTCCCACTGATCTTCGGGGATGTGCATCCTAAATAACATACTAAAAGTCTGAACCCCATCCCTCTTGCTACAGTGGGAATTATGGAAAATGTACCTCCTAAATCAGTTTTTTGAAATTTTGTCAGAAAATATTGACTGTAGCGAGAGAATAGTTCTTTCAAAAAATGTTCAGCGTTATATTTGCAATAAAAAAGGTTCTTATCATTTTTTGTGTATGATGCTTTCCGACCATAAAAAGTAGTGATGGGTAATTCGTTCATGAGTTAGTTCTTTTGAACGAATCCTAGAAGGGAACTAATCGATCATTTAGTTCACTTCTAAATGAACTAGTTCATTAGTTCTTTTTTTTTTTTTATAGTTCTCAGTTCTTATCAGTCTACACTACTCGATCCGTTGATTGAACTGAAGTTGAAGTAAGTAGCAGTCAATGAGTGAGTCAAACAATTAACCAATAGTTCTAGCATGAATTTATGAGTACGAGTCGATCATAATATCATATAGTAAATCAGTTGATTTAAATGATATGAGCCAATCATGAATCAGCTGACTGAAGTGATCGAGTTGAAAAATTTACCGAACTGCTGAACTAATTGAACTAGTTCGGTGAACTAGTTCACTTTGGTGAAGCAGACTCAATGAACTAAATTTGCAAAATGAACTAAAATTCCCATCTCTAATAAAAAGTAAGCCTGAAAAATATGACTTTTTGTACTCCGCGTTAGAAGCTGAATACCAGAAAATATGAATTTTATAAGTTAAAACTTGGTACAAAATTCGCAATAACTTTAAAACTAAGTATTAATCCTATCGATTTGAAATTGATTTAATTTGATTCAGTGCTAAAATATATGTATGATATGATAGGTTACGTCGTTTTAGCTGAAAATTTAAACTTTATTTTTCTCATTTTTGACAATGTCAGTCGCACAGAGGATACTATCCCACCATATTCAAAAAAAAAAAAAAAAATGCCCTATATATAGATAGAACTGGACCTGTAAAGATCGATGATTTCTAGTTAGACATGGCGACGCTAAATAGGCAACTACTGCGTACCTTTTGACGTACTTTTTACGCAACGTTTATGTACGCTGTACTTGTGAATTTAACGGATGACTTTATCAAATGTATTCTAAATTGGTGAACTCGAGCGAAACGTCAAAAATACGCAGAAGCTACGCAAGGGTTGCCTACTTTTACGCGGACATGTCTTGACGTTAAAAAATACATTGGTCTTATGGAGCTTTACTGGTCCCAGTATTATATAGTCGAAGGAAAAACCCATTTTAAAAATACAGGATTCGGGATTTGATAATTTTTTATGAACCTGCAAAGAGCCAAATAGTCATTTTGGCGATAGGCTGTCCAATTTTGGTGAGCTGGTACCCGACAAACACGCCGCTGCCAAACACCTTTAGGTCTGTGAGGGTTAATACAAGTCATTTATAACTCACGTATAGAATCGTTTACTTACCGGTAGAATTTGATTGGTTGAAACGTCGTCCAAGTCGTTTCTGTCCTCCAAGGGTGGAACTTTTTTCGTAGCATTTGGTTTCTCGGCGAACTTTCTTCCCTCTGGCAACACAATTTGTGGTGACACACGCGATACCTCTGTTAGGCTCGGATAGCATAGCGTGGGCAAGATACCGCTGCTCGTTATCAGCAAAAAGTACATCCATCCTATACTTTGTTTATACATGCTGCGGAACAAAACAAGAGCAACAAAAGATATTTCATTAATTATTGTATTGTGAGTGGCACGCCCAAAGAAAAAAATTAATTTAAAAGAAAAAAGAAAAATATAAGATAGTCCGAACGTTTGTTTTATGAACACCAGTAGAAAAAGAAAAATAAGTAGAGGAGGAAGAGAGATATTCAGATATATAAATATATATATATATATATATATATACATATATATATATATATATATATAGAGTATTGGATATAGGTAAGTACTTGAAAAGACTACAACGAATACGTGGATTTATACGAACGGATACTGTTGAAAAAAAAGTTTCAAACCGAAGAAAGTGAATAGGAATTCGGAACATGTATATATAGCCATTATTATGGGCGCATAAAATATACTCGTTTTTTGAACCTGTATGGAAAAGATTTTGTTGAATTTTTTTTTTTTTTTTTCTTTTCATTTCTATCCGTCTTTTTGTTTTCGACGTAGATGAAACCCATTCGAAGAGGAAACCGGTAGGTACACGCGGAGTAAATTATTTCTTTCTCCATCTGTCTTTCTTTGGTCCATCTCTCCTATCTCTTTTCGGTACCTGATTCTAGTTAATTATCAAGTCTATTTTGTTACTCACGCACACTCACACTCACACTCACACACGTTAAAATATGTGCCCGATAGTATCAGAGAACGTAAGGTAATAACGGTATTTTTCATTTTTTTTTATTTTTTCGTCGCACCTGGGTGTGGATTACGATACATTCACCTTGTGGATATGATATTCGAAGTTGACGTTGGATGGTTTTGTTTTGTTTTTTTTTTTTTTTGTTTTCCTCCCTACCAACAGTGATTGCACTGACCTACTATCCTCGTTAATATACTTTTTGTTGTTGTTGTTGTTGTAGCTTCGTCTGACAACCGTACACTTGCCACCAAAAAGGTGTGGAATGTCAAGTGCCTCAATTTGTTCGTTTACCTCCGACTATACTCGTTCGAATTTATTTGTTAATAAAATCAAATTTTTTCACATTCCCGATACCTACGAGTTCGATGACGCCACTACGTAGGCGAAGAAATGGCGCCCTTTGATTTGTATGCAGTTCTCGTCTGCATTTTAAATTAGCATCTGGGCACAGTGTTGGCCGCAAAAGTGGGTAGAACTCGTGATAATACACCTTCTCACAACTGAAAATATTATAGAGTAACGGTTACAAATATGAGCATGTCTCAAATACGAGCAGATCTCGTTTCTCGGTGAGATGTCAACAATCTGTGGCATACGTGGTCAAAACCGAAAAGAACCAACAAATAATCGGTATACTTGTAGGTATATATCGACTTCACCATTTTCAGGGTTTTATAGTATACCGTTTTTACGAAGGTGTCAATGATTTTCCATTTTGACGTTATCCTTTTAGTATTATGATAAAATTTTTATAAATTTTTTGCGATTATATTGTTTACCGAACTTTGCTAAATCGAAAAACGAGTTTGGAAAAAAAAAATTAATAATAATAATAATACAGAAAATTGCTGATTTTTTTTTGAGAAATCAAACAATTCCGTACATAATCACACAGTTTTCTACACATCTATACTGTAAAATGAAGTTGCTTTTTCGTTTTTTTTGTGGCAGCATCACGACTCGCCCACATGAAAGATTTTTACAATATTTCTACCTCGTATAGGTGCCTATACTTAGATAGTTTCTGACAAGTTTCGTTTCTAAAGTTCTATTCTGGAAGCTGTAATTAAGTTAGAAACTCTCACGTCGAAATTTGTACTTTTCAAAGTTAATTATCAATTCTACCTTATAGTTTTTTGTCATATTGGAAATATACCTAATTTTCATTATTCTCTATTTCTCATATTCTGCCCTAATTATTCTTTATAGGCTTTTTTTTTTTTTTCAACATTGGAAATGTTCAACTTGAGGTACATAGCAAAAAGATGACGCCATATGTAACGAAAATTTAAAACAAAGTTAGCAACAAAAAGTAAAAAAAACAAAGTTTGCAACAAAATTTGATAAAAATGTCAGAAATTCCAAAAAAAATTGCATAGGTATCTATCATACATATTCAAAATCGAATATGCCAAATCCAAGAGGTTTTTGAAGTAAGCTACTATGGGTACCTACAAATAGAAAAAATAGATAATCCATTTTTACGCCCCCATCTTATAGGATAGTAAGCCTAATAAAAAGTGAAAACAATGTTCGAGAAAAAATCGTGATTACAAAATACTTTCAAGCGGTGATGGTCTTTATTTGAAAAAAATGAAAATTAAATACGAAAATCATTTCCAATGTATTCTGGACTGTGCAAGGAATGTAAATCGAGTAAATTCTTTTCTATTAATGCCTGGTAATATGTCATTGCGGGCGCACATTGTCAATTGTTGATGAAATAAAATTTTTACACTGTTTTGAAACGTATCCCAGTACCGTGAAATTAAACATTTTCAATGATAAAAAGAAAAAATTGAGGAAAAAAATGGAAATTCGACCAAAGAATCTAAATAAAAATCGTCAATAAAAATTTTTAAAGATAAACAAAAGTAGCTCAACTCAAAATTTTTGTCATTTCCCCCTCCCCGAAATGACGCTCTGGATCCGCCACTATTCCCCAAAAAGAATCCTGGTTTCACATTTGATCTGAATAATTTTCCAACTATGGGCACCAGCTTAAATATTGAAATGTCCCAAAATTTTATGCATTTGCTGTACGTATGGGATTACACCTTAGCAGGAAATGTATTAGTTAATTATTATCTAAATATCAGTCAAAAAATCTGAAAATAAACTGTACTAACGTAAAAGTGGAGGAAGAAGCCAAACACAATGATCTTAGAGAAGTACCTAAGTTATTTTCTCTTAAGAGAGATCCATATTGAAGGCTTATAGAGGATATAATGAGTCTCATCGCTTCTAGCCCATAACAATTTATAGAATCTGGCTGCGTCTGAGTGTTAGTGGATAACTGCCATAGAGTGACAATGAAGAAAGCGTGCACACATTTCCATTTAGCAAGTTTTCATTTATTTTGTCTCGTAAAGAATATGCAAAAACTGTCGGTTACTAAATAATCATAGAAATGTGAAAAAATATTCTCACGAAAGTATAATATTTTTAGGGTCATTTATTCTTCTTCTTCTACGTTTTAAGTCATTAACTAGTTGTGACCCTTCGAAAAACGGTTTCCAGAAGATATCATTTCCGATAGTTTTTCGAAGGCCACCCTGGTGTCAGTGTTATGAATGCCTTTCAAACATTGTCGTCGAGGTTATTCATTGCAGACTTCTTTAACCAAAGCAATGGTTCTCAGAGTGGGAATGGCGAGGCGAAATACAAGAAATTTCTATTAGTTTTAAATGAAGCCATGGCTTTTAACAATATTAAAACCACTAATTTTTCAAATATATTTAATGAGATGATAAAAATCTCGTCCAAAATCTTATAGTGGCTTTAAAAATTTTAGGAATCACTGTACTGAAGAATATTTGTGTTCAGATGGCATGAAAATCAAAAGATTGACTAATTTAGGTTGCCCACTCTTAAAATGATGTGATATTTCACGATGAATAAGCAGAGGAAATAATGGTCAACGTTTTTGCCAATATTCTTTGAAAAAGTTGGTTGCAAACTATAAAAAAAAAAAAAAAATGTAATAGATACGAGATAGGTACATGTTGTTTTTGACTCTCGAAAAGAGAATTAAAAAAAAACACCAAGAAGTCACATAGCTTTTGCACGATTTTTCTAGAAATAGGAAACGGTTTTTATCTCCAAGTTGAAAAACATCTTAGATCATGCACTTGTTGCGAAGAAAAACCAGTTTTATTGGACCCGGTTCCAATGGAATGCACTCTTTTTGACGTTTATTCTAGGAAATATAAATTTTCTGGGCATCGATTTATTATTAAGCACGTTCGATAATTCTCAAATATATGTTAATTTTTTTATACTTGGTGGCATAGTTGTCGGTGGAAAGTATGTTGATGGCGATTTCACTGAACATTCTGCGTGTAAGTTTAACCAGGATTAGGTAGACCAGAAGGTCGGTCAAGCTATATTTTACTAATCCCGAAAAAAGAGGAACAAATAGACGAATTTTTTTAGGAAACATCGGTCCTAAAATAGATTTATTTTCTATTATTTTTCATTGGATTTTGATTTTTGGAGTCATTTTGCTCGGGCCGTGCGAAGTCAAAGTTCATTTTGTGCGGTCAGAGTGGGTATCAGTATGATTTTCAGTGGTCATAAATCTACCTGATGAATTTTTTCTGTACGAACTTACTGAACGTAGGTGCATCGATAAACAAAAATCAATTAATCGCCATTTCAGATCATAACCACTGGTGGTAACAGGTCGCGAGTGAGTCAGAAAGTGCAACATTAAATCATTAAATGACATGGATCAATTTTTTATACTATGTATACAAGACACGAACGAAAGAAATGCCCATTGTTTTTTGTCAAGATATAATATTTTTATGCAAAGAAGTAGAAAGGAAAAATCGCTCCAAAAAATGATTTATTCGCTCTAAATTTAAACAAAAGTAACGAGAGACTGAATTTACATCGTATTTTTTGCTTTCTGCTTCCTGACGATGGAAGAAGAGACTTGGGTTCGAGGTTTTGATTTTGTCTCGATGAAGGTTTGCAGTTAGGGGTCTGCGTGGCGTGGTGGTTTGGTGCTCGGCTTCGCTATCGAAAGGTTGCGAGTTTGAAGCCGGTTGTTTTTACATTTCTCACACAAAATAGGGTTGCATTTGGTTGGGCTCTATTGTTGTTCCAGAATGTGATTGAAAAATTCATGCTTGATAGACTATTGGCTGCTGGATTCCAACCATGCCTCTGCCACTACTTCCATATTAAAATACATCCCTCTCCAGCAGGGTAAAATGGCCACGTAGCTAAAGTCCACTTGTAATAAAATTCTTTAAAATATGTATCTTATATACAATTGACCATTTCATGTTTTTTTTTTTTTTTTTTTTTTTTTGATGTAGCACTTGTTCTATGATAGAGGAAAATTACAATTGTAATTCGTATGAGTTACGTAGTGGTTGTGTGCGTGCACGAGGCTCACAACCACACTATTATGTTTATACATGAATCCTTCATGAGTATAGCCCCAGCAGAACTCACTCCTTTTTTTTTTTTTTTACAATCACTGGCTTTATTTTGGATTTTTTTATTTTCCAGTAATAAAGTTTTTGGTGTTTTTTAGTGTGTTTTTCTCATTTGACAGCAGAGACTGTATGAAGCCTTCGAGCGATTGGCACCTCGTAGTTGGAAAAGTTAATAAATAAAATAAATAATGATTGAAAATGTTAGAAATAATTTTTTTTTTAAGTTAATCAAGAGTATTTAAAAAAGTCTGAAAAATGCTTTGTTCAGCCAAATCATAATTAAAATTCAAAAAGTTAATCTGCATCTGGAGAATTTTATCATCAAAAGATTTTGAATTTAGTATTTTCGAGGAATGAAAACTGAGAAGTGAATGCAACCCTCAATACAATTGAAAACATTGGTACGAGTTTGGCAGTAGGGAGGTAGGTACTTTGTTTTTATATAATTTTTGTTTTATTTTCGCAAGTTTTTTTTTTTTAATCAATAATTTTTAATTTGTATAAATTAAATGATTAATTATATTTAATTGATTGAATGTTCTCAAAAATATGATTTTTATTTTTATTTGAACAATATTGCCTTAAAGGTTTTTGAGTTTTTAGGCTTTTCAGTTTCTTCGGCTCAAGTTTGGAACCTCTCTGTCAGATTCTCTTCAGTCGATTAAAATACATATGACTATGTATCAAATGAAGAAAGGTGAAAAAAAAAAATTGAATTATAAATGTTATTGGTCGGAAAGAGTATCTACACTACAGCAGTTTATTAAATTTGAAATGATGTTCTATATAGTTGTGTAACAACTATACAAACTAGTTCAGTAACCTACAACCAATAACAGCGGTTTCTGATATCTTATAATATGGCACAATTATTCAAATATTTTTTTCACTCCAGTCGAACATTTGCCTACTCCAGTAAGGTATTTTAATTCGCACGACACTTCCGATTCAGAGGACCCGCATATGATGATTGACGATACGGTCGGCTCTTTGATTCGCCAGGTGGAACAACAATAAATAATTGTAAAAATATTGCAAAATCAACATCTCATTCAGTTTCATAAATTATGAAATGACCTAATCATTGGCTAATGTTCTGTGTACCGTTAAAAATTGATACTATGCAGTTCAATGCAAGAAAAATAAGTTCAATATCATTTTAAAATATTATTGCAACAATTTCTCTAAGTGAGTTAAAGTAGAAGTACGTATAATACTTATTTCAATAAGAAAACCGCAGGAATTTAATGGATTAATTTGGGATTAAAATTTTTCAGAAAATTTTTTTTTTTATATTTTGAATATTATGCCATTCTTTAAATGCATTTTACACTTATATGAAAAAAATTAGTTGGGTTCCAGTTCACAAAACCTAAAAATATGGCCAATAGTAAACGTGAGCAATGCTTTCAAGATATGGAGGCGTTGGCTAACTGAAATCCTAATTTTGAGGATTCATTAAAACAGATTAAACAATTATCAAAAACTACATAGCTACTATAACAATTCATTTGAACAGTGAATGAGCGGAAAAAATTGTTTTTGTTTTCTCATAGTTTTACAGAAATCGAAAAAATTTGGTCACGTCTGCCGTCGTGATTTAATTTACTTTCATTCGTTCGACGAAAAATCTCTCTTACTGATATCTGTTACGAGATCAATGATCTATTGACGTCTAAAAATGGTATGACTCATTAGGGTAAAGTTGTTCACTATATTGATGTGGTAATTTAGTGCGGGTGTGGTAACCAGTTTTTAATATCCGTTTACAGAAGAAACTTGTACTGCAGTCCATTTCTATCGTTATAGACCAGTTACGAAAAGTATTGTGGAATTTATTATTTAATTTAAATTTCTCAACATTTTCGAATCGAGCATCAACTCTTCTTCAGTAGAGTTCGAAATTTCCCGAAAGGTTGTTGCGGCAAAAAGATAAATATTTGTTAATCACTTTCCAGAAATGGAAAAAATATTGAGAAAAATACCATGAAATTACATAAATTGTGTAACGAGAGGGAGGGGCTTTGAAAAAAAATTTTTTTTTACTTCAAAAAGTTGAAAAATTATAATATTTTGAGAAAACTGAGAAAATTTGTAAGTTATATAAATTAAATAGGCCTGATTTTATTAGAAAATATTGAAAAAAAAAATTTTAGAAATTGAGGAAGGAGCAATTCTTTCTACGTCCTTCTCGCATGCGACCATACAACTTAGTCAAAATAATAAATCTTCTAGCGGTGAATTTGAGAAATGCAACGTTCTTAGAGAATGATTTCCAACCCTGGTGAAGAGACGATAATACTGAAATGAATTGGCTGAGTGTGGATGAATATTAGCTTTTTATTTTGGTACCTAATGTCTCCATGCTTACAAATTTGGCATCGTTAAAAACCCTTGAGTATAGCATAAAATGGGTCAGGAGTAAGGGATTGAATGTTAAAATTTGTTGTAGTTTTTGTTTTAAAAAAATTAGCTTCTTCTTCTGATCGGAATGTTAGACATGTATAATTTTTTATTTTTTATGTAGATTTTCTATAAAAATCTACCTACATATTAATTTTTGATCTCATGAACTGATCTACGGATGAGGCATGGGGCCTTGTATGTTTTTCAGTTCATAAGCCACAGAAACTTTTGGCACTAAAAGCCAGTGTTTGCTAATTTACGCACTTATATCAAATTCTCTACAATAGAGAATACGTAGGGTATCTATACCAAGAGAATATAAATAATGTGCAGAGAATTCAAAATCGGTCTCTACGTGTAAAATTAACACCTAAATAAACATTATTATGTTAATTTTATTTACATCTCTACTTGCCAACCCTGCTGAATGCTTAAATTTATACCTATGTGTGCGGAGTAAGCTCTCATCACCATCATCCGGCACCATGGCCGAGTGAATATGGTGCTGACTTTTGATGACAATCGAGGTAGGTATTTCTGCCAGTTGATGGTTCATATCCCCGGGCTGGCAGGAATTCCACATTGGTGATCCTGACGTGATCTGAGAGATGGCGAGAACTGGCGCCATCTTTAGAAGGAATATGTCAGCCTGCTAGTTCACCTGTTTTCCACCTCATAATGTGATGGCATTGAGCGCACAAGTGGTGAAGAGGTAGGATGTACAGGTACAATGCAGGGATGTATTGGAAGGGGGCATCCACCATTCCCTTCACCTACCCATCCATTAGCAGCTCCTCCATTGATTTGTACTGCGCACTGCAGTACCGGGGGGGAGTAGTGTGGCAACCATACATAGGAGGAGTAAGTTCTCATCACCATCGACCGGCACCGTGGCTGAGTGAATACGGTGCTGACTTTTGGTGACGATAGAGGTAGGTATTTCTGCCAGTTGACGGTTTGTATCCTTGGGCCAGCAGGAATCTTACACTATTTATATATTATGTATTCCATTTTCTTGTTATCGCCATACAGGTCACAGTTTTTGTCCAAACACTAGTCCTAAACCAAAAACAGAGCTTATTGAATTTGGTGCAAATTGATCGGATTGGGGGTTTTATTGCTATAAAATAAGTAA
Organism: Ericerus pela; assembly: GCA_011428145.1. Taxonomy (NCBI): domain Eukaryota; kingdom Metazoa; phylum Arthropoda; class Insecta; order Hemiptera; family Coccidae; genus Ericerus; species Ericerus pela. The sequence goes on along the minus strand of WOFM01000193.1, from coordinate 826,170 downwards.
TTTTCGACCAATAGCCATGAAATTTGGATTAAATATTCAATATAATCGATTTCAACATGTTATTAATTTTGGTGTGAATTGACCAAACGGAACTTCCAATTTGTTCGGTTTAATTCTGATTTTGGACTGTAAAAATATGTTGGTACTAAAATACAATGAAAACTGTTTATTAGGGACACCAGATAAAGGGGACAACCGCTTAATTGGGACAAATCTGTAAAGTCCCAAAACAAATTATGTAAAACTACAGGAAATTAGATCACTTACTGGGACAAAAAAATGCCAGACAAGAAAACATTGCCCTTGAACTGTTATTAAAAGTGATGATAATCTTATTTCAGTTCATTAGTGATGGTATATGTTAGTCTTTGTAATTATTCTTCCTATCTTCCATAATTTCATGTTGTCTCGAGCCAATTAATTTCAGTTTAGGTTGTAAAAAATTATCTCTATCTTTTTTTAACTAAAACTCCCAAGTTACCCTCTTTTTTTTTGTCTTAAATATATGTAAGTATGTATAATATAATTATTCAATGATTTAACTGTTTTTAATGTGACTGTTTCATAGGTCTAATACCGAAATTCACCATTAATTCTTTTTCCATTTGAACTCTCAACATATCGTTTAATTGGGATACCGCTTATTAGGGATAAAAAGGGTACCGCCCATGATATCCCTATTAAGAAGTTTTCACAATATGCAATTTGTAATTAATAGCTATGAAAAACACAATCATTATTCACGATCTAAGTGATTTAATTTTATGAAAATTTTTGTTTTAATTGGCTGGTTTTTGAAAACCTACATTTTCAAGTGGAATGGATGCTACGCTAAAATTTTTTTTCAATACCTTCTGGGATTTATTTTACAATTTTCAAGCCCGTCTTTTTTTAAGCGCAGCTGATCGAAAATGCGCGTAGTAATTCCACATTTTTTCTTATAGTTTTAGGTTTTTGTCGAAACCTTTTTCTCTTCCCAACCATTTTCGCAAAACATTAGCTGCATCTTTGGTTCAGTCTTCGGATATGAGAATGTCACCATCATATTATTATAGGCTCATTGTACGATTTCAATAACTACACGACATCAGGAAATGGGTTTCGCAACGCTCTTCCCGACGCTAATGAAAACATCTCAGCGAGCCTATTATTTCATCACCTGAACCCCAATCAGTTACCCACTGAATTGCTCGAACTCGTAGGGTAAATAACCTCAAGAGTACAGTGGATATCGCGTACTCAGTGAACGAATGCGTATGAGCAAAATAAAAAAAAATCATTTTACATAACATACGTATAGTGATATATTATGCTGTAGGTTTATACGCAGCGACGACGAAATTTTTCACATTCATAATGTTGCAAACACAATATTCATAATGAAGTCATTGTTTCTTTTTTTTTTTTTTGGAAGGGGGGTTTGCTTTTGTCTATTTCTACAAATTTCACCGTGTGGTTGCGCAACTATCGAATAATGTTATTGTTTTCGGTTCGCTATTTGGCTGGGTGACGAATGGAAAGAGTACAGCGCATGGAGTTAGCGGAAATTTTCACTCCACCTGTGCCCCCTTTCTCTCCCTCAATCACTATCTATTTCTTTCTCACCCCGTCGTAGCGGTGAGCTCATCAGGTTGAAAGAAATGACAGAAAGAGAGAGACGACGAAAGAGATTGTAAACGCAAAGAAGAAAGAAAATACGATGGCAAAGGAGCAGGTATAAGAATTTATTCGGTTATATATATATATATATATATATATAGGTACGAAGAGAAATTTAAAAATTTTACCAATTACGCACGCGACCTTAACACGTCAATTAACTTTCGGGACGGAGTATAGCTACGAGGAAAGTAAATAGAAATGGTATAATGAAGAGGATCGGGTCGATGACTAAACAGTTATAAACAGTTTGTTATGCTGTGTGTATATATATACCTATATATGTATATATATATATCCCTATATATGTATATATATATATATATGTATACTATACTTTTATGCCCCGAAGAAGGCTGCAGGTACATAGTGGAGCGGTGTTTCTGGTTAATGCCGGTGGTTAGGAAAGGCATGTACAAATGCTGCTCATCTTTTACTGACAAAGGTATAAAATACATTTGTCGAAGGTTGCCAACCTGCCAAACCGTTTGATCATTTTATACACCCACCCTGCGTGCGCATCCACGTATACGTGTACCGTACACGACATACGAGCGTATATTATAATATATTATACGGGTATTATTATACTTTTAAAAGAACGCAGAATACACGCACTACGTCGATATATTATAAGGTACACAATAAAGTGTGCAGACAGTTTACGGTTCATTTATGCGAATATCGTCGCGTATAACTTATTAAACCGTTATTTTTGTAGGGCACTCTGCTTTTACATCAAACCGGATTTCGAAACGAAGACGACCGATTGACGGTACAATCGAAAATTTTTACACGTATTTTACAGCGAGACTGAAGAGAGAATGTGGAGCGAATTGGGTTCCTGGGTGGCCAACCGGTTTGTTTAAAAAAATAAATTTGACAAAAAATTTCATTGTATATAATAACAAGGTCGGGTAATATAATACAATAATTATAGCTACCTATCGACGTCGGGGGCGGAGGAGAGGGGGTTTGAATGAGATGGTTTTGTAATGGAACGATCCTAGGCGGATTTTTATCAATTTTTTTTTGGGGGTAAAGGGGAGAAATGTGTTCGACCTGCTCGCAACGTTTTGGTTTGATCAAATTTATGAAGAGGGTAAAAAAATTTTTTGCGCTCAATCCACTTGCCATTTAACTCGAGTAATATTGTTTAATAACAAAACTTAACTTGATAAAGGAATTGAAAACCGAAAATGAGCAGGTAATAAATAGTATATTACACACTAAGGTACAAAAGTGAGTGGTTCACATGCGAGGGAAAATATGAGCAATTTGCGAGTCATGTACACTCACTTTTGACGTTTGTTGAAGAAGATATTTTTTATAATTAAGTAACTATCAAAAAGCGGCGAAATGTAAATTAAATGTCTCGTAATTACCGTTAATGGTGGGTGAAGTACATTGGATATTATGTGAACCTTCTAGAATTGGTATCAGCAACTGTGGTGCTGTGTGTAGCAAGTGAAATTGCTATTTAAGATGTACTAGGTTAGAACCCGACTCGGTGTATTTTTAAAATTTTTTTTTTCATTTATATCAATAATTTTGATAGGGTAAGAGGTTATGTTACTTATATAATATTGGAATTGATATAAAAATAAAAATATTAAAAATATTACCAATTGGAGTTTGTCATTTTAATTGTAGTTTCATAAATTAACGTTGCATCAGAAAGAAAGTTGACCTTGTTGTCTTGCAATGTCCATGTAAAAATTTTTACGTGAAGGCAAGTTTAATCTTTACAAGCGAGGTTTATGCTTCATCAATTAAAAGCACTACTTTTGACTTACAAAATATTAGAGTAAACAATGTCTTATATTATGAAAAAAAAATTACTATCTACTAATGATAGGAAACTTATTGGAAAAACTGAAGAACTAGTCAGTAATCATTTAACGCACTAGTTTGTTTTATTTGACACGCAGTGTCAACACTGGGTCGACACTAAAGAGTGCTAATCCACACTCGTAAGATGAACGCATCAACTGAAGAGTGAAAACAATTTAAATGTAGTGGAATAGCTTCCCTCGGTGTCACACCCTGTGTCGTTTTTGTTTTTTGGAAAATAAAACAAATCTACTATTGGATGTTCAGGTTGATAACATTTATGTAATTATTTCAATTTTTTATGGAGCACACTGCACGGGGATGGCGTGGATAATGAAAAATGAAGATTAGTGATTTATTTTTGAAATTTTCTCAAAGAGGCAAAACGCATCCACGGGAATTCATTGTACCCCTCGCACTTTCATAAAATTTGCTTATGGGAATGAGTCAATTGATGCACGATTCATTGGCTAATACAGAATTGGGTTAGAAATTGCGGAAAGAATATAATTATACTTATTTGGCATTGTCATTAGTAACGTTTTGCCACTCTATGAAAACATTGAAATCTTGAAATGATGGAGAGGGGTATGAGAATTCCAAATTATCATACAGTATTTTTGTTAACAATTTATTCGATGAGCCATTTATAGGGATAGTCAAATTGTGCTGCACAAGTCTGAATATGGCCTAAAATGTCTTTCCACTTTATCCATGTTTGGTTACTGCATAATGCCTATTTTTCTACCTACACTCAGCACAGGAAACCATATGAAAACTGTAATCCATGAAGAAGGAGAGATTCTGTGAAAATAGTCATTTTTTAAGCATGTTATTGTGTTAAATTTCAATTTTATACGCCAAGAAAATTGGTTACAAAAGAAGTAGGTAGGTATACTGTTTTTAAGGTCAGAGTTCTTTTGGTGGATTAGTTATGTGTGCATACTTGTAGAACAGTTATTCGAAAGTTTTTGTCTGAGTGATATATTCAACAGAATGTATTCAAACTTTTGTTAGCTGTCTACCCCTAAAACTGGTGACTAAAATGTTCAAGCAAAAATTAAATTATAAATGTACTCACGGAGGTTACCACCTATATTTGAGGCTGTTTTATCTGTAGCAAAGAAAGGGTTCCATTGACAAAAGTGGTTATCAAAGAGCATTACGTACCTAACTGATTCCCAGCTGAGAGGATTTCTTACTCTGAGTAATAGGTTGGCGACGAAAATAGGTGTTAATGGGGTATTTGGTCTTCGGATTGTGGAGAACCTCCAATCGAGGAGACTAATTTGATCAATTGTTATGGAGGAATTTTTGTAAAAACCATTACATCAAAACTCTAAAATATAATATTAGTTGTTGAAATTAAAATTGTTTCAAAATAAAGTCAGCCAACTTATGTTAAAGTTCACTTACCTTCAACCTGCAAAAGGTAGCGAAATTTTTTCCAGAAGCAAAGTATTTACTTTCACGGCAGTTAATGGAAAGGTGGGGATAACGTAAAGAGGAGAATTTTAGAGTAGCCTACCTATGAAAATTGCCAACGTGGGCGTACATCCGAAAACTGGATTTATTTTTCTCAGATTTACGTTTCGAGAATGATTATAGCATTCGCTATGGTAATTCTCGGAAGCTTCTAATTTAAAATTAATATACCATTACACCTTCTTCAAAGGTTAAGTCGATTATTGAAAAATTCGTTCGAAATTAAAATAGGGCTTAGACATAGAGAGAAGCAATATTTTGTTACATTTCGAATGAAATTCATGATCAAAAGCCAGTAAAATTTAGTTTAATGCCAGTTTATAAAAATCGTGACTCGAGATCTCAGATCAGAAGGCATACTCCACCAACTGAACCAACTCTTGTAGAGTTTCCAGTCTTTTTTATCGTAAATACTAAGGTCGTAGAAATCGAACAAGGCATCAAATTAAGGTTTATCTACCCCGCATTCTTCTTAATTTTTTTTATTTTCTATATAAGCTTTTACTCTACTCACTACTGAGATTTCAAATATAAGTATACCAATACTGCAGCCAACTTTCCGTAATGAAATAATATTTATTTCGTATGAAGCTAAAGGCTAAAAAAATTAAAAAAAAAAAGCTTATCTTTTAAAAACGCGTTATTTACGTAAACTTATTTCTCTTCAGTTGACGTCATCGCACTTGAACAAAGTATACTGTGCGGTAACGATCGAAAAATTTAGAGTTGAATACCTACTAACTTACCTACTGTGGAAATCTTTAATTTACGAACAACGTCTGTTGGTGTGGGGAGGGAGAGGAATTTTTTCTACTAATATCCGGTTTTGTCAACTGGTTTTCGATTACGCTATATCCGGCGCAATGAAATCGAACCATTTCTTAATAGTACTTAGTAATCATTTCGAATATCGTAGCCTAAATTGTGTAAGGTCGAAAATTAAAAATTTTGCTCTAAGAGAAAGTGGGTATTTGACGCGTGTAGATAGGTGCAGGTTAGCCGATTATTGCGAATATTTTAGGGGCAGAGTTATGCAAAATGATCGACAAATCAAACTACAAGGTGGGCTATACAAGTTGAATAGAAGATGCCGGTATTCAGCCTGCGAGGTGACCGAGTAGCCAGCTATGCTTATCAAGCCACGAAATATGAATGTTGGCGACAAAGTTTGGGAACAGATAATTTACCAAACACACGAAAAAATGGCAAATTCTTTTTAAATTACCTAATACGTCTATGTATAAGCTACGAATGATTTTCTGTACAGAATGTAGGAAACAAACCCCAACAAATCCCAACGTATTGACCAATATCGAAAATCATTAAAAAAAGTCGCGAGTAGCTGTATATAGTATAGTTAATATTCTTCTCTTTGAATATGAGCGCATAAACCGTGTTATTTGCGGAAGGGGAAGGTTGCGGGGGTGGTGTAATCGAGAAAAAAATGGATTATTTCCCGATTAAATCGTCTTCATCTTACTTTTTTTTTTTTTTTTTTTTTTCAGCATTCATCAATCAACGTTTGTAACGATCGTTATTTGACTCACGTGATTTAGGACTTAATGACTGATTAAAATCGCAACGAGGTCAATTACCGCTGTATTCGAGTCTCGGACACAATGCTTTGTAATGTGCACCCAGTGTGAAAAGATAGGAACAAGTTTAGTGACCTTCTTTAACGGACATATACAGCCGAGAAAGTTTTTACGCAAGTGTTTGCAACGATGAGAACTGACCCACAGAGTGTATAGATATTCAGCTGGGTAGGTACCTAAACACTGGATATACAGTATATACGATACTGTATGCATACCTACATAGGAATCGTTTTGCGTGTAGTGCAGGAAAATGACATACTTAACGTACTGTGGCGTGCGTGCATTCTTAATATACCTGCGTCCAATATCCTCAACCTTGCCATGTTGCTGCAGTCGTGATCGACCTAATCTAAATATTAGAATTTTTATTCTTAGTGTAATGCGCAAATGTACGAACATGGTTGTGCTTCGGAATGCAAAACGCATATCGTGAAGTGAGATAACTTAATCGACTTTTTTCTCCACAAAATACACTGTGATTACTGAATCGCATATCTGAAGTCACATTAATGTGAAGGGAGGGTGTGTTTTAAAAATAAATATTTTTAATTTTCTTAATATGAAAAATTTTTGATACATTTTAGTGGATACCTATTACTTTTTAACGGTATATAGGTGATGACGCAGCATTATTTTGGTATCTCTGGGCGACCATTTACAATCATACCGTTTCAGTACCAAAGTTGATGATTCTGCGGGTAAAATTAGATTTGCATCATTGGTGTGGAAGGACCGGGGTAGCATAGAACTCTTTTTTCCTTTTTGTCTCTGGTGTTAGCTAGAAAATAGTTCGAAATTTGGGACAAATAAATTTGAAAATAACGAACCTCTCCATCTTCAAAGAAAACAAAATTAATTAATTAAAATGTGATACTATTTCTTTCCAATTCTATCTTAATTGAAGTAACTTTTTTTGTTCCATGATACACCAACCCGGTGTGCCGTGGTACATGTTAAATTGCATAAAAAAAAAATTTAATTTAAAAAATTATATTTATTTCGTCTAATAAGTACAATGTGGAGGGCACTACAACTAAAAGTAATTATATTGAGATTACACATGATATTTGTAATTTGAAATGTGATAATATAATTATTATGATTAGGAAAATTGATTGTTTTTCAACTATGACACTTTCCTCATGAATTTGTTAATTTAAGACATCTCCTCAACTTTCCAATGTTTCATGTTTTTGTGTAGTTTTAATTCCGGAAATTATTTTCAAAAAATTAAAAGCTATTTTTAGTATGTTCCGTGATACACTAAAACATTCACACCATTGTACATTAAAGGTTCACCTTCTTCCTGGAAATTAACTTTTAATTTAATCTAAGAGTTTTTGAGTGTTGATAACTCTGAATAATTAATTACTGACTACTAAACTTCTTTGAAACAAATTTGAAAATTTGAATGCTCAATTTTTGTCCCATTGGTCACATTTTTTCTGAGTTAACAAAATTTTACGTTTGGTATAATTCTGATGAATATATTACTGCAATAAGTTTTGAACAAGAAACTGGATGACGATAGTAAACAAATGAAGTATTACCAGATGTATAATATACAGTACTATGGCCCATATTCATAAATGTCAGTTTAACCTTCCTTCACTTAAACATCAGTTGAAAATGACTTTTGGCACAATTTTGTATTTAAGAGTGTGGTAACATTTAATTCTTACATCGTATTTCTCGTAAGAGATACAATGTTTTCACATTTTTAAGTACGAAATTGTGTAAAAAAATTGTTTAAAGTGAAATTTAAGTGAAGGGAGGTTAAAGTGACGTTTAGGAATATGGGCCTATGGGACCAGTTTGTTCAAAAGTTAAAGGAAAGTCAGTTTTGTCCATGGTGCACTTGTTCCATGGTACTACAGTCTCCCTTACATACTAAATAGCTCTGAACATCATATATAAGCTTACTCTAAAAAGTCACTGTTCACTTAATAAGGAGTGGGTATTTATAAAAATTTTCGCATTGGTTCTCCGAGCCAAAAAAAACATTTCTTATAAAGTTGAGATGTCCGACCTATATTTTTCCTTCAAGTAATATTCGTTCTCCCCATTGATAATCCTTCCAATTTTTTTTCTCAAAATATACTTTCCCATGCAGCTACTGATCGAACAATTTTTATTTTTTGAAACATTTTTTTCTCCATACAGCTTACAAGTTCGCCGAATGATTCTCGAATTATTATATACGTGTTTCTTTAAAATAATATTATAATTGCTATGCATTTTGTATTCTCGTAAGCGGCTAGGCTACAGTTTCAAACTTGTTTAGCCTGTCCGTACTCTTATTATTTGCCATCTAGCCTAGCCACGAATATCGTACATCTATACAATAGCCTACAATGTTCTCGTAACTGCTTGCCTAACTTTTGGCGGTCCATTCGGTTGCTCGCCTAAACGGTCCAAAAAATACGGTAAAATTCAAAATGTTGCAGCGGTCGAAATATTTTTTCTTTATTCCACAGGAGATTGGCTGTATTTCAGTGGCGTGAGAGATGTACGAGGCGATGCAATTGGTGGTGAGTTCTGGGGGAATTTCTCTCGATGCCTGGCACGATCCTTATAGTTTAGCCTATACTTCAGTTGAATTTTAGAAGTCGGATTGCGCCGTGTAGAGGTTTTTGCTTCGAAAGTGTTTTTTTTTGGCCACTTAATTTAACTCAAAAATTTAGAAAACTTACTCGGAGGATCCTGCCCTCACCGTTTGATGTTACCATGATTAATCGCGAATTGTGTGTCTAAAATTACCCTTGATAGCAAGGTTTCATGCCTATTTTTGGAAGCAACGAAATATTTGATCTCTAACACTTTTCTCATAGTTTCGTCCATTAGGGCAGCCAATTTGTAAGGCATTTTTAGTGTTAATCAAAATCAAAAATACTATTTGGTCCTCAAGGTCAAATTCGAACTTTGGCTTTCAAAATTTGAAAAAGGTCACAGAGGGGTGCAGAAACCACACCTCCATAGTGGTCCTGCAATCAACCAGATTGAGCAGCGGAAGCAGAGCAGAGGAACCAGTCAGTTGTGAATTCCTTCTAACTTTTTGCTGTTTCATCTTCACCAGTGTTTGTTAGCAGGGCTACAAACAGCCGGAGCAACAAGGGGCACTTCGGAACTTCACCACTTGAACTTGCATTGTCTCCAGGCTGCTAGTAAATATATGGTTTTTTCTATTACTCTGTTTTGGTCACTCTTTTCTTGGGAATTGAAATTCAATATGATGGCCTAATAATCAGGCATGTGGTAGGAGGGGGGTCGTTGGTTATTCTGGCAATTGGGGTGTCTGTCTGAAATGGTGAATTTTCCTTTTTCTTCCCTATTGTCTACTCTTACACTTGGCCATGCAGGAGTTCCTATGTTTTACCTGCCTATCTGTTGGCTTCTTTTTTTGTTTGTTGTGTGTGGTTTTTGTGATATTTTCGGACGTCACAAAGTCGTGAAGTGAAAATTGCAACGTTGAAAAAATTGATGTCTGATCTGGAGCACTGGGGGATCGGTTTTTGGAAAAATCAGAGTTTATAATATTGGTTTTTTAATTACTTGTTCCCAAAAATGTAATTATCATAAATGTGAAATATTTTTCGTCATTTATTCGGTAGTTATTATTGAATAGTGTGAAAATCGCGGTCCCTTAACACTATTGCCGGCTTTATTATTTTAGCGTTCCTTTGTGGCTTGATAAATAAAGTTAGCTTTATCAGAAGAAATCATAAGAAAAAACAAAATCTTCGAACCTACTAAAATAGTTTGATAATTTTGATCTACTTTTTTTTTTTTTAGAAAAGGTGGAAAATTAATTTATCTTGAAAGAATAGTTGTAATACAATACAGAATTTTCACTTATTTATGCCATTATAAATTATTAATCAGACGTGTATGTTCGTGAAGTTGGCATCAGTAGGTCTAAAATCTCAAAATTAACTCCGAAAAACTGAAAATTGTTAGCAAAATATTGTATTTTTCTTAAATATGAGCGTAATCTGTCATGGTTTTACAGATTTAGGTACCAACAGTTTCTAAAAGATCAAGACCAAGGCCAAGACTTAATTTTGCAAGACTTACACCACACGCTAAACTCAAAAATATGAACAACTTGAAAAATGTTTGCAATCTTGCAACTTGAACAATTTACAAACTACAGTTATGTTTAATTTTTTTTCCTCAATTTTTTCAGAATGATATGAGTCGTAATATTTGATTCAGCTATCAATATTCACAAAAATGATAAGTATTTACGCCAGACTGAGACTATAAAACCCATATGGAGCACAAACAAAACCGAACTCAAGACTGATAGCACATCATATACATGATCTTGATCTTTCTTTTGCTCATTACTTGTTTTCCTTAATTTTCACAATTTTTTTCCTCTAAATATGGACGAATATTGGTCAAGTGACTATTTTTGTGATGAAGAATTTAAAAAAGTAGAAAATGATGGTTTAGAGTATCGAGAATTGTTCCTAAATGCGAGTTAAATTTTTGAAGAATAAAGATAATTTTGAGTTCTCATTTGGGATGCCAAAACAAAAAAACTGAAAAGAATAAACTAAAAAAGGAAAAAGCTAAAATGTGTTCAGAGGTGCCTCTTTTCAAGACATTGGATAATTTTCATACATAAAGATTTTTGCGGTATTTTCACACCACCATCGTTATGGAACCAGCAGTCGTCGTCGCCATTTTATCCCAAAAATATGGCGACTCTGCAAGTAAATGAAAATTTTCTCGTCTGATGACTTTACCTAGAAGAAAAAAAAAGCAATTCCAGGAAAGCATTATGAAATCCGTTTCGGACAACGCTCCGTTCTGATTAAAGTCTCTATAGGCTGTATATAGTTGTATATATAGAAGATTGTAATTTGTCTTAGTGTTCTTTCTATGCAAGTAAAACTCCACAGATGAAAATTAATTGAAATAACGGCGTTCTAACAAACGTATAAATGGTCTTACATCATGACGTTCGTCCGCAGCTCTACAGTCTGCAGATACTTATAATATTTAATATTTTGATGCGTGCAATGTGCATAAGTGTACAAAACAACAAAAACAGAACATCCGATGAGTAGGTTATCCACGATGACCATGTCCATATAATATTATAATCGTCGAGCATAACATAGCCTGATATGTAGTCTGCATAATGCTCGTTCGTAAATTTGGTACTGAAGAAGAAGAAGAAGAAAGAGAAAAAGTTAATTCATCAACAAACTTACTGATTATGGGAATTCTGAGAACAAGTGATTAACATCGCGGTAACGTAGACGATAGTCTACGAAATTAAAATGCTCGTCAATTTGGCCAGCATTAGGTATAGGGCCTATTTACCATTATATTATTATCCATTCAATGAAATTGCTCGAGAGTAAAATTGAACGATGGAAAGGTCTATTGTTTCTTTTTCATTTAGTCGTTTGCGCTTCATGAAAGAAAATTCAAACTGATGAAAACAGAAGATTGTTGCAAATGGTTGACGATATGGGCGTACAGGAAGGATAATTTGGGTTAAACGTACATTTCATGGCCGATTTTCTCGCTTTTAACCTGCGTTCTCTTTTCTCGTGAGTAGGTTATTTATATTTTAACCTTAGGTTGGTAGGTACCTGTACTCATTTGTATCTTCTCGAAGGAGTCGGTAGTAGGTAATGCTAATGACCATACCTTCAGATGAAAGGCAGTTAAAGATTCATCGTTTGGTATATGTCGGATTTGAAAGAAGATGCGAATGTGGGCCATCGACCCATTGCAACGAGAAGCTAAATATTATCCTATCACTTCTCAGAATAGCAACTGACTGAAGTCATAATAGAAGCTCGAATCATTTCAGTGATGGGTAAAAACAATAAAAGCCTCGGTCACAGGAGTTCTTCAAGTGGGGGGGGGATTATGGGGATGTCGTATCTCCTTTGCTTGATTTCAGTTAGCAAAATCATGATGCATTTGGCAAAATTGTGTAATTGATGATCTTTTTCTTTGTTTTTGTTTTTTTTGCTTGTTAATTTAAGTTCGAAACTTTCTTGCAGAAAAGTTGGTTCAATTGGGAATTTTAGTCCCCCTTTTTGAACTACTTCGAAGAGCCACCGCCTGCATTAGTACTCTCATATGTTAGTTTTAGTATTGGCCTTTCATACTTTTACAATAATTGAAAGACAAATTTTTCTCACGAGTCATTACTAATGAAGTAAATGCCATAGTTGGTTTTTCTTTAATTGCAGACCATAGATGGGGCAGTGAAAAACAATCGGGTCACAGTAACGTCTCATTTTTCTTTTCATTTCTTTTTTTCGGGGGAGGGGATCGTTATTGAACCACCCTTTCAGCCCAAAAAATAGTCCATGTATATATAGAAACTGTCGCCAGCAACCTACAAACAATGAGTTAGACACCTACTAGACGGAATCCATTTTCGTTGAGGATTACATTAATGTTAAAGTTAAGAAGGTGGGTAAAATTACATTTGATATCATGTAAGTACAATGCTGGTACCTACGTAGTGATATTAAACGTAATTAATCGTAATATACGTATACCAAGGAAGTGTAAAAAGTTCATATATACTGAAGTTATAAGTTGGAGTCATCAATAGAGGTAATAAATGAGAAGAACAGTCTGTTGTGAAAGAAGTGATCACATGCTTCAAAGTCATTCGAATTAATACATAATTCTCTACCAGGGATCATAGGAATCATGCTCATATTTTATCAGTGGTACTCATTTGTTTAGTGAAATACCACTGTGCATGATTTGTTACAGTCAACTGCCATAACCTGTTCCACACAAACTCCGAAGAATCTAGTCTATATGGAATATTAATGTTAGCGGACACCTTATATCTTAATTTATATAAGGCTTTTTTTACTGCTGTACTAAGTTAGAAAGAAACGTTGGACCGATTTTTATGACTGAGGTGTTAAATGAAAGGTCTCAACGTGTAGATGTGCCATCAGAAAAGGAAAAGTTCATAGCCCTCCAGGGGAAAAGTTGTAGATTTATGGTCCGTTCATCCCTTCAAAACATTTTATTTGGTATTTTTTTCTCTCATAAACACGTTCTCTTCAATGATGTTAATAAGTCCACAAAACGTCATACTTTTATGTCACCTTCTTCTTGGGTTATGTAGCTCCAGAAAATTACAAAATGTAAGTATGTAGGTATCCTATAGCTGTGTGGTTTGGGAATGAAATGAAGTAGAAGGAAGGAAATAGAGTGGTAGAGTGAGGGAGGGAATAGAGCTATTTTATATAAAATAATTGGTTACCTTCAGCAAATGGGTTGTTCTAAGGAAGGTGGTAAGCCTTATTGGAAGTCTGTCACCTCTCTGAGTGTAAATTTTTAGATTTTTCTGCAAGTATATCCCTCACTTTTTTATTGTTTGTAAACCGAAAAACAAAAGGAGAAGCAGGAGTTAAAGATAAAGAAAAATTAGCTCTAACCCTCTTTTTCTTTCTGGACTTACTTTTTCTTGCTGGGATCTTCTCTTAGGAGGATTATAGGCTAAGTCTCTAATCAAATTTCTAAGTGCCAGGATGAATAGTTAGTATATGATGTATATGGACCTACACCAAATAGATGACTGAGGTAATGTATCACATTGTATCTTAGTATTGGGATGAATGAGAGCATGAAAACGATTGCATTGCCAAATAAACACAAACCTACAGTTCAACCATTCATTTACATGCCCAATCTGCTGTTGTTCATTTTCACAATTACCTCTCAAAACAAGTACATTGCACCCAATTTATTATACAAAGTGTAAAAGATATGCACATTGCATCAAAGACTGTTTCTTTAGTTTTATTTCAGTAATTTTAGCGCAGATACAGAACCTCTGACAATTTATGATGATCATGATATTGATATTATTATTCGGTACTATAAAAAATATGAGCACTTAAATAATTGTTAGTTACTTTCGAGTGTAGCCTTTATTATTCAGTCAGTCTGAATCTCAATGTTTAGATTATAATAAAGAAGCACTACAGAAAAAACATATTTTTCTTAAGACTTCTCAGTGAAAAAACAAAAATAAATTGACTGCAACCAAATGATGATTTTTACCATCGTGCAATTGAATTTTTTGTTTTTGAATATGCCTTTGTAATGAAGTTATTTTGCGCAGCGTCTGTCTATAAGTAATTAGACGTCTATAAAGGGGAGCTGGTAGAGATCCAGAAGCCAATGACTTTCGAACATAGGGGCATATTCTCCGGGTTTTCGGGGTAAACGCCGGACACCCAAACAGTTTTGAAGGAGAAAATTTAAAATTCTAATGGTCGGTGACTTAAATAAATTAATAATAATAATAATAATAATAATATCAACCAGTTGAATGAATAAATACCATAGCCAATAAATATTACAATCGTTAAAAAAAATCGACATTTTAATTTTTCGTAGGTAGGTATATAATATGAGTGCATTTGACATGGAGTATGCGATTTTCTGAGCGCATGCCTCTCAATACCAAAATACATTAAAAGAATAGGCGCACGCAGCTGAATACTGTATCTCTGGAACTAGTTTTAAGGATGTTAAGGTAATCTCTGGATGAAACGAATACTCCTTTTTTTAAACGTCATATAGATACACGTATAACAGGATTTTTCTCGCTTTTAGGATACAATTTTAACCTAATATTTAAAATTTTCAAATTTGATTCTTTTCGAAATGAATTGTTATGTATAAATTATTACCTACTTCTTAAAATTGCCTGAGTATTTGGACCCAGGAGTAGGATTGGGTACTTTTTCATTTCATGATCTTCTGAGTATTTTGCCGCTATTTTTGAGAATTAATTTTTACCCCCTTTTGCATTTAGTCCATTTCCAGGTGTAATTATGATGGGATGGTTTCTAAATTTGAAACACGTATTTTGATTCACCTAAGGAAGAATCCTATAGTTTTTGTTCATAGCCCGTCTAGTAAGTCAGTTTATAAGCATTTTATTTTGAACAGCGTATAGGTCGCAATTTTCAATCGATAGGCCTAAAATTTGGTATACATATGTGCTTTAGATCAAAGACAATTTCTACTAATTTTGATGCGGACAGACTTTTGGCATATTAATGAATCTAAAAGGAGTAATTTTCAAGCTGTATTCACAAAATTTGGTACAGGTATTGATTTAAAGTATATCTAACATGATTCCAAATTTTGTTTCTATTGGTATTATGGTTCTTTCCCTTGGGCTGTTGGCATTGTTAATTTTTCATGTTATCTCAATAAAAGTTGCAATTCTCTTTCAACAGTCACAAAATTTGGTATAAACAGTACTTCGCATACAAGGACCAGACCTACCAATTTTGGTTTTGATTGGTCAACTTTTTCACAACTTATTAGCTATTCAGTGTGATTTTCCTTCTTTTACCCTTCTCATAATAATCCCAAACAATTCATTTTTTGGGCTTCATCGAGAAAAACAGTCGTTTTAGCCTAAAAATAACAAGATCTCAGTAAAAGGTCAATTTTTGCCAACCTCCCACCGGCTTTTGTACACTAGATTTGAACATGGACACTAAAATCTCTGCTAATATTTTTGTAACCAACATAAGTAGACAATTGCACTGTACTTCGTTTTGCAATATGTGAAATTTTTTACATATATAATTGTTTTTGTTTTGTTATTTTTTAAAAATAATCCACAATTCTCATCACTGCAGGAAAGAGAACCATCGAATTATTTTGTAAAATTGTGATAATTAGAACTTGGAATAATTTTTCATTTGACAAAAAAATAATTATTTTTGACACAAAAACTAAAAGTTTATCCATAAAATATTTTGAAAATATGATTGTGGGGACAATACTCGTATGAGGTAATAGGGGTTTGTACCCTTTGACAACAGTTGCTGCCCAAAGGCTGGCAATTATTCGTCTCTATGATGTTAAAACAAAATACACTTGTACGTTTGAATGTTTGTACCTGTATGTACGTACAGGTTAGATACATTGCACGGGCCATAATTAATTACATAATAACAATCTTGGTGATGTCACGGACCAATACCGAACGCATTGCGGCGTTTCTTATCACCTTGACAGAGGCAAGAAACGACGCAACTGATGACATAATGTCATACATATATGTAGGTATGTGTGTTTGTGTGTGTGTACCAAATCTGGTATATAAACTCTCAAAACTGGCTACAAAATTGCCAGTGTTCGCCAAGGATTTGGCTCTCCTGTACTGTTGAAGACCTTTGATGTGTGAATATCTCTCACAACAAGATATTCCACAATGATACTGAATCTGTATATTTTATCGCATGTATCGTATTTGTGTGATATTGGTAATTTTTTGCAAAAAATATAAATATTTCATATTATATTAATTTATTAGAAGAATGTTGGCGAAAGAGATGATTTTTAAACAGAAGAAAATCTACTTTTTTTTGGCGAAACTTGCTGCGCAAGAGTTTTTTTTATATATTTCTTAACCAAAAATAAAATGGTGAGACTTATTTTCCATTATAACGAAAGCGTAAAAAGATATGGCTGTTTAAATCAGAGAAAAATTTCTTCTTTTCTCCCGAATATGGGTGAATCTTCAAAAGCTAGGAGAAAATGAATAATATAAATAAGGTCCCTTATATCGAATTTTGTTAATATTGTCAAGTTGTGAGGAAGTTAAAATAAATTTTTATTCCATTCTCTCTATTGATGGGGCCTGACATCCTGTATATCATTCAGCGCCTACCAAAATTCAGAGAGCACATGCGCAACTGTTCGAACATGAATTTTTCAATTATATGGGGAACCACAAAATCAACCAAACTGAACACAATACCATTTTGGATTGTTGGAAGTATATAACTATAGCTGGTCATCGACCGGTCACCTTTTGCACTTGAGAAGCTTAGTACATCGGCCAATTTGCCGAAATTGGAATTTTCAATAATTACTTCGTGTAACTGAAAATATGTGAAAATAAAAATTCATCTCACCGTACGAATAACGGTAGAGATCCTATCATAAAATGTCCATATTTGTTCACCTTTTTCTTTTTTTTTCCTCCTCTCGAATAAAGTGAAAACATTTAAAAATACTACGAAACAACATTTTTTGGTCTATATGAGTAGTCGAAAAAATTATGAAAATGAATACGGTTGGTATTTGCGTAAAAGTGAAAATATGGTGAAAAAGAAGAAGAAGAAAAAAAAAGAAGTAAAAATAGGTGACTTTTGTGTTGAACTATACATTTAAAAAAATTCTTACGGATGCGGATGAGCTGAACAACACTTGCTGGCATTGAACCGGAGATTTCAGCGGTTGATGTGTCGACTCTCTTATACCTGAATACCTTAAACACGACCTGTTCTTTCGTCGACATTATGTTAATGGTAAAAAGAAAGAAAAAAAAAAAACTACCTATTCAACTACATGCTGTATTAACTTTCACTTCTTTTTTTCGGTTCACGTACACATACCTTTACTATATTATACCTTTCTTCAGACGAAAATACTTATACGTAGCTAATTATTCAGAATAGTCTACCTACATGAAACATATTTCCACTAATTTGCCGGCTATACTTGTAAACTTAACAGGAAGAAAGAAATATACTATTCAATACGAGTCCTTGAAGCGTGACATTCGCCCATATTTGAGGCCAGTGACGTCAATATACTACAATATTCTGTCAATTCGGCCATTCGCTGGTCGACCAACTCGAGTGGAAACAAATTTTGTCAAAGAAATTTCCAGATTTTGTTGAACGAATTTACGAAGAGAGTGTGGCGGTGGGGGAGATAATAATAGTAAGAAGAAAATAAATTCCAATTGTATGAGAAAATAAAATAAAATAAATTGCTCGAAGGTACGAAGACGGTAGCTACAGGAGTCGCAATTTTTATGTAAGTGAAATTAAGGTTAATCTGCAAAGCGTCGCTATACATGCTGCAAAGACTTTTTGACCATTCAGGCCTTTTTAATGCTGTATTTGAGTTTTTATGAATTTCTTCGTCAATACATTTCGCGTTGTTATGATGTTTTCCATCTTTTAAATCGCCCTATTAAAGGTAGGTTATACGTCTACACAATTTGCTCAGATCTGTAATTTTTTGCAAATTTTATACACTTTAATTTGATAATGAAGCATCGCTCACTCATTGTTTACTATACCAAAATGGCAAACTGGTTTGCATATTGTAATATAGGGCTATCTATATAATGAAGTTTTCGTTACCCTCGCTACGTGGCCCTCACTTTGAAATTAAAACCAGTTTCGTTACGTAGGTCATGGTTCGATTTTATTTTTTACAGATTCTGCATGTCAGTTTGACAAAAAAAAAGAAAAAAAAAGAAAAAAGGAAATAAATAAATAAATAAAGTAAGTTAACAGATAAAGAAAGTATTTCCTTTCTTCTGCAGATTCAGTGACACTTTTTCTTCAGATTATTTTTGTGAATACTGCATTTCGTACATTAAAATTAAAAATTTATGACCTTTACCAAATACCTGTCTATATGTATACCAACCAAGTCTTGAAAAAAAAAAAAAAAAAATTCTACTCACATTAATGTTAAAGAAAGTTCGTTTATGCCATTTTTGAGGTCAGTGTTGCAATTAATTTGTTATATCCGATGTCAGTCAAATCAGCATTAAAATGATGAAAAAAAAATTAGCACACAAACTTTAACTATATTATAGGGTTTTTGGGTGAGTCCCCTAGAATAACATGCTAAAAGTTGCACTCTCCCCACTTCTTGCATTTTTGTGGACAAGTTGTTTATCTCTAAAAATTTGGTTTTTCGCCGTTTTCCCTGAAAATTTTGATTTTATGATAAAAATAGACCAGCACAAAATTTTTCTACATAAAATTTCCTATAAAACAAGTTGCGAATGTATTTTTTTGATCAACGCCCCTCTTCCCCTCTAGGGATCTTTGAAAACAACCATTCTTCAGGAAATATGTTCAACAGCATTATAAGAAAGATATAACTCGTAATTATCATACTATGCAGATAATTCGTAAACCCAGCAAATATTTTCTATAAATCCACTCCTTCCATAACCCCTTCGTTCAAAAAAGGTTACATGCCTGACGTCACCTTCCCCTCCAGAGAGTCTTGAAAACAATCAAATTCAGGGGATATAGTTGTTTTCAAGATTTTTTGGAGGGGAAGCGAGCATCAAACAAAAAACAATGAAGGTGGAGCGGATGAAAATGGGTTATGGAGAGAAGTGGATGTGTAGAAAATATGAATTGGATTTATGAATTATGCACACAGTATGATAATTACGAGGTATACCTCCCATATTTTAATGCTGTTAAACAAATTCACTGAAGAAAGGTTGTTTTCAAAACTTTCTAGATAGGAAGAGGGGCGTCGGGCAAAAAAATAAATGTGACTTTTTTTTAGGTAATTTTATGCTGAATAATTTTATGATGGTCTATTTCTATCATAAAGTCAAAATTTGCAGAGAAAACGGCGAAAAACCAAATTTTGAGAAATAAACACCGTATCCACAAAAATGCGAGACGTAGGGAGAGTGCAACTTGTAGTATGTTATTCCTGGAGACTCACCCAACAACCCTATGTAGTTGAAGTTTGTGTAATGATTTTTATTTATTTTTTGTAAGATTTGACTGGACGATGAATAGAAAATTTCCGATTATTATATTCTTGAGTTGGCGAATGACTTTTTGCTTTAAAAAAAGTGTAATTTACTCATTTAATTCTGAAGAAAACTTTTTTTTTTCTTATGATTTTTGATGAAGTAATGATTACGCAATATGAGTGAAATTCAAAATTTTTATAATCATCTCCATATATTTTTGTTGATTTCCCATACCACATTTCCAAAACAATTTTTACAATAGAAACTCTCAAAATTTTGTAAGGCCGATTAGTTTTGAACCAATATTTTCGTTTCAACGAACATATAATTACTAGCAAATTATCTATGTTGGAAATAATCATTCAGACCTAATCAACGAGTACCAAGTTAATCAGTAAACATTAATTTAAATGAAAAACATAAAAAATAATTAGATAATATTTTAGAGTTAAACTGCTTATCGATCATATAGTTATATACCTCATTTAAAAAAAATCTATAATTCTTTGACTGGATTTGCGTTTTTGAAGAAACTTGCTACTGAAATTATTTACCAATATTTCTCCCTCCCCAATAATATTTCTCAAAAAAGGGCAACTGGAACCGCCTTCTACAGTCAAAATCATATGCTATTGCGAATGGCGATTAGCACTAAAAAAATCGGGTAATTATTATGGAAATGTCCAAAAAAAAATAAAAAAACAGAAATTTTTTTTCTATGCGTCAAAGAACCAGAAATCAGTAGGTATTCTTCTTTCATACGTTTTTGCGCAATCTGGGAGAGAGTAGATACTCAACATGGGTAACTGTTTTTATGAATGAAAAAACTAGCCCAAGTTGTAATGGCGTGAACATTTTTCTTTCATCATTGTGATCTTTGTTGTTCGGAATTGACTGAATGCCTGCAATATATACTGTGTACATTATACCTATACATATACATATATATTTTTTTTACTAGACTGGCTGCTGGAACACGAACGTCTAGTTTCCTATTTAGGCCTCCACCGAACAACGTTGGCTGGAAAGCAAAGAGAAGAGAAACCGTACGAACACTCGTGACTGGTGAATGAAACAAAATCCTCTCTTAGCAGGAAGATCGTCAAGGAAGAGATCAAACCAAATAATGCAAATCTTCCGTTATGTAAATTATAAAAAAAATCGTGTAATTAATCAGGATACGAGTACGCAGAGTAGGCTCAATTTTTTTTCTCCACGTCTTAATAAATAAGGAATATTTGCGTGAAATATTACAAAATCGACAATACTTACAGCGGTTTTCGGATCAATGAAAAAGAAAGAGGAGTCATGGTTACTCATGCACTCATTGAGGGGAACAACCTATTTTGACAACTGCTTTAAAAAATCAACAAATTTCCTCATTTTATAATATCGTAATAAGTATCATCTTAATCGATAGAAACGTTAAAAATTTCAAATATTTTTCAGACAGAATAAAGTTTTTCAACAGAAATATATATCAAGCTTAATACAAAATTATAGAGAACTGTGATGTTGATTCAGTAATTTGAATCCTTAAAAGTTTTGTTTTTCCTCGAATTTACCAATTCAGACATCTTTTTGTTAGACTTATCCTAAATCATGGTTCTTACTTTCAAAATTCAGCTATTAACTGACAATCTAAATAGGAATACGGAAACTAATGCTTTAGCAGGATAAGCCACTGAAAAATACCATCGTAGCAAAAAATGTTCTGGTATTTTCCAAAGTTATTTTACCCTTTTCCACAATAGTGAAAAGTATTCGATCAAAAAACAATCTAAAAATGATCACTTTTTTTTCAAGAATTTATGTTGCTTGTACCTACGACAATATGGCGACTAAAAATAAATAGGGGCTTGGAGTCAAAGGTGGAAACATCCATATTTGGCAAAAATGAGGTAAACACGGTTTTAGATACTACAAATCACGCTACATCACGTGAGCATATCAGTTTGTAGCCATTTCCATTCCTTCATGCCTAAAAATCACGTCAAAGTATACCCTTGGAGTCAAAACTTACATCATCCAATGGATTGTGTTCGGTTCGGCACCAAGGCTAATTTCACCTCAAATTGCGGTACTGATAAGAGGCGCTGTTGATGTCTAACAACGTTCTGCTTACAAAGTTCGCTGTTTTATCACTGTGTTATTGTTATTTTTATGATTGTCATGTTTCAGATTATTTATATTAATTTTTCAGCTATTCTGTTTCTATGCTACCTTTAAATTTTCGTAATAAAGCAGGTAATTTTTGTGAATCCATTATTATTGTGCTCCGATATTCTTTTTCAACATTGGTTGTGTCATTCGTATGCATTAGAGTCGATTTTACAATATCATAAGTGATTAAAGTAACAGAAAAACATAAAAAAGTGCTACCTTGGAGTCTAAACTGACAACATCCATGTTTAAAAGTGGTAAATCTTTGCGCATGTGCACTGAATCGTTGAAATTTTGATGTAAGTCGTGTATTGGGTCACCCTCCCACCATTTAAAACTATTACCGAGCATTCACAGTCATCCGCTTAGTCTGTGGCAGTTTTTCGCTGATTCTGAAAAAACAGTATTTTGGATGTTTCCACCTTTGACTCCAAGCCCCTATCCTTTACATAATGAGAAATAAAGAATATAATTTTTTTCATCCTGTGTTCCCCCATCAAAATGAATGAAATGTAGCTCATAAATACGTAACCCTATATTTTATGATAATACAGTGATGGTAGCACAAAGGTAAGCCACACCTTAGGGGATGTAAAATAAATTTTTTTTTTTTTATAAGATGGTAGTTGAAACAGCTGTTCATAAATTTCTAAATTTTTTATTCAATTTTGCTACATGCCAGTAATGTTTGTGCAAAATCTCGAGAAGTAAGTCAGTCAATAAATTTGGAAGTTGAGAAAGAAATTAAAACAACCTTTGAGGGTTAAATGAATTTTTCAATTCTTGTAGGATTTACTCAGGTCGATGAAACTTTTAATAATGCCTGGCTCCTACAAAATATGCAACATTTGAGCCTAGTTTCAATTTTTTAGCTTCCGAGGCATTTTGTAGTGGCTTCTTGTTATGGCTTTTCACACAATGGTCATACTGTGATACTTTATTCAACAAAGGCATAACATCAAATGGACTCACATGTACGGAATAAAGGGGACTAAGACTACCCTCCTCAGAAAAATCATAAAATTTTCCTACAATTTTGTTAAAAATTGTTCTCGATATGGTGAATACAACTTTTTTCACTAAGAGCAAATTGTGATCGAAGTATGAATCTTTATTATTTGTTCCATAAGAGGAACTAAAGGGAGTATGGGGGCAGAATTCCTCCAGCCAAGCTTACTCCCTCCTATTAGAAGAATAATTTGTTTACATCTACGAGTATATTGCTTAAGAGCTTCCTGGCAGGTCTTCTTTACACATTCCTATCAGTTCATATCACTATAATAAACATACAAGCCATTAATTATTTCACAAAATTATTTTCCTAATATTATTTCGCCAGTTATTCCCTCATATTCAAAGCGTATGTGCCACTACCCACACAGTCACACACAGACACAAAAAAAAGTTTGTTGTCTTCTCTTAAACGACAAATTCTACGGTATTACCAGAAATTCGGGGCCGGCACAAGCCAAAGTGCCACAGAGCCGCGCTTCAGAGTTTGTATATTAATAAATATGTAAAATGTCAAATCCTTCACACGTGAAAATGAACAAAGAAAGTTTTCTGGAGGAGCCATGGAGATGACAAATTTTTGTAATTGATTTCAAGAATAACATCTTCCTCCCCCTTAGTAGTTATTTCTATATTTTTGGCGTTTTTCAGTTAAGCTGAATTTTCAAATCAGTTAAATGTTTTTGTTTTTTTTTCTACAAAATTTTCCTTCCTCGTTACATTCTTTAATCTACCCCTAAGGCAAGCTAAAAGTTAAAGACTTCCTCAATATTATTATCATTACAAACAATTCAGAAAAACCAGTGCGTATCATATAAAAGCATATCAAGAGTGAGTTTTTAATCAAGCACATTCCTTTCAGTTTCAAAGCAAACTTCTTTACCATGATAGTGTGACTTATTTAAGTTGATGAGACCTGGAGTGAAGTGCTCGGCTTTACAATCCAAAGGTTGGGAGTTCAAGACCGGCCATTTCTACATTCTCGACCGCAAATGGCCGTGTGTTCGGTTTAGTTCTATTGGTGCTCTGCAGTATGTGATGGAAAAATTTATGCTAGTAGACTACTGACCATAGGATCTCCACCATTCCTTATACTCTCCAAATGTTACGCTGGATGAAATGGCGACACAGCCGAAGCCAATTAAATAAAAATAATAATAAACATCATTGTAATTGAAGAATGTGTCTTTCAGAAATTTGAGCCATAAAAGTAGAATGTTCAATCTAAAGGGTTTAAGAAACTATTTAAGTAGGTAGGATAGGTAATAGGTACCTATCTAAGTTACAGTTTATATGTTTGAATCTTCCTATGGAGAATTTCGACTTAGAGAAAGTCGAGTTTTCGGCATTTTCCTATATTAAGTATATTTTAAATTTATCTTTTTTACTTTGGACCCGTACTTAGGCAGAAATTACGAAGAAACCCACCAAATAACTAATAATTGCTCATTTTCAATATCAAAGAACTATACCTGCAAGTATGATCTGCCGTACAAGTCAAAAAAATAACCAAGCGAATAGGCTAAATTTTATCCAATCTGCCAGCAGTCAGTTTTTCATGTTCAGGCAGCCGTTAGGCAATTCAAATCGTTGCAAATTTATAAGACGTTATAGTATCTCCTAAACACTTACTTAACTTTGTTTGCTATAAAATTTTAAAAATAGACTAATTTATAAATAAATTGGTTAAATTCAAAAACTTTGTAATAAAAATTGAAATAATATTTTTTGAATCTCATACATAATTTTTCATTTATTTAAAACATTCAGAATCGTATTGTATTTCCATTAGCTCTGTTCTTTATGGAAAAAAAGTGCGGAGGTAAGTTCCTAATTCCCAACAAATTCGGCCAAACGTGAGAACTTAAGTTCAACCCTAGGGTTATATATAGAATATTCCACACCAAACTTCTTTAAACATAATAGCTTGTTATCAAAATGTGCTTAAAAAGAACAGGGCTAATTTTAACCCTTTCCATAAATAAAATGCATAAATTTTCATGTTACTTAATTACAATAATATAATTTTACGATTAGCTACCGATAAAATAATTACTAAGTAATTAAATCTATCTGGGGGTAGTGAAGAGGTACAAGAATTGTGTTATATGGCGGTAAATATGGAAATTTCTATTAAATTTGTATTATTTCATTAAAATTAAAATTTAACTATTTTTTGGAAGTTTTATTTTTGAGTCGTCATGAGTGGCTCAAATTAGAAAATTTCTCAAAACTTCTCTCTTTTTGGGTACCAATTCCGTATCATTATAAAATTTATCATTCTTGACGAGTGATATTGGTATT
Organism: Ericerus pela; assembly: GCA_011428145.1. Taxonomy (NCBI): domain Eukaryota; kingdom Metazoa; phylum Arthropoda; class Insecta; order Hemiptera; family Coccidae; genus Ericerus; species Ericerus pela. The sequence continues at coordinate 800,544 of WOFM01000193.1, read as the reverse complement.
CAAATTTAATAATCGTTTTTAGAAAGTTGGCACGAGAAATTCAACTTTTTAATTACGTACATCTCATTAATTTCTCCCCCTCTCCTTGATGTTAAATAATTTCAAGTTATAAATGTTATTTCCATTCGTATGTGAATTAGTTTAGTTTCCAAACAGTATTTTATTAACCTGATGCCTCTTCGAGTACCTCCTTTCACATTGTAGTTGAGTTTTCGAAATTTAGCCAAAACCTAATAGGCTACTCCAATACCCATCCACTTTTGTAAGTTGCAGACATGGTATTTTTCGTGTTCGTTTGTATTTTATAACTTTTTTCGCCTGCTCTCCACAAGTATGGAACGAGGAAATTTTCGAAAATCAATCTTTGTCACTAAGTATATCACAAGTCGATATACAACAATTCTGTTCTCTGTGGAAAAAAAAAGCGTAACTTACTACTTCATGACAGCCTGTTTTATTTAGAAAGATGTGGAACTAGTTCTCAAAAATGGGTGTTTTAAAACTTCGTAGTGGCAGTGGAACCGAACCATCACTCTCAATAGAAATTATTGTTCTCGAATGCTAATCAATTTAGATTTTTGTAAACTGGTATTTATTAGATTTACTTTTTAGACAGAACCTCTATCGCCTTCGTTCAAAGAGAGTGAAGAATAGGAATTTATTTTATTTTTTGTGAACTTAACGTCCTTTTCAGATAATATCTTCTCAAGTTTGTACAAAAAATCAGCACAAAAAAAGTAGAACTTACAACGTAAAGTTGGATAAAAACTCGTATAAAGAAATGTCACTTGTGAACCCAACAGTCGCAAATTAAATTTCTTTCCTTTCATTCGAACGTTGTTATAAGTTCGTAATGTCGAGTGTTTGGATTGGATGTGAGAAAAAGAAATGAAACTTTCTACTGATGCTGAGTAAGATTTAGGTCGATACGATCATTACGACTTCAGGCCTACGAGAAAATATCACGACCTATATATTTGATTTAATATTTTCATCTTCATTTATGTAAAAACTGTCGAATTTTAATATCACAGTTCCAAATTATGTGTCATATTCACGAAAACGGAACATTCTTTGCCATTAAGAGGATCGAATAGGTACTATAATGGTTGATGACGCAATTTTTATCGCACTCACATGATGTATCATTTCTTTAAAATACTGGCATGTAAAATATTAAAAAAAAAAAAATAGTAATTAATTTACCGGACCAACTTACTTGATTAATCACAAAACTAAATTGCATTCGAAAAAATAAAAACTGTAAAACTACCAACACTTCACGATATCAAACGTTTCTGGAGTACCGCAAAAATCTCTTCTTTTTTTTTTTTTCTCGATAAAAACCAAAGAGGAAGAAATAAAAATTCAGTTGAAAAAAACACTCGTTCAAAATTTTTCAATAAAAAGTTAGAAAAAAGCAACCAAAAAAAAAAAAAAAAAAAATACAGAATTCAAAATAAATAAATATGAACAATATATATAATCACAAAGAATGAGTGGCGTCCGAGAGTGTGAAACTCAGTATCGAAGTGAAGGCTATGTGTTCCTTGAACTTGTCTTTATATACGATGACCTAGTTTTCGGTTGACGTGCCAAGAGAGGGAGAGTTTGTTGCCTAGGTCTCTCCGGTTCGCGATGATATTTTTACCTTGTTATTAAGGTACATGCTTGTTGCCAGCGAGTCGTCGAATACCTGACTAAAAGTCCATGCGGTTGCACTCCTCATTGCCGCTGGCTAAGGTTTGATTCTCTCCTCCATTCTCTATAGCGGGCCGGTCAAGCCTGACGGTATCCTGATTACCAATCTCATCGTGACAATCGTCGTCGCTTGTCTATAATATAATTTCACTATTTTTTGCCCAGTTTGCTTGCAAACGTGGTATTAAAATTGACCTCATGGAGGGATTAGAGGTGAGGGTGATGAAAATTTCCGTTTCACGACAAAAGAAAATTATTGGTACCATTTTCCCATTTTGTCCCAATTTTTTTACGCAGATATATGTATATGTAAATAATCCTATGCTATAATACCAGCAATAATTTGTATGAATTATGCATGTACGTATGTACGTATGTATATATATATGTATTATGTGTATGTATGTGTATGTATGTATGGTTGTATGTAAACGAGTTCTGGATAACTAAACCAACAATGAGGCTGAAATTTACAGGGTAGGTTTTGTGGATGCGACAAAACGATCTTGATAGGTCCCAAGTTTGAGAAAATTCGTTGAGTAGAAATATGAGCACCGCAATCTATCCATCCACAGTAAGTGATAACAGCTAACGATGAAAAATTCGCCTGGAACGAACGTTTTATTTTTTTTTTTTTTAACTGCAATCTACTTATAATTAAATTTTGTAATTAACACTAGACACAACAAATAAAAAATGTCTCGTATTGAATTTTGAATTATAGTTAATAATTCAACATCGTCTTCCATTATTAAATATTATTAACGAATTTCAAATTTGAATTTGAAATATGGTTTTTTACTTATGCTCTATATCTACTAATTCGTGCACAGTTCAGTGAAGCTAGTATTTATGTATATGTGTACATATGTACCTATATATATAGCCTAAATTTTTTGATTTACAGTTTTGAGAAAACTACAAAAGAGATAAGAGTTGAAATTTAAAAAAAAAAAAAGGTAATTTTTATATAGAACCAGGTCTGAAAGAAATTTTGTTGCTATTGGTATAGTAGTTTCTGAGAAAACTGTGGAAAACAAATAATTCCAAAAGTAGTGGTTTTTTCAAGATTTTGAAGAAACTACAAAAGTGATGGAGCTGCAAGGTGCGAATGCCCATAAACATGAATAACCGTATTATTATATTGTTAAAATTCTGCAAATTTCACCATCGTATTATCAAACCTCACGTTTCGTGAAATGGCACTTTACAAATCTTTGGCCCATTAACATAGTTTGAAAAGTGGAGAAAAAATGACGTTTGAGAATTCGGTGGACAATCCTGCTGAAGACATACACCTCCAGAATTAATTCTCGTCTGCTTTGTTCCAAAGTCACATGAAAGTATGAAACTAGAGGAATAGAGTGCCTTATTATCTGATTTCTGATTCATGTTTGTGAAACTGAATTTTTTATTTATAAAATTTGGGCTTTTTCTTTTTAATTTTTTCCAATACAAAAGGCGAAGAAATTATCTACGTCTAGACCCAAGAGCCTAGTACGTCATCATAATGGAGAGAGGGTGGGTGGTGCACAACCACATCTTTGTAGCTGTCTTTTCTGATGCCCCCTCACCACAACGCCCTCACCACCGATGAAGGAATACTATTTTTTAACAGACTTTGAAGAAAAAAGGAGGAGGTTATCAATTCGATCCTTATATGTGTATATTGTTTTTTTAATGTTTGTTTTACCATAATTTCTCAACCTGGGCACCGATATTGATGACCTTTTGTCAAATGATAGGAGATGATCACGTGGTGGTCCTTTTAAATATTTTTCAGAATCGATGATAGGTAATTTTGGAGTTAGCTTTAAATAGAAAAACTGTTAATTTCAAAGTAAATATTATCGCTATCGCTAGAAAGAGAAAACTAATTAAAAATTTTTTTTTCTCAAAAAATAGAAACGAATAAAAAAAAAACAATATAAATGCGCTAAAAAGTGAAAAAAATTATTTTCAAATTTCTTTAGCGATCGATAAAGGACTGGAATTTTTGAAGTTGGCTCTCTAGTCCTTTACCACATAGGCTTTATACCAACGTTAATTCTAGATAATTTTAAAACAAAACTTTTTAATTAGGGTTTACTTCGATAATTTCAGTCCCTAGAGCTACATCTTGATGGAGAAATTTTAAAATAATTATTTTTCACTTTTTGCGCATTTTTTATTGTTATTTTAAAGTGATACTATTCATAGACATACAGCTAAAAAGATTTCCAACACCCGATCAAAAACACGTCAAAGATAGAACATTGATAAAACATTTCAAAGTCCGATATTTGTTACTGCGCATGTGTTGTAGTTCAATAGTGTGTGTGTATTGGTATGGAGATGTCTGTTTTCACAACAAAATATGCGCAGTTTTGGATGCGCAGAATGTATAATTGAAGTTGCAGTTCTTCTCTATCTTTCTCATATTTTTACACCACAGAGTATTGTATATGGAGCGTAGGATGTCTCGTTAGCTGTATGTCTCTGGTTCTAGTTTTTAGATGTCGAGTTGTTTTTTCTAGTCAAGGGTATTCTAGACACCCAGAGCTCTTCCTTATCTATGCCCTTGATATAAGCAAAACGTCGATGGTGGGTAAAAGCACTGTTTCAGTCACATGTAAAGTTTACCAATAATTATTGGGTGAATACTTTGACTATATGTATAGTACTGGACCAGTAAAGCTCCATAAGACCAATTTACTTTTTAATGTTGAGTTATGCCAGCAAAAAAGTAGGCAACCCTACTGTAACTTCTGCGTACCTATTTTAGACGTTTTGTTTGAGTTCACCAATTTAGAATACATTTGATAAAGAGATCCCTTAAATTCACAACGATAGCATTTATAAACACAAAGCAAAATACGTCAAAAAGTACGCTCTGGTTGCTTATTTAGCGCCGGAATGTCTAACCAGAGATCATCTTTCTTTATTGGTCCAGTATTAAAAAGTTAAACGGTGAATAATAATAACGTTATAATTTTCGAAGATTATCAGGAATTTTTTAATTTTTTAAAATATTCATTTTAACGTTCCATATTCTGCAACTTCTGCAGCCGTGGCAAGAGGCGAAAATTTAAAAGTTGCTTTTTTTCTTGATCTATATAAGGCTCCGTTGACTGCTAAAAAGTGTCAATTAGAAAACACAAATGAAAAAACTTCCATCGTTGACATTTTAGTAATTCACAAGCGACCGTAAACAAATTCGAACTTTAGGCCGGGAAGACGAAGTGAAACAGAATACATAGCTAATACAGGTAAGTAGGTACCAGAAGGTACTGAATACTGGTACAGAATGCTCGGAGATGCTGAAAATAACGAAATATAAAGTTGATAGATGCCGGTTCGAATGTTTATTTACAGGTGTGGTGCGGTTCACATATTTGTGTAGGTACGTATAGCTATAATTTGAAATGTGATTCTCGTAATAATTATGGCAAGCCGGTTATATTTGTTTCCGTTAACAAGCTTTAAAAGTCGAGGTAATATTTATTTTTTTTACTCGTTTGGAAATATTTTATAAAGACTTCGGTGCCTGATTATCCGCACTTTCTATTCTCTCTTGATTATTGCGGTGTAAAAAAAAAAAAAAAAAAAAAGATGTTACGATAGCATTGAACAGTGACGTGAATGAAACGGTTTTAGTTTTATTGTAAGTATTTAAAACTGAAAAAGGAGATGTATAGGCCTATCACTGCGATCAGTGATCATAGATCACTGAAATATTTACATCAAAAACAAGATGATCATAGAAATAAATTATTTTTAAAATTTAACTATCTGGAATTTCAAAAGTTTTTAACATTTCTTTGTTGTTTAAATTTTTATTTATGCGTGTCCATTTTTTTTTTTTTTTTTTATTTGTTATCGGTATCTCCAGCTACACAAGGGCTCTAGTCAAATTTTAGATTACGTTAGGTATGTTGAAAAAATCATAAAAATGAAAATATCGAAAGAGATTGGTTACGTGGTAGTATGAATGATTAAGGAGTTCAGAAATGTCTGAAAGCAGCGTATAACGTGGTTCGAAAATCAAAGAGAATGGACGGGAGAAAGCAGGTTGGCTATATGATGAAGGATTGAGTGAGACAAGGATGACTTAGTTGAAGACTGGTGAGGATGATTTCTTAACATCTGTTTTCCATGTTAAGCATTGATTTAGGTAGTTGGAAAGAAAAGGTTCTATAGTGAAGTATTTTTAGGAATGTTGCTGGCATTCCAAGTAGTTCTGCTATCTCAGTGAAAAATATTATTTCGTCGATAATCTAATACATTACGCAACTAGGGAGAAAAGTGAACAATTTCCAACGCGTGTCATGCTTGTAAGCACAAGCCGCAGGTGAGGGCGGTATAATTGTAAGAGTTGATAATTGCTCACTCTGACCAGGTTGCGTACATTCTGCAGCAAGTGTAAAGAACGCCAATGCGGTATTTGAGCCAAGGGCAATACAATAGGAAAATAAGACGGTGAAAACATCAGAGAACTGAAGAACAAAAAAGTGAAAAAATGACGAAAAAAGTAAGACAAAAAAGGAAATGGGTAAATATTAAAAAGAAATGTAGGAAAAATAAAATCCAAAACCACCCCCTACCAGACTCATTAAAATTCTTGTTTGTATCTGATATATATGTATAATTATATAAATAGATTTTCAGCGAAATTAGAAAACAAATTAATTGATAGAAACAAATAGATAGAAGATAACTGTAACGTATATTTTCGTCTATTTTTAGAGATGACGAACATATTCGTTCACTCATTTTTGAATACCAAAAACGTAGATATTTATCAACAATTATTATCCTATAACTCTTTATAAACAACCACTAAATTACCCGTATTTAATTTTATGAATATAGATATACTTTCTGTATATTCATGACCTAGTTGTACCTGTCCCTCGAGTACTCGACGAGTCAGCACAACCCTATAATAACAACACCCTACCTCACTTTACCTATCCGACATGTACGTTCTCATACCCTGAACGAGTATATAATCCCTCGATTCAGTGGAATAAGACACAGTTCCTCGACAGCTACTTCTAAGTACCTGGAACCTCTCTTGTAGAAGTCTCTAGTGAACAGATAGTATTGCTTGTTGAATTGTGATTGTATATGTATAAATATTAACGTATATTTATGTACTGTGATGTACAAATTATTATTTTATTAAATGTGTAAACTCACTCATGTGTTTGAAATATTATTGAGTCTCTAATTTATGTTAAGGTCCACGATAGTGTGTGGATGATAAACTTGAATTTATTCTAGAAGTATTACTGCTTTTAAAGTACGTGATATTTCGTGTATGGTGTACTCCCGAAAGTGGTCTTAATTAGGTACATTACCACCTCTTTTGGCCGTTACAATAACTCTCATCTTTTTATCAACCAACTCTCTTACCCTAGTTGGTGGGGTGCTGGCTTTTCAATTTATGGTAGATGGTTAAAATTCTAGGCTGAGCAAAGATAAGTTTCAGGGAAAGGAAAATGAATTAATTTAAATGTTTCACTCCCTGATCAGAAATTCCTTACTTTGAGAATTGAAAAGAAGTACGCGTATTTTACAGTATGTGTTGCCTAAAAGTTGTTAGTAATGTAAAACATACTATAGTAATAACAAAATTTTTAAGATAAGGAGACTCTTAGTGAGATAGTCTCATGTTTTTTATTTCATTAGGTACTGCATCATGATTAGGTGTAAAGTTCTATGCACATCATTTTTTAACAAAAATAGGTCAAGAACCAGAAGCATGCAGAAAAAAGTTGCTAAAAAAACTAGAATTTTTAATGATTCAAATACTACTTAAAAAGTAAGGGGTATGAAATCTGGATAAAATACCCCACAAAAAGACAGTAAAAAAATAAAAATTAAGATTTTAAAATTTCTCCATCACCATCTACTGGAATATTATTGAAGCTGATACTTCCCTCTTTTCTCGTATGCATGATTGTACGTCGATTCCGTCTTATTTTATTATAAAACTTTTAGCTTTAGCCCTGATTTCATAATTTATTCCAGTAGATCGTACTGGAGAAATTTGATGTATTATTTTCTATTTTTGGAGCTATGGGGATGTGGCTACATATTGTTGGCATCGTAGCCACATAGTTCGTTGTCTGTTTTGCCAACCTGTGGGTTGCCAATTCGAATCCCCCAGCCAACAGCCCATATAACTGGTGACCTTGATGTGATTTGAACACGTAACTGTCTCCACATCTCCCCTTTTCAGAGAGGTGTCGAGCCATGATGGTCTAAATCTGTGTTCATATACAGTAACCAAGCTCCACCCTCTAGTGTTGTTCTCCCATTGCAGCACAGGGAGGGATTGGTTGTGGGTATGTGGCCATATATCATCAGCGTTGTAGCCAAATAGTGCATCTTCTGTTTTTCCAACCTGTGGGTTGCCCGTTTGAATCCCCATGCTGACAGCTCTCAGGAGCATTTTTATTATTTTTATTTTTTCAAAGTAAACAGATTCAATTTTTCAAAAAAAAATTTCATTTACTTAACGTATTTTTCTTTCATTTAAGAACATAAGTTAACATATTTTTTGCTTTGTAACGAACACTTTTCTATAGATAACTCAAAAAAAAAAAAATTATATGGAACCAGTATGGGCTATGGGATTACCCTCTACCTCATTAAAACAAGTTTATTAAATTCAGTATCTAAGGTGAAAAATTATGCTGGAAAAATTATTTAGAAAAATAATATTACATAGGAACAAATTGAATCGAGAACCTACTGATTTTTTTTTTCGAAGTTGATTAAAAATAGTGACAGGGTAGTAATATAATAATTAAAGCTCTAGGAAACCTTCGTGATTTCGGTTGATCATGAATAATCTTACAGAGTAATAAAAGAGGAAAATTACTTTCCAAAAGAAAAATTTGGTCAACACTACATACACATGGCCCACGAATCCCATTTATTGTAACTTTTTGAACTCATATTTGGTCAGTATTACCTATTAATTTCATTTGAACTCATCTTGATATACAGTAGATGCTGCTTAATAATATCACAAATAATATGGAATCAACTACTTTGTAGAATCTCAGCTCTCTGGTAGAATGATCTGTATATAAATGCATTGAAAAAAAGTTGGTTATTAGAATCAACACAAAAAACTCCCTTAGACGCACGACAAAACATTAATTTTTCATCTTATATTGTCATATTATTATTTCACTTCATCTTGTTGTCTCACTCATTCAATAAAATTAGATACACAGATGAAAATTAACAATTTTATTAAGTAATATCTTCTACTTATTCAGGCTCACATGACGCATCTGTAATGATGGTGCAGTAATAATTACTTAGTAAAATATGAATTGCTAACAAAAGTGTTTTTTTTTTTGTTTTTTTAAATATGAAAAATTTTTTGACTTTAAATTTCTATCAATAACTTATCTTTTGCTAAACTGAATCAGTCATTTATTAGGATCATTTTGTCTTGACCCCAAAGCGATTCTAATAAGGTGTCTACTGTAAAAGTGTTTGATTGCCGACCTGGAAGACACAATTTTTCAACATTAGACTACTCTTGTAAGCCCACCAGAAGATCTCATATCTGCCTCAAAAGAGATCTAACTGAGTGAACAACAAATAGGCTAGCACTGGACAAAATACAACGTAAGCTGAATTTCCATCAATTTTAGATGCTATCTTCAATTCTCTGTCACACCACATTCCATTCATTCTGCCCAAGAATTCTTCACGTATTTTCAAACCTGGCAGACTCCTTTTCATTTATTTTTTAACCCAGTTTAAATTACCCTACCTACAAAAAAAAAAACAAAAAAACCAACAACAATAACAGCAGCAACAACAAGAAAAATCTCATCTTATCACTGTCTGCAAGTTTTAGTGTTACATTGTTTTTCAATTAGCAGAATATAGCCGTAGATCAGAGACGCAAAAATGGTTTTTAAATTACCGTTAGGGTTAAATAGGATTGCAGGTATTTTTTTGGCGTCTGTTAACGTCATTTTCTTTTCATCTTCTTTTTTATTATTTTTAATCAATGAAATGACACGAGCTTCTTCGACTCTATAATTTTTCTTCTGTTATAATATTTTTATTATTTTCATATGATTATTTTAGGAACTTTTTTTTTTTTGCAATTTTCGATTGAGACGATAATTTTAATTATCGAAACGCAGAACTGATCAAAAATAATAAGAGTTGGCGATTAAATACAGTGAAAGTGATTTTACAAGCATTAACATAACCCAATTTCTTTTATTTTCGGTTTTGTTTCATTTACCGATGTTTCTAACGAACTGATACGATATTTGTACTTATTTTTGGCCACGATTTTACTATACAAAAAAATATATCTACGTGAGATTTAAAGGTGGGTGTTCTTTATCGATTGAAAATATGTTAGGGAGAACTTTGAGAAGATAAAACAAAATGAAGATCTCGCATCATATCATAAAATGAATGATTGTCCCTGCTCCAATTTTCATAAATTTCAAAAATCCTCAGCTTAATTCAGTAAGTAGGTACATGTCTATAAGATCTTTTCGTCAGCGCATTGTTATATTGATAGCTCAAAAACGTCTTCTCAAACTACACATGAATCCGAGATAAAATTTCGCATTTCATACCCATTGAACCCTTTATTTTCAGTTTTCACTGTTGAATTGACTCTCATTTTTATGTGCATGCAGCAAATTTTAACATCTCAAAAAAACTATTGTTTTATTGTCCTGACTGGTTTTCAAAGTGCATCTATGACAATCTGCTTTCAAAATGAAATTGTTCTAAAAATCATATTTCTCTCATATTTCTTGCAATGCCTATCAATATTTATTCTTTTTTATTGCGGATTCGCAGCCACGAAGTCATTTCTGGTAATAATAAAACTGAGTTGGCCACTTATATCAACTACCTCCTAACTATCATACTTAATTCCATGTTTTTATAGGCTACAGTTAATGGCATTAGAGCTTCGTTTTTTTTTCATAACATCTTTCACCATTAGTAAAACAAAATTCCTAGGAACTCAGCATTCCTAAAAACTTCATTTAATCAAACCTTTCTTATAGCAAATGTGTCATATCAAAAGAAAACAAATGTGAAGAAACTGTTTCTACTCAATTTTGACTAGGATCCTTACTGGCATTCTCTTTGTATTTCTAATGATTTTTAGTGAATAACTGCATATTCGATGCATATTTTGCCTTTTTATTCGCACATTTTGTATTTTTGAGCGAATACTTTCATTATTATAGAGAATTTTTGGATTACGGTAACAACGGTCAAAATACGGTAACACTGTTATCAAAAGTTAACAACGCTGACTTCCATTCATAGAATCAGAGTCCTGGAAGTAGATCCATAAAAGGAACTAAAATTCCCATCACTAGTTGGTAGTAAGAGGGAAGTAACATGAAAGTAAGTTGGTAGTAAGAGGGAAGTAACCTAGAAGTAAGTTGGTATTAGGAGTGAAGTAACATGGAAGTAAGTTGATAGTAAGATGGAAGTAAGTTGGTAACAAAATGGAATTAAATTGGTAGTAAAAGGGAAGTAAGATGGAAGTAAGTTGGCATAAAGAGGGAAGTAAGCTGGTAGTAAGAGGGAAGTAATATGGAAGTAAGTGGGTAGTAAGTGGGAAGTCAAATGAAATTAAATTTGTAGCAACAGGGAATTAAATGAGCAGCAACTGAGAAGTAAGTTGGCAGAAAGAGGGAAATAAATGAGCAAAACAGGGAAGTAGGTTGGTAGCAAGTAGGCTGCAAATGAGAAGTAACTAGGAAGCAAAAATGGTTAACAATTAGGTTGGAAATGGGAAGCAAACTAGAAGCATAAATGGGTAACAAGTTGGCAACAAATGGGTTGTAAGAAGGCTGCAAAAATTGGGAGTAACCTGTCAGAAAATGAGCAGTAAATAGGAAGTAACTAAGTGGTAAATGGGAAGTATCCAGGAAGTAAGAATGGGGTGCAAGTAGGTTGCAAATGGAAATTAAGAAGGAAGCAAAAATGGGTAGCAAGTAGGCTGCAAATGGGAAGCAAGAAGGTAAAAAGAATTGGCAGTAACCAGGGAGCATATGAGCAGTAACCAGGCAGTAAATGGGTAATAACCAAGCAGTAAATGGGAAGTAGCCAGGAAGCAAAAATGGAGAGCAAGTGAGATACAAATGGGAAGTAACTAGGTAGCACAAATAAGAACCTGGTTGGCTGCAAATGGGAAGTAACCAGGCTGAAATAAATGTAATTTTACATACCAGTTTCTGCCTGTTTGCTTCCCATTTGCTACCTTGGCACATCAAGGCAGCAGCAAGGCTGCAAACAGGAAGCAAAAAAAATGTAATTTTAAAATCCACTTACCACCTAGTTACTTACCAGTTACTGCCAGTCACAAGTGGGCAGTAACTGGTAAGCAACTGAGATCATCAGAAAAAGGAGCGTGGCCTAGTCTGATTCCCAGTTTCAGCCTACTTATGATGGGAAGTAACTGGGTTCTGTGCCAGATTTTGAACAATGGGTAGTTTATTTTGCTTTATTTGAAATTTTATAGATCTGTCCATAACTCAGGTAAAAAAAAAAATCTTTTAAATGTGTTTATGAAAGAAAACAATCGTAAAAACATAATAATTATAAAAAACTTATCAGAACAGATGGCACAATGACAAGGCAATTTTTCTCAATATGTTACCAATAGGGCTCTTGTCGATAACTATCAATAACTATCGATAGTTTTGCTATCCTTAAATGAAATGCAAAAATCAATATTTTAAACGATGATCATGTTCCAATTTATAGTTGGTTAAACAATATTCCACAGCTGGTTATACACACAGACCGCTACATTTAGTTATTATCTTCGATATGCGCAAAACCATGAAAATAATGCGATGTGACCGAATGTGGAACTTTCAACAGGATCTACGTATGCATATGCGAGAGTCAAAACTGAATGCATGGGAAATATTAGATGTTAATAAATTCTGTGTTGTTGGAATCTGCGTTCAGATACAAATCTGTTTCATAATTCTTTTTAGGTACAGCATCCGCTTATAGTTTTAAAGGAGGTTTATCATCAACAATTTGTCTTTAATATAAACGATGATTTACGCATAAAACAAGGAAGATTTAAATTAAAAAAATAAAATAAAGTTTTGTGGACAAAACGAGGAGACATCGCTTTAAGAACATTGATCATTGAAGATTATACCTGTAATGCAATTTATTATAGGCTCTATTGTTGAATGACTGTAGTGACGAGCAATAGGTCTTGCATTTTGTGAAACACTCAGTCGATAGATTGCGCAAGCCAAAGACCAAATGAGAAGTTAAAAGATATGAACTGTCTAAAGTAGGTATAAAGTTTTTGCATTTCTGATACTTGAATAATGTGCAATGTTCGATGTTTTCTTCCTCATCTATGTTCAGTAAAGGACATAATTAATGGTATTGGTAGAGGTTTGATTTAGATTTTATCCACCATAGTAACAAACTAGCAACAATTTTGTGCCCAATGTCAAGGTCAAAACCAACACCCAATATTACCATGGTCTTGGCTATACAGTCTCATTTTTTGTAGCGTTACTCATAATTATTTTAATTAGGGAAATGTAGATCATATAATATTTTTTCTCGAACTCAAATGGAATAAATTTTAAAAACTAGTGTGTGTTGAAAACAAACGAAAAAATTAGGGAAAATTTTCGAACCATAGTGTATGGGTTGTATTTCTAGCTATTTTCTTATTTTTCCTTATTTTGTTTTTATTTTATTTTCTTTATCTGAGCTGGAATTGAAGACGGAGTTGCCTACCATTGGCTGGTAAACCACAGTCTTGATCACCATCTTTTGTGTTTGTTAACTATTGTCTTTTTTTTTTCTTGCGTCACCAGTAGAAGATGGCTTCCTATTTTCAATCAGTAAAAGTATATTTTTATTTCAATTTTCTCTTTGACTATAATATAAGTACTGGACTAGTAAAGCTCTATTAGCCCAATGTACTTTTTAACATCAAGACATGCTGGCATATAGGTAGGCAACTATAGTGTACTTTGTGTGTAATTTCGATATTTTGTTTCAATTCACAAATTTATAAACTTATCTCTTAAATTCACAACGATAGCGTATATGGGGCTTATACATCTCATACACAGGTCATTTCTTATCAAGTGTATTACACTCTATATCATATGTATAACTTTGTTTTTTTGTATGTTCTTACTTACAAACACAAGCAAGTAAGATACAAAGTTTGGCCGATGACAATATAATAGATAAAGATCTTAGCGATGTCTCTGGCTGGTAAACAAATGTATTATGTCATTTCTTATCAATTTCCATAGCAATGAATGAGAAATGACGTACTTTCTATAACACATATACATATGTGTATGTACATATGTGTCTGTGTGTGTTCCAATTTCCCTAAATAAACTTACAAAACTGGCTACAAAATTGCCGGTGTTTGCCTTGGATTTGGCTCTCCCATACATTCGTGTATGATTTGGCAGAACATGCAAAATTGTTGATTACCTTCTATATATGAGTACTGTTCGCAACAAGGTATTTCACAGCATACATAAACGTATTTTAAACCATGTTAGGTGGTACACAATGGTTGCCCATTTAGTACCAGCATGTCTAATCAGGTCCAGTACTACTTACTACATTCAAATGATTTTGTAAATGAAAATATTTAATTTTGTCTCTTTAAATATTTGAAATTTGTTCACTGATGATATGGTCAGACTTGCAGTTCCAGGGCTCTGCTGGCTGAAGTTGGCACTAGTGATGTGTCATTCCATCCAGAAATACTTCCAATGAACAACTCTTCAAGAGGAACGACTCTGAGTTATTCCACTTGATGAAAGGAACTAGTTCACCAATTTTTTTTCTCTTCCATTTCATTTTTCATTCTCCTTCTTGTTCAGACGTTCACTCATATAAATTCATTTTATTCTATTTACTTACCTACATATGGTTTTACACTTTTACTTCTAGTTGAAAAAAAATTCATATAAGATACAATTCATTTTACACAGGTCTCTATAACATATACGCGCACGTGGCCCTGTGTTGATAACATAATTATGATATCGCTTAAAGCTTGCTTCAACATGTATCAACAATCTTTATTCAACACTATACAGTACACTTCCTTCCATTCATTTTTTTCTTTTTTTCCCTTCCATTCCAACATTTCCCTCATTCATTCAAGGACAACTGACGCATTTCATTTTTTGCAAACCTGAGGAACTAAAGGAACTAATGAACTACTTCCAAGAACTACTTCCATTCATGGAGTCGGAGTGGTGGAAGTAGATTCATAAAAAGAACTAAAATTCCCATCACTATTTGGCACTTTTGTTTTTAATTTGGTTCGGTGCACAATGTTTATATTTCCTTTATTTAATTTTCATGTTCATCAATTTATCTTTTGTTTAAATATCAAGTATGTTTAGCAACTTCTGCACTTTGAAGTTGTTAATTTTTATTCATTCAATGCATAACATGGTAAATTATGAATTAAATTTCTCAGAATTTTTAATCCTGCCTAGCCTATGTATAAGTGAAAAAATTTATTCAAAAATGGTTGCTGGTTGTCGCAGTATTTTGTTCAATGATCACGATCCTTGCATTTGATGCCAGATCTGTAAATTTTGTTTTTGTTTTTAAAATTTTTGTACCATTTTAGAAATAATGGCTGTACTGCGAAGTAGTACGTAAAGAGCTACAGGTAATTAGTTTTATGTGTGGGAAGATTTTAGATCAGAGTAAGTTTGAAATTTCTGGGATATGTGGGAGTGGGAGGCGGCAGCATTCCTTGACCACCGTGATTTTGAAACCATAAGAGGAAGGTTTGAATGGAAATGGCCTAGAGAATATGAATGGTCAGGAGGACGGATATGTCTGACAAGAGGATTTTGGCAACAGACGTTCAGGAATGACGTAAGAAAGCTAAAAAAAGTCAGAAAGAAGAAAGTAGCATAACAGATTGTGAAAGGTGAGGTGGAGACTACCTCGCCGCAACTGAGGTAATATTTTCATTTTCCATATTTTAGGAACAACGTTAAGTTCGACAAAAGAAACTTATTACACGTCTAGGTGTGATCGACTAACATTTATAAAATACAATAGCTAGCCTATAATGTGCGAACGTTATTCGGCAACTAAAGGAACTAATGAACTACTTCCAAGAACTACTTCCATTCACGGAGTCGGAGTCGTGGAAGTAGATCCATAAAAGGAACTAAAATTCCCATCATTACCGCGTAACTTTATTCGTTTACGAACAAATTGAAAAAAGCTAAAAATAGTTAAACATTTTACTCTCCTGTGGGGAGAGCAAAGGGGGCTTGGCTTAGGACTTTTTATCACATATTTAGAGGAACACAACAAACACATTACAGCAATAGAAAGTTTTTATATACACTAATTCCTTTAAAAATCAGTAATTCTCTCAGGCTAACATGTTCGAAATGTATTTTATTGGTACAGTATTTCTTTGTTCTGCACAAATTCGAATCAAATGGCTGGTCCAGGATTGCTGCGAAGGAGCCGCATGCTAATCCAGGGTCGGGACTGACGAAAGGAGCTCAGAATCCCATCAAAAATGGTTACAAACAACGTGGGAAATGTAAGAAGGCAATAACAACTGACTTTTGCATGTTTTGAAAACCTTCTAAAAATGAAAATACTATAATAAACTCCTTCGGCACAATATTTTAGCCTCTTTTCGATTTATAAGAAAGAACCTCTTAATTTCTCTTCGAGCAACATTCTTGAATTTTACCAATTTTAAAGAGGTTATAATAAGGAGCATAGGTACCTCTACCTATGTAGTTTATAGCGCAGAAGTGCACTGAACTCGACTTTTAAAAATGCCTGAAGCGATATGTTCGGTCTGGTTTTGTATGGAGTATTTGTTTCCGATTATTAAGAATGTTGAAAATTGATTATGCGTCTACAGGCAAAAAATTTCAATATCTGCATAACGTTATTCGTTGTAAACTTCTAGAAGCATAGTACCTATCATACTTATGCCATTCCTATAACGATATACGTTAATAATTGTATCTTTCACTGCGGTACTTTCTTTTGGCTGAAGACCCAGTGAATCATATGCGTCTCGGTAGGGGGCCAACAATTTGCACAGCTACTTTTTCCTAACGCTCGTGAGGATGATATGACTTTATACGTGCGAAATATGAGTATTAAAATTTTATGTTTCCATTGACATTACCTGTTTTCGTGAAAATTATTTAGTATGTAATAGGAAGAAAAAAAAAAAGCTTAAAAAAAATGATATGCCTGCATTAGAAAAATGAACAAAAAAAGCAACAAGAAGCAAAAAATAATTTCTGAGGATATTGCAAAACACCATCGTTTTTTGATCCAGAATATTGCAACACAATGTTTTTTTTTGAACAATGGGTTACAACATTTTCGATCAAACAAATAATTTTGTCTTTTTTATTGATTTTGTTTTAGTTCATTTTTTTAATGCAGGCTTACTTTTTTCTAAGTTGGTTTTATTTTTTTGAAAAAAAGTTTTTTTTTTTTTCAATACAATTTTTATTTTTAGTTTTTTAAATAATATGAAGAAAAAAAGGAGCCTAACATAAAATTCGTTTTTCTGTCAACTTACACTCAGATTGGTTAAATTCAGAATTTAAAATCTGCCACATTGGATCTGCAATTTTAAATTTCGAAAATTTGATATTAAATTCGTATCAGCAACCAAAGAAACCCCAAATTTTCAATTTTTACAGAAATTGGACCATCTCTGGACTATTCGAAAAAAGAAGTTCTATTTTCGTCAGGTATATACATAGGTATATATTTTATATATATATATTTTTTTGTATGTACATTGATTACTCAGCAATGGCTGAATGATTTTGATGATTTAGGGTTTATTTGAAAAGCTATTTAGACCTCTTGGACTGCTTAATATTTAAAAATGGTTTTAAGCAATCGTGCTCATGGTCCTCGGTGCTAGGTCCGAATTTTATAACCTAAAATGGGTTAGAAAAAAAAAAACTGAGAAAATGGAAATTTAAGAAATAAGAATATTGTTACGTGTTTTTTTGAAAATGGAATTCATAAATGGATCAGAGAGGGGTTTTTTGCATTTATTCAGGTATATTTACCATCTATAGCCTTGTTCACACTTGGTTAGTTGTTATGTTACTAGCTAACTAATTAGGGTACTACTCTATTAACTGTTAAAGTCGCTATGCCGGTTTAACTACCTAAAGTCCATTTCAAGTTGGCAGATCGCTACATGAAATTCAAATGTGATCCTTTCAGGACTATCTGCCAAATTAAAATCAACTTTAAATTACTAAATTGGTGTAAAACTTCCAACAATTAACAGAATAATACACCATTAGAGGGCTAGTAGCTAGAAAACTAGCCAAGTGTGAACGAGACCTATGAAGTAGGTGTCAAAAATAAATTGGATTGCCATATTTGCACCTTCCTACCTCTCTCACGAGTGAATGTGACAGATCTCTTTTTTTCCACCTGTGATCACTGTTTCGCTTCAGTTGTTTTCCAAGAAGATCACATGTAAAATAAAAAACGCTCTCCTGGGTCTGAGCAGACTGGAACATTTAATGTGGTATACATTTCATACCTATGGGATAATGAAGTTTGAGAATGGTTATTCTGAGTGAGAAATCATATACCAATCAAATCGATATATCGTGTATATCAATTCATTTTATATCGCCAAATTCGTTTTTAAATGAACCGCCAAACAGGAGATGTGTTTTCATTGGCCAATGCAGGCACTTTCTGCATTGCTATTGGTTAAAGCACCATGATTTTTTTTTCCGAATACACCAACATATAGTGAAAATAGAAGTATGTACTACATTAAAAAATCAAAGGAACAAAATCTGCACCCAAAGCAGTAATAAGAAAAAAACCTGTTAAAAAGTTCAATGGAAGCTGAGTGAGGCTGTTTGAGATACGCGTGGCTCCAAATACGGAGGATAGAGCTTACAGTTGATGACGAGGAGACTTGGTGTGAAAGCTTTCCCGGCACCAAGCGATATGCGAAAGGACAAGTCTGAGGAGGCCGAGAGAGGTTTTTCACGATAAGTATGTTATCCGATGCAGGAAACCCACCACCAGCCAAGATTTGTATGAGGTTCAAAATACCAAGGTAGCGATGGCCTTGCTTGGAACCTCACCTGTGACAGGAGGTCATTTTTTGACAAATTTTTGGAAAAATTGTCTTACGATTATGAATATGAAGCCAGAAATGCGTTCCACGTTAAAATTTTTGATTAGCAAATTCGTTTTGTAGAAATTTGTGAATAATGTAAACAAGGATAAGTTTGCTCATAATAAGTATAAATAGCGGTGAAATGCAACAAAATATTTTATTTTTTAATTCCTTCCCATTTATATGAACACTGTACCTATATTTACCAATAATTATATTGTAGTATGAAAATAATTTCGAGTTTGTGTGAATGTATGTGTACGTTTGTGGAAATTAGATATTTATTTTATCTCAGAAATCGATTATCAGCGTTACATTTATCCGAAGTGTGTTTGTGTATGCAGGTATACAGTATATTTACTGTACATATATATATAAATTTTTTTTTCATCAATTTTACACGAGTGTATCAAAATTAAACGCGTAGGAATTATTATAAAATTCCAGACTGTTCTTCCAGCAACATATTAACGTTACAGGGGAAAGTAAAACATTAACTTTCCATTATGTGGTTTCCGATGATGGAGCCAGAGAAGAGTCATCCTTTTTTCTTTTTTTTCTTTATCACAATTCCAATAACGCCGTTCCAATCTTCGATATACCTGCAGTAAGTGGTACGATTCGTGCGGCGAGCATTTTAATGCCTTGAAAAACGATGAGAAAGACGATCGACTTATACAGATAAGTTTAACGTTACAAATAATTTGTATTCACAATGAAAATGATACGTAGCTACGTGTATACGTAAAATATTGGCGACGATACTCTATAGTAAATTGCGTGAAAATATTATTCAATCTTATCGAAGTCTGTTTTGTTTTTGCACTTATTATGTGATTTTGAAAATTTCAGTTAGACATTTACAATGTAGGCTATATTACAGTTTTTCCAGGTGTGAATACCGTAATACCTAATTACGTACTTATCTTGCTTTTTTTGTGGTTGGGTAGAATATAGTTTACCTAAAGGCCCACAACAAACAGCCTACTCGTCAGATTTATGCCCGATAAAAACTGAATTTATTACAAAAATAATAATTCCCAAAAAATAATAATAATAAAAAAAAAACAGCTTAAATGCATTATTTGAACAAAATTTAATGAAAAATTTCATTTGTAGTACATACGGATACTTACATCATTCTCATAGGTGCTGTAATTTGAACACAAAACATCTTCAAGTAATAGCTT
Organism: Ericerus pela; assembly: GCA_011428145.1. Lineage (NCBI taxonomy): Eukaryota > Metazoa > Arthropoda > Insecta > Hemiptera > Coccidae > Ericerus > Ericerus pela. Next base: position 780,441 of record WOFM01000193.1, on the reverse strand, counting down.
ACTGGTTTACCTTTCGAATTACAAATTTGCATTTTACATCAGATAAAAATTACGTAAATCTCTCCTATATTTTAGTAATGAGTAAAATTGGATGCGACTTGGTTTTGCATTTTTTCTATGGCCAAGACGAAGCGCAAAACTAGAAAAATACTTATGTGTAAACTAACAATGAATGTACGTTTTCTTGCTACTTCAATAATTTGAAACATTAATTGTTCCTTCATATTTTGGAAAAACATGAGTGCAAAGTTTAATTTAGCCAACAATATTAGCCTAGTAAAAATCTTGTCAGCAGACCGAGACCAAGGAGAAGACTATTCTAGGGTCTTGATATTGCTTTTGCTCATCGCCACTTCTCATGATCTATGATTCTTGAATTAGACACTAAGCGTCCCAATAAAAAATAAAATTCGTTTTCCAAGAGTATAATCGGTTGCAAATTAGAAGGACGCGACGTCATAGAGATGTTCACAATTCACAGCGACATAAAACGCAAAAATATATTTGTAAACAATACTTTTTGATGCAGCCTTCATTGAAAATTGTGAATCTCTAATTACATTTTCCTGTTCCTCCTGATCCATCTACTCATATAACGTCACGTCTTTCTTATTTGGAAGGGACTAATATTTGGACGATATTTAATTAAAGAATTCAGTGTTAAAATGGTTGATTTTGATAGATATATAGTCCGACCATTGGTTTAGTTAGATACCTATAGTTTTCAATAAATGTTGTTTATGGGGGGGGGGTTGCGTCAAGTCCTCAATATTATCTAATTTTAATATTTGTGTCGAATAGGATTGCAAAATTTAAGTATTTTTTTCCATTTCCATTTCCCAAAAAAGCTAATTCAGCCGGCTAATATTATCGCTGGTATTCCCCTATTTATATCACTGTACGATGAGTTGCATGATCATTTGAGCAGTTTAAAGTTTGTTATTGCAATACGAACGAAAGCTAGATCGATAAGATGAATAAGTTTAACCCCAATCGGTGGAACTTTCGTTAGCCCCCTTGCCTAAATTCCTTTATGGATTTTCATAAAACTTGATACCAGTTTTCATTAGGTTTAGAACCAATTACTTATCAAATTTCAACCATATTATCGCTGCTCTTCCAATGAGGTCCCGTGCACAGTCTATGCCCCAGACTCTCTCACTGCACACTTAATATGGTCATACGGAGATACTGGTGATGAGGCAAAGGCAGTTGTTAGTTACAAGGTGTGAGAACCAGGTATGTGACTCCAACCAACTTTATATGATCTCCTGGACCTTAAACCACTATATTATATAAGCTTTTACCCACTACACATTTTTCAAATAATTACATCTTAACCCTCACTGATAAAACTTTCATTAGCACTGATGACTAAACTGCTTGACTAATTCTCATAAAACTCGACGCCAGTTTTTATTAGGTTTAGAACCAACTACTTACTAAATTTCAGCTTTATCGAATGATAATTCGGCTTTAGACCCCAGGGGTGTAACTTTTGTTGGCATATATGACTAAATCACTTGACTCAATCTCATAAAACTCGACACCAATTTTCGCTAGGTTTAGAACCTGCTACTTATTAAAATTCAGCCTTATCGAGTTATTAAACCCTCATTGCGATGGAACTTATTTTGACTCCCTGCAGCGTAACACCTGAATCGATTTGCACCAACCATTTGAGATTATGTTTAAAACTACCCACACACCAAATTTCGGCTCCATTGGAGAAAAAAATTGTGACTTCTATCGTGTTTTTAAGAAAATCTTTCGCATACATACAGTCTGTAATATACAATTATGCGGACTATAGGTATGTACCAAATTTACATCGATTCTTACGCCAAAAGTCATGATTTTTCACCTAATGAAAAACGTTCATTCAAACCCTTTGACTATACTATAGTACTGGATCAGTAAAACTCCATAAAACCAATGTACTTTTTAATGACAAGACATGTCGGCAAAAAAATAGGCAACCCTAGCGTACCTTTTGCATATTTTCGATGTTTTGCTCGAGTACACGAATTTAGAATATATCTGATAAAGACATCCTTTAAATTCACAAGGAAAGCGTACATATAAACCCAAAGCAAAGTACGTCAAAATGTACGATCTGGTTATCTATTTAGCGCCGACATGTCTAACCAGAAATCATCTTTCTTCATTGGTCCGATACTAACATTATAATCAAAGTTCAAATCCAACTACGCCAATTACACGATTTTAAATAGCTGGTTTGAAAAATTACTAAAAAATCGTCTTTCTATTTGACGTGCAACCCTTTTGATAGGTTTTAGAATAATTTTCGACATATTTTAAAAACTCTAACAAATCTTTAACAATAATCTGGTATTCGAATATGTATCACGTTGACATCAAATGACCAAAGAGCCACGAGGTTATCAATTTATTATTGGTGTCATTTGTCATCAAAACTAATTGACACAATAATAAGTATACGTCTAGCTAATGTGTCTTTCTATTTCGTTTCTTTTCCCTTCAATTTTATAAAATTGGATTGAAAAAATTAGTTCAAAATCATTCGTGTATAACCATGTTGACATGTTTCATCGATAAAAACGATTAACCGCAGCTTCGATTTCTCATTTTTTTTTCTTTTTTTTTTTTTTTTTCTTTTCCTTCTTCTATATTATTTTGTTTCACTACCTACCTACTGTTTCAACAAGTCTGCAAATATTTTAATTGAACCATCTTTGCGAGCGTTATCATTGCTGGCCTAAAAATTCTATATCTTTGCGACAGAAAGTTGACGATCAATTAATGTTTCCTGGAGCTGTATAAATTAATCTTTAATTATATCAGATTTTTTATTCGGAGCTCTCACTTTTTCAGATAATTAACGACCACAGCTTTGAATTCTGTTATGACCGAAAGAAATAATTGGATTTTCAGTTTAATTGGCTTATATATAGGCTTACTGGAAAAATTAAGTTGATCGTACGTTATACGCACTGGGTATTCTTTCGCACAAAATTTCTTAACGCTACGAATCTGATTTTTGGTAGGTACCTAACGTATTGGCCTTAGCCGCTAATCTGTTTAACGTCCATTAGACTAGTAAAATACGTTGTCACACTCCTCCTAACCGAAGTGTAACTGTCTGGTGACATCTCAACTCCAGTACAAACTCCAGCACCCTGTGCGCCGTTGTCAAACAAACTGTGCCTGGTGTATGCGCAGTAGCTCGTGTGTCTATATCACGATACCTAACTCTGTATCTATATTTTTAAAATTAATTTTTCAATCATAAACAAGAGCATACCAGTTCGATACAACAATGTGTGTGAAACTTTTTATAGCAGTTTTTAAAAACATGCTGTTCCTTGGAGAAGTACAGAACTGATTGTCTGAAAAGATTGCTTAGTTTTCCAGGGTAGAGCTCACAAATACGTTTTTTCTTATAAAGTGACGAATTTCCAAACTCAACTCAACGAATAAAAGTTCTGATGAAAATTTCATATAATAAGTAATCATATTATTTGCTTGCTGTGTGGGTCTAATCTGTTCCTTTTTATCAAAAAAGTTTTTCAGCTTGTTCTGGATGAAATATCAATTTTTTTATTAAATTGTACTACTTCACAAAACTGACTTGAAAATAAAACCGTAATGTTCAAATTAGAACTAATTTATAAAAGAAGTTGTTTAGAACTGAAATTTTATGTGTGGCACTCTTTTGGTATATCGAGCAAAGGTATTATTAAAGTAGAATATAGGCTTGTCTTTAAAATAAAATCTCTTATCTCAAAAAAAGAATCGGGAAATGAAAAAAAAAAAGAAGAAAGATTTGAGCTATAAAAATATTAAAAGGAATCTCCAATTGGTGGTCTTGAATTGTTAATATCACAAAAAGCGTAAAATACCTAATTAATGCTGATCATTGAAAACGTAGTAAAGTAATAAGCTTATACATAAGGATAATGGTCAATATAACAGAATGTGTGAATGGTTTTGAAAAGTTTCCATTTTATTTTATGTGATTCAGTTTTCGAGTTGGACCTACATAAATTTTCAATTATTAATTGATTGAAAAAGCACAAAAAATTAGACAATTTACTCTTTTTCCAAAAGTGAGTTATTAGATGTATGATGCAAATTTGTGCGAGTAGTTCTCCACTCATCAGTATACTTATACCTGAAGTTCTGCAAAATATAGAATAACTCTTGCTATTTTAATGCATTATATAAGGTGTCCGGAGGTTAGACTGAATAACTTTCAAGATAGATTACTGGGATCAAAAGAACAAGAATATTCGTATTATAAAATGCTGGAAAATATTTCATAAGATGGCAGTGCGCATCGTGCAAAGGTTTCAAGTTGAAATGCAGGCAGTGGAACCTTTTTTTACTTACAAATTTTAGAAAAATTAACGTTAAAGATGTTACAATTTTAACAAATTTCTTCCGATTTAAAAAAAAATTAACTTTGTAAGTATTGAAGATTTGACCTAGTCAAAAGAACTTTTTTAATGTACTCAATGAGTACATCAAATTTGAAGAATTTTTTCAGAGCCCATTGTGGGGACATTACTCGTATGAGGTGAAGGGGCTTGGACCCCAATGACAATTTCCACTGAAAGGCTGGGCAATATTTGTCTCTATGACATTAAACAAATGCACAAAATACGTTCGAACGTAATTACCTACTTGTATGCACTTCCAAGTAATGTACGTGACAAATTAAACAATCACCGTGATGTCACAATTTGGTACATGAAGCGGTCCACCATTTCTCATCTCTACAAGAAATGACAGACCACCATTATACATAGTTGTACATATTTACTACGTATGTGTGTATATGTGTATGTGTGCGTGTAAATAAGCCCCTATATAAACAGTCCAAACTGGCTCTAAAATCACCAGTGTTCACTCAAGTTTTAGCTTACCCATATGCGTGTACATATGAAGTGGCAGAACACGCAAATATCTGTTGATTACCTTCTTGTGTGAATATTCTTTCACGACAAAGTATTCTACACCCATGTTAATGAGAAGCTTTTTGCTTCTCTCGATGAGTTCTACAAGACCCGTTTGACTTGGCAGATGACTTTTGGACACCCTGTATATACCTATGTAGTATGCATCATATTATCGTAGTTTTGTTGTTTTTAAGCGTACCTCAAAGTGTCTTAAAAAATCTCGAAAAAATGACACAAAAATTCGTTTCAAATTGATTTGGTTGACTCTGTATGTTCTCTTTCTTCACCAGTGGGAGACGCCCTCCATAAGTTAATTAGTCTCTTTCTTTTCTCCTAAACTGAGGCACAAGCCAAAGGGGTTGCCTTAATGAAATTGTAATTCGAGACTGCCCCCATCGTAAAATATTTTTGTTATCAAGATATATGGGCACTTCGTATTTTATAACCAACTTTGAGAACAAGGACTAAAACAATGTTTTACCTATGTTAGTTTATAAGAGAGACGGACGGATATGTACAACCGATTCACTTCACATTGTTTTTAAATTCTTTAAATTAAGTAGTTTTTATTTTGGATAAATACCGGCTTTACACCTTCCTAACCACTTGGCAATACGTAATTTCTGTCATCGGAAAGCATTTAATTGAAAAGAATATTATTAAAGTTTTTCAGGGCATATCGGGAGCGTGCCTATACGAAGGTCAGGCATGCAATAATCGAGTCTTACAATAATTAATAGAGGAAAAAATAAATAAAAGTAGTAATTAAATTCATTTCGAATCGCAAAGGTAAACTAACGAATACTGACAGATGAAGAAAAAAAGGGTAGGCAGGTGCATAAAGAGGTGGGAAAAATACAAAATGAAATTTTTCAAGTAAGTAGGTTATTTTTGAAAACGATGTAGCCTCTATCATAGTTTTATTTGATATCACTTTTTTTTTCTGTTGTTTTAATATGCACAATGTTGATTAACCAACTGATAAAAAATAATAAATAACGGCATTCAACCAGAGACGCTTGAGTTTAATTGATTGTTGTGTATCTTATTCTTAACTGGGTTAGTGTTTTCCATGTAATTTTATGTTTCGCAAAAAAATCGATCAATTTAAAAAGAAAAATTTTTCTTTTGCGAACTGTTACATTGGATTGTTGTCGAATGGACGAGTTCGTCATTGTATGATTCAGATGAGTACCATACCCTATTTACTTGAAAAACGAAATGACGTCACACGCAGGTTGTCGGTAAAGGGGAAAAGGAAAAATAATTATTCACAATTATGCAGTCGAGAAAGTTGTAAATTTTCAATAATTTATTGATTATTACCTTAATGATGTAATATATTTATTAAAGTGAATAGGGTACGCAGATCATTCAGCCAAGAGTGGGCAGGATTCGTGAAAAAAACGGGATTCGAATCCATTTTTGGGGAACAACGAATCACGAATCCTATTCCTCTAGTCAGGAAATTCCGGAGAAATTCCTGGAAATTTTCAAAAAGCACGCAATATTCAGAACTTTTTTCTCATATCAAGGTCGACCAGATTATTATTTAGCGTTCAAGACTTCGAGGATTCGTGATTCGTACAAAAATGATTCGTGCGAATCACTTTCAATCTCTGAACTTAAAGTATTCGTTATTCCTGATTCTAATCACTTTTTGCTTCAAAGGATTCGTGATTCAAATCACTTTAGCTGTATAGGATTCGTGATTCGTAATTAGAATAATTTTTTTGAAGATTCTGCCCACTCTTAATTCAGCGAGAGCTGCCAAAACATAATGTATGTATCCACGAGGGGAATGGAAAAGGTAATTATTCACCCTTTGAAGCAAAATAGCCAAAAATTTTTCTACAAAACTTGTTGATTTGCTTTTTGCTTTTTCTTGCTCATTAATGTAATATTGCTCATTTTATTTTGGTAATCTCTCTTTGAATGAAGTATACGTACATGAAATTCGAATTAATGGGGCGAATGAATGCATAATAATTATGACGAAAAAAAAAAATCAATAAATCTACGCAGACAGTTTTCATCAAATAATGTTTTATAAGAGTTGAATGTGTTGGTAAGTGTTCCTAAGACACCATTCTCCGCTTGACTCAACACTTTGTCTCTTTGTTTTCTCAAATTTTACGGCTGCACAAGGTGTGAAAATCTGATTTCGTTACTATATTATTGTAAGCTTAATTTTATTGTAAAATTTCGTCATTATCTACTGGTTTTTTTTTTAATTTTTTTAGAAAGAAATAGTCTACTGATTAGAGTTCATCTAGGCTAATCTTCCAATCGTTGTCTTCAACTTTTATCAACACTTAAATTAATATTCTTAGAACAAAAAAAAAAAAAGTAAATAAAACTACTCTGTTTGCGTATAAAAATCTCGAAAAATTCTCACCATAACTTTAAATACTTTTTGAGATAAACTATTAGCCAAATGAAATAAATAAATATACCTACCTTACAGTACAACATTCATTTGCGATTAACAAAAGGCAGTTTATACCGAGGCCTTTGAGAGGTAAGGGGAAAGGGTACCAAAGGTACCGGGCCCGGACATCTTTAGGGGCCCCGGAATGGCCTCGATTTATAAATAAATTGTAATTTTTAAGTATAAACGGCGAAAAAGGGCGTTAGGACCGATCCATAATGAGGTTTTTGGAAGTAAATTTTCTGAAAATTTGAAAAAAACCACTAAAATGCATGTTTTAGAACCCAAAACGTATCTAAAAAATTAATTTCGTGAGAAAAGCGAGCGAAATTGTTTTCTGAATTTATAACCCCTTTCCAAAGACAAATCCTGCAGCTGGAGCTAAGAGGGTCCCTTCAGTTTATTTCTCCTGGATACGAAATTTCTCTCAGAGGCCCTAGTTTATACTCCAGTAACGATGGCATTACATATGTTATCAAATAATTTATCTAATTTTTGAAAATGTAATAATTTGTAAGCAGGGGCAAGTGTTGTAAATTGACACAGGTTATAAGTTGACACAGCCTAGCTATTTAGGAATACAGTTACACTATCTATCCTCCATTTGGGTAGTTAATATGTCTTTACATGATAGTTCATTGTCGATATAATTGAACTCTCTATGCATATTTGTCTTATTACAAATCCCAAAAAAGTGTTTTTGGAATGTCAAAGACACAATTACATATACTACAGGTGAAGATCAAAGGAATTTTTGCCAGTATTGTTCATTATAGAAAAAAAAAAACGTTATGTTGTAAAATGACACAAAATTGGTGTTGTAAGTTGACACCAAAAAATTTCAACAAACGTTTATAATTTCAGATGAAGAAACGATATGGCTGTGTTCAGAAAACCCAAAATGGGTTGTACTCAGCTGAAAAAATGAATACAGTGGTAGATTTAGTGTTGAAGAGTGGACACAACATCAGATCAGCAGCACGAATTCATGATTTGAATCATAAGACTTTGGGAAGGTGGATATTTTCATTTTTTTGGATGATTTATTACCTTTAAGTTCAATATTTTAAATCTGATTCGGCTTTAGTTCTGTAGGCTATTGTAATTTGAAATTTAGTTACTTATTTGTTTTGTGTCTAGACCAGAAAGTGACCTACTTTGCTGTGTACAACCTATGAAAAGAAGTGGAACAACGGCACGTCAGAATCAAATTTTCATTTTCAATTTTAAAAGGGAAATTCAAAATTTATATTGATTTGTTTACATACCTACCTATCTGTTATTTTTGAATTTTTTTTTTTGAATTCTGAATTTTTTAATTTTTTAATCTTAGACATGCTGTTTAGGCTAAGTGGTTTTGAATACAAAATATATTTTTACTAATTACTTTTATATTATTTCTATGTCAACTCACACCCACATCTCATGTGTCAACTTACACTCCTCTTGTGTCAATTTACAATACCATCTGTGTCAACTTACAATACCATCTGTGTCAACTTACAATACCAAGGTTGTAAGTTGACACAAAAATATGTCTTCAAATAAACAACCATAATGTTTGATAGAAACCCCCTAGAGAAATGGTTTTCTTGCTAAATTATGCACCAAGGTTTACTCTTTTAAACTATGAAAAAAAAATTAAAAAAAAAAATTAATTGCGATCATTTTATGGGGAAAAGTGTGTTTTTGTGTCAACTTACAACCCTGACCCCTGTGGCGAAAAGTGATATTATTTAGCGATGAAATTTTTTAGTCCTTAAATAATCATAAAAAAGTCAACTTCCTGGAAAATATTCTTTTCTTGTGTCCGTTGACGTAGGCAATTATAATTTCGTTTAATTCACGTCAGGCAACCATGTTATATTTTCACGAATATATGTATACAGGGTTTTTGGTGAGAGGTTAACCTTCTTCAGATTCGGATAGAATCTGATACGACTCGGAAAAAACTCCTCTTAACATTTTTTGTGGTTTTAAAACTGACTGAGTAATGGTGTTGGTTATTGTAAATTTGAGAACTGAAAAAGATAAGGCCACTCATAATGCAATCATGTACGTGAGGTTGCCTATTCGAAATTATTTAAGTATGAACTATTCTTTTAGTGTATTTTCATAATGATGCCTAGTTGTACCTAACTCTTCAGCGTTTTTTACTACATTTTTTCTCAAATATATTCGAAATACGAAATTCCAAATTTTCAAACTTGCATGCCACATAGCTCCACCAGTTTTAATAATAAGTAAAACGCTAAAATAAACTTTTTTCTGAATCAGGTCCGAATATATTTAGATCCGAAGTTCCAAAGCTCTCTCTCTCTCTTCAAATTTTTTGATAAATATATTCCACGCTTCATTACAAATTTTCAAATTTACAAATCCTATAATTCGGTGAATTTTGAAAATGGAACAAATGTTAAGAGAAATTTAATTTTAGTCGTAACCAGTTATTGGCGAACCTCTCATCAAAGACTTTGAATACATTAAACTAACTTTTTGTAAAATGTTTATAAAAATTTTTTATTGATTAATTGATTTTTCGTATTTGTAATTTTTAAATTTGCGTTATTTTTGGTCTGTAACGAACAGGTTTTTAAAGATAACACAAAAACTATCCGATCGATCTTAGAAAAGATAATATGGGATCAACATAGGACCAAACTCTATCATTCAAAAAAAAATTATTCAAACTCTGTGTCCAAGGTGAAAATTTATGTTAGAAAAAAACATACATTTAAATGTATCGAATTGATAACGTCTTCGTTTTGTTTGAAGTTGATTAAAAAACAATTATTTAAAACATCTTTACAAAAAGTTACTCTTCCTTTCAACACCAGTTAGGCAAAATGTATACCATTTCAAATGTTAGTGTTGCGGCAAGAAATCGATAAGAATAATTATATTTATTATAAAACCAAAGAGTACCGAATGCTGCTACCCAACAATAATTCACAGACCTGCACAAGGCAAAAAATAATGCGTTCGAATTATTATTTTATGCAAAACTGCAAAATGAGAAAAAAAAACTTGCGTAGCATTACTTCGCTAGAAAACCTGGTTGGCAAAATTTCATCTACAATAATTTAAAAAACAAACCTGTATATTCCAAATGATATTTGTGAAAAAATTACAAAAACTATCGATGATTAGAATAATAGTCACAAAATTTTCATCAAACTTGTTCCTAATCGCCCAAATAGATTGCAGTCCTATTCTTTAAGTATAGTTTTCATCTAATATTAGAAAAGCAGCATTATTGATGTTTTATTGACAACTTTCTTTACCATTTTGACGATTTTTGTTGAAACTATTAAAGCAATAGTCATGAAATTTTCATCTGACCCGCTCCTGTATGAAATCTACCTGCCACTGAAATTTCAATTTTCAACCATATTATTACAGTACTTTTCTCAGAATCCTGGAAAAACTTATTTTCCAGGAATTTTTTTTCTCAAATTTTCTTCAAAAGTACTGAATCAATAAGAATTAAACTTCTTTCAGATCTGTTCCCACACGAGTACAATGTTTGTGGAAATTCCAGTTCAATCCTTTTTACCATTTGCTCAAAATCCTAAAAAAACAACTTTTCAAGGAATTTTTTATTTTCTAGTTTTCTCTAAAACTACCGAGTGAATAGAAAACGAACTCCTAGCAGACCCGATCCCTTATAAAGAATACCTTTCGTGAAAACTTCAGCCCTGTTACTTTCGTAGTTTTCTCAAAACCATTAACATAAAATTGTTTGGACAATTTTTCTTCTCCATTTTTCTCGGAAACTACTGAACTAATAAGCACTAAACTTTTAGTAGACTCACTTATATAAGGATAGTTTTTCGTTAAAATTTCAGCCTGATCCGTTCTGTCATAGCTTGTGAAAGCCTCTAACACTACCTCAAATTTTATTGGCACAAGTCAAATAACGGAGGCTCCACATACTCTCAAAAAATTCTAAAATGAGAAAAAATAGAAATATATACTATAATATAATTATACTTATAATAAACATATATATATATATATAGGTATCTGTGTTAAGAAGAATTTGAGTGACCGTAGTATGTTCGTTATTTACGATTCAGCTTGGGCGCTTTTCCATAGATCCCACCTCAATGTCTCGCCCCCAAGTACCGTCACTGCACTGAATGCAATATCTAGTTGTATATTGTTTTGAAAATATGCTAATAAGATATTAGGAAAGTATACCTACATCTCTGTTGATGGGAATGTTATCAAGGAATCAAAATACATCAAAACATACGTGCGAATTTTCACAATATTCCAGGTACTAGTTATCAGTAATTCTTTATCCAGCCTCATCTCTCATTGGCAAATTCTAACGTTTGTTCATAATGTTCGTACGATTCCAGTTTCTGAAAGGTATCTTTCACTGTTACGTAAGCTTCACACAATTTTTACCTCTTACAGCAGCGTAAGGAATAATAATCATATACCTAGGTTTGGATATCCGCCATTTTTAGTTATTTTATACTCCGATGTTTATGTGAACAGTGTGCTGACAGAGCACTTCCTTCAACAGACAAAATAAATGATACTAGGAGTATAAAAGGACCAAAAATGGCGTAAGTCTAAACCTGTGTGTGATTAGTATTCCTTACTGCAGTACTGTGAACAAGTCCGATATTAAACCAATGCAATTGGGCATCAGTGTTGTGTTTTACAGCTAATGTTAGTTGTGTTTGTGAACAAGGTTATTAAGTTTTAAGTTTAAGCTTTTGTCTTTTATCTTATTTTTGGCTTTTAATTAAAAATTTAGAAAAAAACAAGAAAAAAATTGAAAAAAAAAAAAAAAAAATTAATGAATTCTAATGTTATCTAAAAACAGAGGTGTCAAAGCAGTTTTAAGCTATAAATTTTAAGCAATAAGTTTTAAGCGATAAGTTTTAAGTTTTAAGTCGAGGAATTACACGCCTTAAAGTTAAGAAAATCGCAATCAATAATTATGCTTTTAAGTTCAAAAACTCAGCTTACTACATCTGCTTACGAGACGAAAATAACGAAGGAATCCCTCTTACCTGCTTTCTTGTCTCCCATAATAAGTATAAGAAATTTATTTTGAGTTATTTTTTGTACTAATGGGCGAATTTCAATTTAGGTAACGAAGTCAATGAAAAGTTGATCTTCTTTCCTTCGAAATAGCTAAAAACAATATTGGTAAAATGAATGGATTTTAATACTGTAGAAGCTTTGAAATTAAAAACTAATTTCGTGCACGATTCGCTAAGTTTATTCGTGCCTAAGTAACGAAATTATTTCAATGTGTGTTCTTTTTCATTCAATCCTGATCTGTCGGGGCTGAAGGCTGCATTTCCACAGGCTCGTTTGCTGGCCGCATCATATTTATGACAATTTTATTCGCACCTTGAGGATTTCTCGTATTATTGAGTCGAACGTTTCTCATAACCAAGCCCATTATAAATGTTCCAAATGCCATTACGGCGAGCATAAGCAAAGATATTTGGAAGAGTCTTCGTACAGTGCTTCGTTTAGGTTTCTTTCGCATATTCGTATATTGTCGGGAGGTGTTTTGCTTGTCGAATATTTTCGCTCGTTTCGATTGATTGCGAATTTGTGCTGAACGTTCATCTCCACCACCATCTATTCGAAAAAAAAAAAAAAATTCTAAAATGGCTTTTCTATTTTTCTCGAGGGAACTCGTAAAGAGTTTTAGTTCTGGAAAAGTAAAGAACTTTCTGATCCGACTTGGGGGGGGGTAGATTCTCATTATGATTAATTGTTTTCTTTGTATCACGCATATACTTTTTATCAAAAACGTCAATTTTATAGTTCTATTTGGAAAAATGAATTTCGCAAGTTTTGGTCATTCAACTCGAGCAGAACCAATTGGAGTGACAAGCAAGAATTAACGTTTAACATAACATGTTGAAAATCCAGAACTTGAGTGCAGCACATTTTCGTCATATCGAACGTAGCAACATAAAAAACCTGTTAGGAATGGTGTTGTAAATTTGTTCATGAGTGGATAAAAAGGTGGCAGCACCGTACGCGATTATAAATAGGTATAATCTGCAGGCTGCATGCTGTAATAAGTATTTATAATTAATTTAAAATAGAAAACCACATTAAAAGACCTTACCTTGGGAAAATTTTGTGGTTTGTGAAAGTTGCTCCGGCGATAATTCGCCGAATATTTGAGTGAATGCTCCTTTTTCAACTTTTGATGTTCGGATGTTTTCGTCGGAGTTTATCTGTACTCGTTTATTCAGCCACAAAAGAAAGATTAAACTGCAATAAATCGTTTTCATCGTTGATAATTATTTATTTACGGCCTTTTTTTTTTAATCTGAAATACATCCGGATAATTTATTATTTTGAAAGATGGTGCAAAATAATGCGATTTCTTATTTTGGAATTATTTCGAGTACAATGCTATTTTTAAACTTTTCTTAATTTATCGCTAATTTACGTATGGGTCAGTTAACTGTGATAAAATGAGGAGAGGTAATCGATATGCATATTCTCTTTTGGTTAATTTTTTGCAGTTTTTCTTTTGCGTGTTAATTGGGAGAAAAAATTCTTTATTATTAATTATTCAATCGAAAAAGATTAACTGCCGACAGCCAGGATGGATTCAGAGAATCGGAGCAACTCTCATGAAAGGAAAACTGATGATTTGCTGAAGAGCGAAGATTTTTTTCATCATAATTTTAATGTAACATATAAAAGCACTTTTATCAGGTTTTTTATCAAAAAACCTGCCATTATTTCTGTTTTTTTCTCAATTACTTATGTAGGCAGAATTAGGGCTATATTATAGCTTCCTAGAAAGTTTCTAAAAAAAAAACACGCAAAAAAACTCCAACGCAACGATACTTCGTTAGAAAACCCTGTTCACGAAATTTCATCCATAAAAGTTGAAAAAAATAAACAAAAAAACCTATAAGTATCTAACTTAAATTAATGCAATGCAAAAAAGATCTTCGAAACCGCTTACGCTGTGAATACGAAAAAATACTTCTAGCAACACAGGCGATTTGCTTTTTTCTGAAAGTTTTCATGTTTGTCTCATATTTTTTTTGAAAAATACTGAACCAATAAACAACAAACTTTTATCAGACTTTATCCTGAATAAGGACTACCTTTCGTGAAAATTTCAGTCCTATTTTTATCGTATTCATTTCAAAACAGTGAATACAATATTTTCTCCAGAAATTTTTTGTTTTCAGCTCTGTCGGAAACTAACAGACATCAAGCCTCTATCTCACTTGCACATACATAAAAATGATGTATCGTGAAATTTTCAGTCGATCCTTTTTGTAGTTTCCTTACAATCCTGGAAAAATCACTTATCTAGGAAGTTTTTGTTCTCAATTTATCTTGGAAAATACTAAACCAATAGGCAACAAACTCCTTTCAGACTTGAAACTGTACGTATAAAAACTATATTTCGTGAAAATTTCAGCTCCATCCTTTTTGTAGTTCCCTCAAAATCGTTAACCTAATATTTTCTCCAGAAATTTTCTCTTTTCCAGTTTTCTCAGAAACTACTGAACTATGTGAACCAAAAATTTGGACGATACGTATGTACCTACCTATAATATATATATGGATACTGAGACACTAAGGTGCCAAAAAGTACATATTGGGCGTCAATACCAAGCCCAAAAGTCACCTAGAAGCCCAAATTCTGGCTTCACAAACATTATGGTGTATACAATGTTTTTCCAACTCAGGGAGTGGTGGGGGGAATATTTTCAAATTTTTGCCTGGGCTTCCTAATGACGCACTTAATGTAGGTATACAAATATAGGCTACCAACTTATACTTTTTGATGTGTAAACATCTTAGTGCTCGGTATTTACAGAAGGGGCTAAACAAGCATTACAATCGTCAGATTTGTGTAACTGTAACTCTTACAATCATAACTCTCATTTGTGTGTGTGTGTGTGTGGGTGTGTGTGTGTGTGTGTGTGTGTGTGTGTGTGTGTGTGTGTTATATGATATATAGGTGTATGATTGTGTGTGTGCACAATGCATTGCATACACAGAGTTGCGTATACGCACAACCACACTATTTTATGTTTACACATCAATCCTTCATAGGTAAGCGCCAGCAGAAATCAGGCCTTTTTTTTTTCATAGAACTTACTGCGAGCAACACTCATCTTAATTCTTGTGCATCAATCTATGTATATTATGAATTGAAGTTGCTTCTTTTTGTCGCTGCATCACGCCTCCCCAACTTGATAGATATTCACAAAAGTTTTATCTTATATTGGTACTTATTTGTAAATATTTTTGCTAATTTTCGTTTCAAAATCTCTATTCTTAGAGCTGTGATTAAGTTTCAAAATTTTAGTTTCGAACCTGTTCTTTTCAAAGTTAATTCCATGTTTTTAGTTTAATGTCAATATTCTGATAAGTGAAAACTGGAACAATTGAGAGATTTAATGAAATTAGAATGTTTTCACAAATTATTTTAATTTTTGACCTGTTCTGTTCGAAAATTACATCTCAGTTAAGCTTTATTGTTTTAGCGTCAGTTTTGAGAAATGAAAACTGTTCATTTAATTTTTTGCCAAATAAAATTTTCGGAATAATTCGTTAAAATTATTTTCAAAGAAGGTGTGGTGTTCAATTAGCAAATGAAATTAACACTTTGATATTCTTGGTAATATAGTTAAGCTACCTATAAACAGTAACCAATAATTTATTATTGTGGTCACGAAATTATCATAATAATTCATTAATGTACGAATAATCAAATTCAACGAAGTTTGGTGCGGTACTGAAAAAATTATTTTAATCATTCTGTTAACCGAATAATGTTAAAGTTCAAAAATATTGGTAAGAAAAATTCAGTTATTAGACTTTTTAAACTTTACTTAAATTACAGACATGTTGAATTCGTATTTGGTTATTAAAATGATTTTTTTTTTTTTTTAATAGGTACAGTAATATATGTTTTTAAAAAATGCAACACTGATTTGTCGACTCAAGTAAAGAAGAGCGTTGATTCAAATAATTTTGAGTATAGAAAAGCTTGGCATTCAAAAAAATTAGGAAAAAAAAGTGAAAATAAAGAAACATTTCAAAATAATCTTTATTTACCCACCTCAAAAGATATTCAGAATAAAATTTTAAAATTTTGATTTAGAAAAATTTTCAACAGTTAAAAATGTGGCAAGTTCAAATAGAAATTTTCACTTTAAAATGACAAAATAGAGATCGAAAAGATTAATTTTATTTTAGAATCGAAATCAAAAAGTCATAATGCACTATTTATTGGTTCTTTACTCAGTGCTGGATTTAGGCTGACGTCTTTTATCATTTAATAATTTTTATATTTAGGTCCAGGTTAATTTTTCAACTTTTGAAAGCATAGATACTGTAGCGAAAATTTAGATTAACCTCTTAGTGTACAATGATTAATTTATATTTTAAAGTTCTTATATTTGCTGTTAAAATTTATAAAAAATTACGCGAAATGCAGATTTAAAACATATTTACTGGGTATGTATATCTTAAATGCATGTTGCGTAGTGCTGTTTTATAAAAATACAATTTACATTGAAACATTAAAACATTGTTCCATGATGGTTCAAACACTTACCTTGTTTCTGCAAAAATAATATTGTAAATTTCTCCATGAAAAATAAATTGTGGTACACTCAGTTTCATTCTTGGTACAATCGCAAACTGAATGCTCTACTGAGCCAACATTGCCGTTCATTCTTGACACCTAAATCACAAACCAAAAACTAAAACAATTATTTGTCTCCTAGTTACAGAGTCGAATGAATTGTTGCATATATAATTATGGAATATAATCTTGTTGAAAAATCTATACGACGTTCTTTTGAATGCAGAGTTCATTTTATTCTTTTCTTAATAAATAAAAAGTCGGAGATTTTTATCATTTTATAATTACATGCGTAGGTACGAGATGAATTTAATACGTCAGAGAGCATACAGTGGAAAATATATAGCCTTAATAACATTAGAACGATGTCAAAAACCTTTTAATGAAGACATTTGGTCGATTGCCCTAGCAGAGGAAATTTTGAAGATTTTTGAGCAAAATATTAAATTAAAAGAGAATTGTAATTTAAAAACAGTAAATTCATGAATGAGTAATTAATTATAACATATTTACATACCATACCTGATTCACAAATCTGTATCAGTATGAGAACAAAACGTCAAATTCACATTTTAGAGAAAAAAATGTGCGAAGGGTTTTGGATAAGATACTTATAGTCTGCTTTAATCAAAATTATTTCATGTTCTAAATTGTTGTGGACGTAGGTAATAATAATTTTTTTTTACCTAATGGAAGAAAAGTAGTTCACTAAGCGTGTATAATACACACTTTTGTTGTTGTTATTTTATTTATTTAAACAATTTATTTCGCTCTGGGGTTATTTTGTCATATTTTTACTGCAGAATTCAATTACCATTGGCTAATTGGAGAAAAATGAATTTTGAATTAAAACACGTTTAGCTCGTTGGGGAAGGAATTAATATTTATAGTAAGTTATAACCTTTCAAATTGAATCACATATGGCACTTGGCATACTGAAATGCATAATTATGACGTTCATAGAGACTATACCAAATCTAAAATCTGCTCAAAAAAACCAAACTTATAATCTTCATGTCATGATCATAATTATGAAACATGGGAATAAACGTCTTATTCAAAGGCATTCTCATGAGAGGTAGTGGGTATCAACACTCAAGGTTTTTTTCAGTCGGAAAATCAGAAAATTTGTAGAAAAAAACTTGACACAGTTGGTAAAATTGGTAATCACCACTCTCACTCATAAAATGAGAGAGACAGAATTACTACCGTGGGAAAGTTTTATATGCTTTTATTTAACTTCGTTTGGGAACAGAATTTAGACTTTATTTCTGTTTCTTGTATGAATAGACTCGAAAATAGTTACAAAGTTTGTAGCTAGAACATGCTAGAGCATTACCAAAGCGCTATGATCGCAATTTCAAGTTAGATTACATGTTTCTGGGTGAGTGCTATAGAGTTCGCTAGGTTTCACTTCATACATTTTACACTTATAAAATAATATTTTCAAAAGTTTATTTTTATCATATTATTATTTAAATTGTTACTCTCCCAAATAAGAAAGTCTGGGAATGCCCATGCTTCTACTTTCAAGGCAGTAGCAGCCGAGCTAATTATGCGCCAGTGGCTCCACCATATTTTTGCGCCACTCATGCATTGAGAACCTCCTTAAAATTTTTTTGAACCATCTCAGAAAAAATGTATAATATAATGAATCTAAACTTTTTAATCCGGAAATATCGGGTTCAAACCCCATCAGCACTTGAATTTTTTTTATTGTAAAAGCGTATTTTAAAAAATTCATTTTTAACGTTAATTATTTGCGCCATTTTGGCGCCCCTTTTTCAAATGAGAGTGGCTCTAGCCATAGAAACACGCTGTTGGGTCGCCTCTGTTTCAAGGTACTGCAGAGTTTGAAAGACTTATTGAAAACGCAGAAACAGTCTGAGGTACATCATAAGTAAAAGCCAAAGAATTCAGGTTGGATTCTAACACAAAATCTATATTTTGATACTAAAATAAGCAAATTAAATAGGAAACCAAGAGCATACACAAACTTTACTTCATACAAACATCCAATTTAATCAGGTTTAATATTAAGATTTAGAACGTCTTAAAATTTATCAGATTTAATTTTTAAATAAAAGAAATTTGAACGCTATGCACCAACTAGGTACCTACGATGGAGGTACAAAACACTGGCTGGTAGAAAGCAAGAACCAAAAGTTCCAAAGGTAATTTCAAGAATTTAAATAACCAGGGCTGTTGCAACCATATGGCAGAATGTGCAAACAAATGGGGCGGTACACTTTTAAGTGACGCATCCGTCCTACAATAGCCCTGTTCATTTTACATACATATTTATATTTTTCCTTTTTTTAATTACAATACCACCTTTACTACTTTCCACGGACTGTCCATATTTTTTCAATCTTTTTCCTATTTCTTTACAAACCATCATGTACAGAAACATGAATATTCACATTTCTGTACAATTCTCTTGGTTTCTTCTTTCTTTCCTTGGTTTTTCCTCAACATATTATCTTTCCTTATATTATATTATATTTCATTTCTCCTACCAAATTTGTCTGTCCGTGGAACAGTATCTCAATGTAATACATATTTATCTCTGTACTGGTTTTTTCCATACCCATACTTAATTTATATTTTTTCTCTTGCTGAAAATAATCCATTTGTAAGTGCTTCACTGCACAGTTTGTTTTCTCTCTTTGAAGAGGTAATATGTATTTTAAATGACGTCTAAACAGACGAATTTTTATTTTATTAAACATGAAAAGTGAATTAATCATGTGTTGAAATTTTCTCCTTGGGCAAATGGGTTGACTTTAGTGGTATTTCTTTGCGTTTTCGATCAAGGATGTCAATCAAGTAAGTGAAAATCCATGGAGATCAAAAAACCTATGGTTTATAGATATAAAAATTTTTATCTATGCATGGTATAAATTCGGGTCGAAGGACACCTGGCAGGCTATCCGGTCGGGCAGTGATAATTCTGTGGCCACTGTCCTTTGTGTATGAATATTCCAAAGTCCATGGTTGTGTGTTTTAAAAAAGAAAGCTGGTTTAAAGAATTTTGTAGGGACTGAAGGAGGATTGCTGTAGAGGCCCCCCTGACATACCACATAAGGCGGAAAAATTGAAAAAAAAACAAAAAATTAAAAATTTGCAAAAACTAATTGAGGAAATTTTGGAAGGGAAAAAAACGAATGAATGAATTAAAATAAAAATTTTAAAGAAAACTAAAAAATTTTTGCCTTCATTATTAGGGCACATCATAATATCTATGCTAGAATTGGACGATATAGTGTACTGTAGGGTACTGTAGGTAGCACATGCGTACATCTACATTTAGACCTTGAATATGTGTAAGCTTAACTCAGTAATAAAATTAGATTAGTAGTGGTGAATTACTAACCCTGAACCAAAAGTGTGTTCACCCTACATGATGTAGGCACAGACCACACAACCCACCAGCGAGTGCAGTAGTACACTTGTCACTGCTGGTAGGAAGTCGTCACACTATCAAAAAAATTGAAGGAAGATTCCAACTTTTTTTTTGGAGTTTTATCCTTTTAAATTCTTAATACTTGCATAGCATGATTTCACATCAAAGTTCCAATAAACTGCTCCACAGGGCCCTCATGTAAACTACGCATTCATCAGGTGCCCATTGTACCCAGTTGAAATCCATGTAGACTGTAGATAACACTTTTTTTTACGAAATTTGTTTTATTGTTTATTTTGAACAGTGGACACCTGCGCAAATAGTACCAAAAATAATGTCCATGGGTTTTCTAAGACGTGCTATTTTAATAGGGTATCCTAAAGGGGACTTCTCACAGGGCAGCAGAATAACTCTGGACTGCCCTGTAAATAATAAAGGGAAAGTAGTTAACTTCATTTAAAAAAAGGAAAAATGGTTGAATTTTGAATTAGAAAAAGGAAGCCAAATTGAATTAGCATGCAAGAGAACAGAAGTTCCAAAAAATAAAAACAAAAAATGTAAGTTTAAGAAGAGAAAAGGATGGTGTTTGAGAGCTGCAGTTGCTAAACAGTAATCATCACAGATTTTGAGGGCAGAAAAAACGAAAATGAAACCAAGCAATAAGAAAGTGTAAATATAAGACCCACACGCTACAGTACTATGCTTAAGTGAGGTTTTATACCTTAAAAATTTCTTTAATAACCGAAGTGTTGCTGATTTCATCATATTTAAACCTACATCCTATGAAAAAAAAAAAGGTTTTCGTGGACACATTCAAAAATGTTTTATTTTCTCTACACAGAATTCCTCTTTTATTTGCTCGATATTCATTTCATCCATGCTGGATTTGGGTTTTTGCCTCCTGTAGGCTCTGTAAATTTTGAAAATAATCATTGCGTTTAAAGTTGTGAAATGAATTCAAAAAATTTCAAGTATTTTATTGTAAAAAAAAATATGTCGAAATTTCAAGTAACCATTTTTCAGCAATATGAAAATAAAAATAAAAATCTGGAAAAAAAAGTCATTTACAATAATGGATTCATACTTATTAAAATTAATTTATTTTTCCACGATTTGTATTATTTACATTTTTTTAGTTGAGTATTATTGAAGAATTGAAAAATCAATATTTTTAGACACTTAAATTTACCATTTTCCATAGAGGATTCCCTAAAAATGATTCATAAAACCAACACTGTTTGGACTATTTGCCTGCAAATTAGCAGTAGGCAACTTGTCTGTCGCTCTTACCATTTTTTCTGCCTATGTCTCTGTCCTTAGGATCTCTTCCCCACCTAAACCAGTACTGACGACGACGGTTTCAACCCATGAAGTTGATATAAAAGAAAAGTATTTTGGTTATTTTGCTCACTTTATTTTCGGTTTCACGCAGCGCCAAACATACCAACCAACCAGTCAAAAGTAATATCATTTAATGTGTCCATAAATTGGCCCATCAAAGAATATGTAATTGCTTTTCGGATACTTGTTCGACCGTAATAATAAGCTACAAAATATATATATACATATATTATAATAATATGCGTTTATAACTATAGCCTATATAGTTATTTTCTATTATTATAGCCAAATATATTTATGAAATTTAACAGATTTTTTTTTCTCATATTTTTTTTAACCTTGTTTTTCAAACCTTATTCGTTAATTTGACAGATGTTTCTTCTTCTTCTCCAGCACTCATTTTCGATGATAGATGCTAATCGATATAGAATGCTATTTTTTTGAATAATTTCTAAATCGTTTACCATACGCGCTGTATAACTGCCCATTATGTCAAATGAAATTTTACGATAATTTCCTATATTTATTCGATGACTATTTTGAATTTGTTTTTTTTCCACCTTCTCTCGTTTTTTATCCTTTTTTTTTGTGTGTGTGTGTGTATATTTGAGAGTATATACCTGATCGCTTCGAAGCTGTGTTAATGCTTCCACATTCCTACGTTAAAATAATCATTATTTGAATTTTTCAATTTTAATACAGCAGGGGTCCTACAAACCAATAGCAGATAATTTTTCGACGCTGGAGTTCCAAATTTTCATGAAACTTCACATAATCTATACTCTCGCCTGTATACTTTCTTACAAAATTTTTGGATGGTTAACCTACGCCTTATACTGGTACTTAGGCTACAATAAACTTGTGGGGCTTGTTGAAAGATATGAAATTTAAGATGGGCGATGAAGAAATTGTCTTATTTAATATGAAATAAGCAACATGAATTCCAGCCAATCTTGTTAATTCTCATCAAACTCATACAAACGTGTATAATTCGTGTGTTTGTTAGAGAAGTCATGCATTCATTTGAGTAAAGTTGCGTAAGTACGCACTTATTTCGAATGATTTTTTTACAGAAAGTAATTAAGTAATTTTTTCTAGTGAAGTGAGTAGATAAGAGGTGTTCTAGAGTTCTGGACCCCCCGTAGCTCCGAAATAAAAGCTTGACGTAAAAAATAACAATCTGTGTTTGTTGGTGGTAGCAGTATTGTGATAGGTAAAGGGGTCAGAAGGGACGGTCGAGAAGATGTGGACTCCCCTTTCACGATCGAGCTATTTATGCCCTTGTTTCTTGTGAATAATGAGCAATTATCACCCTGGAACGATAAAGGATATTCAACGTCAAATTTTTCAATCATACATTTTCTTTTTGTTAAGAAGGCCTCTTGCCGGACTTTTTAACTTATTCTGTAATGTTTCCATACTTTAAAATTATATTTTGTGTCAAATAGAATAAATATCAGGTTCTGAAGAAAATAATTCAAGATATAACTTATAAGAATTTCTCTTAAGCTATGTTAATATATTGACCATTAGCTGACTGGGCTGAAACAATCTCTAAATATACAAAAATATTGTATAAGTACGACTCTATTGGTAAAAAGTTAACGTTTTGTAAAGGCACTACTATGGCAGAAGAGAAGACTTTATAGTCATACGCGGTAATGTTTTTCATTTTCTTCTCTGTGTTAACAGTGAAAATTATTTTTAATATTTTTATGTTGTAAAAACTCATAAGTTGTTGCTAATGCAAGTTAAAATTAAATTATTATCTATGAAGAAACGACTTTACTTCTGTGTAGGCCTATTTTTATTAATTAAAATTTTCAAAGAATGACACGTAACTTATTAGTCTTCTGTAGGCCAAGGGGAGAGCCAGAATTACACCCAGAGCTCCTGAGGATGGGCCAGTTCCATGCCAAGTCTATTGTAAATCATATACAGTTCCACGCATTTTTAATTTCGTGCTCATGGAAGGACCCAGGGGTAGGAGTGAGTACTATTTTCCCCTTCAGATATCTTATAAGCTTGAGTATAAAACAGGAAACGGTAAAAACTATTAATAAAATATTTATTAAGGATTTATTTTATTTTTTTAAGATTTTTAATTCATTATTATACTTTTTATGTGTCTATCAGTACATAAAGAACTTAAATCAGTTTATTTAATTTCAATATCATTAGATACGGCATAAAGAACAATATTATTTTGAAGAAAAAAAAATTTCAATTACTATGTAACCAGTGACTATTTTAATAGCGTTACCTATGTAAACTATTTTCCCTATAAACAAGCTGAACTTCAAGTATAGCTGCTAGCCCGGTAGCAAATGATAGCCTGGTGTGGATGACATATCAGTCTGTGCTTTTAATTTTATGTCTCCATTTCAATTATTATAAACCACAGTCCCTGAATTATGGTTTTTTGGAGGACCATTTTTGGAGTGGGTTGGGGAAAAACTCCAAGTAATGTTATAAGTTCGTGTATATGTTTTTCGTATTAAATTATAAAAAATTCTATGTTCAGGTGATTTTCACATGTTGTCGTCAGCCTCCATCCGTCACATTTGTCAATGCTATCCACAAAATTTATCGATACTAAATATCAGATTCAGTGCTGGAATTTTCAGCAACAAATTATCGTTATATTAGATAATGTCATGACGTATATTTATCATCGAGTGTTATTTTTTCCTCTAAATGCCATATTAAGGCCATATATAAGGAGCAGAGGGTTCTTTGAGATGAAAAAAAATAAAATAAAAAATCATAAAAAAATAGTATGTTTATCGATGGTGGTGGTGTTTTGAACGGAGACAGTCAGGAGGGATAGCAGACAATAGGTAGACCTCCTCTTATGATGGAGCAATGGAGCCTCTTGTTTCATATTCTCATCCCTGAAAAACTTTTCCGAAAGAAATACGACTGAAATTACACAGGCCAAGGGTTCATTTTGAGGAACCACTGCATTTACTTTTTGGATCACCATGTTATATAAAAGGCGACTTTTGAATTTTACGACCTAAAGAACAATATTCTGCAAATGAATAAATCAACACATAGACTTTCACCATTTATCATTTATATGTTTGTATAGTGGAGTATTGAGACTTCATTATAACAAAATCTGTTGTCAGTTCTCACGAACACCGTTGTTAAGCTTCAAAACCAAGTATTTTAGGTCCATAATGGGTACTCGTACTTAATGGCCGAAGGATATTAACCTAATTAGGATTTCAGTAATTTAGTGCCGTATCCTTCCCTCTATTGTAGCGATTCCCTACTCAAAAATATGGTTTAGGTTCAGATGAAGTTATAAAATCTTTAATGAAAAAGTGATAATAACTGTCACACTTGCTAATTTTACCAGTTTCACTATCTTCAAAAAGAGGAAGGCCAGCTCACTTCGCATGTTTAACACCTTAAGAGAGCGTCTCAAATTTCGATCGTATTTTGTGTTACCTTACGGCAACGATTGGAGTTGGTGGAGTTTGCATACCAAATGACGAAGAAATTTTTCGTACCTAGGCTACCATTGTATGTTATAGGTATTCATAGGGTACAGTTGTTGCAAAAATGCCACATATTTGCGCACAATTGTTCCAAGTAAATTTTTCGGATCCAGCACACGCAGATTTCGTCTCAACTTCATTTTTATTACCCAGTTCGATGCTCAGCTCAATGAGTCTGTTTTCGCTCAAACATTTCACAGCTTCTGTTTAACGCACGCCACTAGTTGACGTTTAAAGAATAACAAATCGATCTTAAATTATCTTTACGATCGAAATAAATACAAAATGAGAAAGCATATAAGAACACATACTTAGGTATATATATGTATACTAATATATTATATCTGATTGTGTGTGTGTGTGTGTGTGTAGTGAGTGTATGAATGCAGTTTATCATCTATCTAATAAAAATGAGTCTGTCTTCTTCGCTTTAATGACTGTCTTGCTCTTTCTAGTGGGTACATTGAGGGGGGTTCACTATATACTGTATATACAGTATACTATAACCTATAACTACCTAATAAAATATCTCTTAATGGGCGCATCTTTTTACTCGTGTGCCGGTTTTCCGCTATATACACGAATTACCACTTCTTCGTAAATTTCTCACTCATCTTTAGCCACATTTTGGATATTCGAAGAAACCAAATGTCTATGGTGTAACTCCGCCTAGTTAAATGCGACTCATTGTTTGGACACAAACCATACGGAATTAATAAGGTTTCTTCGTTTCATTTTTGTTGTTTTTTTCACCCTTTGTTTTGTCTACACTTCTTCCTCTGAACTTCATTTTTTCTATGTCTTTTCGCCGTTATTATTGTTTGGTTGGCTGGTGATTAGAACTAACACTTACAATAATTGTCTAAACTCGTTATAGTAATCTAATTTAGTTTTAAATTTTAATCGCTGCAATTGGGGTTTGCGAGTATCCAATACCAACCGGTTGTGGTTAATTCGAATTCGAGTCGGTGCTATGAGTCGCAGCAGTGTTAGTGAATCGAATGTTTCAGAAGGTGAGATAAGTTCGAATATCGATTATCAAATTTCTGAAAGTGCGAAAAATGGTGAAGAAAATTCGAAAAAATTGAAATTTGGAATTGACGCAATTCTGTCGCCAGAGTATCCGGTTTATAATCGCACCAATTCCCAAAGTACGTATATTCTCGGTTTTTTTTTTTTTTTTTTTTTTTTTTTTTTTTTTAAGCTACTTACATATTTTTTATTTTCTCGAACAAACATTTCGTCAAATATTTATTTAATTGTCACACAATTAAGTCGCTCTTACTTTCAAGGTACCTGCCTCATTAGGAAAAATTAGGTAGGATTTCACGGTAGGGTTTAATGGAGGAGTTTAAGAGGGAGTCTAGAAGACTGGTGTAGACTTCATGATTCAAAGGGATACCACCAACTAAAGTTTCGTATTTTTACATTTCGATTCTACCAAAAGGTATTTCTTATTGTGATCTTAATTGACAAATTACCGAGACTCTTCTTTTTTCTCTTGCCAAGCAGTTGAGTTTATAAATACAACTATAAAGTTGTTGTCAGGATCATACTTTATTAAGACAATGACTACGCAAAAATTGACTATTTATTATTTATATCGCGCTTGTAGTGTACCATTGATTATTAAAAAAGACACATAATTATATCGGAACATGTAGTTACATAATTAAGTTTACTAAGCATTCATAAGGACCTTTAAAGTTACTTCTCTCGTAACATTCGACATTGTTTAAAAAAAATTTTGAAACTGATTGCCAACTAGAACAGTTATGTGTGATATATAAGTGCAAAAAGTAGGTGATTTTGATACGCGTATTAATCACTTATTTTTCACGCATATCACACACTATTTTTTGAAACACCTCTCCAAAAAAAAATATTATGAATTTTTAAAACCAAGTAATAATTATGAATTTATTTTTTTTTTAACCAAAAAATCATCGCACCTCTCTCACTCCTAATCCTAGAAAAATT
The DNA here is from genome assembly GCA_011428145.1 of Ericerus pela. Taxonomy (NCBI): domain Eukaryota; kingdom Metazoa; phylum Arthropoda; class Insecta; order Hemiptera; family Coccidae; genus Ericerus; species Ericerus pela. Next base: position 753,209 of record WOFM01000193.1, on the reverse strand, counting down.
ATTCAAAAATGTTTTTTTAAACCCAAATATTATTGATTTACCTAATAATTTTACTTTATAAAAAACAAAAATCTGGGAAAGTAGTCGAGCTGTGCAAGAAAATGATTGAGCTATGCGAGAAAGTTATCAAGCCGTGCAAGAAAGTCAACTCGAAAGTGCGCATGGGCCCAATAGTATTTTTTTGCATCGTATTAAAATTTGCTACTTTTTGTTCTCAGTCAAGGGGAATTAAAAAACGCTTTTTTTGGTCGGATGTTGCAAAAAAATTTTAATTCATTATTATTAGAATCTAAAGTAGGCTTACTTATAATTTCACTTAGAAAACACATTGTAAAAATATTAAAATCCTGTAAGTTAGGCAATAAAAATTTCGCTTCGGATATCCTTCTGAAGGGTCTTAGAAAAACGTAAAAATCTTGGTGACATTTTTGCTTGGGCTATGATTCGAACATGAACCCAAACGTAAAGTAGTTGAGAATCTGGAGTTCAATCCTCCTCCCGTCACCATCAAAAGGCAAATATTCGAAATATTGCAGCATGATACCTCCAAAATATTCCTGCTTTTTAGACTTCAATCAATTCGGATATTCTCGAACTCATTAACTTACTATTGGAGTACCTATTAATCTCTGAACACTCGATAAACTTTTTCTAAAAATTAGCAATTTTTAATGGAAAACCAGTTTCGCAATAATTAGCATAGGGACCTATCACTATTTTCTGACTAACTAATAATTATTAGGTATGTAAAAGTACCTATCAATCACTGAAAAATCAATGACCTTTCTAAAAAAATTAACAATTTCTCTTGGAAAATCACTGGGGACCTATTCTCAAATAAAAACAAAATTTTTTTTTTCAATTTAATGGGTGAATATTTCAGATTTTTTTTTATTTTCAAAATACTTCAGTACCTAACTTTTTAACAGAGAAAATATCATAATGAGGTAAAAAAGCAGAATAAACGATTAGAAATGCATTCCATAAGCATTCAGTTATTGTACCACAGGCTTATACAGGTTACTACTTTATAAGACGCGCATTTCCGAAAAATAATTACATCAGAAAATTCAACATCAGTTCCTCAACTGGATCGATCTTTGTAGCTAATTTTACGTTAACAATAAAATAGTCTGCCGATAGTTCTATTAAGTTTTAACAGCCATATTTACACTGCAGTTAAATACAAAAAAACTTTCAGAAAGTGACTCCGTAACAAAATATTTTTTCTCATCAATTAACATTATTATTAAATTATTCCGCTTCCAAATAAGAAATTTCCAGAAAAATACTGGCTTTGCTTGACAAAAGAAAATTTTCAAATTAATCTATATTTTTACAATATTAACAAAAAATATAAGATTCATATTAAAAAAAAAGATATATAAAAATTGAAACTTTTTCATTGAAAAATTTTTTTAGGCCCATAAAAAATTAAATTTTTGGATGGACATTTTCACGTATGGTTCAAGTCCTAAGACCTTAAGTGGTCAAATAGTTTGAGTTTTCTCAGTAGCCCTTTTGAGATTTTCATCTAACATTTAATTGTTCTGTGTTTTAGTTTTAAGACAAATTTTTTAAAGTAAGATCTAAATCTTTCTATAATTTTTTTTTTTTCGAATTTGATTTCTTTAGTTGTTAATGTTTATATTTATTTCCGATGAAAACAAAAAGTACTTACCAATCCACTGAAATATTTGTAAAATTCAACAACTTACTGTATAGAAATTTACTATTGGAAGGAGAATTTCAGATAGGAAAGGGGATCAATATCGTATGTACCAGAAACGTTGGATTTGGTTTTAGAAATTTTGAAGTACAAGCTAATTTTTCAGGTCTGGATTAATGCTTTGTTAGAATATCTTTAAATGTCCGCAGCTAATACCAAGGTTTTCTGTCACAAACAAGATTGACATCAATACATAAAAATTAAGTGATATTTATTTTGAATTCTTAAGGCTTCGCATCAGCTTTACAACAAAAGTCGTTATATAAACGAAATTAAAGAGAGAAAATTCACAGGAAAACAGATTTTTTTATTCAGAGTTCATTTCATATTTCTTAGTCTTACGTCTTTGTGCGAGTAAAGATTTTCTAAACTCAAAAGAAGTTTCGTATTCCTCAATTTTCTTAGACTGAAAAATCGGATTTGTTCCATTTAGTTATTTCGATTCCTTTTCCGAAAAAAAAATTTAATACTTGAATATTTTCAATACTCAGGGCAACTTAGTTCCTCAAATGTAATAATCATAATCATAAACAAGTTATTTCCACATTATGTTTATTTTTTCTCAATAATAAGTACTCAGCCCTAGCTAGCACCACGGCAGCTACTGGTACTTTCACCGTGGCTAGCAAAATCACTTAAGTTTAGCAATTTTTTCCCATTTGTGCCAGAAATGTGGAGAATTTTCTTAAAAATAAGCTTATTTTCTTATTTTAAATAAGTTTTTCCTTCATGTCTCGAACTAATAATTTTGCTGTACTATGTGTAAAAACATTTCTCAAACAATAGTACACGTACTTCCACGACATATATGAAGGAGGCCTGTAAGGTCTATGACCAGTTACCGTTTTAACGAAAATTTTTTTCTTAATGTAAGCTGCCTATAAATTTTCTAAGTGTGTGAATGTACTGGTTGTTCTGCAAGGTTATGGTTTCTACGCTGGCGGGTTCTTGAGTAAAAAGGTTGAGAATTGTTAATCTCGGTAATGGTTCATCCGATCAAGATAATACAACCTATACTCATACAGTACGCAGTTGGTGGTTACACAGCCAGTACTCACCGAGTAGTAAGGTATATTTTCACAGAATTAGAGTCACGAGTGAAATTCTCTGACTACCTTCAGATTCACCAAATAATCTGCTGAGTGAACAAATAATCGTTCATTTTTATTCAAGCATAGCAAAGAGGTAAGTAGGTACGTAAAATTATTCAGTCATTCTCGAACAGATAACCGCAAATTATAATAAAATGATACCTAATTATATAAAATCCATAAATAAATGAAACGAGACATTTTCTTTTCCATCATTTCAGAATTTGAACCACTTGCCAGAAATCACGTATTTCTGAAGATTTATTCCAAATTGTTTATTATATGTAGGTACTTCTAGAAATAATTTTGGCAGAACAACTAGTTTGAGGCCTTAAAGGCAAATTTTTAGGCTTTGTATTATATTGTGGTGTCTGAAAACAAATACACATCCAGAGTATGGGGGTTTGAAATTAGAGAAGAAAGTGTATTTAGGAGTTTTGAGAAATCATAGAGTAAAGAACTCACAAATCAACCCAAACAGTCAAACTACCAGCCTATCAGTGAAAGTTCCCAATGCCTATGTAACGTGTTGGACAATTAGTACAGAGGAAGTTACTTACAGTTAAATAAAACATAGTTTGTTGGATGTGCAATTCTTTATTCTTGCAACAGCCTTGTGGTTTCTGAATGTCCAACAACGGATTCCCATCAAGTATACCACAATCAAAATTGAAAATGGTTACAGGCAAAACAAGAAATGATTTTGCTATCGATGTTCACTCTTCAAATAAGTTTTGGTAAAAACAGTTTCCAACACGGAGAACAAGAGGACTTGAAATGTCAAACTAAAATTGTATTATGTCTTGAACATATAAAACATTCACGACCAACTGAAAGCATCCACATTAAAAATGAGACTAACTGTTCAGAGTAAAACCAAACTTGTGGACAGTTGGGGAAGATAAGATTTGTTAGTTCACCGTTGACAATGTTTAAAATCTACATGTCACCACAATATACAAGAATCAACGATTAGAATTTATTAATATATTTCGTAGAACGGGAATTTCATCTGTGTCGGTGTTCAGTTTATTTAGTCTGTGGTCTGGTGAAGATATAAACTTATAATTTGTGAGCTGTTCCCTAATCTAAGTATATCTATTAAGTTCAAATTCGAGTGGTGACATGGGGGAAGACTGTGGGATTTCGGATGTCTCAATATTTACATTGATTTGACAAATAAAGGGAAAGGAGAAGCGAATAAAACATATTTTTATGTTTTGTTGCACATTTGGCGCAAACAGGTTCTAAAATTTTGGGTGGAACGACTTCTTCCACAATTTTTTTTTCCTCAATGTACCCTTTATCCTTGCTTTTTCCTCAATGAAAATCTGTCAACCCTACCATATGGCCTAAATAAAATTAACAAATTTATCATTCACCTTTTATAATTAAAAAAAAAAGTCAAAATATTTTTTTGGGCAGGGTAGATCACAATTCATTTATGGAGGCTTGATCCCTCACCAACTGTTTGCGCTTATAGTTTTTTTACTGGACATAATTAGCCCTAGCACAGACAAGCAGCCAGCTACGGAGCTAGATAATTATATGTACCTCCATAAAAAAATGACATTTCTCAGAAAATAAAATCATTCAATGATCCTAGACGACCCCACAGAACAATAATTCTATTGAAAAACAAGGCGACTGCCTTTCTTTTAGCTTTTTTTTTTTTTTTTAAACAAGCAGGGTGTTGTTTTTTCAGGCTGAAAAAACAAATGTACAAACAAACGCAATCCTTTTATAGTTTACCAATAATTGGGGAAAAGTAACCTACGTATAGCCATAGATTTTACTTTTTTTTATTATTTCTAGATACACTCGAATCGAACGCACTCTCAACAAATTATAACGACAAGACTGTACATTATTGTTATCAACTTGATAACGGTGTCCAAGCATCGATGCACTTTTACCCATCGTTATTCATTTCATCTACCCAAATTTTACCCTCTATCAGAAGATTTACCAATTGTAAGTATCTAACATTCATTATATTAGACGCCAAACCACTGACGTTACCGATTTCCGATTACACTTTTAATCTAAGCAGCCGATTATATTTTTTCTCTTATCTACTTCGTATTTAGTTCTCTAATTTAAGTTTATCACTGCAAATTCAATTTGTGTATTTTAAGATCTCGACACTTCCTCGACATTCTGTTCTATTTATAAAAAAAAATGCATAATTACAGTTCTCTGAGGAAGTTGCTCGATTTGTTTGCATAGAACACCGAAAAAAAACTTCAATTTTCAAAAAGTCTTTAACTTTCTAATCTGACTCTATGACTATATACATTCTAATGAAAAGTTCTGTTTTAAAGATAGTCTGTTAGGATTGCATTTGTATTTCATGCCCTTCTTATCGAAAAAGTTCTTTTAAATTATTTTATTTGCAAATATATCAATTTTTTTAATTTTTATCACTTCTCAGAACTTACTACACTATACTAAAACCATCGGGTATAGAACTGAGAAGTCTATTCTGAAAAAGCCTGTCGAAAACTTCGTATCTACTTATCTACTTAAAGCCTTAAATGTAGCACTTTTTTGCCACAGCTGGACTCATTTAAAATGATTTTTCTCTCGATTTCATAGACAGAAAATTCGGTTCCTCGACTTTTTTCCGTACATATTTTCATTGCGTCTGTAGGTTCTCTTTTTCTTTTCTTTTTTTTCCTAGTCGTAATTGAAGCGGATAAAAGCTGCGCGAATGTCGGAACAAGTAAAAGGAAACGAATTTGGTCGAGAGCTGTGTTCTCGAAGCTACAAAGAAAGGGACTGGAAAAACGTTTTCAAGTTCAGAAATACATCATGAAACCGGACCGGAAACAGTTAGCCGCATCGTTAGGACTTACGGACGCGCAGGTTTGAAATTTTATGGTATATTCTTTCTTTTCCCCGTCTGCGTAGAGCAGTCTTTTACACGACGAAACAGGTGATCTAGATATTATATGAATGGACCACGTAATGACCCTTGTTTATAGGTGAAGGTTTGGTTTCAAAATAGAAGAATGAAGTGGCGTAATCGTCGACAGAATTCATCGAATAAAAGCACCACGAATGAAACACCAGAGTAAGTTTCCGGTGGATGAATGAAGTAACGAGTAAAATATAACCATCTCAGTGCTACTGCCGTACGCATAGAGGAGAAGAAATATTCGGTAATTCCTCATTTTAAAGAATCAGTCGATTATTAGAGAGTACGTTTATTGAACTATTTGAGAATAAAAGTTATCTCCTTTCTAAGGTGTCAAATTGCAAAGATAATGTAACCATACGTCGAGGCTAGGTATTGATAAAGAAAATTACTATGTCACCCCTCCACCCATAACCTATATGGCCAAATTCAAAAATTTCTGACTTACGATATTCTTCGAAACAGAACCATGGTACCCATAGGTTTTATTCGTTGCTTACCTGCGATACCTATACGAACGGTTGGTTGATTTCATGCAGTTTAGGTATCTACTTGCAAACAGGAAGACTTGTAGGCGAGAATGCGTATTCATTGTTTGAATGTGGGCTGGAAAACTCGACTGTTCTTTTAATGCCAGCCTGACTCGAGCTCAGTAATGACCTCTTGACAAATGACACAAAAACCTCACGAGAAATTTCAGTCTTTCGCCAATTCGTCTACTTATTCAAAATTAAGGCTAATAGCACTGAGCTATTACTGGCTTTCCGTTAAAGGTTAACCATTGAAGACACAATACCAACTGAGTCACTAATCTAGTAAATGCAACGTCGACTAACTTCAGTGGGTACCGTACCTACTGAGTAAACTGCAGCTTTAGTTTTAAGTTATTCCTGCAGCAGTTTACCGATAATGACAAGCCGTCAAGGTCGTACATAACGATTGGGTAGTTGTCATGGGGGTCTGTCACCCTTTGCCGAGAAAAAAAAAAGATTGATATTCAAAAATGGCTGCGTGTGAATTTCCACCTTAATTTTATTTACGAGTTAGAGAGAGGTGAATTGCGTCCACGTGTACCTATCAAGAAAGATGTACGTTAATTGTCTCGCTTTTGTTACCACCTTATATCTTCATGGAATAAGTTCTCGTATGCTGTCCTTTAATCGATGTTTTTCGCAGCGAGATCTGTTTAGTTGCTGTTTTATTCTGGTTATTACCATTTATTTCTCATTCTCCTATCTTTTTCTTGGTTAATATGGTGGTTAATATGGAACTCAAGACCAGTGAAAAGTTGAAAACACAAGTAGTTGTTAATGGGTATATGTTTGGATTCCCAAAAAATTCAAAACAGGACACTCGGCGGTTTTCTATTGTTCTTTTAATGCTAGCGTGACTCCAGCCAAGTGATGACCTCGTCACAAACGCAACAAAAACCTCACAATAAATTTCAGTATTGCGTCAGTATGTCTATTTATTCAGAATTAAGGCATACAGCACGGAGCCATTACTGGTTTTCTATTAAAGGTTAACCTCTAAAGGACGATACTAAGTCACTAATCTAGTAAATTCAACACTGAAATGCTCTGATTTTTAAACAATTAATGTGTGGGCTACCTAACAAGGTAGTAGGTACCACTGCATTGACCATACAAAATTTTTGGAAAATGACTCAACCTTAAGCTCCATGGTGTAACACTAATAGGGTGAACAGAGGGACTCTATTAATTTGTTTCGAAGGGGATTAAGAACTCGTACATCGCTAAAATTTATAGGGGAGGCAACTAATAAATCTCAAAAAAATGTATAGTTGACGTAACTCATGCAAAACCAAAGCTCAGGAGGGAATTCACCAACATCGCTAAAAAATATCGTGTCCTTGTCGATTTTGAGGATATTGTTATGGGGTGGTCCAGAAGAGATGGTAAATAAGATGTGGACCCTCTAACCCGTATAACGGAGTCATCTATACGCCCTTGCAAGCCGTCAGCCTTATGCCAATACGTACAGTCTATACTGATAGCTTGCACCCTTCAGGGAAATAGTAAATGATTTATGAAGGGTTTGGCTCCTCCAAAATACTTTTGGTCGATTGGAAAAATTTTGCCAGATGCATATTAGTTAGGCGAATCGTACCAATTGAGTGTCATATGCAGTTGGTGTTATCAAATTTTTAAAAAGTTTAAAATTGAAATATTTTAAAAATATATGTAGGAAATCTTCAAATCAACCTCCCTGAAAAAATTTTTCGTCACGCTCCTGGAACATTGGCACTATGGTCAACGATGGCATCGTACAGTTCCCATTTCTAATACGCTCAATGGAACCCAAAATGTGAACTAATGCTATTTTTTAAACAAGTTCTTGTACCTGACATAAAGTGGAGTGCAAAAGTGACTGAGATTTTACAACAAATTCTCGTAGATATAGATACAAGCTGAGGTTCACCTTTAACATCATCTATAAAAACATTAGCGGAGCAAATGCTTCAGTATAAAATTTAGGTTTTCCAGATCCAGTCAATTACAACCAAAATTAGCAACCAGTTAGAACAGATCATATGAATAATACTTGTGTGAAATTACGTAACTAGTTATTGATTGAAAATAACGTACCTTCTTTAGAACACAAAATCATAATTAAATAGGACATAATATCCGAACAACCCTACAGCAGATCCGCAAAAAATTTGAGTTGAATGTTGGATCACAATAAATATCTCCTCCAAATTTCGTAGCCATCGGTTGAAAATTAGGCACTTCACAATCAAAAAATCGGTAAAATATAAACAAAACCGGATATATCGGAAGTACCATTCGATCGATTTGCATCCAAATCTATAAGTTTTATTTTTGGCTTAATAGCTACTAACATAGGCCGATTTTTCAGAGAAGCAAAGAGGTGAAATGCAGCCCCGTAAATGCATCTTGTTCCCTGAAAAAATTTCAAAAAAAAATGTCTCTGGTCTTCCTTTTTCATTCTCCATGGCAGCCCCTATGTAGCATGCTCTGAAAAGAATTGAAATAATTCGACAAATGTTACCTTACCGAAACATCCAACATGGTCCGGTCAAACCGGCATCAAAATGAGAAGAAAAAAATTACCACATAAATTTTAACTATGTAGAGTTGTTTGATGAGTCTCCTTGAATATCAAACTAAAACTTGCACCTTCCCCACCACTTGTATTTTTAGGGAGGGAGTTGTATATCTTTCAAAATTTGGTTTTTCCCAGTTTCCTACGAGAATTTTGATTGCATGATAAAAATTGGTCAGTATGAAATTGTTCAGATAAAATTTCATGCAGTTTTTTTCTGACACTTCCCTTTATCTCCAGAGATTCCTGAAAAAACCATTCTTCACTAAACATGTTCAATAGAATTATATGGGAAATATAACTCTAATAATTATCATACTATATAGATAATTCATGAACCCAATAGGTATTTTATACCCATCCACTTTCCTTCCATAACCTTTTACCATCCATTCCATCTTCAAAGTTTTTTGTCTGATGCTCGCTTCACCTCCAGGTGGTCTTGAAAAAAACTAAAAAACTATATTCAATGAATTTGATTGTTTTCAGGACTCTTGAGAAGGGAAGGGAGGCATCTTGAAAAAAATTGCATGTTGTAACGGCCAAAAGAGGTGGTAATATACCTAATTAGAACCACTTTCAGTGTGACACCATACACGAGATACTAGATACTGGATAAGCATTAATACTTCTATAATAATTTAAATATTCAATTTATCATCCACAACTATCGTGGACTTCGACGTATTCGAGAGACTCAATAATATTTAAAACACAAGATTGAATTAACACTTTTAATAAACTAATAAACAGTACATCAATTAATACGTTAATATTATATAATAAATTTGACTTATGGGTTTACAACCCTTTAGACAAAACTGTCTGTTCATTAGTAGCTCTGTATGAGAGATTCTAGATACTAAGAAGTAACTGTTTAGAAACTGTGTATTATTTCTTTGAATCGAGGGTTTATATACTTGTTTGGGGTATGTAAGTGTACGTGTCAGATAGGCTAAGTGAGGTAGGGTGTTGTTATTATAGGGTTGTGCTGACTCGTCGAGTACTCAAGGGACAGGCACAATTAGGTCATGAATATACAGACATTATATCTGTATTCATAAAATCAAATACGGGTAATTTAGTGGTTGTTTATAAAGAGTTATAGGATGTTTTATTATTGATGAATACCTACATTTTTGGTATTTGAAAACGTATAGACAAATATATTTGTCATACCTAAAAATAGACGAAAATATACGTTACACATGTAACCTTTTTTGTTGGAAAGAGTTATAGAAAGGGTGAATGATTAGAAAGTATCAATTTAGTTAACGAATAATCTACATGGTATGATAATTATGAGTAATATCTCCCAAATAACTCTACTGAACATAATATTCAATGAAAAATAATTTTTTCAAATACTCTCTGGAGGGACAGAGGGCCGTTGGAAAAAAAAAATGCATGAAACTTGTTTATAGGAAATATTATGCTGAATAATTTTTTACTGACCTATTTTTGTCATAAAATCAAAATTTGCGGAGGAAAACGCCAGAAACAAAATTTTGGAGGTAAAACATCCCCCTTCCAAAAATACAAGAAGTGGGAGATGCAACTTTTAATATGTTAATCTAGGGAACTCACCCAACAACCCTATATATTTAAAGTTTGTGTGCTAATTTTTTTTTGTAAGATTTCACTGAACTAACAGTAGGTTTCTCATTTTCCAAAAGACAATGACGCTTGATGTGATTGGGTAGCTGTTCTGCTACATTTTAATTGTTTCCACTTTCAGCTGGTGCATTCATCTTGCAAGAATGGAATAGCACCCTGTTAGTGTCGACCCTGAGTGGCAAATAAAACAAACCTAGATTTGCTCGATGATTACTGCGATTAGTTCTTTGGTTCTTCTCTTTGGTTATTCCATTAAGTTTACTATTATATTATTATATTTGTAGGCAGTAATTTCTTCTTGTTACCTGTTCATTTTTTGTTTTCTGTTTCGTTTGTCAAGTTAAGTTGCTCTAAAATAATATTATTTGACTTAAATATTGCGAATGAATTGAGCGAAAATAACTTGTTGCTCTCTCCAGTTTGATCAATCCAAAACATTGCAAGTGAGTCAAAAAAATGTTTTCTTTTACTTTTCAATAAATTTGATAAAACTCTGCTTGTCAGACACAGGGAAGCAATCTGATGGAATCCGATAAAAATATATGTTAGTTTACTAGTCACGCAACGCAGAGAAAATTTAACGTATAAAAATCAAATAAATTCAATTGAAGAATTTGTAGAAAATAATATTGAAAAAAATGTATTTAATCTATAGAAAACTTCTTAGGGATTATTATATTATTCATTTTAGTAATGGTTAGAGTAAGTTATTATAACCTTTTATATATACATATATACATCCACTCTTACCAGTCTTTCGCTTATAAGATGCAGAATGTTATGTTTTAACGATTGTTAATATTCTATTTTTAAGTAAGTAGGTAGCTATTATTAAACTGAAAGTTATCACATATTCTAGTATAAAATTCATATGATTATCTGTTATTGATAGCATTTTACAGAAAACGACGAGAATAATAATCATCGATCATTACATATTAATCTGGATTTTAGCTTGTAAAACAGCCCAGTGTAAACCTTGATAATAATTTTTAACAGGAGTTCAAAATAAAATCATACTATAATTTATAACTTATTTGTTTTATAGATAGATATCAAGTAGGTAAAAAATTAATAAAATTATCACAAATATAGGTATTTTACAAAATTTTCAACAGAAAATGGAAGAGCACTGAACACAAAACAGAACTTGACTAATATTTTAATCCAAAATTTTAAATCTGTTAGTATTTCTTCAATAAAAATTGTTGAACACTTGAACAAAAAACTCTTGGATCTCATATGTATATATTTTTTGAATTCATCAATTCATCTCTAATCGAAGAAAAATTTGCATTATGAAAACGTGCACATGATCCATCTATTTCATGAAAATTCATGAGCATATTATTCTTCACATATTCGCTCGAACAAAACTTACATTATGACTTAAATATTTTATTTTTCCCAAATTCCCAAAATAACTGTTAATTATAAAACTGTCCATTCTAAATTATTTTCACAGTAATAAGGTTTGAAACTTGTTAATTTTTATTTTTTCCCCAATTAGAGGTTCTTGTACTTACTGAAGCCTTAGATGCTCTCCTATTATTGAACTTGGTGAAATTACTTTAAAAAAAAAACCTGTTAAATATTAGAGAATCGCATGAATTCAATGAAATTCTGTGTTCCTCCCCTACTGATTTTTTTTTTTTTTTTTTTTAGAAAATATAAATTATAATATTTTTACAATTATGTTTTTTTATCGTCCATTTTGTACTTTTATTGTTCATTGATTCATTTAATGTAACTAATAATTTGATTTTTAGAAAAATTAAAGTTTTTCAAATCGTACAGCATTCGTTTTCTTTTTTATAGTGTTAAGTATCATGTAAATGGCCTGTATATGTTACAGTTTTCACTATTTTTTACCTTCTTCAACTTTCCGATTGGACTGAGTGAAATAATATAAAAGGTAGTATTGACAGAAGTGCTGTGAGAACACTTCCTTGAGGACAGTTCCTCAGTTTTTATTCAAAGGGTGGTGCGGCACTTTTTTTCTGTTTTTTCTAATGCAAGATTTTCCGTTAATATGTTTTGCGGTTTCGGGTTTCTCGTAATTTATATGACTGCGTTTTTCAAATAGGTCAGTGTGATCCATACTGTAGGCTAGTTAACTAAAAATAAGTAAATTAAACAAATACCTATGTGATGGTGAATTTTTAAAGGGTGACTTATTCTCTTTCACAACTTTGTTCAGTTTCAAAACAAAAAGTAAACAAAACAAATTTCTATGTGGTGATCAGGGCTGTACCTAGCTTTTTTTGCCGCTCTATGCGAACAAACTTTTTGACGCTCTCCAATTACCTAAATCAGAATAATATTTTTTATTGTCATCCAGACGATGTATCGGACAACGACGATGTATTATATTAAGGGTTTTTTTTTTGGGTTAGTATGACGCCCTTGCACTCTGCCACCCTGTGCGAATTCCCAGATTGCACGTACCTAGTTACAGCCCTGGTGGTTGATGTTAACACCTGATTTTTCCTTTTTGAACATGCCACTGATATTTCAAATCTTCAGAACACTCGTACACGTTGGAGCATGTACCTCAGTCTAACTAGCGCCAGGCACCATTTTTAAATGTATATTAAAAATTGTTAGAATGCAAAAATTTGTGTTCTGGCTATTTTTAAATCCTCAGAACGCGTTCTAAGCTATAGACTAATACCACAACACGAATTTTATGTTGTGGTATTAGCCTAAATGTGCAGAACGCATTGTAGAAGTTTCTCAATTCCACAATGCATTCTATGCCTTAAGCCCTATTCAAAATACCAAAAAAAAAAAAAGCTTAAAACATACAGAGACATTTTGATGACGTATGTTTTTGGGATCAGCTGATAAAAATTAAATGCTATTCCATTAATATTCACGTCGTTCAAGTCATTATGTCCTGTTTTCTTGTAGAATAGTATCACATTTTTATCACTGGATTGAAAAACCTTGTAATGTGAAACCATCTCTCTACATTTTAAACTTTTCTTTTATTGTGAACCATTTTACTTTTATCACCACCACGCAAATTCACCTTGTGGTGATAAAATTAATGCACAAAATGCGCCCAGAATGTGTTTTGGAGTTGAGAAACTTCCACAACGCATTCTGTGCATTTATGTTATTGTCACAACACGAATGTCGTGTTGTAGTATTAGCCTATAGCTCAGAACTGGTTCTGAGTATTTAAAAACAGCAGGAACACAAATTTTCACGTCCTGACAATTTTTAAAATACAAAGTGCATTCTGAGCATTTTTTTCGCTTATTTAACGAATTTGGTTTTTGCTTCTAACATATATATATATATAGGTATAATATAGCTAACCAACATACCGAAATACCTAATTTTTTGGTTAAAAAGCATTAAGTTAGGTCTAATTTCTGCATATATACATTGAGGAGGTATCTGTAAAAATTTACAAAGCATTTGCTTAATTTTTTTTTTTTTTTGAAAAAAATATCTGCGATAGTTTGAATGTCTTATTTTTCATACCTCGCAGTAGGAAAAAAATTTAAAAATATTATATTTTTAAGATATCAGAAGGAAACTAGGCAGGGACAAGGTTATAGAATATTTTGTGAGGAATCAGAAAAAGGTAGTTCTTAAGAAGGGATTACGGGGGTAGGGTAAGCGTGTTCTCATAGCTATCTTTCGAATAGAGTAATGCGAGGTGCTAAAGTTTGTTAGTTTTTTTTGAGAGAGGGTGTTCCTACAATGTGGTTGAGAGAGAATTTTCTTATTAATCTATAGTAGCACAGCAAAATCTCTACGTAGGTATATACATCGTATACTCTACATACTAGTGAAATAAAACAAAATAATGAGCTAGGAACTATTTGTGAATAACTATTATTTATTATTTATGGCTAGATAACTACGATATTAGTAGTGGGAGAATTATCACGACAGACGCATCGGAATACCATAAATACAAGTCAGATATAGCCAGAAATATGGCAGAGATCAAAACAATTTTACAACATATACCTACTATCAAGACACAAGCCAACCATATTTCGTAGCATTCTTGTTACTCACTTGGAAAATTCATCAATCAAAACTACCGTCAATCAAATTTCTTATCAAGGCTGGAAAAAAAAAAAAACTCAATTTTTCATAACAGATAAATCATAGGCTTACGTCGTTTTGGTTTCTTCACGAAAATCTGTCGAACGTGAGTCGACCCGCTTGGAAAATTACTTTAAATTTTTCGTAGAAGAGGAAATGACATTTAATGGGGGTAAGAACCGATTTAGACGATGGTGGAACCCTTCTTCGCACTTATACACTTCATTTTGCCCATATTCACTTCATTTTCTTCGATAACTGTCGTTAAAAAAAAAAAAAAAAAAAAAATCCACCAAAAGACCATCTTTAAACTACCAAAGAGAAATAGAGGAAAAAAAAGTAGAGTGAATAGAGTGGATAAAGGGAGTACGCACAGGGGGATGAAAAACTCCATTATAAATTCGTACTTCCCATTTTTTCGTCTCAAATATATTTCCATAAATGCGTGTTATCGCTTTTGTGACTGAAGCACAAGAGCAAAGAGTGCTTTTTATTCCTAACGTTTTTACTAAATAGCGATTTAACATTCAAGCGATTTTTTATTTTTTTATTTCATTCTTTTGCTTTCAATCTTTTTTTTTTCTACTTACTATTTTCTTCCATTCTTTTTTTAACTTTTTTCATCTTCGTCCATTAAATTTTCAAATGCGACGATGAAAAAGCGAATCCGTTTCGAGTAAATTTTTTTTTACATGTTGTAAATTCATTCTTTCGTTTATACTTCATTTTTATTTGCGAATTCATAAATAGAGTAAAATGAAGGGATGAGGGTGGAGAGTTAAAGTCTAGCTTCCGTTATATGGTGTGGCAGTCGTGTATTTCCTCCACATATATTTAACATCGTGGTTTTAATTCACTTTTATTTCAGAAGAAAAGAAAAAAAAAGGAAAAAATAAAAAATAATCCACCTGGTTGTGAGTTAATATGTTGACGAATAAAATTTCATCTTTTATTCCGTACGTTTAGGTCGTTTTTGAAAAAAGTAAAAAAAGAAAAAAAGAAAAAAGTGAACAAATTATAATCAAAGGGAATTCGTGTGCGGAAAAGCTTTCAATAAAAAAAAAAAAAAAAAAAAAAAAGGCTTAAGTTCCGTGTAGACATTTCTAATAGGTGTACAGTATATTATGTGCAAAAATGATTTATAAATACACGTAGGTAGTATACTGTTTTGGGAATCTCAGTTGGGTATTACTTTGTGAGCTCTATTTCTTTTGATTTTCTGTTTGTTGTAGGAGTAGATTTTAATGAATCGCACGATTTGTTGTGTCAGGTGTCATCAAACCATGGTTTTAAAAATGGGGGTGGGAAAAAAAGTAAAGAACTGACGCCTTCCCAATAATATTGAATTTCAGCTAATTACGTTTCGAAGATTTACGATATCGTAATTCATACGATGACGAAGCCATGTCTAAACAATTTTTTTTTTCTTACCATCTAAACAAGATTTGTATTCGAGCTCAGTTGTCGTAAAGTTTGAATCTTAAAACGTGTAGAAGATACGAAAAATAGGTGTTTAAGAACTCGTCTAGGCCCCATTATTACGCAGTTCGTATGCGAATGTGTTATTATTTTTTCGAATCTAGATTTTTTTGAGTGAAATTTGCGAGTACATGAAATCGGTTAAAATCACACGGATTTACCACTAATTACAGCAAGAGCATAGATAGCTCTGTCGTAAAGAGACATTCACATATTCCGAGTTATCTCTTCCTACGCCCCCTAATTCAAAATCATCTAAACCTACAAAAACACAATATTTTCAGGTCTCAAGTATTTTTTTATGGGCTAATAGGGTCGAGACTCCCAGGATCCCCATTATATAGGCCCTCGAATAACAGCATTTGCAACCAGTTAGTCATATAATTCTAGTCACGACCGTAGATAAGGGGAGATTCGTATTCAAAACCACCTCCCTTGAAGCCGAAAAAGAATCAATCTCCCAGTTTTTCTCATATTAATAAAATCTGAAATCAAGATTCAAGGGTAAGAGTAGGTTTATTTTTCATCTCATGATCCCAGGAAACTTGTGGCACTATTACCTGAAATTCATCATTATAATGGACGCATAATTATAATAGTAAAAGCATCATCATCATCATTATAATAAAAGCAAGGTGACTTTGTTTACAAAAATTTCATTTTTGCTGCACATTCCACGCACATCCATGGGGGCAGCATATATGTTTTTTCAATCATATGTTTCAATCGGTGTTTTCAGTAGAAAAGTTCCGTACATGAAAAGTACCTTTTCAAACTCAACATTTCAATCAGTGTTGCCAGCACAAAAATTTCATACTTGAATAACACACCCAACGTCGAATAATTAATCTACCTATTTAATTTAATATTGGTAAGTTGTAAATCCCAAATCATTAATTAACATGAAATTTAGCCCAAAAAATACACTTTTCTCTACTTTTATTAATTAATGGTGCACAAGAACGAAGACAGTTCTTATTTAATAAATATGGCGGAGGGGAAGTACTCGGTGATAAACCGAATTACTAACACATCTGCTTTCGAAGTGATAACGTAACCCCAACCCACATCTTCTTGAATATTTTCAGGTTTATTCACTTCTATTTCTTTATTCCCCTCAATTTTGTCAACAGCATATTATATTTACGAAGTTGGCTGATAGGTTATTACTCCACGTAATCCATGTGTTTCGTCTCTGATTAAATAAAATTATTTAATCAAATTAAATTGCTATTATAAAAACTTTATATTCTTTTTCACATAATTAGATTTTTTGAATTCCTTTCATCAAATTAATCTTGATCGGCTGATTTTATATCTGAAATGCCCCAAGTAAGTCCTGTTTGGATAAACATTTGTATACCTACTTTCATGCAATTTGTATAATTCAAAACCAATCCGGTCAATTTAATAGATCCATTTTCCTGGTATTACGAAATTTTTTGTTAAAACTGACGAACGGTAATTTTATGTAAGTTAATATCAGCCCTAAACTAAGTATCTTACACCATTTTGATGAATATTTGACAATATATATATATAGCTAGAAATGGAAACACGAAGAATTTTTACCCTTAAGGTATCAGGATCATATCCAGTATGCGTTGATTGACGACGAGGGCCTCATAGTGTACAAAATTGGTCTTGGTATAGTAGTATTGGTCCTGATTTTGCAAAAAATGCTACATCAATATCATACCAACAGCACTAGCCAGACAATGACCAAGATAGCCCTTCAAAAAACCAAGACTAGAGGGAAAACTTGAAAAAAATATCAAGAAACTGCTGAATTGTTACAATCTTGGCTACACGTAAATAATTATTAATATTTAATATTGATTAATTTTTTCTTTCTCGGTGTTTGAATGTTATTACAGATGCTTATGGTAAATTAAAATTCTTGCATATTTTGGAAAAAAAAAACAAAAAAAAAACATGTTTGATAAATTTAATATATCCATTAGTCGTAGCAAAAATCTGTAGAAAATCAAGACCAAGACCAAGACCAAGATCAAGATTTGAATGTGCAAGACGACCAAGATTAAGAATATTGATGCAAGATCAAGACGACCATGTTTTTGGTCTTGCTAATCAAGCCCACTAAAAATTTCAAACAATGAAAAGTATACGGACAGAACGAAAAGTTTTTTCTTGGGAATGCTTTTGACTTTGTTACTTATTTGTGGAAAAAATACCAAAAGTAAGAACAGCACTTCATTTCATCGAAAATAATAATTTTTAGTCACATCTTGGATGAATATGTACGTACAATTATTTCCATTCTGGGAGGAACCGCATCCCTTACACTCCCCCCTGGCGAAGGTAATATGTATGATTAAAATTAATGTAGGTAATAAGTACCTATAACAGCGTAGGTATTTATTTTAATCAACATTTTTCATGCTTTACTCATTTGACTTTTACTCGAATGAGGTTTCGAAACCATGTAGTTGATAACCACATCCCACAAATTATCAAAATGAAGTATTATGCTACGTCAGGATACTTAGGTTCTTAAAACTACAAAAGAGAACATTTTTCAACATTGGATCATCTTTTGAAATCAAAAACCATCAGTTCTGTACTCCTATAATCTAAACATTGCACCATTTTCGTGTTCACTGTCAAAAAAAAAAATAAATAAATAAATAAATAAGATCAAGATACGACTGAAACTGTTTATTGTAACTTACATAAACACCTGTCTCGATGATAATGACCAAAAATAATGTTTGATAAATGCTCGACGAAACCAATCGATATTTAAATTTTTCGAAAGAATAGGTAATGACGTCGATTTTGTACACGATATCCTATTATATGATTTTTATACGATTTTTATTTATACAATATTGAAAATGTGATTACTACAGAGTAAAAGAGAGTAAAAAGGAAGAAAGAAAAAAGTGTAACAATATGTCAAAAGACGAGTAAAAAAAAAAAAAAAAGGAAAAAAGAAGGCCAACCGAATGAAAATGTACATCGTATAAAAGGTGTCACAATGAATGACAGGCTAAACATGGCACTAGACGTCCGAGTGTTCCTTAGTTAAATAACAATCAGTTACCCTTCACATTATTTTCTACTTTTTTTTCTTTTTTTTTACCCTACAATTTCCATTTTAGTCTAAATACGTTTTTGTTACAATAGCAGATAGACTTGGGTTTCTCCATTATCGACGAATCAAATCAAAAAAATGATGTTAGTTTTTCCTTTTGTCCGAATATCAAAACATACCCTCCTACACGTAACGGAAGCTAATTTATTGTTTTTGTGGAAAACAACCTTCTGCCAACAGCCGTTTAATTTACTTCTAAAAATGATGAGTTTCTCACGAATATGTGTTAAGCCTACAGCCTACAGCCTACCTGAATATATCGCATTTTTGTGCGAGGCTACCAACTTCGGAAGTTATGTACATATTTGTATTATGTACAGTGGGGGCGCTATGGTCTAGACAGGCGAGAAAAAGAAGGATCTCTGTGACAATATTCCTTTTAAATATTGGCGATTAATTTGTTGGAGAACGTACGATGGAGTGTGGGACATTTGGCCAAAAGTATAATAACTATCCCACTTGGAAATTTCAACCTTTTGAAAATATTTCAAAAAATAGGTACCAGAGTAAAACGTGTAATACCTATGTCAAAAATGAAGTTTTTCTTTTATTGTGCAAACAATTAGTGACATTCTGAGCAGCATTTCCCTCGTAGTGCGGAGGACTCTCATCCAAAAATATCGATTGGAATGTAGGAGAAGTCGTTCGAAACGATTTTTTCAACAATTTCTATGATATAATTTTTTCTTATTTGTTAGCGATGGAAACTATAGGGAAAATCGTCTGACCATTCTGATGACGTTTCTGCTGAAAGAATTACTTATTAAACAAGTAGCCCATAATTTTGTTATAATTTATGAATGAATAAAATATGGTTGGTTTAGGGTACTCTTTAATTTTTTAATTATACAGTCCATTGTATTATTATTACATTTTAATGAATTAATGTGTTATGCCTAGTGGTTAAAAATTCCTCATTCTATAGTCTAACAACATTTAAGGCTGTGGTATGCGACCCCGGTAGGCCAAATTCTACCGATACGTGACCGACATATTTCTCAAAAGAAACACTCAATTAATAATACTGAGGTGGTAGACTATAAACTACATTTGATAGCCAAGAAAGATCCTTACTATATCCCACATAGCCAGATAGGTTATAGAATTTATTCTGTTTTAAACAATGGATAATAAATTGTGAAATTATCAAAATGGCCACGCACCTGAGGAGGAGCTTGATAATAGAAAATTAGCCTACATTACCGAGTTTTCGATCCGACATTGGTTCATTGCCAGTTAAAAATACAGTCCATGATACAAAAACACAATAGAAAAATATTGTTCACACAGAAAAGGATTAAAGCAAAATTATTTGCTATTGTTTAATCAAAAGCAAATGGTGGTTGATGGAGGAGGAAAAAGATTTCATCGTTTAGTTATGAGAAAGTTGCTGTTTTATCAGAAAAAAGAAAGAAGGGGAATCCAAAACCGGTTTTAATCTGCAGTGCACTAAGGTGCAGATGTAGCAGCAACTATTATTAACATCATCAAGAATAGAAAAAAGGTGATGGTGAAAAGGAAAGAGATTCAATTTTAAATTGATAGAGAAAAAACGTTCTTTCTAAGTAAACATAGGTTAGGCAGTTAGCTTAACTGAGGAGTTGACGGCAAATTTATTGTTAGGAAGAATTTTACTTTAATTTTTAATTTTATTTTAAAATAATAGTGCGTCCAAAAGTTATTAGGGTTGTTGTAATTATTATTTCTATTTTTACATGTCAGGTCGTACCCGTCAAGACATTAGTAAGGGTGGAAAAAGATTGGTTGACTTTCAAACAAGATTTAAAAAAATGACAGTTGGAAATAAAAACAGAGTTTAGAGTTTGAGAATATATCATTTTATTAATAAAATAAGGAAAATAATAAGTGTGGGGATCAGACCACTCATATGAGGTTAGAGGTTTAGCCTCTTAATGACAGTTATCATCGCAAGATGACTAATTTTGTGCGCTGTATGTTAAAATCATTGTATGTTTGTTTTTACTTACTTGTAAATTTATGCAAGTATATTACATCATCTGGACTGTGACAAGTTGATAGTTCACATCTTGGATGATGTCATGATCCAGTTTATCAGTACATATGCCATATTTTACCCATTGTCATCATAACGATAAAATACATAGCATTTAGTCATCACACATGTAAATATTCTTTACATATGTGTCTTTGCGTGTTTGTGTAAGGAGCTAGTATATAAGCCCACAAAATTGGGTATAAAATTGCCAGTCTTTGCCAAGTTCTTGGCACCCCCATACTATGTATGATATGTGGTGAACATGCAATAGCTGTAGAAAACCTCCTGTTGTTGGAATATCTTCCACGACATAAGGTATTCCACGATAAGTGTTAATAAGAGCTAGGTACCTTTAATTTTGACAGTTTGGTTTTGCTGTACCCTGGTGTATGGTTGATTTACTGCTAACCAGCATAAAAAAATGAGTTGAACAAATGATGATTTGAGATTGGAGTTGCTTAACAATTTAGTCATTGGAGCAATCAGAAAACATAAAAAAGGCATTTCTGTACACTTTTATAGTATAGATAGTGGCATAATGAGTCGTTGGATCAATAATATGATGAATTTCAGCATACCTTCCTTATAATATATACAGTTTTGAAGTTAGGTTAGTAGACTGTTTCTTTTTTAAATGTGCAAAGGGTATTTCTCAGCTATTCTCTTGTGGAGAAAGGTTAGGTGAGGTCATTAATTTTTTTAATGAAACAGACACATGTCTTATACCTGTTTCATCCATAATTAATTTTAAAGAAAAAAAGTAAGCACTAGCTGAAAAACAAAAATGTTTATTCACTCACTCAATTTAGTTTGGCACCACCATACTCCCCTATGAATTTCAGCTTTCAGATGTTTCATTTAGTGCCCTGTTGAGAAACCAATACAAAAGAGTCTCGCTCTGATGGCAGAAATTAAAAGTACTGAAAGGGTGATCTTGTATGTTTGATAACTGTTTTCAAGTAATAAACAAATATTCATGAAACGAAATATTTAATGTGAGAAGTGAAATTTTCATGATTTTCTTTTACTATTATTACTAATAAGTTATAAAATTGACATTTTTATAAAAAATAACTACAAAAGAAAGATATGGATGCTTTTCTCCTTATGGGAAATAGCATGTGAAAAGATGTAAACAATCTCCATGAACACCCTTTCAGAAGTGATCGCGTTTGATAACCACTGTAGCGTTTCACCACCATTGGATTTTATTATTATTCACAAAATTTACTATCCAAACTTCGGAATTCTACTTTAAAAAATTTACAATTATGGCTAAAATGATTTGTTACTGCGATTCAGTTCAACTCTGGTAAACAATTATTGGTCCACAAAACCATTATTCCATAGATTCGGTTATTAGAGCATCAAACTCAACAATTTTAATAAGTTTGATCATTATAGCTTCAAACGAATTTAAACATTTTTATTAAATTCAGTCGATTTCAAAATTTTATTAAATTCAGTTATTGTAACATTAAATTTAACAATTTTACAAAATTTTGCATTTGTAGTAACAATTTCAATAATTTCACTAAATTTGGTCATTCAAGACCAACAACGTAAGAACATTCGAAAAGAAAAATCAAAAATTTCGAACACAAGAATGAACTGAAATTTTTTCGCAATTTTAGGACTTAAGTAACTTGCAATACTTATTTTAATGTTTAATTTGCTGTTTGCATATTTTGAAAGAATAAGTTTCATTTTGCCATCAATAAATAGTAAAAATCTTGTAAGAAACACACAGCCTTTTCGGGTGTGCCCTTACCGTCCAAAAATAATAAATTCAAAATTAAGTAAATTAAAATAAAATCAAATTTACCCGAAATAATAATCAACCTCCATGGGCAGCCGAAGTTAGGCTGGCCTAGATGTAGTCTAGGAGTGCTACTCGAAATGAATTTTTTCCCTCCATTTTAACCTTTGATTTTTCTCTATTTTTAACAAGTTTGTTTTCCCCCTGTACCACCACCACATTGGTATCTCCAATGGTTGTGATAGCCTCGCTTTTTGGCCAGTTATAATTTTTTCATTGCTCCATCACGAAACCTTTTTCATCAGACCAGAATGACACGGTATATTATTTTTTGCATATAGATTTTGCTTTGTCTGTTGATTACTTTATTTTTCAATAGGTAAAAGATGTGCGTTTTTATTATTGCTTAATTTTTATTCACGGGCAATGGGCACCTTCTTGAAACTAAATCGATGATATTCAGGTTGACTTTTCACAAATGAGCACCTTCTTGGAACATAAAGCTAATTTGATCAGTTTTTGTTTTAATTGCATGGTATAAAGTAGGCAAAAACTACAACCTGGCTAGCTGTGCAGGTTTGGAAGAGGGTTTTCACATTTTCACTAAATTCCGTCGATGAGTACGATGGCAGAAACTTTCGTGTTACGTGCAACACACAGAATTTTCAGAAAATTGATCAAACCTAAAAATAGAATTGAGACATTGGGAATGAGATGTATCGTTGCGACTGAGACAAGTGCTTATCATTGTGACTTAGACTAGCATGACTGCAACACACGGAAAAATCTAAGTTGCCATTGCTGGATGAATTACGTCCTTGGATTATTTTAATCAAGTGTTGTGGGAAATTATGTACGTTAGTTATGTATTATGGTGAGATTGTCCTACCTAAGGTCACGTACCACAAAACTTGACTATGCTCAATCAAGACCAAGAAAAGAATTAATATGTGAGGCGTCCGAAATTTAATGGCTCATTATGTCCGACCTTCATGTATCATGGTATTTAAATGTTAATGACCTCATAATATCTTACTAATAAAACACTATGCAGCCAAAACACCAATATACTATTTGTCTTGAAATCACCTCCTATTTCGAGATGTTTTATTTTTTACTTGAAATATCCTATAGCTGAATTCTTCTCAAGTATGGTTAAGTGTCTTGAATATGGCAAAATGTGACTTACCTTGTCTTCAAATTAAGTCAGAGAATTAGTCTGTATTATTTAAAGAATTTAGGCTAAAGATTGTCAAGAGAAGAAACCTAACAAAGTTTCGATCTATAGGAGGATCAAAATTTGAAAGAACAAACAACAGAATTTTTTTACAAATGCGATGTAATAAAAAGAATAATGACATAAGCAAAGAAGATAAGTTAAGTTTAAGCAAAAATAAAATAAAAACTGGGAAACTATACTTGAGTAACTATGTCTTCACATATCAAATTGTCTTCATAAGAACTGATTGAAGACTTAGACCTAATACTATCCATCTACATGAGAACGACTACTAGAGAAAATGAACCTAGTACCAGGCATCATTAACTCAAGAGTGTTTGATATCTAGGTTTCATTTTCCTTTGTCGTGTCTTTCTTCTTGGCCAAGTTTCCCTACTTATTGTTTGCACAATAGTGGTCACAGGCAAAAGCAGATAAAGAAGAGTACATAGTAAAATACAGTGAAATAAAGCAAATGAAATAAAGCAGATAGATGTTGGAGGGTTTTTACCATGCATTAAATTCTACATTGCGCCATATTCTGGTTGAATTATCTGTCATCCATATGAAGTTCTGCTGTTCATAAAGAGTATCGTCTTATACCTAATGACTCTGTATTATAAATCTGATAAACAGTTAATAGAATTATCTGTAAAAGAATTTCATTTGGTTATTGTCTTCATCATACTGTCTTAACTTAGGCTTTTTTATTTACAGGATGTCGTCATCAGAAGTCAAAAATATTTTTGTTTTGTCATCAAAAAAATCTCGAACTTCTCATAGGCAAGGCAATAAGACCAAAACTCCATGGTCTTGATTTTGTGTTTTGCCTCTACTCATCTCTAAATGAGATAGATTATTAACATAGTTTGTTATTACAAAAATCCGTTATTATGTTATATCGACAGTTATTCAGTTTTCTGTAAATGCCATCTTCTCCATATTTAGTATTAGTCAAAATCAGAATAGAAAAAAAAACTCTATCCGTTTAAAAACTCAATTTGAAATACCTACGTTAATTTGAAAATAGGGGAAAAAGAAAGTAAGTTGGATACGATACGATGCGAATCGAAAAAATTTCGGTACCTTTTTTTCATTTTTAGGGTGGGTTTATTTTTCATGGGGACCAGCATTAAATAAGGGGAATAGTAGCAAAACCAATAGTTACGAGTGTTGGCAACGACGAACGACCACGGTCGAATCACTTGACAGCCATTTTGAAAATTATTTTATTTCGTTAGAGAAGTAACGACATGATTACTAATAAATTAAATTTGATAAAGGATATACGGTACGTAAACGGCTTAAGTTGGTTTACAGATAGTTGCGTTTTTAGTCAGTTGAAGGAATTCAATGAGAACGAGGGGGAAATTACCATATTTTCTCAGCAACTAAATCTTAGTGCATGAAACGAAGGGAAAGAAAATGATTTTATTTCTTACAGATACTATAGGCATAAACCTGTCTATATTTTGTACTTTGTTAAAGTCGCTCCCTATATTTTGTCAAGGTTACTTACGCCCCTTCAAGTTCAGTACAAAATTATAGGTAGGATAAATTTTCTGGGTGTATAACTTTGTGGTATTGGTCAAGAGATTTCGAAATATTTTTTAAACGTTCGTTTTTAATTTATAAAATTGAAGTAGGCCTATTTAGCTTTTTGAGAATTTCATGCCAATGTGTCCCTTTAATAAAGTTTTATATCATTCATTAAAAATAAACGACTTCATTATGATGTTCTTTTGCTTTCAAAATGTTAATTTTAAAGTTTTCGAAATTTTTTGGCCATTTAAAAAAAAATACAGGTCGACTTTATACACAGCTTATTTGCGAACGGGGTATTAAAATTGATCTCAAAAAGGGTTAGTAGTGGGGATGTGAAAGTTATCCTTTTCATGAAAAAAGAAAATGATCGAAACAATTCTTCCATTATGACCTAATCATTTTTTCATGTTGGTAATACTATCCGCCCTTGGTACAGCTTCGCTTGAGGAGTAGGGAGCCATTTTATCAATAAATCTACTCTTTTTCAGTTTGTTTATAAATAAGTAAAAATTATAACGTATATGATCTTATGCAAATTCAAAGCTGAAATTAAAGTATTTGCAGTACCTACCTACAACAATGGAAATACTTCTTTTTTTACAGATTTATTTAGACGTCATTCTCATCTGTTTTCAAATTTACAAAAAAAAAAAAAAAAATTATATTCTGTATTCAATAACTTAAACTAGAACTAAATTAAAGTACCCATTACCATCTCTTCAACTTCAGCCAAATCTGGGTCTTATTCTTACCTCAATGATCACCCATTTTCAGCGACATCTTAAATCCTCAATGATAAAAAATCCACCTTTCAAAATACTACCAACTGTAGAAAAATTATTGGCCTTCAAATTCTACCCAACAGTTTCTTTAATTTGAAAATAAATACCAGTCAAACTGGAGTATTATGGAGAAAGAAATAAAGAGAAAAAGATAGAATGTAGTGAAAGGGGAGACAGAGATAGCAATATTTTTTCCATTTTTCTTTTGTTACATCCTTCTCTAATCCTTCTCTAATCCTTCTCTAATCCTTCAACTGACGACAACTGAAATAATGAAAATAATGAAAAATATACACAATTATTTTACGGTACTGCTCGGGTTATATTATGAACGGATCATAATACCTGGTAGCCTATTTTATCAGTAAAAAGATGAGCTTGGTGATGATAGAAGAATAAGACAAATTGTTCAGTAATTTTGAAAATTACCCATTATACACAAACATACGGAACACTTTTTTATATTACAACATTTTTCAGAAAACTAAAAAATTGGTAAGGCATAAATTTTCATGGTAGTTACAGTACTTATGTACAAATAGGAGCAAGTTAAAAAAAACTTGGTACCTATCGCGGTTCAGTAGTTTCTGAGAAAACCGGAAAACAAAAAATTCTTAGAAAAATGGTTTTTCAGGATTTTCAGAAAACAACAAAAAGGGATCAGGCCCCTTATGTAAGGTGAAAGTCTGGTAGAAGTTTGGTGCCTAGTAAGTTCAGTAATTTCTGAGAAAACTGAAAAAATGGCTGAAAAAAATTTTGTGTTCATGGTTTTGAATAAACTACAAAAAGGATTGAGCTGAAATTTTCACAATAAATTTTCCTTATACATATGTAAGTCCAAGTGGTTGATGAAAGATAAATAACCACTTCTTGTGAGGATTCTGTTTTCACGAATAACTGATAACAATTTGTAAATGCTTTAAAAATATACTAAAATATTATATCGAATCAATGGACTTATTCATTCTACTAGCAAAATTTTTAATATAATCCAAAATCTGCGCAGTAAAAAATCTAAGTTTCAATTTTGAAAAATAAACTCAGCTTTGTAGACAGATCTAGAATAATTAATTATTGCGCACAAATGCAAAATTGTAGTATCTACGTGAATTTTTGACCAAAAATTAGGATGTTTGGTCGATATCTATTCAAAACATTTTCTATATTGTGCTACAACCCAGAATAATAACTGAACCATCAAATATTGGTGGACATATTCACTTTTCATCGAAATCTGTGGTAGGTACTTACAGTTTTTTTAAAACATCTTGATTTTACGTGGGGAAAAAATTAGTTACTTATTATTAATTTACTATTTTTCTCAATGGTACGTTTTATTGCAGAGATTGAAAAATTCTACTTTTTTTCATTTGGTTTATTTAGTTTATTTTGAGTTATTTTTTGCAACACCCAACAATAAAGTAGACAATTATGAGTCCCTTGACTGTGCATAAAGTGGACAATTTTAGAACAATGCATAATGTAAATTCTTTATGAATCGTTTTATGACTTATGTATCTCCTTCTCCGCATGTGTTTCTTTATGCATCGTCTGTGAATTGTTTATGCACTGGCTTGTGCAAATGCGTTACTTCATACACAATATGTGATTTATAAAAAAACAAACAAACAAAAAAACAAGAAAAATTAAAACAGTTTCATAGCATGTAAATCACAGGAGTAAGTATGAATCACCTACTTTTTGCACCTGTAACCTAATAGTTATTTGTGATATAGGTAGGTATATAAAGTGGGTGATTTTGATCCAAGTGTGATTTTTGCAGCATGTGCTGACGGGGAATGATTCAAATCTTCTATATACACGTATGTCACACCCTATTTTTTTTGCAACAACCCTCTAAGGAAAAAACAAAATAAAGTTGAACCAATAAAAAATTAGAATATTGTTTTTATTGCTTTAAGTATTTACCAATTGTCGTAGCAGCGTTCCCTGCAATCCCTGAAATTATCCATACCTCGTAAGACTCTTGTTCGTATCCTATCAGTTATATCTATTTTTTTTTTTTTTTTTTTTTTCAGAAATCTCATAAGGTGTACAAAGTAACGCAGGCATACAAGATGGTGTATAATGTAAAAAATGATGCATAAAGAATTTACATTATGCATTGTTCTAAAATCATCCACTTCATATACTATCAAGGGGCACATAATAGACTACTGTATCGACAGGTGTTGCAAAAATAACATTTTTTTCCATTTACATCATTTTGGTTTCCATTTCTGTAAAGTTTCCTAGCTCTACTTATCAAATTTTCTTATTCAGTTTCTGTTTCTGGTTCGGTTTCCATTTTTTTTTTTTTCAAATTTTCCTTCCTTAAATTTTAATCAAACCCTGTTAAAATATCGCGTTATGTCTCTATTCGTTATTTCCGATTCTGTTTCCACTACAGAATTTGATGTATACATTATTTTTACTTTACAGCGGCGAAAAATTTAGTTTAAATTTCCAAAAAATTTGGTTTACATCATTACATCTTCATTTCTCAATTCCTATTTCATTAGGTAATTCATTTCATGAACCTTGGTTATTGGCGACCTGTATGCCGTACTGTCTTGGTGCTCGGACTTGCAATTGAAAGACTGCGAATTCAAGACTGGCCTCTGCGCTGGTACCTTTTGAACTCAAAATGGTAGTGTCTTCGGTTCGGTTCAGTTGGGGCCTCAGTAAGTGACTGAAAAGTTCATACTTGGCAAATTACTGGCCACTTGATCTCGAATATCTATTCTTCCTTCATCTCACTTCGACATCAAAATGTTTCCTTCAGAAGCTGGGTAAAATGGCCACACAGTCAAAGCCCATTGATATATATAAAAAAAACTTACCTAATAGTAATGAAAATTTATTCAAACAAGCCTACGGTTCCCATTGAGAAAAATTTGCTGGAAAACTGTTAAGTACATTTTATTTTGAACGGACGGCAGCTCAGCACGTGTATGAATCCTTTGACTATATGAGTGTAATTATTGAATGGGGATGCTAATACAATAATTCGATGTTGCGAAAAAACCTTGTCGACGATAATTAATTAAGGGAAATTCACAATGCTTTTCCACCAGCACCGTTCACCCGTATTATCGTATATAGGCTTACAATTTGGGTCGTTGGTTAATTTCAAATGAATGGAAACGACAGTTCGTCAAATTTATTTTTAGCACTGACGCAACGAACGATCAAGTAAATAACAATATGGCATAATGCACCCTGTCTTTTTTTTTTTTTCTTTTTTTTATGTGGGGTAACCATTATTTGATAAGGCGAAGGGTTCCCGACAACTAAATTAACAAAAATGGCGAATTAAAGGTTTTCTCAAAAACTTCGTTATGGCAGTTACTTTGCATTTTACACGATTAAAACTCTGTTTCTGCACCCGCAGCATACTTCACTTTCGAAATATTTAATCCTTTTCACCCGACGTCTTTTTTTAAGTAGGTTTTTATTGAAAATCTACTTATTAATCTTGGTGACATGAAACGACCTGGAAGTGGGGGTAGGTTCGTTATTCGTTTCATAACTCAAGGAAAATTTTGGTACTAATAAATTCAAATAATTATATGTGAGAAGTCCGAGATTTTGTGGCTTAAAAATAAAAATTATTTTAAATTAATAATGACGACATCGTGTGAGCAATGAAACACGAAGAATTCGGATAATATAATATCCGAAACTGAATTCATCTCTAAAGACAGAATATGATAACAGTAATCGAATTCGATTTTTTTTCGGACAGTATTTAATATTTTGTCAAGAGATTCATATTTTGACAATTTTCTACAAGATGATTTGATTTAATTTGCTCGATTGACAACATGAGATGACTATGTCAAAGTTACAATTTAATAGAGAGTAAAAATCTGTCAGATAAAATGCATGCAGCCAACGTCCATTTTGCTTTATCGCGTGCACTCTGTGCTTCACTTATTGTATGCTGATATATATATTTGCTATATGTTATGCTTATATTTCCACTCTTTTTATATTATCTGTTTGCATGTTTGACAACTATTAGCAGACAATAAAATGGGGAAACCTTGCCAACAAGAAAGGCTAACTTGTAGAAACAAATTCTATTTTTTCACTCACTCTTCTTCTAACGATACCCGGTACTAGGTTTGTTTTTACAAGTAGTCTTTCTTGTGTAGGCGGATAGTAGCAGGTCCAAGTCTGAAGTTGTACGTTAAAGTCCTCATGTAGGCAATTTTATGTATTATACCATCTGCGGATGTAAAATACTTCGAACCTGAATCTACCGTTGCAGATACTAGGATGGTAGTTAAACTTAGGCTAGGTTAGGTCAAAGACAAAAGACTATTAGGAATTTTTTTTCATCATGAAGGATCAGTAGTGACGACAAAAAAGTCATTTCTAAAAAAGTCATTTCATATCGCACTTCAAGGCGATCTTTTATGAAACACCTGTGGGTGATATATTTTAGTCGACAATACGATCAGATGGAGTTCTTAGCATCTGTTAGGAGGGAAATTTTTTGTGTTGCCGACAAACATTAGACAAGCTTTGTTCAAGATGACTGCATTACTCTGTCAATAAAGGCCGTGTAGAGCCTTCTTTTGCACACATTGAATTTGACTTCATCTGTGTTAGTTTTTATTTCACCCTACCCTACCTATCTTTCACACACCAAAAGCTCCGAAGCCTAAAGTTTCAAATAGGAGTCTTTTACACAACGAAATCACCATCACTTATGAAGACAAACAATTAGGTGAAGACAAAAGAACTTTCTAATGGTTTCCCTTATTTGTTGTCTGCAAAAGCTTTTTTTTTTTTTTTCTGCTTTACACTTTGTTTTATTTGCTTTATCAACACTGTAGTTCTTTCGGAATTATAGTCTTTGACAAAATAATTCTGCTCTTTGTTTTTGTAAGTTCCAAACCTTTTGTAGATCGAAACTTCATTAGGTTCTTCTGTCAACACTCCACGCTTATTGCTGATTCATTCATCATATTAATTTGCTGACATGAAGACAATGTAAGCTGTATTCCAATGTGTTCAAGAAACATAATTCAAAGTCAAGAAGAATTCAGCCATAGGGTTTGACGAAGCTAAAAAATAAAATGTCTTGGAGTCATTTTTCAAGACCATTCGAATCAGTGTTTCAGCTGCATGATGTCTTAGTTTTAAGGCATTGTGACGTCATTAGCATTTACACACCACTATACATGAAGGTTGACTTTATGAGTCATTTTATTTCCGACGCCTCAATCATTATATATAGTCTAATATATAATATATATATATAAAAGCCAATTTCTTGTTACCACAGTACAGTCTTAATTTTTATCTGGTAGTCACAAAATTTGGAACAAATATTAGTACTAAGCTAAGGACCTGACATACTGATTTAGTTGTGGATCGACCAAACGGTACTTCCAGTATGACTATTTTCGTTTTTGTTTTGGCTGTAAAATTTTTCATTTTGAACCAATAGCTACGAAATTTGAAACAAATATTCACTATAACATACTATAACTTAATATAAAATTTGGTGCAGATTGGCAGGTACTTTTGGTATAGGTATTTTCGTTTTTGTTTTGGCTATAAAATTTACAAGTTTAGACCAGTAGCTACATATTATAATTTTCTATAAATTTTGGTGCGGATCGGTCGCACGGTACTTCCGGTAACACTATTTTCGTTTTTATTTCGCCTATAAAATGCCTAATTTTGGATCAATGGGAACGTAATCCGGAGCAAATATTTATTGCGATCAATTAATAACTATTTAGCGACTACCTAATTTTACATTTTTCGAAAACCCACTTTTTCTAACGGAGCTGCTGCTGCGTTAGAGTTTTATTTTTTTGACTCTCTTTTTTCTCTCCCTCCCTCGAACTGTCAATTTATTAGTCCGTTTGTCTCTTCTGTTCCCTCTCTTTTTTCCTCTCTCAATGTCACTTACCAGGTATACCTAATCTCCCTTCTATATGAATTTGGAATAAAAATATGGCCGCTACTTTGTATATACACATATATACATAAATGACATCGTGTATTATTAGATAATAAAAGCAATATAAGTGTAGGGTACCCAAGTAGGGCTTCACCCTAATGTAGAGTGATTTGCAAAACGAGGGGACGAATGTTAAAATAAAAATTGGGTGGTGCTTCGAAGAGGGGAATAAGCGTGCATAAATTACGTAAAGAAGATTTGACGAATTTTTTTTTTTTTTTTCGTTATTTTGATGAGGGTTTCTTGGTAGAACGATGGTCTAGATGTTTGTTTGTGATTGCGTTTCGTAAATTGTTGGTACACCGAATGGGAACGAGAATATTTGAGACGTTTGTGTGTTCATTTTAGAATACCTATGGGTACCTACGTGTTTTGGTGAAATATGAATACATACTATACGGGCGAATATAATGCCGCGATACAGATACAGTATATATTTTTTCTATTATGAGGGAAAAAAATAGGGTACTGTATGGTTTGTACAGCTGAAAAACGATGATTTTGTTTGAAAAATATGCTATGCGGTTACGGTTACAAATTATTAAAATAGTAATTTATAATAATATGTTTGCGTTATTTTTTTTTCCTCACTTTTACGTCGAAGATATAGGTTCTGTCTATTTTACAGAAGGTTAAACATGCTCGAGCCACAGTACAAATGGACTACCGAGTAGTGGTACAGGGACTCTCGCCGAAATACTCGAAAAAGAAATAGAAACAAACGAATAATGAAATGGATTTAGCAGTAAGCAGTAGTGTGGTTCTAGAGTTTACAATTTAGGGTAGTAAAGATATTTTTTTGGGGAAGGGAGGATTCGAAGAGGATTTTGAAAGGATTCAATAGTAAAATTTAGAGTAAAATTTACGAATATTTAGTACAAATTTTGAAGTTTTTTTTTAGGAGGGGAAAAAGGGGTAAGTTCCCACCGTCGGGCTAAAACTGCCGCTGCTGATTTCATTGATATTATGGAATATCCTTCCTGAAGAAATTTTCTGCTTATGTTAGTGCTACTGAAAATTGCTGCGTGAGCATCAGGGAGTATTCATTAAAGATAGGTATAGTTACTGTCGTCAGCATAATCAGAAAAAGTTGATAACTGACGAAGCTGTCGTCACCCAAAATGACGTGAAGTGGAGCTGCGCTAAAATATGCTGTGTTAACTTCAAAACTATACCTATATAGGTTAAATTTTAGAACCCAAGAGATGACATATCGTTACGTTCCTAACATTACATTAATGAAAACTGATGCTTATGCCTGGATAAATGTGTAATTTACTTACTGAAACAAAATCTATTGGCAAAATTGACATGGCATATAGTGTCATTTATATTCTTACAAGAAAACTCATTAAAAAATAATTTACTGGTAAATTTTAAAATTTAAAAAATACTTTTATTCTGAAGTGCAATAAAAATTAAACAATAGGTTTAAAAAATAGTGGATTTTTAATGCACGAAAAAGTATAAAATAATTGAATTAATATCGAATTGGTTATCTTTACATGTAGGGATGTTAGGCTATATTAATAACTAAATACCAGGTGAACCTTAAGTCATTTAACGAATTTGTACGTTCAACTTGAAAACTGGTCAATGAACATATAATTATGTTTACCCAGAATAAAAGTGTCGGGAAGTAATTAAAATTTATACAATATAGACACAACTTCATAAGCATCCCAACATGTTTCAATTTGTTTTGTTTAAACACAAATATGTTTCTTTCGTTTAATTCGAACTTTGCAGGAATTTTCTTTTATTATTGGGTATCATGTAAAATTTTTAATTATTGCCCACGCTTTTATTTTGGGTGAACATAATTATATGTTTATTGACTAATTTTCAAGTTGAATGGACAAATTGGTTAAGTGACTTTAAAATTCACCCGGTATTTAGTTATTAATATAGTCTAACATCCCTACATGTAAAGATAACCAATTTGATATTAACTCAATTATTTTATACTTTTTCGTGCATTAAAAATAGATTATTTTTTAAACCTGTTGTTTAATTTTTATTGCATTTCAAAATAAAAGCGTTTTTAGAAACATTTATGTTTTTAAAATTTTTAAATTTACCAGAAAATTATTTTTTAATAATTTTTTTGAAATGATTTTCAAATTTTTATTAGTTTTAAATTAAATTTTTTTTAACTGGTCTTATTTTATTTAAATATTTTTTAGTCCTTATATTCTTTAGAATTATTCAGACATATATCTGTAATATGCTTCGTATATGCATAATATGATTCTTCCAATTATTATCTTCTGGTTAGCACCAGGTCTAGGTCCTTGATTATATTTAGTCTTGTATCTTGAAAGAAAAATCAATTTCACT
Organism: Ericerus pela; assembly: GCA_011428145.1. Classification (NCBI taxonomy): domain Eukaryota; kingdom Metazoa; phylum Arthropoda; class Insecta; order Hemiptera; family Coccidae; genus Ericerus; species Ericerus pela. The sequence goes on along the minus strand of WOFM01000193.1, from coordinate 718,446 downwards.
TTTGAGATTTTACGGATATATGTATAGCCTAGACCAGAGTTATGAAGAAGTGTTGGATGCAAATATTTAATCCAGTTTTTCTCGAAACTCGAAATTATCTTAATTACTGGTTGTTCTTTAACCAAGGCATACACCTGCTTCAGTAAATAGAGTAGGTCATAGGTAAATGGCAAATTGTAATTATTGTGATACCCAGACACATATATTGTAACTTACAGTGTAAAAATAAATACGATACAATGAACAGTAATTTGATCTATACGTCTCAGCAATTTAAAGAAAATTTTTAAACCACATTTTTTGAGATGCTATTTAACAAAAGCCTAAAGACTTATTTTTTCCCAAAAATTGGCAACCTAGTCTACAGATATGAACTCCTTTGTCTCTATAAATATATTTATCCGTTCGATCGTAATTACCTGCAAGTACATGCAGGTAATGTACAAGTACCGAATTGTGACACAATGAGACAATGTCACAATCCGTACACGAACTGGCCAGCCATCTCTTATCTTGGTAGGGGATGATGCGACCTGGCCACCCTCACAGATGTACGTATATTCTTACATATGTGTCTTGGTGTGCGTGTAAATAAGCCGTATAAAAACCACCCAAACTGGCTCTAAAATTGCCAGTGTTTGGTCTGGTTCTGGTTTACCCGTACTTGTGTACGTAGTGGCTGAACACGCTTAAATTCTATAGAATTTCCTTCTGGTGAGAATATCTCCACTAGCTTTCTTCTTGAGGAAGCTCTTAAAAACAGAAAAGAACTATAGCACGTACGATAGGGAATTGCTCGGAATTTTTGCTGTGTTGAAGCATTTCAGGCACCAATTAGAGGGTAGATGTTTTTCTGTGTATACTGACCATAAACCCTTAGCATATGCCTTCACACAAAAAGCAGAACCGGCATCACCGAGAAGAGCACGACAATTAGACTATATTGGTCAATTGACTACCGACATTCAGTATATAAGTGGAGAACTTAACACTTCAGCTGATGCCTTGAGTAGAATCGAAGCTATCTCGGCTCCTGTCCAATTGCCTTATGCTGAAATAGCTAAAGCACAGCTTAAGGATGCAGAATTGCAAGAGTTGTTTTCGAACGATGATACTACTCTCAAATTGAGACAGAGAAAAATTCCCGGTACTGATGTTTTATTAACATGTGATGTCAGTACAGGTAAGAATAGGCAATTTCTACCGGTAAAATATCGCAGGTTGGCTTTCAACAGTGTACATAATCTGTCACATGCTGGGCCAAAATGTAGTGCTAATTTAATTTCGGCAAGGTTTGTATGGCCACGAATGAAGTCTGACTGCAACAAATGGGCTCGCAGTTGCCTGAACTGTCAAGAATCCAAAGTAGGAAGACACACTCGCTCACCCCTCAAATCCTTCAAACAAACAGAGCGGTTTAAAACAGTACATATAGACTTGGTAGGCCCATTGCCACCATCTCAAGGACACAGATACCTGTTAACAATAATAGACAGGGCAACACGATGGCCAGAAGCAATTCCTCTATACGAGATGACAGCTCCAACTGTAGCTGCCACGTTATACGACACCTGGATTGCGTGTTATGGCGTACCAGAAGTCATAATTACGGACCAAGGTCGCCAATTTGAGAGCTCGCTCTTTAAAGAGTTAGCAAATAAGCTTGGTGTTCAACACAGTCATACCACAGCTTACCATCCTCAAGCCAATGGCAAAATGGAGAGATGACATAGAGCCCTCAAAGCCTCTATCATGTCACATGATACAAAGAGATGGGTAGATGTACTCCCTACTATCCTCTTATGCCTTCGATCTGCCCTACAAACAGATACAGGTCACTCTGCAGCGCAACTAGCATTTGGCGAAGAGCTACGCCTTCCAGGGGACTTCTCTACAAAATTGAAGGAAGTTAGCCACAAAATTATGGTACAAAATATAAGAAATGATGCCAACAATTTTCTAGAACAGGCAGCTCGCGATGGCCAGCCAAAGATTTACATCTCGAAACACTTGGCCAATACCTCACACGTAATTGCTAGAGACGAAAAAATGAGATCTGCGCTGGAGAAACCATATGCCGGTCCTTACAAAGTAGTATCACGAGATGAGAAAAACTTTGTGATACTCATTGCAGGCGAACCTCGAACAATTTCAATCGACAGATTGAAGCCTGCATACATGGTAAGCGACGATAAAAGAATAAAGTGGTTACAGAGAGAAAACATAGAAAATATCCAGACGGATTCACCAACAAACATAGAAGAATCCGTCGAAAAATGTGAAATAACAAATTCACAATTAGAGAAAAAACCAAAAATAAAAAAGTCTGTAAAGTTTTCGGACGATGTTACTACCAAAACATTCGATCCCAAGGCCCCCATAAGACCACAAAAAAGAGGCAGGCCCCTAGGCAGTAAAAAAGGTAAAAATTCCCATTCTTCTCGCAAGTCTGAGAGGTTAATGAGAATAAAATAAAATTTACTCCCAAAAAAGTAATATCCGCTATGTAAGTTTAAACCCGCTAAAAATATGCGACAAAAATCGGAATTCTGTGAGACTAAAGAAACTCCGGAGATAAGCAAACGAGGAATGCCAACAAAAAGAAAATGACAGGAATAAACAAATCCACATGCGATACGGAAATAAACATTGCAACATGTGTTTACCGTTAAATACAAAGATAATCTCAACGCCATGACGTCACAAACGGAGATTCCTTTGTAATAAAATTCTAATAAAATATTCTACGAGTTTATTTCAGGCATAACTTTGCTTAAACCGATCAGAACTTAACCGGAAAACTTGCATACGGTCGAGAATTTTAAACGCTATCCCCTCTACATGCTGATAAGAAGATGTGAAAATAATGAAACAGAATTGTAATTGTAAATTGAAAATAGCAGTAAATTCACCCGTTTCAGAACTGTCTTAGCTCTTAGACGTGTTTTCTGAACGATATTTTTGGCTCCCTGTTTTCCTTTACATCTATTCCAATGTTGCTACCAACCCGAATCTTCCTCAACACGACCAAGAACCCAAAAGTTCCGGAAGTTGCCAAGAATACTGGGCAAATTCTGGAACAGAAGTCAGAACTTGATTGAATTGAGGAGGAACTCCTTATGGACATGGCATCAGCCATGGAGAATGATCTCACGGAGATGAAAACTCCGCTTTCACCCATCATCTCTCCTCCCCGGACTCCACCAGAACCAACTCCGACAACGGAACCCTCGATGCCGGAGCCAAAGCCAAGGGAGACCAGGGAACTGATGAGATTCCTGTTTATGGCAGAGAGGGCAGCCAATGAAAAGGCGAAGATGGCCGCCTTGGCAGCGGGGAATTCAATCTCCCCGATGCTTAGGCAGCCACACTTCAAACGTCCGCTGCCCCCTCACTCCTGTCGTCACCCCTACGCCTACACCAAAAACCAACCACCGAGGCGTAGGGGAGAGGACCGCCAGTCAAACTACTTGGCCCGAGCACAGGCTTGAAAGGAATCTTACGAGTGTGTCGGGGCTGCAGTAGGTAGCGCCCTGGCAAAGTGGGAGGCTGATCAAAAACGGTGTTAAACCCGCACATCCCCCCAGGCCTTGCGCATTTCAATCATTTTTGCGGCGCAAAAACTGGGGGGAGTAGCTGTGGGGACTCTCCCGTATGAAGTATAGGGGCTTGGACCCCTCAACAACAGTTGCTGCCCCAAAGGGCAGGTAAACAATCATCCTCGTGACATTAAATACACAAAATATGTTCGATCGTAATTACCTGTACGTACTTGCAGATAATGTACGAGTACCAAATCATGACACAATAAGATGATGTCACGATTTGTACACAAACCAGCCAGCCATCTCTTATCTCAATAGGGGATGATGCAACCGGGCCGTTCTCACCAACATACGTATTATCTTACATACGTGTGTTTGTGTGCGTGCAAATAAGCCGTATATAAACCACCCGAACCGGCTCTAAAATTGCCAGTGTTTCACGACAAGGTATTCCACAACTTTATACTTGAAATATTTTTTCTGCTGGGTTTGAGATTGAGCCCTTTTAAATTTTTTAGTGAAAAGTATCAACTGAGACCATTACGATCTGATCTCCAGCTGATATCTATATACTACCTATGTTAAAAAATTTTCTCAATTTTTCTTCTTTATAAAATATAATTATGTAGAAGTAATCGAAATTATACAAAATGTGCTATACATATATTTTAAATGCGAAAAAAAATAGAGAAATCAAATGCATCAGTCGAATATTTTATCATAGAAAATCAATAACAGCGAAACTTCTTAAGAATTGTTCAAAATTGAGACAAAAAATCTTGTAAAATTCCTGAAATGAAGTTATGAATATTCTTCATAATACGACCAGCATGCATTTTATTGAAGATTGTAGATAAAAAATTTATTTTTCAAATTTGCATGATGATAAAATACTTACCTAAGACACTATTTAGAAGGCCGTAACCAGCCCTTTGTATTTTAGAAGAGGCAAATAAAATTCCATCTGAGGCAGAATTTCAGACATTTTGGTCTTCTTGAAACAAATTCAAGTTTGACTTGGCATATATTAATGAGTAATGTAAGACAGATTTTTAGATTTTTATTAGCGTGGTGGTTCCTTGACATTTTCCCAAATCCATTTACCCAAAAAGCCATTTTCTCAAATGGACAACTCCCGAAAATTTTTTCTGTTTTTTATTTAATTTTATTCTATCATGAAAATCTAAAAACTCCGGTGATTGTATAGATAGCGAGTGGTTAAATGAAGTGAATTTTTTTTTTGAAAAAAATTTACCATGTACACTGTGGAATACCTTGTTGTGGGAAGATATTCTCACCAGAAGGTAATCAACAGATTCTGCGTGTTCTGCCATTTCATATTTAACATATGGATAAGCCAAAACCTGGGAAAACACTGGCAGTTTTAGAGCTAGTTCGGATGGTTTATATATGGGCTTATTTACACGCACACTGACACACATACATAGCAAATACGTATGTTGGTGTGAGCCTTTGACTACATAGCTTATGGACTGCTAGAACTGATAAGAAATACATAGGGTTAAATGGAAGACCGCTGAAGCCACTGTTAACAGGCGTTCTTTTTACAAAAAACGACCTTTGGTGATACGTGATGGTGATTACGAATTTCCAATTCTGGCTAGAAAAAAATTAATTTTTATAATTCATTAATTTAGTAATTAAAATTATACTTGCAAATCGAAGGGAATTCGTGTGTATTTAAGAGCTTTAAGTCATCGACAAATCAATGTTATTAAATGCACACAAATCGAATAGAATTCGTCGACAAATTCCATTTAATTCGTGAGTAATAATGACTGATTTGTCGATGAATTCTTTTCAATTTATGGGCGAATTAATGTTCTTAAACACAAGGCATTAATTCGTGTGTAGCCCTTAATTTGTCAACGAATTAATTTTACATACTTCCATGATTCTTTCACTCAACTATATTTTATGATACTTGCCTGTGAAGAAGTAACTCCATGAGATTTTTGAGCATGATATGATAAACCACTGACACTCTGAAATCGTCTGCTACAGTATGAACATTTATGAACCTACACATAACAAAACAATTGTTGTGTATTGGGAGAAAATTTTCTTATATTAGTAGTTGTTTTCTAACAAGCGTGACATTTCAATATATAAGTACGTAATTCTTTGATTAGTTTTCCATCGACAGTAATAACATTTAATCCCATTTGCATTAAAACGTTCTGTATAAAAAAAAAGTAAGAATTACGGAACGAAATAATTAGGTCTAAATATAAAATTCACGATATTCTACCTGATACAAATTCAGTTTTCACACAAAGTACCTTTTTCAAAAAGTAACGCCTGCAGTGTTTGGCTTCAAGATTTTATCAGTTCTAGCAGTCCATAAGTTATATAGTCAAAGGTGTGAGCAGCCCGTTTGCATCATCTCTTATAGTGATAAGAGATGATGGGCCGGTTCATGTACAAATTGTGACATCATCACATTGTTGAAATTAGTCACAATTTGGTACTCGTACATTACTTACATGTATGTGCAGGATACGATCGAACGTAATTTTGTGTATTTAGTTTAACATCATGAAGACGAATATTAGCCTGCCTTTCAGCAGCGACTGTTGTTTAGGGTCCAGGCCCCTATACCTTGTACCAGTGAGTCCCCACATACACCTTTAGGTATTGTGGGAGGTTAGGATTAAGAGGTAGATTAGTTATTTATTTGAGCAATAATTTATCTTGTGCCTTTAAGTATTGGAGGTTAGGTTAATACTTGGTTGACTTTTTTTTATTTTGGGAAAACAGATTTGGAAAAGTGGATTTGAGAAATAAATTTTCGGGAAATTGTCCATTTGGAAAATATCCTTTTGGGAAAATAACCCGGAACCCTAGGCAAGTAAAGACTGTTGGTAAGGCAATGTCTCCATTTACCCCCTATTGATTACAGGGCTTGCTCTCTCTGGCACCAAATACCAGGGCTTCAGAGAGAAATTTTGAGCTTTGGGGTCGATGAACCAACGAGAACTCTTAGTTCTAGCGGCAAGATTTACCTCGGTAAGAAGTTTATAAATTGAAAAAAAAATTCAGGGTCGGAGCGAGCGAAAAACTTTCTTTTTAGTTATCGTTTGTGTTTTAGAACATGTAAGTATTTTTATTGTTGTTCTTTTAGCCTTAGGTGACACCTCAAAACCTCGCCATGAGTCGGTTTGATGACATTTTTAAACATTTATATTTGAAAATTGTAATTTATTTCGAAGTTACGACCCTACCTGATCCTTTAAAAAAATACGGGTCCAGTAAATTCGGTAACCTTCCTCCTTCCTCACTAAGGCCCTGCCAAATGCAAACTATACTTAGTCTAATCTCAACTTTTTAGTGGAATTTCTAAAAAATGTAGGCCTATTCACGAGAAAAATAATTTTCTCTTCTATCTTGGTGAAAAATATGATCTCATTATATTCGAATCGAATCCTCTCGAATGCAAGTTCTTAAAAATTACTCATTGTACGATAATTTTAGTAGAAAATTGTCGGTATTGTTTTCAAAATAAGGCAGAGTCACGTGGAAAATGTAATCGAGAATTGGACTCATTGCGGTCACATTCTTTCGCCGAGTAATTACCCAAATTACGTACATTCATATCGGTAACAAAAGAAACGATACAATATGTCGACGACAAAATGCGTTAAGTCTTAATTCTTATCACTAGGTATAGATTTACGCTTTCAAATAAGTGTAAGCGTTTTTGTGTGGAACATGTAATTTCAAAAAAACTGAGAAAAAAATAAGATGCACCAGACGAAGGAACATTCGAGTGCAGTCTAAGTTGTATTAGACGGACGATGATGATATTATACTTCCTTTTTTTCATTTCTTTTTCTTTCTTTTTTTTTTTTTTTTTTTTAATTGCGACGCATCGTTCTCTCGGATTATAATAAGTCGTATATTCGTATCACTTGTCGTCGTCAATGTGAAATGGATACGAATTTTAAAAACGATCATATTTCGTTTTTTTTTTTGTTTTTTTTTTGTTTTTTTTTCCTCTTAATTGTATGAACAAAAACAATGAACTCCTTCCTCACTGTCGACATTACTCTGGGGTTGAATAAAAAAATACTGCACGCTTTTGTCAGACTCTGAAACGGGTGAACTTATGAATGAGCGAAAGCCTGAGGTGTAGTATATTATGATGAATTGGAATACGTTGGCTTTTACGCTCATACCACCAACATGGTGTAGTATGCAATCGAGACCTTTTGTTTTGTCTTTATATTTGAAAAAAAAAAAAAAAAAAAAAAAAAGAAAAATCTATTTGATAGTCTCTTGTTACTCTGTACGCGTTGATAAACTGTTACAATTGTTCAAAATCATCCTTCATGTTTACGCCTTCCATTGAATACACTTTCCACGCGCAGCTAACATGATTAAATTAATTAAATGACTACGATCAGTGGCGGGGGTCTATGATTTTCTGAAATGATGCACCGAATCCTAATTCTAAGCGTTTGGTTCTCTAATTATTCATAGTATCTATATCCTCCCTCCTCTGGTAAAGAATGTATACAATTACATATAGAGGAGTTGACCGCTTCATTTTTGCTAAATGGGCGAAGCCTCGAGCAGTGGCCTCTTTTGGATCTGCCCCACTGACTGAGATTAAACGTGAATTAAAGCTTGAAAGGTCTATATAGTCATTAAGCACATCTATAAAGTCAAAATATATGAGAGATGCGAGGCAGGTCTGTAGAGAGGAAATTTGTGTTTGGAGAAGAAAAATTTTATGGATCCTCCAAGAAATTTAAAATCGTATCCATGTCCATTTTTAAGTGGGTATCGGTTTTCAATGCAAATCTACTTATTTACTCACTAATTTTTTTTTTTTTTTTTTAAATTCAGTTTTCCTAAAAATCCTTTCTCTCCTTTTGTCAGTTTAAGTGGTAGGGGATGGAAGGGAGGAGAAATAATAAAAAAAAAAATTATTCAGCAACTTTAAAAGTCGTAATGTGGCCAAAATAATGCTTTTTAGATCAAGAATTTAGCGTAGTATTGTTACAATGTAGGTAATACAATATGCTCTTAAAATATATAATTACACGTCAAGTAAATTTTGCTTTATAGGTTTTAGCTGATGATATACTTAGATGACATTGGTGGAAAATTTTATGGAATGAAACGTCGAAATTCTTCTATATAGTTGATTAAGAGTAGAAATTAATATATTAATATTAATAATCAATTATAAAGGGGTATTAAGTATTTTTCAAGCAAAAGATTCAAAGATATTATTTTAAGACATTATCTTACTATTCCTAATGTGTTATCGAATATTTGAATTTCAGGTATAGCACCATAATATTTTAACAGATGACTACCTACCTACGTACTTAATATTTCACTAAAAATTTTTTATTTTTTTTTTTAAACAAAAAATAAATAAATAACATTATACATCAATGACTTCATTACCCACAACAGCATGTACCCAATTTATATAGAGAAAAAAAATTTAAAAATACACGAGCATAATTATGACAAAGATTATGCATGTTGTTTTGGCATAATTATTGAAATTGCTGCACCTAGCTATTCGTACCATTAAAAATGATATAAATGATTTATAATTTGTTTGAAAGTTCAGTATTTTGAATAAAAAAATAGTTAGGATAATAACACTAACCAGGGCTTAGATGGCTACTCGTTAGGGTTAGATGCCATAATTTAACAACCGTGGTTGATGGTCCTGGTTCACGGACATGGTCAACTATTATGCCAATGACCGAAGTCGATGGTTGCCGATTTGTAGATGTGCTCATTAATCATGGTCTACAGTTGGTATCTGTAGTTGGGTGATCACAGAAATTAGATGTGATCAGTGGCCTGCAGCCGTGATTTGTTGCCATGGATAGTGCTTGTGGCTAGTGGCCATAATTATTAACAGATGTTGTAGGTTGTATGTGATGGTTTGGTGGCTATGGTTAATGATTGGGTCAAAAACTCGTGACACTTTAGGGAAAGGCTGGTAAAAGTACGCACTTAATATTATATTGTCAACTGTGCAGCCCCTAGAAATCCCATCCCTCTCAAATTTTCCAGTGAAATACTATCATTTATTAGTTACATTTTGTTGCTGGTTTGAATTCTGCAACTTGATTTGTAATTTCACGATTCAACTTTTTAATAAAGTAATCAAGTACATACTCTTATCTGCCTGGGCAGGTAAGAGTACTCGCTTGGGGTTCTAAGAGTGCACACTTTAAAAAAACAAAAAAAAAAAAAAAATCACTGAAATTCAAAAAAATTATAAAATGTGAAATCAAATACTATAAAACAGTATCATTTTTAAAGTAAAATCTAGGTTCTAACAATGAATGGTAAAAATTTTCTTTCCCATTATATGTTTTTGAACCTTTACACCACCAGTTTGCACAAAATGTTCTTTATAATTCCCTGAATTTTCCTCTAACTCAGAAATCTTTTTCATGAGCAGAACACATGAAAATATCTTTGTGAAATAAATCAGTTTTAACCTTCCCCTTCTTTTCTTTACAAAATATCATCTGCCTTTAGGCTCTGTGCGTACTCTTAGCTGACTTAATACTTGTTTTGTAAAAATGTCTCTAAAAAATATGCATGGTAATTTTCTCAAATATTTCTCCTGGGTATGTATTTAGGATACTTAAACAGTAGGTATTATTGATTTTTTGAGGTCAATTTGAAAAACAAAATTATGTCTATGTCTTGCAATGTAATCACAAAAAATAGTAAAGGAACACGCAAAAACAGTTTTTATCATACTGCAACTCACACAGTCAACCTAATATCATAGTATTTAGTACACAAAATCTCTATACGAGGTTGTTCATTATACGTTTGACTTATTATTTCAGATTAGTGCAGCGAGAGAATAAAAATTGAAATGCGTACTCCTACCTGCCTGCGCACTGCTAACAGCCTTTCCCTTAACTATGGTCAAAGAATCGCCTGTTGACCATCAAAGGCTTTGGCTGGGACCTATATACTATATTTTTTCATTTTTATAAACAAGTTACATCATTTTCCAAAGCGCGTGAAAATTATTAACTTACTCCAGCCTCAAAGCCTCAGTGAATAAGCCAGTGATTGAACAAGAATAAATTAGTAAATTAAACATCTTGGTGTTTGTTATAGAACTGACGTTCAACGATTTTTTGAGAATGGAAATGGAGGGAGACAGTTCCTTCAGGTATGAATGAGCTATTTCCAACTATATAATATTTTTCTGGTTCTATTTTTTGATTCGATTAAGAATCGATTTACCGAAATTCCTCTTTGATTTTAAAAATTACAATTTTTTCCCCTCTGAATCCTGTGCCACAGCTTATCCATATTCATTTGATTTGCAATAGAATCAAAATCTATACGACTGCATTCATTTTAATAAATATCTAAATTTCAAATTATTTTTGTTTGTTTGTTTCAGATTCACATCGTTAGATGAATTCATTCACGACGTGAATAATTATAATTATCACACCTGCATATTATGCAGTATACAGACTTATATAAAATTAATCTTGTCTCAGTTTCAGCTGCCTATATGCTATACCTATTCATTATTCGACATCATCATGATTTTTTTCTATTCATTTTGGTATCTTCATTTTCTTCATTTGTTTTTTAAATTTTATAAATATTTGTGCAAATAATTATGGTCGTTTTAATGAAAAAGAGTTCGTTGGCTTGTCCTTATGAATGAAAATACTTATCATTATAAATGCACTGTGTAGTGTACCAGTAAGGATGTATATAATCTGTATATAAAATAAAATTATACGCTCTTGTTTAAATGTAAATAACGATTCTCATTAAAAACAAATTCATGTAAATAATAGAGAATTTCCGATATTTTCCACATTTTATAAATATATTTTTTCATTACAATGCAATGTCGACTTCTTTTTTTTTTCTTTTTACTTTCATAATCATTGCTTTTTTAAATGGTTTGCAAAAAAAAAAAAATCTAAAAAAAAGAAAAGAAAAGGAAAATTGAAAATCATCGAAAAACGAGTACTTTTATATAATATTCGCCATTAATGTATTTAAACGAATTCGGTTTCTGCATCCCTCAAAAATCTCAGCACTTTTTTGAAAAATAATAAAAGTAGGGGCGTTTTTCCTCATTTTTTCCATCTTTTTTTTCTCTCTCACCATAATATGCATAATACACAATGCTTGATCATTACCATCTAAAATGAAGCAATGCAAGGGTTGGAACGAGAGAGCTTAGATGAACATAGAAGGAGAGAGAGTGAGAATGAGAAAGAAAGTGAGAAAGCGAGAGAGAAAGCGAGAGAGAATGAGAGAGAACGAGAGAGAGAAAGAGAGAGAAACACATAAAGAGAAAAAAAAAGTGTAAATGAAGTACCCTCTCAAATAACTTCCCTGTCTGTATATTCGGGGGTTGCGATATTATGCATGTGAAAAGTCACACAAAAGGTTTTTTTTTTTCATCTATGGGCTCTTCTTTCATACAATCGCCGTCAATTTTTACTAGGCTCCATCCACCCGTGCATTTCTCACTTCCAATTTGCGGAAATTGTAATGGCGTCATTTTTTTTTTTTGCTTTTATATTTTTTTTTTTGCTTCCTCCATCTTTTTTTTCTTTTCATCTTTTCATCTTTTTTTCATGCAGAAATATATAGTAACTCCACCCAACGCCTACCCGTTAATTAATTAAGAATTCCGTTTATTATTCTTTTTTTTTTCTTTTATCATTATTGTTTTTACATTGTGACTGAAAATAAATTTTACAAAGATAATGGGTTTCTGAATTTTAATTCTGATACGGAAGTGGTAATATTTTTGAAGAAATAAAAAAAAAATGAAAGAGAACATAAAAAAAAAAGAAGAAAATGTTTTGATTGCATAAATGCCGAAAGATTTTTATGAATATACGGTTTTTCAGCATATAGTAAGTATAGTAGAATATTAATAACAACATTCTTTTCTTTTTATTCTTTTCATGTAGGCTATATGTATATCTATATACTATAATTATATATATGTGTGCAGGTACGAGTGGTGTAAATAATGTAGTTGAAAATTTTGTTTTTATTATGGCTATATAAAAATGTGTAGGATGAAAAACATGGTTTCAGTAAATTTCCATTCGCTTACTCGTTTCCCTTTGACCGACGTGTTTTATTCCCTGAAACCGTAAGTTATCTTAATAGGGCCCACATATATTTTTAAGCCTACATCTAATCTAATACAACTATAATTTTTTAAAAAAGTAATATTTAAAAACATTTTAAAAAAATCATTAATGATGATAAATGCTCGAGCATTCAGTATTGATGAGCAAATGCTGAGTACACTCAGGCATTTTCTCAGCACGTGATCATGCCTAAAATGCTCAAGCGTTTAATATTGGCTAAAGCATACTCAGCATTTGCTCTACATGCTAGAGTATTTTTAATATTTCCTCTTAAGATGTAATCATTTGTAATCATTATATGCTTACCTACTCAGTTCGGATGTTCCGTGAGTTGTTTAGGGAAGATAAAATTTAGACTTTCTGGATATTCATTAGATATAGTCGAGAACAAAAGGTAGTATGGGAAACAGCCATTTGATTGAGCTAGATTTCATTTCACTAAATGATTTAAAATGTTTGAGCATTTAAAAAAAAAAAAGCTAATTTTCATTATCATCCCTAAAAAACATACCTAATCGCTAATCAATGCACAAGTGAACTGGTAAAAAAAAAATAAATTAAATTATCATTTTACTGATAATAATAAATTCTCAAATGAATTCTGACTCCAGTTTTAATAAGTTCCAGAATCCCTTGTCTCTTGGAATGTAATCAAAAAGAAGGGTTACTTTGACATCAAAGTTCATTGCGTCGTAAATACATTAATTTCTGATAAGTTAAATGCAATGCAGAAAAGGAGCTTGTAATCTCAAGTGCTGTAAATATGAAATGAGATACTTCAAGAAATACAAGGGACTTAATTGAATACTTTGTACCACGAATACACAAAACCCTATCAACATTAGCTCTGTTTGATAGGATTACACTAACTTACACCAACCTACGGTAGAGATATTCCACAAATATTCAAGTAAAACTTGGCGTAAAGACATATAACATTCCTACATTTGTGGAATCGCCCTCCTGTTGTATGTCTGTGTAGGTTGCTGTAGATTGGTATAGGTTGGTGTAGGTTGATGTAGGTTGGTGTAGGTTGGTGTAGGTTGGTGTAGGTTGGTGTAGGTTGGTGTAGGTTGGTGTAGGTTGGTGTAGGTTGGTGTAGTCCTATCAAACAGAGCTATTGTTAAATTATTTTGCCATTTTAGTAGGTTTTAAAAAAAAAAAATGAATCATGGATATGTTTTCATAGAAATGAATAAATAAACAGATTAATAAATAATTACGTCATCAGTCTTTGTTATTTCGCATCGGCAGAGTACCCCTCAGGTTTTTCATCCACTCCTTTGCCCATCTCCAAGAAGTTCCTCAATCACCTCACATTGATTTTTAAAATTTCTAAGTTCATTATTATGACGTCAGCGCCCCTACAGCCGCCGCCCGACTCCTACCAATCACAAGGGTCTCAATAAAACCCATCACACCCCCCCGTCATTCATCATTCATTTTAAAATATCCATGTCAATGTTTGGTGAAAATGGGCAATGATATAATGTATAAATAAATAAACAAATAAACAATTGAACAAATAAATAGATACCTAAAAATAAAAAATATTTTGATAAATTCATATTAAATAAAATTTTGCAAATAACAAAGCGCAATGACGACATCGCGTCATACTAAAAAGTAACCTACACAAATTTTTTACACATAGTTTGAGTAAATGGGGATGCAAATTTTCAACTGATCCCGAACTCAAAAATATATCATACCTATCTACTAAAGAAATTTGCTAGGTTTGGTAATTGTTTTTTCTTTGTATTGTTTTCAAAAACAACTAAACTGAAATCCATCGAAATTTGAACCCCTTTCAAACCTGCTCCAATTATAAGGGCTAAATCTTATAAAAATTTCAGCCCTCTTCTTTTCGTAGTTCTTTCAAAGCCGCGAACACAAAATTTTCTTCAACAATTTCTTGTTTTATATTTTACTCGGAAACTACATCATTAATAGCCACCAAACTCCTCTCATAACTGCTAATTTATAACGACAATCACTCGTAAAAATTTCAGTCGGATGCTTGTGGTAGTTTTTTTAGAATTCTAGAAAAATTACTTTTCCAGAAATTTTTCATATTTTTTCCAGTTTAAATTCACATTAAGTACTTTGAACTCCTTTACTTTCCATCTGGTTAGAAACGACAAATATGTCAGACTAAAATGAATCTTCCTCTTGTACAAAATGGCGAACGTTTCTCTTTAGTTAGATTTCTACTCAAATACAGAAATTGCTGACTATTTGAAATTATGTCAATATTTTTTCGAAATTTCGTCGCTATCAATTTACATAATTTGTACGCACGTTCAACCTTTAAGACCAAGAGTGCTGAAAAGAAGGAGAACTTCATAATATATTGGTTTCTTGAGATTGAAGTAGTCTATCCACAGTGTACATACAACCTTTTTTCGAGTCCCCTTTGTATAAAATTTTCACAGCAGTAGGTATAGTCCCTTAGGGCGTTAAAAATTATTTGAATTTTTGAAAAAAATATTTATCGTTAACTTTTCCCCCTTTTACTCTATCAATTGAGGCTACAAAGTTATCGTTGATTTTCTCTTGTAGTCTATCGTACTTTCTTCGAATGTAGACATAATGGAGGGAATTTTTTTTATGGTAGGGTGTAGGCTTTTGGGGTACATGAGAAATGACGTGTCATGAATTTATCAGCAACCAAATAAAAAATTATTATGACACCACATCGAAGATATGATCATTACATGAGACAAAAATCAAAGGCCAATGTAAGAAAAATTTTAAAGGATGGGATTTTAGTGCCTTTAAGTTTTTCGATAACTTTGTTATTTAGGCTCACTTGGATGAAAAACAAAAAGAAAAGAAAACATCTGTTCTGTTCATTATGAGAATGCCAAAATGATATTGAGCAACCACTATGGAACAAAGTAAAGCATAATGTATACAACCAAAATCTGTGTATTAGTAGGTCAGCAGTTTTTCATAGTAAACATCTTAGCACTTGGTCTACACTCTAGTAAAGACTAAAATGAGAATGACAATTGCAACTCATATGTCTTACAAGCTACAATATTGTAACTGCCCTAGCTTTAAAAAATGTACATTTAAAAAGAAATGCATGAGCGTACATAGTGTGTAAAACGAAACTATTTACACCAACATATACACAACTTTTCATGCATAATTCGAGTATCCGCACATGTATACATACATATACTTATTCCAAATATTATGTGTGACACACATACTCATTTAATGAGTTGTACGCATATTCTGATGCATAGTGCATACATCTAAAACGACATAAAATGTAAAATTTGTTATGCGTCATACACACAATTTTATACATCATACCCACAATTTTATGGGTTATATGCACAATTTTATGCATTCCTATATGCACAATTTTGTGTATCATACATGCAATTAACAGCTGAAAATACTATACTTACATTTTGATATCAGTTTATAGGAGGGTGCCACTTTTTATGATACGATTATAAGAGTGAAAACTGGAATATATGGTGTTCAGATCCCAAACAGTTCCAAATAATTTTCTATTTTGTTTTTTTGTTTTTTTGTCGTTAACTTATCCAGGGTTTTGCGACAGTTTTTTTATGGATTTACCATATTTCAAAAAGGGAAAAAAAATTATTTGTGAACAATTATATGCAGTACAATATTGTAGGTAGATGCTACCTACACGGGTTTCATAGAACCTTTGAGGGAGACAGTGGTTTACGTGCGGGGCAACCGAATTATTTCTTGGTACTGGTAAACAGCTGGTTTAAGTGCCTAACTGTACACAAAGCGTACTTCCTAACTGGGGCAATTGTCCAAAGGCGAGGCAGTATCTTATATGGACCGCAGCACATATACTGTCAGTGAGTATGTAATTATTACATACTCACTTGCCTCAGTTTACCGCCTCACAGTAAACACAGAAACGCATCGTCTGTATGAGTGCATACAGACGATGTAATTTGTTTTATGTGCAATGCACAATTAGTATGGGTTGCGGACTTTGGTCTGCAACCCGTCTGTGGACGCAGGGCTGAGCCCTGAGGGAGGCAAAGAGGGAAACGTCCCCACAAATATCATATATATTTTCAGATGTGCTGATTCCATATTTGGTGACACTTTTTTATTGAACTCTCCATTCAAGTCTTAATGGCCTCAAAAAAGGTGTTGATTTCTTCTGTAAGTTCCAATTGTGAGGTTCAGTGAAATTATCATTCGATACAGCTTAAATTTGGTAGGTAGTTGGTTTGAAACTTATAAATTACTAGTTTTTACTATGGTCCAATTTGATTGATAAGTACAGCCTAGGGGGCTGACAAAAGTTTAATAAGTGGGGTAAGATTTAATTATTCTGATAGAGAGCTCAATTTTTGAAAATATGCTTTTCCTGCATATATGAGTTCACAGCACTGGCATTTTTCCAATTTTGGTCATTCCTCTCCCATTGATCTCCATCCAATTTATAGGAGTCTGAGAAAATCTAAGTCTTGGCTGTCTTGCATGAGTTCATTTGATGTGTCTTGAATAGCTGAATCCAACACCATATCACAATTTTTGCAAATAGGGTGTTGGTGTGTAGATTGTGGTTGTGTGCAATGAACATGCTCACAATCACAATATTATGTTTCAATGTCAATTCTTCATGAGTCCTCATTGGAACTCACACCTTTTTTTTGTACTCCTTTTTTCTCTGGAACTACTAGACTAATTTAATTGATGCATGTCTTATTTGAAAGGGTTTTACATATAAGTACATTTGGAAAATCTAATTTTTTTTTAAATTGCTGGAAGAGTCAAAATAAGAGTAGAAAATATAAAGGCGCTTATAGACTAAAGATCCATGAGAGTGAAACTGATTCTTGGCTAAACAATGTTGTTTTTCATTAACATAACTGTAAAGAGTTCTTTTAGGTATGGGAAAAGAGGAGGGCAGAATCTAATATTAAAAAAAAAATTGTTGGAGAAGTGGAAATAAGGGTGAAAAAAGTAAAGGCACCGAAAGACTGAAAATTCATGGGCCAAAAAATGATTTGTGAGTAAACAAGTTGTTGTTCAGTGACATATATTTACCAATAAATTTCTTTTTAGGTGGGAGTGGAAGAGGAAAAGAGTATATAATTTAAAAAAACTCAAAAACGAATGATCCTTTTTCAGTGACCTATATGGGTAAAGAAATTAGCATACTGATATTTTCTATCAACTTAGTATGTGGTAGGAAGATACATTCATTTTCAGCTTCACAATAAGAAAATAATGCAGATTATTAGGATTTTTAGAAGATACTAAACTTTTTCATCACCCTGTAACTCAGTCCTTATTGTAGTTATGAAAACAAGGTGTAGAAATTATTTTTTAAGAAATTAATTTTATTTATATTATTTTTATAACAAGTACTTACTTATTTTTTATGTCACTTAATAATGTCGATGATTATTCACCTTGTTGACAAACCCAACCAATTTTGTAAATATTTATCACATTTCAAAAAAGAATTTAACAATTTCCAAAAATATCCAAATTCTTAGTATCAATCACTGATATAATCAGAACAATGCTTAACTGAATACTGATTTATGAAATCCAAGAAGGAATATAATAACGTATTCTACTTATGTTTATTTAAGTTGAATTATACAATGCGCTACTCAGGAAGCTGTTTGTACCCGATGAACCCAAATGAATGTCCAAAATAACATTTCTGTGAAACAGGATAGAATTCTTGACAACTGGAGACATTTGGTACCTGCTTCAGATTTTCTTGGCAATTTAAAATTTTGGAACCTTAAAGTTATTATTTATAATACTCAAAAAGGATAAACACAAAATTTTTGTGTAAAAACTTTTAAAATTTAAGGTTTAGAAAAATTAGCTTAAAATTCTTTAATTCTGCCTTCACTCATATATATAACTGGTAAATCTTAATTATTCACCAAAAAATTTTACTTTAATTTCATTGGAACAAAATTTCTTCACAAATATTTTGGTTTCTTTTCTTAAGAAATAGAAAAATTCTCCAAAAATCATAAAATCAAAATTCCACCAAAATTAACACATTTTAATTCACCAAAAAATTAATTATTTTGAAGCATTACTGATTCTATCTTATACACATAGTTAGGGCTGAATTTCTAACTATGTGAAAAATTGGGCTTCCATAATACTGTTGAGACTCGATATGTATAATACGGTCCATATTCTTACACAATTACACGATGAAATACATAGTAGAAACTCTCAACATCTTACCAACATGCAAGTAAGTACGAACAAATTTTTAATTTCCTCAATTTATAATGGGGAATTTTTTTCTTGCAAAATTTTTGAAATGTTTACAAAATTTTTCAATAATTTCTTATGAAAGGAAATTTTGCATGTTGTGCCACTTCATACATCTAAGATGGGAGAGCCAAATCCAAGGCAAACACTAGCAATTTTGTAGCCAGTTTTGTGAGCTTATATACTAGATTTGGCACACACACACAGATATACATTACATACGTACATATATGTATGATATTATGTCATAGATTACTTCGTTTCCTGTCTCCGTAAGGTGATAAAAAACTGGTATGGGTCTATGACATCACCAAGTTCCTTATCAGGTAATTCATCACAGCCCGTATAATGTATTTTACCTGTACGTATGTACAGGTATGAACATACAAACATATGTGCTTGTGTTTGGTTTAACGTCATAAAGATGAAATATGCCAGCCTTTTGGCGGCAACTGTCGTGGAGGGGTACAAGCCACAAGTATTGTCCTCATACATAATATGATTGTGTATAAAGAGATGCATGTAGAAGAATCCAATTGATGCAGCCAACCTAGAAAAAAGAATCATTGCGCATAAGTTTCATTAGTTTTTTGTGGATTCATATTTTTTGAAATTTTCTCTCGGGTTTTTACACAATTACATGCAACACATAGGCCTACTTATCTATTTACATTTAAAGAAGAATTCAATCAACATAGGCAACCTGGAGAACAAAAATTATTTTTGGTGGTATCAGATTCGTTAATATTTTTCCATAATCAAAAAATTAAGCAACTGCAGTAGGCTACAGCCAACTTGAAGAAAAATAATAGCAGGTTTTGTTTTTTTGTTGAAACCTGCTAAAAAAGTTTACTGAAAAATTTAAAACTAATTTCTAATCAAAATACCTATATTCAAGAACTAGCCGATGTAATATTTAAAAAACTGATTTTCTAATGAGGACTAATTCCTTCAAATTTCAGGGCTGGTATTTTCCCTATTATATGGCCAAGTATAATATTTCGCCTTTGAACAACAAAGTTTTGGACCCACCCTATGTCTATTAAAGGAAGAAAAAAAGATAACGTCTATTACGCTGACAAGATTTAAACCGTAGAAAAACTGCCAAGAATTCCCTAAATTTATCATCAATTTTAAAATGATACAGACTGATTTTTTTTTTTTTTTTTTTTGAAAAGTAACAAATTGAAGTGCCTATGTAAAAAGTTTTTTCAGTCTTTTTGCTAACAGAAAAAAAAGAGTAGCATCGTACATCATAAAACGTGATTTGTAGTGAATGTAATTCTTCTTGTATACGCCAGAAGAAAAAAAAAAATCTTAGTTTTTATATACATCCCTCAAGGTAAAACCCATAGTCTACTAAATAATATACACTGTATTGTTACATACCCTCCAAAGTTGTCAACCATAATTATCATCATCCAGTGAGCAAAGAAGAGTTGTAAAACTGAAAATTGCAAAATTTTAAAAGTTTTTTTTTCGCATTCGTTTTTTTTTTGTTTCAACTTCTTCTTTCCTCATCAATGCTCACGAGTTTACAATGAGTTTTTCCAGCAAATATTCATCCTTAGGGTGTCACTTCTCTTTGCCGTTTGCCAATAGTCCCCTTTTCACCCCCCAAAAAATTCTCTGCTTATCGTAACGTAAAATTTTAGGTCGCTTTTTCGTAATTAAAAAATGGCGACGTTTTTATTGTTTTGCCGAATGAGTTTTGTCTTCCATTCTTCTTTACATACTTTTCAATTCTTCTCTTTTTTCTCTCTTTCTATTTTCTCTTCCTTGTGTGCAAAAGTACCTAGCCTTGCAGCTATTTGTGGGAGTGTTTTTGAAATGTTTGTAAGCTCGTTGCTCGTGTTTTTATTTCAAAAGAAGACAAAAGAGTTGTAGAATTTATTTGCCAACGAATAAGCGTCAAGCAAATCACTAATTTAAGCGAAATGGAGCTGTTTCTTTTCTTTTTTTTTCTTTTTTTTTTTTGTTTATTTTGTTTGCCATTTTATTCGCCAAAATGAAGAAAACGTAGCCTTATTTAGAACGTATTGACTGCCGGTGACAGATGCAGAAATTAGAAAATGGTCAAAATGAAATAGTTTACCATTATGAAAAGAACAATAATAATGACAGGGATATGCGAGATGACGTGGCTTTTTGTTTATTGTGCAATAGTTATGACACAAGAAAACCAGTGCAAAAGAAAAATAAGAATAATAATGTGTTTTTTTTTTTGTTTTTTTTTTCTCAAAAATTTGTACTTTGATGCGAAGAAAATAATACTCAAATTTGAATTAATAAAAGCCCACGTAGCACAGCCAAAGAAGTGAAAGTAAGTTAATTCTAGATAATTTTTCAGTGGAAGTATGTTGATTTCAGCTTATTTTCGAAAATATATTAGCGTAAATCATACGAAAACGAAGGCAATTGAGGCAGTAATTAAGAAGGTAGTAATATTATTATATGAGTACTTACTGTTCTGTTGTTAAAGATAAGTAGGTAATTGATACCTTATAATTGTTCTACATATGGCTACAGTCAAAGGGGAAACGGCGAAAATTTTCCCACATGAATCTTGAGAAAAAAATTAGATTTGAAATTTGCTTTTAGAAAAAAAAAAAAAAACACAGATTTTCCCACCCACTTCCCTAAAATAAATTTCTGCCTACACCTATGGTACCACATATTTCTTAATACGCATTCGAACAAATTCAGTATTAGCTATATTGCATCGCGTATAGAGATGTAAAAGATCAAGAAGATTAATTATTGATACAAAGGTAGGTACTTAGGTATCAATATCAAATCACGAAGTATCGATTCGTAGGTATAATTTGATGTCGATACGACCACTTTTTCTCAATGATGGGAAATTTTCTGGAATGAAAATGTTAACCGAGAATTCCTAACAATTTTATGAGAATGGGAATCTCATTAACGGTTGAGAAATATGCATATGTATTTAGATTTTTTTTTACCATCCCTATCGATTTTCAAGCCTTCGAGGAAGTTATTACACAAAAGAAAACTCGGCACCGATGCGTTGCAAAAGAAAACATTTAACACTGTTGCAATACATTGGTGCCTTGGTATTGCACTTCATTTTTAAATTTTTCATCTTCCAGCGTCTAGTCTTCTACCTAATTTTCGTTATCGTTTTAATTCGGAGTCAATTGATAGAGGAAGTGTCTCATTCATGGAATACCACAAGCTTCGACAATGATTATTTCAAAAATTTTCTATGAAAAGGTAATATTTTGGTTTGACTACGTAGAATAAACATTCATCTTCAAGATTCTCTGAGCAATTAAAAAAATAAATAAAAAATTTATTTTAGATTTCACGTTTACTGAAAATGTTTGAAAGTGATGTCTCAAAAAGAGTGTTCCTAATTTGGAAGACCAGTATTCCACATCAGGATCGATATTCCATAATAGGAACAGTAAATTTTACGTTTGGAAATGAATGTAAATGCCCAGTCAAATATTCAAAAAAATAATATTGAGTTGAAATTTCATTGAATATTTTAAACCTTACATACATAATTCACAGACAAATTTAATGGAGTCACCTGTGCATTCCAAATGTGCCCATTCACTACACCTCATGCATTGTATCCATTCTTCCCCTGATGTGTCTGCAGAAAATAGTTGACAACAATAAACGCATGTAGTTTCTCTGTCAGTTGAATGTTGGTCCATTTTGAGACGTCTTCTTACTGCTTTCTTCTTCCCTTTTTAGGTTATCTTTTTTGTCTTTTTATTGGCAGCCTTCCTTGAAATTGCCGCAGACTTTTTTGGGACAGACTTCTCTTAATCAGGATTCACACAAACTGGATTCTCACAGGCAAATTTCTCAAGAACAGATTTCTCACAAACAGTCTTTTCAAGACTAGCTTTATATGGAGAAGATGTGAGTATTGCAGATATACCAGCCTTTCTACCTCGTGTTCCAACCTTCTTAACCAATTTAGGGATTGCGTATAGATCATCAGGAGACACAAGCGGTTTGTCTTTTAAATTTTGTTGAGCTACTGGCGTTTTCAAATTTAATGGCCGCAAGTTTAAATCCCATATTTTTGGCTCGGACTACTTTAAGTGCTTCTTATAGGCTCTCATTCGAATAACTTTTCACCATTCTTGCTGAAAATTTGAAGAGAAACTAATGTGAACATGTATTCCATAATAGGAACCCAAAGTATACCACATTAGGAACAAATGGTGTTTTTACAAAATGATGAAAATAATCAAAAAAAATATGATAAATATGGAAAATGAGCATTAACAGTGTCAAATATTTACATTGTTTAACATTTGTAGCCATAATTATTCAGCATACACTCAATAATTGAATTGAAACAAATTTTCATACACTGTCATTTTCTTAGATCACTATCTCGCTCAATTTTGTTTGATGCATAGATGTTACAAAACAGATCGGACAGTTTGTTTTGTTACAGATTTTAAGGTTTTGGTGTAGGGATTTCACTTTCTGATAAAAAAAATCTGTGTTGCCAACTGTCATTATTTGTAAAATGAGGTATTCCACATTAGGTACAGTATTCCACGTATGGGACACTTCCTCTATTATTTTCAAGTACACTATTGATGCAATTCGACGTATTGATACGTATTGATATTGATACTGATACTTTTTACATCACTAAAATCATGATAAAGTAAAATAAGTATTATAATTTGAGATAAATACGATACCAAACGAAACTATTTTGTAGAACAGAACCAAATGGGCCTTTCCTGTACGTTTTTTCGCCAGATAATCTATGAGTAATTTTCGTTTAATTAAGTGGAAAAACAAAAAAAACAAAGAGGGAGAAAGTTAATTGATTTTTGCACTCTTAAACAGTGTTCTATTGTAATTTGTTCCATTTTGTTCAGTTTCATCTCGGAAACAAATTAGAAAAATTAATTTAAAAAAAAAAAAAATTGGATTTCTGATTTTTAAAATTTTTTTTATTAAACAATTTAACAAAATATAATAAATTATATCGACTGTTTTATGTTTTTTTTTTTGTTATCGCATTTTTTGCTTAATCCACTCCAATCAGGCTGGAACCTATTTAAACGGATTAGGTTGCAATGGTTTCTGTTACTATATAATGAAGTTACTTTCTTTTTTTTTCACAGCATCACGCCTCTCCAAGTTGATAGACTCGCACAAAATTTTTACTTCATGTTAATACTCATTTTTCGATGGTTTCTGCCAAGTTCCATTTCAAAATCTCTATTTTGAGAGCTGTAGTTTAGTACGAAAGTTTCAGGTTGGAACCTGTTCTTTTCAAAGTTAGTTCTCATTACCTATTGATTGTTTTAGTTTCGTGTCAATTCTGATAGATGAAAACTTGAACAGCTTAGAGCTCTAAAGAAGTAAGAAAGTTTTAATTCAAAATTTTAAATTAAAGTTCAAATGTCGCACCTTATCAGATTGAATAGCCAATTTGAAAAAAAAAAAAAAAAAAAAAATCTATATTATATGGATTGGTATGCTACGGGAAATTACTGTATTCTTTTTGTTGAATAAAACAAACACTTAACATTTGAACAGAATTTTATTGATATCTTGAGAACCAATGCTTCGATTGCGACCAAAGTTTCATAATATTTTCAACTAACATAGGTCGATGTCTTAACATATAAGTTCGGCTCAATCATTCGTTCGGTTCTCTTTGTAATAATCCAATATTTTCATCACAATTGGCTTCAATATCAAATTCAATTACCTAGACATAGCAGCCTACACGAAAGCGTTTCTATAGGCTAAACTATTGCCAGCCTTATGTTAAGTTACAGCTTCCGGTTGTGAATCTTGAAAAATTAAATACCGGTACCTATCATAAAATATAATTTGATTCTGACAGTTCTCACAGCATATTGGACCGTGTGCAGGTTCGAACCCATTGATCTATCTGTATTGAGAAGAGTTAGCCTAAAGTCTAGGGTATGCCAATGTTCGATCGTCTCTATGCTATTCCATTCACAAAAATGTAGGCCGACAACAAAATATATATGGTTTATTTTATTTAACCAAAACACTCAGTTATTGGTAAGAAGCCATAACCGCACATGCATAAAAGAACTAATTTCTCTCCTTAAAACTTCCAGCAAACCTGATCTCTGCAATTTATGTGAGAATGACGGAATCTCAACTACATATTGTCACCGAAAAGAGAAGACTTAAGAGTCAAAATAAACCTGATGATTTTTTCCCCTTTGCTTACCCCTTAACACGAATGCTGTTGGGTCTCCCTCTAGATCAGAGATTCTCAACCACACGGTTATCTATAGATATATAAATTAAATTAGATTTTTTACGTAGCAGCAATCCGGCCCCCCCCCCGCTTGATAGATTTTCACAAAATTTAAACTCCACGTTAGCACCCATACTTGGATGGTTTCTGAGAAGTTTCCTTTTGAAAGCACCATTCTGAAAACTGTAATTTGGTTGAAAAGTTGGCTATAATAGTTTTTAGTTCAGAACTAATTCTTTTTAAAGTATTTCTCAGTTCACTTCTACGGTTGTGTTGTCAGTTCTGAAAAGTAAAAACTCAAAAAATCTGGGAGCTATAGTCAAGTTCGAGTGTGTTTATTGAAACCTTTTTCGTTTGAATGTTAATCCTCAATTCTTCTTAAAGGTTTCAGTTCAGGGCAGTTCTGAGAAGTCAAAACTCTGAAGACTGAGAGCTGTGATTAACATCGAAAGTTTTCATTAAATGTGGTATTTCAGTAACCCCTTCTGTTCGACTGATAGGTAGTTCCCAGTTCTACATAGGGGTTTTAGTTTTTTGTTTGATCTGAGACATGGAAACTAAAATAAATTAGTGCTGTAATTAAGTTCGAAAGTTGTTGATAAAAACTTTAATTCTGGACGTAAACTACCATTAGAGACCCGCCCGAAGGGCTTTGTGGTTGAACTTCACAAAAACTAGTGCAAAGTTGAGGATTTATAAATTTGACCGAGTATTTTTCGAATGCAACCATCAATTTTCGTTGGTTTCAAGCCTTGTTCGAGCTTAAAACCTATTTTATATTAATATTTCCTGTGGTCCATCACTCAGTTTCGTACATCAAAAGAGAAATTGAGCTATACTTACCAACACACGGTTTAGTTTAGTTCAAAAAAAATTCCGCTCGCCCAACCTTCGTATCAATATTTTAACATTTTTTCAATTCTGTTCAGACGTTCAGTGGTATAGTCAGAATTTTCGGAAGAAAGATGAGAGGATCGGATGTAAAAGTACTTCACTCCTCTCCTCCATTTTCTCCTTAGTCCTGTCCCCAAAAAAAAGAAAATTTAAAAAAATTTATTTATGTTTCTGATGTCGATCGTCATTATTTGACGTGAAATGAAAAACTATTCGACGTAAATTTTCATTTATTTTTCAAATATAAAACACTTAGCTTGAATAAGATTTTGGTAAGACAGTGTATACTTAAAATTGAAGAAGAAGAAGAAAAAAATGACAGCTGTAAGTTGTGAACTTTTTTTCTTTTTTTTTTTTAGTCACTATTCTACAGTTAACTGCTCACCAATGATGTAACGATGATGATGAAAACGAAGCTAAAAAGGGAAAAAAACGGCTATAAAAAAAAAAAAAAAAAAAAAAACAGGTCAAAGCAAAAATATAAATTGGATTAAATTTATCCAGAAAAACTTATCAATACAATACTCTAACTGATTTCTTCGTGTTCTTTCTTGTCCTTTTTTTTTTCATCACTGATGCTTTTTTTTTCCTCTCTTTCTTGTCTTTCCTTTCTCGCACGTTGATGTATTTTCTTGTTCCTTTTTTCATTTCCTTTTTCTTTCTAAGTAATCTCGTTTTTCTCTTTTTTTCATTTTTTTTTATATGGTGGTAATTTTCTTATGTGTTGAAATTTTATCATTTCCTTTTCATTTTGTATCTAGCTCACTTTCTGGTTTAAATTCGATGATAATGACTAGGTATATAATTTTTTTTGCGCGTAAAAATATTGGATGTTAGTAGGTACGACTTTAGACACTCAATTCGTCGTTTGCAGATTCAATCCCTGTGGGACCACTAAAAGGGTTAAGAAAATTGTTTCGTATATTATCGAGTGATACGTTGTGAAATATGTCTTTTGGGGCACTGAATTCAAATTTCGAATCGATTTTTAGTTGAATCGATTATTGAACCCTCTGGAACCACTAAAAAGGGATTTAGAAATTTGTTTTTTATATTATCGAATAATACACCATGGAATATGTATTTTGTGGGTCTAAATTCAAATTTTTCGCCTATTTTTGGATTGAATGATTTGTTTACTCTTTCGGAATTATAGACAGTGGGTTAAAAAAGTTGTTTAATAGGTACATTATCGAGTGATACATCGCGGAATATTTTTTAGGAGGGTGTAAAATTCAAATTTTGGGATAAATTTTTGATCGAACTAAATTATTAGACCTTTTCTGACCACAAAAAAAAAGTCGGGCAACTTTTTCTTTACTTATAGAGTGAGGCTTATTATGGAGCTCGATTCAAATTTCCGGTTCAATTTTGAATAGAATCAATTGTTGGATATTAAGGTCTACATGATCATGGGGTCAATTAAGGAGAACAGGTAAGCATACATAAATAGACACCAAGTAGGCGAAGCTGCGGGTAAATGCTAGTAAATTATAAAAACATAGTGGAGTTAGGTTACTTCTGCACGAACTAATTCTTTCATTCCCAAACATAAAATAGTATGTATTTAGTGTTTATTTGAATGTCTGAGCAATATGGACTTGAGATAGCAGTACCAAATGATTGAGGGCAGCACGAGGAAAGTTTTTATATGTATAACAGAAAAATGGCATTTTTGAACTTAAGCAAACAATTGTTAAACTCTTTGAGACCACGAGAAATTGGTCCAAAATATTTTTTCAAATAATGTGGAATTATACCTACATTGTGGGATACAATTTTTGGGGTACTGAATTCAAATTTTAGATTAGATTTTAGATTAAATCAATATTGTTTGCCCCATTGAGACTAGAAAAATGGGTTAAGAAAATTTTCTCGTATATTATCGAGTGGTACGTCGTAGAATAAGTTTCTTAGGGAGCTGAATTCAAATTTTGGATTTGATCATTCGTTCATTTCTTGGGGATCATAAAAAGTGAGATAAAAACATTTTTTAGATATTATCAATGTGATACATTGTAAGACACATTTTTTTGAACCTGGATGAAATTTGGATTGAATCAATTATAAAAGATGATGTGGGGACAATACTCGTATGAGGTAATAGGGGCTCGCACCCCTCAACGACAGTCGCCGCCCAAAGGCTGGAAATAATCATCTTTATGACGTTAAACAAATTTACACTGGTGGGTTTGTATGTTCGTACCTGTACGTACGTACAGGTAAGATACATTGCACGGGCTGAGATCAATTACCAGATAACGATCTCGGTGATGTCACAGCCCGGTACCAAATACGCTGCGTCGTTTCTTATAACCTCGACAGAGGCAAGAAACGATGTAACGCATGACATAATTACGTACATGTACGTATGCATGTGTGTCTGTGTGCGTGTACCAAATCCTGTATATAAACTCTCAGAACCAGCTCAAAATTGCCAGTGTTCGCCGAGGATTTGGCTCTTATACTTAACCGTATGAAGTGGCAGAACATGCAAATACTGATGAAGACCTTCTAGTGTGAATATCTCTCATGACAAGGTATTCCACAGTGGTGACCCCGACGTGATTTTTTGGCTACGTTGTGGGTGTCTAGGCACGTTGTGCTAATTCTAAAACTAGGCGGGGTGCGCTGGCGAGTTACTCGCTTGTGATACAAATTTTTTCACAGAAATAGACACCTTGGCTTTCAAAGCCCTCCGGCAGAAGCAGATAAATACAGTTGGTTCTGCAAGAAAATTCAAAATGTGTTTGGTAAAACTCAAAACCAAATAATTGATGATGTTATGGGTGGGATGAAGATTGGAGATGATAAACCCTCCACCTTCATGGCCAAATTACGACAGAAGGCTGACAACATCGTATCACCGTCAGTCATTGGGAACCAGTTCTGAAAGCAACTGCCCCAACATGTTGTACAGTGTCTGGCAGCTGTGGGTACCATGGTGATTAACAACTCCGAGAACCTAGACTTCTTGGCAAAGAGTGCCGATAGTGCACTAGAACACTCGAGATCAGCATCCTCGATTTGTGCAGTATTGACAGAGACCGGAGAACTAGCTCAGCTTAGAGCCCAGATAGCTCAGCTGACTAGCGAAATAAAGAAGAAGAGTAATAACAATAATTCAAGAAACGGTAGAAGTAACAACCACTTGAAAAGCAGGAGCAACAATAGAAATAACCACAGAAAGTCCAGGTCCAGAGACTGAAAGAGCAATTCTACCAGGGGTCAGAGTCCAACTCCCCCTAGAAGAACATCATCCCCCTAACCTCGGTCTCAAAACTGGGACAATAAATCCTGCTTCTTCCATAATAGATTTGGCGCAGAGGCCACCAAGTGCAACAAAAGATGTCAATGGTGGGGAAAAACGTACAATAAGCCGTCAAACTATAAAGAGGGGTCATCTATGCGGATGAAGATCCCTCGAAAAAGTATTCACGCCGCCTTTTCATCAAGGACAGGACAAACAGGAGACGTTACCTTATAGTCAAGGGTGCTGACTTGAGCATTTTGCCAGTAAGTAAGAACCAAAAAGCATTTCCTCCGAAATACTACCTCCAAACTGTGAATGGTCAAAACCTTCCAGCATAAGGAATAGAATCCAGCAAAGTAAGCATCGGTTTGCAAAGAGACATTACATGGTCCTTCACAATTGCGGACGTTCCAACTCCGATCCTGTGCGCAGATTTTCTCGCGCACTACAGCCTGGTCATCGACCTCAAAAATGGAAAAATCATAGACAACAATACTGGTCTATGGGTGGAAGGCAAAACACTAGCGTACCAACTGGACACCAACATATCCAGCTGCACTAAAGTCGACGAACAATTCCTACGGATTCTGTCAGACTATCCTGGAGTCACTCAACCATCGATTTGCAGGCATCCAACCTATGAGCATGACACTGTTCACTATATAGAAACTAAAGGACCGCCTTGCCATGCTAGAGCCCACAGGCTACTGCCTGATAAACTCAAAGCAGCACGGGAATACTATGATCGCATAATAGGGGAAGGCATATGCCCCCCCTCAAAAAGCTCATGGAGTTCCCAGATCCACATGACCAAAAAAGCAAGTGGAGAGTGGCAAATCGTTGGAGACTACAGAGCCTTAAATGCCAAAACAGTTCCTGATCGCTATCCAGTCCCAAACATAATGGATTTCAACGCGAATATGAAGGGTAAAACGATGTTCACAAAAATTGACATCAACTGGGCATTCCACCAAATTCCAATGGCCAAACAGGACATTCCAAAGACAGAGGTCATAACCCCTTTGGTTTATTCGAATACCTTCCAATGCCATTTGGACTCCGTAATTCTGCACAAACTTTCCAGAGATTCATCAATGGACTATTTATGGATTTGCCATTTGCTTATGCATATTTGGATGACATATGCATTTGCTCAGAAGGCGGTGTGCAGCAGCACGAGAAAAATGTAAGAGCCATCGTACAGCATATACACGCTGCTGGACTTACCATCAATGTTGGAAAAAGTTTATACAAACAAACCAAAATTGACTTTCTCAGCTATCAAGTCTCGACCGAAGGCATTTTCCCTCTGAAGACCAAGGTAGAGCCCATATTGAAATTCCCGAAACCCTCAAACGTTGCAGAACTCAGACGCTTCTTGGGGATGGTGAATTTCTACAGACGTTGCATTAAAAACGCTGCAGCCGAACAAAGTAAGCTGTTTGCATTGATCAAAACAAATAAAAATAAGGATAAAACTCCACTCGATTGGACAGAAGAAGCTGAGAAAGCCTTTGAAAACATCAAAGAAACACTGGCAAATGTAACTCTACTAGCTCACCCAGACGAAAGTCTGCCATTATGTGTTGCAACTGACGCATCCGACTTTGTTATTGGTGAAACACTGTACCAAAAGGACAATGACAAGAAGTTACCACTCGCTTTCTTCTCCAGAAAGCTATCAAAAACCGAGAAGAACTACAGCACATACGACAGGGAGTTACTGGGAATATTTGCTGCGTTGAAGCATTTCAGGTACCAATTAGAGGGTAGATGTTTCACTGTGTATACAGATCATAAACCCCTAACACATGCCTTCACGCAAAAGACAGAACCAGCTTCCCCGAGAAGAGCTCAACAATTGGACTACATAGGACAGCTGACTACGGACATCCAGTATATAAGTGGAGAACTCAATACTCCAGCTGATGCTTTTAGTAGGATCGAAGCCATCTCGGCACCATCTCAATTACCTTACGCTGAAATAGCTAAAGAACAGTTAAGGGATGCAGAATTGCAAGAACTGTTGTCAAACGATGACACAGCTCTCAAATTGAGACAAATGAAAATCCCTGGTACTAATGTTTTCCTAACATGCGACATTAGTACAGGCAAGAATAGGCCATTCCTGCCGACAAAGTATTCCAAATTGGCTTTCAGTAGTATGGCATCTATCGCATCCTGGACCAAAATGCACTGCCGGATTAGTAGCATCAAGATTTGTTTGGCCTCGAATGAAGTCCGACTGCAACAAATGGGCTCGCAGTTGCCTGAATTGCCATGAGTCCAAAGTAGGAAGACATACTCGTTCACCTCTCAAATCTTTTAAACAAACGGAGCGGTTTAAAAACATATACATAGACTTGGTGGGTCCATTACACCCATCCCAAGTACACAGATACCTGTTGACGATGATTGATAGAGCAACTCGATGGCCAGAGGCAGTTCCTCTCTATGAGATGACAGCTCCCACAATAGCTGCCAGGTTATACGATACCTGGATTGCCCGCTATGGCATACCTGAAGTCATCATCACGGACCAGGGTTGTCAATTTGAAAGCTCACTCTTCCAAGAGCTGTCTAAGAAGCTTGGTGCACAACACAATCACACCACAGCTTACCATCCTCAAGCAAACGCTAAAGTTGAGCGATGGCACAGAGCTTTGAAAGCCTCCATCACGGCTTGCGACACCAAGAGATGGGTTGACATACTACCAACCATCCTCTTGGGCCTTCAATCTGCTTTTCAAACGGACACAGGACACTCTGCAGCGCAGTTAGCGCTCGGCAAAGAGTTATGCCTAACAGGGGACTTTTTCACCCATTCAAAAGAAATTAGCCCCGAAACGCTCGTCCAAAACATACGGACTGATGCTAACAGTTTTTTGAAACAGGCAGCTTGTCATGGCCAACCAAAGATTTATGTCTCCAAACACGTGGCCACAACTTCTCATGTGTTTGTCAGAGACGAGAAAATAAGATCTTCGTTGGAGAAACCATACGCCGGTCCTTATAAGGTTGTATCACGAGATGACAAGAATTTCGTGATACTAATCGCAGGTGAAGAAAAAACGATTTCAATTGACAGATTGAAACCTGCGTACCTTATAAACGACGACAGAAAAATGCTCCAAAGAGCAACAAGGAAGATGACAGATAGGAAAATTGAAGAAGAAAAACAGACCACACAGTCCGATACCATACAACCACAAAAAGTAGAGGACAAACAGGTCGAAAAAGGTGATAAATCACAAAAATCACCAGTAGAAAAAACAAAAATCAAGAAAACGGTGAAGTTTAATGATGAGATCATCAAAATACACTACGATCCGTCGGCCCCCTTATGCCCACAAAAAAGAGGCAGGCCCCTTGGCAGCAGAAAGCGAAAAAACCAAATTCCAACTCGAAAATCTGGAAGATTGGCAAGGAGTAACTAAAAATATTCACGAAAGTTAATATCTGCTGCGAAAATTACAAACCCGCATAAAAATACCCACGAGAATCTGGGAATATTTGCAACAAAAGAAATTCCGCAGATAAGCAAAGAATAAATGCGTACAAATAAAAAATGACACGAATAAACAAACCCACGTGCGATACGGAAGAAAACATCGCAACGTGTTTCTATTGACAAATATTCAGATAACAAAATAGTCAATAGATCGTGACGTCACAAATGAAGAGTGCATTCCTTCGTAAAATACAAAATTCAAAAGTACGAAAATTCAAACACGTTTAACTCTGCTTATACTTAACAGATTTTGACCGGAAAACTTTTCAGCTAAAGAATATTTAATGCACTATCCCCTCCGAACATGTCTGAAATAAGATAACAACTTGGAATAAAGCTGCGAATGAAAAATATTCTCGCAACGTTTTTCACTCGCCTTTCTGCTGTTGACAATTTAACACGCTAAAAATTCTACTAATTTTTCTTTTCTTCCATAAATATTTTGTCTTTCCTTCCTTGCATCATGTAATCCCCAATTAACACATCATTTTTGACTCCAGACTTCCAATTCATCGTTCCACCTGTACCTCAGCCTGTAAAAACTAAGGAACAGATGGAGCAAGAAAAGGAAATTGAACGAATCAAAAATGAATTGCTGATGGACATAACATCGGCTGCGGACATCGTCAAGATGATGTCCGCACCCCTTCCTGCCTTCATCTTGCCTCCGAAGTCACCGGAGAGGACATCGAGAGTGGAAACCCACCCTCGGAGTCCTCAACCCTGATGGCATTGGTGGTGAAGTGGCAACTCCCGGTAGAAGAGGTGACTAAAACACGCCCTTCTCCTACCTTTGGTCTAGCCTATAGACCATCGGGGACATCAAACTCCCTGATGTTCAACCAGCCGACACCAAAAACCCCAACTGTTCCTCCACCTCCAATTGTCCTCATCCTTACACTCATCTGGCACATCAAAACCAACTGCCCAGACGTAGGGGGCAACAAAGCTGAGACTCCTACCAGGCCCGTTTCAATGCTTGTAGGATGTCTTACGAGTATGTTGGTGCTGGGGTAGGAATGGCCTTAGCCAAATGGGAGAGGGACCAGCAACAGCAATAGACTTGATAAATCCCCCCAGGCTAGTGACTTATCATTTTTGCGGCACAAAAACTGGGGGGGAGTAGCTGTGGGGACAATACTTGTATGAGGTAATAGGGGCTCGCACCCCTCCACAACAGTTGCCTCCCAAAGACTGGCAATAATCGTCTTTATGACGTTAAACAAATTTACACTGGTGCGTTTGTATTTTCGTACCTGTATGTACGTACAGGTAAGATACATTGCACGGGGTGAGATCAATTACCAGATAACAATCTCGGTGATGTCACAGCCCAGTACCAAATGCGCTGCATTGTTTCTTATCACCTCAACAGAGGCAAGAAATGACGTAACGCATGACATAATTACGTACATGTACGTATACATGTGTGTCTGTGTGCGTGTACCAAATCCTGTATATAAACTCTTAGAACTGGCTCAAAATTGCCAGTGTTCGCTGAGGATTTGGCTCTCCCATACTTAACCATATGAAGTGGCAGAACACGCCAGTACTGTTGAAGACCTTCTAGTGTGAATATCTCTCACGACAAGGTATTCCACAGATGATTAAAATTTTTTTTTCATGTATTATGGAGTGATACATTGTAGAATGGGTAGGAATGTATTTTTTTGAGGCGGTGAATTTGAATTTTGAGACCAGCTTTCAATTAAATCAATTTTAATGTTGACCTCTTTGGGACCAGAAAAAGGGGGTCGTGAAAATATTTTATAGACATTATAGAGTGATGCATCATAGAATATTTATAATGTACTGTGGAATGCCAAATTTAAATTGTGAGTCAAATTTTGGATTAAAACAACTGTTGGTCCTTTTGGGACCGCAAAAAAGTAGGTCAAAATACATTTTTCCTATATTATCATCTGATACACTGTGCTGTAAGTATGTTTTTTGGGTTGATGAATTGCAATTTCCAGTCCAATTTCGGAGTGAATCAATTATGAGACCCATTGGTTCCTCAAAGAGGGAGTCAGGATAACTTTTCTTTATTTTCATTACACGGTGATACAAAAAACATATATATGTTTTTTTAAGCATAGAGTTCAAATTTCTTGACCATTTTCGATCAAACAAATGTTGAACAATTTGGACTATGAAAATTGGATTAAGATTATTATATCATAGATTAGGTTATCGAGTAGCGAAATATCAGTAGGGAGGTTCCAATCTAAAGTTTACAGCCAAAATTTTCAATAAACAATTTATTGTTCTGCATTAATTTGGGACAAAATAAAAGGGACAAAAGTAAACAAAACAAGCAAACTCAAAGAATACAGTCATTACACAGGCAAAGCTGCCAATAACGCCTGTAGGTAGTCTTACAGTAAAAAAACAACATTATATCTTAATGTCAGTAATTTGAATGCCAAGAATAAGATGAGTGTCAGATAATGGACAGTCATAAATTATTAGGAAATTCACATTTTAGATGTCAACCAATTTTTAAATTATGCAAGGTCATGGAGAAATATTAAAGAATAAGTTAAATTAGATAATTTGATAAAGAAAAAATCTACGAGTAATATGCCCTGCAAACAAGATTTCAGGTAATAGGTACCATAAAAATGTAGTCCAACAAAACTGAATTAAGAGGAGACTTTGAGAAAAATTTGAGTAATATAATATTATGTCACTCACTGAATAATTACTATGGTATTTTTTCGTTGTTGAAATTAAATTAACGTTGAGGTTTTGATAAGTATAGTTAAGTTTCAAATTGATGGACTCGTTTTCTGAACAAGAACATGGTAAGACATCAAAAGATTTAAAAAGCTGAAAATTTTCGATTATGATCCTCAAGGTTCCAATAATAAATTAAAAATGCAAAACAAAGCATTTCGTTTATTCCGTTACTGGGTTCACTCTTTTTGATTCGACAAAATGCCTTAAATGTATTTGTATAGGCAAAATATACTACACGACAATATAGAAATTGTCGTTTTCACTATTTAGGCTATCACTTGGTGTTTCCCTTGGTGTAGTAATTAATATTTTATATCTCAACGAATCAGTATTCGGAATACTTATTATTGACTTTTTCATTTTGTGAGTAAAAATATTATGATTAAAATCAAATAAACTCGAATCAGTTTCACTCATATCAAACCATTAAAATAAGTGGCACCTGTGTATCCCCTGTATCATGAAAAAAACAATTTATATTCTGCATTAATGTAGCATTGAACCGAGTGAAAAATACCTAAGTTATTGAAAAGCATACTAAAACAAAATTTAAAGTCAAGTAAACCAATAATTGTTGTTCATTTTTTTCCCAAGTTTTCAACGGATCGATGCTAACTTAAGGGCTCTGCTTCAAAAAAGTGCATTCTTCAGAACTTGATGCAATGGCTGCCTACTCCTAAAAATCACTACAAAAATTGAAAAATAGCACTTATTTTTTTTTAAATTGCATCTGAACAATGAAAATAATTATTAAAAGGAACAAAATTTATTGATTTGAAAATCTTAACTATTTCCTTAAGAAAATCCACTATTTTGATCTTGAAAAAAAAAAAAAAAAAAACCTAAATAGGTACCTAACTTACTTTTTTTCCAACCCCAAAGAATCAGATTCAACCTCCAATATTCAATGATAGCCTATGCATATTTTGTACAAAATCGTATTGAAAAGTCATCTTTTTAAATCAGTTTATTTTGGTTCGACTTTGAAGAGAAAAAAAGTCAATTGGTAATTTGTGGAATACCTTGCCGTGAGAGATATTCACACTAGAAGGTCTTCAACAGTATTTGCATGTTCTGCCACTTCATACGGTTAAGTATGGGAGAGCCAAATCCTCGGCAAACACTGGCGATTTTTGAACCGGTTCTGAGAGTTTATATACAGGATTTGGTACACGCACACAGACACACATGCATACATACATGTACGTAATTATGTCATGCGTTATGTCGTTTCTTGCCTCTGTCGAGGTGATAAGAAACAACGCAGCGCGTTTGGTACCGGGCCGTGACATCACCAAGATCGTTATCTGGTAATTGATCTCGGCACGTGCAATGTATCTTAACTGTACGTACGTACAGGTACGAAACGTGTTTGAATTTTCGTACTTTTGAATTTTGTATTTCACAAAGGAATGCACTCTTCATTTGTGACGTCACGATCTATTGACTATTTTGTTATCTGAATATTTGTCAATAGAAACACGTTGCGATGTTTTCTTCCGTATCGCACGTGGGTTTGTTTATTCGTGTCGTTTTTTATTTGTAAGCATTTATTCTCTGCTTATCTACGGAATTTCTTTTGTTGCAAATATTCCCAGATTCTCGTGCGTATTTTTATGCGGGTTTGTAATTTTTGCAGCGGATATTAACTTTTGTGAATATTTTTAGTTTCTCCTTGCCAATCTTCCAGATTTTTGAGTTGGAATTTGGTTTTTTTGCTTTCTGCTGCCAAGGGGCCTGCCTCTTTTTTGTGGGCATAAGGGGGCCGACGAATCGTAGTGTATTTTGATGATCTCATCACTAAACTTCACCGTTTTCTTGATTTTTGTTTTTTCTACTGGTGATTTTTGTGATTTATCACCTTTTTCGACCTGTTTGTCCTCTACTTTTTGTGGTTGTATGGTATCGGACTGTGTGGTCTGTTTTTCTTCTTCAATTTTCCTATCTGTCATCTTCCTTGTTGCTCTTTGGAGCATTTTTCTGTCGTCGTTTATAAGGTACGCAGGTTTCAATCTGTCAATTGAAATCGTTTTTTCTTCACCTGCGATTAGTATCACGAAATTCTTGTCATCTCGTGATACAACCTTATAAGGACTGGCGTATGGTTTCTCCAACGAAGATCTTATTTTCTCGTCTCTGACAAACACATGAGAAGTTGTGGCCACGTGTTTGGAGACATAAATCTTTGGTTGGCCATGACAAGCTGCCTGTTTCAAAAAACTGTTAGCATCAGTCCGTATGTTTTGGACGAGCGTTTTGGGGCTAATTTCTTTTGAATAGGTGAAAAAGTCCCCTGGTAGGCGTAACTCTTTGCCGAGCGCTAACTGCGCTGCAGAGTGTCCTGTGTCCGTTTGAAAAGCAGATCGAAGGCCCAAGAGGATGGTTGGTAGTATGTCAACCCATCTCTTGGTGTCGCCATCCGTGATGGAGGCTTTCAAAGCTCTGTGCCATTGCTCAACTTTAGCGTTTGCTTGAGGATGGTAAGCTGTGGTGTGATTGTGTTGTGCACCAAGCTTCTTAGACAGCTCTTGGAAGAGTGAGCTTTCAAATTGACAACCCTGGTCCGTGATGATGACTTCAGGTATGCCATAGCGGGCAATCCAGGTATCATATAACCTGGCAGCTACTGTGGGAGCTGTCATCTCATAGAGAGGAACTGCCTCTGGCCATCAAGTTGCTCTATCGATCATCGTCAACAGGTATCTGTGTCCTTGGGATGGGGGTAATGGACCCACCAAGTCTATGTATATGGTTTTAAACCGCTCCGTTTGTTTAAAAGATTTGAGAGGTGAACAAGTATGTCTTCCTACTTTGGACTCATGGCAATTCAGGCAACTGCGAGCCCATTTGTTGCAGTCGGACTTCATTCGAGGCCAAACAAATCTTGATGCTACTAATCCAGCAGTGCATTTTGGTCCAGGATGCGATAGATGCCACACTACTGAAAGCCAATTTGGAATACTTTGTCGGCAGGAATGGCCTATTCTTGCCTGTACTAATGTCGCATGTTAGGAAAACATTAGTACCAGGGATTTTCCTTTGTCTCAATTTGAGAGCTGTGTCATCGTTTGACAACAGTTCTTGCAATTCTGCATCCCTTAACTGTTCTTTAGCTATTTCAGCGTAAGGTAATTGAGATGGTGCCGAGATGTCTTCGATCCTACTAAAAGCATCAGCTGGAGTATTGAGTTCTCCACTTATATACTGGATGTCCGTAGTCAGCTGTCCTATGTAGTCCAATTGTTGAGCTCTTCTCGGGGAAGCTGGTTCTGTCTTTTGCGTGAAGGCATGTGTTAGGGGTTTATGATCTGTGTACACAGTGAAACATCTACCCTCTAATTGGTGCCTGAAATGCTTCAACGCAGCAAATATTCCCAGTAACTCCCTGTCGTATGTGCTGTAGTTCTTCTCGGTTTTTGATAGCTTTCTGGAGAAGAAAGCGAGTGGTAACTTCTTGTCATTGTCCTTTTGGTACAGTGTTGCACCAATAGCAAAGTCAGATGCGTCAGTTGCAACACATAATGGCAGACTTTTGTCTGGATGTGCTAGTAGAGTTACATTTGCCAGTGTTTCTTTGATGTTTTCAAAGGCTTTTTCAGCTTCTTCTGTCCAATCGAGTGGAGTTTTATCCTTATTTTTATTTGTTTTGATCAATGCAAACAGCTTACTTTGTTCGGCTGCAGCGTTTTTAATGCAACGTCTGTAGAAATTCACCATCCCCAAGAAGCGTCTGAGTTCTGCAACGTTTGAGGGTTTTGGGAATTTCAATATGGGTTCTACCTTGGTCTTCAGAGGGAAAATGCCTTCGGTCGAGACTTGATAGCTGAGAAAGTCAATTTTGGTTTGTTTGTATAAACTTTTTCAAACATTGATGGTAAGTCCAGCAGCGTGTATATGCTGTACGATGGCTCTTACATTCTTCTCGTGCTGTTGCACACCGCCTTCTGAGCAAATGCATATGTCATCCAAATATGCATAAGCAAACGGCAAATCCATAAATAGTCCATTGATGAATCTCTGGAAAGTTTGTGCAGAATTACGGAGTCCAAACGGCATTCGAAGGTATTCGAATAAACCAAAGGGGTTATGACCGCTGTCTTTGGAATGTCCTGTTTGGCCATTGGAATTTGGTGGAATGCCCAGTTGATGTCAATTTTTGTGAACATCGTTTTACCCTTCATATTCGCGTTGAAATCCATGTAATGTCTCTTTGCAAACCGATGCTTACTTTGCTGGATTCTATTCCTTATGCTGGAAGGTTTTGACCATTCACAGTTCGGAGGTAGTATTTCGGAGGAAATGCCTTTTGGTTTTACTTATTGGCAAAATGCTGAAGTCAGCACCTGAGACTATAAGGTAACGTCTCCTGTTTGTCCTGTCCTTGATGAAAAGGCGGCGTGAATACTTTTTTGAGGGATCTTAATCCGCATAGACGACCCCTCTTTCTAGTTTGACGGCTTATTGTACGTTTTGCCCCACCATTGGCATCTTTTGTTGCACTTGGTGGCCTCTGCGCCAAATCTATTATGGAAAAAAGCAGGATTTATCATCCCAGTTTTGAGACCGGGGTTTGGGGGATGATGTTCTTCTAGGGGGAGTTGGACTTCCATGATATCGGGAATGCGGCGTATTATTTCTGCTGGTATGCCGCTGCAAATGTGTGAATACTTCTGGTTGTTCCGTAGGTTCTCTGTCTTGAAACGACCTTCAAGGAGAGTCAACCAGAGTTCTACCTCATTTGGCAAAAATTCCGGAATCATTATCCTCCGCCTTTGGATCGCAGGGTTCTGCAGAGTCTGTATCTGCAACAGCTGTAGTAACGGTGCAAGCACTTTGGGGGTCAGCTGTGGCTCACCACTTCCACCTGTTCCAGGCTGGTTCGATGTTGGGTTTGTCGTATTTCCATTTCCATTAGGCATTGTAATCTTCTGTACTTCTTTTTTGGCAAAGGTTTTACCCGACTCTGTTGGTTGTCAGTTTGAGGTCGAAGGGTCGGAGTCTTGGCTCAAAAGACGACCTCTTCTGAGGGTGCGAGCTCTTGTCTTGTTTGGGTTGACTACAGCTCCCAAACGCAAGGCTTCTGGTCTCCGGATTTGTTTTTGCTTTTCCCGAGTCTCAAAGACTTCAGAGTCTCTGGTTGAAGCTGGAGGAGTTGGCGGATGAGGGCAACTTTGTTCCTCCAGGTCTACTTCTCTTGGTTCCCTTCTGGCAAATATATTTGGAAGGGGGGTTTAATTTCCCGCTTTCAAAGTCAGACCTCTGCTTCGACAGCCAAAGGTGTCTAGGTCTGTGAAAAAATTTGTATCACAAGCGAGTAACTCGCCAGCGCACCGCGCCTAGTTTTAGAATTAGCACAACGTGCCTAGACACCCACGATGTAGCCAAAAAATCACGTCGGGGTCACCACTGTGGAATACCTTGTTGTGAGAGATATTCACACTAGAAGGTCTTCAACAGTATTTGCGTGTTCTGCCACTTCATATGGTTAAGTATGGGAGAGCCAAATCCTCGGCAAACACTGGCAATTTTTGAGCCGGTTCTAAGAGTTTATATACAGGATTTGGTACACGCACACAGCCACACATGCATACATACATGTACGTAATTATGTCATGCGTTACATCGTTTCTTGCCTCTGTTGAGGTGATAAGAAACGACACAGCATGTTTGGTACTGGGCCATGACATCACCAAGATCGTTATCTGGTAATTGATCTTGGCCCGTGCAATGTATCTTACCTGTACGTACGTACAGGTACGAACATACAAACACACCAGTGTAAATTTGTTTAACGTCATAAAGACGATTATTGCCAGCCTTTGGGCGGCGACTGTCGTCGAGAGGTGCGAGCCCCTATTACCTCATACGAGTATTGTCCCCACATAATTCAAAAATGATGTTCAAACGGAATAAATAATAAAATTCTACTAAAGTTGTAAGGTTCTAGAGTAGTCTATGGGATGAGAAAAATGCTTTATTTTCATATCCTGCAGCTTTACTTCTATAAGGAAAGGGGCTCAGCATTAATTTTAGCTTTTTAAATTTTTCACTGAGTAGGAACAACAAAACAATATATGCAATGCAATGAAAATTGTATCTATCTACGTAATTGGAAACAATATATGTACACAGAACTTGAAACAAAAAAAATCCGGTAAATTTTTTTCATAACTACGTCAAGGACTGTGATAGGAGGTGGTACAGAAGTGTAGGTATTTGTTTTTTCAAAATTATAATAATTATTGGGAAGCTAAAAATAAACACTGACATAAAGATGGTCAAATAAATTGATAAACTGAGCTTCACTGTTAATAAGTACCAAGTCCACACAGTGGTGCAGAGTAAGAGGGTTTTGAGGTAACCCCCACCGAAGCTAAAAATCAAGGAAAGTTTAAAAAAAAAAAAATAGAAGCCAGAAATACAAAAAAATGGAAAGAGCAAAAAAATTCTATTATTTTCATTTAGCTGGCTTTTTGAAATTTTTCATGTACCAATACTTATTACATTTTCCCGACAATTTTTACTAAAACTTTTAGTATTAATGCACTGAAAATTAGCATCATAAAAAAATTCTTGCACGAAATCGATGTTTTTTTCACTCAACCTGAATAAGTTAATAGACTATACGCCCTAATACCGTAATAAATTGTTTGACGTGATTATATTATTTAATTTTAATTCGGTGAATGTTCGAAAAATCAAAATGAAAAAACAAAATTGTCCTTCTATTTCCTCGTTCGAATACCAAAGTGTGTAAAAGTAGTTGAATGAAGAAAAAAAAAAAAAAAAATCCACACTACACAGAAATATCACGATTCTATTTATTTTTGAAATAGCATTTAAGCACGTATCACGTTTCAGCTACTAGTTAAGGAATCAAAAACGGATTGTAAGAAGAAAAACAGCACGCTTAAACGCTTTTTTTTTTTTTTTTTTTTTTTTTTTTTAAGAAAAATTCGAACAAAAAGGTTGATCGTACTATTTTATTTTTCTGGGGTTCTCGTAAGAAATCGGCACGGAAACATGAAATCATGAATTAGTTTGATTTGGTTCTTTCGAGAAATGAGTTTTTCGTTCGAAGTACACAATATCTATAGGCACCTATACCTAGTTGGTTTTAAAAAACGAAAAAATGAATACCTATCGAATGAATTTTTTGTGCTCTTCTCTGGTTTATTGCCGCAATTTGTCGGTAAACTGTTATATCCGGAAATTCGAACGAGAATAAAGAAAAAGTCGAATGCTGACTCGACTATTAAACATTTTTATTTTTTTATAGGTACGTACATACCGAAGGTCGGACTACGTTGATCCAACAATGTGTTATGAAATTTAAAATTTAATTCAGCTTGAGCCTATTTATTAATATGATTAAAAAAAAGTACCTGGTTCACCGAGCGTTGCTCAGGTGTGGACAATAGAAAAAAAATTATGTTAATTTACATCGAGCTGGAGAATTTCAGCAATTTATTTATTAGATATATGATATCCTTCAGTATTACGGTATATTTGGAGAATTAAGATCGCAATATTCAACTCATAACTTCATTAGTCATAAATCATAATAATCATACGCAGCTTAGGCTTAGAAAAATTCGCTAATAAAACCTTTCTCGTCGGTTACTTTTAGGATTAATCAATTTTTTCATCGTTCGTTGTTATTACTTACTGATGATGGATAGATTGAGATGCTCATATCTCTGTTAAACAAATTTTCTCAAACTTAGGACCTATTTAGATCGTTTTCTCGCACTCAATAAACCCTTTCCTGTAATTTTCTGCCACTTTGTTGGACTCTTTAGAACACAATTACCCACATACATACAAACATACAATTCTTGCTCGCATTATACTACAGGACAGGATGAGATAATATATAGCCTAGGCTAAGCAAAATATTTTTATGAGTGGAAA
The DNA here is from genome assembly GCA_011428145.1 of Ericerus pela. Taxonomy (NCBI): domain Eukaryota; kingdom Metazoa; phylum Arthropoda; class Insecta; order Hemiptera; family Coccidae; genus Ericerus; species Ericerus pela. The sequence continues at coordinate 674,885 of WOFM01000193.1, read as the reverse complement.
TTGGTAATATCGAACATTGCATGTAAATTACTGATTATTTTATTGGTATTGTGGAATACCTTGTCGTGAGAGATATTCTCACCAGAAGGAAATTCAACAGAATTTAAGCGTGTTCAGCCACTACATACAAGCGTATGGGTAAGCCAAAACCAGACCGAACACTGGCGATTTTAGAGCCGGTTCGGGTGGTTTTTATATGGCTTACTTGCGTGCACACAAACACACGTACGTATGAAAATACGTACGTCAGTGAGGGCGGCCAGGTCGAATCATCCCCTACCATGATAAGAGATGGCTGGCCGGTTCGTGTACCGATTGTGACATTGTTTGGTGATGTCACGATTCGGTACTCGTATATTACCTGCACGTACTTGTAGGTAATTACGATCGAACGTATTTTGTGTTTCGTTTAACGTCGTATAGACGAATAAGTTAGCCTGCCCTTTGGGGCGGCGACTGTCGTGGAGGGGTCCGAGCCCCTTGCCTCATACCATTGAGTCCCCACAGGTATAAATGCACATTTAGGACCAGAATTTATGTTCACTGTACTTGAAGACTAACTATGGTTTCAGTAGGTATCTATTTTCGAACTTGTCAATATGGCCGACATCGATCTATCTGTTTTTTTTTTTTTTTTTTTTTTTCAGATTGTAAGGGAGATAGGGGTAATATGGACACACTAAGCGCAGATTAATACCACCAACCAATTTTTTGAAATTTTTGTTATTTAGTTATTGGGGTATCTAAGGAAAACCCTCAACTTCCCTCTTCCAGTTTTTCAGACATTTTGATTGATAATGCTCGTCACAATTCACAGTTTTATAGACCCTTCTTAAATCACTCATTCAAAATGTGAGGTAAAATGGACACTAATGCAAATTTATTTGAAATATAGAATAAAATTTAAAAATAAACAGTATTCTTCAACAGAGATTTAATAATTAATTGTTAACACAAAATTCACATGTAAAAAATAATTTGTCCTCCCCTGACACACATTCTTCATGAGCCCACTTTTCACACTGAGTGCACTAAATTCGCTGTTCTCCAGGCTGTGAGGTAGAAAAAAGCTGACAGCAATACAAACACGATGCATTTACTTTATTTTTTTTATTTTTTTATTTTTGGTAGATGAGCTGGAATTTTTGGTTAGGCATCTTTAAACTGAAACATGCAGAAAAATATTGTAAGCTGGGTGTCCATTTTACCCATGTCCATTTTACCCCAAGTTAGGTAAATTGAAAAAAACACTAATAAAATTGTTTATTTCAACAAAAAAGTGACAATTCACACCTTTTCATTAAATCAACACTACCCTCTTTTAATCGTAATAGTCAATTTATAAAAATAAATATTATATACTCGATTTATTCTCATCTGAAAATTCGCAAAAGTTACATCGAACACTTCTGAAAACATTATCACCAAAGAATCAAACCAAATTCAGAAAATAAACTCATAGAGTATAAATAAAGTTAATTAATTCATCATCCCCATGGAGCGCCAATAGCCGATTCAATAAGGCCTGTATCCATTTTACCCCAAGTGTCCATATTACCCGCATCTCCCCTACTTAAAACTTATTAGCTAGGTATATCGTCGTAATTTTGGGTTATATTGCCTGTTCAGAAATATGAATTGAAGTACATATTTATCAATATAAATGGTTTTTTTCACTACCTATGCCAAATCAAATCAATGCTCCACATCTGAAATTTTAAATATACAATAAATAACCTTCCACCTGTTAAACTGATTTGTTGCTGACAAAAAAACGTTGCTAAATGTTCTATTATTCATTTGATTTCGCATACCATAATTTCTGACCAATATTTTTCAATTATTATTTTTTGGTTTAATCGTTTTTGGCAATTCGGCCATTATTCTTATAAAGCCTATGCTGACTTGTAAATCAAAATAGGCTAAAATTTTTATGAAGAAAAATCAATTTTTATAGTTCTCCATGTTTCGAATATTTTTGAGAAAAAAAAAACAACAAAAAAAACAATAAAAATGCATTAAAACGTGAAAAATAATTTTTTCTAAATTTCTCCAGCAAAATCTAGGTCTAGGGATTGAAATTAGTGAGCTCGGCGCTAATTAAAAAGTTTTGTCATAAAACTGCTAGGAACTGGTATAAAGCATACATGGTGCCCTCAATAATTCTAGTCCCTACAACTAGATTTTGCTGGAAAAATTGTAAATGAATTATTTTTTACTTTGTCGTGCATTTTTTATATATATATATATTTTTTTTTAAGTCTATTTTGTTTTTTGAAAAATATTTTTTCAATGAATTTTCATTTTTAGCGTTTGGGGCAAAATTACTTTAAAACTAGCAGTTTTTTTATTTAAAGATTACTCCAAAACTACCTCGTCGATTCTGAGAAAAAATTATTTGGACCACCATGGGATCGTCTTCTATCATCCAGAAAAAAGTTCATAAAAATCAGTGCTCAGGTTGAGAAATTATGCTGGAACAAACATAGAAAAAAAAAAGTATAGGTATATATGGATCGAATTAATGATCCGAGATATCCATCTTTTTTTCAAAGTTGGTTAAAAATATAAATTACATTTAGGTACAACAATTTGTACATAAATTGATGAAGGTAACCAACTTCAAAATAAAATTCATTAACCTTAACCTAAAAGCGAGTACACAATTTTATCATTCTACGGTATCATATTCATATCATCGTATCATCTCAATATGATGCGATACAGGCCTTTTCCATTCGAAGTTGGTATTCTGCCATCACATCAAAATATGCTAGATCAAAAAATTTTCAATAGAATTTGAAGGTATGATACGATCCTGGACAATGCCTCACAAAATTAGAGCCATATGAGCGGTGTGTATCATATTCACTGAATATTAAATATAATAGAGGACGCATGTGAGATGAGAAATGGCACCACTTTCATGAACAAAATATCCTCTATTTCTAAGGTACCAACAATTTTCAATCTCATTTTGATCTATAAAATTTGTGTTGATTGTGATTTTTAATTAATAATTACATTTATTCATTCGTTTGATTAAATTATTTGAAAAAACAATAGTGATTATTGTTAACGGGTTCGAATGAGAGGAGGGAAATTCGAATTATGTACCAAAGGAATAGGGGCAAATAGCTCTGAAAGTTGTGCTATTCATCATTACAGAAGATAGGAAAACCAGTCAAAATGAATTTCAAAGGTCTTTAAGGGACTAGGAGTACAACTCTAATCCACCAGAATTTTTTTTTATTAAAAATTACCCCACTACATCAAAAGAAATTTAAAACTTGGAAAATGCTTTTAAACTTTCAAAGTTACCTTATTTTACAGTACCTACCTATCTACCTACCTATAATGTTTTAAGTTGTGCGAATAGAAATAAGGATTTAAAGTAGGTATCTTGCTTAAAAGTAAATTAATTACTTTCTTTTTCTTTTTTTATATAAAAACACAGTGTTTCTGCATAAATTCTCATTTTGTCATTATAATTTCTATCGGAGCTTTCCCAATGGTGATCTGCAAATCCTTTGGAATCTACAAAATTGGTTCAGATGGTTTGTAGATATAACCTGCAGAAAAAAAAAGAAATAATATAATACCATGTGGAATACTTTGTTATGAAGAGAAGTATTCACACAAGAAGGTAACCAATGGCTTTGCGTGTTCTACCACATCATTCATGAATGAATGAGAGAGCCAAATCCTAAGCAAACACTGACAATTTTTTAGCCAGTTTCACAAGTTTATACAAGAAAATTGACACACGCACACAGACACACATATATACATATACATATGGAATTATGTCATCTAATTATGTGATTTCTTATTTTGTATTATGATAAGAAACGACGCAGCGTGTTTGGTACCAGGCTGTGACATCACCGAGATCATTATCAGGCAATTAGTCATTGTCCAAACAATGTATCTTATCTGTATGTATACCTATACAGGTAAGAACATACAAACGTATGTGTTTTTATTTGTTTAATGTCATAGAGATGAATAATATGCTAGCCTTTCTGTGATGACTAGGTGCAAGCCCCTATACCTCATACGAATAGAGTTCCCACTTACCAAATTAATAAAAGTAAAATAAAATCCGATCTGGCAATGTTAAATATAGAAAAAAGGATTCTTTAATTTTCAGCTCCTGAACCAACTACCTTATTTACCCTTGACTTACAGCATTTTAACTCCTAGTGGAATTTCTCTCTAAATTAAGTTGAAGGGAGTCCACCAATGTCTAACTTCAATCACAAGTGGTCCACAATACCGAGAACTGTGGGAAGCCTATAAGATTTATCTACTTATTTTATTAAATTAGCCTAATTTTTTTATGGGTTTCTTTTAATTTTTTTGTAGCCTTTCTCCCTTTTATTAAAAATAATACAATTTTTTTTAGCCAGATTTTTCTAATGACATAGGTATTTATTTTGAAGGCAAATTCAATATTAACCTAACATATTTATAGAATTAAGTTGGTAGATATCGAAACCTCAACATAAAAATAAGGTAATCAATGTCCTGCACATCTACCACATGTCAGTTTTTATTCAAATATAATCACGAGTTGAGGTAAGTTATTTTGAATTATTCTATGATCTCAGTCTTATAAAATTATTTAATAGGTACACAATTTTTACTTTTTTCCAATCTTTCGTTTAAATTTAAAGGTAAATTGCCAAAATATGAAATAAAATCGTTATTGAAATAATCTAAAAAGAAAAAGCCAAAATTTATACCTTCCACTTCCCAGTAACTTACATTATATTACAATAGAGTAGGTACCTACCTGTATTGTGTCAATATCATATAGAATAGACGTATAATATGTAAAAACAAAGTCAATATAAATATTGGTTTCTTTCGATTCGGAAAAAATTGTGAACAACTTTGAAATTTTTAATAACAGGAGCTGTCCTATTTAAAAAAGTGTAGAATCAGTTCTCTGAAAAGGTTTTTCTTGTTGAGTATATTAACACTTCTTCACACCTGTAACCTCTTTACTACACAAAAACTTTTATTACACTTTTAATATTTTATCTCGAGGCTACACTGATGCTACCACTCGACGAATCTTCGTTGTACTCATTAATTTGTCTTCGTTTTTCACTCATCTCCGTAGGACGAACTTGAAAACCATTTTGTCAAACACTTTCATTGAAATACATTACACTTTTTCGACTTGATTGAGTTTAAACGTCAATTTGTTCATCATCTGCGATCATTCTGCTACTTGGACCTCAGTGGTTCTATCAATCAGTGTAGAATTCGAGAAAAAAATTTTAGTTCTCAGAAAGTACTGAATTTTATGACCTTAATCGATCGATAGATTCCGAAAAAAAAAAGCTTTCTTCTAGAGATAGTCGATCATCATTTTGTATCAAATTAATGCCCTTCTCATCAAAAAAGTTCCTCTAAATGTTTTATTGGGAGGTATCAAATTTTGGAAGTTTTTGCATCGCCTTAGCCAGGCGGAAAAGGAGGCCATTGCCTTCGCCCCGGTCATTGCATTTGCCACCTATGAATTTTACAAAAAAAAAAAAAAAAATCATACATATATGAAAGAAAAAATTGCTTATTTTGCGAACGAGCGATAAAAAAATGTTTTGTGTAAATACCTGCATTTAGGCTTACCTCAGATACCTGTTTGCCCCTCTCGAAATAATGACCTGGCTGCGGGACTGAGTTTTTAATATGTCGCAGACCTCACATGAACCTAAAACAGTATGGGGTTAAACTATACGTGGACTTACCTAGCAGAAAAACATGTCGAGAAACTATAAAACCGAAGTGTAACACTTTTTTGCCATAACAAACATCCGATAGTTAGCTAATAAATTATTATTTGGGAAATGAAACGTCTGTCGTTCGTTGAAAGAATAATATACATCATAATAATTCGTAGGTGTTGCTCAATAGGTTACCTATGCGTGGCTTGACTGCTGATTTGTAGAAACAGAAAGAATTATTTTAGTATATGTTACGTGAAAATTCGCCTCGCTCAATAGTTCTATGTATTTTCTATAGATGGCATAACGTGTCCGCGGTCTGCATATAGTCTAATAACGCCAGCATCGAAATGAGAAAATAAAAACGGTAGACGGTATTTTCTTTCACCCCTCCATCAAATGAGCGTTTGTTCGTGTGTGTAGATAAGAAAAGGGACAACCTTTCTTTCTATTCTTATTGAAACAACAACCCGTCAAAAATGGTGCGAAGATTTTTTTTTTTGTTAAAATCAGAAAAACTGTTCAATTTTAAAATAGCGAAGATCTTCTATTTTGACAAAATTGTCAGCAACTATATTCTCATGAATGCTTGCACGAGTTCATGAGGGGCGACCTTTAAACTGTCCCACACAAATTGAAGAAAATCATTGCCAAACAATAAAAAGAAAAAGAAATAAAGAAAAAAGACATATAAAAATATAAATACGAACTATGATGGCTCCCTACGGAGTGTTTTTGTCTGATGTATTCTTGTCAACCAATATTATTATTTGGACTGCAAAAGTGGTGTTAACATCTGTGCTTCGGTAGGTACCTCTTCTTCACTTTTTTTAGGGGTTTCCTTTTTATTTCTTATTTTCTTTTCTTTTCTTCTTCTTCTTTTTTTTTCTTTTTTTTTCGTAGTCCAATACTATTAGTACCTGCAAGTTTTTATTCGCCATTTTTATTTACTGCTTTAACACCTAGCTGGGAAATATGGGATGTGAATTTGACCAGAAGGCACGGTAATTTTCAGATTCATTATTACCACTGCATCATAGTATTGAAGAGACACTTAAAAACCTTACACAGCCACCATTGAAAATGCAAAAAAAAAAAATACAAAAATACAAAAAAAAAATGTTGCAAACCAAAAACCTTGAAAAATAATTTTCGGTATTGAAAAAAATACAACTGAAGGAAAAATATAATTCAGATCTGCCTCTCATTCCTAAAATATTGTTTTTTTTTTACAGAAGGGTTGCAACATTTAAGTAAGTAAGTAAAATAATTCTTAATGGCATTTAAAAACTTAAATCACAAATGGTTGTATTTTTCCAAAATCAAATTGTGGAACCAAAAAATTTTTTATGACGATTTGAATCATATTTTTCAATTTTTTTTTCTCTTATTTCGCCTACCACAGTAAGTAGCCACTATAAAATATCGAAAAATATTACATTTTATTAATTGTTGATTTTATTTTACTGGTCAGTTTATTGGGGTTATGGTCCCACCAAATTTCAGACCCTAAATTAGCTCCTAGGGGTTTATTGATTTATTATTTCAGTTTAGAAGAGTTTAGACTATTTAAACTGCAAAATTGTTCATTTATGTACGATATATTGCCAATTCCTGCCTATATTCGCCAGTGATTGATCGGTTCTATTCTATTATAAGCCATTGATTTTATCCAATGCGGTTTGCGCCTGCGAAGTTGGCCGACTTGTAGTAGGCTAATTTGTAGGTTTCCGTATTTCTCACATTACTCGTCTTTCATTTCTCGCTATTGTTTCAAAAAAATAGTACAAAACTGCATGCGTATGACCATAATAATTCAGTCACACTAATGAGCATTGAGAATCATACAACCATTTCCACTATGGAACCTGTATAATATTTGAATGTCATACAAAAATTTCCAACAAACCAGAATCATAGTCTCAATTTCAATCAGTTAATAAAACTGTAGTCCCGCATGGCCCCATTTTCGGCCATCTTCTAAACTGAAGCACCATAACCCCACTTCCCAATTAATTTACCAAATTTGATCGAGATATTATCATTTTCAATACATATGTATAGGCTATTACATTTGCTATAAATTTAAACACCTGTATCTCCATTTTTAACTAATTTACCAAAAGCATCGCAGGCCTGTTTTTAATTTTATTCTAAATTCCAGCATTATAGCCCTACGTTCCCAATCAATTTACCAAATTTGGAAATTATTGTCCCATTTATCAATTTTCTAAATTTGAAGGTTACAATCTAGTTTCCAATTAGTTTACTTGATGTAAGTGTCAATGCATCAATTATCAATTTCAATCTATTTACTAAATTGCAAACCAGCATTTCAATCCATTTGATAAGTCTGACAAATATAATCTCATAATATTTTCAATTAATTTATCAAATCTAAGCATTAATATACGACCGCATTCGTAGTGATTTTATTTTACTAATATCTAAGCATACAAGGAAGGGCTTGTATGATGTAAGAGTACAGAGTACATATGCTTTCATTTTTACTTTCTGGCTATACACTAATCTGAAATATGTGAAATATCTTATGAGACCTTGTGTTCTAAATACCATGATGTCAGGTTGGCTGTGTGAGTTGAAATATGATTAAAACTTATGTGTGTTTTTTAACTATTTTCTGTGATAACATTGCAAAACATGCAGACAATTTTTTTTCGAGACCTCAGAAAATGAGTAATATCGATTGAATAAATATCTAAAAACACTTGGAAAAAATAACAATGTATACTTTTTTAGAGACATTTTTACAGAATAAGTGTTAGTCAGCTAAGAGTACGCACATAGTCTGAAGGCAGAACATGTTTTTTGGGGAAAAAAAGGAGGTGAAGGTGAAAACTGATTTATTTAACAAAAAATTTTTCTTGTAACGTACACATGAAGCAGATTTCTAAGTTGGAGGGAAATTCATGGAATTATGATTATGTACTGCTCAGTTTTTGAAAATTGCGATGGTGTGAATATTCAGAAGCAAATAAAGAGAAAGAAAAATTTTTAACAATCTTTGTTAATACTCAGAATTTACTACAAAAATTATACCGTCTCATACTTGATCTTACATTTCACAATTTTTGTGATCATTGTACGTATTACACTGAACTCCTTAAGACTATTTTAACTACCTTTCACTAATAATTGAATGCTATAGAACCATTTAACATTAGGTATTTTATTAATATATTAATTAATTTGTGCTATATAATCATTCGCAGTAATTTTACTGAAACTTAATTTTATATCACGAATCAACTTGAGCGTTACTCTATGGCCATTTTCAATCATTTTACAAAAATTATAAAGCCTCATAAGTACAAGCATTTTCAGTCATACTATAGCCTGTATCAGCTGTATGCTAATTATATTGAAAGCCATCGGACCATTTATTATCGTACAATGAATAATTGAGCTATGAGGCAAGCATGAATGGTGTAAAATAAGTTATAAAAATATAGACGTACGTTTCTGTGTTAAAAATGGCTTATTAGGCTTAGGTCTGTGAAAGGAAAGATATTTTTTGACTCTGCACCGGCGTCTGTGATACTTTATTCTATGCACAAAGATGGTACTCGGTGGATTCTATTTTAAAATCAGAAAACATTTCACAATCCTTGTACGAGGTTTTCCAGCAAGTTCTCTGATTTTTTATAGATTTTTTATTGGGTTTAGGCTATATGGCCATTTTACCAAGCGTCTGGAAGATATATATGAGATTGTTGGTGTTGAGGGAGTTGGACCTGTTCAGCGGCCAATGGTCTACCTGGCATGAATTTGTCAATCACATACTGGAGCACCTATATAACCGAACCGAATTCACCGCCATTTTAAGTCTGGAATGTGACCGCGACTGGTCTTTAACTCTTAACTTTCCGGTTGCACAGCCAAGCAACAAACCACTACGCCACATTAATCTCAAACAAAGACGTTCAAAAAATTCGATACGAATACATGAAAAATTAATGTGACTCGTATGACGCGCTGAAAAAATCGGATACTTACAGATAATTGCGCGTAGGTTAAAATCATCATTTATTATGAATTTCGAATTAAGCCTAAATTATAACAAATGTTTGTAGCAAAACGAAGGTACCGTTATGATAACTTTTATTGTTCTTTTTGTTCGAGGAAAAGGAGAAGATAAGTACGGTTCTACTGAAAAACCTATGATTTCGAGTTTTGAAAATACTGTAACTCAAACTGGAGCTGAATATCCGTGTGTGAATTTCTATAGTGTTGGCTCTTTTAATTTGTGGAGAATCCTAATGCTTGATAATAAATTTTTTGATGTTCCATTTTTGAGTTTATGCAGGAAAACAAAACTTTTTCTTTTATTAATGGGGGCCTGGTGCCACGAATTCCTTGAAAAACATCCAAGTCTTATTCAGACACCACCCTACATCACTTACCTGAAGTACCTAACATTAATTTAGTGAATAATTTATTTTGACTAAATTTCAATTTTCAACTCTGTTTTTCTCAAAAACTTTTCACGAAAAAGTGATAAATTATTCCTTTTTCGAGTATTTGTACGTTACAAATGCAAGAGCGTTAAGCGTCTCGGTAGACATCTCCTCTTTATGACTGGTCACCATTTCGAGAAAAGGAGGAATTGGATGAGAATACAAAACCTTTATTTACTTACCATCCTTCATCAATAATAAACAAAAAAGTTGCAAGGCTGAATATATATATATCTCCCCAACAGAGTAGAGAACAGAAAGAGAATAAAATAGTCCTTTTCTATTCTAATTATTCTAATTTTGTAGGTTTTATGACATTAAAATAATAGTATTTTTACTATGATCTATTCCAATATGCTACCAATTTTGATTCGGGTCGTTTCTTTTTTTCAAAATTTCTATGACTAGCAAATTTTAAAATAAAGTTTTTACCTACCATTCTTTCTATTTTTCTACAGGTATATTCCTACATTAATTTTTGTAGGTTGTTTATTAGGCTATTATTGTTAGTTTTTTATTCGTTTTTCAATAAAAATTGTGGGTGTGTGTGGACGTATACAGCACACCACACAATAGCAGAAGGCGGAGTATGTTCTTCTCCTACGTGTGTATGTGTGAACCTAGCTCAGTATCAAATTTGGAAATACTAGAGATGGCAAAACTATCGATAGTTATCGACAAGAGCCCTATCGGTAAGCTATCCACAACAGAAAAATTATCGATAACTATCGAACAAGTCAGGAAATTTACAAAAAAATTTTAAAAAAACACAAAAATGCTAGAAATCAAAAGAAAATAATGAAAATCAAAAGTTGAAATGTTAAAACTCGAAAGTGAGGTTATTTTTTTTAACTCTTCGATTATATATTCGATTGATCATTGAGAGTTGAATTTGACATTTCCTAGTGTATGTTCCTTCACTAAAAACTGATGCTGAAAATTTAATTTTTTTCATGTTTTTCAATACATTTATCCAGGTCATGAACTGTGAGAAACTGTCTAATCAACTCTTTATAAAAATCATAATCCATTTTATATCTCTTACACCTTTTATATTATAAAAAATTACTGGGATTGAGATTTTATACTTGAATTACTGATTAGAAAATAGAAATTAGATTTTTTGGAATTTTAGAAAAACTATCGATAATTATCGATAGTTATCAACAAGGAACCCAAAACTATCAATAATTATTGACAAGGAAAAGTTCGATGTTTGCCATCCCTAGGAAATACCGATGAAATGTAAAGCTGTGAGTGCAAAAAAATAGTTTGTGGACTATAGGTCCACTGGCCCGCTAGGTGATCGACGAGTGTGTAATACACCCGTTTGTCTTCGATCATTCATCGCCAAATAAATCATACAATTGGTACCTATACACAGACTGAAATTGGAGAAGAGTGGCCCTGTGACATCCCAGCTCCTTCCTTCTGTATATTATTGAGCCTACGTTGGTTCCTTTCTTGAATAACTGATAAGAATTTAAATAATTAATTAAGTTTTAATGAAAGTAGCTAGGTTGCTTTAGAATAGAAATGAACGATTTTATTTTCTATTTCTACAGCCTACTAAGTTGGGAAGGTAGGTATGCGATTTCAGTCTTATCACTATTAAATTAATAATGATGCAATTAAAGAGATTATATTTTTGTCAAGTTTCTCGATCACTTCCTCCATTTGGTAACAAGTCAAACTGTTTATGTTAGAGCACAGATTTGGATTTTTGACGAGTTAAACGGTGTCGTATCAATAATGAAACCAAATTATGACAGGACGTATAACTCCAACAAATAATTTTGTAAGACTCATTATTTTAATACAAAGTAAGGGTAAAGAATATATGGCCATTTAAAAAGTGACATCTCCCATTCTCCTCAAATATGGGTAAAACTCTCAAATCTAGGTGAAAATAAGCAATAAAACTACTCACTCCCATTTACCAAATTTCGTTCATTTATTGAGTCAATTTTTAGAAAAATTACATCCGATTTTTAATTCCCTCCACCCCGCTGTTGGAGGAGCTAATTAACTATGATGTGAAGCATTTCTTAGCATTTTTCAGGAAAAACTTTTTCGTTTTTTCGATTCTAAAATTGGATCTAAGGAACATGCGATTTAATTTAAGACACCCTGTATTATAGTCCTATCAGACGAGTTAATTTCCAAAATTATTTGAATCTGAAAGGAGCATTTTGAGAGAAGACATCTTGAATGTAGCGAAGCCTATGGTAGTGTGAGCGTAACGAGAAAAAAAAGTATAGTTTTTTCGTATTTTTGGAAATTATTTTCTTTTCTTGGAATTCAGAAGGAGACATATCCATGTTGTCACCCCACCTGATCCGCCCCTACTGAATACAATCCTAAATCTGTCCATATTCAAGCCTTTGTGTTCATAATTGTGTAACAATCAGCAACACCATATCGAGGATAAGGTATACATTTTATACCATACGTGCACACGTAAAATCGGTTTTCAATTAATATATCACTCGTTCGACTTGAAATTGTATAACCAGTCTTGCAGGTTTTCATAAATCTGCAATGTTTTAGAATATTAGTATGAATATGGCTGACTTTAATTATATAAAAGGTGATCTACCAATAAATGACTCTTAAATTGGTACTTGTTTTGTGTCATGACTTTTTGTACATGCATAGGTAGCTTAAGTATAGGAAGCCTACGTGTAAACAGCTGTGGGTAGGCCATATTCAAGTAATTAATCTTTACAACGTCAATGCATGGCAAAAGTTAGGTACCTACCTACTCGTATGAGGTACTAGGGGCTCGCACCCCTCGATGACAGTTGCCACCCAAAGGCTGGCAATAATCGTCTACATGATGTAAAACATATACACACTGGTGCGTTTGTATGTTCGTACCTATACGTACGTACAGGTAAGATACATTGCACGGGCCGAGATCAATTACCTGATAACGATCTCGGTGATGTCACAGCCCAGTACCAAACGCGCTGCGTCATTTCTTATCACCTCAACGGAGGCAAAAAACGACGTAACGTATGACATAATTACGTACATATACGTATGCATGTGTGTCTGTGTGCGTGTGCCAAATTCGGTATATAAACTCTCGAAACTGGCTACAAAATTGCCAGTGTTCACCGAGGATTTGGCTCTCCCATACTTAACTGTATGAAGTGGCAGAACATGCAAATACTGTAGAAGACCTTCTTGTGCGAATATCTCTCACGACAAGGTATTTCACACTAGGTATATAGATACTTATTATAAGCATTAATTATATAATTTTCTGAACTACATCCTTATGTAAAATTAAAATAAAAGGTAAAGGACGCCTAGTTGCAAATACGAACCCCAAAAAAGCGGAATAGATGAGAAAGAATGAAAAATAAGAGGAATACAAATAAGGTATCAATGTAGAGTTTTTATAAATGTAGAGATAGAAAGCCTATTCGAAGGATAATTGTAAATTTGCCTTGTAAATTACGCCTTTTAGTTTTTGTGCATTTTTCTCGAAAATTAAAAAACACCACCTTCCTTTATTGTCCCTTTACGAATGATACTGCGGTAAAACCGATTTATTGTTATAAGGAGGAGGTCAAATAACTTTTTTTTAGAATGGTTGATGAAGGGGGGAGTACTCTTAATTTACGAATGTAGATGGAACGTAAGGGAAAAAGTTCTTCGAATTTGATTTGGCGTTCGTTTTTCTTTCTTTAATTCCTTCGTTCTTTGTTTCTCCATTTCTCCTCCAGTACACTATATACTTTCCTTTGCTTATATATTCTTTGAATAAGCCATGTCTGGCATCTCAGAGGTGAACGAAAAAGAGCAATTAAAAATTTACGCTTTTATAGATTTAAAATGGCCGCGCCATAGAGGGTACAAGTTTATTTTCGAGATCAAAGAACACGAAAAATAATTACTTTTGTAGGTACCTTTTGAGACTCGCCCATCTCTTTTGAATGCTAGCTACATGCATTTACGATATGTCGCGCCTTTTTTACATAATTCTCTCTCTGTCTCTCTCTCCCTTCCCAACTCTTACTCGGCATTTTTAATTTTTGTCCTTCCCCCATAAGTATTAATGTAAATCGAAGGGTGAAATTATGCAAAAAATATGAAATTTTTTTTTTGAGTGTGGGGAACATTATGCAGAGATCTATAAGTTTCCTTCTTTTGTTATATATTTATACACATAAAATTCCTTCAAAAATGAAAGGAATAATGGAAAAGTTCTGGTCATGTAGATACTTAGTGTATAGTGGTATGGAATTGTGCAGAAATAGAAAATATATCGATGGACGCATTGTGCAGTTAAAGCGTTTATAATAATGAGTGATAGGTGTTTAGAAAATAACATAAAGTGAGATTTGAACTGATATTTCCAATCCATAAGTATCTGTCATTTGATCCATTCTACACGGTTATACCTATAAGGCTATAATTATTAATTTGAGAAATATTGAGAATATTTTTCGCTGAAAATTGAATTGTCAGCAATCATTTTCTGACATATCTTCTGCACAGTTAATTATTATCTTCATTTAAAGTTGTTTTATTTTTTTATTTCTGCAACAATAATACTGGTAATTACTCAAGGGCTTCATTTAATACACAAATATAAGTCTTGAGTGCAATAAATTTCCAACTATGTGTATACAGGCTATCTATGCCCAATACGTAGTCTTAAATTTTTAATCAATCACCTTTGTTTTCTTCTCCTTTCTAAAGGTAATCATTGATTATCTCTTTTTTATTTCTCATCAAGGATATGAAAATTTGATGTAGTCTACGTCAGAACTTTGGCGATTCAAAATATTTATTTTTTTTTTGAGAGGCCGAATTTCAATTTTTTGTGGAGTTAATTGTCACCTATGCTCTCTTTGGCTCTGGCTCGGGTTCCACATAATATTTAGGTCTGTATTTTGTAACCCTCTTTTCTCACTCACTGTTGAAGCATAAACGTGAACGTGAATAAAGCAAGCAGATCCGAAGATACAGGGCATAAGCCAACTCCTTCTTTAATACATATAAGAACCAAAGAAGTCTTGAACAGTTTTTTTGGGTCGCATCTTATACGTTATTTTATAAGCTGCTTCTACTTATTTTATTCAACTAATCTACACGAAGAAATATATTATAATTTTTTTAATTTTCATAACAAATCATCAGCTGCTCACAATGAGTTTATGAGGCTATGACCCGAATAAATTAGTGAGTGATGTTAAAAAATCCAAATTTTATGCTAAACATTTTTTAATGAGATATTTTTATCTCGCCTTCCTTAAAATGGCCAAAATTACAAGAGGCCTAAAGATGGATGGTGCAACTTTTAGTATTTTACTTAAGGGGAGCCGACCAATAACCCTATATAGTTAAAATTTATGTGCTAATTTATTTATTTATTTTTGTTAAATTTGTCTGGACTACAGGGAGATATTCGATTACACGTATTATGAATTGGCCCCCTACAGGGCATCAATCGATTATGCACAATCACCGTATTGATAACACGCCTATTCCTGCATGGAGATGCATTAATTGCACGCAGGTTCAGCTGTGGCAGGTATCGACTGCGCACCATTATAAATATATGTAAAATAACTCCTTGAGCCGTAAATACAGAAAAAATACTACAAGCAACACAGGCTACTTGCCTATCTCTAGACATGTTTTTGCTCTACATTTTTCTTGGAAACTACTGAATTAATAGGCACCAAACTTCTATCAAACCCGGTCGAACATAAGAATTATATCTCGTGAAAATTGCAGCCTTTCACTTTCGTAGTTTTTTCAAAACTGTGAACAAAAACTTTTCTCCAGCAATATCTTCTTTCTCAATTTTTTTTATAAAACTGTAGAACAAATAGGTACCAAACTCCAAACTTATACAAGACTTCCATACACATAAGAACAATACATCGTGAAACTGTCCGCCTAATTCTTTTGATAGTTTTCTCAAAATTCTGGAAAAATCAGTTTTCCAGAAATTTTTTGTTCCCCACTTTTCTCTCAAACTACTGAACCAATAGGCAACAAACTTCTGTCAGACCTGGTCCTATATAATGACTATCTACCTTTCCTGAAAATTTCTCTCTTAACACTTTTACAGTTTTTTCAAAACTGTAAACACAAATTTTGTGCGATACATATAAAATTATATTCATGTTAACACGCACCATAGGAAACTGACATTGTGGTGCATGATGATTAAATGAATAAGTCAAATAAATGTCATATTATTTATCATTTACATTGCACCAAAATTCAAACATAAAATACACAAATAAAATAACAAAATACACAGTTAAGGAATCAAGATAATGTAATTAATAAGTAAACTTAACATTTTCAAATAAATCATTCAAAATGACCACCAGCAGCCATGACATATATGGGCAGTCAGTAAACTCAGCTTGAACATGGTCCGAGCATAGGTAATTTCAGCCTAGTAGGTAATCATTTATCACATTGTCCTGTCACTCTACAGTGGAATATGTTCCGTATTTGTAAATCACAAAAAAACAACAGATTGAGATCAAGGGCTACAATTACCTATTATCGATTAAAGCCTGTTCAAGTTGAATTAACTAATTTCCAATGGTATTGGTTCGGGGCTATTGGTTATCATTTTGAAATATTTAGTCAAAAATCTTCACTTTACTTATTAATTACATCATCTTGATTACTTACTTGTGTATTTTATTATTTATTTGCATATTTTACTTTCTGGAATTTCGATCCAATGTAAATTTCAAATTATGTGACAATTACCTTGCTCATTCGTTTTATCACACACTATAATTTTAATTTCCTATGGTGCGTAATAACATGAATAACCTTGTACACATGAAAAATAATTTGGTGAAAGGAAATGTGGGAACCGCCATACCTTGTCTAATATAAAATACATTTGCCAGTTATAGTCGGCGGTGAGATGGTCGTGTGGTTAAGTTCACCGCTTTTAGTTGGCAAATATGTAGGTCCCAGGTTCGATTCCCCGAGCCAACAAAACCTACATCTGGTGACCCTTGACGTGTGCTGGACACGCACGCACCCTAGTGGTGCATAGTGGAACTCACAACTCTCCTTCCTAACCTGAGTCGCCAATAGATGGCGCCCTATATAGTGGAAATAGAACCTGTATAGGTAGTATAAGCCTGTGCATATAGGTATAAGAGGCGTTTCTGATTCCACCCAACCTCCCACAGCATCTAATGTTGTTGAACTCGTGTTGAGTCTCTCTAGAGGGGGAGTGTGTGGGAACCACCATACCTTGTCTAATATAAAATACATTTGCCAGTTATAGTCGGTGGTGAGATGGTCGTGCAGTTAAGTTCACCGCTTTTAGTTGGCGAATATGTAGGTCCCAGGTTCGATTCCCCGAGCCAACAAAATTTACAGGAGAAAATGAATATTTAAACTGTTGAAAATTAAAGGAACGCTATTGATACACATGTGTAAACGAACCTGTGCGCCTTCAATTTATTGGTTAAACACAACCTGCGCCCAATCAGTGTCTTTCATATACTAAAACTAAATGGTACCACCTTTCAGTGCAATTTGCGCATTGCCAAATTTATCCCATTTTTACAGAATAAATACCGGACAGCTTTTCTCTATTTACCAGATTTTGTATGAACTGTCATGGCCACCCTCGTGTGAATTGCTTAACATTTAACAGATGAGTGTTCAAATCTCAGCACTGAAACCTTTTTGTTTGGCCAAGTGATGAAACTGGTGCATGCGAAGCACGCCCGTTTCTTTTTTTTTTTAAATGCTTGTTAAGTAAACACTAAAATAAAAAAACAAAAATAAATAAAATAAAAAAATTCAAAAGAATAAATAAGGTTTTAACCCACAACCCATAGCACGTTAGCATTACTGTTTTTCATCTCTATAAATGCTATTTCACCTGAGAAATATAACAAAAAAAATTTTTTTAACTTAATAATGCATTTGATGTGTATTTTTAATTTGAGAGAAGTGGCAGGCTCCTGTAAATCACAGACAAACAACAGCCAATATACAGGTGCATGAAGTGAAGACTGTCAATGCTGCAAAAACACTGAAAGGTGGTATGGAGTCGGTGCTAGCCTTTCATATTTTACTTTTCTTATTTTTCCAGAAGATTTTAGCGCAATTGAAGTATTTTTATTTATTTTACACCCAGTTGATGGATGCCCAGACTACATAGATACGTACTTGACTACTTCATTTCTTTTAAACTAATGACATAATTTGTGGTTGTGGGGACTCATCTGTATGAGGAAAAGAAGCTTGGACCCCTCGACGACAGTCGCCGCCCCAAAGGGCAGGCAAATAATTGTCCTTGTGACGTTAAACACACTAAATACGTTCGATCGTAATTACCTGCAAGTACATGCAGGTAATGTACGAGTACCGAATCGTGACACAATGAAACAATGTCACGATCCATACACGAACCTGTCAGCCATCTCTTATCTCGGTAGGGTATGATGCGACCTGGCCTCCCTCACAGACGTACGTATATTCTTACACACGTGTCTTAGTGTGCGTGTAAATAAGCCATATATAAGCCACCCAAAACAGCTCTAAAATCGCCAGTGTTTGGTCTGGTTCTGGCTTACCCATACTTATGTACGAAGTGGCTGAACACACTTAAATTCTGTAGAATTTCCTTCTGGTGAGAATATCTCTCACAACAAGGTATTCCACAGTGGTGACCTCGACGTGATTTTTGGCTACATCGTGAGGTATCTTGAGGCGCGTTGCACTTTTACAAGAATTTGGCATGGTGAGCTGGCAAGAAACTCACTTACTCGGCAAATACAAAAATTTTTTTGCAAAGAAACCTTTTAGGAGAGTCTGCTGAAGTGGGAATTTATACCCCTCTCCTTAAAATATATAAACAAGGAGAAACCAGACAGTAGACCTAGAGGAAGAAGGTTGGACTAAACCCCCAACTCCCCCAACTTTGACTCGACATTCCACGAATTTAACAAATCTGGAAGAAGGCCCTCAACACCCAGAATTAGCACGACTAGGAACTGCAATAAATAAAGAACAACTAGTAGTTGAAACGTTGAGAAGTGGTTGAACTTTAAGCCAAAGTTCTGACCCGAAAACACTTGTCCTACAAACACAGGAGCCAGTGTTTTCAACCAGCAAGGAAGGAAGTAGTTCTGTGGAATACGCTTGTCATCAAAAAGACACAGCAATGGTCCCACCACCACAGGACAAATAGGAGATAGTACTTGATAGACTCAGGTGCAGACTTGAGTATATTGCCAGTAAATAAAAACCAAAAAGTACTTCCTCCGAAATACTGTCTCCGTACTGTGAATGGTCAAAACCTTCCAGCCTATGGACTTGAGACCAGCAAAGTCGACATCGGACTCAAGAAAATGTGACGTGGTCCTTCACGGTTGCTGATGTTCCAAACTAGACCCTGGGTGCAGATTTCCTTGCCCATTATGGCCTGATCATTGACCTCAAAAATGGCAAACTGATCAATAGTGAAACTAAAAATTGTGTGGATGGCAAAACGCATGCTTACAGACTGGACACAAATATATCCAGCTGTACAAAAGTCGACGGACAACTCTTACAGATCCTGTCTGATTATCCTGGAGTCACTCAACCAATAATTCGCAGGCATCCTACATACAAACACAACACGGTTCATTACATTGAAACCAAAGGACAGCCTTGCCATGCTAGAGCACGAAGGTTACTGCCTAACAAACTCAAAGCGGCACTGGAGTACTTTCATTGAATCATTGAGGAGAACGTATGTCGCCCCTCAAAAAGCTCATGGAGCTTCTCTATCCACATGACCAAAAAAGCAAGTGGAGAGTGGCAAATTGTTGAAGACTACAGGGCCTTAAATGCCATAACAGTTCCTGATCGCTACCCAGTCCCCAATATAATGGACTTCAACGCAAACATAAAGGGTAAAACAATGTTCACCAAAATTGACATCAATTGGGCATTCCACCAAATTCCTATGGCCGACCAGGATGTACCAAAGACAGCAGTTATAACCCCCTTTGGATTATTCGAATACCTTCGAATGCCATTTGGACTTCGCAACTCAGCACAAACTTTCCAGAGATTTATCAATGGACTGTTTAGGGAATTGTCGTTTGCATACGCATACTTGGATGATATCTGCATATGTTCAGAAGGCGGTGAGCAACAGCACGAGGAGAATGTAAGAGCTGTTGTACAGCGTATACACGCTGCCTGGCTTACTATCAACGTAGGCAAAAGCTTATATGCACAGACTGAAATTAACTTCCTCGGCTACAAAGTCTTGAGCGAAGGCATTTCCCCCTTGAAGACCAAAGTAGAGCCAATATTGAACTTCCCGAAACCCTCAAATGTCGCTGAACTTAGGCGTTTCTTGGGGATGGTGAACTTCTATAGACGTTGCATGAAAAACGCAGCAGCCAAACAAAGTAAGCTGTTTGCACTAATAAAGACAAGTAAAAAGAAAGACAAGACTCCACTCGAATGGAATGAAGAAGCCAAACAGGCCTTTGAGAAAATCAAAGATATACTGGCAAATGCAACTCTATTGGCTCATCCAGACCAAAGTCTGCCGTTATGCGTCAGTACCGATGCCTCTGATTTTGCTATTGGTGCAACCCTGTACCAACTTAATAAAGACAACAAAAAGTTACCGCTAGCTTTCTTCTCGAGGAAGCTCTCAAAAACAGAAAAGAACTATAGCACGTACGATAGAGAATTGCTCGGAATTTTTGCTGCGTTGAAGCATTTCAGGCACCAATTAGAGGGTAGATGTTTTTCTGTGTATACTGACCATAAACCCCTAACATATGCCTTCACACAAAAAGCAGAACCGGCATCGCCGAGAAGAGTGTGACAATTAGACTATATTGGTCAATTGACTACCGACATTCAGTATATAAGTGGAGAACTTAACACTCCAGCTGATGCCTTGAGTAGAATCAAAGCTATCTCGGCTCCTGTCCAGTTGCCTTATGCTGAAATAGCTAAAGCACAGCTTAAGGATGCAGAATTGCAAGAGTTGATATCGAACGATGATACTACTCTCAAATTGAGACAGAGAAAAATTCCCAGTACTGATGTTTTATTAACATGTGACGTCAGTACAGGTAAGAATAGGCCATTTCTACCTGTAAAATATTGCAGGTTGACTTTCAACAGTGTACATAATCTGTCACACGCTGGGCCAAAATGTAGTGCTATTATGATTTTGGCAAGGTTTGTATGGCCACGAATGAAGTCTGACTGCAACAAATGGGCTCGCAGTTGCCTGAACTGTCAAGAATCCAAAGTAGGAAGACACACTCGCTCGCCCCTCAAATCCTTCAAACAAACGGAGCTGTTTAAAACAGTACATATGGACTTGGTAGGCTCATTGCCACCATCTCAAGGACACAGATACCTGTTGACGATAATAGACAGGGTAACACGATGGCCAGAAGCAATCCCTCTACACGAGATGACAGCCCCAACAGTGGCTGCAATTTTATACGATACCTGGATTGCGAGGTATGGTCTACCAGAAGTCAAAATCACAGATCAAGGTTGCCAATTTGAGAGCTCGCTCTTTAAAGAGCTGTCTAATAAGCTTGGTGTTCAACACAGTCATACCACAGCTTACCATCCTCAAGCCAATGGCAAAATTGAGAGATGGCATAGAGCTCTCAAAGCCTCTATCATGTCACATGATACAAAGAGATGGGTAGAAGTACTCCCTACATTCCTCTTAGGCCTTCGATCTGCCCTACAAACTGATACAGGCCACTCTGCAGCGCAGTTAGCAGTTTGGCAAAGAGCTACGCCTCTCAGGGGACTTCTTCACAGAATCGAAGGAAGTTAGCCCCGAAATCATGATACAAAACATAAGAATTGATGCCAACAATTTCCTAAAACAGGCAGCTCGCCATGGCCAGCCCAAGATTTACATCTCGAAACACTTGGCCAATACCTCACACGTATTTGTTAGAGACAAAAAAATGAGATCTGTGCTGGAGAAACCATACGCCAGTCCTTACAAAGTAGTATCACAAGATGAGAAAAACTTTGTGATACTAATTGCAAGCGAAACTCGAACAATTTCAATCGACAGATTAAAGCCTGCATACATGGTAAGCGACGATAAAATAATAAAAAGGATGCAGAGGGAGAACATAGAAAATATCCAGACAAATTCCCAAACAAATACGGAAGAATCTGTCAAAAAAAGTAAAACAAATAATTCACAATTGAAAACACCAAAAAAGTCTGTAAGATTTTCGGATGATGTTACTACCAAAACATTCGATCCGGAGGCCCCCATATGCCCACAAAAAAGATGCAGGCCCCTAGGTAGTAAAAAACGCAAAAACTCCCACCCTTCTCGCATGTCTGAGAGGTTAATGCGAAGAAAATAAAATTTACTCCCGAAAAAGTAATATCTGCTACGAAAGTTTAAACCCGCTAAAAAATAAGCAACAAAAATCAGAACTCCGTGAGACAAAACAAAACTTTGGAGATAAGCAAACGAGGAATCCCAACAAAAAGAAAACGACAGGAATAAACAAATCCACGTGCGATAGGGAAATAAACATCGCAACGTGCGTTTACCGTTAAACACAAAGATAATCTCAACGATGTGACGTCACAAGCGGAGATTCCTTTGTAATAAAAATTTGAAAAATATATTCTCTGAGTTTATTTCAGGCATAACTTTGCTTAAACCGATCAGAACTTAACTGGAAAACTTGCATACGGCCGAGAATTTTAAGCGCTATCCGCTCTACATGCTGATAAGAAGATGTGAAAATAATAAAACTAAAATGTAATGGTAAATTGAAAATTGCAGTAAATTCACCAGTTTTAGAACTGCCATAGATCTTGGACGTGTTTTCTGAAACAATATTTTTGGTTCCTTTTCCTTAACAACCATTCTAATGTCGCTGCCAACCAATACCATCCTGAAGTCCGCCACCTCCCAAATTGCCCAGAAAACTGCTGAGTTCTCACAAACTCAGCAGAAGACCAAGCAGAAGACGGAGCTGGCCCGGATTGAGGAGGAGCTGCTCATGGACACAGCTCCTCCCATAGACGATGTCCTAACAGAAATGACTACTCCGCTGCCTCCGATTATCTCTCCTCCCCGGTCGCCGAAGGAATCAACTACGACTCCGGAACCCCCAAAGCCGGAGCCAAAACCAGAGGAAAAAAGGGAGCCGATGAGATTCTTGTTCACGGCCAAGAGGGCCACAAACAAAAAGGCTAAGATGGCCACCTGGACATCGGGGAATTGGAACTCCCCGATGTTAAGGAAACCAATGTTTAAACGTCCGCTGCCCCCTGACTCCTGTCATCACTCCTACACCCGCTCAAAAAATGTACCACCAAGGCGTAGGGGAGAGGACAGCTGAGCAAATTACATGGCCCGGATACACACCCGTAGGGAATCCTACAAGTGCGTCGGGGCTGTGGTAGGTAGCACCCTGGCAAAGTGGGAGGCCGACCAGAGGCGGAAGTAAAAAACCGCATGTCCCCCCAGGCCTTGCGCATTTTGATCATTTTTGCGGTGCAAAAACTGGGGGGAGTGGCTGTGGGGACTCATTGGTATGAGGAAAAGGGGCTCAGACCCCTCGACAACAATCGCCGCCCCAAAGGGCAGGCAAATAATTGTCCTTGTGACGTTAAACACACTAAATACGTTCGATCGTAATTACCTGCAAGTACATGCAGGTAATGTACGAGTACCAAATTGTGACACAATGAAACAATGTCACGATCCGTACACGAACCTGTCAGCCATCTCTTATCTCGGTAGGGGATGATGCGACCTGGCCGCCCTCACAGACGTACGTATATTCTTACACACGTGTCTTAGTGTGCGTGTAAATAAGCCATATATAAACCACCCAAAACGGCTCTAAAATCGCCAGTGTTTGGTCTGGTTCTGGCTTACCCGTACTTATGTACGAAGTGGCTGAACACGCTTAAATTCTGTAGAATTTCCTTCTGGTGAGAATATCTCTCACGACAAGGTATTCCACAGTGGTAATCAAACTCACATATGATTATGTGAAATATTGCCAAAAGCAATGCGGCATACTGAAGTGCATCAGAAAGGCAGCTAAATTTTTTCTGTGAGCCACTGGGAGAGCATGTAAGTTTTTCGAGGCCGTGATAGAGAGGGATTAGGGATAAGGCTTTTTTTCTTGGCCTATATTGGAAATTTATCATCCAATATAATTATTATGTATTTGAAATTGTTCTTTCTAATTTTCTTAAGATAGTCAGTAAGGGGGCGTAATAGTTTCTGACGGAGTTCGTCCCTGAAATGAACCTTTATAGTAATGTTTTTGTCATTGCAAATTTCTGTAAGTGTTGGACATTGGAAACGGAAATCCGTTAGCTCATAATGGGAAATCGAAACTCAAGGGCTCACGGGCAATGTTTACCAATTTTTAAGTACATACACCAACACAGAAACCTAATGTGTAAAAGGAGACTTTTTAACAAATAGGTATACTTACGGATAACTTCACCCTTGGGTATAGACTGAAGATTCATGTGCGAGAAATTGTTTTCCAGTTGGTGAGAAAGAGGAGGTAAAAATTTTCACGGAAGGTTGACGGTGGGCTCAACAATAATAAATTATGAAAATGCTCCACCGCTGCACTCTTTATTCTTCCTAGGGTGCTAAAAACTGCGACTATTTTTAGTTTTTTCAATTTCTCTCAAATAGACTAATTTTTAAGCAATTTACAATACTAGTACGTCAGTATAAAGTTGATGTTAACTGGGTAGCCGTCTTGGATCTGAAGCGATTCACAGAACTATAACGGAGGCGAAGTGTGTTGCCCAGAACGACCCCACTCCCAAAAAAGTATATCTTGACTACACCACACATATTAGAAGTAAGAATTTGAACTCCAGCAAACATATTTGCAAATCATAGGATGAATCACTCAATAAAATATAAAAAATTTGCCTAACCAACCCTCTTCGGATCACAGAAGGCCCAGTGGGTAGTTCAATCCAAAAATGAACTGTAAATTTAAACTCAGCAGGTCATAAATATAAAATTATCTGGTAATTAATCAATAAATTTTGTAATAAAAGGTTATCATAATACGTTTGGGGTTACATGGAGCCCTGAGTGGTTCAGTCTAAATGACCTGAAAATTTGTATTCAGTGTCTCAAGGAAAAAATATCCTAACTCCTTGGCTGTACATAACAATCAGTGGTCTAACGCCGGTTCAAATCTGGGTAATTGGATAAACAGAATTTTTTTTAATAGTAAGAAATTGGGCTTCGTCACGACATCAGGCTCAATTTCAATTAGTTACATGCAAATTTTCGTCAATTTTGGTTCGGATATTTAAGAGCATTGGCGTGATCACAAAGTTATTCTTCATTCTAATTTGAAATAAACCGTTTCCACATACTTTTTATAACTATCACAGAGACTGAGAAATGGGTTGATAAAGAAGGGTAATTTTTTCGAAATCCTAATAATCTGCATTATTTTCTCATTAAGAAACTAGAAATGAAAATAGATGACATAAAAATGGTCCAAAAAATTAGCGTACTTATGTTTCCCATCAATATGCAGTGTGCGGATCTGTTCTTCGTACTGAGTCATGGTATACCTACATGGTATCCTCAGCTATGAAAATTAATTGAATCATCAGGAAAAATAATGAAAAAAAGTATATAAATAATTAAGTAAATTCATTTTCAGCCTCACAATAATAAAATATTGCAGATTATTATGATTTCGAAAAATACGGAGTTACCACACTCACTTTCTTAACATCCTCTAACACAGCCCCTGTGATGGTTATGAAAGCAATGTGTGCGGAAACTCTTTTATATAAAATTTTAGGGGTCCTATTAATTTTGTAAGAAAGTAGTCAGATATTTCTGTTGTATGTACTTAGCTATCGTGGAAAATTGAAAAATTGAAAATAGTCACACTGTAGCCACCATACTGGAAGCAAAATTTATTGGTGGGTGGAGCATTTTTATCACTTATACACTAAGCGGCCCATTCCAACATTTATAATTCAGCCATAAAACTTTTGAACTATTAAATTCCATTTCAACCCCGTTTTCAACCTTATTTCGGTGTGTTAAATAACTGATGTATGAAACTTCAAGTAGGTACCCACCCATACAGCATCTATGCTAAATCAATTATAAAAAATATTGATCGATTTCAAGCAAAAGATTATGTAGCTTAATACCTATTATTCATTAAAAACTATGAATTTTATTGTTCTGCTTTTTAAATAAGTTATTTTTATAAGTAAGTATAGCCAGTTAAACCTACTTTCAAAAATACAGCTATCTGCTTAATTACTTGCATGGTCTGTCGCTAATTTTAATAAGAAATTTCAATTATGGAATTCAGATTTTTTTTTAATAGCTCCCAGAATAATTACTACAGCCTAAGTTTGAAACCTTTCAACATCCGCGCTGAGTGTACGTATATAGGTGTAGGTACCTACTTGTAATACTTCTCTGTTTGTTTTTTTTTTTGTTGTATTTTTTTTTTTTGTTTCGCTTTTCAACACCTTTCCATACAATTTCACCGAAAACATGTACATACTTTTCGTGTGCAAGTGTGCGACTTATTCCTACCTCAACCAGGACAAATCCATCAGCAAAGAATAACCAGCAAAACTGCTTTCCATAATTGTATTTTACTATTTTTTGTGCGTAGCTTGTCACATGAGACTACAATCTGAACAAATACAATCAAACGAAAAAGTACTCGAGAAAATGGCGAAAAATGAATGATTTATTGATTTATTAACATTTAATTTATTACGACCGCCTGTGTATGTAAATCTCGCCATTACTGTTTGTTTATTTCGTATGTAGAACCGCAGGCAAAGCAAACCATATTATAATTTGACGTCGTTATCGTCAAATAATCTTCCACCTATGTTCGCCAATATTTGCTGTCATTTTTTTTTTTTATTTGAACATCGCTTTGATTCTATTGTAACTTTTTTGTTTGCACATTTTGTTCAGATATCGAGGAAAAATCGACAATTTTTTCATTTTACTTTGTACGATTTTTTTTTTCCCCAACCCTCCTGTGTTTCCACGCATTCTGTTCTAAATGAAACTATGTCGACGCATCGATAATTTACTCGATTTTGTAATTTATTAATTTTCTTTAGGTACCTGCAAACCATATTCACTTACGTGTCTTACGACTAAGCCGAACAGCTGTTCATCCCATCTATTGTTTGTTTAATTTGTAATATTGTGGATAAAGAAAGATAAGAAAAAGAGAAAAAAATAGCATATACGATAAAAAACTGTTGATGAACATAGTTATACTTGATAGACCCGATGCGTTATATTCAGGCTGTTTTTAACCGAATACAAAAAAAAAGTAGAAGGTTATATCAAATTCATAGATTTTTCTTTTTTACTGTTCCAGCATTAATTTTTATCTTCTTCACCGATTTTAAAAAATTTTTTCTTAAATGGTATAAAATGATCCAACTTGTATGGTATCCAAGTGGGTATGGCTTCATTCATAAGGAATTCACTTCCACTTAATCGCCATATCTTTTGGAAAATCAAAAGTCAGACCAAAATTGAACAAAACGAAAAATTAATTTATATATCGAGTGTCCGAATTAGCCAAAATTTGAGACTTTACGATCCCCCACAGGTTTTTCTACCATTCCCGACCATTGTAACCAATAATTATATTTATACTACCACATTCTCTTATTTTTTATCACACCACCCTCCTTCAATACCAACTTACTCTATTCAACATATCAACCCATCTTAAGAATATTCGCAAAAATTATCATTAATAGTCTTACTTTATTTCCAACTTAAACTGCAAACTTAATTTCTATTATTTCTTATATTATCTTTATACAACTGAAGTATCTGGATCCATTAGATGTTGATTACACCTTCGAGCGACTGTAACTTTCCAATAAATTCGATTTCATTGCTCAATTAAACAACTAATTTTCCAAGAATGCCAATATTTTATCACCAATTCACATTTCATTACCAACTCACAGTCTGGAATTGCCTACAGGAACCTGAAAATTTTACTAGACAACCACAGTTAAACTCAAAAAATTTTACACTTGGGTTTTTTGGAAAATATTCAAACTTTTGGCACAGTGTACCAAACTTGAACGCCAAAAATATTTTAATATCAACAAATTTTTCACTGAAAATAATTATTTCCCCTTTTATAATTGGTTGAAAATAAATTTAAAAAATTATTTTTCAGCTGACAGTTGAAAAATTTCCTTTTGGTATCAAATTTACAAATTTTGCAAACACGAAGGACTTCTACTAGCTTTAAATATTTTATTACTTCAACAGACAAATTTTAATCAGAACCCCACGGTGGCTGACGCAAATACTTCTAAAACTCAACACAATAAATTAATAAACTTTTGACTTTGTGAACGAATTTGTGAAATTACGATAACATTACTATTACTACTATTGATTTTCCAAAGGCAGGGCCATTCTAAACATATGGCAGAATGGACGACCACTCAGAGTAGCACATTTTTGGGAGCGAAAAAATTGAAGAAAAAAAAAGTAAAATTTAGTACAGTAGCCCCTTCACTTGAAGATGCAGGATTTCAAAAAACCAGCCTATTATAACCAAAATTAACTGAAGAGAAGACATTTTGGAAGAGAAAAAAATGGATGAGAAAATGAAAATGAAAATGTAAGTTAAAAAAAATTATAATTTGATTATTAGGGCGTATCGAATGAGGACATCATAAAAGGATCTGGCCAGTCAATAAGTGGGCATGTCCAAAAAACAAAATCAAATGCATTTTTTTCAATTTTTTAATAAAAAACTGAAAATAATTGACTTTACATGGACAAACTTGTCTGTTCTACCGTCTGACCATCATTTCTTCAAAAAGCAATTTATGAGGAACTTTTGTGTTCTCTATTTTAACAATGCTCCTATCCACAGTTCTACTGAATGAAATTTTTGGAAAGAAATGATAAAAAAAACTCTCAGCTACCACCCTACACATTACATCTAGCTTCTAAAAAAAAATTTTCGCTCAAAAATTTTCAAAAAAAAAAAAAATTAAGCATTTTGGGATAATTGAAAAAATTAGAGATACATCGTGGACCATTATCAAAAATTACCATCAAGGATTTCATTAAATCTGAAAAATCCTAATGCTGAAATGTATTTAAGGGGATTACATTGAAGGATTTAACCCCTGTTCAGTCATTTTTTTAATAAATAACTTATTTGAAAAGTAGTTTACAAACTTTACTGTCACACCTTCTAGTGTTGATGGGTTACATAAGGCATATTATTTTAGGGGCACCCCAAAAGGAATTTGCCCAAAGTGGCAGAATAGCTAGAAACTGCTTTGGCCAGGGAAGACACAAAAAGCAACAAAAGTGGCCAAATCATAGGATTATACATACATCTATATTCCCCAACTAGAAGAATCTTTCATCACCACCAACCAACCAAATCTTTGAAAATTAATAGGTGGGAGCAAAGACAATAGGTATGTCAGTTGAAATTTTTTCACTAAGGAAAATTAAGGAAAAGATGTAGCTAAAGGACCAAATTAGAGAGAGAGAAAAATGAAAAATTTTTGGATCAAAGTAACAAGACAAGGATAGTGGAAAATTGTCACCGAGAGAAAGAATTTAAAACCTTCAAGTTCTCCATCAAATATCTGAGAAAAGAGACAACTATCGGTAATTTTTTTATAAAAGGAAAGAGATGGAGAAGGTATTAAAAATTTAAAAAAAGGAGTTACTGAAATAGAAGCAGCTCTCTCAAGGCCAACAAAATACAAAACATAAAAATATTAGTATAGTTTTTCAATGCTTCAATAGAAACCATTCATAAAAAATTACAATTTTTTTTTTAACTACCCAAAACCAAAATCGGTAAGATCAAAAGAAGATTTGTAAGAACAATGCAAAGGTGACAGAGCACCTGATCTAAGAGAAGAAAAATAATATATAAGAAAAAAAAAATTTCACCTACCAGACTGCTGGCTGAAATCGCGAATTCGTGAAGAAACCAACGTTGGAAAAATAAAGATGGATGATATTAGAGTGGTGGTGAGAAGAGGAGACAGGAGAGACAGAGAGAAAAAAAGTTTATGGGTTTCTAGAGTGAGATTGTCGCGTTGTATAGTATGTGAATCAGTTTCAATTTCTACACTCGATTCCCATTCAATTTTTTCCAAAATGGATAAAATAATTCTTGAGTTATTTTGTAAAGAATGTTTGTTTTAAGGCAAACTCGAAGAATAATTGAACAAAACTTTTAAAAAAATGAAAACCAACTTCAGAAAATACAAAAAATGAAAAATGATGAAAATAACGCTTTTGAAATATTATCAAGTTGGCGCTAACTAAAAAGTTTTTTAATGAAATTTGACGTAATTAACATATAATCATACATGATAAAGTAGCGGAGCATCGACTTCAATAATTTCAGTAAATCTTCCTGAAGAAATTTTGAAATTATTATTTTCAAATTTTTAAGGCATTTTTATTCTTTATTTTCTGAAATTGTTTCTATTTTCTTCACTATTATTTAGGTATCTGCTTATGTCTTATGTTTGTCTACTCTACTTTTCGGATTATATTTTATGAACTCTCTGATATACGAAAGCTATACAAAGTTAGAAATTATTCGATTGAAGTTAGTTTAATATCTTACGTCTTGTCTTTGCGTGAGAAGACAAAATTTAGAGATAAGTGTACGTAGTAATCATGGTATGGTGCAAAAAAATCTCACTAATATTTTTGTATCTCTGTCTACACTATTTTGGTTTTGCAACTTTGAGCTCTGTTCTCACCATACTTTCATTTCATATATCTGACAATCGTAATTTGTTTCAAAGTTATTTCAAAACTATTCTCAAAAATGTTCGATAATCCTTCAAACTCTTTAAATCTTGAGTATGGTGAATCAGCTGAAAAGCACTTTTTAAATGAAATGCGACAACCCAGTTATGTTGTTCATGGTCAAGAATTCACTCAACTCTAGGAAGCTGAGGAAGATACCTTAATTGGTTACTCTCCTCCTTCAAGCCCCATCCATAACATTCTATGACAGATAGGTCAAGATACCCCTTCCCATAATCCTATTCCGGATGATGTATTGTTGGAGCAACACCCATTGGCAATCCTAATGGAGGTTGTTCCCCAGGCAGAATCCATGGAACCCATTGTTCTCTCTCTCCCTTCTCCAAAGGTAGAAATTCCAATACTTCAATTCCTGTTCCTGTGGTTAAGCTATCATCCTGTCTTGGTAACCTTATGTCACGGGGTAATGTTGAAAATGAACCTATTCTCCAAAACAACATACCCCCTCCTTACCTACCTCCTGTACAAGAACAAAATAACCCGTCTGCTTGTTATGTCCCCCATTCACAAAGCAACTCTGATTGTGGATGTAGTGCTTCCCATCATAGGGATAGAAACAGTCGGAAATCCTTTAAAGCCAGACAAGCAGCTCGCACCAATCAATACAAAAGCCTGGGTGCGCCATTAGCCGCCACCATTTGCAATTGGCAGATGGAAAGATGAGATAGTAGGAGATACGAATTGTAGTTTAGCACATAGCGGATAGAATTCTTCCAATAGCTGCGTAAGTTGTCATTTTTGCAACACAAAAATTGGGGGAGTGCTTTGAGGATTCATCCTGGCATGAGGCTCGGCCTCCGCTGATAGGCTATACGTCAATTAACAGATCGACATATCATAAATAATAAAATATAACAAACTTGCACATCGTCTACAGGCAATGTGCCGTTACTAAAAAAGTGAGCTCTGTAATTATACGTAGCTACTCGCTCACACCTAGCTAAGCGCAAGTAATAAGTAGCTACAGTCCCCTAGCATTTGCTAGTATCTACAGCATTTGCCAATGTGTTGTTTAGGTTGGCTGCTTACCCTCAAACGACGTAGACTTTGCGACGAAACACGCACTTGATCCATCTGATGTGTGGTAACTCGCCCATTCCCACAAACAATTTTAAATTAAATTTTCTAATGCCATGCTTCTAGCATACCTATAGCTCCTTAAACATTGAAGACGTGATGAGCGTTTGTTAAACGTGTTTTATTTGTCATGAGATATACTATCTGCTGGTACTGTTGAAGTTGTGAAAGCTTCTTCAATAACACCCTTATTTATTACAGAGTTACAGAGCCCATCAAAAGAACCTACCTACTTGTTTGATTCGATTGGTTTTGAGATTAGAAATGAACCACACTAAGTGAGTATAATTGTATGAGTTTGGATAATCTACTTACCTACTGGTTTTAAATTTGTAAAATTAATGCATCTATACTCACTGTAATGGTTTCAATACTCAATGAAAATATCGATATTGTGTATATCGATGCGTATCGGAAAAACAAATATTGATGGAATAAAATATCAATACACTCAATAATGAACCAAACAATATTGATATTTCGATACAAACATAGGAGGAAATTGGCAATTTTGTATATTGGTAGTGTTTCGGTGAGTCATAGACTCATAGCTAAAAAAAACGGTTTGACGAATTCGATATAAAGGTCAGATATCATGTAATAACAACATCGATGGTAATTTTGATATTTCGAGAATGAAAATATCGATACAGTACCGAGACCCCTAACTCGTAGTTGGTAGGTACTCAAGATGTAAAATTTGTTGGTGTCGACCAATTTAATTTTGAAAAATGAAAAACACAGTTTTTAGAAGAGGTTTTAAAGAATTTATGATATTACGAAGATCAGTTTTTATAAGCATACGCACATAGAGAGAAGTAAACCATACTTGGCCGGTATAGAATTTTTCATTTGATAAAAAATTGGATTTCTTCCAACACCTTAGGATATAGATACTTATTTTGAGCTTGATATTTTGAAAATTTATCAAGATGGCTTACTATTATTATGAAGGAGGGTTCGCTGCTATCACCGGGAAGCCAGGCGTCAACTAATTGAAGAGTGCCATTTGAGAGAAAGAAAAAAGAACTGTTATTCTAAATGAAAAACAAAATGCGCACTGAAAATTAGGCAGCTGGGCACTGAATTTAAAGTTATACCATTGCCGAAGGATTTTTTTCTATATTCAAAACTACACAAAATACAACAGCGAAAAAACTTCCAAAATGCTTTGAAAACAACTCTTCTTTATGGTACCCATTATCCTTATCATAAACTTACATTTACCATCAATTGTATAAACGATTCTGAGTCATTTTCCCGAATTGTCATTTTCCCGAATAGAAAATTTCCCAATGAATTCAATTATTATTATTATTATTATTATTATTTTTTAAATCCACTATTAACCTATTCTCCCACAATACTTGAAGGTGCACAAGATAAATTCTTTAAAAAGATAATAATAATCCACCTCAGCTAACCTTCCACTATATGATCACTCGAGTTTTTAAGCTTTCATTGTAAAGCAAATTTGAAGAAAGAAAAAGCAAAAATTTTTGGGTTTCGTAGATTTGGGAAATTTGATTCGGAATAAAAAATTTTCGGGAAATTCTCCATTTGGGAAAATGTCCGAAAACCGTAAATGTAGAATCAAAATATTGCGTTACGAATATTTTCTTGTGTTGGCTGATATGTATGTTTATGCAGGTTATTATCTAGTAGTACTTAATGGTGATGATGGTAAAAAATTATGAGATATTAAATTTTGAATCGGTGATTTCAATTTTTTCGTTAGAAAAATTTAATAGAAAGTTGGTTGGTTCAAAGAATTTCCTTATGGAATGGTAACTTACACCTCAAAGGAAGATGAGGATTCTGGTTTGTTCCTTCTATATCTGTGTCCTCTTACCTAGCAGCTAGCGAAGTCGTAAACTTATATTTCCTTGTTAGGAATCTCACCAATATCTCCTAAAGCTGCTTTTCTTTTGGTTTTATTATGGCAGTCTTTTGAATGACACCTCATGCTAATGAGGAGTTGACGGAAGAAGACTAATGAGAATTCCTGGTCACTTCATTTGTCCAATTCCTATACGTTCAAACTCTGGAAACATGAAATAAGTTACGTAAAATAAACTGAAATTAACATTCTTTTCCTTTGTTCTTATACTTTTTTGTGCAACACTATTCATAATTACTCATTTCACTTAAAATCATAGTTGCCTATGCAGCTAAACCACTGCAGCTTATACGTGTATTTAAAAAAGTTTCGTTTGAAAATATCCATTAGGTATATACTATATACCTACCATTCAGGGTGGATAGTTATCTCTATAGCTAGTTTGTATTGACTTATTGCAGAATGGTGTAACATGCATTTATCAGCTCCCAGTTCTAAGTTACATTATTTGAATTTGATAGTGAATTAGGTATAATTATATGTATGACAGAACCTTGTTCTAGCAGCTATTAAATACTTGCATTGTGAAAAAAGCCAGTCAGACCCTTTGACATGGCCGGCAAGTTTTGTGTAGCGTGTGTAGCGATTGCTACACATGAGAAATTCCCAAGTGGTTTTCGCTACACATGGGAAATAATTACGTTTACACACAATTACCTACTCTTTATTCTGTGCAAAATTTGCACCAAAAAAATTTTTTTTTTCGCTACACATGGGAAAATGAAAAGTTGCCGACCCTGCCCTTCTAATCTTCTCCTTTGCATCCCAGTTTATTTTTCTGCAACTATCATTTAGGTTTCGAATTATTGAAGAAAATCTGACGGGTAGGTACAACTTACAGTGTTTTAAACATCGAGATCAGGAATGTAGTTAAAAAGTAGAGAGTCTGCCCACGAAAACTTTTTGTCAGTTGGAAAAATTGTATTCGCTGTTTATTATCTAGTTGGAAAAATAGTACCAGTTAGGTATTAATAATTGGTGCTGTTTTATGTTTCATTGGAGAGGGGGAGAAGAAGGAAAAATTTATCATATCCCAGTCATCCATCAGAATAATTTTATGTCCATATACGTCAGACCCATACTTATAGCAATATACAATTCACAACTCTGTCAGTTGGTATAATTTATTCATCTGATTTTAGTTCAAACCCCCATGTTATTTGGAAATGAGTCGAGTCAGTGGTGCTTATAATTATAGGCGTCTATAAATTTCTTTAAAAAAATTCAGTTAGCAGTAAATTCGATGTGGAATACGAAGCCGAGTATTCCACATAAACCAATTTACTTCGCTTCAAAAAAAAACAATTTGAATTTTAAAAATGGATTTTGTAACTGATATGTTCATCATATTTTGATATTGACGTACAGATTCATTCACACAAAAAAACGTATTTTTATTCTGTACATTTTGTCCTACTAAATTTACAGTTAACTGGTAAAAGTACCGTTACTTCCTGCCAGCAATTACAATACGTTTTTTAACTGGACATTCGGTGACCTGAATATACTGGTCACCGAATATTCTCGAATTAACAAATCCCTAATCAGCAAATCCCTACTTTATTCACAATACTATGGAAAAATAAATACCCTGATAGGGTATATATAAACTCTTGTTTCCATTAGAATATTCGTACTGTAAATTTTATATTCATCCAGTTGTAACACTGTAACTGTCTACTTGTTCAATAATCAAACGAATGTTAAATATTGTGTTTTTATATATTTATTATAACAGAGTGTTAAAATTCATTGTGTGTTTTAATTTCACTTAAAGCCTCTCAAACAGTTAAGGTCCACAATAGCTGTGGGTAATAAACTTAATTAATTAAATAAATTCTCGAGTATTATAATATTCTATTGAATATTGTAATACTTTGAAGGATGTGTAACCACACCAAAAGAGGTCATTTCTAGTACTAAACGAATCTCTTTAGGCTGTTACAGATTTTTTGTCAAAAAACAACAACATACTTAAATAACATAATATTAACATCTAAATTTTATATAAAGTCTAGCAATATAAAGGCGATATGTTTTCAGCGTTTTAAAATAACGATTTCTATAATTGAATTTCGGCAAGGGAATTAATTCTGCGAATAAAATCGAATCAAAATTGTCGAATGTATTTCCGTATATACTTAGGTGTAGGTAGACGTATAGATAGAGGTAGGTACCGTTAATACGCTCTAATAATAGCAATGTTTTCGAGAAAATAAAAATTGAAAACGACATCAATAGTATTATGCCATTTAACCTATACTGCGCTGTCAATTGCATCCTGTAATTTGATGAAATGTTAGACGACGTATTGTTTAAATAATTCTGACGTATTTCTGCTCTTTCTCTTCTTCCGTCTCTCTCACAGCAAACACACACACATACACTCACTCTACTAATGTATTTTTCTCATTTCTATCTCTTCCTATTTACCTGTCAAAATTCAAAAACCGTTTGAATTTGGCTGTAAACTATATTTTCGTCCATTTAATAAAGTAAGTTACTCGTACTGTTTTGATTTTTTCAAATCTGCTAAATCGATGTTTTCAAAAATTCTCGAATTACATTTTTGTCGTTTGTTTTTTCTGTTTTTTCTCCTCTTTTTTTTTTCCCTCGTTCCTGTTCGACCTTATTTGTGGCATGTCGATTCAACGGTATTCGCCTATTAAA
Organism: Ericerus pela; assembly: GCA_011428145.1. Classification (NCBI taxonomy): domain Eukaryota; kingdom Metazoa; phylum Arthropoda; class Insecta; order Hemiptera; family Coccidae; genus Ericerus; species Ericerus pela. The sequence goes on along the minus strand of WOFM01000193.1, from coordinate 638,114 downwards.
TTTCTATACGAATATTATTATACGATTATGTTTTGAAATTAGATATTGAAGCAGTGGGTATCTTTAATTGGGATTTTTCAAAATATTTAGGTTAGAGCTACGTATACAATGAACTGTTGTTTATTGCCATTAATTCTTCGTTTTTTTACGTCAGGCTCACCAATAAGGAATTATAATAGAATCGAAGTAAATTTATTTATAAAATATTTACAAATTCAACTTCCTTGGGTTTGAAAATTTTTTTTCTGTAGAATAATGACTCGAGTTGAAATTAAAAATAAGTTGCTTATCAATAGTGATAATGTGAGTACCTAGTTTCCACGAATTACTAATTTGGCAAATTATTTATGTTTTTTCTATATCTGATGAAGTCCAGTATTTAATTGTGTGTCTAAATACTAATTTACTTGCATAAAAAGCACGTCCTTAGGATAAGAGATGAGGAAAAAAATTTGGGAAGCCCCTTCCTCTTGCAAAATCTTCTAAAATTAAAAAAAAAAAGGGGGAAAAACTGAACTACTTTCAAGAATGAAAATAAAGGTACAAATTTGCTAAAAAGTGAAAAAAACCTAAAATTTCTTCAGCACGATCTACTGCAGGAATTATTAAAGACGGTATAGGTACTCCTTTTTGTCTTATACAATAGATTCTTGAATCGACGTCAATTCTGTTAAATTTCATTACAAAATGTTTTATTAAGTATTAGTACCGACCTCATTAATGTTCAGTATATTTTATGTAAATCGTGTTGGAGAAATTTTAAAAGGGTTATTTTTATAGTTTTAATGTATTTTTTAATTCCTTATATTTCAGATTGGTTCTATTTTTTAAGGAAAAATTTTAATTTACTTAATGTTTATATAAGTTCTAGGTCGTCTATTCGTTTTTTTTTGGTCTTGAAACTCGTTGACTTTTACAGGTTAACGAATTAATATGGGTAAGTAAGTATATGACCATGTTTATATACGATCTAAAAGTAAAAGGTTATTTCAAATAGTTTCATTGATTAATATTTTGTAATGGCGATGGTGATATTTAATCTACCAAAGTGTTTAAAATTTATATAGGCTGGCCAAGTTCGATATAAACAAAAATATACCTGGCAAGATGAACGACGACGGATGCATTGTTTCTGTTTCATTTTCAGTTAATTGTTGGATCCACCAATTTAAATTTGACTACATTTAAACAAATTTTTAGTACCTTTAGAAATGAGAAAGTAGTTAACCAATAGAATTGGAACCGATGACACTACAAAACACAAAATTGATTTTGCACCTGGAACTTGGACGATTTTAAAGACTTTGCAAACCTAAAAATTTTCGATTTTATGCTCAGGCACTAAACCACACTACGCCTCACACAGACCACATATTAGGCTATAAGTATTATTATAAACAACATAATTATGGGCCTATTATCGTATAAGTTATTTTTAATCACGTCTACATGAAGTAGGTCTAAGTACAATATCAGTACAACTGAATAGCATTTTCATTCAACATATTATTGCCTAAAATTTTTCATTTATATCTATCGAGAGGCAAAGAAAAGTACAGAAATAATGAGACGTGCTAAGTAATTTTTACAACCAGTTGTTGGAGGAAAAAATAAATTACAACGTCCATTAGGAATATTGGTTTTAGGGAAAATGGATTAGACATAATGGGTTTACGGAAAAAAATTAGGGAAAAATAAATTAGGGAAAATTATACTTAGGGAAAACGGATCAGAGAAAGTATTCAGGAATTCCATCTATCACCACCTTACTCCTCAATATTACATATTAAGCCAATCAAATGTGATGAAAATCTTGGTGTTTTTTTTTTCTCAATCTGACCACACTGGAATTATCAGAAAATCATTTAGACAACATATTTTTTTCATGGTGACATTTCTGATATAGTTGATCTGTGATACATACCTACACCTGATAATTCATAAATCCTTAACAAAAATTCTAAGAAAATTGAGTAAAGAAAGTTTCAAAAAAAGGATGTAGAGTAACTAATATTATGATTTGGTTTAGTTTCACACTTTAAGTACCTATTCAAATTGGCTAAGGTTTATATTTTTAAAAGGGTTATTAAGTATTTAATTTTCAGGTATTGCGGGGATAGGAATGCAAATTTTGTCTTTTTCCCATCTGTCACCATACTCATTTTACCATTTTTCACCCCCTTCCCATCCGTCACCACTTCATTTTATAATGCTCCAAACATAACTTGTTACGATTCTAGACAGATCAAAAGCTTTTATCAATTTTTTATTCATAATCAGAAAATTGAGTAAATGGATCTGGTCTGAAACAGATAAAAAGTAGAAAGTGCTTTCTAAGGAGGTGGCAAAATAAGAATTTTTTTAGTGGGGATAGATGGTAATTTTTGACCTGTCTTTAATTAAACGTGATTCTACATTTTTCTGGTAATCATTCCATAAAATGAACGATATTTTCCATACCTAACCAGAGGGTTCCATGAATATTGAATAATTAATCACCTCTATATGTACCAAAGTTCGACGTTTATCATCTCATATGCGAAATATCTAAATGCAGTGTCCAGGAAATACTGGTGGATCCAGAATGAATTTTCCATATTTTCACCTTTTCATTTACAAATTGGGTGCATGTCCGTTTAGTCTCCCGTAAAGTATGATTTTGAGAAATTTCAACCTATTTAAACTACGTCTTCACGCATGGGCTTATTTACATTGAGAAAATATTGGAGATGATCGGATGAACAAAAGGAAGATCAAGACCAAGCTCAAGCCCATGCGGTGTAGTCTTGGTCTTGCACAGTCGCAATTTTAGGTCGTATAGTCTCACAGTAAACTACTGGTCTGGGAAAAATTCTGCTGGTATTTAGTTTTGGTTTTGCCTGGTGTACTTGCAAGGTTTATATTATATTGTTGAAGGGTGACCACTGAATTTACTATTTTTGTCCGTCCAATATACGAAAGAAAAAAATTAAACTCTAAGGAACTTATTAAGTAAGGATTATTATTTACAGTATGGAAGAGTAGCGAACTAAATTTTACAACGGAAATTGTTCTTAATTCTTTTTATTTAATTTAACCCTTTGCCACTTGGTCTTCCTCAGATTAGTCTTGAAAGATCAGTACCAATTTTATTCATCATCAGTGTCGAAAATATAATCTTTTAATTCGCATGAGTGCTGAATATGTCATCTTCTAGCGTTCTATGAAAAAAATTCATCATTCGCTAGAGACTGAAAAACGAAAAATTTGGTTTCTGATTCGGGTTTGTTTTTGTTTTTAAAATTTTTTATTTCGTTTCTATTTAAGTTTTTGTTCCTAAAATTTTTGTTACTATTTCTATCAGTTTTCGTATCCTATTCTTTTTTTCAACTAATAGTTAACTGATAACTGGAGATATTTCACATAAAACAAAAGAAAAAGTATATAGCGTAGGTATCTACTTGTAGTTCGTAAATTTTACAAAATATTCCGCCAAGAGATGCAGTGTTAAAATTCAAAATTTCAAATTTTTTGCAAGTGGAAACCGAAAAATTATACTTCGGTTTCCGTTCGCTTTTATGTCTTAAAATTTTTTTTTCCTTTCTGTTACCTATTTTATGATTTTGTTAACAAAGCTGTTTCTGATTAGTTTCTGTTACATTTTTAATTTCGTTTTCTAATCTCTGTCATTTTAGAATCAGGAGCAGTAGATAATTCTAAGGTAAAGTTATATGAGGAAAACACGTACTCAAACCCGCTTTCGTGAAAAGATTGCATTTAAAATTTTGATTTTGTTTGTACAATTTGATTGATATGAAGTATTGCATCTATATACCTAACTATACGTATTTACCTATATTTTTGGAAGATATGTGCTCCACCAAATTACTTCATCGCATCAACTTAACAACTTTTTGTCTAGGATCAAAAATGTATATGAAGACGCATAGAAGTGTATTTCGAATTAATTCAAATATAAATTTGCTACATTTTTGATATAAATAATAGATGAGTGGAAAACGGAACCTTTCAAAAACATTACATAAAACATATAAACCGCCTGCATGTATGGGTATGTTTCTATAGGCGAATTTTAAGAAAATACTTTCCAAGTTATAGACTTTATTCTGTTTTGAAAATTTTAAAATTGAGAGATGCCTATCTAGTGTGGTCTATACAATATAAAATCGTGTTAAAAACTTTTTTCGAACTCTTTATCGTTTAAGGTTATCATAAATAAAGGTTATGAAGTCTAGGCTCGATTTTAGGATTTCTTCTGGGAGAGAGAGGGATTGATAGAATCAAATCTTATAATTCATAAACTTTTATGGATTGTAACGATCTTTTAGATAAATAATTATTTGTATAATTCCCAAACGAATCACATCACTTGATTTTTCGTTAAAAGTTTCTTTGTAATTTACATTTTTTTGATGGTGCTGTGGGGTGATTATACCCGAAATCGACCACATTAAACCCACCCTTGAATTTTAAAAATCTAAAATGACTGTTATGAGCCTTTTATTGATGTTATATCCTCATAGGCACTATTTTTCTTCCCAATTTGTCTGCAAACGGAGTATTAAAATTATAATCTCATTGAGTGGTTAGGAGTAGGGATGATGAAAATCATTCGTTTTATGAAGATTTTTTGAAGGGGGATCAAAAAAATTTGACGATTTTTTTTGCTAGTCACTTTTGAAAATTTAAGAAATTTAGCATCTACGTAACCCACTTTCGCATATATTTATTACTAATATTTCTTCTGAATCTGAAAAGTAGTAAGAAAAAAAATATTTACAAAATTTGCATTTCATGTACAGTCGAGGATACATTGGAAATGATTTTTGTATTTATTTTTAATTTTGTTGAATAAATATTATCCCCACTTGAAAGTCTTACGAATTCATGATTTTTTTGTGAACTTTGTTTTCACTTTTTGTTAGGCTTACTATCCTATGTGATGGGGGCTTAAAAATGGATCACCTAGTTTTTCTATTTGTAGGTAGGCACCCAGTAGCTTATTTCAAAAAACTTTTGAATTTAGCGTATATTTGATTTTGATTATATTGGATAGATAGTTATGCAATTTTTTGGGGGTTTTTGACATTTTTATCACTTTTTGTTGCAAACTTTGTTTATTTTTACTTTTTGTTACAAACTTTATTTTCACTTTTCGTTGCATATGACGTCATCTTTTTACTATGTACTTCAGGTTGAACATTTCCAATGTTAAAAGGTTATTGGGGCAATCGCCCTCTTCCCACTTGGCAACTCCCTTCGTTTCCTGACAAAAAAAAGTACCGATGTCTTTCATTTCATCATTTTGATATATTTATTTAATTTTTTTTAATGTTGTTATTTGTAAAATGGCTGAAGTTTTCACAATTGATAATCTTTATATAAGAGCAGGTCTGATAGAAGTTTGATACATATTACTTTCCTGGTTTTTGAAAAAAATTTGAAAGATATAAAATCTGGATAAAACAGTTTTTCCAGGATTATGAGAAAACTACGAAAGAGATAGAGCAGGAATTTTCACGGAAGATCCGTTGTTCTCATAGAGAGGCAGGTCAGATAGAAGATTAGTGCCTATTAGTTTCCGGAAAAGACAAAATAGCCGGAGAAAATATTGTATTAACGGTTTTGAGAAAAGTACAAAATGTATAGGGCTTAAATTTGTAAGTATGAAAGAAGTTATTGTTAAAAAGGAGCAAGTAGCAGGTCTGATAGTAGTTCCGTGTCTATTGAATCCGCATAGTTTCTAAGAAAAATGTATAACTATTTACTTGAAATAAAAAGAAGCAAGTCCTCAATGTTGCATGAAGTATCCCTTATCGTATTTACGGCGCAAGTGGTTACGAGCGTCTTTTCTGCATTGCATTTAGAAGTAATTTCGTATTTAAGGCGCAGTGGGCTGCAATATCAAAGGAAGCTTTTTTTCAATATTGTATTTCAGGAGACAGGGTGTTCTAGAATTGGTTGAAATTGTATCCAGGATTTATTAGTATACTCGTGCATTGATATTTTTTTTTTGAATATTGTAACTGTCTGAGGAACTTTCATTTTCTCTATACATTGAGGTTATAATAATTTTAATATTTTTAACAATGGATGAATCAGAAAACTAATTACTGTCCTTCGATAATTTTATTGGAAATTTTATTGAAAAACGAAAAAAAAAAAATCTAGGGCAGCAATACTTTACTAGAAAACCCAGTTTGCCAATTTCCATTTGTAATTAAAAAAAAAAACACCTATAACCTAAATTAATGCAATATGAAGAAAAGTACGCTCATAACCCCTATCGCAGTAAATACGAAAAAGATGCTATAAACGATACAGGTGACTTGCTTTTCTCCAGAAGTTTTTGTTTGTTTTACATTTTTCTCGAAAATTATACACTGAATTAATAGACACCAAACTCTTATCAGACTTGGTTCGACATAAGAACTACATTTTGTTAAAATTTCAGTTCTATTCCTTTAGTAGTTCATTAAAAATTCTGGAAAAACCACTTTTCCAGTTTTCTAGGAAACTAGGGAACAAATAAAGAACAAATTTCTGTCAGACTTGCCCTTACATAAAAACTATGTATCGCGTTGCGAAAATTTCAGCCTGATCTCTTTTGCAGTTTCCCCATAATCATGGAAATGTCACGTTTCTAGAAATGCGATAATCAGAATTTTTCAAATTAATTAATTAAATTAATTAATAAATATAATTATTAATTTAGAAGTCACGATTAACACGAATTTCGTAAATAAAAATGCGATTAAAAATTGTCTGTACCTTAGAGGAATGGAGGATAATATTTTGATCGTGCAAATGGTGCCGTTTTTCGTCTCACATGCATCTTCTATTATATTTAGTACTCTACTAGAATTTCAGCTCTATTTCTTGTGTAGTTTTTTCAAAACCATGTACACAAATTTTGGACGATACATAACTATATATAACGCGTTTTTCCCATTGCAGGTTGCATACTATTCTCCAAATTTTTATGTGACAAACAAAACATTATATAATCCTACGTTGAAAATACACCTGTAGTCCAGAGAAGATAGAAATCTTTTTCTGGAAAATTGCCATAGTTTATTTTTTCTCAATAATCTATAGGGACGAATGTCCTAAATAACATACTAAAAATCTCAACCCCAACTCTTCTTGCTAGAGTGGGAATTAATGAAAATGTGCCTCTAAATGAATTTTTTGCAATTTTCTCGAGAAACATTGACTATAGCGGGAGAATAGTTATTTCAAAAAATGTTTAACATTACATTCGCAATAAAAAAGGTATCTGTCACTTTTTGTGTATGACGCTTACAAACCGTAAAAAGTGAGACTGAAAAATACGACTTTTTGTACTCAGTCAAGCTAAGAATTTTACCTGATAAAACTTGGTACAAAATTCGATATGATTCCAAAACTGTTGGTCTTATCGACTTGCGATTGATTTCATTCGATTCAGCGCTAAAATATCCGCAGGATGTGATATGTTATGTTGTTCTAGCTGAAAATTTCAACTTCCTTTTTCTCATTTTTGATATTGTTACATATAAAATCAGGCGCACAGAATATACCATCCCGGCATAGAAAAAGAAAATCTATAATTATTCGTATGTATACATCAGAGCCGGATTTAGGGGGGTGCAAAGGGTACAACTGTACCGGGCGGCACATTTTTACCTTTTTTTTTTTTTGTAACATTAAGCACGACTGTATGACAGGGAAAAAATACTTAATTAAACTTATAAATTTTTAATGTAGTAAAAACTCCTGATAAAAATCCATAAATTTTTTGGGGATGGGGTGGGTTGCTAAAATTATAAAAATGAGGGGGCGCTAAAATTTTTATTGTACCAGGGCACTTGAGCTGTAAATCCGGCCTGGTATACATTGAGTTATATTATACGCACCCATTAGGTACTTATATACTTGGACAAAAAAAAAATATATTATTTGAAAATGGGAAAATAGTACCAACTGTTTTCTCATGAAACTGATAATTTTGGTCGTCCCCACCCCCGACACATTTGCGAGATCAATTTTAATACCTCGTTTACAGTCAAACCGGCTAAAAAGTAGAACGAACTTTTTCCGATTATTTGTACTTTACGCGCTGATCACAGGTTCCGGACATATGGACGAACACATTTCGCGTTCGGTCCAATAACGACAACGGTTCACCAGTCTTCAAGTGGCGCGCGTGTAAACGCCGCCTCGAAACGTTCATTTTTAACAGCACGCGGTAGCGTCTGCTCTACGCGCCAATGAGAGACGACGCATTCAGCGCGTAGGCGGAGCCTGTCGCGTCGGTGGGGATAACACCGCGACGAGCGAGAAGCGTTCGTAACGTCGAAGAGGTGCGAGAAAAACGGATAGCAAACCGCATTCTATCCGTCTCCGTCACTAATAATGGCGAGTATTTTTAAGTGTACCATAGTAGGGATATCATAATGGGCCGGCTCTTTTCTACTCATTTAGGCCAATCGAAGTGCCAGAAGTTAGCCCGCTACGTACTCCTCCTTCGGATTGCGTTTGTGTGCGCGTATACGAACGTGTAAGCGCGCGTAATCGTAAAGGAGAGTGCAAAAAATGTGTCGTCTGGGTGTTGTGTGTAATATTTTTTTGACGACCTGCTGCGTGTGTTCGTCACAGTATACGGTACCCTACGATCATGCATTTATGTAGACGCCGCAATTCCTTAGTCGTTTCATACTTCGGCTAATTAAAAAACGTCCGTGCAATAGCGTGTACGTAATATTATTTTGGCGCGAACTTTTTACATTTTAGTTTTTTTTTTTTTTTTGCTCTCATTCCCGTCTGTCTGTCTTTCTCTTTCGCAGTATTAGGCCGTCTATCTGCCTATGACTGTCTCTTTTTCAATATTGTTTCCGGTCTTAACAGAATAATTATTTTGCGTTTTTTTTTTTGTTTTTTTTTTCATTTTTTTGATAACTGCGTTTCTTATAGGTATACGTTGCTATTACAAATATTTTTCGCAAATAAGTTCGACTCTCGAAGTGCATTTATAAGCTATTTCGATGCTGTTTTATTGTGATTTTGCTGAAAATTTGACGTGAATTTTTTTCAAATTTTTTCTCAATTTTTCGTCCTGGTTCGAAGTGTTGAAAAATTTCGTTCAAATAACTATATAGGTACCTACCTACCTACCTACCTACCCACCTATAATTTATAGGTTGAATTATATTATATTATATAGGCGTATACCGCGACCGGTATATACGTATATGAAAAATTATTTTTACACCTACCCGTATATATTATATTATCGTATACTTATCAGCGCGCTATTCGTATGTTAAATGTGCTTACATCGGTGAAGTTCTATCGGTGCCAAAAATCGTCGCGCGAACTATGAACGATGACGCGTGTCAGATATCGAAACCGTCGAACGGAGACATTGCTGGCGTCCTCGCCTCCGGCGAATATCCTCTAGACCTGAAAACCTCGTCGGCAGCCATACGCTTTGGCCGCAGCAACAGCAACAACAACATCAAAGCGGCGACCGCAGCGTCGACAATGCCCCAACGATCTCCTTTCGCCATACAAGAGCTGCTCGGCCTGTCCGACTCCGGTGCGAATGTGAACCAGCATCGCAGTCCGACGGCCGCCATCTCGGCCATAACTCCTGGCGGCTATAACGCCGCTACCCAGCGACCTATACCCACATCCTGCTTCAGCCAGCACCATCAGATGTCCATAGCGGCCGTCAATGCCAGCCGTATGGCGTATTTCAATGCACAAGCTGCCGTCGCGGCTGCCTTCCTACCGCATAATATGAATCCGCTGGTGGGAGCGACGCCAGGTTCGCAAAATCCTATGCTGGGCTTGGGTAACCACAGAGACAACACGGCCGGTGGTAAGTTCACTTCCTATTTACTATTACCCATATCATATTATGCGGGCATAAATATGTTAAGGTAGGCCTATTGTTTTGACGAAATGTCGGGCACAGTGTTGCCGAGTTTGATGAAAATAATTTCCTTGAAATGGAAACGTATATATACGAAAGTCGGTAAAATTTGCTGAGTAAGTTCGATATGTATACCTATGTATCTGCATAGGTTACATATCACGATAGGCAACTTACAAAACGGAGAAATCGTTATTTGCAATTCGATACATTTGTTTTGTGTATAGATACCGTGTAAAATGGTTATAATATAATTAATATTTGAATGCTACCATCAAATTATTGAAAATTTATAACAATTTATTAAGTATTACCGCCTTGTTGAGAAGAAAATCGTTTTACTATATAGGTAAATGAAAAATGTAACTTTATGAACAAGACTGATGGTGAAAAAACAAGGTTTTACCAATGAGACTTCACAACTGACAAAAAAATAACCAAATGGGAAAAAAATACACGAACAAGAAAAACAATTATTTGTTTCCCTGTTTGAGGAGGACTATTTTCACGTTGTTCAAATAACAGTGATGAGCCAATGAGGAAATTCAAAAACTGATACCTACATATTGATAAAATGTAATAATTTTCTTCTTATTCACTTTTTCATTTTTTATAATTGGTACGACACATCGGTACTAAACAGTTTCTGGCATGGCTATTTTATAATTTATAAAACTAAAATAACTAGAATTCAAAATATTTTTTCATTCACCTATATAGTAAAATACCTTACTATACAGAGTCAAAAAGTAAGCGGATTGCCACTCGGTATGCGATTGCAGCACGCGTCTTGGGCTTGCACTGCAACATCACAACTCATCCACAATCGTATACTTTCCTCAGTTGTATAGTAATGTACTATAAAAATAAACTGGCAAATGGGTAAAACCCCAAGTTTATCATTGCCTTTATATAAGAACTGAGATCTGTGTTTAAAGCATATAGCATATATATATATATATATATATATGTAAGAATCACCCGTCACATAGTCGTCTCCGTGTTCCTTCTTGTTTCCTCTCTTTCCATTTACTCGCTTTCTTATCTTTCACCTTCGTTCCTGTATCTCTGATATACCGACTTCGTTTATGTGTAACAGTTTATTCACTCTCTGTTCGAACCTACGTACTCTGATTTCGGTTTCCCCGTTTTCAGCTTGCTTCGTGCATACACGCTTTTGCCGCGTTCATTACTTTCTCGCTTATAATTCCGCTATACTAGCTTTACTTCGGAAACGATCTTCGTTTTGAATTCTTTGATTGAAATAAAGCATTCTTTCGACTCGGTCCCAACTTTGTTCTTATAAGATCTTTCAGATCTTATATATATATATATAATAAAGTTACCGAAAGACCCAAGTAGCCCATTTATAATTCTCATTAAAATATATTATATCTACCTATCATCAATTCAAATATGACGTCACTTTCATTCTATTGTTGAAAAATGGAAGGTGTTATTATAGCCTTTATCATTTACTCGAAGCCGAAACCCTGATTCCATAATTTGGGAGTACGATTGTTTTTTTAAATTTGGCCCAACACATTGGTTAAATAAAACAGATACCTAATAAGCTCTAGGCAACCACAAATTTTGAAGAGATGCAAAGTGGTATATTATGCAAATAGGAAGGAAAATAAGCAGTTTCTAAACGAGTTCAATGTTTACAAGCATTGAGCCATAAGCAAGTGCGGTACTTGCCGAGTTGATAATGCTCACTCGACTGAGTTCCGTGCAATATTTTTTGCAGCGATTGTATGAAATGCTGTATTTGAGCCAGGGATAATAAAACTTGCAGGTTGCTGCTACAAATCCCTGTTATAGCAAAAATAATTTTTAAGAAAAAAAAAAAAACAGAATTAATTTAAAGGAAAGAAAATAAGACATTTAAATTAGTGAGGAAAACTGAGGAACCAATTGGACGTCAGAAAAAAATTCAAGTACTGGAAAAAGAAATTATGGAGTTAGAAAAGTAAAAAGTTCTAAAATTGGTCACTTTTGTCTTGTCATACATGCCTTGAAAATACAGCATTTCGTACACATGTTGCAAAAAAATACTGAATTTTGATAAAAAACCAATAATTCTTTTCTTTATTTCTAATTCAACAGCAGAAGGGACATTGAATTTATTATTAACTAGGACACAGGTTCTCAACCAGTGGTACATAAGTGGTAGCTAGGTGGTTGGCAAATTTGGAGTGATTAAAAAATTTTTGTTTATAACACCTACCTAATTATTTTAAAATATTAAATGATGCAGCAATTAACAATTTGTTCTGAATATTCCTCATTCACACAAACATAGAAAGAAAGAAGAATACAGTCTATGAAATATTGGGTGTTATGCGAAGTTTCTTGAAGAAGATAAGAAGTACACCAGAAAAAAAATTTGGGATTTCCCGAACTACAGTGATGTTCTCATAGTGTATATGTGGTATACGCAATATACTCTCAAGACACTGATGAAAAATTTAGGGTAGACGCAATACAATCTCACAGCGGTACACTAAAAATCATTCACTAGGCAATCATACTCTCAATAATTCATATTTTGTTAAAATGGTCGGCTTATCGATCAAAAAATGCTCATTTCTATTCTCCATTAGTTTGGAGCTAGCTTTACTTATTAGTCGATGAAATAACTTCTTTTAAGTGCGATATGCCAAACTATGATTCAGAGGCTCACATTATCCGAATCTAGAAAACCCACATTGTGAAAAAAAAAAATTATTGGTGTAGAAAAACCACCGGAATATGAGTAAAACAAATTTTTTAGAAGTTCATATATGTGAAATCGTAATGCCATGTCAATAAAAGTTTTAAAAAATTTGTTTTTCTTTCGTAGTTGTAGGGTGAAGAAGAAGGTGGGTATACTCACGAAAAATTTCACGAGCACATCACCGCTGAAGCAGGACACAAAATTACCTACATACTGCCAGCACAATTATAATAAATTGTAAATATGAAATATTAATATTAATAGCACAAAGGTATAATGATGCATCCACACCAGCGCATTTTTCTTTAAACAAACAATCGTACCAAAAGCACGTGAAAGAATTTGCCTACTGAGAACCATTTTGACAAACAAACTAAATTCACCAAACATTTTCCGAGCATGCAAACGAAAATTCACAAAGGATCAATCCCAAAAAAGTAAAACACACCAAACATTTATTTATTCGGTATTTTTGAGGTTTTTTGCACATTTGGTTCGTTCGGAGGAAAATTTATAAATGTGGACGCACCATAAGGGAATGGGATAATAGTTTTTGGTTAATCAAATTATATAACTTAATGTTGGTTGTAACAAATAGATAAACAGTTAATGATTAGGACTTGACTTTATTTTACCATGCGCCTTATCAGTTAAAATTAGTTTATCCAACAGTTTGAAGATGGTACAACCGGTCGTAATCTAATAATTAATTGGTTAACTAATCATTTTTTTCATACTTATCAAGTATTTTTAAAGTGAAGAGGAATGAAAAAATGCATCCTCAAAAGATACAAAAATTCATAAAATAATAGGTAAAGGTAGATGTGTAGCTATATAAGCTATATCAGAAATAGAAATTAATGCAAAAAACCCAAAAATTTAAGAAAAAATTTGAATAATTGGCCACTGATAATTCTATTATGTACCTGTGGATCACTATTAGTCCAAAAAAAGTATTTCTGTCAAACTAACTGAATTAATACCAATATCTAGGTTATTTTTATTCCAAATTCTATCATATTAAAATTGACCGTCAATGGCTGCGCTGGTTATAAATGATAAGCTGTTATATTAATAGGATGAATAAGTCGGTATTCTACTGATATTGTTTTAAGTTTCTACGAATTCATCAAAATTGGCGTGGGCCTTTTGCCAGAAATGTTTTTTAACCATACCTATCTCTATAATTTTAATAAGAAACAGAAAAAATGAATCCTTACGCACTACTAATATTGATATGGGAATGTTTAAATTTGAAATCGGCTGATTATTTGGTGATAGAGGCGTATACTTGTTATATAAAATTGGGTATACACAAGTAATGAATTATACTGCATGTTGAAATGTTTTGAAAGTTTTAGTTTGAATCTTTAAAGTTTCAAAACTTATTATTTTCTAAGAATGCGCAGTTTTAGGAGAGAATTCTATAACCCATCGCAACATTTTTTAAATTCAAAAAAAAAAAAAAAAGGAAAAAAAGAAAGACGTATAATACTTAATTAAAACTGCAGATATCTACACCTAAATTAAACCCAAGATAATTAAATTTTGTCAAGTGAAGTTGAAATTAAATTTATTTGCACTCTTAGATTTTCTGACGAATCACGACGAAAATTTTTCTTTTTAAAATACTTACCTACCTACCAGGGCGTAGGAACAATTTTCATTTGGGAGGGTACAAGTTGAAAAATCAAAAGACCAAGAAAATTGAAATATTTTTGCAGTAGTGACAAAACTAGAAGAGGGTTACTGATAATTATAATCCTCCCTCTAAACCAATGGAATTAGTTAAAAAACTTCTAGCTCAGTAATACTTCATGTTTGCCCATTTTCAATGTTAGCACTAAAAAAAAAAAAAAAATGAAAAAAAAAAAATAAAAAAAAAAACTAAATTAATGTAATGCAAAAATGACGCCCATAACACCTTGCGTCGGAAATAAAAAAAAAGATACTATAATTTTTACCGAACCTGCACTCACATAATGACAATCCATCGTGAAAATTTCAGCCCAATCTCTTTGATAGTTTTCTCAAAACCGTAAACCAAAATTCTTTTCCAGTTTTCTCAGAAACTACTAAACGATTAAGCGCCAAAATCGTATCAGACTTTCAATAACACAAGGAGAATCTATCGCGGGACCACAATGAGGTCACCATCTCGGTATCATTTAAAAAAAAATTCATGAAAATCGGTTCCAAGCAGGGCTGTCAACCTGAATAAGTAAAACGCAGAATTTTAGACTCTAAATAGGTATAAGAAGTACGACCAGATTACTACTACCTGAGATACGTTTAGCATAATACTGAATATTTTTTCCAATTAAATTGACATTCTCTTGCATAAAAAAAGTAATATTAATCCTGCTGTAGATAAATATTATTTTCGATTGAACCTTGAAAAAGTTTAAATGTTTTAGTTCACTGAAAAAAAGTTTTCTAAGATTTGAGGGGGAGAGAGTAAAAGGGCCAATTAACAGCAAATAGCACATAGTAACTATCCTATAGGTATCTATATACATGCATTAAACGCGAAAGTAAACATGTGTCACAAATATTTGAACCTTTCCCTATATAATTACCATTTTCATGTTCAGCCCGATTTCATTTCCTTGAAGTTCTCAAATTTAAAAAAAAAAAAGGTCTTCTTAAGCCTTATTATCCGACACCACAATGTAAATAATTAAGGCCCAAATTGAATTGCGCTAAAATTTCAAATTTAAAAGGTGGGTAATTCGTGAATTAAACAAAATTATTAAAAATATAATACTCATTGTTTTTAAAAGTAATGACCAGTGGTGGGCTAATAAGTGGAAAAATACAGTTTCCACCTGGCCGCCGTAAAAAAAAAGAAGAATAAAAACCCTTCACAAAAATTTTTCATTTGGCTATTAGGTTGATTTAAGAATAAAATTATCGGTGACAACTGACTAACATGTTGTAATATAGCCTACCTACATTCGAAAATTTATGTACCATTGTAGCATTTTCCACTTGGATTATTTTCCTTAGATCTGCCCCTGAAATAATGACAGGTTTAATGATGATCATCATCTGATTCACATTTCAGTACATTCATTACGGTACCATTCATTTTGGCATATGACCATATTATGTTTTGTATGTAGCATCCAGTTTGCAATAAGTTTGCAAACTGAGCAGAACTAAGAATCATTATTGAATACAAAAATCTAGGAACATCATAAAAATATAACAAACATCACAAGAATCAGTTTAATGGGTAAGTTAGGTTGGTCATTTTACCTTGCGCCTTTCCTTGTTTTTTATAAGTCTGATTACAGAATTTCATCAGATTCATTTTCAAATAACAATAAAATGTGTTAAAATAAAATTTAAACGTTCTATTAATAGTAAGTACCTACTCAATTAATTCTTTCATATCTGTAGATCACAAATTAATCAACTTTTTGGATGAAAATTTTTCTCAAATTACTTAAACCATATGATTAACTTCTGAAATTGTTTAGATCAGCACCAAATTTCCAGTATTGGACTAATAATTATCCCATATCATAGCTGCCTTTACAGCTTCTTATTACTTATTAGATTCGTTTTTACGTCTAACTTAAGTAGATTGTGTGTATGTGTGTGCGTGTGTGTGTTTGTTTCCAAGATGAATCTCTAGGAACACCATACCCTTCTGATTCAACTTCATCCGAATAAATTAAATAAGTTATGCAAGATGCTAAAAACTGAAATATTGATTTATTTTTGTTATAAAAGAGTGACTGTCCTTTCCTTTAGTACTTACTTAATTCTATAAATTATCACTATATCACTGTTTTTTCACTTATTTCTCATTTTGGCAAGAAAAATTAAGTTATATTTTTTCTTTCAAAATTTGGATCTATAAATATTTTTTGTAACTTATGATAAATTTTTCAGCTAAATGTATGAAGAATCTTATATCAGAAACATTCATTCTTCAATACCAAATTTTGCATGAACAGCTCAAGAACATTTATGATTTTAGTTTATACGATTCAATTAACAATACTTACTTATTACAGTAATGAGCCAAAATAAAACCAAAACCAAGATTATGGTAATGTTGATCTACGTGTTGCACAAATACTCTTCATATCAGACTTGGTCTTGAACAATTAAGTCTCCACCTTATAGTCTCTGTCTCGATCTTGCTCTTGATTAAGTACTTACCTACAAGTTTTTATTATTACTGACGCAGGCTGAGTTAAATTAACCATTTATGAGAATGTCCTTCCAAAATATGAAATAAATTAAGTAAGCAATAATTTATGTAAGTTTTGTTTATTGTAAAATATTTAAGTAGCCTGTATATCAAGATTGCGAATATTTTACTTTTCGTGAAGGGTACTTAGGTATAATTTTCCTCAAGTTTTGCGTTTGGTCTTGATTTTAAAAAACATGCAATGCCAAGACCAATTTCGTTCATCTCTAATTTTATGTAACAAAACTGTGAAATGGTATTTCTTTTATGGTCATAATTTAAAGCTTCATTAACTTTCTTTTTTATTTCTTCTTATTTTATTTTTAATATTTTTGTTTTTATTCCTCTACCATAGTAAAACTTTTATCAATATACATATCTATTTATTCGTTGAATTTTGATAAAAAATTAGATTTTATTGAATCAGTAGTTTATGGTAAGTGTGTATAAGTTATATCTACGTATAGGTATTTACCTACAAAACGATAGATGAACATCTCTTTGTGGATAAATTTACCATTCTCTGTATAAAAATTCATGAAGTCATTGGAAGAAGTGATTGTATAGAAGGCTATATGGTTATGTAGTTACACGTTTAATCACTGGAGGAGAAAAGAAGAATACGTTTTTCTTTCATTCTCTTTTCTTTCAAAATGAAGTTGTCTGGAAGTAGATATATGTATACGTCAGATGTTGATAATTTAAACGAATTGTAGGCTAGCTTTCTTATTTTCATGACTGACGTCGGCCATGGTAAAGGGCATCGTTCCGATTATTAAGCTGAAGCACCAATTGAATAAATTATTTTTCAGGTCAACTGTTGAATTAGCTGCATGTCTTGGGTTCTTGGGTGTCGAATTAATTTGAATTTACGCACTTAGAAAAAATAACCACAATTATTCTTACATTCTATGAGTGAAAGATCGTAGACTATAGTCAAAAAAATATAATATTTAAGTAAATACCTACCACAATTGAGCTACTACCCGGGTACCTACTAGTTAAGGGGGTTACAGAATAGAGAATAGGGAACTTGTCTTCCTTAAATTTCGGAAATGAATGTTTTATAATAATATACTTAAAACTGTCAAATTATCTATTATCAGGTGTGAAAAGTTAGCCCATGAGAAAACTGAGCAGGTAATAATTTTATTTATCTACCTGTTTATTTACTTTTTATTTTATGCTTTTAAATGTTTTTGCGGCTTCCTAAAATAGGTATTATCAACTCTGTAGAATAGCGTAATTGTTATCACATAATTATATATGCAGTTATTACATGTGGCTGTTAATTGATAAATTTTTTAATATGATAATTAGACCACTATACCTTCTTCTACTGACTCTAATCTCACCCTAAAAAGCGACCATGACTTTGATCTATATTAAGTGCATTTTTTTCTTAATAATATGACATAGACACGACAATAAAACCAGAGTAATAAACCAAGGTAGATACTATGTAGGTGATCAAATTTATTTTCCAAATAATTTTATTCTCTAAAAATACATAATAGCGTTTAAAAATTTTTTCGATACAATTATTGTAGTCTACACAGTTTAGGTTCCATTTTGACATGATATAATAGAGGTGAAATTTATTTTTCAGAACCCTGGAATAGTGGCAGATCTAACGGATAAAAGCTGAGTAAAATTGGTTTAGGTATTTTTCCCAAAATTTTGTTTTGTCTTTCGGCTTTTTTCCTTAGGTTCATCATTGATAAACCAATACCTAGCTGTACGAATTTCTGAAAAGTATATCTTAATCATCATACCTGTACTGTGAACTTAATAATTCGAGCTAACTTATTTTTCACAAAGTTTAACCAAGAGCGCAGCTCTGCAGAAAATGGTGAATCGGATCAAAATTCATTGTATATAACAGTAAGTTAACAAGTAAACAGTTTTTTTTTTTTTTTTAGATGAAGATTCGTGATAGGCTAAACTTTTTTTTCCACTCCCAAATTCTACCAAAATATCAGTAAACAATATTCACGCAGTAATTAATAAAATAAATGATACTTAAACTCCTCTCCTTGTATACATGTACGACAGCCTGCAACTGAATTTTTGGGGTTTTTCCGATGTTACAAATATGAAAATTGCGAGTGAGAGAGATCTTGTAACATCACTTTTAACTGTAAGTTATTATCAATATCTAATCAATGACTGTTATTTTTTATTTTTTTTAAATAGAGGTTGATTAAAGAATGATCTATGAAAATTTAATAACTCATATTAGTGCATTCACACACATCTTGGCTGTATGGCTATATATTGGTTACCAGCTTAACTAAAATTCGAACGTTCAGATGTCGGCACCTATGGACCAATAATAATAACAACTAAAATCGTAGATAATTACTGTAATTTAAGCATAAACTTTGTCGGGATTTTTTTTTTAAAGACGTAATAAATCGATTATCACTTTGAGTTAGGTACAGTTTTAATAGTTCATTTAGTAAGTAATTTTATTGTAAGTAAGTTAGCTACCTAGAATTAAAGTTTAATTTTTTGTTAGATATACTTAGGCTAATTTCATAAGCAAGGAAATAGACTAAATACTTTTTCGAAATATTAACATATAATATTTGACAAATAGTGTTATAATAAAAACAATAAAAAAAACGGCACCTATCTAATTTTAATATACTAATACAAAATTAAGAATAAACTTAACGAGAACTTATCACATCGTATCATGTTATGATTTATGACAATAAACATAACACGAATTAGCTTTTTGCGATTAGTAAAATGATCCAAAATTTTCCTATTAGACCTGATGATATAGAAAAATGAAAGATTAAAAAGAAAAAATTATTATTAGTCTATACGATTTATGTGAATAATATTTCACTTTGAAAGAACATTCAAATCTAAATTTTTTTAAAGATTAGTGCTAAGTTAGTAAGATTGAAGGTGAATTTCTCGCGAGACTTCAGTAATTTCATCCATGAGTCACCGTGTTAACTATACTAAAAGTAATTTTTCTTTGATGGTATTGGTACCTAAATATATTTATTTACGTGCAATTGCAGCATCAATCATAAACTTTACGGAATAGGTAAATAATAATAACAAAAAAAAAAACAATAATTTTTCGAATATTGAAGTTCTTATTTTATTTACTTATTGATTTTTGATTTTAACAGAATTTATATTAGTAAATATTACATCATCTCTTGTTTTAAACATACCTATTGTATCCATATGCAACTTTTTTTAAATACATTTGTTTTTTCAGAAATTTTTCTTCACTAACATGTGTTTATCGACTTACTCAGATATTTACAGTCTATAAATATATATAGAAACCTTTATATATTTTCGTACAATATTTGTCATTTCATTCACTGCCGAAATTTGGTTCAAATATCAAAACACAACGATGTTCGAAACCCAATTATTTTTTTACTTTTCGAAAAAAGTTCAACAGTAATGAAAAAAAATTAACTTTTAATTAAGAGTAGAACCGTATAGATACACAGTAAATAAATTTAAAAAATAAAAAATTTTTTTACATAAAAGAGAATAGAAATTTTTGTAATTTCAGAGAACGACACATTCGGGGAAGAGCTCGGAATAAAAAATAACGGTGGAAGTTTCGCACAACTTCTGATATATGTAGGTACCAAGACTAGGGGTTACTTTAAACAAGAAATTATTCTCCCTTCATCTGTAGTGGTGCAAGGGGTGTTTTTTTTTTCATTCTTGTTTTTTTTTTTTTTTTTTTTTTCGACGAAGGGAAATAAAACGTGAATAGGTGGAATTTACTGGGAGTGCGGCATTTGTCACTCTCTTGTGGAGTGTTTCGTAGAATGTGTTTATCAGTGGTCGCCAAAAATAAGTATTTTTTTGAAATAATTTCATGTCTTCATTTGTGTTTTTGCATATTTTGTTGTCACTCACAGTATTTGTTACAAAATTTTCAAAAGTCAAGAAAAAAGTTTTTTTTTTTTTTTTTTACGGAAATGACAGAAATTTTACGCGTTTTCCATTATTATAATTTTGCCAAATAATGCTGAAAAGCCAATTTTGATTGGTTCAATTTATTTTAACCGATTAATTAAATCTATAGCCCAATATAGGGTCAACTGAAGTTTGCAATATCCAAATATTATGAAGTCTATTTTTTTTAATCAATATTCAAAACAATAAGTGCAGTTCTATAAGATTTTGAAGCAGCCGTCTTACCTAATAGCTGAAAGTGAAGAAAAATTGATTCAAAAAAATCAGAATAGTATAATCCCGCAACTTCCCGCATATTTTGTGTACTCAGTGAGGATCATCTACGGCTCAAAATCACTATAAAATATAGGTGACTCAGTTCTCTAAGTACTTATACCTATAAAGATTATTGTGGTTATGTATAGTAAAGGCAGTAGTTTGCGATGTTTTAAGAGAAATTTAAACTTTGGAGCTCGACTGTAAAATCAATTTTAAAGTCATTGTTTCATGGCTCCTTGGAACCAGAAATTTATTTAAATAAATTTTGAACATGATATTGAATAAAATTTCATTATTTTTATAACTAATAATAATTAAAATGAAAAACATCAAAATCCTTAGTTTGTAACACTAATGGTATAGTTAGTAACAGTTACTGCATTAGATTGTGACACTCCCATTCAAATAACCTACACCAACTTTAGATTACTAAATAATAGCTCCTTGGAATGTGAAATCTATCCATTACTGTCCACTTTAGGTATAGTATTGGACTAAATTTCATTATTTTCATAATTTTTAATACAGAAATAATATTATACCATCGAAATCCTTTGTTTGTGACACTAATGGTTTACTTTTTGGCACTAATTGTTCAGATAGTATCAGTTATATCACTAGTTTGCTATATTTTGTTAAAAAAGAAAAAACATCAAATTCACTTTACAAAATAAAAAGCTTTAATGGAGAATACTGAAGGTTTGTTTCATCTAAAATGTAACCGACATTAAAGTTCATATTTATAAACTTAAGAATGGCTAAAAACTTAAGTTGCCACAATCTAATTCATTAACTTTTTGTTCTTGCACTAGTTTGAAAGTGTTGCAAACTAGTAAAATGACAAATTTCAGGTATAAGTTAGGTTTAAGTCAAAATAATAAACGAAAATTTATCATTTCATATAAAATATGTGCTTTTATCCATCTCTAAGTGTTGCTCTTTGTATAACAGTAATTTTTTCAGTCATTCATATCAGTTGCTGGACCATGATTTATCACTTTTGGGGAAATCGTCAACTGAGGTAGGCAATTGGAAACAGTGATAATTTTTGTTGCCTTAAAACGTGAGAATTTAATGTTTTTTTATACCTAGATGATGAATTTTTTATATGTGTATGTAATGTTATAATAGGAAGATAAAGGGAGTCTTAAATAATGTTGAATATCCTACATTTCTACAGCAGTAACTTTAATTTTTACATATTTAGGTAAAAGTGTCACAGTCCTATGCAGTGTTGTGAATTACTGCCTTTACCCTATTTTATGTTTTAAACTCTTTTCTAGGTTTCTAATCTCTGCACCCATCTACCAAGTACCCCGTATATGTATATTATTTTACTTCAAAATAAAGACCGAGTTTTTCAATTATTTTATTTCAAAAATTTTAGGCCAATTGTTGTTTTTTTTTTCATTTTAGGCCGATATTTATAGATGACCCTTAGGGTTCTCTTACCTAATGATCCATTTAAAACCTGCATTTCTCAGCTATATTTCTGAACAAAACTTTTTTTTTTCATAGCTTTGCTATAATTTATCTCAAAGAAACTACCTTTCTTACAATTCTTAGCTAAACTATTTTTTTGCAGCTATACATCAGTTCAAATATAGACCCTTAGATAAGTGAACCCTAAGTTTCGTCTATGAATACCGGCCTTAATATACCGTACCTACGTACCTACATGGAAGTAAGCAACGGAAGTGAGAAGATGTGCCTTGTACGTTTTCAAAGTTATATTTACTCATAATTACTCCATAAAATGATTTCATATTATTTTTCACTTAATACAAAAGTATTAAAATTTGTAGAAAATAATGGAAAAATTTTTCAAATTTGTCATTAGGAAAAAATCAAAATTTTTTAGTTCCAAGTATTGTGGCCCTCCTTAAATACTGAAGTAAGGGTAAGTTAGACATATTAATGAGAACGACCTTGGGTACAGAAATTGTGAAGAAGAAGACAGACTCCAAATTTAGATTTTTTATAGAATAGCCTATCTATAGATACACGAAGTGGCTATTATGCACAGCAATTAAAATCAAAAGGTTGTCTATACCAGTGACAAATATCAGAATATTTTTGACATGGTTCTGCGAATTAGATGCAAGATATGAAATATTTTTGAATTTTGGAGATTTATAAGCAAATCAAACTGTTGAGATACTATAGGTAAGTATGGGGGAAAAAATCAGATAAAACCTGAAACACAATCAAAACATTTTTTATCAGTTTATTAATCGCAGTTTGCTATCTGACAATTAGTATACTAAATTCTATTACTTAAAAGAAACGCTGCCAAATTACTAAATCCTGACTCGGTTTAAGTTATTTATAATTAATTTAATTTTTATCGAAACCGATAGCTCAGTTACCTATAATTTTTAGATATATGAACAAAAAATTTGTCTTGAACTCCAAAGGACATAATATCTAGTAACCTAAGTAGGTATCAGAAATTGTTTTCATTCTATTTGAAGTATTTGGTAAGCCAGACTTAAGATATTTACAATCGCTAATAAAAGAAGAAAATTTCTCAAAACTTTTAATTTTTCATATTTTTGGCACTTTCCCCGCTTAAGTACGAAGAAAAAAGAATAATAATTATTATTATCTTTAACGGAGAAAACAAGCTGAAATGCTTATTAATATATCACAAAACGTACAAACTACCTATACCAACCTAGGCCAGGAAACTTATCTGTTTGCTGAGACTGATGTAACGATTAGACACATTTTTTTCGCAATCGATTTCGTTCACATAAAAATTTAGTTTAATAATTAGTGGACTAAAATTTTTTCTCAGTGAAACGTTTCGTCTTATTGTTCTCCAAAAATATATTGTTCACTTAATTTTGATTGGGTAGAGATATAGTTGCTTGTGATATACGTGTCTAAAGTACCTGGTGTAGTGGCCTTAGCCCTAACTTCATTTATAGTCTGAGAAACTCATAAAATAACATAGTCACACTCCTCCTCACCAAAGTGCAACTGCTTGGCGACCGCCACAACACCAGTACAGACAGTTAGCGTACTATACGCTGTTGCCAAACCTCTGCGCCCTGTAGGTGCTCAGTGGATCGTGTATCATATCACGATACCTGGACCGGATAATTTTCTATCAATTTACATTTTTTTCATTTGTTTATTTCGCAACAGCTGAAGATGATTGAAAAATTATATGGGAAATAGATTTGAGAAAATTTTCTTCTCTTGTCACCAATATCAACCCCTGCTCTCCAGCTTTGATAGCCGCTGATAAATAATTGAGTGAAAGAAAAAAGGTTTCTAGATTCCAAAAACTTTAATTTATAGTTTTTTTCATTTGTTTATTTTCAAACGAACAATTCTAAAAATGATTAAAAAATTATATATAAATTTTTTTACTTTTATCCTCTCTTCAGCAACGCCAACCGTAGCTCTTTAACTTAAATAGAGGCTGAGGAAACGTTGAGTGAAATGAGGAAGGTTTGTTTCAAAATTGAAATGTTGTGTTCAGTTGAAGTGCCAACATGCAATGAGTTTTTCAGGAATTCAGGAGGAGCAGAAATTTCATAATGTTGGATAAGAAATCGTCCGTACTCACCGCTAAGTTAGTGATTTGATAATGTAATCAAATCCGAAGCTGGGTATGCGCGAAATTTTAATTTTTTACATTGAGGTAAAATCCTGTATTTTGCGTATAAATAATACGCACGAAAACGTCTGTTTTTGGGGTGGGTGTTACAAAAAATAAATTGGAAACAGGAATCTATTCTGTCTGTAAGTACCTGCCTATAGCCTATCTGGATGACGTTTCAGGATAATATTACTTCTTTGTACTTCTTTGATGAACATAAACTCTCTCTGTTTCACGTCTAGAGGCTTTAAAATTTAAAAATGTTTGAGAAAAACAAATTCGAAAACTTCAAAATTGCAAATGCAATGTTGGAGGAAGATAGTAAACGAGTGGAACAAAGTTATGGAGCAATGTTGTTCAGTGGTGTAGCTAAATTTTTTTTAGATGGATGGCCCAGGAGCTAATAATAATTACAATGATGATAAAAATAATTCAAAAAACTAAAATATAAGATAAAAAAAAATACTTTTCTGTTACAGAAGAATGGCAATAACAATCATCATTTCTCTTCAATTAAAATGAAATTTTTTTAAGCAGCCTCATTATTAGGGAATGAACGCGACTATTTTCAGTTTTCGGATGGGAGCAATACTACTTGTGGTATTGCTTCTCATTTTAAGGATCCTTACTTTCCTTTTCATGGTTTTATTATTATTTATTTGTTTTGAAAGTTTCTAGCACTATATCCTTCCTCACTTTCTAAAGTAAATTTCTGGAAGGAATCCTATATGCCACTCCTCCCTCTATGGCTCAGTGAAACGTTTATAACGCCAGTTTGAAATTTAAACCCTACCCTTACAAGCACTCTGTCTGAAAAAAGTGCATAAATTTGAAGGATTGCTTAAGGTTTACAATTGTTTGTTCTTTTTTTGACTTTTACCCAAACAATTGATACTGCGGGTAAAGGTGTATTATGGATATGTACTTCCACGTGTAGAAAGTAAGAAAGAACTTTAGTCGTTCCTCTCACACTCTTTTTCACCTTTCGTATTTATGCCACTAGGTTGACACGTATCTTCAGTGAGGTGTGAATGCCCGCAAATTGGACCAAAAAATAAAAGGAAAAAAGAGCAAGAGACATAAAAGACCGAAAGAGAGTCTTTTAGAGGGAAAGAGATATCAGATATTTTCAACCCTTTTTTCTTTACGTTTACGTTTACGTATACCTATATGAGGTGTGTATGTGCGTGTAAAATTTCACGAAACGATCACGGGGTTCTTCCATCTTCTGAAACAATAGGGTGCCAGAAACGAGAGTGTGAAGAAAAAAACATTTACTACCTTGATAATTAAGGTACTCTTTTCATTATTCCGTATTCCGAATTTATAAATCCAATTTTAAAAAGTGTTAACGAAGCCAAACAGTTGTCATCTTGCCTTAATTTCAGATGAATACATACATTCAAGGAAAAGAGAGAAAAAAAATTAGGAAAAAGTACCTATGCTATATGCTCTCTTTCATGCTATAAGATCTTTTTTTTTCTTATTATTTTTCTTCTACTTATTATAAAACGCTTCATATCACGAACGAGTAAAGGAACCATTGTTTTTGGTTTGCACAGGTGTGATAAAGACGTGTAAGTACGTATGTCGCAATAAAAAGTATATATAAGTGAAGGAGAAAGAAAGGAAAAGAAGGAGAGAAAAAGTGAATCAAAGCACAAAAGGTGAGAGGGTGTACGAAGACATTTACCATTGATGACAAAACCAGTTTTCTTTTATTATGTGGTAAATAGCGAGCTAATTTCGTAATTAGAGTTCTTTTTTTTTTTTTTTTAGGGGGTCCACAGGCATCAGAAAATAGACGTATACCTTTTTTTTTAATCTTTTCATCAAATTTGACAAAAGAGTTCATCATTATGGTAGCTGTTAGCTGATGGTAGATTAGATTACACAAAAATCGTGATTTGGACATGAAAATGATAATAATAATAATAATAATCGTAAAATCTTCTGTAGTAAAAAAAAAAAAATCACAATAATAATCATAGCTGACGTAAGAGGTGACATTTCGTAAACGAATCTCAAAAGAGTATCGTGATTGTAAATCACACCGTTTTCAGTTCTTGTTTTTTTTTTTTTTTATTTGTTGTTGAACTATAATATTATTACGAAAATGAAATTAATTAGGAGATTTTCTTAGTGTAGGTACCTATAAGTATATGAATACGATAGTATGGTGCGCTGTTTATGGAACTACACTCATGTTCAGCATAATGGAGAAAACTTCGTTTACATCGAAACTCGAGGGGGCGTACGAATGTAGTGAGCTAAATTTTTTTTAAATTTCAATGCTCTCATACTGAATACGATAAATTTCAAAAAGCCAAACGTTTTTCATGAAACATTTACTAGTCTAACTAACAGTTTATCGAAGCAAAGTAACAATCGTAGAAATTTTTCGATATTATTTTTCAGGCTATACCTACAATATCATAATTTATGATTCGATTTTTTTTTTCTTCTAAGGTTAATTATATTTTGTATAATTTTTTTTAAAGATTCTTCATCGCAATTGACGTGAGATACTTGGAAAGTTTGTACCTAAATTTTAAGTTTTATCTAGCAGACTGATCTATTAATTACTGTTTAGTGTTGTTATTTTTTGATATTTTAGGGGATAAAAATGAATTATAAGCTTACTCCATAAATTTATTATTAAGCAAAATCAACTTCATGTTTAAAAAAATGTAAATTTCACAATTTTTTTTTGTCACTCTAGATATTAGAAAAGTTTTCGTTTTGCATCTTGAAAAATTCGAAAATTCCCACTCTACTGCCCTGAGTAGAATTAATATTTTATTGAAGATAGAGATAGAGGCCTAAAAAAATTTCTAATTAATGTATCAAATTCATAAAACAAAGATAAATTCCACTGGTCATTTCCACAATAAGCACAACTTAATAATACGAGTAGGAATAGGTACCTACTTACCTACCTAACAATTAACCAAGATTTTTTTTTTTTGTACAATCAGTTATTAACGTATCACTGAATGTTTACATTTCTGGTTAAGTCTGTTTGTATATTTGCGCCGTAATTAAGGAGAACCAGATTAAAACACTTTTTTTTTTCTTTGTGAAAATTATACGACTTAAAATACATTTTGAAATGTTTTATGATGTAGGTAACCTGGATTTTCCAAAGAGGAGAAAAGTTTAAAATTTTGAAATAGTTTTGCAAAAAAAAAAAAAAAAATCGTGTGAGTTAATAAGCTGTTGGACAAGATTAATAAATTTCGTGAAATGTTCATTCAAAAATGCTCGTACACTTGCATTATTTTTGAATTAATTTTGGCTCACGATTGAAGATGAGACAAAAAACACTTCTTCGGAAATCCATTGGGAACAGCCTTGGATGACTGTGACAATTTTACTGGGAATTAGCTTCACGGCTTATAAATCATAACAATAATTATGAGTACAAAGGCTTTCATCAAAATCGCAACGAACTTAATAAAAATCAAATTTGCATTAACTTATAACATAGATTTATCGATCCACAGCCTATCTATTGTATTTTTCTTCTACAGGTTTTTGCGTATTTACACAAATGTGCAGGCTTTTATGGGCGCCTCGTCGTGCTTGTTCGAAAATAATGAAAATATACCTAGGCATATTTATTATGTTGATTTTGCTATTGAAATTAGTCGATCACGAGTGAAGGCAGAAGTAAGTTTAAAGAGGGGCGAAACTCTGTAAAAGGAAGGGAAAGAAAGAAAGAGAGAGAGAAAAAAGGAAGAACGAAGAAAAAGAAAGGAACAAGGAAAGAAAAGGAAAAAAAAATGAAGAAGGTTAACGACGGTAACAATGGGTAAAAGATACGTACATAGTTAGTTTTTTTCAATAGATTTAATGGAATAATAGAATTTTTATTCGAAAAGAAGACTGATTAATAAAGATGGGCGTGGTTGTACAATTGCCGTGTTCGGTTTTGACAGCTCGTGAAAAGGTAAACCAAGAGAGAGCCGAAGGCTGTCGAAGAAATAGGCTATTACATTACCCAAATAGAAATTTTGTCGAGTAGGTATATTATTCAAAGGCCCTACAAGTCAGCCTTTCACACTTACAAGGTACCTTGCGAGGGTAAATTAACAAGGCTGCCATGGCAAAGGGTGGCGGAGTGATTTGAGAGGTCCTTACAAAGGAAACTTACATGAGAAGAACAAGGCTTCCTTAAGTACACGGGCTTACGGAATGGAACTGACCAAAAGCGTTTCATGTTTGTTTATCCTATGCAGAATCAACAAGTTAATCAGGATGGATCTTGCTTAGTGAACTGATTTTAAGTATACAAGATGCCCTCGTGTTCCTCTGCCAGGCAAAGTTGAGACTATTTGTACTTGATGGAAGAATCCTATTTCTATGGAGCAATCCATCCTAAAATGCTTCATCTCAGATGCCACTTGCAGAAAGACCACTATATTAGGATCCGTTGAAATTGAATTTCATATCAAAGCCCACTGTTTTTCACGAGTGGAAAATCAGAAAGATAAAATTTAATAAAAAACAAATATTTGAAGGATTTATTTTTATTTTTTTAAATTTTTCTAAATACCACTTGTAATTGCATTTGCTTCATTTTCTTCCGACAATGCCGTAGATAAGTAAGTTTATTTTTGCCATTCTCCGTAGGAATTTGCATTTCCTTACGATGATGTCACCCACAAAACTACATAAACCAAAAATCGTAAACAAATAACGTAATGAAATGATTAATAAAATTACAATTTTTATAAAGTCCCTCTACTTCCAGCTTAAAAAATCACAAAAATTAGGAAATGTTAATTTTTGCCTCTAAAAGATTTTTTTTTTTGTTCTTTTAATTTTCAAAAACTTTAAATCTCCCCTTGTGAACATCCAGTCCATGCTATTGCACGGTAGTATGCTATTATTATTATCTTCTAGAATTAATAACTATGATTACCCTTTCTTTCCACGAATCCATATGCATAGACTCTGTTTACCTGTCCCTTTCCCTAAGGCTTTCTTTTTAAGCTACATTATAATGTTTACTTTAATGAAAAGAAAGAGAAAAAAAAAAAACGAAAGTGGATTCCAACTTGAAATACAGCAAATTAGTTACTTTATTTGGAGGGGAAAAGAATGAAGGAAAAAAATTTTTAAAAGGGATATGAAAGTTGAACGACAACTTTACGTTGCTATGTACAATGTACATCTTCAGTTTAACATCAAAGGTTCGTGTGTATGTGTGCATTTTTTCTCTTCTTCTCTTTTCCCTTTTCTCCTTTTTTCTACCGTCTTTTTCTTTCATTTTTTTTAAAAGCTCATAAAATTTTGCGGTCCTCGCGGCCGAACGTTTATCATATGATGAAGCAAGAGAACGTAAAGAAAATAATACTCACATACACGTACACCTATACATGCACACACACACATGTGCACACACACACACACGTGCATACACGCACGCATATATATAAAACCTACATAGTATATTTATATATAATCACACACAACACAAACTACACACCACTAACCGTACACCACAGAGAAAATACATGACGTGATATTGAACCAAAGACGACGTAGATAGGTACGAATTGTTGCTACAACTTCATATATGATAAAATTAGCATTAGTGAGCATACTTGAGCACTGTAATGAATAATTAAAATTTTGATTATGCCGGGCTACAATGTTATATCAACATTCTTCCGGAGTAGTAATACGATGGTGTGGTTTGAGGGGGTAGGGTCGACCAGCTAACCACAACGACAAAGATAATTTTGACCGTGTTATACGATCACTTGAGCAAACAAATTGGCTGTATTAATTATACCTACACGCATAGGTACACCTATTCGAATTAAACAGGTGTTGGCTGATGCTATTTAGGTGTTGTAATAATCGATGAATATTCATCGAGATATACAGATGAAACAATCGGTGAATATAAAAAATAAATAAGCACTTACCTCAGTCCAGTCAAATAGTATCAAAATAAGAAAAAAAAAATTAGCACACACTCATTTTATCTATCGAAGGGTTGTTGGGTGCGTTCCTTCGATCATTTAGTACCGGATATCCAGTCGCCCTTATATCTCACCCATGTTAACGAAATGTGTCATGATTCTGAAGCACAAAAATGTACATCGGTTTTCTGAACATGCGCAGTAGGTATTTTTTTCGTCCGTTTTCAGTCTTTCGGTGCGGTGAATTTAAAGCTATATAAATACGTTGTTGTGAATCCAGAGAAATCGAGTGAAACTCATGTCCATTTTAGGGCTTTAGATGAATATTGTTGGTACAGATTTGTGTGTTCACCTGGGTACCCAGTAGTAAATGATCGAAGGAGGGTTCCCTTGGAGTAACATACTAAAAACTGCACCCTCTAAGCATCTTGTAATTTTTAACTCCCTAAATTCGGTTCTTGGTCTTTTTCTCCCAAAATTTCAATTTTGTAATAAAAATAGCTCGGTAAACAATTGTTCTATATAAAATTTCCTACAGGAACGGATTAATGTGTTTTTTTTGTCTAACACTGCTCTTCTCCTCCCGGGAGTCGTGAAAACAACCAATCTTCAGTGAATACGTTCGATAGCATTATACATGTGAAATATAACTCTTAATTATCATACTATTATTTTAGATAATTAGTAAAACAAATATATATTTTCTTCGCCTTCAATAACCTTTATCATCCCCTCCACTAGGAGATGCAACTTTTATTATTTTACTGTCAGAAACCCCCTCAACAACCCTATGTGGTTAAAGTTTGTGCGCTAATTTTTTTTTCCGTCAGGTTTGATTGGACTGCCTTGTCTAATTGTATCGATCATGACGAGGCTCATTTTCAAATCTGAAAGAATACAGAAAATGGGCTGTATCAAGTTGAAGAATTTTCGTTTTAAATTATTCTTTCAACACTGCGGAAAATTTGTAGCAATTTTCACAGTCACAATTTGAATAAAATCGATTCAATTGGTACACAAGTCTGTGGGAATTACGTAGATAATAAATTGTAATTGTAAGTCGTTTCTTCACTTTGAGAACTGGAAAAGGGAGCATTATAAGTTCCTAAATGAAATTAGTATAATAACAATAACAACACTGAAATAATCTCTTTGTTTAATTTTTTATCATGAAACATTATATCAGAAAGGGGAGACTGTAGAAGAAAGCCATATAGATAGTCGGAACTAAATCCTATAACTTTTTGCAAGCTCAAAATAATCGAGATTAAAAATTGTACCAAGATACTATAGCCTGGCTGGCATATTTTGTCTCTATGGTACATTTGTATGTTCATATCTGTATGTACATACAGGTAAGATACATTATACGGGCTGTGACTAATTACCTTATAAGGATCTTGATGATGTCACAGACTGGCACCAAACGCGCTGCGTCATTTCTTATCATCTCATGGAGGCAAGAAATGGCTTAAACTATGACATAATACCATATATATATATGTGTGCCTAAGTGTGTCTGTGTGTGTGTACCAAATCAGTACATAAGCTCACGAAACTGGATACAAAATCGCCAGTGTTTGCCTTGGATTTGGCTCTACCTTACTAAAACATATGAAGTGACAAAACACGCAAAGCTGTAGATTACCTTCTATGTCAATATCTCTCACAACAAAGTATTCCACACCTGTGATCTGTATTACAGTTAAAAGTGACAAAATTTATTGAATAGAAAGCAATAAAAAAACATGTATTTTACTACTTTTAAAAAGTAATTATCAACTGTTTGTGGAAAAAATTTGGAAATTCTAAAATATTGTTCAAATGTTCCAAATAAAATAAAGTAAATTTATAAAAACTGATTCTTGAAATTTGTTGAAAGCTGATACCACATAGGTGGACTATATAGATATCCAAAAACATCCTGATAACATTTGTATCAACTGACTTTTCAAATTTTGTATTGTACTTGAAAGCTTACTTACTATGGAAAAAATATGAAGTAATTATCATTATGCTGATGCCAAAGCATGATCATTTTAATTACCTATCTGCAGAACTCGTAGAATGGAGCCAAAATTTATTATCGTACCTATACAAACTTTCTAAAGGTATATAATTAACGTTCAATTTCTTGGAAAACATTTGTCCTTGTACATTATGTAAATTATGTCGATCTCCTTTAGATAAAGTTAAAAATAGAATAATTTTTTTCTCAGGAAAGGATGAAGCAATTTTTTTTTTTTTTTTCAGAAAAAATTCTAATGAAAATAAACGAAATCAAAAAGCGATATTGCTGAAGGTAAAACTAGAAAAAAACATTAATCTAGTTCATCGTATTTCATTGGTAAGCTATACTAGTAGTCTAGCTATAGGAAAACAGAACCGTTAGAATCATGTTATGCTCAATTCATATTAGAAATATGAATCAACTTAGGTACAACGTTTTCCTATTTTTCAGTTTTTTTAGGAAGATACGAGAGATTTTACTATCAACCCTCTAAGACACTGAAATGGTTTGATATGATTTTTACATTAAAATAGCCTGATTTTTGATAATTTTAATGCAACTGTGGAATATCTAACGTCATGGAAGAGATTCTACATCAAAAGATACTGAACAGCTTTGCGTGCTTACCAGCTTTGAACAAGAGTATGGGAGAGCTAACCTCAGTAAACACTGGCTTAATTTTAGTGTTCACTGGCGCCTCATATACTGGCTCTGAACACGTACACAACCACACATATGTAAAAAATATATATGTCTATGTGCTGATAAATTGATTCGTATTTACAATTGCTATGACAACCGATGAATACCGCATGTACACTGATAACCTGGTCTGTGACGTCTCCCCAAGAATAATCTCTATATTAGTTGCGGTCTGGTAATTGTAATATGATTGCAAAATTTTTCAAGTAATTACAAACAAATTTATTTTGTTTAACATGCAGTGCACGTAATTGCCAACCTTTCAGTGGCGACTGTCATCGGGTGTCCGAGCCCCTTAATCCTCAGTCAGGATGATGTCCTCACAGTAAGGTTTAGTAAAAGGGATGTGAGATAAGCAATGTCCTCCAGATAAATTCATACGCTTCCTTTCCGAACGTTTTGAGCCAGCAGTAAAAGGTAAAGGTTTAAAACTCAAAAATCAAATTGGTTTCATGACATTTCATTTTCATTATATAAGCCTGAAAAGTAATAAATGAAGAGAGATTTCTACAATTAAACACATCTGAAACGTGTACTGAAGTATTTAGTTATGGAGTATGCTACACCAAGTACAGTAAAACAAATCAAATTTTTATAATTTTAATCATCAAGCAAATAACATTCTATTTATTTGGTTATATTTTAATCAATATTTTAGATCACCCACTCCTCCATACGTCTATGCAGACGCGAAACTACGCGATAAACCTGCATAAGGGCGGGGGTTCTGCAATATTTTCTTTAAATTAAAATCAGCAGATATAGATCTCATAATGTTTTCATAACTTAAGCTTAATTAGATACAGTACTATTTATTTTCAAATTTTTCTGGGATAGCCCTCATGCACCTTCCTTATGGCTTCGCCTCTGCATCAATACCTAAACCGGTTCATTCTGCATTGAAATTATCGAAATTTCTCCAAACCCTTTTTCTCAAAGTGTCTCTTTCGCTCCACTTAATCTAACTTTTTCAAGTATAATATAATGAGGACGTTGTAGGCAGCAACTTCCTTCCCAAAGTATAAAAAGAATATCTTCGACGTGGTGCAACCAAATGTACGTCTACGCGTTTAATAGCCTGGTAAAATACCTGAATCGTATTCAAATAGAATTTTTACCACTTTGCTAGATTTTTACAATCCATATACAGTGGCCCATAGGTGTTCGGAAATGGAAAATAAAAGGAAAAAAAAAAAAAAAAAAAACAGAATAGGCTGTATAAGATTAATCCGATGAACATGAACCGATGTACAATTATTGGTAATATAATAGTTTCAAAAGCGAATATTGTCCCATTCGACATCAATTGACTTGTCAGGGCAGGAGTACAAAGGAAGAAGAAAGAGGGGAAAGGTTTCCAGCGAGGTCAAGCCACCGAATTTATTGTCCATGAGAAGGACTGTACCGATTCACGTTAAATACGGCGAAGAAAGAAGAAAAAAGAAAAAGAAAAAAGAACAAAAAAGACCGTCTTCGTTTAATTCCCTGGTTAACAATGGATAGAACCGATGTACCTAATTCTACTAAATCACTGACATTTGAGCCGTGTTTTGATAGTCTCTATAGAATTAGGCACTCGACATATTTGGAATATAATCGTTATTTTATCGAACACGTATATATATTTTTTTTGTGGATGTTGCTTTTTTTTTTTTCTTCTTTCTCTTCGTTTCCCTCTTCCGTGTGGATGCAGATCCCAGGGTGAAAGACCGCATCCTACCCACCATTTTGGATGAAAGAAGCGATTAGGTACCTATAAGATTTATTTCTCGGTGGCGTTCGTCTCTCTGTGTGGTTGGGAGGGCATCTTTATTTGATTTTGCACCTATGTAAACTGAGTCTGAAGGACCTTAATTAGGTGCAAATGAAAAAACTGAAAGTGGCCAAATGTATCATTGAATAGGCTATAGTATAGCTTTATCTTGCGATGTCGATCACATGTCATCGTAGTTTTAACACTGCAAGACACATGATCATGATACCGAGATTTTTACGCAGACATGGATGTTTCATCGAAAGAAGAATTAGGGGTCGTTGTGCAGTGCATAAAAACTGAAGATTTGAAGAATTGTTTTAGGGTGCGCCATTGAGGGGCTCATGAATGTTTTTTTGGGGTAAGATATGAAGATAAAGTGACAAGAAACGTCTAATGCTGGTAATTTATCATCCAATATAGGTGAAATTTTTCTTTACAGTTTTCTTGAGAGTCAGTGAGAGGGCCATAATTTTTTGGAGGAATCGGGGCTCCACCAGGCCCCCTTGTAGCTCCGCCACTGTTTTAAGAGGAGCTATGTACCAAAACGTAATAAGTGAATTTTTCATTTTTTTGGGTAATTGAGAAAAACGATTGTTAGACGTGGGTATGACTGGTTAGGGAATAAGTGGTAAAAATTGAAAGGTGGGGATACAAGAAGTAAGACTTTTGATCAATTTTAAATGTTCGACCCTATTTGGGGGTTGGGAAGCAACCAGAAAAAAATTCAACTTATTGCGTTTTGTCCCAGAAGAAATATTATTGCGTTTTCACCCAATACTGAAATTCACTATTACTTTTTTTTTTCATTTGAACTTTTAACATCGCTTAAATGGGACACCACTTGTTAGGGACAAAATGAGTACCACTCAATGTTTCTTTATTAAGATGTTTTCACTGTACTAACTTAATTTTTCAAACAGTGTACTTATTGCCTTTTGATATAAAGCTCCTCGTTATTTATTAGCATTACATACAGTTACAAGGATTTGACTGTCAATTAACATCAACCAAATAATATCATTAGTTCTCTGAATCAAGGTAATGATTGCGTCACTTGATCGGCATGAAATCTAGCCTAATGGTTCCTTTGTAATCTATCTCATAAAATAATAGATCATTTCATTGGCAGGATGTACCAAGTCCTTATATATATATATATATTCTGACATTATAATAATGAACCCATTTTCTTTTTGGAAGACTGAGACTTGCTATATCTACTAACAATGAAAAGAGAAAATAAAATTGTGCTTTGGTACAATGGTGTATTGGTCTATTGTGGGTTAGTTAATAGAAGCAATAAATAATGTTGTAACTGCCAAAATAAGGTCGAAAGTACCAGAATAATACCTCTTTTGAAACAATTACACTTCCTTCAAGTATAACAACATTCGAGAGAATATTATTAGTACTCGAGAGTAAAATTCAGTTATCTACTCCTATTATCCACTATTTATTCTGGACCTTAACATTTGGTTTGAGACTCTAAGAAAATTGTTTAACACAACTTTAAATTCATTTCTTTAATATTATAATTATTTTGTACAATACAATAGTACATAAAATTAAACAACAAGGTAAAGACTAGCTTCAAGATAGTACAAGAAACTAGTTGAGAGACAGTATTTCACATTAGTTGACAGTTCAAAGTATTTCAATACAGTACCAATTTTCTATGGTAATTGTGAGTATACATTTATACACTTTCAGGGTGTGTATGTTTTACATGGTATTAGATATGAAGTAGGGATTTGCTGATTAAAGGGATTTGTTTGTTCGAGTATATTCGAGGGACCAGTACATCGAGGTCACCGAATATCTCATTAGAAAATGTGTTGTAAGTTCTGGCAGGAAGTAAAGGTACTTTTTCCAGGTAACTGCACAATTTTACAAGAGAAAAATGTACAAAATAATATACGTTTTTCATATAGCCTGTGGAATATCTTGTCGTGTGAAAGTATTCTCACCAGAAGGTAAATTGAACAGAATTTAAGCGTGTTTAGCCACTTCATATTTAACATATGGGTAAGCCAAAACCAAGGCAAACACTGGCAATTTTAGAGCCAGTTCGGACCGTTTTTATACTGGCTTAACTACACACACACATACACACGTATGTAAGGAATACGTACGTAAGTGAGAGCGGCCTGGTTGCGTCATCTCTTGTGGTGATAAGAGATGATGGGCCGGTTTGTGTACAGATTGTGACATCATCGGTTTGTCAAGATATGTCACGATTTGGTAGTTGTACATTACCTGCAAGTACATGCAGGTAATTACGATCGAATGTAATTTGTGTTCGTTCATCGTCGCAAGGACGATTATTTGCCAGCCCTTTGGGGCGGCAACTGTCGTCAAGGGGTCCGAGCCCCTGTACCTCATACCAGTGAGTCCCCACATAGCCAAATGTGTTTGTCTATATTTTTATATGACAAACATATTTGTTAAAAATGTTAGCTTGTTTTTTAAATGATACTTGTTATTCCTAAGCTTTATACTCGATCCAAACCCTGAAAACCTCCAAATTTTTCTTTTTATTGGGAGAGGGTTTCACCAGGTTTTTGAGGAAAAATTATTCCCCAATGTCCCCTTTAGTTTCCCTTCTGTTTACCACTCTTGTTTACCTACAATATGGAAGAAAACAATGGAAAACCAAATTCTGAAAATTGTTAAAGTAACAAAGATTATGAAAATTTTATGATTTGTTCATAGGTGTTTTCATGTTGAATGTTTGATCGTAATTTTAGAGCCAACAATGGTCGAATATTAGTCTTGATATTGCAAACAGTACAAGGCTAAGACTGCGTCACCATGATCAGTAAAATTTCGCTCATCACTAATTTCAAACCAGTCGACCAGGAAGATAATTAAATTAAAATTAGTTCATTAATTTAATTCTTGAAATGAGTCGATCATCAAAACGCGATAGGTCAATACCCAACGTATATGCTTATAATTTGGTGGTCTCACTTGGTTCACGGTTCTTCACTCTTAACACCACCTTACAAATTAATGGGTTCTCGTTCGACTAAATTATCCTTTTACCACTACTTGTTGTATTTTTGGAAACACAAGACTTTCGTTTTGAGCCACAGAAGCTCATCACTTGGCGCCGCGTATATAATAAAGTAGTTTTTAATTAAACTCACTTTTCTGTCCTCGGAATATCGGCGAATACAAACATGCTGGGAGGAGTTCTTTGATAAAATATTTTCAATTAACGCGAGCCTTGTAAAATTTATGGTATTTTACGTTCTTTGGTTCGCCTTTAAGGTGCCGGAGCGCAGCACGCAGAGTCGATAAAGAATCGTACGATTTTGGTGGAGGCTAAATATTGTGTAAGGTGGTGGCATGTGCAGCAGTATGGCGGTAGGGGGGGCGGGTTAATGGCGAGGGGTGAGAAAACGGAGGGTAATCGGCGGCGCGATGAAAATGCTGCTACTTGTGCTGCTGCTGCTGCTGCTGCTGCCACCATTGCTCGTGCTGCTGGAGAAAGAAAGAGAGAAAAAGAGAAGGGCGTAATAACAAAAATCTTAATTAAATTCGGCTTAAAGGAATAGTTTACAACAAAAGAAGACGTTAAATTCTGACGATGAATGCCGTAGCATTCGAGGAAAAGGCGGCGTAAAAGGAATTTCGAATATAAGCTATAACGAAAAAGAACGAAAATTAATGTTTAGACGAAGCGGTTGCGGGTGAAGAAAACAGAAGGGGTAGACGACTGGGTGGTGGTATCGAGGCTAAAAGAGACAGACACGACGGAAAAGAGAATATGGTTGAGAAGGCGAGCGAGAGAGAGAGTGTGAGAGAAAGTGAGAGAGAGAGAGAGAAAGAGAGAGAGAGAGAATGATAGAGAGAAAAAGAAGGAAAGAGTGAGGGTGTGCAGCGGCGATAGCAGCAACAGCAGCAAGTTAATCTCTTTTTTGGGAGAAGCTTTTGCAAAGGGCGAGCTTTAATTAACCTAAGGCGGGAGAAAATGTTAAGCAGCTGAAAGTTGGAAACTCGATGGTGGTACAAAAGACAGAATAGCTCCCTACTACACCATCTGTACGCAGCCTCGTATTTATAATTTATAATTTGCCTTTACGACGGCGTGGCGCGAAAGTATAATAAAGATAGAATAAACAGTGGAAGGGGGAGGGGGTTCGAAGGAAAAGTGTGAAGAGAATGACAAATAGTTTTAAAATAATCGGGGGGAGGGAAATATACAATTTAATTATACTTATTTATATTATATACTAGAAAAAGGTAGTATATATATGACAATGATAGTAGGTGGCATTGGGTAATGGGTGTAGACCTATATAGTTTTTGTAGTCCTGTGATGTAATAATTAGCATATACCATTTATGAGTAGCCTCATATTATAATTCATTCGAAATAAAAACACGTCTAACAGGGATCCATAAATTATTGTACGCTTTTATTCTACTCACTCAATTTGTTGAAGTACACCGGATGACCAACTTTAGCGCTGCTTTTACGTGTTGCGACACACGCACACATACACTTATATCGGTTTTCATCATTTTTTTTTCAATTTTTGTTTGCTTCTGTCCCCAAAAAAAAATTGAGAAATTTTATTTTCTCTTTCGCCATTATTTTCTTCTTCAAATTATAGAAACGTATTTTTTTAAAAACTCGTTTTTAACCTCTCATTTTACCTCCCTTTACTGTTTTTTTTTTTTTTTTTTTTTTTTGCATTCGTTAGCCCCTCATGTTACTGGTACTTATATCGAATGATAGTTTAAAAATCTTTCTCACTTGCGATCAACTTGTACGTATTTTACGTTTGCTATACCTGCTGGAATCCTAAACAATTCGTATACTATTGCATAATATCTATAATAATGTTTTTAAACGCTAACCGAATTCATTCTTCACCTTTTCTCTTCGCCATAAGCTATTGGGATCTAAAGTCAAAGCAGTCGCCCTCTAGTGGCCCATTCCTCAAACGTATTGCTTTAGGGATTACCATATGTACGCTACTGTTTTTTAGCATTGAGAACATACACAATCAAAAATTTCGAAAGGAATTCTACGAAAACCGTATGTGGTAGAAAACTGAAATTTTTAGTAGACATTTATACAAGTTATTAGAAGATTGTCTGAAATTTTGGCTGAAACAGTAAATTTATTTCTCCGGATATTGTTGAAATTCTGTTCAAATCCTGTGATTCTTTAATGATAAGAATTCAGTCAAGTTGGCTAATATGAACAAAATTTCGGCGATATCTCGAAAAATAAATATACGATTTTAGCCAAAATTTCAGGAAATCTTCAAATAACTTATAAAAATGTTTCCTCAAAATTTAAATTTTCTACCCCCTACAGTTTTTGTGGAATCGCTTTCGATATTTTCGATTTTGTATGTTTTCAATGTTAAAGTACTGTTCATAGTCCCAAAATTAACAGCGCTAGTGGCGCAATCTAGCGGAGAAATTTACATCCCAATAGGCATGTATATCGCTTTTCTCACCTTGATATTTTAAAATCGAAATTCACTTATGATACATAATTTTTGTTGGTTTCTGAAAACATATTTTAAAATTATACCTATTAATTAAAGTAGGTACAATTTTGATTTATTTTCAACATTTTTGGCCCAGATTATAGTCTCATTAATTAGTGGGATATTTATGGAAAAAATGTGTTTTGAAATAAAGAAAGTGGACATACTACCCTATAACTCTATAATATAAGGGCGAAGCGACAGGAAACTTTGCATAAAAGTTATGAACTATGGTGAAGTAAAACAAATTGCAATACCTACAGAATGTTTTAGAGAGGAGGTCTTCTTTTACATGAATCTTAAAATATCTAAAAAAGAAAACCGATTTCTTTGTGTTTTAGTTATAGGGCCCCTTTTTTGCTCTAAGATCACATTTTGTCACATTTCGGTTCGAATAATCAAGATTATCTTATCGCTGGCTATAACTCAACGTCAGCAAAATATTCAGTTTTTGGTTTTTTTCTCCAGCCCCTCAAAATATATATAAGCCTTCAAAAGTTTCACTTTAAAAAACTGCGCATTAATTTGTCGAGTTCGAAAAAAGAATTCATTGAAAGGAAAAAAAGAAAAATTTTCTAGTCTCATGCCAACGTAGAGAATTGTCTTCTTTATTTGCTTCTCAGTCGTCTCTGTAAACACAAACTTTGTCTAATCCATTTTTCCATTCTCTTCTCGCATTAAGCCCTTGTTTCGGGAACACTCTTCTGAGATCTGCATTATACATTTTGCCAAAATTTATCAAGAATGGAATGTGATTTCACTTAAAGAATTTGAGATGAAAATATATGTTGCACCTACAAATATGAGAGTATCCACACAGTATACATTTAATGTTGAATTATGTAAATAACAGAAGGAAAGGGCTTCTAGTTCAAGTGGTTAGAAGCGCAGCTTTACAGACGAAAGGAAAGCTTATAGGGTCGAGAAATTGATGAGAAAAATTGGTCTTGGTCTTGGTCTTAGTCTTGGTCTTACAGAAAAACAAGACCGTGACAAGACCAAGACTAAGACTTTAGTTACAAGACCAAGCTTCCTCTTAATTTTCTTGTTTTTTTTTTAAACTAGTTACAAATTCTTAATGAAAAGTTGCTACTGTATTCTGTAGTATATCGTAAATTATCCATCAAGATAATATTGACCTTCCTCAATGCAAGGCGCTAATAAATTTAAAATATTCACTACTCATTTTTCCAGTTTTAATTTATAAACCAACGAGAAATTACAGGACAATATTTTTGTATTTAGACAAGGTAAGTTGTAGGTAGAAATGTTTATTGCCTCTGAATTTCTAAAATAATAGATCACAAATCAAGAAAAAGCCTTACATTTCATACTTTAAATCTTAAAATTTTTCAGCTATTTATTTCTCACCAAGTTGTGCCCAAATCAAAAGCTATATTCTCAATTTTTTATAAAAAAATTGATAATTCTTTCTCAATAAGTAATAGTGTAGTCCACAGTATATATGGACGATTATTCTTTGGGGAAAAAAAAGGTAAAAAGATTTGTAGGTTTCGTCGGTTTGAGGAATCAAACTTCAGACTTACATATTCGCCAGCTTGTAACGAGAATATTGGTTACAAAATAATTAAATACTCGTAAATGTTAAAAGGTTGTATTAAACAAGATATAAAACAGTGAAATATTAAATAGTAAGTTACGTAGGAATAATAAGGTTAACAGAAAAAGGTAAAGATGATAAGAAGATAAAATGTACATGGTTACATGAGTTTTTATAGTTAGTTTGGGAGGAGAATATGGCGATTTCTTGGAGAGTGGAAATGGTAGTGATATGATTGGAGAGTTATGACAATACAAGTTTAGATATTGTCCAATAGGAGTTTAAGGAAATGACATAAATGGTGATTTTGGGTATTTGCAATATCTGTAGAATAGTTTCATAGAAAAGAGTTGTTATGAAAAGTGTATTATGTTTGTTTATAAACATTGAATGTAGAACAACTGAGTCAGTAAAGGCAAGTAAAGACTTGTTTACATGACTTCAATATAATGAGAATTGTTTTAGGTGATTGATATATATGTGAAATATATATATAAGAGAGAGATATTATGAATGATACGAAATTATCATTACACAGCTAAAAGTGGTGAATTTAATCACACAGCCATCTTACCACCAACTATAATCGGCGAATGTATTTCATATTGAGCAAGGTATAGCGGTTTCCATAGGATTGTTGGTAATAATTTCTTATATCCTATTTCCTCTTTTGCTTTCTTGATTTATTATAAGTTTTTATTCTACTCACTACTGCAGTTTAAAAATATACCAGTATCGAAGCCAACCATCCACAACAAAATAATATTTATTTCCCATGAATCTAAAGCAAAAAAAAAAAAAAAAAAAAAAGCTTAGCATTAAAAAACTAGTTTTTAATGTAAACTTAAATATCCTCTTAAAGTTAGATCGATGAGTAAGGACATTTGAACATTTATTGTTTGAATTAAATGTAAAAAAATTCAGTCATAAATAATAATAGAACTCAATTTTTTTTTTTTTAAATGTTATTATGGTAGGTGAAAATATGAGCTGACTTTTTAACTATAGATACAACAACATCTTTTGGGGCAACCACTTGTTAGAAACAATGAGTGGGTTACCTGGTCATCGGTTCTCCATTCTTAATGAATATTTTGAGGACGAAATATTCTCACGGAATATTTTTGTAGAGAAAAAATAAATAATAAAAACTACCTATTTATAAACGTTGCCTATATAACATAAGAAGCCATGAATTTCGGTTTGCTCCCTTCGCATTATAGAAAGGAAAAAAATGAAACAAAACCGAAGGTATACTTTGTTGTTGTAGTGTTACTAACTTTTCCTTGATAGTTTTTTTTTCTTTTTTTTTCTTCTTCATCATCAATGTACGCTAATGAAAGGCACCAGATGAATGAGACCGGTAACTGCGTCGTGTGATTTTGAACCTGTAACGGAAGTACTTACGTTTATTTCGTTATTAAATTCGTTTGATTTCTTTCCCTCACTCTTTCTCTTTCTCTCTCTTCACGTTGTCCACATAGTTATATCAACTTCTTCTTATAACCCTTAAAAACGGTCAAATTGATGTAAAAATTATTTATAAATGCTGATTTGTGCATCAGTTATATATACTACCCATCGATTTTTGCTCATTTTGAAGTTAGACTAGGCTGCACAGAATTTTTTCAGATGAAAATAGTATATGACAAAAATTACAAAATTGACGAGAAAAAAAAATAAAAGAAAAACGAAAAAAAAAAGAAGAAAAAACCGGCCATTAA
The DNA here is from genome assembly GCA_011428145.1 of Ericerus pela. Lineage (NCBI taxonomy): Eukaryota > Metazoa > Arthropoda > Insecta > Hemiptera > Coccidae > Ericerus > Ericerus pela. The sequence continues at coordinate 594,224 of WOFM01000193.1, read as the reverse complement.
ATAATATTATAGTGTCGCAGAAGAGAAAAAGTAAAAAAAAAAGTCTGTGAAGAAATAGTTTTCGGTGAAAATTTGGATACCAAGATTATGAAAAAAACACAAAAGCGTAATGTTCCCGTTTTGAACCAAATGAGAGACTGTGCATCCTGAGTTAGACCTGAGTGTATTAACTTATACAGCGAACTCATATTTATTTTCAAACGTTCTTCAGAACCCATCAGTGAACTCATTGATTGTGTAAATACCAGCTCAAAAGTGATGCTAGCTATATATTGGATGATCAGCTGAGATCTTCCTGAACATTTTTCTTTCTACCTATTCGAAGGTTTCAAAGGTGATCCCAAAAATTTACACATTTTTCCAAATAAGAAAATTCCTGTTTTGTTGTAATTTTTCAACAACACTGACCTAAGATTTCTAGTATCTGCTTACAGTGGCTACTTGCCCATACTTAGTGAAGAGCAACATTAGCCTTGGTCTCGCAAAATGACCTGCATGTACTTAGTCAGACGCATAATCATAAAAATTCAAGACAAAGACGGACTTCTGCAACACTAAGACAAAGACTAAGACTTGACTATATAAAAATAAAGACTCATGAGAGAAGCTAAAGGGCGTAGTGGGGGGGTTTCACTCGCAATTTCGAGGAAAAACATTTTTAGGTTATTTTTCACATTTACTGTAAAAAAATTCGAAATTTGCTTTTCAAGAAAAAAGCAATAAGTATGCCCCCACCCCTGAGAAACTTTCTGCCTGTGCCCATGCCAAGGCCAATATCAAGACTAAGAGTATTAATGCAAGAAATTTTGATCTATGCTTTTGTTCCTTCTGTCGAGTTCGAAAGTTTCACCCTCAGTGTGGTTAAAACGATGCTGTCTCAGTAATTTATAATAGATTCGAATTTTGTCTTTCCACACATCTTGTCTTCAATCCTTCGGTCATAATTTTCAAATCGTACGATTCTCTCTTTTTATTATACTTCGATGTATTTTATAAATAATTTATCGTCACGTATTTATTTAAACTTCGGATCTAATTTAAGGTTCAAAGGAGCATAGAGCCGTATAGCACTTGCCAGTAGCCTACACTTCCCTTTATAACACACTTATGTAGTTTTTCAAACAAATTTATAATGCGTACCAATACAGGCCTATATAAAGTCTCTTTATCGGATTATCTATAAAAAAAAAAAAAAAAAAAAAAGTGTCGACTAAAATACCGCAATTTGAAAAGACAACGACTCCGTATACGTTTGTTTGTCCGTCTACCTACAAATGTTTTTACGGTCGTCGAGCAATTTTTCTCTTTTACCACCCTCCGCCAACCCCCTTTCTGCCCTTTTCTTTTCTCATGCTTTCCAAAAAATTTTCACACCCGACTCATAATTCGTATAAATTAGGCGGCATCCGTTGTTTGCGCAAACAAGGACTGATATTCGCGTTATGTTGAGCACCCCTGCATAAAAGGGGTGTATAGGGTCGAAATGCGTATAAGAGTATGACGCCCGCAAATTATCGATTACCGCTAAACAATGCCGCTGCCATTCAAACTTTCCCTAATTATTACATACCGAGAAATTTATAGTGGTATATAGCTCTGTGTGCTTTTTTTCTCTCTCCTTTCTAGTTCTTCCCTTTGCACGTATTTCCTGTTGTATTTTACACCTTCGCACATTTGCCAAAGAAAAAAAAAAAAAAAAAAAAAAAAAAACCACGCAGCATACACACAGAGCCTATCAATCATAAACAAATGAGTTGTATAGACTATAATATTATACTTTACAGTGTACATTCGTACGGGCTGTTTGCAGAAATGTTCGCCTGTTTGACCACTAAACCTTGCCAACGTTTGTAAACAATAAATTAGTAAAAGCTATTATTATCAATTTTCACGTGTAAAGCGGGTCACGTTCGAAAGTGTGTAGGCTATATTAGCTGTTGAAGGAGTACGCGGTTAACGAGATGGAAATTTTACGGACGAAAAGACTCTGTAGGAATGCGTATCAGTGACGTGTCTGGGTCTCCGAAAACAGGGAGGTGTTCAAACAAACAAACAAAAAAAAAAAAAGTGTCGTTGAATACGCATTATTAATAAATTATTTTTATCGATTTCATAATAACAAATTTCCTTTTGAAGGGCCAATGGGGTTGTTCGAACAACCTAGAACTGCGTTTAAATGCGCCACTGATGAGTGTCCGACGTATCTGTGTTTAGAATTAAAATAATATGCTCAAACTGACCAAGGAGGTTAGCCACAGAAATCGAATGTCATATCAAAAGACTATACCTACCAACAGTTTATCGTCCAATATCAGATTTATGATTATGGATTTAGTCATTTCACAGATATCGATTACTCATAGTTGTACATTTGGTGAAATGAATATTGAATTAATTACGTAACATAACTCCGATTTTAGGGTAACTTTACAAATAAGTGAGCTATACTGGGGATGTATTGAAAACGTCAGACGATCACAATCCTAAATCCTCGGTCGATGATGGAACAATAATGTCTTTTTGACGGTAGACCGAAACCCAATCCAGAACCAAATAGAATCGAAAACTATCGATATTGAAAAGCAATAAAATTCAAAATAAATTGTAATTTTGAAAAACATTGTATTTACAATACATGGGTAATGACCTCCATAAAAAAATGAGCAGGGGTCTATACGTGACGTACCTGGTGATTAAGGACTTGACTCTGCTTTCAAAAAGTTATTCTCGACCCAAAATGGCGGCGTATTCGGTACACTTTACTTTGTGGAATATGTATGACCTTACTTGCTCCTCGCATATATAATAAAGGAATAAATGAATAAATTACATTTTTTAATTTTCCTGCAGATCAAAATTTCAAGTTATTCCAAAACCAATTTTCAAAAATACATTAAATAATTTCCTCGCAGTTGAGCTACATGTATAAATCATAAAAAAATGGTTAGATAACAAAAAATTCAACAATAAATCTTTGAAGTATTACTCAATAGTTGATAAAAAATTAATTTTGAACCTTATTTTTGGGTCACAAGCGATAAAATAAATTGTATAATCAAAAAGTTGACATTAAATTTGAAATCATCACCTCATGAAACATTTACTACGATATATAAATAACTTAAAAAATAGCAAAAAGTTACTTATAACCTGATTTTTGGAGCCACCCAGCCCTCAAAAAATGGTGTAACACAAAAATAAATAGGAAATTCAAGCTCAACGCCTGTAAAAATATATTCGACGATTTATCACTCAATAATTTCCGAATAGTAACTGATGACTCCCTCTTTGGGGGCCACTCAGCACTTAAAAAATGGTATAATTCAAAAATTTACTGAAAATTTGAGTTAAGCATTTCAAAAAACATAATCAACGATATATTACTCAATTAAGTGTGATCTTCTAAGCCCCTTTGTTGGGGTCACTCGAAACCCAACCCCAAACAATGGTCTAATCAAACAGTTGACAGAAAATTCGAGCTTGCCCCCTCAAAAAACATATGCGATGATATATCACTCAATAAGTTGTAAATATAGGAGTTTCTAACTCAATTTTTAGGGGCACGTGGCCCCAAAAAATGGTCTAAAAAATTTTTTATGGAATTTGAGCTGGGCACATCAAAATACTTATTTCACGATTTATCACACAATAATTTGTGAATATTTTGTTTCTGATAACCTTTTTGGGGCCACTGAGGCCCCAGCCAATTGTTTAATCCAAAAATGGACTGGAAATTCGAGTTCGGTGCTTTATTAATGTTCACCGAATATACCCTCTGAAAATGTAGAAAAATGGCCAACGGGTTGACCTGTCGTGTCACCTAACCCATTTTACGAAATTCTTATTTATATTTGCACTTGGATAAATTTAATTTTAGAATATTTTACTGCAGGCTAGTTTACGGGATAACTTTTCCCCTTCCACGATTGTTTACAACTGTTTCACTGTTACACCAAAAGTTAACATTATTTTCCAGTTTACTCCCTGTCCCGTTTCTTGGTTTCTCGTAGGTAGCTTGTTTTCTCATAGCTACTTCATACCAGCCTCAAAGATGTTTATCCGTTAATAATCTATATATATTAATTTCTATAAGGTTTTTATACTGTAGCACTAAAGTCTGGTTCACACTTGACTGGTTTTCATGCTACTAGCCAACTACTTGAGGTACTATTCAGTTAACGGTTGAAGTCACTACGTTGTTTCAGCCATTTAAATCAATTATTTAAATTTGGAAGATCGCTATGTGAGATATTAATGAGATTCTCAAGAGACTATCTTCCAAGTTAAAGTCGACTTTAAATTTCCAAAATTGCGTTGTGACTTTAACTGTTAACGGAATAGTACCCCAAGCAGTTGGCTATAGTAGCTCGGAAACTAGTTAAATTTGAATTCGGCTTAAGTTAGAGGGACCGGTTAGACCTATTTTCCAGATTGAGGTGTTAAAAAGAAGGTCTCACCATGTAAATTTGCCATCGGAAGAGAAAAAGTCAGGAGAAAAGATGTTGATTTTAACTCCTTTACCACCTCGAAAATTTTTTTGGCCTTATTTCCGCCCTGAAACATATTTCTCTTAATACATTAATAAATCAACAAAATTTTTACTTCTTTGTCACTCCCTTCCTGAAATATGGAGCCCCAAACAGTTATAAAATTAAAGTTTAGGTAGGTATACTATATTGTATATATGGCCAAGTCGAATAAATTGTATGAAAATGAAATTAGGAAGACGGAATAAAACAGAAGGAAGAGTAAGGGAGGGAAGAAGGCATTTTTATGTAAATAATTTGGTTACTCTTAGCAAATGGGTTGTCCCAAGGAAGGTTTTAAGCTTTAGTAGAAGTCTGTAGCTTTCTCGAGTGCAAAATTTTCGATTATTATTTCCAAAACGGTCGAGTTTCCTTTTTTTGGATATAAAAGACTAAATCGATCAAATATGAAAATTATTCTTTGGTTTTGGTTTTGACCTCACCCCTTTTAAATTTCAAATCAATTTGGTCTTCATATTTTTACCAGTTAGAAATACTTTTTTATGGGTCTATATCATGTTTTACAGATTTTTATGACTAAATTTTCCATGAAAAATGAAAATAGAAGGCGCACCATTTGTTTTATTATGTTTCGATCAATGCTGAATGACCGATTTTTGGTCATATTTTCCTCTCTTATTTTCAAATTTGCGTCAACTAATTTCTTGACAAACATGGTCGGATAGATCCTTTTTTGTGGGCTAAAATGGTTGGTATTTTTCTTGAATTAAACACGTTAGAAAAATCTATTTATTTTGTCTATAATTATGCACATTAACTCTTGATAAAAATAACCAGGAGTATAATCTAAATTATATGTACCTCTGACAAGCTATCTGGGCTGGATTTTGTTTTGACTTTGTCTATTTGATTAAAATTTAAATCAGGTTTTTCTCAAATACAAGTTCAACAAACTTTTTTGGAAATTCCAACTTTGGGTAAAAAAATGTAGTCTGCTGGTTTGTATATGACATACGACCACTATGGTTGGGATACCACATTTTTTCATATCCGAATGATTGATTTCTTTGAAAATTATGAAACTTTGTGGATAAAAACATCCTATTTTTTGGTTTCACCGTGTTTTATATTCTGTTTAGACTAATCTGCTCCGGTGTATTTGTTAGACTATCTCTCACGCTTGTTGTCGAATTGACAAATTTGGTTGATGTTACACATGTCACATGGTCCTATTGTCTGCTTCCTTGTTTGTTTTTCATTCATCAGATATAACGCAAATTTGGGTATGAAAAATCAGCTCAATCATTCAGGATAGATATTTTCATTAAAAAATAAAATCAGCTTACTTAAAACATTTATGGCAACTTCCATCCCTTTTTAATTTTCCTCTTATAACACATCAAAAAATTTCTCTTTTTTATTATTATTAGTAATTTAGTTAGAAATATGTTTTAAGATTTTCTAATTGCAAAAAATCCACTCAATGATCCTTTGTTTCGACTTGTGGAGAATTTTGTTGAATTCTTTTCACCATTATAAAAAGTTACTGTTTTAGCCCATTTTCCTTATTTCTGTGTTTTAACCATAAGTCAGTCAAGTAACAACTATACCGATATTTTTTCGAAAATCTATCCAAATTGGTGAAAAAATCTGTTATATAATTTCAAAGTATTTTTGGTGAAAACTCATTGGTCATCGTTTTAGTCGCGATTCATAAAATATTTTTTTTGAAGTATTACAAACTGCGAAGCGTAGAAGTGTTTGAATTTTTATGGTTTAAGAGCAAATATATAATTACCTCAAACATTAAATTTTCGAGCTGTTGAAATAAAATTGAAGAGATTGTTTGCTCTAAACAAGCAACGTTTTCTGTACCATTTAAATATTTTTTCAGAATCAAAATCAAAACAAAAATACATTTCACATAAGTTTTATCTGTGCTTGAAGCTAAAAGTAATTAATGAAAACCAGTCTTATTCGTGTCCCTTCTGTACAAATTTGCTATTTCATTGGTCATCAAATTTGGTTATTGTGGTGATGGGTGATCGAAGACAAATGGGTTTATTACACACTCGTTGATCACCTAGCAGGCTAGTGGACTTAGAGCCTACAAACTACCTTTTTGTGCTCACGGCCTTACATTTTATCTGTATTGCCCAATTTGATACTGAGCTAGGCTCACACATGTACACATACAAGAAGAACATGCTCCACCTTCTGTTATTGTGTGGTGTGCTATATATGTCTACACACACACCCACAAGTGGTGACCTCGACGTGATACAAACAAGCAAGCCATATGGTAGTTTATCACCATGTGATGGTGTTGTAGGTTGTGCACCAAGGAGCGGTGATGTGGGGGGCATATACCATGCTCTGGTGCACACGCTTACTAACCAATGGCACCTCCATATTGGTTATATTAAACTCTGCTATACTGGGGGTGAGTGTTGTGGCAGCTACCACATATCAGCCTTGCGTATACTTATCTCGCTCAATCACCATCACCCAGCACCACAGCCGAGTGAGAACAGTCCCATATTTTGGGTGGAGGTGAGGCAGGTAGTTTAGATATTCAGTTGGTATGGGTTCGAATCCCCATACTACCTGAATACCTAAAGTTATCAAAAGTCTGGTTGATTCCTGTAGTAAAAAGAGATCATAAATAGTTTTTGATTCAATTGGGCGCATCTCAAATAATTTACCAATTTGTATAAGCTAATTGTGATAAACGTAAGTGGAAATAATTTTATACATAACGAGCTGTTACCCACAGCTTTATCATTTTAACCAATTTTTTGCAGACCCAAAGAAACTCCATGAAAAAAAAAGAAACAGAGTGAGACACAGAGAATCATATTCCACCTCAGTAACCAGTAGTTGTTGGATGATGAACAAAGAGAGGGAGAGAAATGTTTTCTCAATTATCTTTTCTACTCATTTTCATTCATTTGAAAAATGTTTTGTCCGTTTTCTGTTTTCACAGATGGTAAAAACTGGTAATTTTTCCCCCAAGGTGGCAACAGACTTCCTTGACAACAATAAATCTTTCTTAGAATAACATAATGTTTCCTGGAAAATCTCATGCAAATCCATCCAGTGGTTCTGAAGTGATAGTTTTTAGCCCATGCATAGTGTTTTATAATAATTTTATGCAGAGATTTTTCAGTCTTGACTGATGCAAGCATTGTATTATTCTTATGATTCGACGTTTTCATTATTAAAATTTATGATTTTCGGTCAATGTGGAATTCTTTCATAAAAAGTGTTATTTCTCCAATAATAGGTCGAGTTGATGTGATCACGGTGAAAGGGTATTGAGACAAGGTATAATTAAAAAAAGTAAGGATGAGGTAATATTAAAACCAAAATTTCTTCTTTTGAAGTGGTTATGAGGATGATTATTGGTAGGTTTAATTGGGGGGAAATCCTTGATTCTCGGGTATTTGGCTTATCTGGTTATTCCAAATTTTCTCATGTTTTCTTTGGTCCAAGAGTTTTTAGCTAAATTTGAGATACAGAGAAAAGTTTGGACTTTTCAGAGATGTGTTTTCTATTTAAATGAATCAACTCCGTTTGGATACCACATAATCCACTTTAAATATTATATCAAATACCTTAGTAGAACTAAAAATTAGCATGATAGGGACTTCTGGGATCATTTATTGCTCAAAAACCACCCAAATGACTAGCTTTAAGATGATTCTTTTTTTTTTTTTTTTTCAGATAGATGTTATAAATAGAATAAAAAGTTTCACTGTTGTGACACTAGTGTCACAACAGTTCAAAGAAAGCTCTAAAATTAAAACATAAAACATATCGATAAAACTGAAGTTGTTTTCCAAGAAAGGAGAATGTTTACAGTCTAATATTGAAATCATTTTTTACTATTGAAAGAAATATAGGCTGTACGTGAAGAAAGCGAAATGGAAGAAGATTATTTGTGTGAAACTATGTCCTGTAAAACATTATTGGTTTTTTAGAACCTCTGGAACGAAAATAATGACAGATAAATATCATTTTTTTAAGTACCTAATTATATGTTTTATTGTTCAACCATAAATTTACTTTATATTTTCAGTTTCACATTTCTTCCAAAACAATCATTGTTAAATTGTACCTTTTTCTGACTTTTGGAATAAAAGCTGACAACGAGTCATTTTCAAACATGCTAATGGAAAAAACAGTTTTATAAATAAAAAATTACCTCACAGAGATATGATTATTACATCAGGATAGTTACATACGATAAACTTTCCTCCATATAACTGATAACTTATTTTGAAAACATGTATCTAAAAATTTAAAATACCTTAATAAGCTCATTGATAAGGAATGCTGAGCATATTAATCAGTATTATTTTCATTAATTAGTAGTTGGTACATTTTACTTTGAATGTGTTTTCATAAAAAGTTAGTTTCTTTAAAGTTTTGTTCAAATTGAAGCCCTATGCTTAATAATTAGGTACTCATTATGAACAAGCCAGTGCAATCCATTCTATCATAGAAATTTAAGTGACTAACAACATTCTATACACGTAGGTTGCACTTTACACTTTTCTGTTTTTTTTTTTATTTATTAGTGCAGTATGCTGCATCACAAAAATGGCATAACTTTAAAAACAAATGCCGGAAACGGTATATTTTTTCCGTAAAGGACTTTGGGCATCGCAATAATGGAATTAGCTCATATTGTCCAAAGAAGAGTACAATTAAAGCAATAGATTTGAGAACTGACCAAAAATACTTATTCGGCTATTATTTCTCGGTAATTTGATTCAGAGAACTAACAGCAGCAATGCGTTCATACCTACTCACTTGTCAGTCTAATTTTTTCGATGAAATTGCTGCATTAAAAAAAGCTTTAAATTGTCATAAAGTTTCTTAATTTTCATTAACTAATTAGGTAACTTTATTTTACAGCTAACTTGTTTGTCTTTATAGCAACGAGTGGTAGAGGTGAGACTTTAAATTCGTTCCTTACTTATTGTCGCAAAAATTATCGATTTTTATGTTGATCCCTCAATTCCCGGACAATTTTCGAAATTTTTCCTAATGGACAAAATCCTTAATTTGTTTTCCCTTGTTCTTTTTCCCTGAAACCATTATCCCCAATATATTCCTTCCATAATTTTTTTTTTTTGTTTAATCTAAAAATTATATAATATAGATTAAATTGTAAAATATTGCAGACACAATTTCAGTGTTCAGCTGATTGTCTTTGTATTCATCATAAATCGATGCTGTTATATGATGAATGCGTTGTTGCAGCTCCAACCACTTGCGTTTAGAACAGGCTTTGACTTTCCATCCAAGACTAAAACTCGGCCATAATCGCATCTCACCTAACCACTCATAGTCCGATAAAAGCATATTATAAAACAAACTCACCAACCTCACCCAACCTGCTATACATGGATTGAGGATATCAGGGGAAAAAGATTAGAGGAAATGTCCGTCCGTTAAAGATTAGGGATAACAGTATTAGGGGGAAAAAATAAGGGATTTTATACGTCAGGACAAATATCATTAGGGAAAGTGGTTTAGGGAAAATGTCCGCGAAGCTGATAATCTTATTTTTACTGCTTTAAATTATAATTTTATTTCTTTAATAAGTATAACTTAATTCTTAAATTTATTTCTGTTCATTCGGAAATTTCGCTCATTTTGCCTTCCACTGAACAGTAGCAGTAAAATAAATGAACGTATGAAATAGGAAATAATCTCCTTTATAACGGATGGTGATGAAGCGATTAATTCTATTAATTTTACAACAGTTTGATTTCATTTTTACTCACTCTAAACTTCGAGCTGTTCTATCAAAAAATAAGTCTACAAGATAAAAATAAGTTTGAGAGTTTCTATGAAAAACAGAAATTCACCCGACTGATAATCATTATAAGTGATATTCTATTTTTTTGTCATAGAAACAGTAAAATGGAGCGGGAAGGGACAGACTGGAATGTGTATACCTCACTCTTCGCCGATGTTACACAGGAATACAAAGAAAGTCAGCAAAAAGAAGACGGCGAAGAAAAAGACGAAAAGAAAAGACCGACATCCTATATGAGGAGGAAAGGTGGGAGAGTGAAAGAAAAAGAGAAAAAAAAATATATGGGAAGCTACTTTAACGAGAAGTTTTCGCTATACAACGATGGAATACGTAAAGTGGCGTGAAATAACTCGTTAAAATATTCATAAAAAAAAAAAAAAAAAAAAAAAGAGGCGAGAGAGTGTTTCGAAGGGGTAGGTGGATGCGGAAAATACGTGGGGCCGAGCAACGAGGAAGGGTTGACGTTGTATGTGAGGGATGGGAGCTGTATGTAATCGCGAATAGATTTAGTCGTTGACATTGTGATGATAATTGGAAATAGCTGGTTGCGATCGTATCTTTTCAACCCCCAATTTAATACGACCGAATGTTAACGTAGGTGGGGTCGGCGGCGGAGAGGGAGGTTGGCGGGTGTTCGCGAACGACAGTTGAATTTAATAGATAATTGAACTGTGACAAACACAGCACTATTATTGTAACAGTATAGTCGAATCGCACTGTATGGCTGCTGTTGATGCTGCTGTTGATGCTGCTGTTGCATGCCACTACCCTTAAAGATATTTAACACCTCCGAAATTGCGATTATCGTGTCTATCCGGTATACATTCACTTTCGCTTACCGCAATATCCTTCGAAAAATTACGTACATGCTCCTCGACCCTCATTTTTAATTCGATTAACAAAAATGTTTCGTCATTTGACAGAAAATGTTTATCATAATGATTCAATTTTAGAAATCGCATCATCACCCATAATTTAGGATTTTAAAGGTAATATTCGGTCTGACTTAATAATATTACAGGGACTTACGGTTTTCTTATTTTTAGGGTAGGTACTCTGTAATTGACAAGGTAAAAGAAATCAGCTGATATAAGTCAAATTTTTAAATGGATATAAATGTAATCATTGGGTAGTTGTGTTTTTGGGTTCCTCAAGTTTTCAAATGGAAGAGAAGATAAGTCCATTTCTCCGGCCCCCATTTCAAATTTTGACCTGAAAATTTTCACCCTAATTGTGCTCAGTTTGTGCTAATATGTGCCATTAATTTCAGAATTTGTGCTCACCCCCTTCCTTAGATATAAACAAAAGAGTCTGGGTGGGGCTGCAGAAATGCTAGCCCCCCCCATTTCGAATTTTGACTCTAAACTTTTTATGCTAATTGTGCTAAATTTGTGCTAATTTTTGCCGTTAATTTTAGAATTTGTGCTCACTTACTGATAAAGATATGGGCCACAGAAATTTATGTGTCAGCCCCCCCATTTGGAATTTTGAGTTGAAACTTTGCTTGCTAATTGTGCTTAATTTGTGCTAATTTGTGCTGCAAATTAAAAATTTTATCCTCATTACCTTTCAAAAATATTTGTGATTTAATATCTCCCCTCAGCCCCCCCATTTTGAATTTTGTTCTATAAACAAAGAGTTTGTGGGGTGGTCGATAAAATTTCAACGGATGGTACAATAGACGGAAGACTTGCTGGTTGTGATTGTTGCATTCTGATCAGCTGTCATTTCTTTGATGGGGGAAAATTTATGTTAAATTGTTTTTTACTACAATCCAACATCAATCAACTTCGGTTTTTCGCCCCTTTGAAATGGAAAAATAACTTATTTTGTAACAGAAAACCGAATCCCCTTTCACAAAATAAGATCGAGAACATCAATCAAGCAGTGATTAGACGACAAAATTACTCAGAATGATGGTAAAATAATATTTCTTGAAATAAAATTTCAATGTTATTTGAAAAAATCATCACAAAATACAATTCAAATGAAGTGAAGAGCAAAATAAAAACTAAAGGTGAAACTACAGAAGTCTTGGTCTTGCTTTCGAGATTTCAACTAAGGCAAAATTTTACCTTACACCATAAAGTTCAAGTTCTATGAAAATATGAAAAAGAAAAATTAAACACTAGGAACAAATTTTCACTGAACTAACCTCACGATAAAATCAATGAGAAAAACAGACTCGAATAATCTCTCTCTTTCTTATATTATTACAAATTATACTGAAGTTGCTTTTGTTCGTCTCAGCAGAACGCCTCTCTCACTTGACAAATTTTCACATAATTTTAACCTCCTGTACGTGCATATCTATAGATAGTTTCTGCCAAGTTTTATTTCAAAAGCTCTGTTCTGAAATCTGTGATTGAGTTGGAAAGTTTTTATTCGGAATCTGTTCTCTTCAAAGTTAATTCTCACATCCGCTGGATGATTTTAGTTCTGTGTCAGTTCTGAGAAATGAAAATTCAAACAACTAAGATTTTTAATTAAGTTAGAAAGTTTTTACCAAAAGTTGTAGTTTTGGACCTGTTCTGTTCGAGGATTTGTTCTCAATTCTATTTTATAGTTTTTGCGTTGGTTTTAGAAAGTGAAAATTCAAAACTTCAAGTTCCATCGAGTCAAGTTCGGGGGAAAAACAAGGAATACCAAGATACGTAAAATTGCAGTTTTTATTTTGACAAATCAAAAAAATCACATAAATTATATCATATACAGTTCTCCACACGTATTTAATATAAATTGAAGTAGATTTTTTTGATCGCTGCATTCAACCCTACAAATTATTTTTGCCCCACATAATACGTTCGTATTCCCAGAAGGTTTTTGAGAAGTTTTTGTTTCAATATCTTCATTCTGAGAACTGTAATGAGGTTCAAAATTTCCACTACTAGTTTTACTTCTGGAACTTATTCTGTTGAAAGTGAGTTATCAGTTCTACTTAAAGGTTGTACTGTCAATTTTGAGATGTGAAAACTAAGAAAACTGGGAACTGTAATCGAGTTAGAAAGTTTTCACTGAAAATATTAATAATTCTAGACATGCTTCCGTTAGAAGTGAACTCTCAATTCTCCTTTAGGATTGCATTATTATCATTTCTGAAAAATAAAAATCAAAGCCAAATGCTTCCGGTATATAGAGCCCACTTTTTCAACGACATAAATACCATAACGACAACCAATGAGGGCAATTCAGTAAGGCCTCTGACCGAATTTGGCTACCAAATCTTTGGAACGTATCTGTTGAAAATGACTTATTGGCTAATTAACGAGATAGAGACCTGGAGGTTAGAATTAATTTTTTTCAACCCATTGCCTGAATTCGATTAGGCTATTTTGGGGTGTTGAATGTGAGTTGTAATGAAAAAAAAAATATTGGACGTCTATCAATTATTATATTCCAACTTAAATTATACAAATAAGTACATAAAAAAAAAAAAAAACATTAAAAAAAGAAGAAGAAGAGAAACGTTATGTAGGACTCGTATTGTGCAAATCATTGTAACTAATAACGAAAAACGAATAAGGTCCGCTATATAAATAATATAATAACCGCATTATAACCGCATTCGGTTATTACTATAACGATAAAACAACCTAAATTTTTTTACCTCTACCTAACAATAGCAGCTCCCGGAAACTTGACTGTTTTTTCAGTATGCTCACTTGTCTATGATTTTTTTTATTTTTTTATTTTTATTTTTTTTCAGTATGGGTTTCTGCCACGCAGCGAAAAAGTACCTATTCGAGATGGCAAGATACACACAGTTGAACAGCAGCCTATATTTTAGTCTATACTTTGTGAAAGTGTGATACGTATAAATGGTGTGCAACAAGTTTGAAAAACCGTGAAAATTGGTTTATAAACAAAATTGAATAATTGGGGACGCTTGGCCTATACGATGATGGCACCGAGTGCCAACAATTGTTCAAAATGCCTCTTCTCTCGAGTCGGGTCTTGTTTATTACAGTCATGCTTATTCATGCCCCCTAATGGTTGGTTATCGAGTGGTTACGCTCTAATTTTCGCACTGTAGGTATACATTTTTTGACACGTCCGCCATTTTGAGGTGTTCATTTGTTGGTGTAAGGTTGGGCAGAGACGATACACATGCTAGCCTCGAGTGGGGCTGTGAATCATCGACTACACGATTCCAATTAAGTAATGACAAAATTTTAAGGACGTTAATTACGCACAGGTACGTCCACTTGTGTGTATAAGAAAGGAAGGAAATGTAGCCTACATTGTTGCTGTGAAAGAAGGTACGTGAGGAAACGTTCACGTTGCAACTGTACTGAGTTAAGAAAAAAGTATTTTGATTTATGTTCAATCGAATGTTATCTAATTAAAGGGGTCGTGTCGAAGAGTAATGCCATGTGTGCAGGTTTTACTTTATAGCTCAACTAGTGTTAATGGGAATTGGTTGTAAAGCAGGACAGAGTGAAATTTCAACCCTTCTCTGTAAATGATTAACAGTCCAAGTTCAAGTCATTACGTTACAGACAGGGATATATTATTTTTCAAGCGAATAAGAAAGTCAAAACGTACTTTTAAGGCATAGAGAAATAGAGATTTTTGGAATACGCTCAGTATTTAATCGAGGCTTGTGCTAAATAATGCGAGTCATATTTTACACGAAAAATTATTTTGTCTGGATGAAAACACTTTACAAAGATGACGAAGTCACACTTTCAGTTAACAGTCTAATAATGTTGAAAATGTTTGCATCGAATCTAGTCTTTAATCTGTAATGACTGTTTTGATAACACACTCATATTACTACCAACTATAATTTGTTTTGTGGTCGATTCCAGCTCTGTTAAGCAATAATAGATTATAATATAATGGTAGCTCAATTTTTGGTTGGGAATAAGTTTGAAACTGTAATAGAAAATTAATGGGAATGGGTTTGGGAAGTGATTTACTGGTATAATTATGATTTGGGAAATTATTTTCAATATGGTGGAAAAAGTGAATAAAAGGCTGGATAATGAGCTTCATACTGTAATGGAAAGATGTGGGTAATATTGATACCCGCAGCCTATAGATTTATCAGAATGTTTTCTACATGTTTGAGAACTTCTCATTTTGAGATACGGGTAGCCAGCCTATTTAATCCTGCGTCATTGTTTCAGCATAGAATTGCTGGGCAAGTAAACATTGTCCCGCTATGTGTACATAAGTACACCTATCATGTAATTTATCTAGCAATACGTAAATACATATGTACCGTTAGTTGGTATAGGTGGTATGTAAGCATTTAGGTAACCTCCATTGTCTATATTTTTGTATAGATGACGTGCGTATTTTTAAGTGCGATGCACAAATTATTTAGACTGCAGAGATGGTCTGCAGCCTCATCTTTTGACAATAGGTCCAAGCTCATAAAGGAGGGGAAAGGGAATTTTGGTCCCCACAGCCAATACCCCTAGTTTTTACAATATGAAAAAAGTCACCATCTTATTGGAGGGACTGAAGGATGTGCTCTTGCTGGGAGCCATCAAGTATTATTATTCCCTCCAAAGAGAATGTCACACAGGGCTTGGCCTTGAGTATGGTCAGTAAAGGTGCCTGCATGATAAGTGAAGAGTCATATTTTATGTCACATTTTTAGGTTTAGCTTGTGCTGGTCTAGTCATAAGATTTTTAGTTTTCCTGACATTAGCCTTTGGCTAACCTGCTCAATCATCTGTTCAGTGTTTGATTTTGTTTTTTGTAACTGCCTAATAGCCTACCTCTTTTTTAGGTTTTATGGGTTCATTAGGGTTATATGTATTGATTTTTCTGTTGTCATTGAATTTTACCTTTTTCTTAATTTTTATTTTTGTCATTATTTTGTTCAACGATATCATTAATATTTTTCAAGGAATCTGGATTTTCAATGATTTCTTGGCGTTGAGTTAAATTTTCTATTTTGTCTTTCTGTTTTTTATTTTCAGAATTGTCTTCCGCAATAAAGAATGCAGGTTTTACTTGATCGATTGTGAATTTTTTATCTCTATTGGCAATTAGTAGTGTGAATGTTTTTTCAGTTCTATCTATTACTTTATATGCTCCAGTATACAGTTTTTGTAAAGCTGTTTTTAATCCTTCTTCTGGTAAGAATACATAGGTTGTGTTTGCCAGATGTCTTGAGACATAAACTTTTTGGTTTGCCATCTCTTTCTGCTAGTTTTAAGAATTAGCTTGAGTCGTCCTTGATATTTTGGACTAGTATTTCAGGATTAATTTTGTTTGATTTGTAGAAGAAATGACCTGATAAGCATAATTCATTACCTAGTACTAATTACACTACAAAATTACCAATATTGGTTTGTGAGACTGATTGTAGGCATAATAGGATTGTAGGAAAAATGTCTATCCATCATTTTGTATGGGATGCCATTATTGAGGCTTTTAGTGCCCTGTGCCACCTTTCTACTTTACCACTAGATAGTGGATGGTAAGTAGTAGTAGCCCAATGTTTCACACCCATGGTTTTTGTTAGTTTGTTAAAAAGTTGATTTTCAAATTGTCATCCTTGGCTGGTGATAATGCTTTGGGGCACTCTGAATCCAGAAATCCAGTTGTGTATATTTCAGTAGCCACTGTAAGAGCTGTCATTTCAGTTAAAGGAATTTATTTGGGCCTACAAGTAGGATGATCTATTATGTTCAGTAAATATTTATAGCCACAAGAAGGGGTAATGGATGCACTTAGTCTATATGGATATGTTTAAATCAATCAGTTGATCTGAATGTTCAAGTTTAGATTTCGTGTGTCTTCCAATTTTTGATTTTTGGCAATTAAGAAATACACAAGCCCAACTATTACAACCTGATTTTATTTTCAACCATACAAATCTCAAGGTAACAAGTTTAGTAGTAATACAAGGTCCTATGTGTAATAAGTTGTGCACACTGTCAAACAACATTTTCTTGTATTTTTATGGGAAGTATAGACATTCTAGACCTTGAGGTATATCACATATCAATGATACATCTATACTGTAAGTTTTCACTTTTTCAGTATGAGGTTAGTTGTGTCTAACATGAGTAGTTCAGACAATACCTCATTCTTATGTTGATCTATTGCGGTCAGTGTGAGGTAATTGAAAAGGTACATGAAGAGCTTCGATTTGACTAAGTGCATCAGTGGTTTCATTATGTTCACCTTTGATGTGTGGGAAGTCGGTTGTAAATTGACTAATAATTTCAAGTTATCTCATTTGTGTAGGTAAAGCATATTCACTTTTCTGCTTGAAGGCATGTGATACATAGGTCTGTATATACAATAAAAGTTCTACCTTCAATGTTATGGAAGAAATGCCTTATTGCAGTGTGTATTGCCAGTAACTCTCTACTGTAAGTACTATAATTTTTCTCAGTTTTTGATAGTTTTCTCAAGAAAAATGCCAATAGGCTGATTATTGTCATTTTTGGTTTGGTACAATGTTGAACCAATTGAAAAATCTGATGCGTCTGTTGCAATGCATAATGGCACACTTCAATCAGGGTGAGCTAATAATGTCACATTTTCCAACATATTTTTTACATTTTTAAATGCTATTTTAGCTTCTTCATTCCATATAATTGGAGTTTTATCACATTTTTTATTTATGAGAATTAATGCGAAAATTCCTTATTCAGCTGAAGCATTCTTTACGCACCTTCAATAGAAATTTATCATGCCTAAGAATCTTCGAAGTTCTGCAACTGTTATAGGTTTTAGAAATTTTAATATTTTCTTTACCTTGGATTTTTGAGTTGAGATACCAACAGAGGAAATATTATAGCTGAGAAAATGAATGTTTGGCTTTGCATAATCGCATTTGCTAGAATTGATTGTCAAGCCGGTAGTGTGTGAACACTACTGGATTACAACTTACACAGTTTTCTCATGCTGTTTTATGCCTCCACTAGAGCAAATGCATTTGTCATCAATGTATGCATATGCAAAAGGTAAATCTCTTAATATATTATTTATAAATTTCTGAAAGGTTTGCACTGAATTTCTAACTCCAAAAAGCATACATATATATTCAAATAAACCAAATGGAGTTATCAGTGTTGATTTATGGATATCATTTTTGGACATTGGAATTTGATGAAATACCTAATTAATATTGATTTTTGTAAATAAGTCTTTTCCCTTCACGGCAACATTAAAATCCATGATATTATATGGTACTGGGTATCAATCAGGTTTAGTTTTGGTGTTCAAGGCTCTATAATCTCCCACTATACATCATTTACCTGAGGTTTAGGAACTACATGAATTGGTGAACTCCATTAGTTATTAGAAGGCCTACATACAACTTCTTTAACCATTTGTGTAAATTCTATTTTAGTCATAGCTAGTCTATCCGGGGCTAATCACCTTGCTCTAACAATACATGGCTGACCTTCAGTTTTGATTATGTAAACTATATGGTGTTGGTAAGTTGCATTTGAATTGAAAGTTGACTGTGTAATACTGAAAAAATTGGTTAATATTTTCAAAAAAATTTCATCAGTTTGAGTGCACTTCTACAGAAACTTTATTGTTTTCATACGCTTTTATTCTACTCCTCAATTTGTTGTTAGTACACCAGATGACCCACTTCAGCACTGCTTTTGCAAGTTGTGATGCATACACACAAAAGTGCTTTTATCGGTTGTTTTATTTTCTTTTTTTTCTTTCATCATTATTTTCGTCTTCAAATTATAAAAGCGTAATTATTAAAAACTCGTTTTTAACCTACCTTATTAGTTTTTCCTTCTATAAATTCACCATTGATTGAGTCTATCAATCATTTATTTTTCAAGTGGACTAATAATCCAAAATGAGCTAAAAAAATCAGCACCTAATATAGGATATCGCACATCAACAATAGTACAAGTCCATTTCATCTCTTTATTGAAACGAAGATTGATTTTGAATGTTTTTGTAACGTGTTGAAACTTTAGTTATCAACTGCATTTAATTTTGATTTTGGAGCATATTTCTTATGTTTTGTTTTGGCTGGTGGGATACTAACATCTGCACCAGAATCAGTAAGGAATTCCCTTTTTTAACACTGTCCATGATGAACAGATGGCAAGAGTATTTGGTCAAAGGGTTGCTGGGGCTAATACTTCCCCTTGCTCTGGTTTATTTTATGTTGTAAGTATAATTTGTCACAAGCTGCTAGTAATTCATTTTTCCATGTTTCATCTGTGACCATTCATTCAGCAAAATATTGGCAGCAAGAATTGCAAGCATCTACTTTTTCACCATGTTTATTGTGGTAAAAGCAGTAGTCTGGTTTCCAATTGGGATCTCTATTTTTTGGAGATTTATTTCTCCTTAGAGGAGTTTGACCAGAGCTTTGAAATTTCTAACTGTTTTTAGGATCTCTGAAGTGCATCTGTCTATCTTTCCAATTTCTGCTTTTGGATCTATTTGTGTAGTTGTTTCTACTATTTTGAAAATGACTTTGACCGTTGTGTATCATTTAATTTGGCCTATTTTTTAATGCTGCTATTTTAGCTCGTAGTTCAGAAATTTCATTTTGGCTGGTTGAAGTGGTATTCATTGTTATTATAGTTTTGCTATTGTATTCTATAGCTGTCTCAGCCACTCTTGCTAAATTTATTAATTCCTCACCCACTGATGCATTGGTTAGATTTAATACACCTTCAGCTTGCTCGACTTTGGTAGGTAATTGTGTGCAGAATTGACCTGCAACGACCATTAAGAAAATATAGTTATCTCCCTTTTTCATTAATTTGGTCATGAGAATGTTAGTTTTTCATCTCCCATGGGTGTACCATGCATTTGTTGGCATATTTCCTCTCGTTCATTAACACCAAATACACTTCTAATTCTTTTAATAAACCATTGATGTGGATCACTCTCTGAATCTGGCAATCCATAATATCAGAACAAGCTCGTGTAATTTCAACTGGCATATTTTTGCAAAGTAACTGATAACATTTATGCCTAGGTATTTCTTTAAGTCTGAAGTATCCTGTTAGCTGTATAAGCCATGTTTCAATGTCCTTTAGTAAGAAATCAGGAAACTGTACTTGTTTTTTATTTTTGAAATCATCATTATTTTCAAGTTTGAATTTTTTGAAGGTTTTACAGATGTTGGTTTGTATGTAATCTTCCAACATTTCTAGATGTTTTTGATCTTTGATTTCGGAATTTTCTCTAGTAATTTTTTCTTGAGGTATTTCATTAGGCATTGTATTTTGTTTTTTGATTTATTCAGGTTGAAATACTATTTTGTGGACTATTTTACCACTTCGAAGTAGTTTATCCAGTTTTGAAATAATTTAATTGTATTTTTGTAAGTCACCCTTTCAGTCAGGGGTAACTTATATTTTTATTTATATGGTGAAATTCCACTGTCCAAGTCAGAATTTTAATTTTTATGAAATAAGTTATAAGATAGCCTAACAGAAAGTGCAACAGTCACACTTATCATTAAATAAAATGATTTTTGCCAGGTTAGAGTAAAAATTACGCTTGAAAAATCCCATTCCCATCAATGTTTATTACATCGAGTCACCAGTTTGGCTTAGCTGTGGGTAACATAGATTCCCACAGCCTATAGATTTATCAAAAGGTATTCTATGTGTTTGGAAACCTCCCATTTCAAGGTATGGGTAGCCAACCTGATTATTACCTACATCATTTGTTTAGCATAGAAACGCTGGGCAAGTAAACGTTGCCTCGTTATGTGTACATAAGTACATGTATCACACACTTTACTTAGCAATACGTAAATACATACGTACCACCAGTTGGCGTAGGTGATATGTAAATATTTATGTAACCACTGTCATCTATATTTTGGTGTAGACAACGTGGGTATTCTGAAGTGCGATGCACTAATTATTTAGGCTGCGGAGATGGTCCATGACCTTGTCTGTTAATGATGGGTTCAAGCCTGTAAAGGAGGGGAAAGGGAGTCTTGGTTCCAACAAAAGATTTTAAGAGAGATTTTTGGCAATTGTTACCAAAGTGGCAAAGTGAGAGTCTGCTAACGACAAACACATTTGTGGTTTGAAAACATAGGAGGCAGAGTTCTTAAATTCGTCCATAAACTTACAACGAATATAAAATCGAAAAACACTTTACAAGCTGGATCTTTCAACTTCCATCTTTTTTACCTTTAAATTCAATACAATAATCGTAGGACAACTTCTAACTTTGTTCTCTAATTTTTTTTTTTTTAAATTAAACGATGTTATGGAAGTATACAATCATGTCGTATGGGCTTTCCATTTTTTTAATCCTAATTTGTTCTTCAGTGGAAAAAAATTAGTACATAATTGTTCATATTGTACAAATAGCTTTTAGTTTGAAGTGGTGCTTCTCTATTAAAGGACTTTATATGTTTGTTAATAATTGTCCAGTCTCTATATATCTTGTTTTCTCATTTTTGAAATATTTTGATTTTTTTTTTCGTTGATATAGGGACACGTACAAAAAAAAGTCGAAAAAATAAGAACAATAGAATGCAAATAACACGTTTAGTAACTATGTTCAATTTATTGGTGAAATAGAGGCGTAAGTAAGCGTTTGGGAGACAAAAAAAAAAACTTGAGGGCACAGAATATCAATTATGAATTATTATTATTCTTCACAATTCTGAAGAAAATTATTTTTTGAATGAATTAATAACGCGCCATTTTATTTTTTAAAACAATCATCTCATATTGAAGCTGAAGTTGCCGCGTAATATGAGTGTATGATTTAAGTACTGATCGGGTATATTTTTATCCCATTGTCGGGCAACAATAATTAATTTATATTTAATTTTCAATTTGTTTCAGGTTTTCCTCATCTAACCAAATCATCCGGTTTTACTGCCAATAATTGTATACCAAGTAAGTTTCCCTTTGAATTTCGTAAATTAATTTGTATGAATTCTGAAACAACATTGGCACTGATTTGATGAATTAGGTATATAGAATATCAACCTGTTTGTTGGTTTGTTTGTTTTAAATTCGCTGAATTCAATAATTTAATACAAAGATAATATTACGTTATGATTCTTTCGAACTAGGGATTGAACATTTTGTTATTTCAGATAAAAGAGAAGAACAGATTAGAACTTTATCAAGCTGAAATTGCTTATGGCTCATGTAAAAAACCAAGCAACCATTGTAAAATAGCTTGAAGAAAAACTGTTAATCGTTTTGATAAACATAAATTCCGTTCTAGCCTGAAATTGAGATGAAACACTTATGATGTATACTTCTTAGATTAAGTTGAAAGCCCAGCCAAAAAATTATAAAAAACAAAAACATTCCAAGAAGGATATGGAGAAAAAAGTTTTTATTAATTTTATAATTTCAACCCAAAACTTCGTTCCTGCGAAGTTTTAAAACAATTCTAAATCATGCCAAGGGTCAGATAAGAGCCAACCGAAAATTGGTACTAGTTTTATATAATTTGCTGATGGCAGAGGAATGTCAGGGTTTCAACGAAGGGCATAAATGGGGGTTCCTGGGGGTTTCGGCCCTCCTAAGAAAAAAACCCACTTAAATCTAAAATAATTGAGTGCATTTATCGATGATGGTGTCGTTTTAGTATATCGGAGGGGAGGGTCAGCGTAGGTGGATACAGCTTCTGCGGATGGAAAGGGCAAATTTAAATTTGGTAAGAGATACTCCGATTAATGTTTGGAGGTTGTGGATGGTGTCAATGTGGAAAAATAGTCTTTTGTTAACTTTCTCCTTTTATTTTTTCGCAGAAACGAGGGGCTGATTTCCCCCTTGCCCTCTTGTATCCAGCTATGATGTCTAAAGTAGACCAAGGGAAAGTTTCGGAACACAGTCTAAGATACTAAGATTTGAGATGTTAAGATTGAGGCGATTTGGCAACAGTAACTCGTCGATAATAAAATTGATAAGACATTCGTAATTCATCGTAGTTATAACTATAGTGCCAATTTTTATTTGAATTTGACCTTATTGATAATTGTGTTCTGGATTCATGACTCGTTATTTTGTGCACAATTATGCGCAGTTCAGTGGATGATACGTAATAAGGACAAATAAAATTATTATAATAATATACGAACCCACACAACTATAATTCACGTTCTGCGACTTGGATTATATGTTAATTTCTATTTTCTATACGTCAAATGAATACCTATGCCTTTCTTATACGTAGTTAGTTATCTATGTTTATATATACGCATTTAAAATAAATAAAAGTTGCACTTCTTATTCTTAACGGTAGGTACCTATACCTGATGAAAAATTGAATGCCTTTATTTTATTTACATTAATGAAAAGTAGAATCGAAAAAGTATTAGCTCAACCATTCCCAGTTGTTTGAGACATGGTATGATAATGTTCACATTGTTTAGGATGTCTTCGAAAAAGCAAAGCGAAGCAAAGCAAAACAAAACAAAACAACAACAACAAAAACAACTAGAGCAAAATAATGCAAAACGAAATATACGTGTGTACTGTATAGAGAAAAGGCGTGACTTAACACATTATGGGGTTAAAATATCAACCTTACTCCAGTCTGGAAACGTGTGAAAAGCAATAATAAATACAAAAGTAGACGTCGTACATCCCTTTTGTTTTAACTTTATGAATACACGAGCAGTCCTGCACATTATAATGAAATCAAACATGGAAGGGTGTTATTCCATCATGGCTTCCTTCGTTGCACATGTTTTTGTTGTTTGAAACTTACTCTTACGTTGCTTACATGACGTGTATTCTAGTATTTATGTGTGCATGTTTGTGAGTGTGTTTTGTTGTTGTTGTTGTTGTTGTTATTGTTGACGTTGTTGCTGGTTTTTGCGCACGCTTTATCAATTTTTTTTTTAACTTTTTCTTTTTTCATTATATAGACTTTATCTACAAATAGCAAATGGAAAGAGAAGAAAAAACAAAATTTTAGCACAGAGACGAATACCGACGATGGAGTTAACACGTTTATTCGGTTTTGGTTCAAATAAAATCCTAAAAATAAGACAAAAAAAAAGGGGGAATTACAAGTGCGAACGACAGAGAGAGGAAAGAGAGACAAAAATAAAAAGAAAATGAAAAAAGGAAAAAGTTACCAGTAGTAATTAGTAAAATAATGAAAAGCGGAAAGTTGAATTACGAGTCATTGCGCTTCTGCGGTATAAATTATTTGAGGCGAGAATAATAGGATTTCGAGTGGTATTTTCATTCGTTAATTTTTTTTTAAACGATGATTTGACTTTTCTCTCTTTTTCTTTTTTGTATTATTTTTTCTTCTCTTTTCTTATATACTTTCTTTCCTCTTTCCTTCTCTTCGTCTGCGCGATATTCTCTTTCTTGAAGAAAAACGAATAAATAAGTTCTGAAACAAAGCATCTGTACGTTCTCATAGAATTTTGATCTGAAAACTAATCTGATTCTTACTTTCCATCATTAAACAGTAAAGGGTTGAGTCAAATGAAAATTTCATTAAGCTGTTTTCGGTTTATGTTTCTTATCTATTTTCGTGTATTTTTTAATTTTTTTTTTTCGCATTCAGGGTTGTCAAATGTTAGGTGATTGCAAAATAATGTAATCGTATTATGTAGGCAGTGATGACGCATCAAATCCTTAAACTCGAAACGTAGCAAAAAATTTCGATATTAGTCCAAGCATATCAGTCTTTTTATGCATATTTTTCTTTGAATAACTATTTGGCCAAAAATAAATGCTAAAATTTTCTCTCCCAATTTATACATAGACTATTTAAAATGCAGCAAATATAGAAAATACACCCAGAAACTAGGTATAATTTTTTTGCACATTACATAGAATATCAATTTCATCGCAAAAATAGCTTAATAAAAATTTTTATTAACTACGCAAATGAAAAATAAGTGTTTATCGTCTTGTTTACGAGTAGAAGAACAATTTTTTGTTGACAACCTTATAACTGGGAGTAAAGTTGTTACTTTACCTCCCTAGGGACAAAATTACTGCATTATTTTCTGTTCATCATGTATACCTACATCACCATGTGAATGGTTTTCACAGGAATCATGATTAGAACATGAATGTGAATGAATCAAGATCGTTGAAAACAAATATAAAAATGTAGTTTATTTAAGTTTAAAAATTTTTGTTTATTTTTAGTTAATAAAGTGTCATACACAATAAGAAGAAAGTGAGGAATTATAAATGAGTGCAAAGTTTGCAAGTATGAGTCATATGCATAATACAGTATACTATTATCAGCTCTTAATTTTTGATAAGATTAAAAGTACCAACTGTTTTTAAAAATAGTTGATTTTAAACAGCATTGGCGATTAAAAAACCTATGACTAAGATAATGGAAGTTTTAGTCCTGGTCTTGCATAATTTGATCCGCTTTTATCTTGGTCTTGGTATTGAACAGTCAAGTTTTGGTCTTACAGTATTAGTCACATCTTGCTTATCCAATTTTCATTTTTGTAGTCTATAAATAGCAAAAGTGCTTTTCTTATTCATCCAAAACATAAAAGGAAACATATAACATTAAACAAGCGTTACAAATTATATCTGCAGTAAGAAAGTAAATGTTAAATGAGTTATAGTTTTATTTTTGCAATACAGTTGACATTGCTAGAGATATCTTGTATTTCTTACACCTGCCACAGTTGAAAATAAACTGGAACACATCAGAAAGCAAACAGACAATTTGAATGATCACAAATATGTACACAAATCCAGGGTAGCCTACCTCAGTAAACACTGGCTAATGGCTACTGTGTACTAAGGCTTTTTATACCGAGCTCAGTACACACGTGCAAACACACATATGTAAATAAATATATACGTACTTGTTTTCAATGGCCATTATTTGGTTGTACTTGATAAGGAATGATGTGTACACTTGTTACCAATGTGACATAATAAGTGATAAGCCAATTAGTAATGCTCCAGTAATTACTATTTACATGCAAAGTCCAACAAGCAATTTGTACATGTATGATTTAACATGTAAGGCACAAATATTGACCAACTTTTTGGAGTTGCAACTGTCATTGAGAGGACCGAGCTCTTAATTTTCACTCAGGGTGATGTCCCAAAAATGGAAATTCATAATGAATTAATAGATTTGTTTGATTTGCTGTTGCGCCTTAAAGCCATTGGATGTGAGTTGTAAAAAAGATGTAAATAAATTTCACTGGTGAAATGGCGAGGAAGTTTATAATGAAGTGAAAGAATTCAAAGAATGAAGTGTATTACGAAGTTATAAAACACGTACACAAGTTATTAAATTATTTCTTAGAAAGTTAGATAAGAGCAAGCCTTCTTTTGACCGGCTTCTTTGGTTCATCTGGACTTAATATTATTTTCTTCGCAATTGTTTAAGATTTTTTCAATCAGGCCGATCAAAACAAAATTTCGCAGAATGATGAAATATAATTCTTCAATGTCTGTACCAAATTTCGTGACTATTGGTTTAAAATTACTTGTTTTAGAACCAATAAGGCTTCAAAAATGGAACATAATAACATGTAAAAGACAAACTACCGGGCTGATCAGGACCAAAATAAAAAACGGTTCATGCTTGTGTGGATCTAAATAAGTGTATCAAGTTTCAAGACTATCGAATAAAAATTACGACCAATACTGAGTTCAATAGAAATGTATGTTGTGTATAATATGCAGTATATTAGGTATACGAATTTCAGCCAATAATGCCAAAATTTTTATGGGGTCATATGACAAACCCCTGGGTCCTAATACAAGATCAGTTTTAATATGTAGATTTTCTTTAAAAACCTACATAGTATAAATGCAGAAAAAAATCCACTTGGGTTCCTCAATCTGTTTCCAGTGATATTACCAAAAGCAAAAAATCTCACATTTTCGGTTTTTGTTTCAATTTTACATGCAACTTCAAGAAAGTGTTATGAAGTTTTGAATGCAATAATTAAGAGAATATTATTGATAATCCAGAAAAATCCATTAATCTTGTTATATGACTTCTTTTAAACCTAACTAGGTACATTCCAACCTTTTTTTCTAAAATTTTCATATGAAAAAGTTATTGTTTTGGACAAGATAACATACTCACCATCTGTGAGGGCAAAATGGGGCAAAATGACTCTTATTTAGACAAAAAAATTTAGAAATAAATAGCTCAAAAGAGTTTTATTTCATAAACTTGAAAAATGCACATAATACCTCATAATACCAATGTATGCAAGAAAATATTATCCTTTTAAATTGGCTATTTAGATTTTATCATCGACTATATTGTTGGACCATTACTGACATTGTGGGAAGGTGAACGATGAAATAATTTACTTAAAGGAATAAACTGATTATGTCACCATATTGAATAAAACATAAAGTACTGCACCAGTTTAAAGTATGTATTGAATGATGATTGATAACAGAATCTCCTACATTTATAACATATAGGTGAGATGAAGAATGAAAAACTTTGTAGTAGTAAAAAAGACCAGTACGTATTATTATATTCAGTGTAGCCAATTGAGGTACTCGAACAATCCCATTCCAATACTCCATCCTTAGTCAAGTAGCAAAGATTGGTTTGATAATGACTGGATTCATTACTGAGTGATACTGGCAGAATTCGTTAATTGGTGCAGTAAATTTGAGAAACTCGAAATATGAGAAAAACTCCAAGTGATCGAAATAGTAAAGATTACTCCACTTTACTCTCCTTTAATTGAGGAAACGCTATTCTAAAGAACAGTAAAAACTTAAGTTGAATTTACTCCTATTATTATACCTCCACTGTAACTATTTTACTTTATTTTGAGGAAAACTGATTATAATAAATAGTAAAAACCTGAAACTCCTTTAAATTTTATATTTATTGACTCCTCTTTTGAAACAACCCCATATAATACTTTATTTGGATGAAACTTCAAGTAAATAAGCCAAAAGAATTAAGAAAATTGTAGAAAGACCTTAAGTTAACATAAGACCTCTTAACAATTTATTTAAATGAAATATTAAAAGAACAGTAAATAAAACAAAAGAATCCTCTGATTTCAATTCACAAAATAACTAATATAATTATCTCAAACAAATAATATCTATATAATTAATCTCACAGATAAGTAATTGTATAAACAAAATAACACAGACAAAAATAAGAATGAATTAACTCTAAATCAAATAGAGTTAATATTATATGACTAAGTAAATTAAGTTTAAATGAATCCTCTTTGGTACATCATAATGGGACATGTTTCCTATTATATGTAATTATTTATCTGTGATCAGGATAAAAATTATGTTACCAATTCTCCTAGAAACAAGTATTCTCCATTTAATATTTATTACTCCTTTAAATAAATAAATGTTTTAAGATACAAATGTGTTGTCCTCCAAGTTCCAGATATGTTTTGTAAACTTTTGAAAACTGCTTGTGGGTAAAGGCTTAGTATAAATATTGGCCTCTTGTTCCTCCAAAGTTATTTTTACTAAGTTTACTCTACCTTCTTGTTAGCATTGTCTAACATAGTGATATCTTGTGTGAAGATATTCAAGGCCTGATGCTCCTATCATCTAGGCTCCATTTATTGCAGATTTACTGTCACAATATATTTTCGCTGGGAGATACAAGTTGGTTATTTTCTTTGATATTTCAGCTTGTATTCTAACTTCTTTGCTAATTTGCTCATCGCTATAAATTTGGCTGCACATGTAGAAGTGACAACACATTATTGTTTACAACACTTCCACATGATTATGTTTCCAAATAATTTAACTAAATGTCCAGTAGTTGACGCCCTTGTTTCTGAACAATCTCCCAACTCTCATCTAAATAGCCTTCTAAACATTATTTTTCTCCAAGATATGTTAGGCCCAAGTTCTCCATATACTTAAGATACCTAAATATCCTTTTTAACTTCTGAATGTTTTCTTGCGACGGATTTAATTGATATCTGCTCAAGAGACTGACTGCCAGTGCTATTATCAGGTCGTGTCCCACCTGTAAGATACAGCAAACATCCAACAGCTTCTTTGAATGGATATTTCTCACTCTGGGTCTCCTTTGGTACCTGTTAGTAATTGTTTACATTTCTCTTTTTATTTGTCTTGTAACTATGGGAGTTTTACATGGATTTCAATCCTCCTTTTAAATATTTTTGATTATTTATTTATGAAACGTGATTGTTTCAACTCCATTTTATTCGAACTCTTATTTCAATTTATTACAATACTTAAATATTCTTTTGGTGTGCCTACATCAGAAAATTTAAATATTTTTCTCAATTTCTCCTTAATTGTTCTATTGACTTGAGAAATTTCCTACTAGCAAAATGTCATTAATATATGCTAACAGTATAATAAATTTATCTTCATTTTTGTATTTAAACAGATACGGATCCTTTACATCACTAACCAAGCCCATTTTAGTCATCTACTTTGTAAATAAAATATTCCAGCTTTTAGGGCTGGCACGTAAACCATAAATAGATTTATTAAGTTTACATACATTATTTATTCTTTCTGATGAGTCAATCTCTACTTCTTCAGATATCTCCTTATATATTGGACTTGTTACCTCGCCATGTAAAAACATCCAGTAGGCAAATATCTGGATTGTACTTATTTACAATGGCCAGTAAATTTTCTACAGTTGCCAATGATGTCACTGGTGCATAGATCTCTAATAAACTATACTCCATTTTGTCCTTAAATCCTCTCCCTACTAATCGTGCTTTATATTTAAGTCCCTCGTGTGGATGGAATTTAATTTTAAATAACCGCCTTGAGTCAATTATAGTAGGTCTTCTCCCTTTTTTGTCAATGACTGGTCAGTCTACTAAGTTCCAGACCTCATGCTCCATTAGAGAATTTAGCTCCTCTTCTGTGGTCTTTTGCCATTCATGGTGAGCTAGTGAATTTAACGTCTCCTCATGCCTTGTAAAATCCTCATTGTTAAATGCCTCCACTTTCTGTTTCTTTGCTTGCTGTAATTTTTTAGATTTTCTCCTCTTTTTCCATTTGATTTAGATTGTGACTCCTCTCTCACTGAATCAGACTTCAGTTCAAATTATTCAAACCAGTCATTATTTTCGCATTCAACGGACTCCTTTAATTTGTATTTCTCTCTATACATAAGTTTTTTATTAAAGCGCACGTCTTTGTTTTGATGTAGTAAAAACTAGCAAAAAGTGACCAGTATGTATTATTATTTGCAGTGTAGCCAATTGAGGTACTCAAACAATCCCATTTCAATATATATAAAACTGGACCATTAAAGCTGTATAATACCGATGTACATTTTAATGTCATAATGGCGAAAAATGAGGCGTTTCTAGAGTACCATCTGCGTGTTTTCGACATTTTGCTTGAGTTCACCAATTTAGAATACATCTAACGAACACGTCCCTTATATTTACAAGGATAACGTACATAAATGCAAAGCAAAATACGTCAAAAGGTACGCTGTGGTTGCTTATTTAGCGCCAGCATGTCTAACTAGAAATCATCGGTTTTTACTGGTCCAGTATTATATAGTCAAAGGATTTTATTCATTATTTTGTTGATAAATTTTGAAGAATGGGTAATTCAAGACAAAGTATGTCATCTTGGGTTACTCTTCCCTATGGTGTAGAACTTAAGCTTGGGTGAGACTTTAGTGCTAGGATTATTTTAGAGTTTCATCGTCTCCTATTTTTTATAAGCTTTTATTCTACTCGCTACTGCGATTTTAAAATATGCCAATATTGCAGCCAACCTTCCACAACGAAATAATGTTTATTTTGCGTGAAGCTAAAGCCAAAAAATAAATAATAGCTTATCTTTTAAAAATTCGTTTTCAATCTTAGCAATTTAATTTTTGAAACTTGAAAGTTATATTGAAATTTTGTAGAATAAACATAAATTTTTGGGCCAAAAAAGACGTATAAAAAACTAGGTAATCCAAAGGTAAGTATGCGATCAACATGTATAGATATACCGAAAGTAGATACGTATTAACGTTCAATAAACAATAAATTCTCTTTTTTTGGTACAATTCTTGTACACCATTTACCAAGCTATTCCTTTAAAACCACGCTGACATTTGTATTCTCCGTTTCCTTAGGTAATTTTTTCGTACCCATGACCCATATGTTTCAAATTTAATGTTTCTCCACAAAAAAAAAAAAAAAAAAAAAAAGTTTAAGTTAAAAACGAATTTTTAAAAGATAAGCTTTAATTTTTTTTTTTTTATTGTATTCACTAATGCGATTTTATAATATATCAATACTGAAGCCAACTTTCTGCAACAAAATAATATTTATTTCGCATGAAGCCAAAGCCAAAGCCAAAGCCAAAAAAAAGTAAAAGCTTATCTTTTAAAAATTCGTTTTTAACCTAAACTTATTTGACCTTACCTTCATACGAAATGCAGAAGGTTGGCTGCAGTATTTATATGTTTCAAAATCGCAGTAGAGTGTAGAATAAAAGCTTATAAAAAGTGTTACATCCGTCGTCATTTTAATTCGACGAACTTCTGCTCTTTATCGAAAATTACAATTAAAACTGGTATATCTCACAGTGTATCCACCTATACTTCATACACGCTTTCATTCCCATAGCTTTTACATCTGTTTGATTCACATCATGTACCTACCTGTGTATAAATGTACATTGTCTATATGTGTAGGTACGTATGAGAGTTTCTTAGACAGTTGAAGAATAAATCAAATAGGCTAAACGCGTATTTTTGGACGTTAATATTCCATAGAGAGGAAAAAAAAATTTGAAAAACAATAAGAATGGTCGAATTCACTCACGCAGTATTTCAATATTTTAACTGAAGGGTAGTCCGATAGATATGTACCAAATGTTCCAGTCCAGACTTTCTTTTTCCTTTTTTTTTTCTTTTTTTGTTTCGGTAGCTACCAAAACGTTTCCGGACACATCCGATACTGTACATAATGTAAAGAGTAGGAAACAATATACATATAGAGACGTTATTTCGGACTGATGCCGGTCGGGTTCTTCAAAACACAAGGTGTCCTACGTCTTGTTTATGTGTGAGAAAACAAAAAAGAAGACGAAAAACGGAAAAAAGAGTCGGAGTAGCTTGTTTAATATACTATATGTGTGTGCATGTAAGAAAGAGAGAGACAGACAGACAGACAGATAGAGAGACAGATACACTCAAAGAGTAAAAAAAAGAAGTAAAAAGTGACGTTTGAAGAGGCGATGACATTTTAGAATTTGTTTCTAAGGGCCCGACTTCGACTTGTGTACACAAGAGGCGCCAAGCGGAATCACTTGACAGCTGTTGACATTGAATAAAGAAAAATAATGACAAATTTGTATCTACTACTGAGGTAGATATAACCTATATAAACGATTATAAATATGCTGTACATATCTATATTATGTATAGTCTTTATCATTTTTTGTACTATTCCGCTGGTAAACGTAAACTAATGTGGCGTTTCAAATTGCAGTATACTTTTTTTTTTTCCTCAATGAAATTCTGTATTTTTTTTTTTCCTTTTTATAAACCTTACGTTGAAAATGAAAACCGAGATGAATACGTTGAATTGTTTAATGTGTGTGTGTGCGTGTGTGTGTGTGTGTGTGTTGAGTCCATTCATTTCCACGGAGCATCATGATTAGCATATGAATTTTTGAAAAGTCGGTTAGA
Organism: Ericerus pela; assembly: GCA_011428145.1. Classification (NCBI taxonomy): domain Eukaryota; kingdom Metazoa; phylum Arthropoda; class Insecta; order Hemiptera; family Coccidae; genus Ericerus; species Ericerus pela. Next base: position 561,335 of record WOFM01000193.1, on the reverse strand, counting down.
TTAATGAAAATGCAGATTTTATGAATGGGCAGTCTATACTTTTTATATATTTTGGCGAAGATGATATAAATAGTTTTTTCTTTTGGTGCGTGCGTTAATTTATGGAAATAGAGCAATGTTTCGAGACATAGGTACGTTGCCGGCGAAATAATTAAAATTCAAAGTCATTAAGTATAGGCCTGATGATTCAGTGTTTACATATGATCCTGTATGTTTACATACCTATAGTCTTTTGGTAAAGGTATTTGGTATTATATGATCGGTACGAACCTATGCAGAAAGGTGTGTTTAAGCTTCAGCTTATTTTTTGTATATTTTCTTGACTTTCTCTAGATCTGAATCAAAAACTACGGTTAGTCAAATACATCCAAGAGAAATATTCGGGATAATTGAAAGAGGAGGAAGTATTAAACCAAAAATATCGTATATGATGTGTGAAAAAGTATGACCTATAAATTTATGGTTTTTACCTCTTTTGGAAGACATAATTTTTTCCATCGCTTGCTGAAAATTACACGGTTAAAAAGAATTTATGGCGTTGACAGCTAATGTTTTTAATAAAAAAATCACGAGTAACATAAAAACCATAAATTTTGTAAAATTTTGGTTTTTCTAATCCTTAGCTGCGTTTTTGTGAACCATATGATTGAAATTCTTGTTTTTGGTGAAGAAGTCAAAAGTAGTGTTCCAAATCTGAGCTTGAATAGTCCAATTTTTTGTTGGAAAAAAATTAATTATTTTCATGATGGAACGCAGCCAATTAAAAATGCCTTCAATTCCTGTATGCATTTCAAAATAAATCAACGGGTAACTACAAATTAATTATCATTTTTCGATAAGGCTCTTATTTTTATTTTTTTAAATTAATTTTTGTACAACATTTTGAAGTTCTAATGAAAATTGTAGGGCTGGTAGAGTGAAACTGAATTAAATTTCCAATATTATGAACGAAAATACTTACCTCAAAATCGTCATAACTTTTATATAAGTTACTAGTACTTAGATACACAATCAGTTTTTAATTTTATTTGTTTCCCATTGACATTAACTTAAAAGAATGTTTTGTAATATTAGCCTGCTTAATAGAGAATTGGTTCATGGTGACTTTACTTGTTGTTACTCTGCTCATATTAAATATTTTAGGTGTTCAGGCAGCACGGGGATTCAAACCATACCAACTGAGCACCTAAACCTCCCTCATCACCACCACCAAAAGTCAGCACTGTATTCACTCAGTCATGGTGCCAGGTGACGGTGTACGAGGGAGAAGCGTACACATACGCCGACGTAGTGTGGCAGCCACCACACCACTCCCCCTCAGTATAGCGGAGCGTAAATACGATTATTGGTACGGAGACGCCTAACAGGTAGGGACATACACTGGAGGGTGGTGATGCCCCTCCTCATCACCACCCCGTGGCGCACACCCAATGGCGCTATCACATTACAGCAACAGTGGTGCGACACACCACAGTTACAGAAGGCTACATGAGTGTCTGAGAGATGGCGTTGATAGCCATCTCCTGGTATCACATCGGGGTCACCACTTTAGGTGTTCAGGCAGCATGGGGATTCAAACCCGTACCAACTGAGCACCTAAAACTCCCTCATCACCGTCACCAAAAGTCAGCACCGTATTCACTCTGCCATGGTGCTGGGTGACGGTGTACGAGGGAGAAGAGAACACAAATGCCGATGTAGTGTGGCAGTCGCCACAAATATAAATATAAATCTTCATTAATTATATTGCAGTAGGTACTGGGAATTCATATTCTCATTTTACATTCGCAATTAGATTTTTGACGGAGAAGGTATGGTATGTAAGTGGGGATGACAGAATTCAGATCTACGCATCGAACATAATGCAAAATGGTTAAGCTCAGTTTGTCAACCTGAAATTGAAATAAACTGGTGTGAAATCATCAGCAGTTCACAATATCACCATCTTCTCTTTCTTCTTACACTTTGTTCAAAATGAAGACACTTTTTTATCAACACCTTTATGGGTATAGGGAGCATGGAAACAGTTGTGGAATACCTTGTTGTGAGAGATATTCACACTAGAAGGTCTTCAACAGTATTTGCGTGTTCTGCCACTTCATACGATTAAGTATGGGAGAGCCAAATCCTCGGCAAACACTAGCGATTTTTGAGCCGGTTCTGAGAGTTTATATACAGGATTTGGTACACACACACAGACACACATGCATACGTATATGTACGTAATTATGTCATGCGTTACGTCGTTTCTTGTCTCCGTTGAGGTGATAAGAAACGACACAGTGCGTTTGGTACCGGGTTGTGACATTACCGAGATTGTTATCAGGTAATTGATCTCGGCCCGTACAATGTATCTTACCTGTACGTACGTACAGGTACGAACATACAAACGCACCAATGTAAATTCGTTTAACGTCATAAAGACGATTATTGCCAGCCTTTGGGCGGCGACTGTCGTCGAGGGGTGCAAGCCCCTATTACCTCATACGAGTAATATCCCCACACAGTTGTACCCTAAATTTTTCATGTGTATATCTACCTTTAAGTATATATAGAATAGAAATTTGGTTTAAATTTTTTTGTGATTAATTAATTTTTTTTTTCTTTTGATAGTTTTTCTATAAACGAGCTTCCACCTCTCTTCACTCCCCTAAAAAACACAATTTCTCCCCACGTCAATGGGCAAATTATTGGTTTTCTGTGACTTAAAGACTTAATTTTTTCTCTGGAATTCTTATCTCTCTGTGGTTCATATTTGTATTTATTTCTGAGTCATCATCCTCTCATATGTTGGTATTCAGGATTTTTCTCTTTCTTGTTAGTGTAGGTAATCTTATTTTGATTTTTGCCGACGATTCCTATTGTTTTTATTTTGGCAAGGATCGAGGATGCTTAAGGACTTTTGGCTTGGGTTTTTTCTGCCCAAACTTAATTTGAGTTGTTGTGCACATTATTATTAACTTTGATTATAATTTTAACATTTAATTTGTCTACAAGTTAGGTATGCCTAAAACTGCTGAAATATTTTAAAAATAGCCCAGATATTATGCAAAAATGCATATCTCTTCTTGAAATTTGATGCCTATCATTCTGCAATTTCAGTATTTATAAATAGTCTTTGAAATTATCGAAACTGTTGTGGTATTTAGTCATCCTCTCAAATTTATCTACATATTTTTGCTTTAAAATAGCTGCCATGTATTTGAACAAGAAAATTTTTTTCATTGGTCACTCTCCAACTAGTTGAGCAGTAATCCTTTCTTGAATAAATAGGTAGCCTAAGCGGCTTTCTGTATCTCATTAATGGAATCTATACATTATCGTGGTTAGGGGCATAGCTAGAATTTCTTCAAGGGGGAGGGCAAAACAATTTGATGACTTCTTTTTTGCTCGTCATTTTTGAAAATATAGCATCTATTGAACCCGCTTTTGTATATTTATTACTAAACCTTTTTTCAAATTTTAAAAGTGACAAAAAAAAGGTTAAGGAGTCAGTTGCCCTCTTTGCCCCCTTGGCTACTCCCTTGATCATGAGCACCTCCAGACTGTTTTCTCAATGTTGGCATGTAGGCTTCATTAGGTGGTTATATTTTCTGAATAGGAAAAATGATAAAAAGTTACAAGTTGTTGATATTTTTTGAATTATAATTTCTGTCTGGAAAGTGTGGGAATTGGTCCTCGCTCACCACTACCTTCCGACGTCCACTGGTATTATTTCAAAATTTTTAATAAATTGGTGTAGGATTTGTAGAGTTTATGCACTTATCATTTATTTCTGTCCATGGATGAATTTCGAAGTTTCGTTTCTCCACCTTCAGCATTTCCTTTATTATTTCTGAGCGCAGATATCTGTACCTTAATTATTTCTGAAACGTTTTTTCTACTATGGTACAAAGTTGAAGAGAGCAGCTCGACAGATTTTCATGATTTAGTTGTCAAAAGAAAGGTCTCCCCGTGTACATGAGCCATCTGAAGAGAAAATGTTCATAGCCACCCTGAGAGCAAAGTTATGGATTTTGACCCTCTGATCATCTCGACATTTTTTTTGTTGGAATTTTTTCCTCCCATAAACGTATTTTTCTTAATGATATAATTAAGTGGATAAAATTTTATACTCTTGTATCACCCCCTTTTTGAGATATGGAGCTCCAAAGAGTTACAAAATACTTTACTGTCTTACTGTAGTCATGTCGTTTGAAAATGGATTGAGGAAGAAGGAAGAAAACAGAGCGGGAGAGTGTGGGAGGTAAAAGAGTCGTTTTATGTTACGTAACTGGTTACTCTCAGTCAGTGGGTGTGCCCAAAGCAGGTTTTGAGTCACAGTGGAAGTCTGTAGCTTCGTTGACTGCAAATTTTTAGATTTTCTTCCAAGTATACTCTTCACTTCTTTATTGTTTGTGAAGCAGGCTCGTAACCAGAATAAAATTCCAGGATGGGAAATGTAACGTATATTTTCATCTATTTTTAGAAATGACGAACATATTCGTCCACACATTTTCGAACACCAAAAACGTAGATATTTATCAACAATAATTATCCTATAACTCTTTGTAAACAACCACTAAATTACCCGTTGTCGATTTTACAAATATAGATATACCTTCTATATTCATGACCTAGCTGTGCCTGCCCCTCAAGTACTCGACGAGTCAGCACAACCCTATAATAACAACACCCTACCTCACTTTACCTATCCAACACGTACGTTTTCATACCCTGAACGAGTATATAATGCCTCGATTCAGTGGAAAAAGACACAGTTCCTCGACAGCTACTTCTAAGTACCTGAACCTCTCTAGTAGAAGTCTCTGGTGAACAGATAGTCTTGCTTGTTGAATTGTGATTATATATGTATAAATATTAACGTATGTTTTATGTACTGTGATATACGAAGTATTATTCTATTAAATGTGTAAACTCACTCGTTTGTTTTAAAATATTATTGAGTCTCTAACATATGTTAAGGTCCACTATAGTTTGTGGATGATAAACTTGAATTTATTATAGAAGTATTACTGCTTTTAAAGTACGTGATATTTCGTGTATGGTGTAACACTGAAAGTGGTTCTAACTAGGTACATTACCACCTCTTTTGGCCGTTACAGGAAACCACCACATTGTGAAGGGCAAGATTTTTTTCCCTCAGATATATCATATTACGATGAAACCACAGAGAGGAAATTCGAGCCCAGAGAGAAAAATTTATAAGTCTCCCAAAAAATTAAAAATCATCACATCTGTGTTCAATGTAGTACCTAGAATTTATCTGTTGGAAAAGTTTAATCATATTAGAGACGCCAATTTCGCATATGCAGCAATGAAAAAAAAATGTTTTTAATTTTATTTAATTTTATTTTTTGATAATAGGTACCTAAAAAGACCGAACCGAGGGTGTCCCTCTCCCCTCTTTCATCAAGCCTGCATATTACCTAGGTATATTATTTAATATTACGTATAAATAAGGAGAGAAATATCCACCAAAAAACCTTAAAATAATTGAAAATTGTATTTTCATATCATGTTGATACGATCCTGAGGTAATAAGTTTGATAATAAGTTTAGGTTAAAAACGAATTATTAAAAGATAAGCTTTTATTATTTTTTTTTTGACATCAGCTTTATTCGAAATAAACATTATTTCATTGCGGAAGGGTGGCTGCAGTATTGGTATTGTGGTGTGAGAAAGTCTAAATAAAAGCGCACACACAGTGGAAGCATTGTTCCAAGTAACAGATCAGGAAATGCAAATTTTTGTTACACAAGCTGTATTTCATTGTAAAATGGAATTGCCAAAAAAGGGGAACCGGGCACTCATAACATACTCCACATACACTCCACTTTGATAAGGTTTTAAGAAATTTAGAACATTCTAATATTTATCTGTATAATTGAGATTTAACATGAACAACTTTAGTGCGTGGAACATGCTTAGGCCAGAAAACAAAGAATAAATAAGAGAACATTTTTAGAATTTAGAAAGAAAAAAACAAACGATGTACATTTTACCGGAGTTTAAACAAAGGTGCCAACTCGAATTTGTTGAAATAGCAATCGCAGCTTTAACCACATCCTGAAGGCTAGCTTCATGAATTTGAATCCAAAATGAAAAATAAATTCATTTTTAAGTGAGTGTGTAGCCACTCGCAAAAAGATGAACATGTTGACAGTTTGATGTAAAAATCAAAAGTGAAAAACGATGCTGACAAAAGTCAGCAGTTTAACAATAAAAAGAAATGGTGGTCAGCTCTGCGATTGCTAACCAACAGTAAGTAACTCCGTCTGTGAATTAAACATAAGAAAACAAGAAAGAAAGGAAAGAAAAATAACAGAAAATAGGAAATAATGCCCGCTTGCTACAGTATATTTTAAAATCACAGTAGTGAGTAGAATAAAAGCTTATATAATAATATAAGATTAAGTTAAAATGCGTTTTTAAAAGATAATTTTATTATTTTTTTTGACTTTAGCTCCATACGAAAAAATATTATTTTGTTGCGGAAGGTTGGAAGCAGTATCAATATATTTCTAAATCGCAGTAGTGAGTAGAATAAAAGCTTATAAAAATATATTGAAACAAACAATCAATGTTACCAGTTGTCACAAAAAAATTTCCATATTGAATAGTCACAAAAGTGAGAAGTTTAAAATAATGAGTACTTATACTGGAGTCTGAAGGAAGAAATATACCTAATTTTTAATTTTTTTAATATAGGAGGCAAGAGCCTTCCTCAGGGGTCATGTTTCCCCCCTCGCCTCCTCTGATCATGGGTCTGTTGTAAACACTGAAAAATAAAAAGAGACAAATGAGAAAAAGATAAGGAAAAAACAGCTCTATCTCTTTTTTTCCTTGATCTTTATGTATTTGTATTCAAACAAATTAATGCACCACCGATGGAATTTTTATAGTACCAAAATGGAGGCTTACCAGAGTCCATACTTAAATGAAAATTTAGAAAAAGGTTTGTCACAGCAGACACAAAAACCCAATAATCTTGACCCTACTTATCTATATAAATTCGCTTTAAAATATCAGGCGAATGAGAATGTGAGAATCCAGATCCATGCATCCAGTCTTAATTACCAACTTGAAGAAAGCATTAGAGTAATGTAACATTCAATCATTATGTGGAGGAATTCTAATGGCCTGCTATGATAACCCAGGGGGAATGGAATCATCAGAAAATAATTCCATCACTGCTAAGATTAAATATCACACTACGAACTCAAATTTTTACCAAAACTCAAAAGTTTAAAAAAAATAAATTTATGAGTTAAGGAGTTCGCTGGATAACCCAAGTGTTAGTACTCCTAGGAATCCTCACTCAGTTAGAATCACAGATTACCAGCCACATTACCACATAAGATTTTTATACTACCTCATCCACCTTTCCCAACTTTACCCCCATAACGATGTTAGCTCATCTTATTTTCGTTGTTCAACCTATTTGGTAATAATTTAACATACGTTGAAATAACTCAAAAAGTGTACACAATTCATTAATTTAATATCCAACATTAATGTAATTCAATGCCGACCTCTACAATTACCTTATGTATAGTCATAGAAGATGTATTAAAATATTTCTACTTTATTTTTGCTGCAACTGGAATGCTTACAGATGTGGAAATTCGTCCCAAATGACCTAAGAATTCTCCTTGATTTTCTTTTCTGAAATTGACTAAGCTGACAAGAGATTGTTTATTCTCTGACTCGGAAATTCCAGAAAATTTAGGTTGAACCCATGGAAGTTGAATTTTGGATGAAATTTGGTTGAAGCAAGTACAATGTTTTGGAGTACTTACTAATCAGTTTTCTCTTGTTTTAATTACTCAAAAATACCTGGAAACCATTTACGGAATTCATCAGAGTATTTAATTTTTGGTTTAAATTCAGCAGTTTGAAAAATATCTGCACGTCTCGAATTTAAAATTTTACCGAAAGTGAAAAATTTAGGTCCATTCCTAAATTATTTTAAATAATTATTCAGCTCTGGAAAACAGCTGAGAATTATTTTATCCGAAAATATTTAAAAAAAACACCCAACTTAAAAATAAAAACAATGGTAGAGGACTTCTAAATACCTATACAAGATAGTGTAATATCAGAAGTACCAATAAATAGTGGAACCGGTGACTTTCTTCTCCAAACTTTAACTACTTAAATTATTTAAAAACGAACAATATCTACATTAATCCACCAAGCGAAATTTATAAGTGTATCTATAACTGGTTAGACTCCAGACGAAAGAGAGGAAAATGAAAACGGAGAACACAGAGCTGGACAATGACTTTATATAGGTATTGAAAACGCCTATTTGGTCCTGACAAGTTTAAATAATGGAGATCCAAACGATCATTTACGATGTCAAAGTAATAACAGCACTATTTTTCGTGATTTTATTATTCACAGAGATGTCGTTTTTCAGCCCATAGTAGGCGACAAGCTGTTATGGGAAATTTTTAAAGAGGCAATATTGTATACTACGTTCAATGCCATTAGATCATAAAATCGATCATAAATTCAGAGAATGCTCCAGTTTTTTCCACAGAGGTTTTATTTTTGTGAAGATCATACAGTTTTGTACCCGGTGGAAAATTCCTTGTGTAGCATCGTCTAATTTGGATCCAGAAGAATTATTCCTTGAATTTTGTGTAGTAAATTGGGCAAAAAAAAAATGGAAAAAATTTGTTCAAGTTTTGGAGATGTTTTGGTGATAATTTTTTCGAAGAGAGTTTACATTTGGAATATAATTCGAAAAATTCGAAGAAAACAAATGGTGAGGAAAAAGACCTAAAAATTTTTCGTTTTTTAATTCTGAAAGGTTTGGTTACCACACTGCTCAGCCTATCCTTAGTAATTCAGGAATAACTGATGTACGCTTACGATCAGTTTCATAGTGCTGAGTTGACTTTAATCTGAGGATAACTCGCCAATTTCCACGAGTTGACCAGTGACTTAAGTTTATCAGCCACTGTACACCGCCTCCTAAATTATGCCTTTGTTAAACACTGTCCGAAGTGGCTTAAATTCACGTGAATAGTAATGCCTAAAAATCAATTCCTTAGCGACCTCAACCTGGGTGAAAGTGAAAACAAGAGTAGAATCATCGATAAAATGGCCCCCTACTCCTACTCCTGTGATTAAGTCAAGCCAAGCGGCTAATTGGGTATAAAAGAGATGACAGATGATATAAAGGGTATTGTCAACAAAAAAAATCATTTATTCACGAAGAATATATTATGAAAACACAGAAAAAATTATTTTACAAACATATATGGAGAAAATTGATAAACGAGAAGAAACGGAAAAAATTTTTGTGATTTTTTTCCGTTTCAAATGAACTAACGAAATAGATTTTCAGCATTTCATTTGACTCAATTGTAACTGGTTGGTAGTTTTAATGCTGCAATAACCTTTTGGGCTAAACGGTCAATTGGGTGATTCATTGTTTCATAAGCCAATGCTTGCATATTCTTTAATTTAAAACATTTATATACATAAATCTGAAAAATTATCTTGTTCAATGTTTTAAGTACGGTAGGTACTAGAAAAATAAAAGTAAAATAAAATAAGGATTTCAGAGTACTATTTAATAATAAGAACGATATTGGTGCAAAATTATCTTAATGCCTATAATGCCCTATTCTTGATTCTCGAGTATAGCGCTCAAGTGGTATAAGTTGCATACCTAATAATCAAAGGAGCGTCCAGAAAAAAAAAGGTCCGAATCACGTTCATGAAAATAAACGCTATTGAATTAACGTTTATCCTATAAGTTAGTAATACTTTTCAATTATTTTCATATTTTACGCCATTTTTATTCTTTTTAAATGTAAAAAACTATTTCTATTTTTCGTTTGACCTTTGTGAAGTGACTACGTATGAGCTCTCTCGCAGCATTCCATAATATTATGTATCCTTTGTATAAGTAACATTTACAGCGAATGTTTCAAATGTTAATTTTTGAGAAATTAAGGATTAATTAGTGTTTTAAAAGTTAGTTTGATGTTATTTTGAGCAAATGTATGGACTGAAGTTCACAGAAATGATACAGGAGGCAACGTGTAACTTTCGAGAGAAACTTAAACGTGTGAATTTCACGAAATTTAATATTATTAAGTTTTAATATTATTATTATTATTAATTATTACCCATTATTCTTATAATAGGTATTGAGTTATTAACTAAATTATATTCAAGTCGAATGCACCAACAATCGATATGCGTGTTTGACTTAGTTTGCACAAAAATTTCAAGACTAGGTTTTGTCTATAGGCTCTACATTTATACGTTAGAATCAAAAAAGTGATATTTTCGATCAAATTTTCATTTTTATCAAAATCAGTCAACAAAAGAAATAAGCTCATTTAGTGGCCATTTCTACCCGGATTTCGGAATATATCAAAAAGGAAGGTTTAGGTTGGCAAATTTGAAATTCCTTAAATGGGGAAAAAGGGTATACCTACCCATACAACAAAGTACAAAAGAAAAACCCATTTAGGGTCACTTTTTATAAGCATTTATTCAACTTAATGCTGCAATTTTAAAATATACCAATACTGCAGCCAACCTCCCGCAACGAAATAATATTTCGCAGGAAGCTAAAGCTAAAAAAAAAAAAAAAATGTAAAAGCTTTTCTTTTAAAAATTCATTTTTAACGTACCTAAACATATTTCTTAAAGAAATTATAAAATTTCAAATGAATCACAATGAAAAACAGAAAAAACGTGCAAAAAGTACCCACAAAAATATACCTATTTGCCTTAAAATGTATTTTTAGCTTTTCAACTACTATAGTTACTCAACAGTTCAAAAATTTTCCCTTTTAAAATGCTACTTTCGATACGCCAATTATTGTATAATTATATTTAATTTTAATTGCATAATAATTATATTCACTCACAAATAATTTTTGGATTTTATTTTCAAAATATGAAGCACTTACCACTATGATTGTACCTATTTAAAAATTGAAGAAAAAATTTGTTAAAAAGCTCGTACTTTTAACGAAAGTTTTAATTTAATAAGAATTATTTAAAGAACGGTAGGTATACTTATATGATTTTGGTTTGCAAATAATGATGAAATGAAAAAAAAAAAAAAGGAAAAAAAAAAGAGGAAGAAGTGAAAAATGGAATACTCAGCTAAAAAGGCGGTTTTCGTATTTTTTTATTTTTTATTTTTCATTTAAAGGAAAAGTTTAGTTTTAATGTACGCCCCTTTTCCCATTTTTCTCTTTTTTGTCATGAGTACTCCCCTCATTAATATCATTTTCATGGAGATGCTTCTAAATAAATTTTAAATGAAGTTTGTTTTTCCGCTTTTAGAATTTCCAACAATCCCCATACGTTAATTTCTTGTCTCTTATTAGGCTACCCTCGTTTTCATTTTTAACTTTTTTTTTTTCATTTTTTTTTTTTTTCATTGAATGACGAACATTTCCTTTATAGAACCATCGAAATAGTTTCAAAAATTAATGGAAAATGAATCTGTAATCGAATACTATCTTTTGTTAGATTTGAGAATGAGTAGAGCCTTTGAGACTATACTTATAGGTTTTCTTCAAATACTTAATTAACCAATTGTTTAAAAAGAACTCCATGCAAATAAATAAAAAAATTCGTTTGTGATAATAATATTATCTTCAAGGTTATGCACATTTGAAATAACTTATTATGACTTAAGGAATACGCATTCTCATATTATGTCCACGCGCACTCTACAACTGAATGAAAAATATAAGCCTTATGAGCAGTAATTGAAAATGCTTTCACTTTCTTTGCTTGTTCGATAAAAATTTTTTGATTAAAAGAAAAAATAGATCGGCAATGGGCGTGGAATTAGGTTTTATATTTAGCTTTTTAAAAAAAAAGTCTTGATTTCCGAAAAGGTCAATATTTCACCCTTCACATTTCAACAAAATTGTATTTTACAACAAAGCTTCTTTCAGTTCTCTTTTTTATTTTCGCAGACCATTTTTGATTTTTCTTTGCCTTTCTGTACGAGGAAAACATTTCTGTAAATGACACGTTATCCTTTTGATGATTTCTTTCTTTCTTTTTTTTCCCCCTATTCTTTCTTCTGTATTGCTTGTTCCGGTTCGCCCTTTTTTTTTGAAAATGAGCAGCATTTTTTTTTCTTCCAACATTAGGGTACGTTGGTAATAGATCTGAAAAGTCCAAACGTGATCTGTAAAATTTATATTCCAAGTTCCAGCATAATATGATTTATGAATTCTTAAGATAAGTGCAAGTATTATAATAGAAATGAAAAGACAATTTTTTCAATCAGGCCAAAGGATTGTGATGGTGTTTTGTAAAAATTTCAAGCTTAAATTTTTAATGCAATATAATATTTTAATAGTTGACGGAATACGCTAACCAAATATTCAGCCAGAATTTCTGGATGTGAGGAGATTGAAAGTTATGTTAATAGTGCGGTGACGGGTGAAATTGGTTTTAATTTTGCTTATGCTCATCACTAATATTATTGTTATCGTAGTTTTCAGACTCAGATTTTTTTGATTTTTGATTTTTCACGTTCTACAAAATTACCTGCTTTTTTTTAAATTCAAAAATCTTATCCTTGACTTATAGTCATTCCAGTTGCCCCACTCTTTTTAAGATTGGTTTGTTGGTTAGAGTAGTGTTTAGCAAATTGAAAATAACTGCAGAAAAACCACTTTTGTTTTGGGCAGCTTTGGTTCTTCTGTACGAATGTTTGCATGGCAGCATAACGTTAGCCTAACTGATCCCTCCTAAATTTTTCTACTCTTCTTACCCTGATAATAATCACCCATATTCTGCAGAAGCTACACAACTCTAAACCCCTTTGTCCCGAGTAACTGACAAATTATTTAGATGGGTTAGAAAATTCTTTATCAAAATGTAGAAAAATAATAAATTGAACTTGAGGGATATGTTCAGGAAGTCAATCAAAAAGCGAGTAAGCTGAGCTGTGTAGTGTGTACCACTGTCAACATATAGCAAGACTTGTACAAAATCCAATTCAAACGAGAAACTATGAGAGAGATAAAGGAGAAATACTTACTTCATAATTGAGTATTGTATATGTGGGGATAATACTTGTATGAGGTTTTAGGGCCTCGCACCCCTCGATGACAGTTGCCACCCAAAGGCTGGCATATATTTGTCCCTATGACATTGAACCATTTACACACGTACGTTTGTATGTTCATACCTGTACATACGTACAGGTAAGATACATTATACAGGCCGTGATCAATTACCTGATAAGGATCTCAATGATGTCACAGACTGGCAGCAAACGCACTGTGTTGTTTCTTATCACTTAACAGAGGCAAGAAACAACATAATCTATGATATAATACCATACGTATATGTACATATGTGTGTCTGTGTGGGTGTATTAAATCCACTATACATATAAGCTCACAAAACTGGCTACAAAATTGCCAATGTTTGCCTTGGATTTGGCTCTCCCATCCTTACAATGTATGAAGTGGCAGAAAGATTACCTTCTAAGTGTGAATATCTCTCACAACAAGGTATTGTACAGTACATTAAATACACAGGTATTACTTTCTTATCTTCTCGAGAATATTGGGTCATAGTAATGCAAAACATCAAGAAAATTGACTATCAAAACGTATCAGCATCAAATCTTGAAATATTGGTAGGTATGTATCGAATGATACAGATACTTTTTACATCAATATTGGGTAATAGCGAAAGTGAAAAATACTGGCCTATGTAAGTATAATAATTGTTCACTCCTTTCCTTCTAAATGGGAGTTGGCTTTCGATATGAATTTTCTATAAATGTTGTATTATTGAAAAACTAATAGAATGAAAGAATTGAGTACTTCGCTGTGAGGAAGTAAGTAACATTATTTTTTAAATCTTGTTTTCATTTTCATTCGTTTCATGATCGAGAAAAAAAAATTTAATGTATACATATAATAATTGTACTTATATAGGCATCAACGATGTATCTATAATGTTCTTATGTGTCCAAAATAGCCTGAATTTATTGAAAAATTTTTACAGGAAGAAGCAATAATGTAAAAAATGTAAGCTCAAAAATTAGATGCAATACTAAACTGGGAAGGTGATAAGGGGCTCTGCAAGCGTAGAAGGATGTGTGAGGGTGTCTCACCGCCTGGATAGATTGCAATTGGAAAAATCGGGCCAATTGTTGGTTTTTTTTTTAAGTTAGCAATTTTATTATGTTATAAAGAAGTTGGCTAACTTGAGAATTTTGCCTATTTTGGCTAAACTACTTCGAAGAGCCACTGATGATGGTCTTCAGTAAGTTTCTCTAAGATCGAGTTTCTTCAAATGAAAGAAATTTCGTAGTAACAGTAAACTGTTGTGAGCTTACAACATATCATTAAATATATTAAAAACACCATTTAAATCATATTTTTTCTTTTGAAATATAATTTATTATTATTTTCAAATATTCTTTTTTAAATTGTGAACCAAGAGTATATAGGCCATTCAAATTCAATCAAAAAGGTTGTTTCACTCAATTAAATTAGAGAAAAGATTTTTCTTCGGATCCCAGTAGTTTAAAGTGCCCTTTAGAACGTATTGAAAATACTCCAAAATCTGACCGCGGCTTCACCCTGAAAAATCAATTTTTTGTCACCTTCAACAGGTTTTTGGTGAATTACTCTGTTCGAAGAAACAATATAGTTTATAAAATTTTCAACAACCAAGCTATCTTGACTTTTTTTGTAAGTTCTATACAAAGCTCAAAAAATGACTCGAAAGTTCGAAATATCACTATAATAAAGAGTATTGTACTGGATGAAGCTCAATCTCCCCTATTCATACTACACTAATATATCTGGCCAATTTAATAGACCTACAATATATAAAATACATATAGACTAAATAACATTTTTTTATTTATGTGTGCGTTTGTATGTGCATGTATGTGTGTATGTTTATTTACAATACCATAAATTCGTTTTAAAATAACTCGGAAGCCACTTGTGGATAAAAAATAAAAATTTTTATTTATATTTCTTAGCAAAAATATCAATGAAAAGAGACGTAATTCGGAATAAATAAAGTTTATTATTTTTATCCACAATTTAGTCCCAAAAGGAAGCTACAGACTTTTGAAGTTTCTTAAAACTTTCCTTGGAATAAAACAAATATGTACAGAAAATCGATGCTTGTTTTATGGAGTGGTTCTGAAGTTATGGTATTGCAAATAAACATACACACATGCATTCACACACAAACACAAATACCCACAAAAATTAAAATTTGTTTATTTGTATTATATGTAAGGTAGATTTATTAAGTTGACCGGGTATCTTGGTGTAGTATGTATAGGGAGACTGGCCTCATCCAGTGCAGTACCCTTTATTAGTGGTATTTGCAAACTTTAGAGTCATTTTTTAAGATTTCTATGACACTTACAAAAACATGTCAAGACACCCTTGTTATTGAAAATTTTATGTACTATATATATTGTTTGTTTGAATAGTTTCTCGGCATTTCTTTTAGGAAATGAGTAATTCAATTTACACCTGTTGGGGGTCGGAAAAAGTGAATTTTTAGTGGTGAAGCCGCAGTCATTAATACTGAAAAGGGTACTTGAAACAACCGCGTTCCGAAGAAAAATTTTTTTCCTGACTTTATCGAGTGAAAACATCTAATTTGACTGGCATAATAGGAAATTGGAATCGTCTTTTTTAAACATTCACTCGATCATAACTTTAATCAATAGGTTTACAGATTAATTATTTAAATCTAGCACATTCCCTTAAGGAAGAAACCTTATTTTTGACATGTATATTCAGCCTAATTCCAGAGAGTAATTAAAAAGATTTTATGTTATCGTCCGTGAATGCATTTCAGACCGGTAGCCAAAAGTAATGTCAACTGTCGCTAAGATTATTTTCAAGGGTAGCTCAATTTGAGCATGTAATTCTTTTCGGTGGAAGAGCGCATCACCCGGTCGAGTAAAAATTGCAAATCAATCGAAGATTTTATTTTGTCGCAAAAACCGATCGTACTTCATTATGTGATGTAACAAATTTCACTCCGACTGTAGCTCAGCTATTCCCAGTATTCTACATATCTATTGTCGAATGTCTCGCAAATCAAGGATCCTTCGCATTCGGTTCCTGGTTTCTAGATTAGCCAACTGACCAGCGACCAGAATGGCAAGGATATTCTTAACAAACGAAACGAGACGCCTGAAATTCATTTTCGAACTTACGCAACCGATTTATTAGACGTAGAGTCTTACTGATGTCAAAAAAATTTAGCTAACGACGCACATAAGGAGAGTGGAAAAAGTGCTCGAACACGCTGTGTATAAATGGATGTGTACAGGTATACCTAGACCACCACTCGCAAACACGCGATCCTAAAAGACGTATATATGTTTTTAGGTGATTTAATTGCTGTTCGGTACACGTTAATTAATTCGCTCTTCTCCATCCGATAATTGAGGTATATACGCCGAGTGACAAACGATAATTATTCATTTTTGTCAATTCGATGACGACGAAATACAATAATACATATTGCTACACCATAATATGGACTACGTTTGTCTGGTTGAGGCGATAACGATCCCAACGATATGTACTTTGGCGTATACCTGGCTGAGCGTTTGTATTCGATGGTGTAACGCTCATTAGACGCAAGAGATAACACTTGCGAAAGTTGTCGTATAACTACCAATTAACCAGTTATTGATTCAGCATTATCGTTGATGTTTTTGTTGTTGCTGTTGTTGCTGTTGTTGCTGATGGTAATAGTAACTGTATGTGGTATTTTCACGGCGACAAAATAAAGATACATTAATATGGGAAATGTTCGATAACACATGCGAATTACTTACAGCTTGAGCCGAATAGGTACCTCATTACCGTAGTCACTCGAGTGTCGATTAAGTTACTACGAAGCCCTTAACGTGTTGCGTGGGAACAATATATTTAATGTCGTCATAAATACGACTCGGGGTAATTAAATAAACGAACTACGACTATCGGCCTGTATAATTAAACGCTGACGACTGGATACACGTGTACCTATGCATAAAAACGGTAGCCTATGCCTACTGCTGGAAATATTTACTTGGAAAAAGGCGTTTGTTGAACCTCGTAAGTAAGGTAGCTTTACATAATTACGTTGACGTGAGAATTGGCTGCAAAGGATGTAGGATAAAAAACACGAGGTTGTGGCCCCCACTTGGATTTTGATGAAAATTATGCCGAATGGAGTCCCCAAGTGAAAAATAATTTTCAGCAAAATTTTAAACCCATAGGACACACTTACACGGTATACGACTTTATGTGTTTTTTCAATTAAATCAGTTTTCTGGAGTTAGAGTGAACGAAAAATTTCGAAATTTCGGGTAGGTAGCTGACAGTTTTGACAGTTTTTTCAAAATCTTTGACGTATTGCTTCATAATAAATGTCTTCATCGAAATTTTTACGAAGACAAGAACCTATCTGAAACAAGTTGGACCACATTTTAATAATTACTAAAAGTACCCTCCTCTTATGTACTTCTATTTGATATTTTTGAAAAAATTCAGTTGCGTGTATCAAGGGGCGAAAAAAAAAACTAAAACTGATGATTTTAGCCAGTTTTATGTAGTTTTTCCATATTTTTTGCTACTTTTTGGGTTGAAAAAATTAAATTTTCAAAAATACGAATAAATAATCGTTTTGCTCCTTCTGATCGAGTTTTTGCTCTTCTTAGCCATTGTACTGGTGTTTTGAAAATTATTTTATTTGTACCTAATTTTTGTAGGTAACTTATTATTTTATGGTTTTACAAAGAATAATTTAGGATATTCCTCTCCAGATAATTTCATCATCCCTCGTAGAAGAGTTATGGAAAACCTTATGAGGCCACGTCCCCCAAAAATTAAACTTAGCCCTCACTGATCCCCTCAAAAATAAACTTACTATACCACTCATCATTATTCGTAATTAGTATCAGTTCTGCCATAATTATGACTACATCCTTTCTGGTTATCGGTTTCTAGTATCATTGGTCTACTCATTTTGTTATATAGTAAGTCGTACATTGAACTTACGCTCATTGTACCATTAATTATTTTATTGTTTAATATTCTTGAACTGCCTTCTATCAGAAAGTATTCCAAGTGAAGCTGGCACCAATTGGAGCAAGTAGCTAGTCTATATAATAAAATTCAATCTTAATTTTTGTATATTTATCCACGTTTTTTGCAACATTCAAAACATTTTAATTTTGAAAAAAACTGCAATGCTCTTCTCTCACTTCACGATTTCTCAACTATTATTTAAGCCACAAGGCTGAGGTTTATACTATCGAAAAGAGTAGAAAATTTGTTTGAGTTCTTTACAAAAATTTATTATTTTATCGCCATTAGTTTTTCATAAATCTGTCATAAAAAAATATTAAATTAATGAGAAATTTACTGGTTTTTAATTTGTCATTTATTTTAAAAACTAATGACGGCAGAAAAAAATTTTCAGCAACGAGCTTCCCCCTCTATTTTTTAACCAAAAATTAATTTCCACCCTCAGATTTCACCTAAATCGAATTAATCATGAGATAATGGCGAAAGAAAATGCAAGAACAAGACTGGACACTGCGTATTACTATATATAGGCATGTATATATATACATATATACAAAGGGCTTTCTGCATAATATTTCACCACCTATCGCACATTGAATGTACACGCACATGTATAAGATTTTGTTCATCTAGTATTTGTAACTGGAGGGGTTGTAGAATGGGCGTAAACCCCTTACACATTGTTTCACAGAACAGCTTTTTTTGAAAACTCACTTTCAACCAAACAGGTCTACAATTTAGACTTTCAGTGAAAAAATTTTAATAACTTGATTACAGTTTCCCGCAGTTCTTTGAGTTTTAACTTCTTTAAATTGATATTACAATCCTAAATAAGAACTGGGAATTAACTTTCAAAACAATAGGTCTAGAACCAAAACACTCGGGGAAAACACTGAAACTTGATAGAGTTTTCAATTTTTTGAGTTTTCGCTTCTCAGAACTAATAAAACAAGTCTGAACGAGAAGTGAGATCAATCACTTTCAAAAGAGCAGATCGATAACTTAAACATTCAGTAAAATGTCTATCTTATTTGTACCTTTCAGTTTTTTCAGTTTTCATTTTTCAGAATTGATGGTAGGTACAACCCTTAAGTAAAATTGAGAACTAATTTTCAAGACAGCACTTGGTTATATATTTCATAATTGAGCTTTTGAGGCAAAATTTTGCAGACTTATCTATGGATGGTCATGTATGTGAGACCAAAATTTGGTAAAATTCCGTCAAGTGGGAGAGATGCTTACCCGTCACCAAAAAAAAAAAACGTATTTTGAGTTTGCACGAGGAGAAAATAAAGATATAAGTCTGAATCTTTAAGTTGGTTCGAATTGCTCGATTTTCGAGCAACTGGTCAGCTAGTACATTAAAATGTTCTAAATAACATACACGGATATGGTTATAACAATACTGAATAATTTATTGTTATAATTATCAATAACGTAAACTATGTACAGTGTTAGTCAGTTTACCACGCAGCATAGGAAAATCTCATTCGCTGTGTGTTAATATAATTCAACCGTGGAAATATATGCATTTTGGCTACAGTAAGTCATTTTGACGTACAGCATGTTCGAATAAGTTGTATCAATGAGCAGTATGTGAAAAAAAAAAAAAAAAAAAGTAAAAATGCAAAATGTAACTAAAGAATAGGTATATTTAACAAAATAAAAACATTATAAATATTTTCAGGACGTGTGATTAGGACTTACGAACAATTTTTTGCATGGCCAGCCCATTCATCAGACTTTAATCCCTTGAATTTTTTTATCTAGAGTCACATTACATCTACAGTTTATTAGCTTATGCAGTTTCCGGATATAGAATCACTACAACTTGCCATTAACAAGTGCCGTGCTAATATTACCCGTGGGAAACTTGTAGCTATCTGTTCTGAATTTTATGATAGGTTAGGTTACTGTGTTCCTGCCCAAGGTGGTTTATTGATCCCGCCAAATGTAGTTCATTAAAAAATTTAATCTAATTGCTGATTAATACTATGTTGGGGAAGACAGAAACATCTTGCTGCGAGCAAAGAAGATGGTGTTGCGTAAAAAGGGACAATGTGCTTTCACCAACTACCATTCTAAAACTTGATCCGCATTAACTCTTTCATTTCTATTACGAGCACATGAAAAAATATTTTTATTTCAAATTTGAAAGGTTAGAAAAACTGTTTTCAAAGAATTTTTTAGAATCAAACGCATATTTCGAAATAAGAAAAGATCAATGCTGCAAATAACAGATTGGCCTTTTTTTGCCTACTCTGATTCTCAACGCTGATATAAACGTACAAGGGCCAATCCACCACACTTTGGCCCTTCGCCCCTTTTTAATCGACTTTATTACGTTTCATCAACGACAGGATACTTGTTATTAATAAGAAGCTATAAGACCGAACTGCAAAAATCTGTAGTATTGCTCTAATTATACGCAACACCATCTATGATTTAAAAAATTAAAATAAATAAATAAATAATTATAATTTATTTTTATTCATTAGGTATTACTGTTTATTTATTTTTTATTTGCTATCCAGTAACAAATTTAAATATGAAAAAAAATTTTAATTTCAATATCATTTTGGAGAATTTGACTACAATGTTAAAATACAGTAAAAGTTTACATCATAAAACTTAAGGATACTAAATATTAATGGTTACACGGAAGTTTACAAAAAGTAAAAAAATAACATGACTGTTTTTTTTTTTTTTTTGCTCTCAAGAAAATAACAGAATAGGTACGTAAAATAATTTAAATTTCAACGAATTTTGATAGACGATTCATTTTTTTTTTTTCCTCACGAGACGAAAAACAGTCGGTGATCTATAAATACAATTTGATTGATATCGTGAAAAGTATATAAATTCGATCGAATATGATTTCCTTAACTTACTTTCTTTTTTTTTTTTGTCATCCCATAGCTGCCAGTGAAAACGTCAAAAATTTATTTGGCAATAATATTATGTGTTTGCTTTTTTTTTTTTTTTTTTTTTTTTTTTTTTTTATAGGTAATAATAAGTTTAACCTCGACTATGTCGCTTTCGTGTACGATTTTGCTGGCGTCAGTTCATTAGAAAATGAACACATTTTTATAAACGTATCGTGTTTTTAATCTAATTTATACACGTTTTCAAAAAACAAAAAAAAAAAAAAAAAACTACATTAGTAATATTTGAAAATTACGTTTTGGCATTAGTAGAAAATTTCCATACGGTACACCTGCTGCGTAAATCTTGATAAAAGACTTTGCTAAATTAACAGACTTTGTTTTTCCTCTCTATAATTTTGCGAAGTGTGAAGAACATAATCAGCCAAGATCCAAACATTTTGTTGGACGTACTATCGCAACGTGACAACGTAAAATGCTGCGCTTTATTTGTCATACACACGAAGGTGTTTTACAAAAGCATGTGGTTTCTTTTAAATGGCTGTGACACCAAATAAAGTGAATTTAACCGCCCCATAGTCTAGACTGTAGGAAGTTGTTTTTGAAAAATATCAATTTTCGTTTTATGCTGCTGCGGCGGGAGAAGAGAGAAAAGTGGTAGGGATTAAGTTTGAGAGTACAGCATTGTTTAGTTTGCCTTGACGTATCATTTCATGAAAGTTTTTCGCATTTTCACGACTTTTTACAAGCGTGATAGATCCACCTTGTGGTTGAATTATGAAGATTTCTTGAGATTTTGAAATTTTCGGAACTTTTTTTCGATCGATTGAAGGACTAAATTTTTTCCTCCATCCCTTTGTATCGGCATCTCCAGAGTAAATAGACATACTTATGCATTTTCATTCAATATAGTCGATACTGTTTGAATTTCTCATCTACTCCAACATAAGTGAAATGAAAGATCAAAACAAAAGGACCATATAACTTGGATGCTTTTAGCAGGTTTTCAAAAAAAAAATTTTAATTATTATTAAATTTTAGTTGCTAACCGTTGGCAATACCTGTCTAAATTTGATCAACTTCTGATAAATTAATATTGAGGATACATGGAGGTATTTCCCCTTAATCTACTTACAATGCAGGTACTAAACAGGGTTTCAATAGACGAGTGAAAGGGAAACCTTACAGTTGAAAATGCTCTTCCAAACTAATATAAGTCCAATTAAAAAAATTAAACCAACTTAAAAAAATATGAGCCTACATTAAAACAGTGATCTTAAAAAAGCACTAAAATGGGGAAAATAATTTTGTAAGGATATTATAACACTTGTAGCAAATGTCAAAATATCATTTCTTATCAGATTACTAATAAGATATGACATAATTAGATGACACAACTACACATACATACATATATGTATGTATGTGTGTCTGTTTGAGTGTACCAATTTCCCTATATAAACTCGCAAATTTGGCTAAAAAATAGTGTTTGCCTAGGATTTAGCTCTCCCATACATTTGTGTATGATATGGCGGAACACACAAAGCTGTTGATTGAGTTCTTGTGTGAATACTTCTTCACAACAAGGTATTTCACACTTAGCAATAATTTAAGATTTTTTTAATCATTTCTACTTAAGAAGTTTCAAGTTAGTTAAAAGTATAGTTTGTTACTTGTTGGAATATAATATAATTTGGTATAATTGAACGCAGTAAAAAAATGAAAAATTGAAAATATTTGAAGGATGGTGGGTAAATATTTTGTTTAAAATGAAATGTCAAATGAAATATTGAAGTATATTACAAAGTTATAAAACACGTACACAAGTTATTAAATGATTACTTAGCAAATTAAATAAAAGTGAGCCGGTTTTCGAACAGCTTCTTTGGTTCATCTGGACTTTATATTCTTTTTTTAGCAATAGTTCAGGATTTTTTCAAATCATCTCTACTCATGAACCTTTTAGCCATTCGAAAAAAAATTTTGTAAAATGACAAATGACTATATCAAAGTTTGTAACTATTGGTTAAAAATTATACTTTTTAGAACCATTTAAGCCCAAAAATTAAACATAATAGGATATAATTGACAAACTATAGGGCCAATCTAGACCAAAAATAATAAATACGGTTCGTTTTTGCATGGATCCAAATAAGTGTACCAAATTTCCAGAATACCAGATAAAAATTGCAACCTGTATCGTGTTATGTAATAAACATACAAGTTTCATACCAGATCAATTTTAATACACTGATTTTCTTTGAAACCCTGCACAAAAATGAAAATATTTTAATTTTAACCTTTGAAATGTCAAAAACATTAGCCGGATTCTCAAACTGCATCTACATCATTTTATCCTATTTATTAAATACTTAATACGTAGAAACAATAATTTTAGTGGTTTCAAAAATTTGCTTCCTTTCCTATACATGCATTAACATTTTGTTTCTATTATGACTTATTGGTAAATTTTTTAAAGACTGTAATTTTCGAGGCAAATGAACAAAGTTGGTTGAATTGTTGAATCAGCATTTTGTAAACCATACCAATAGAAGGTAAATAAGCGTCGTATAAACTAGGCTTTAATAACACATTTGATTCAATTTGACTATTAGTATTTGATGGTCTATTGATTTTGACTAATGAATCATACTGATAAAACTTGGCCAAATTCTATAATTATAAAAAATACCGGAGAGTGATACTCATTAAGTATATAATATAATGTCTAATTTCATTCAGTCAAAAGGTATAATGCGGATTCATTATAAATTTGAAGGCGACCTAATTATACAATAATTTATATCTCCATCTCTATTTATTATAAAATACTACGGGCTAAAAACTGTTGGAAACACTATCAATCCAGAACCACTGGACGGATGTGCATGAGATTTTCTAGAAAAAACGGTGTTTTTCCAAAAAAGGTTAATTTCTGTCAAGGAAGTCCCTAATCTCGCTGGGGTTAAAGTTACCAGTTTTTACCATTTGTGAAAACAGAAAATGGACAAAACATATTTTCTTGAACCAAATGAAAAGGAGTAGAAAAAAAAATTGAAGAAAACTTCTTCCCCTTCCTTTTGTTTATCATTTGATGACTGCTGGTTGGGGAGGTGGATATGATTCTCTCTGTCTCACTCTTTTTAGTTTTTTTTATAAGGTTTTATTTGGGTCCACAAAAAATAGGTTAAAACGATTATTAAACACTTCACTTTCACATAATGGGTAACAAATCGTATATATATATATATATATATAATTATATGCGTATATTAATTTTAGCTAATAGTGCCAAAATTTTCCTGAGGTCATGAGACAAAAAATGAACCTACCCTCACCACTCTGTCTCAATACAAGATCAAATTTAATATGTGGATTTTCTTCTAAAACCTACACAAAAACTGATATTCTCATCTGGATGATAAAAATGAGGCAAAGGTACGCAACATGTCAGTATATTTCATAAAAGAACCCTGTTTTTTAGTTGAACTGGCTAAATTTACATGAATCAATTGTATCAATTATTTTATTAATTTGTAAATGGTACGTTAGAAAAAAATGAAAAATAAACTGCAAGTAATATTAATGGAATAAACGGAGCAACAGTTTGTTTTTAATAATTTTTTCCCTGCGAAATTATGCCGACTTAATAAGACTAATTTTAATACAGTTATAGGTTTTTTTAACATATGGATAGGACAGACAGATGTAAGATATCGTAATTTTTCCAGTTTAATTTTCTTCTGTTGTGAAGAAGAATTTATAGATTTTGTGAATTACTTTTTGCAGTCTATGAAGTTGAAAAAAAAGTCTAAGAAACTGGAATTAATCCTTTCGTTGGATTGGTTTTTTTTTTTTTTTTTTTTGTCAAGATTTGTTAAACTTATATATACCTAAGGTAACCTACATGACATTATCACATCACAGTCGACGAATTTGAGTTTTGATTTTCGAAACAATAAATTGCCTACGTAATAAATGATGAGAATTCGAGGTTTTTTTTCAACTTTTAAACATATATCGACAGTTCCACTTAAATAAATTTTCTGAATGTAGTATCAAAATTCATCCGTCATTGTGTAAAATGAAGAAAGTTAATTTTATGCCTATCGATACAGAAACATTAACCATGTTTGATTTGAAAAATAAGTCATAACTAGTTCACCTAAGTGATTACATTATTCTTATTGTCAGGATATAATTTAAAAAAAACTTTGGTGCTCAAGGTTCAGACTTGGTACTGATAAAAAAGTTTACTTCCGAAGTTATCCATTTTTTTTTTTTTTTTTTTGTATCATACCCCTCTCCTTATCCAAAAATGTCTATTTGAAACTATTTTTTTTGAGTTTTTGTCACTTTAAAATATTTATAAGTAAAATCTTACGGTTGAACTTAGAGCTCACTTTCTACAGAACTTGTCGAGAACCTAGAACTTACGTTTAGCTGTTTTTCGCCGTATCGAACGTATGGTTACAGATATAGTGATTTATAAAGTGCGTATGGATGTGTATCATACTTACATTTATCCTCTTTGAAATGATGTTTAATTTTCATATGTACCTACGAAGGTCATATATAGGCTTTAGACAATAAGTAATTTACAAGATATCATTTACACTTCACATCGTTAAAAGAAAAAGCATTAATGATCTCATAATATTATGTCGATGATTTTTTGACGTTTTCTTCACCTTTTGTATGGCAACCACGTCGCTGATCCAGAATTATTCTGATCTCCTTGGAGTAGCAAAATGTATTTCTTACCGCAACACTAATGACAATGGTTCTGCGGGGCATGGTGATTAGGTGCTCGGCTTTTCGATTGAAAGGTTGCGAGTTCGAGACCGGCCTTACATTGCTGACCCAAAATGGCGGTGTGTTTTACTGAAACATTCATGCTGTGAGACCAATGACCACTGGATATGGACTACAGCCAACCTTCCCACCAGATGACAAAATCTAAATCCTGCAGACGCCGGCTAAAACGGCCTCGTAGCCAAAGCCCAATAAAATAATTAAAAAAACCTGCTAAAAACTGGTATGTCAGCCTATTTTCTTTTTTATTTGTTTTCTATTCTACATAATATCTATATACCCACCTAAATTGATTTGTTGATACAAATTCGCCAGTATATTTACGTATCTTGTATCCCAGCTTGCGACCCCATATAGAAGAAGTTTTAAATGTTAAAACGTAAAAATGTAAGAGAAAAAAAGAACATCGAAAGAAAGGAATTGAAGGTGTGAGAGTGGCAGAGACGAAAGTGAGTTGTAGATGTAGTTGACAGAGTGAGAAAAAAAAACTAAAAAATAGAGACGCATGAGCGACATATACAGCAGGTGATTAACGAGGCGGGATTATTTTAATACTCCCTACAGAGGAAGGCAGGTTTTATAAGAGTTTTTTCCCCCTTTTTTTCTCTCTCTCACTCTCTTCTTTTTCTTTCGTTCTTTCTTTCTTACTTGATTGACAGTTAAACGTAGTTTGGTAATTGGAGGCCATTACTATTTTGCCAATATAAACAAACCGTATAGTAAGTCGTACATTAAGACTCCTCGGTTCCTTCGCCTTAAAAAAAAAAAAAAAAAAAAAAAGGAAAAGAAAAAAAAAGAGTAATTGCTATTTAGGAACATACGTATGCCTATTTTCCCGCCCATCGACTCGTTTCTTTTAGCTTCTTTTTTTTTTTCTTCTTTTTACAGTGTGTTTTCCGGGTTGTCGTATAAACGTCGAATTTTATTTAACCCTTTTTTTTTTTTTTTTTTTGGCCCCCAGTCTCCCTCAGTCATACGTGTAAACTATAATGTTATATACCTACTATATGTATAGGTCTACATTTTTTATGATTATTCAATTACCATTTTCAAGGCGATTTATTAATCGCACATATTCAACAACTCGTGAAAGCTTCGAAAAGGATTTTATGCGGAGTCGAAATTTTAGAAAAAGCTTTTAGCAGATTTCCACTGGAAAACTTGTTGTATTTTACTGCGAGTGAACGTAATTCAATTTTTACGATTTCATCTTGAGAAAATTAAAACGAAAATTTGACAGCTGATTATCGGTGTTGACGAAGCCCCGCTGTTCGGCAGCCATTTTTTTCATTGACAATCGTTCGGTGACTGGTGAACTGCGTTCAAAGCCCCTTTCGTTCCTTTAACTGGTGAGTTTGTTGACATGGTGGAACCGGTAATTTATCAATGAGTTCCTTTGCCACTTAAATCAAACGTCTATCTTTGACCATATTGTTCTGGACCAGTAGAGAACGATGATTTCTGGTTAGACATGCCGGTGCTAAATAGGCAACCACAGCGTACCTTTTGACGTATTTTGCTTTGCCTTTATGTACGCTATCCTCGTGAATTTAATGGATGATTTTATCAAATGTATTCTAAATTGGTGGACTCGAGCAAAACGTGGAAAATACGCAGAAGGTACTCTATGGTTGCCTATTTTTAGGCCGGCATGTCTTAACATTCAAAAGTACACTGGTCTTACGCAGCTTTACTGGTCCAGTACTTTATAGTCAAAGACATATCAATGCACATGCGCAGTTTCACTTTCACATCCACTAATGTTGCATAACTTTTCAGCAGTGTGCGCTGCTGGTGCGAAGAAGGAGGGTAAGGAGCAAGTTTGTGTGACGGCCAAGGGCGTAAAAAGCTCCGACGTAAGAGGGGGTTCACATATTCTTACTTGTCTCTAATGACCCACCCCCCCCCACCCAACAATAAATTCACCGAAACCGAAAAAAAATATAGATTAGACTGAATAGGTACGCGTTTTCAAATGGTATTTTCGGGTTGAAAATTAAAACAAGAAGTAACCAATTAGCTATGCGATCGATTATCCAGCGAATATTAGCTATTTTATTACCGTTTGATAATATTATTAATTTCTCACTGATATTTTGTGAAATTTATTAAATGTTCGGAAAAAATTAATTCGTTTAATTGGCAGAGAGATGACACATTTTTTACGTCTTCAAGGTTTCAGCTCAAAAAAGTCACGCAAAACTGTGCCTCTCTCTCTCCTCTGGTCGCCGTTATTGTTCCTATCGAATGCCAACAATTTTTCAGTTTTCTATTCTCGAAGTTTTTTGTATCTAACAATTCCAGTAATTTACAAACTCTCAAGTTTCCATATTTTTATTATTTTTTTCATTCAGGTAACAGAAATAATCAGCCCAAATTCTATTGTTTTTGCTTCAGTTTTCACGTTAAAGATTGCTGAAGAACACGCAACATTTTTCTCTAATAAAACGAAGGTTTTTGCACTGGTTTTAATCAGAAACGGAGTTAGATTATTCCTCATTTTTTCATCTTATTTGGAGCTTAGTCAAGTCCAGTAAGAACTTTTTTAAGTAATTATAAGCAGTGAGTAAGTAATTGTTTTTTTTCTTACAAATAGGCTATCTGATTTAAATAAGTTCTTGCGTGTCATCCGGTTAAAACATCTTCTTTCAAGCTACTTAGGTTTTTTTTTTATCAGGCCTAATCAAGTTATTATTAAGTTGATATTTTATGGATTACTATCTATTTTCGCTCATGTGATACACAATATGTTTGGACAATTTTCGTTAATTCTTTTGTGGGAGGACTGTTAATGATGATGGTATACTTAATACTTACAATTATGGCGCGAATTTTCTGGCATTTGTCGAATCACTTCCTTATAGGGCAAGGGCTTCAAAATCAAACAGAAATTCGGCTGGGAACAAAATTATATTTCGCCGAAAAATGCCGAAAGTGGAATTAATCCCAAAAGTGGAATAAATTCCAAAAATAATGTAACTGCCAAAATATTGCTGAAAACGCCTATTTTCCAAGAAAAACTGTAGAATTCGAGAAAAGAGAAATTTCGAGTTTTTAGGTGCTATTTTTACTGTCTATAGGTGAGAAAAACTGAAATTTCTGGGAGTTGAAATGACGCTAGGCATTTATTGCTAAATAATACGTCATTTTTATCTAGAAAATTGAAGAATTCGAGAAAAAAAAATTAAAACCTGAGGTTTTTTAGTGCTATTTTCATTGTCTGATTTTTTTTTTTTTTGCCGAATAATGCCGAAATACAGTTCTTATTACCGAATTCTAATTTTAATAATGGCAAAAATCTGCAATCTACTTATAACCGTTCGATGGTTCAGGAAACTTCTCCATATCTTTCATGACTGAGATGTTAGTTTTAAATGCATAGGCCTATATTTATAGTTATAATCAAGTTACAGAAACCCTGGCAAGGCTATCTAAGTCTTCACCAAAGGATTCGTCCTTCTTTGGGGGCTTGTGATGATTGGCATACGCATGTCGACACTTTTGCCTGTAAAAAGTTACATAAAATAAGGTTCAGTGTTGTAGACACAGTCCAATTCACGTTTGCAGGTGAGATGCCTAATATTAATACATCGATGAAATTGAATATCACTTAAACGTTGGTATTGAAAAATTCACAGATCGTTTCGCACATACGCCATAATGTGGGTCATTGAAAATATAATAACTGTACGAGAACGTTGGTTATGTTTCATTCTATCAACTTTACTATACCTAATATTGAAGTTACTCGAAGATTCATACACACCTACCTAATCTAACGAATTACTGTCGGAGATAGGGAGTGGCTCCTAAGATGGCGCATCTAATATTCTAGTGTCCATATCTTCCTCACAAATGAGCACAACTAACCCCAACTTTCATGAAATATTCACCAAACCCTTAGTTACAAACATTCTCAATTGGATTTTCATTATATCAAATGAGACGGCAGTTATTTAATTTATTATGAAAAAAGTAAAAATGCGCCGTCCCTAAGATGGCGCAGTCGTGTCCCTAAAATGGCGTACCTAGAAAAAAGAGTAAAATTGCAATAAAAAACCTTTTTTTT
The DNA here is from genome assembly GCA_011428145.1 of Ericerus pela. Classification (NCBI taxonomy): domain Eukaryota; kingdom Metazoa; phylum Arthropoda; class Insecta; order Hemiptera; family Coccidae; genus Ericerus; species Ericerus pela. Next base: position 531,473 of record WOFM01000193.1, on the reverse strand, counting down.
TCACAAATGTATGTTTTGGTTTTACTTGTGACACCAGCGGCACATTTGGTGTGGGTCCACAATTTGCATTTAGCGCACTAAATCCATTTTTCCATCGGTTTTGAATGGCTAAACAGATCGTTACAAAAAATGCACGCAACATCTACCGAATGACTGCCTCCTTCAAGTTCAACAACAATGTTATTTTCAGAATATGACTGACCACCAAATAAACTCTTTTAATTTAATAGAAATTAAAAATAGTTGAAAGAATATCTCTATTGATGATATTGTTAAAGTGCGCCATCTTAGAGATCATTATGTTTTTTCACATTTTATTTTTTTATCAATCAGAAACAAAACTCAATGCTTAAGAATTTATACAAAAATGTTCCTTGCCCATGGCTGAATATAAAAAATAATAATTTGGATTTCAATACTGACTTTTTCTCAATTAGAATCCTTACGAAACGTAGTGAAAAAATTACGGCATAAGTAGGAAAAAAATTGAAAGTGTGATAACGCACGTTCCACTGAAGTCACAGAAAAAACTTTTCACACAGAATTGAAGGCTCACGAAACACTTTCCAATGAAACCAATTTCAGTGTTGCCCCTACCTCAAAACATAGTGAAACAAGCACTGCGCCATCTTAGGGACTGCGCCATCTTAAGAGTTACTCCTCGAGTTAGGCGCCCCAAATCAGGAACGTACACCGAACTGGGCGCAGTTCCAGCTATATTCGTTAATATCGATACACCTCCGAGCGCAAAAATAGCGCATCAATAACGTCTGCATAGTAATACAGAGCTAAAATAAGAAAAGGCCGCGTGTATTCACTTCGATGAAATTAGTAAATCGCATTTCTTAAAATTTGTTCGCGAATTAGGAATACCTACCTACTCGTGCAAATTACTTGGCACGATGGTATGAAGGAAAATTGCGTGTATCTGCGCCAAATACAAAAGGCATGTGGAGCGTATCGGAGAAAAGGGCGTCAGGGATACGATGGTGGGCCGGAACATGGTTGCGGTTATAAATTAATTTATAACGTTTGCGCGAGGTTAATCTTATTCGGGATCCGTCTCTCTTTTGCTCTCTCGCAACGGTATATAGCGTGCGAATGGGGCAAAAGGGGCCAGTGAGTTAGTGGAATCTATGCACTTTTAACGAGCAACATAATCAGAAACTCATTTAGCATTATACGTCCGTTGTTGCACTAGCACGTGTATACGTAGACGTTTTCTAATGGAGCCATAATATGCAGTACAGTCTGCGCGTTAGTGGTAGTCTGCCTACTTATTTCGAAAATGCATGCTTGTAATAGCAATCGGAGGACGAAGAAAAGGAAATTAGCGAGCAAAACGTGTACAGTAGCTGTAGGCGTATATACATATATATATATATATATATATATATATATATATATGTATTATACAGTACCATGTCGAGGAAATTTCATTCGACTTGGAAACGGTTATTTCTGCTGGTTAAGTACCTTATTCCGATCCAATAAACGCCCGATATAATCCGCTTATCAAATTGAAAAATAAGCTCGATAACGCGAATTTTCTTTTTCTACTGGAGGATAAATCGTCTCTATACTCGTGCAGACGATGTCGATTTATTCTTTGGCGTGTTCGCGAAGATTTACCAACTTGAATAAGGATAAAAGAATAGTGGAGACAAAGAGAAAGGAATACAGAAACGGTGAAAGAATGTCTGCGAAAACGGAAAATGTTTTTCTTTCGTCTTTCTTTGCGGTTCATTTTGACGGATTATCGAATTGAGTTTCTCTATTAATTCGTATTGATTTCGTAAAACGATAGTGGCATCGAAAGTTAAGGGTGGAGGGTATTTGAACGTCTTCAGACTTTTTATTTACAAAGCCAGCAGGTAAGCTAACTATGGTGAATTTAGAGTCTTCAACAAAAAAAAAAAAAATTAATCGGTGACTCCTGTGCTCTAGGTTAATATTAAAAAAGAAAAACAAAAAAAAACAACTTAAATGCATCGACCTAATTGATAGAAGATTGAACAAAGGACAGACTTTCATGTCAAAACAGAATCTATATTGACTTTTGACTATATTATATTATAGTACTGAACCAGAAAGCTCCATAAGTCCAAATACATGCGGGCAAAAAAGTAGGTAACCCTAGAGTACCTGCTACGTATTTTCAACGTTTTGCTTGAGTTCACCAATTTAAAATACATTTTTAGTAAAGTCATCCCTTAAATTTGCAAGGATAGCTTAACTATACGTCAAAAGGTACGCAGTGGTTGCCTATTATTGAACATTGAAGAGGCAGTATGTCCTTTGAATTAATTGTTGACAATGAAATAAAAACCAGATTAAATAAATCAGTTAACAGAAGACACTCTAGTATCGCACCAATAAATAGTTTATAATTAAAAGAGCAGCAGAGAATATATTAACTCTCGGAACACCAGATGGAGAGAGTGATAAACGAAATAATATTAGTCGTACGGTGGTATTAGTGTTGCCAACAAGTGCTCAAACAATGAGTGTATATTTCAATTACCCTATGGAAGTTTCTCCATTTTTATAACTTTTCTCCTTAACCGTAATATTATTACTTACTGAATGAAATATGACTTGTCTCCTCTTAGGCTAAATTTTATTCATCTGGCTGTTCCTCCAATTACTGCCAGTGAAATAATATGACGTACATCTTGTTTGATTTTTCAACTGATGTCTCCTCTAAATTCAGTCCACACTCCTCTCAGACAATCTCCACTTCTAATAAACATATCCCAAAATAGGAAAAACAATATTTAAAAATAACGCGCATTCACCAATTTAAGCACCAATTTAAAATAGGCTAGTCCAACATCAATGATTGAACAGACTTTAATATATTTATAATGGGACAAACTTACTTCATATTCCAACAAACACCAACATCTTATCATTTCATGAAATTTTCGAATACCTCCATTTCGGACTCCAACCAGGATCTTTTCCTTGGGATTGGAGACCTCATTTTTCTCAAGATACCTGGCACCTCCACTATGTTGGACCATTATTGATAATGGAGGCAGGTGAATGGTGAAATAATTTACATGAAAGAATAAACTGTATATATCACCATATCGAATAAAACAAAAGTACTGCACCAGTTTAAAGTATGTATTGAATAATGATTGACAACAGAATCGTCTACGTTAATAATAAATAGGTGAGATGAAAAATGAAAAACTTCGTAGTAGTAAAAAATACCATTACGTATTATTATATTCAGTGTAGCCAATTGAGGTACTCGAACAATCCCATTCCAATACTCCATCCTTAGTCAAGTAGCAAAGATTGGTTTGATAATGACTGGATTCATTACTGAGTGATACTGGCAGAATTCGTTAATTGGTGCAGTAAATTTGAGAAACTCGAAATATGAGAAAAACTCCAAGTGATCGAAATAGTAAAGATTACTCCACTTTACTCTCCTTTAATTGAGGAAACGCTATTCTAAAGAACAGTAAAAACTTAAGTTGAATTTACTCCTATTATTATACCTTCACTGTAACAATTTTACTTTATTATGAGGAAAACTGATTATAATAAATAGTAAAAACCTGAAATTCCTTTAAATTTTATATTTATTGGCTCCTCTTTTGAAACAACCCCGTATATTACTTTATTTGCGTGAAACTTCAAGTAAATAAGCCAAAAGAATTAAGAAAATTGTAGAAAGGCTTTAAGTTACCATAAGACCTCTTAACAATTTATTTAAATGAAATATTAAAAGAACAGTAAATAAAACAAAAGAATCCTCTGATTTCAATTCACAAAATAACTAATATAATTATCTCAAACAAATAATATCTATATAATTAATCTCACAGATAAGTAATTGTATAAACAAAATAATGCAGACAAAAATAAGAACGAATTAACTCTAACCAGTATATATTATTATATTCATTGTAGCCAATTGTAGTACTCAAACAATCCAATTTCAATATATATGGTACTGGACCAGTAAAGCTCCGTAATACCAATGAACTTTTTAATTTCATACCCTCGAAAAAGAAAAGGTTTCAAGAGTACCTTCTGCGTGTTTTCGATGTTTTGCTTAAGTCCACTAAACTAGAATAAATCTGATAAAGACATCCCTTTAAATTTACAAAGACAGAGTACATAAACGCAAAGCCAAGTACGTTAGAAGGTACGCTGTGGTTACCTATTTAGTGCCGGCATGTCAAACCAGAAATCATCGATCTTTAATGGTCCAGTACCATAATAATAGTCAAAGATATTCACACCAAAATGTCAATTCCTCAATCCCGCCACTCTATAACCTTGTCTCCTACAATAAGTAGTCTATTATTATTACTTTACCATATTGAGTCAATATTAGCGATGAGCAAAAGCAAGACCAACACCAAAACATCTTCGTTTGGTCTTCATATTGCTACAGCTATAATAATATGTTCTTGCGCAAAAAGTAAGACCAAAACCGTAATACCGAGATACGTTTTATTCATCATCGAGTCGATAATATATTGAGATTATGGAGTTGATCTCGTATCAATTAAATAATTGACTTTTCCAGTAGTTTTTAGCTTGTCTTCAGAACAGATTGTTTGTTATCAACATCATAATTTTTATTATGGTCTACCTAAATATTTTTATTTTTTTGACGATGATGATCTAATTATTAATTTTTAATGGGTTTTGGCCAGGAGGCCATTTTACCTGGTGTCTGAAGAAGGTATTTGTTGTCAGATTTGGGAAAAGGATGATCGGCGATGCGTAGTTATGCTAACATAGCTTATGGTACCAAACCGACATCCTGAATATTTGGATCACAAAATATTTGGAAATAATATACTGCCAAATTTTGCTCATATAATCTATAACGAAATTGATGATTAGTTTCTGATCTAAATATTTAAATGTGGTGATATTTCATAGCTCTCAAAAATTAATTTCCATATTTTTATCAAGTTCGTAAACTATAGTGTGCTAAAGAAAAAAGAAAATTTTTTTTTGGTAATTCATAATTTTTACTGTGTTCAATAAAATTTTTTTTTTTTTTTATAATTTTCAGGTAACTAGTGGAGGAAAATTAATTAAGTATAAATATTTACACAGATTATTTTTTTAATAATAGAAAATTTTATTTCTATGAACATTATTAAATTTTAAACGATTACATTATCTTAAAAATAAACGTTGTACTTCCTAAGTGAAATGAAATACAAGAGGAAAAAAAATACAGAAAATAAGAGTGAATAAAAATACCAATATCTTTTACTCTTCTTTTATGCTTGAAATTTTTAACAAAAGGAACAATATAAGGTAAAAAGGGTTGAGAATGAAAGGGGGAAAAAAGAGAAAAAAAATTCTATGATAATGTTTCTATTTGGAACACGAACCACAAACCTTAAACCTTTTTTTTTTTTTTTTTTACTTTTTTCCTTTTAATCTCGTCCAATTCAACTGTTTCTTTTGACAAATTTAGATAGGTGGAGCTTCCCACTTCGCTTTTTCTTTTCTGGTCATATTAACACAATAGAGGGATACCCTACAGAAATTATTCAATATAGACCTTTCGAAATCATTAATTTTTTTTTACGATTGGAAAATATGATTATTTAGGTGACGAATGGGTTAAAATAGAATGGGTGGAGTGTTTAGCTTAACTCGTGATAATTGGGCAGGAAACGTTCTGCTATAGAACCTTTTTTATTCTTCTTCTTTTTTCTTTTTTCTTTTTTTTTTCCATTATCCATTTCCTTTTATATTTATTTATGTATTGATAAATATTGCACAGTGCCTGGAAACTCGATACTTTCAATTCAGACGTTGGCAGAATTCAGCGGTGAAGCATTCATAGAGCTATAGTATTCTGCAATCAGTGGGTAATAGGTATGACAAAATATTTATATACACTCTCGTGGCGATTCATATTGTTCATTTTCAGACATACGATATTCAACATCTTCATCGGAGTAATAGTAAAATCCGATTCATGTCGATGTTACTTATATGTTTGAATGAAATCAGTCTACGTGGAAAGTGATTTTATTTGGACCAATTACCAAGACTAGCATGGGTAACGTTTCTAACAAATCACAAATGAAGAATTTTATTTTGAAAAATGTTAAGTAATTACTACTTATTGAATATTATGGTAATCATTTACCTTCGTTGGTTAAGCGAGAGGTGTAAAAAATTATTCAAATATTTGTATAAACTTTTCTTCTGTTTTCAACTTTGATTGGTATGTACTTACCAATATTTAAAATATTTATGACATTTTTTTTGTAATACTTACAGACAAATTATGATTCTTATGACTCAGCTTTTCAAACTGAGTTTTTAAATATTCAGAATTTTAATGCTAAGGTTCTTATTTCCAGCTTAAGTTTTGCCAACTACGGTTTTATTGAGATTTTGTCTACTTGGAAAATTTGTACATAGAAGAAAGTGAGCTTCCTTCTTGGCTCCAACTTTTGCGATAGGAACCTGAGTTCTTTTTGTGTCTTACGTATAAGTATGCTAGATTTTATATTTATTATTTCGTTAGTGAAAATTATAGGTTTGAAAAATGAGGGGTCGTAAAATACCCATCATAATTGAATAACCTCACACAGGCTTTTTGTTGCTGTGATGTTTGATGAAAAATTGTTCAGTTTCCTACACAGACGACATTATAGCTTCATCGAGGTACATAGACAAAATTGTTGCTCCCAGGCTCTATCGTAGGTGCCATCGTAAGTTAGTGCGTAAGAGAGTTCACTTTTACTTCACTTTCTTCTGAGATATGACGTGGGAAAATAAGATTATTAATTAGAAATAGACGACTACTTTTTTCAGTATATATCCTATTTAATGGGGAGAATCAGGTGGAAAATCAGAGTAAGAAGGAATTAATCTGCGTAAAAGGTCTTATTGCTGGAACATGTTAAAGGTGTTTCCCCAAATATGCGGTAAAAAAGTTCCTATCCCAACCACCCTTGCTTTCCTCACAAGCAGGGTGTCAAAATGTTTAACTATTTTCAGTTTTTTTATTTTTCTCCTAACTGGATGGAGTAACAAGAAAAATAGCTCAGTAAAAAAAAATATTTTATACCAAATGTTTTACAAAAAAGTAAGTAGGTACTTATGAAACAAAATTCCCTTCAGTGTCATAGTTAAGATAATGCGGGACGACTAATTTACGTTTTAAATGTTCTATTAGCGTTTTTCACAAAAAATATTAAATTTGAGAATACGAGTCTCACCGACCTTTGCTGGTCTATGGTACCTTAACTATGAAACTGAGATAAATTTTGGTAGGAATTGTTTTTGTAATAATTTTCATACAAAAAAATTTTTACTCAACAATTTTTCCTGTCCCTGGATTTTGTTTTGAAAAAAGTGAAAAGAATTAAAATAAGTCACGCATATTAATCACTGCATTAATTGTAACAAAAATAATCAGATTTTTTCGCCGAAAATAGTCATATTTTTTTCGATTATATATCTAGGTGATGATTAATTTTTGGGTAGATGATAAATTCAAGAACGCAATAAGGCAGAGAACAAACTTTATATTTTAAAATGAAAGGATTATTGAGAAAATTCGATCACGATCGTTATGTATTTATTGGAATCAATTTACAAACGAGGATTAATCGAGTGTATATTCCTTTTTTAACTGATTTAAAAAAAAGAAAAGGTTGATCTATGTTCGTCGAGTGTACATACATTTTGTAAGTATACGTACACTGATTAATTAGCAACGGCTGAACTAATTTTGATCATTCAGTATTCATTTAGAAGAAGATAGTCCAGAGGTGATCCCATTTAATTTTCGTTAAATTCGAATTAATTCCGGATTCATACCGGATGCAAAATTTTGAATCTATAATTTAAAACTGAACTAATTTCTGTGAAAATTAGTACTTATTTTGGAGTTTTTTTGGTTGCTGATTAGGAACCCACTGACAAATTTTCAAAATTTAAAATTACAGATCCAATATGTCTGATCTGAAATTTGAATTCAACAAATTTGAGTGAAAGTTAGTACCTACTAGGTACCTACTGAGGCGTCCGAAATTGATTCCTGCCACAGTCGCCAATATTTTATGAGGCATATGAAATCGATTCCTGTCACGTGTCATAAAGTCAACCTTTAATGTATAGTGGTGTTTAAATGCTAATGACGTCACAATGTCCTAAAGTTAGGGCATCATGCAGCCGAAACACTGACTCGAGGGGTCTTGAATTGTGTCTTCAAGACATTTTATTTTTCTGACTTTGACTATGTCCTACGGCTGAATTCTTCTTGACTTGAATTAGACTTCATCAGACACGGCAAAACGCAGCTTACTTTTGTCTTCATACCTCAGCAAATTAATATGACGAATCAGCAATAAGCTAAGTTGTGTGGAAAGAAGAGCCTAACAAAGTTTCGATCCATACAAGGTTCGAAACCTACAAAAACGAACAGCAGAATTATTTTGTCAAAGACTATAATTACAAAAGAACTATAGTGTCGACAAAGCGGAACAAAGCATAGTGTGTAGCGGAAAAATAAAAAGTTAAAAAAAAAGCTATTGCAGACAACAAGTAGGGGAAACCATCAGAAAGCTGTTGTGTCTTCACCTAATTGTGTGTCTTCATGAGTGATGGTTTTGTTGTGTAAAAGACTCCTAATATGAAACTTTAGGTCTCGGAGCTTTTGGTTAAAAGTGAGGGTGAGGTGAGATAATTACTGACATAGATGGAGTCAAATCCACTATGCGAAGAAGAAGGCTCGACGCGGCCTTTATATGACAAAGCAAGGCAGTCATCTCGAACCAAGCTTGTCTTAAGGTTGTCTTCAACACACCAAATTTCCCTCCTAGCAGGTGCCAGGAACTCCATCTGATCGTATTGTCGACTGATACTTCACCTCACAGGTGTTTTCAAAAGATCGCGTTGAAGTGCGATGTGCAACTGGCGAAACTAGGAATGTCTTGTGTGTCGTCACTACTGATCCTTCGTGACGAAAGAACATCCCTAATCTGCCTTTGTCGTCAACTGAACCTATCTGGAACACAAACTACCATCCTAGTTGTCTTCAAGGTAGATCAGATTGAATCATATCTACATCCGAAGATGGTACACTTATAAAATTGCCTAACGTGAGGACTTTGACGTACGACTTGTGACTTGGACCTGCTACTATCCGCCTACACAAGAAGGACTCATTTGCAAAGACAAACCTAGTACCGGGTGTCGCCAATGCAAAATCGAGAGTGATTTAAAATTTAGAATTCGTCTTCACAAATCAGTTCTTCTTGTCAAGGAAATTTCCCCACTTATTGTCTGCTAATTGCCTTCAAACATGCGATGTCGATAACAAAAAGCGAGAGGAATTACCAAATGTCTACAGCCAATAAAATTACAGATATTAGAAATTAATATACGTCGACATACAATAGGCAAAAAGTGCACGTGGATGACTGATAAAACAAAATATAATAAAATATATTAAAAGACTGCAAACCGCAAGCAAAGCGTGGAAAGACCGGAGATAAAGCAAAAAGGTTGGCTGCATTCATGTCCGTCGATGGGTTTTTACTTCTATTCAATTCGTCTTCATTTAATATATGTCTCATGGCGCCAGTCTGTCGGATCGAACCAAATTATTGTCTGAATTTGTCTGAATTCGGAAAAGTCGTTGCTGAAATAAAATACATTATAACTGCCTGAAAGAGAATCAGATTTAATTTCTGTCTTCACGTCTTCATCTGAATACGAGTTCGAATTCGGATAATATAATGTCCGAATTCGAATTTTGTCTCTCGAAAATTTGTCTGAACTTGTGACGTCATTATTCTGTCTTATGTTTGTCGAAAATAATTTTTATTTTAAGGTCCAGATCTCGGACTTCTCACTACATAGAGGCAGAATGGCGGATTTTATATTGTGCTCTTTTGTTTTTCATAATATGTAGGATTTTGAAACTAAAAATTGAAAAATAATAAAACTTTTTTTCAAAAAGATAAAACAGACAGGAAGGTAAGCCTAAAATAAATAAAAAAACTCTAGCGCAGCAAGCCCCGCTAGAAAAATTAGGTTTTCGAGAAAAAGCATTATGAATTTTGATGGTCAACTTAATTGTCTGTAAATTTATATGCGTTAATGGAATGTCATGATTGTATAAAATGTGTTAGCTGCTGACAAAATATTACAAAACGTGAAACTAAAAAGCATTATTTCTTGAAAAATGTTCGTATAAAATTTCGGGATTATCGGACAAAAATTTCGACCTGTACTGTGGGAACAAGAAATTGACTTATATATGTATATTAATTTGAGTTATTGGTGCCAAAATTTTTCTGAGGTCATGAAACGAAGTACCCACCCCCAATCCTGGGTGTTAATACCGCACCAAGCGTCATAAGTAGATTTTCTGAAGAAAACCTACTTAAAAACTAAGAAAAGCACTAAAAAGAAAATAATAATTTTTGAGGATGTTACAAGACCATGTCTTTTCGTTCGAGGATATTTTAACACCATCTTCCTTTATAAAGAAAACTTTTCAAGACTCTTCCTAATTTTTAACAAACTTCAAATAAAGGAGGAGATTATCAATTCCATCAATATATAAACATTTTTTTAAAAATTATTCGAGCATAACTTCTCAACCTGAGCGCCGATTTTGATGAAATTTTTCATATAGTGATGGCAACTTAAATTTTTCCGATGTGTTGCATTTGCATACTCAAAAAGAAGAATATTAGAATTTAGAAATTATATTCAAATTTAATTTTAAGTTTCGCTCAATTTGCGAAAATTTCGTGTGATACCAATACAAGTAACATGAAAGTTGCAGTCGCAGTTTTTTTTTTAATGATAGTGAATGGTCTCGTGGTGGTTCCATGAAGATTGTTTTCAGTGATGTAATTTTTGAGTTATTTCTAAATAAAAAACTGTTAGTTTCGAAGTAATATTATCGCTAACGCTAGAAACGAAAAATCATTGAAAAAATTTTTTCATCAAAAAAAAATCAAACTAACTCCAAAAATAAATATAAATAACAATCAAAATCAAAATTCTCCAAAAAGAGAAAAATAATTCTTTTAAAATTTTTTTTAGTAAAATCTACTAGAATTAAAATGAAACAAAAAAGAATTATGGTAAATAACACCTAGTTATTTGCGATACAGGTGTATAAAGTAGGTGCTTTTGTTTCAAGTATGATTTTTGCAGAATGAGCCGAAGGTGAGTGATGTGAATCACACGAGTATCAACCACCTACTGTATACCTGTGTTTCACTCACTATTTTTTGCCACACCCCCATTTAATAAAAAAAAAAAAAGACTCAATGTACGCTATGTGCAGAAGGACGAGTGTATAAAGTGACCCATGTCCTCAAGACAATGTATGAAGTAAAGACTGATGTATAAAGTAAAGACATTATACATAAGTTCTAAATGGTTCTAAAATCGCCTATGCCTTATACATCGTCAAGATGCATATAAAAATGTAGTTTATCAGCAGGTGTTGCAAAAATAATTTTTTTCAAATGATACATCTAATTTCAAACAAAAATAATGAAAAAGGATCTAAAAAGAGAAAAATAATTCTTTTAAAATTTCTCCAGAAGATGTACAGCTCTAGAGACAGGAATTAATTATTGAAGTCGATGCTAATTAAAATGTTCTGTCATAAAATTTGGCGGAATTGATGTATAAAGCCTATATGGTAAGGTAAAGAGCACCGACTTCAATAATTCCCGTTCTGAGACCTACATCTTGCTGGAGAAATTTTGAAAGGATAATTTTTCTCTTTTTAGAGGTCTTTTTTAAAAAAAAAAAAAAAAAAAAAACAATTAAGTAGTTTAGAAGATTAATTTCGATAAAAAATGAAATGGTGGTGTAACATCCTACAAAATTTTTTTTTTCCTTTTTAATGCTTTTTTTAGTTAATTATTTTTAAGGTACCTAGACTTATCATTTTTGAAGTCTATTTTATTTGAAAATGAGTTTATAGGGTAGTTATATACTACCATACAGAAATGATTGTTGAATTTGAATCGTCCCGAGATTTTTCTGCACTATATTTGCAACCATATAATTAAACTTGTTCTTTCAGTAAGTTGGTAGACTAATATAATAACTGTATCTTCGGCGTCTCAATTTTCCAATGCATTATATTTTTGCCATCTGCGCAAATTTTGCGACGTTAAAAAGAGGTGAGCTGTAATCTCCGCATTGAGTGAGAACTCAATTAACGATCGTGTTGTTAATCGTTTCGGAAGATCGTCTATCCATTTTGTGGACCATATAATTATAGAATTAATACACACTCATGGATATTAACGTGTAAGCGAAAAAAAAGCAGCAAAAAAAAACAAAAAAAAAACGAAAAATAAAAGAGTAACACCGAGCGGATATAACGATTTACGAGCGATTTTAAAAACGCATATACTTTGCGCTAAGGGATTCTTCATCGATCCTCTAGGGGTTGCTGCTGCGTATATCCATTTGTACGACTGGTAATAAAAGCACGTAAAGTGTTGTACAGTTACACGCTCGATTAACACCCTAAAAGTGGTCAGTGGAATTAATTTACTAGGGTGTCGTCATCATCGTTGTAGTCGTTGCTACCATGAGCACGTTTACATTGTTGACAATTCCCATATGATTGCCAATGGGTAGAAGAATCGTATAATGGTATACTGACTACCTATAAACATATACGTATATAATATAGGCTACAGAGCTTGTACGCATGTGGAATGTAGAACGCGAAAATTACTTACACGAAATCGAACTCTAACTTTTCAGCTCTTCCCAAAGTGGGTGATCGACTAAGTAGGCGATAAAGGATAATTAATCGACGGTGATGGATTGTTAATCGATTTATTTTAAGGTAATGCGATTTCGATTTCGGCGGGTTTAGAAGACGTAAAAAGAACGAACGAGATGCACTAGTGCTTGTTGATTCAAAATAAGCAAATTGAGATGAGCCTGTAAATATTTTCTCTGGTGCCGAAAAATTAATGGATGAGCGATTTCGTGAAGAGCACCAGTGTGACCACGACGAATGCTATGGTAGTTCCGTCTTGGTCTTTGTCTTGGCCACTGATCTTCAAATGGCGGTCTTGGTCTAGGAATTGGTCTTGAACAGTCAAATCTGGATATTGGTCTTGGTGTTGCACAGTGAAGTCGTAGTTACAGTCTCGAATCTTGATTTTTTTGACAAGAGTTTTACCATTCATATGCGGCCCTCCAAAATAAAAAGTTGATCACCAATTATTGCACATCATTTAAATGTACGGTAGCTGAACTGTATTTTCTATGTTTAACGTTTGGTCTTGATTTTGCAGTGTACAGTCTTTTCTTGGTCTTGCCACTTACGTAGTCGGTGTTGGTCACGATTTTAGTAAGGTATTAATATTTTCTTGATCTTAGTACAAATTCTAAGACCAAAACCGATTTCACTTACCATTATTGAAAATTATGATGAAAGAAAAAATGTTGATCTAATGAAAAATTTTGAATAAAAATGTCTATGTAGAGTCGCTGTTACTAATCAGCGGTTTCTCTAAATTTTCCGAAAAATGTTAGGCTAATTAAACCGATTATTTAACTTTCTACGATAAATTACCTTTTTTTAGGAATTTTTTCTTAAAATTTCAGGTGTATTAACCTAAACTACTGACGCACCTAATGAAATTTGTTTTGTGGTTTAGCTGTTGTTGGTACAAAACTTGCTGTAAATTTTATCAAATTATAACTATTTATGCTGGAAGTTATAGAATTAATTTTGGCAAAATACCTAAGTATTTTTTGTGAAGTAGAGAACATCAATAGAATGTTTTTAGGACATAGCCTCTGTTTCTCTTTGGAGTTTAGGCTGTACAATAGTTCTTTAAACTACGCATTATATATACGTAAACATTTTCTGTCATAAATGAAGGGTTCTACTTTATAGTTTTTTTTTTAAATTAAATTTTTGCTCTTAATTCACTTTTTAGTAATAAGAAAACGCTGAATAGACATTAACACCGTCTAAATACTTTTTTGTTGGATTAGTACAAATTTTTTTAAATTCTTTAAATATATAAACTTCATCTTAAAAAGCTTGAGCAATGAACGTAAGCTGAGTTCCTATTTAATCTCTTTCGTAGTCACTGTATTCTAATAGAAAGATTAAAACATTTTAAAGTGAAGATACAAATACATTGCAAAATGACAGAGTGTACTCCAGGAAGTTCTGCTCTTCATCTTATATCAATAGATACAACAGTTTCGAATTAACCTTTCTCTTAGCTTAGACTAGGTATGTTAAAGTGTCATTGAAAAATAAAAATAAAATACAAAAATACGAATCTAACCGATCAGATAATTTATTGAGGTGAATTTTGAAAAAATATAATTAGCAACACATTTGGTGTAAGCACTATTCACAATACCACGAAGAAAGTGGTTAATTGAATATTTTACTCTTGACCGTATTTTTTTAGTAGTAACAATGCAACTAAAGAACGAATTTTAATTTTTTTTCTTGAATATTGTATTGTAATTATAGTCACGAATAGATGACAGTTTTTTTTTTAACTTTTATGACCTTAATTTTATAATTCCAAGTATTTCCCAATCTATATCTAAGTAGGCCACCTGTCTTGATAATTTTGTGAGCCACAATTTCGTTCTTATATTTTCTATTCAACACAAGAATTAATAACGATATTTAATTAGGTACCTTAATTTTGTTCTTAATAAACTACGGTAAGACATGAAATAACAATAATAACAATAATTCAGGAAGTAAATTACAAAATTGAAACAGTTAACAGAATGTATCAAGTACAAGCGAGGTATACGTAAAGGTTAGTCATCACTGAATGAAAAACAGGATGCCATATTAATAGGAAACAGTATAATAGGGGGAATATTAACGTAAGGGATATAAAATACTTTAATCGAAATTTAATTACACGCTTATTATACACGCCTCGGCGAGTGTAATTCCCCATATTTTCACCAAAAAGCTCGTAAATTATTAATTTTTCTATTATTGTTATTGTTATTATTATTATTATTATTATTATTATTATTATTATTATTATTAAACACGAATGACGATGATTTAATCCTTCAAAATTAAATTAGTTTGATGCTGGATTTGTTTTCTAGAATTGCAGCTCAAATTTTTGTTCCGTAATGTTGGAAACGGTTCCTTCAAAATTGGATGTTACATAATACTTTTTTTTTAATGTGATATGAACACATTTCTATTTTCACTATGGGGGAAAAAACTGAACGGTGAAGGTGACCTGCACGAATCTTGGTGCAAGTTTTAGTGAAAATTTCGGAGAAGAAAAGAGAGAAGTAAAAAAATTTTGTTAGTATACATGTGTATTTGCTTGTGTTCAACACTTCCACCCTAACAAAAAAAACAACTGTTTTCTCCGCTCAAACAACGAATTATGCAGTGTTACCAGCTGCAAAAAAAGGAGTGTGTACTACATGAAATTATTCAGTCGGCTTGCAAGCACTGAAGTGAGCTTTTTTTTAAATTTATTGAGTTTTGGTTACATGGCCATTTTACTAACATCTAGATTCTATAGGATAATATATTTGATGTCGAGGTGAAGGAGTGACGACGGTCGGGATCCAGTAGCCAGTCATCTGAAAGCTTAAATTTTTCAAATGCATAGGTACTGGAGCACCAAGGAACCGAACTGAACCCACTGACATTTTTAATTTGGAATATGGCAGTGCAGTGGTCAGTTTCGAACTCGCAACCTTTCAACTGCAAAGCCAAGCAGCTCACAATTACGCAACACAGACCCCCAAAAGAGAGAGTTTTTTATTCGTTCACAAAAAAATAAAATAATATTAATTTGTTTTGAATTTTATGCTTGTAGGTACTTGAATGTTCGAAGTTTGTTTTTTTTGTTTTTATATTGTTGGTTGTTGTTATTTTTTTGTTTTTTTAAAAATGTCAAAAATTTTGGTCTCTGTCTTACAGAATTAATTAGATATGCTTAAGGCCCATATTCGCAAATTTCACTTTAACCTCTCTTCACTTAAACTTCACTTGAAAATGACTTTTGGAACAAGTTTGTGTTTAGGAGTGTGATAACATTTTATTTTTATAAGTACAAAATTGTGCAAAAAACTTTTTAAAAGTGAAATTTAAGAGAAGTGCGGTTAAAGTGATGTTTGTAAATGCAGGCCTAAGTTGCATTTTATATATTTTAAACGAAATTCGAGCTAAATTTACAAAAATAAAGCAGAGAAATCTCTTAGAAGTGTATGAATATCCATATCAAAGCTGCACTCATTCCCTTAAAATCAAAAATTTACGATAAGAAAGTCTATTAAAAAATTATTTTTCAAATCCTCTATTTAGGTCAAGGCATGAAAATTTTCCTAATAAAGTTTGGTTGACATTCTACCTGTAAGTTGCCACCACCCTCAATGTTGATATTATATAAACTTTTAATCAAAAATAGTTTCAAAATTTTATTCAAAGAGAACAATTTATGAGAAACTTTTACCCTTCCTTCTATATTTATTCATATAAATTTAATATTGGCTGAATGAGCATTCTTTATACTCTCTACAGAGACTTAATCAACCAGTGATGAAATTTAAAATTCTTCAAGAAAAATAAATGAGAGAAGGCATGAAAAAAACAATAAATGGAAGATGAAAACGTTCACTGAAAGTTTCTCTCAGTTAAATGTGGTTCTCGAACTACTACATAGCCTATACATATAATGTATCGAAACCTAAGGGGAAAACACTGCAAAATACATTTTATATTTTTTTAATTGTATTTTGTTCATTTTTGAAATGATCTACATGAATTGCGCAATGGAAGTTATTTCGGCGAAAAATTATTGTCATCAAAAATTCAACCGTTGTTTCTTGGACAAAGAACTCATTAAGATATCATTAATTTTCAATGTAAGAAAGAAGAAAAAAGTTGGAACAGATTCTGTGCCAGATGGTAAATGAATAGAGCCTCCATGTTTCGTATTGAATTTGATTTTTTGTATCCATTTTGACTTATATATCTTTCGTCTTTTTTGGCCTTGCTAACATCAACGAGCCTAGGTTTCGAAATTTTTTCAAAAAGTAAGTCAAAATTTTTTTTACAACAATGTTGTAATCACCGTTTTTATTGTTACTTTAAAATTGAGTGGTTTGTTTGTGAAAAGTTGGGAATCATACTTATTCGTTGGTATTTCAACGTGTACAGTTTGCCAACTGTGAATGTGTTTGGATTAATTATCATGCTGGAAAGTTAAACGAATTCACTCAACTTTCTTAGTGAAGGAACAAACCTCACAATTAATTATGCGCAGTAATTACACACAAACAACTAACAAAAAGTCCAGATGCTAGCAGACTAAAGCACCATTCTAAATATTTAAAGTTATAAAATATTTCACTAATGTTGTTATACATGTACATGTGTGATGTATGAGGCAACTTTGTACTTTTTGATGTGTAAACATCACAGCGCTTGGTCTAAAGTAGGGGCTAAATGAGAATTATAATCGTCAGATTTGCGTAAATCTTACAATTGTAACTCTTGTTTGTGTGTATTACATATGTAGATGTGTGGTTGTGTGGGTGCATGTTGTACGTGCACACAACCACAATATTAATTTTTATGTTTACACATCAACACTTCATGAGTATAGTAGCCCCATCGGAACTCTCTCCCTTTTATTTCTTCTTTTTTTTTTTCAGTATAAAAATGTTGTATCCTGCTGCTCCTCCTCAAAACATAACTACTGTATATGAGGTTTTTAAAAAAAAAATACTTACACCCAAGAATTTATTTTAAATTATATTTAAACCATAGTTTGAAAGCCACCCAAAAACTGAACGTTAAAAGCTAGAAACCAACCAATTTTCAGCAGTATAGCATCTAGCTGAAAGCCAAAAGCTTTATTTGAAAAGTCAAAAGACAAAAGCAAAAGCTATATTTTTTCAGATTTTGTTTTGGCATTTTGGCAATATATAAAAAATGTTGAATCGTTATCAATGTTACATTGTTATCATTTATCAATTGATTTGATTTTCAATACTTTCAGGTTGTGATGTAAAAAATTATGTAAAAGTTCAAAGCTGAAAGTCAAAAGCCTAAAGTTGATCAATTTTTGATAATTTGAGTGAAAGTTGAAAGCTAAAAGTTTTATTTCAAAAGCTAAAAGCCAAAACAAAAATAAGTTATATTTTTAAAATTGTAACCCAAAAGCCAAAAACCGAAGCTATATTATTCTCTGGTTTAAACACCATCCTCCATCCTAAACGATTTTAGTTTACCATCCCTGCCTACCTACTTATGTTGTAAGTCAGTAATAAAGAGATTATAGCCTAAAGACCTTATAAACCTATCTTGGTAAATGAAACGACAATAAACTTAAAACGGGGTTGATACATAGGAATAAATTGACATAATTACATTTCTTTACAAGCACATTTTACAAGAAGAGAATTCTCACTTTCAGCGTAGAGAATGCGCAAAATACCAAGAATTTTGCAAGTCGAGTTTTTTTTTTGGCATCCTACAGCAAAAAAAAAATATATTTGCAACAATTACCTAGGTAAATATCTATATTCTTAAAATTCTTTCCATTCTCTATCTTTCAGAGAATTTGATATACCTAAATTAACCAACCATGATTATTATAATTAAAAACAAAAACAGTTAATAATTTATATATATAACCTTGCTCAATTTAGGTTGCAAGTTACTGATAATTCGAACTTCTTTCCATAATCGATTAAACTAATGGAACATCTTTTGTATTAGGATCAAGTTGAACTACAGTAAAATTGCTTTAAAATGCTCTTTAAGGGACAACTCAAAAGAGCATTTTAACCAGGAAAGCTTTTTACGCGATAATTGAAAAAAAAAACCTTTAAATGCCTGAAAATTCAAGTTTATTGCAAAAATACATTACTCTACAGTATTTTCAATAACTATTTAAGATTGAATTTTGCTGTTTTTATTAAATGTGTTTATAAAATGCTTTAAGAAATATTTTTGGCAGAAGAAAATGTTGTTATATATGGCCTGGAAAAAAAGTCTGTTATTACGAAAAATGCTCCTGCTGCTTCATGAATGAAAAATTATTAAGCTCTCACTTTTTACCAAGATAAATTTATTGATTCGGATAATTTTTATAAATGGTTTTTCTGTTCTAAATGATAAACTAATGTTTTGATGAAAATCTCATTGCTTTGCTCAAAAAAAAAGAGTGTTTTAACCGAAAATATAGAGCAAAACCAGGTTTCTTAATAGGTGCTTTTTCCATTTAATAGTAGATATAGGAAATGTTCAGGGATGAAAGGAAAACAGCGTACCTATTATGTGGGAAAGTTTCTTAAGTGAGTTTTACTACATTCATAAGTAATGTGCTGATATTTCATTGTCAAAGTTTTTGTTTTTTGCAATTCTCATATTACCGAGACATTTCAAGATTAACTTAATGATCCTCTTTCGGGAATTTCAGTCTCTGAAATATTTTAAGACTAGTTTCGAAACAAACTCACATACCATTGCAGTCCTAAGCCTACAAGCTATACAACATAAACTGAGCTGTTGGAATGTTGTATAATGAAATCGGTTAAAAATAAGAAAAATTCATAAAAACGTTTCTGAACCACATAGATTTGGTAAATAATATTCACTTTGAAATGCATAAAAAGTGCATCAGGTTCTTCCATCTATTTTATTAGATCTTTATAGATGAAAAAGTTGAGTCCATTCTTTAGGTTCTAAAATATAATCATTAGGACTTGCCCGAGAATTGCAAAATGTACCTACTCACCTTAAAAGTAATTAATTAAAAGAAAATTAATTTTTTTATAAATATTTTCTGAAAATCACAAACATAAACATCTGAAAACAAAGTCAGCACGAAGAATTTCAACCATTTCTCAATCTCTTCCAAAAAAAAAAGTCGTATTTTCTACTCCTAATGCTTAGGGTGAAAAGAAAAAATTAACCATTGCTTTTAATACACGAATCGAACGAATTGTAATTACGAGTAGTTACCTGCAGCAATGGTAGATTAAATTCGATTTTACCCCGTCAAACAAAATCGGCCATTTTGAATTCTCACCGAGCTATTTAAAGTATTTTCTGATTGCCTTTTATCCTATTATAGGCTATATTATATAATATATATATGTATATGTACAGATAGTGCATATTTTTGGGCGACGTATTTTCACAGGAGGAGGGGGTTGGGGGTTAGTTCACATTTCCTTTTTGGAACCATTTACTTCGCAGGAACCAATTCGTTAATATTAGCAATCATCTTCCGTTATAAGTCGGTTAAAAGGGATGGAAAAACCCTTCTAATAGCTAGGGAAAATAATTTGGGAAATTACTACAGCGCGAGAAGTTTATTACAAACTCCCCTTTTTTTCTTCCTCCTTTTTTGCCCTCTTTTTATCCTCCTTTTTCTTTATTTACGTCTTTATGTTTATATACGCCATAGTTATCAATGAAAGGATAGGATATCATTTTGCGAGAATATTTTTTCATTTTCTTTCACCTATACCTATAGTACGCTGCTGGTGAAAAAATACTGTATGAGAAAAATGGTTGGCTTATTTTATTTACACAAATTATAAATACCGAGTAAATCCTTTTAACTGCTCTATGATTTTGATTTTTTTTTTTCTTTTTTTTTTCCAGATCTCGCACATTTGAATCAAGAATCTAGTAAAGAATTTAATACCGACCATTTAGGATCTTTCAGTTCGGGTAAAAAAAAGAAAAAACGACGTCATCGGTGAGTAGAAAATTAATTAATGTATACTTCGGTGCTGTACAATATGTCCTATGCTGAGAAAATGATTTTGAATAAAGCTCTAAGAATACAGCTACTAATTACCATAGTCTAGGATAGTTGTTTTCAATTTTATATTTACCCAACTTCAAAGAAGTTTCAGTTTTCAAAAGATTATATAAATGAGACAAGGTACTTAGCTTAGTATTTTCAATCACGTATCGATACCTCAAGTCGATAAAAATATTTAAAGATATTTTCATTTGGAAAGGTGCTTCAATCATAGGTCCTATAAAAACTTCGTAAATGGAAACTCATTATAATATAGAGTACTTAGTGAGGTACCCATATACTTCCATTTGGTGCTGAGTCCATGTTGTTTTTTATTCCGCCTTGACAATTTTCAAGGCCACGGTAGTGACTCTGGTCACTAATAATCTTTCTGAAAATTTTCAACTGTTTCAAGCTTCCAACTATCAACTACTTATTGGATTAAATTAAAAAAAAAAAAAAGTTCAATAATAATAAAACAGGATGAGCAAACTTGGAAACTGCGACATCTAACCGGTGGAAGTCACATAATAATTATGAAAGACAAAACATCCCAGAATGTCAGTCTGACCTTCAAATTAAACTCAAATTGGGTGAATCAAGTCCAATATCCTCTTAGTACCTTCTTACTACTTACTACCTATATATGCTTAGATACATTTCAATGCTGTAGCCTGAATTCAGCTGTTTAAGATACGTGCCTACGAAATTTTAAAAATTTTTCATGAAAGCATTAATGGTCATTATTCGTATATTTTCGTAGATTTAAGACTATGCAGAAACATATTCATGGAAAAATATTATCCCGCTGCTTACTTTTTTTTTCTTTTACGTAGCACCTACACACCTATCAATTATTTACCTTCATTTTCACAATAAATTCAGATGACCTGACAAAATATATGGGTACGAATCTGTAAACCTAATATTTAAACAATTAAACTTGAGAATGGTTTTGAATTTTACCCGTTAATATTTAACGATGGCTTGATGGTTTAAAAATCCTATTTGTGCCAATACATGAGCCCAGAATATTTTAAAAATTTCAGAAATCATAAAAAATTTGCTGACATTGTTTTTTAAACCTTTCTTAAAACATTTCAATGCTAAAATAAAAAAATAAAAAATCTTTGTTGAACTATCTCAACCCCTCCTCTCTGAGATAAACACGAGTATTCCAAATACACTGCTATGTAAACCTATTTTGTGACATTGACATTTTCCAAAATTTTCTCCCATGAATACCTCTGTGAGTAAATAATTAAAACGATTTATTTTTCCAATTAATAATATTATTTTATGGTCAATGTTACCTTCTCTCTAAATTATGCATATAGAAGGGTAGGTAGGTAGAAACTAGTTAGCCACTAACTGTCGTAATAAAACCGATAAATTTCTGAAAATGAGCGATTATTTGCGGAAAATTTGTAAATTTTTGTCATTTTTATTGTGAGTACCCATTATTTATATACCTACTTATTACAAGCTTTTATTCTACTCACTACTGCAATTTTAAAATATACCAATACTGCAGCCAACCTTCCGCAATGAAATAATATTTATTTCGCAAGAAGCTGAAACAGAAAAAAATAAATAAAAGCTTATCTTTTCAAAATTCGTTTTTAACGTAAACTTATACTTACTTTGTTGAGTAAGTGGTCGTGACGTAATTTTAAAAGAAAAATTTGAGAGGGACATAGCTTTTGTTAAATTTTACTGCCTGGGAAGCACTGCCTTACACTGGGCCTATTTCTATACGTATGTATATTAATTTCAACTCGGAACAAAGTTTCAATTTTCATTGAGAAATATTACGATTTTTAATGCTTCCCAGCATAAAATTAATTGTTTTTTTTTCACTTTTCAGTCTTCATCAGTCCCCTGTGTGTTTTTAGTCTTCTACTGCCCCTACCCTCATTTCTCCTACCCCTCTTACTGGTAAGAAAAATAGACAATAATTTATGAATAAAATTGTCGCAGTTTGAAGAAAAAAAAAAATGTCGATAATGGTTTTCTATTAGATTATTCTGAGAATATCATTGATTTTCTAACGAAATTTTAAGATAAAATCACGTAACTACTTGTGGTGGCATATTAATCTGAACATGTCAAAATTACTTTCACGATAAAAATCTCCTATTCCAGCTGGTTCTTTGAAAAATTTCACCTTCTTTTTTGAAAAATACGAAGAAATCGATTTATAAGGGGGATAAATTCAAGCTTAATTTCTGTTACCATTGGTAACAAAAAAGTGATTACCGCACTCACAAAACGATAGCCGAAATTGAATGAGCCGAGTACTCAACTCAAGAGTAACAATATTAATGCTGTACTCGTCATTTGTTGAACCACAGCGGTTCCTCATTTACTAATTATGCATGAATTGTGCAGTCTATGCCAACCGCAGGCACAAATTTCCGAGTTAACTGAACTTGCCAATTAATTTTGAATTTTTCATATTATTACAAAGGTTCGATAATAGGACCCTCCTTTATTTCAAGGCGACGAATTTATAATCAGAAAACATATACACCTACGGCAATGACCTGGAAATTTTCAAATGAAAAATAAGAATTTTCGAACTTATAAGTATATATATATATAGTTTACGTATAATATATATAGGTATACATTGTATTATATAGCCACGAATAAAAGGTCCCCATTGTTTCTCCCACATTACCAAAATTAAAATACATTGAACCGAATGAAAGAAGAAATAATAAAATGTGTCAATTGACCAAATTGTGACAATCGCTTGCAAAATGACCATTGTGTCGAATAAATTATACGTTTTATTAATTTAACGAGGTTTTTTGGTGCTGGCGAATAATTTAAATGTGTCCTTTCATTTTGACGACCACAAGTCCTTGTTGCGTTTCGTATCCACTTCCGTTCCTATTTCTTAACTAACAAAATGGATAAACTGCGCATTTCTTGTTTTATTTTTCGTTTTATTAATATTATGTGGGTACCGAACATGAAAATATGTATTACCTACTAACAATACAAATGTTTGTATTTTCTCGTTTTTTTTTTCTTTGTTTCTATTTTGTTTACTAAGCAGAACCATTTTCTCCAGTTACCAATTAGAAGAATTAGAAAAAGCATTCAAAGAAGCTCATTATCCCGATGTTTATGCCAGAGAAATGTTATCCATTAAAACTGATTTACCAGAAGATAGAATTCAGGTAAGAATTACTTTGCTTTGGTGGAAAATTCGATTGAGAAATTGAAGGAAAGTGATATGGATACTTTTTTTTTTTGTTTTGTTTAGATAGCTTTATTGTTTTTCATCGATGAATAAAATTTTCATCAAACGCGTATACTGTAATATAAAAATATGAAGTTTCCCTTTTTTTTACACCCTTTTCCACCCTCTCATAGCACCAAACATGACAATATGCATCGTTAAAATTTTAAAAACTTTTTTTTTTCCCCCATTAACTCATCTACAACAAACAACAATTACTGCATTAGGAATTAATTTGTAATTAAAATAAAACGGAATATGTTTTCTCCATTTAACAGCTGTGAAAATATACTGTAACAGGGAAACACTGCTACATACAGCCTATCTATACACGTTAATCAACCCATTTTTTCCATTGCTATAATGCACGATAATGAATGATGGTATTTGAATAGGCCAATTATCAATTAAGGTGACGATGAAACTAGTATTAATTTAGGCCATAAATTTCAAATATTTTGTCGAATAGTTAAACATTAATTACTGCGCAGCAATACAGCTTTTAGCTTTAGGCTAAAAATATATTACAGACAACAATTGACGTCGTGCTGGTGAATAAATAGATAATGAATTGTTGCAGAGAAAAAAAAAGACAAAAAAAAAGCGAATCTATGAAAGGCGTTAGAAGTTTTCCATTTTATATGTGATAGAATTCATCAGTCTGTTTTATTTCCTCACATAAAACTAAACGAATTTGGATGCCATTTTGTCATCTATCTTATATGGGCCTTATGTTATCCCACATTGTGTGGGCTGGCGTCTTTGAAACTGGTTTCATTTGTATTTGAATGAAGAGAGAAAACCTACACACAAGATGCAGTTCCACTCGAAGGATAATAATTATATAATTTATTCCTTTCGGGAAATTTTTTCACATTTGAACGATATGTTTTTTTATTTTCCGGATGGGTGTCCTTCATATGGTTCCACTATTTATATTTTTTTGATTAACATCTCAAATTTGGTTTTTAGTCTTGCAGAGTTGGATCGTTTCGCAATTTCCTAAAAATTGTTTGTGTTTTTTTACATTTCCAGCCATTTTCTGACATCTTGAATTAATAATTGTATCATAGTAATTTCTAAATATGTTAATATTCTATTAACAGGGTGTTTTCTGAGAATTCCTCTGAACCCTAACCGCAAATAGTACACCTCGAGACAAATGAAAGCTCAATATACTAATAGAATGATATTAGGAAATTTTCTTTACACTTTTTATTTGACCAGGTGAACCTATTGTATTCGTCACGGATAGAAAAAAAAGTTCTTTGCTTTTTTGCCCTGTTTTGCACGGCAAATATCTTACGGGTTCCCAAAGTTGTACTGGGTACAAAATCTCAGATAAAGGCTTAGGCCTACGACGCATTAACCTAATTCTTCACATTTATTAAAAGTTGTAATATTAATCTAGATAGTGCAAAAAAGAAGAGAACTGTTTTTTGTTTCTCGCAGTGAGCACTGTAGGTCCATATAAACAAATAAATTAATCAAAATTTTAGAGATTGGTTTATGTCATACTTTTAGTACCTATATATTATTATTGTCTGAATTAACTACGTAACCGTTTAGAACAAAACACTTGTTTACTGAACAATTTTTACTTGTTTTGAGATGCCTCATCATTACTGTAAAAGTTCGGGATGAGGGGGATGCTCAGACCACAGCCGGTATAGAGACGACGATATGAGAATTTATTTTTACACATACTGTCAAAAATATGAAAATTATTATTTCTGATACAGGCGCGTAAAGTAGGATCTCGCTAGTATCAGTTACTTGCTTTGCACGAATTTCACATACCATTATTTGCAACAATCCTTCAAAAAAAAATTTGAAAATATATTTAAACCAAAAACAGGAAATTTTCTTTTAATTTGCTTTTTTCGTTCATTTATTTTCAAATATAGCTAAGAATAATTAAAAACTTTGATGCAATACAGATTTAAATAAATTTTCTAATCTTTGCAGCAGTACTAATCTCACCTTTCCAACTTAAATATCGGCTGAGGAATCATTGAGGGAATGAGGAGGGGTTTCTGCATTCTAAAAATCTATTGATTTTATATTAAATAGAGTTATTTTCGTTGTTTATTTTTGAACAGCTGAAAATAATTGAAAAATTATACGGAAATTTTATAAATTTTTTCTTTTTTTTTCCAGAAACACCAGATCCAGCTCTCTAGCTTAAATAGAACAAAAGAATAATGAAGTAAAATAAGGGAGGTTCGTTTCAAAGATGAAATTAATGTTGTGTTCAGTAAAATTTAAGGGGCAAGTTGACAGTCAGTTTTGCACGAAATTTGGAAGCGCAGAATAATTTTGGATAAGAGATAGTGCGCATGCGCAGTCAAAAGCGTGATTTAATAATCAGAGTAAGTCCCAAGCCGTGCATGCGCAAAATTTTACTTTTCGACATTGATGTAAAATCTCCTATTTCTAATTAATTGGCAAAAAAACGTCTGTTTTTTGGGTGGGTGTTGCAAAAAAAAAATTTTTATATTTTATTTGGCGTTTGGACGAATTTGTTTCGGACTTTCACCCAGATTTTGTTTTATTAAAAAATGTTATAGGGTATTATAGCTGAAAAATATAAAAAATCATATAAAATTTCAGAAAAGACAAGAGATGAATTTTATTTTTTACATTTTTGAATATAATATTGGGAAAAAATTTAGATTTTCAACTATCGAAATTTAAGTCTCACAGAAGTGTGAGTGGTTACTTTTTATAATTTTTTTAACCAATGATTCATCTTTCCCTTCGATTCTATATTATTAAAAAAAGTACAGTATGTAGGAGGTTAATCGAATTAGATGTCGCTACGAGGAGAAATAAAAATATAAAATCAATCTCAAGACAACAATACTACATTTAAAGACTGTAGATATATTTGTTTGAAAATTTATATCAACCTTGAGACGATATTATGAACAAATTAAATTAAATTTTTAATTAGGTGTTTGTGTTCTCTCGTATTATTTTACTCTGTCTAATTATAACTTTGTTTTTATTTTTTGTTTTGTTTTCTCGTTTGGAGTAATTTTAAAAGTAAAATTTAAAACCAAAAAGGTTTATTGTAAATTGAAATGCAAAGTTTTGATTTTTTTTGTTCTTAAACCAAAACAGCACTTACCTACGCATTCAACTTCATTTCATAAAATTATATCAAAGTTGGTACTGTCCAATAAATTTTTTTGTTCTTAAACCAAAACAGCACTTACCTACGCATTCACTTCATTCATAATAAGTGGTACACTTCATTTCATAAAATTATATCAAAGTTGGTACTGTCCAATAAATTAATGTCTTCAACATCTGAGGATAGGCCAAAAATGGGCTTTATCTAGTCTAGTTTTTTCAGGTAAAAAGTGTCAGTAAAAAAATACAATACAAACTCATTTTCACCTATTGTTTTTATTTAAACTAAAATTTCAACGAAGATCAAAGATGAATGTTGCATAATTATAAAAACCTATCTAGCCAAAATTTATCTGGAATTTTTCTTTTCGTGATATGGTCATCCAAAGGCAGAATCCAAAAATTTTCCTTCAGATTGCCAGAATTTTTCATTAGATAAAATCGACAAACAATTGATGAAACGAAAAACAGCCTCCGCGAATTTCGGTAACGTGAAAAAATAAACCTCATAAGCCTATTCATTGCATGAGCTGGTGAAAGAGATGCGACGAAGTCTACCCCTTTTCTAATTGGTTAGTTTTCGATGAGAAAATTTAATACGTTTTTATTTCCACAAACACCACGATTTAGATAAACTTAACGGCTCGTCAAATTGGAAGTTTATCGTTTTTTCGATGAAATTAAATTATTTTCGAATTACATTTTCCAAATTGAGAGAGGTGTGCAAAATTGAGGTAGAAAACGAAGAGAATATTCGCACCGCAAGGAGAGAATATTTTCAAATAAAAAAAAAATATATATATATACATATATATTTATTTATAAAATTATATAGTTCCAGATCTCGAGACAAATTGGAACGTCTTTACCATGTGACAATTCCATTAAGTAACTGTTTGGAAAAAAGGGGTACCATTTTGGGAGAAAATGTTATTTCCTTCGTCGATATACGACACAAATGCGAAAACTCACCATCTAGTCGTTCAATTTCTTTTTCCTCTCTCTTTCATTCTTTTTGTCCACAAAAACTTATTCTTGAGGAAGAATATGGTACCTACCTATAGTGTTAAATGTCTACAAAAATATAAAAGTTAAGAATGGTTTTGTTTCCGATTACATCGCTCGTTCAAAATCTTTAATTTGATGAATGAAAAAGTATTTTCATATTTTTCAACGATATTTCATTTTGAGTTGAATGCAAAAATATTGTCCAATGTAGCCTATAGAATGGTATTGTTGAATTTTTTCTAAAATGTGTACACCTAGGCATGCGCATCGATGATTTTTTTTAACCTCTTTAATTTGCTATTGCTGTACCCACTTAGATACACAGAAGCAATATGTCACAAGTAGGCTATTACAAAAAATTTTGAATAAAATAGCGTATAAGTAATATCGCAATTAAATTGCAACAAAGATATTCAAACTCAACATATTTCATTTCCTCGTTCATCGTGTTTGATTGGATCTCACTCTCAGAGGCGGATTTATTAGTAGAGGCTGCACAGATTTTCATCAGAGAAAAAGAGTATCTACATGACAAAAATTACAAAACTAACAAGGGAAAAAGAAAAAAAAGAAAAAAAACGGTCATCAAATAACTTTTTAATGTCGCAAAAGAGAAAAAGTAAGAAAAATGTTTGTGAAAAAATAGTTTTTGTTAAAAATTTTTGTACTAAGAATATATGAAGAAAACAAAAATAGAGTAAAGTGCCCTTTTTTGGATCAAAAAAGAGTATTTTTTTACCCAAACATCTGTGCACGCTGTATTAGTATAGGTAATTCTTTGTGATTCTGTTGTTGTTTTTTATAAGAACCTTTGGGTTGACGTTATTTTTTTCTCTCCGTTCAGTGGCGGTCTGAGGATAATAAAGCGCCCGGGGTGGGTTCTCACCTGCACCATTTTTTTTTAAATTCTACGAAAATCTACTTATTAATTTTGGGCTCATGGAAGGAACTAGGGGTGGGAGTAAGTAGGTTTTTCATTTCACGACCCAAAGAAAATTTTGACATTTTTAAAAATTCATATTTATTTATAAATATATTGTATGCATGTAGGTATGTATGTGAGTACAATGCTTGTTAACACGGTACAGATCAACATAATTTTTATTCGATAGTCACAAAATTCGGACCAAACATTTGTACTAAGTCAAGAACAAGACCATTTAAATTTGGTACTGATTGGTCTTATGATATGTCTAGTAAGTGCCATTATGTTGCATTTTTGACAGTTTAATGGCTCTAAAATAAGTAATTTTCAAGCAATAGTTATAAAAAATAAAACAGACATTTATTTACAACTACTCTAACGTTATTTTAAATTTGGCTGCGACTGACTTTATAATTCATGCCCTGGGGCTGTTGGAGTGACTAAACTCACTAAATGTTGCAATTCTCGTCCTTTTTTCGTCCATCCCAGCCACCTTCTCTGTTTGAATTAAAACACCAGCCATTGTATTCGTAGCTTCCATTGGTTTTATTATCCAAAAAACGCATTTACGCTATCCGCCTTTCTTGCATAAAATAAGTAAATTTTCTAAAGCTCAGGTATAAAAATTTTGATTTTGAATATTAAACGTCAGACCAACCAACATAGCAAGTCCTGGGGTAGTTTTTCACGAATCCCTAATTTTAACAAACCTTGAAGGATAATTTGTTTAGTAGCAATAACGAATGCTAATCCTCTGATAATTATCTCAATTATTCTACATGCACAAATGATTGATTATCTAATTTCTACCAGGTAGGTATAGGACGAAAAAGGAAGAACGCGTCGAATACGAGTCACATAAATGGCGAAAGAAGCTTAATTTAGGTACTAAGCTATCCTAACGGAAAAGTGTTGACGGAGATGAAATAAACGAATCAATATCGAAGTAAGGGTAGCTCACGAGTGGTGCGGTGGCAGCAGCAGGCGCCGCTATTGTAGTTAACGAGCCAACAGCCAACAAAGTAACAAGCCTAGCTTCAAGCCTTTTCTCCTTTTACCTCTTTTTACTCCTTCTTCGTCTCTCGCACATTTTGCGCATCCTTGTCTATGCTACTGTACATATATTACTATACGTCTTCGTCTAGGGCTGGGCGAATAAGAAGGAAATAATAAAAATGGAAAAATATAGGAGTAAGGTCTATGTATACATATATATATATATATATATATATAAAATTATATATATACAGGGTACGCGGTGGCGTCAGTCTACACAAAATAAGAGGAGGAAAAAGAAGCAAAAAAAAAAAAAAAAACCTGTACCGGACACCTTTAAATTATTGCAGACTATAGATTAGAGGGTATAGTGAAAGCTAGGGGTTGTTGGGGTTGGGTTTCTGGGAGGTTGTGGACGAATATGGTGTAAAGCGCAAAGAAAAAGAGTGCTATTTGAAAATTGCGCGAGAAAGGTTTGCAGCACGGCGTTGTGTTGGTAGCAGGTGAAGAATAATGAAGGAGAAAAAGGGTTTGAAAGGATGGCGGCCGGTAGAGGGTGGGTGTGGGGTGTAGAAGGTGTGGAGGTGTGTTGAGCACAAAGCGACGACGTAACTCTTTTAACTCGGTTCGAAAACCGTTGTTCAATTTAATTGGGCGCGTTATGGAGCCGGTCACCTTTTTTTTTTTTTTTTCTTTCTTTCTTTCTTTCTTTTCCTCGTATTAGGCCCCCCTTATTATTAAATGAGATACACTGCTGGTAATAGTCGTCGTTAACGCCCACTTTTTATCCCAACTTACCTTAATCGTATTTCTCGCCAACCCCCTTCCCCGACGAGCGTGTACGTTGTTTTGTGCCCGTAGCAAAACCCCCCTCCCTCGCCTACCGACCTGCGTTCGAAGCTTTTCTTCACGGTATTAGGTAGCCTATTGGCCTATAGCATTATCTTCTTGTATTCGGACGTGTGCGTTAATAATTTATTTGCTCCGTCATGTCCGATGGAGAAAAAAAAAATTGTGCAAGTGCGAAAAATCTATTGATTCTTTTCGTATTTTCTCTATTTTTCTTTGAATATAATTTTTTGTGAGCCTGGCTTAAGGATCACCATGCGACAACAACGACCCATAATTTGCACTATCGTCATCCACGTATCAAATATAAAGCCCTATAACTATTATTATCATCGTAGTTAGTCATCGGGCCGTCATACCAACAGATATCCGACCGATCGGCACTGCCATAAGTTTTAACCGATTTTTCAGTCCACAATAATTTCTATGCTTTTTCAGGTACTTCGTTCGAATTTCGAGTATATTTTATCGCACTTAATTCATTCCACAATGCCACCAGAATAGGGGTTTGTGTTTAGCTAGTATAAGTTTCAAACCTATTTTACATTTCCACTAAAAGTTTCTATGTGTTTTCTGAAACTCTCAATTCGAATTCAGAGCCAATTTTACCATTCGCTTCATTTCTCGCCTCTTCGAACATGGGGACTCGAATTAAGATAATGACGGTTTCAATCTATTTTCCATTCACTCAGAAATTTTTATGCCCTTCGAGACTTTCTGACCGAATTTCAAACCAATTTTATCATCGAATTTCATTTTCGCAAGGAAATGGAGGAACCCGTATCAGGGTAATGAACGTTTCAACTTATTTTTCATTCTTGATAAAATTTCTTTGTTTTTTGAGGTATTTCGTTCAAACTTTGTACGAATTCTATTTGTAATTTTCTTTCTCACCCTTAAAAGTATGTAAGCCTGCATAAAGGTGATGGAAGTCTTAAACTGCATTAATTTTGTCATTTGAATCTTCCTTACTTCATATGGGCCTAAAGCTCATTTTGACTTAAATTTATGAAAATGAAGTCTTCATGATTTTTCTTATACTCACCTGTTTGTGTAAAGGGTTACTCAAAAACAATGAAACGGATGAAATAAAAGTTCTTTAATATAATTTAGGTGAATGATATGTTTTTTCATAAACCCTCCTCTCAATAACTGTTTTTAGATTTTTCGTCCGGAGCATGTTGAAAGGAAATGTAATATTTATTTCATTTTATTTTATGTATTTGTTATATAAAATGACAGACTTTTTTTTTTGTAACAGTATCACGCCATTCCGTTGAATGAATTCTGACAGTATTTTGACTCTATATAAGTGTCTATCCCGAAAAGTCTTTTGTGAAGTTTGGTTCCAAATGTTTCATCCTGAAAACTGTACCCAATCTCAAAAGTTATGATAATATCTCATTTGAAGGAATCAAGTTTTAACTTGAAAAAATATTTATTTAAGCTTCAAAAAGTTTTAATTTCAGGATATTTAGGTAAATCCGATTATGAAAGATTCCCTCTGAAAGTTGTAATTAGCAGTGGTTGGGAGTGAACAAAAACTTCCACTTGATCCGATCCGCCCTTCAAAATTTTGTTTCAATTCTGATACAAAACTCTGCATTACTTTCAAGTTTTATTACTCTAAATCAATCCAATTGATATTTTTTATTTTTTTTTTGTCTTCAAAAGAAAAATAAATTTACTGATAAAAATCCAAACTACTTTCTCCTTGAAGGAGCGAATGATTCCAAAGTTTAAAGAATCACTCACTCGCTAACTCACTGTTTTAGTGATTCACTTCCAATCAATCTTGATGAATCCTATATACTCATTTGCTCACTCATTTTTTGGTAAAAAAAAAAAATTTCTGGATCAATTCTCCTTCACTTTAAACCAATCTTAATCAATGGTAACTAGGCTCAAAAGTTTCAGTGATGTTACATACCTACGGAAGAATCAAAATTTATTTTATTTTTGAATTGTAAGGTTTTTTATTCATAGGTGTAATGGCATAGAAGATGTCCTATAGTACCTGACAAAACACTATTTATGATGTTACACTTAACACATGTATATTAATTTCAGAAATAAGTATTAATACCTCTAGATGTTAATTGTTTAAGTAATTTATTATCCATACTCTTATGGTGGAAATTAACTTTCTGGATTCAGTCTTTAAATGAAATATAACAAACATAATGAGTAAATTTACAATATAATTATTTTGTACCTGCAGGTAAGGACACAAGTTTAAATAATATTAAGTACAGTTTAGACTGTCTGGATTAGAGTACAATTATTCTACACAAAATGTGAGTTTATGTACAAAATTGGGTGTAATATTTTTCATTGTGATCAGTGTAAAATAGGTATTAGTGTGTGTATAATTTGTAAGAAAGAAGTAGAAGAATTTGTTGGAAGAAGAAAAAAAATGATGTGGAAAAAGCACAACAAATTGGAAGAAAAAGAAGACTCATCATAAAGAAGAAGAAGTGTCTAATTTGTAAACATTGCATTATTGTTTACTTAATTCCACATATTTTTGTTTATGTGTAGGAATGAAGTTGTCAATAAAATTATAGACGACAAAATCCATTACAATCAATAGGATCTTTTTAGAAAGTTTGATTTTGAAAGCTCACTCCAAAAGCTGCAACCATGATCAAAAGTTTTGATGATGTCGCATAACAATGAAGGAATCATGGTTTTACTTTGAAAAGTTTCATTTTGCTCTGGAATAATTTGATGAATATATAAGTAATTCTTATAGTGGTACAAGTTAAAAAACAAAATTGTTTTCATACTAGCTTTAGGTGGTGAAAAACTGATTTTGAGAGCATATTTCATAGTTGCATTTTGCATATACCTCAAAAACCTAAGCACAAATATTTCCAGATATTTGAGCATTTGATGATGGCAGGGCACAGGACAATTCACTGTGATAGTATTACAATTTTTTAATTCAAAAAAGGTGCGAGTTTGCTGGGGCTATACTCATGAAGGATTTATGTATAAACATACCTAATAATGGTGTGTTTGTGTGCATATTCAATGTGTTGCGGTTGTGCACACACACAACCACACACCTACACATCATATAACACACAAAAATGTGGTTTATAATTGTAATTTACAGTTACATCAATCTAATGATCTTAATTTTCATTTAGCTTCTACTGTAGACGGAGCGCTAAGGTGTTTACAAATCAAAATTGTTCCAATGCCTAATTTAGGAGGCGAGATAAAGAAATATAGTGAAAAATAAATGAAGAACGCAGATCTTTTATTGTCCATAACGTGAAAATATTCACCTGAAGAAGGCTCTGAGCGGTTGAACTCATTTATGCGATATACAGGGCTGTATAGAGAGGAATGAAAAAAATTTATTAGCCCTCCAAAAATTGAATTGAACAAATTTATATCAAAATTTTCTGAATATTTTGGAAAATTCTGGTCCCCTAAAAAACTCGGGCCCTGGGAAACTCCCCCCTCCCTCTCGTCAGGGCTGGCGTTATGAACTTATAATTTCGAATTATTTTCACGTTTTAATGAGCGAAAAACTTAATATTTATTTGAAACGAACAGCAAAATGTTTTCCCCTTGTTTTTCTCTTTCTTTCGAATTAGTGAACAATATTGTTTCCAGTCGAACAATCCATATACTATATGCATAGAAACTTATTGCGAGACAATCAAGATCATTAGGTTTTAGCTATGGGTTTTAGCGATTATAATTTTACTCTTTTCAGCGTAAACAACGAACAATAGAAGTTAAACACGACAACACCTTAACAATTCCTACAAACGGACTAAATTTTCTGCCATTTGGCGTACTTGCTTTCATTAATTTTTATTTTCCTCATCAAATAATTTTCGTATTTTCAAGAATCAAACAACTCGCTGTTTCATATAGTTTTCACGTACTTTTGTGTTTACACCTTATATAAGCTGTCAGACCTTCAGCTAAATGAACAGTATAGGTATAATATTTCTCTCTAAAGCAACTTTCAGAAGTTGCAGAACAAGTCTGCAGAGCATTCAATTTAAGGAAGAAATGGCGAAGTATAAATTACGTGTGAGATAGCTGCCACAGGAGGAGCAAAAAAAAAAATCACGATAAAAAAACTTTCTGATGACGCGAATAAACGCCCCAATTAACGATAAACGCCATCACTTTAAACGAACTTTGGGCAAAAGTTCACCCAAAAAGTGTACTACTACGCGTGCCAGCGACGTCATTCTTATCCACAATAAATTGTTCGTTGTGGCACGTAATTAAAATCTTTTGCGTAACGAAATAATTCAGTAACGAAACTAATTTAATTTTCTGCAAAAGTTTTCATTTTTTTTTTTTGGGGGGGCAAAATTTATGTAGAAGAACGTCGACTTAAGCGAAACCAAAAATGAAATTCAATTACATTTAACCTTTTTCTTATTTTTCATCTTTTTCATTTTTTTTTTTTTTTTTTTTTTTTGTAATCAAAAGAGGCTCTGCTACACGAATTACATACTTCATAAAACTGTTATCTTTTGTGATTTTATAAAGTTAAAGAACCTATAATTTCATCTAGTTCTATTTATTTTCTACGCAACACAAATGAATTCGTGTCCTTTTCCATAATGTTTCGATATTTTTGGTGGGTTTAATTCTACCTAAAAATTATAAAAAAGGTCGAAAATTTATATTTTTGTTAATTTTTTACGCCAAAAATGACGTTTTATCTGATATAGTTTTTTAGGATAAATCTATTTAAAAATTATTTGTAGCAAAAAGTACGAATGTGAGAAGAATACACGAATTCAGTGGAAATTTGTACGTTTTTCAGTATGAGTGAGGGTATAATATTAAGGAGTATAAAAGATAATGCAACCTATATCGACAGAAAATGTGCAAAAGTTGTGTAATTTTCTTCACCTATATCATTGTACCTAAATGCAAACGATAATAAACCCCAATGATATTAAAAAATAAAATTTTGAAAACAAACTGTAAACAAAAGTATAGAGATCTACGAAAATTATTTAAAAAATAAATTTTATTCAACATTTGAATTTTTCTTTGAACAAAAAAAAAACTCTAGCGCAGCAATGCTTCGCTAGAAAACCCGGAGTGCTGATGGAGATAGAGATTGGGATGTAGATATAGATGGAGATGGAGATGGAGAGAGAGAAAGAGATAGAGAGAGAGTAGAGGGAGAGTGAGAGGGAGAGTGAGTGAGAGAGAGAGTTTCCAGCAATTTTTCTTCTCCAGTTTTCTCGAAAACTACTGAACTAATATGTACCAAACTTCCAAGAAATTTGCCCCAACATAAAGGAAGTGTATCGCGAAAATTTAAGCCTGATTTATTTTGTCATTTTTCCATAATGCCGGAAAAACAACTTTTCCAGAAATTTCTTGTTTTTCAGTTTTCTTAGAAACTAATCAACCAATAGGCAAAAATGCTTCCACATTTTCTCCAATATAAGAACCGTCTTTCGTAAAAATTGCAGCCCTATCCATTCGGTAGTTTACCCAAAGCCGTGAACCCAAAATTTTTTCCAGCAATTTTACTTCCCTATTTTTCCCGAAAATACTGAAATAATAGGCGCCAAACTTCTAAGAGACTTGTACCATCATAAAAAAATCTATCGTGAAAATTTCAGCCCGATTCCTTTTGTCATTTTCTCCGTATCCCGGAAAACGACTTTTCTAGAAATTTTTTGTTCTCCGTTTTCTCAAAAATAAATCAACCGATAAGCAAAAAACTTCTCTCAGACCTGCTCGAATATAAGAATTAAATTATTTCTTGAATCCACATTTTTCGTTTCAGGATACGTTAAAAGAGATAACATTCAGTTAACAAACATAGGGCTAAAATTTTTAATTTTTTCAGGGGTAATAGCCCTGGGCGAATTAAGGAGGTAAAAGTAGAATAAAATTAGAGGAAAACAGGAATTTTCGGGTATAAAAGGGGAGATTGGCTAAAAATGTTGGGGAATGTACCGAAAATACTACCATACTAAAAAGCCAACCGCGCAAATGCTGTGCTAAATTTTTGGTACGACATTTTGACTCTTTTAAATAATAATTCGAAACGCTATTAAGAAGCTAAACCAAAAGTCTTCGAATAGAAATTCATTCACATAAAATTTTCAACATAAAATTTAATATTCTATTAATTTTCCTTCTATCTATAATAAAAGTCAATATACTGGGTGATGAAGATGGGTAGCTATTTCAAGATAACTATCAAGGTATTATTTCCAATTATATAACAACAGGAATTAGCATAATTATTGAGTTTTCCCATTAATCGATACTTTATATACCTACGTCATATTACATGTGCATACATACAGCATACATGACAGGTCCCTGACAATGTTTTTCATTCGGGAAGGTGGTACAATGAAATTCTTATACAATAAAACAGACGTACTTAATACAATTTTTGTTTTTCAAGTAGGACCCTAATTCATTGGTTTTTTATAGTCATCGTCAATGCTACGAACAACAGTACTTATAATAATCATATTATTGTTAGCAATAAAGTCAGAAATATTTTTTTAACTCAAATTTTTTTTGCAGGTAAGTACTTTTTAAATTTGTTAAAGTACAAGAAGAAAACCAATTTCTAAGAAGTTCAACCCTTTGGAAAAAATTTAACAAAGTGGGTGAGGTGGGATTTTTAATACAGAATTTCTGGAATGTTACTTACCCAGCATTTTTACGCCATCTCCTGGTTTGTCCCCGAAAATTTTTCATAATTTGCTAATTCGCCTGAGCTACAAAGAATTTGCCTATATAGTCTATCCCAAATAAGAACGACGTGACGTCATAGAGACGTTCACAATTCACAGCGACATGAAGCGCAAAAACATTTTTGTAAACAACATTTCTGGTTTCAGCCCTTGTTGAATATTGTGAATCTCTAACTTCTCTTTTCCTCCTAGTCCATCTACTCATATGACATCACGTCTTTCTTATTTGGGATAGACAATACCATACTTAGCCTAATAATGCTTAGGGATTTGGAATCTATGCCTAAATTTCTCAGTTTCTAACCCAAAAACTACTACATTCTCACATTAGGAAATATATCCTACTAATAAAACAAAAAGGCACCTACTACATAACTGCGACAACCTACCCGGAAATCAAATCTGCCAATGATATCATATGGACTGATCTTTGTCACTTTTCTCAATTTTGAGTTCAATCTCTTAA
Source organism: Ericerus pela (assembly GCA_011428145.1). Classification (NCBI taxonomy): domain Eukaryota; kingdom Metazoa; phylum Arthropoda; class Insecta; order Hemiptera; family Coccidae; genus Ericerus; species Ericerus pela. Next base: position 493,300 of record WOFM01000193.1, on the reverse strand, counting down.
TAATTTTTTTAAATTTCGTTCCAACCAAGGGGTCCCTTCTTCATGCCTTTAGCCCAGCTGCTGTGAAAGACGAAGGCACCGAAAAGGAAAAAAAATGAATTTTAGTGGTTGTTTTTTAAGTTTTATATATAAACAACGTAATTCTAAGATAATTGCATGAATTCACATAAAATTTATGATTATATATTATCTAAAAACAGGTTATAATCTTCTACTTTTTCTTCCTGTTAAAATAAGGAGAGAATCTGTCATGGAAAATCGCCATAAGATCTCCAATTGTTTTGTGTCTATTCCAGATTTTGATCCTTGCTTCCTGTATGAAAAGAAATACTACAGATAACTTACGTACCTACCTACTGAAAAATATTTTAGCTAACTATCTATTTAAGTAATTTATTACAAAATATTAAAAACTTCCAAGAAAATGGTGACAATTTAATTTCAATTACAAAAAAAAATTATTTATACACAAATTTACAATATGATCAGACAACACCAGACAGCTAGTTTTAAGCCACCTTGCTGCAGAAAAGATTAAATTTTTAAAACCATCATTATTTACGAGGACACACAGCATACACAACCTCAAAAAACGTAATCCATTGTGAAGAAATTCCTATTTACTTTTATTATTTTAAAGAATAATTAATTATAAGACACATATTACACAGAAAAAAAAAAAAAAAAAAAAAAAAAAAACAGAAACAAAAAAAGAAACCTATGCCTTATGCCTGCTGTGTGCAGTAGCCTACATGCACACTTAAATTCACACGAAGCTGCCAACCTGAACCAAATAACCTCCCTCAATGTCTGCATTTTTATACTCTTATACTACACCTATAACAATCATAATTTCTGTTTGGTTATGAAAAAAATTGAATAACGACCTCTTAATCAAAAAATATTCTGACACTAATTACTATGTAATCGTCCGAGCATGGATAGAATGCGGTGGCGATGATGAGGCAATATTTTCAAGTATATCTCTTCAAATATTTTTTCTCTCGCACTGCCTAACAATTTCTCGTTTTTGAACCCTAAACATGTACAAGTATACCATGCACAATAAGTTAACTATGTACGATTAGTAGTTCACCACCACTTGTTACCATTAGCATTTCTTCACTTTTAAACGCCGTATTCCTTTCAACTTTTTTCTCTCATTCCTCCACCTTTTACTTTCTACATATTATTCGATTCTCATTATTATTATTATCATTGCGCCATTATTATTTTACCGTTAATAGACAAATTAAAGGAGAAGAAAAGAAAAATAAGAAGAATTATTTTTTCCGCCGCTTTTGGCTACATATACTACGGCTGTGACGTGGTACATCCAAAAGATGGTGTTAAATATGCACTTGAGATACCACACAAGTTGAATTAATAATACAACCTGTCTACATTTTTACCTTATATCATTATTATATTCGTCGTCATCTATCGCTTACGTCAGCATTATTTTCTTACAACCACCCATTAAAATTACACACAAAACAGTAGCTAACCTATACTACGTCGACCAAATGTTGTCGTGGGAATTTTCCAATTTTGAAGTGTACTTGTCTGAGTGCGGAATATGGTTTCTTGCTGAAGCGTTATTTCATTCGGATTAGGTGCTTATTAGTTTTGTGTACTTTGGAATTATTATATAAACAATCTCTCGGTTGTGGCATCGTATATAGTCTATGTTGTCTATTAATTGGCTTGTGACTTTGAACAGAATCACGTTACTGACGATCGTTTTTTTTATTTCGTCGTAATTCGAAACATATTTAATTTTTATAAGCTTTTATTCTACTCACTACTGCGATTTTAAAATGAACCAATAGTGTCGCCGACCTTCCGAAACAAAATAATATTTATTTCGCATAAAGCTAAAGCCAAAAAAGAAATAAATAAAAGCTTATCTTTTAAAAATTCGCTTTTAACCTGATTAATTATAAGCTTTTATTCTACTCACTACTGTGATTTTAAAATATGCCAATACTGCAGCCAACCTTCCGCATCGAAATAATATTTATTTCGCATGAAGCTAAAGCCAAAAAAAAATAAATAAAAACTAATCTTTTAAAAATTCGTTTTTAACCTAAACTTATTTATAAATGAAATTAATTAGACACTTTGCCATGAATATCGTCTTGTTTCATCCTGTGATACTATGAGACGAATTTAGCGCTTCTTGGGGAGCCTCTACTTCCCAACAGTAATGTTTAAACATAATCACAGATATTGTAAGACCAGCTGTTTATTGAGACAAAAGTGTTAGCGATTTCACATGAATTTTCATGATTCTCTGGATTTTCGACTGTTTTTTATCAATTTTTCTCATGTATTTTAGAACAACTTTGTTTTTTATATAATTTTCAAATAGGTTGCAATTTCATGTGGCATTTCATAAACAAAAATGTATGAGGTCACTGGGGCTATACTCATGAAGAATTGATGTGTAAACATAATAATAGTGTGGTTGTGTGTGTACGCAATGCATTGTGCACTGACACAACCACACACCTACACATCATATAACACACACAAACAAGAGTTACAATTATAATAGTTACGGTTATGCTAATCTAACAATCCTAATTTTCATCTAGCCCCTATCATAGGCTAAGATGTTTTCACACCAAACACTGAAATAAAGTTAAGCATCAAAGAATGACCTGACCATATGAATTCATATGATGTTTAAATGTTCAAAAATTTCAGTATGAATGCCATTTATATTCGTCTGGTTAAAATTTCTTAATTTTTTCCTGTTTTGCATCAAGAGTTGGGGCAAGTAATATTTAAATTACTGTTACCATTATTTTATTTTCCATAATATTTTACTTTCAATAGTATCAATATTTTTTGTCACATATGCCTTTTATTTCTGTAAGTAACCATTTTCATGATTTTACAGCTAATGAAAAAAGCCTCCCTTTTGTTCTCTCAGTTCTCTCCATAATCGTAAAAAATAATGCCCCCCTCATAAGCAACCTTTCCCCACACTTCCTCATTTTTTATACTCCAACAATTCAATAGCGTAACTGGAATTTTCTCGTGGAGTGGGCTTTGAATTTTACTATCCTGGTTTTCCTTCGAATTCTCTTCTACCCTTTTTTTTTTCTATTTGTGCCTGTTAATTTTTCATCGAATTTTTCAAATATTTTTCAGCTTCAAGTGGACAAAACCCTCCTCTCTGGGCCACAAAATTATATTTCACTTTATTTTTCTTATTTATCTTTCAAAGAATAACATTTATTCTGCATTTGATCAGAAGCCTCTGCGATTATAATACAAATTTTTAATTAGGTAGGTATAACTTAAAATCAATTGTTCTATCTGTGCGATTTCTGTGTTAAGTATATGGGGGTGAAGCAGTCATTTCTTCCCACAGTGATTGCCGGCTATCTTGGGAACCGTATCTCTTTTCCTTCTACGTCGATTTTATTGATAATCTGCTGGGTTTAGTTGAAGTTTGATGTAGCTGTACTTTTCAATTGCGCCTGTTAATTGCTTCGAAGCGTTATTTACTATTTTTTTCTATAATATGATGTTAATCTACCATCTTATATTTCTTCCAAGTAGACTGACAGGTACTGTTAAAGGCATCCATTTTCAACCCACCGTTTCGAAACTTTTCTTGTGATTCTTTCTCTCGGTTGGACTGATTCCCTTATTCAGTGGTCTGACTTTCTTAGTAGCTTCTCACTTGATAGGGTTTCTTTTTCGTAAACAGTTTCATTGTTAGAATTTTTTTTTTCCACTAAAACTGTAGGGTTTAATAAGCACTCACTTTTAACAGGACTTTTCGAGAACTGGAACTTTAATTGTTGCACTTTTTTGCTACATCGAACAGGACTATAGGTACTTTACTTGACCTTTTCGTCTACCAAGATCAGCCCCTTTTTTGAATTTATTAAAATTTTTTAAAGAAAACTAGTATACGACCCTGGTCAACTGCTTACATTCAATAAAATTTAATTAAGTCAAGTATGGTAAAACTCGATACCTACTTAAGTGAAACTTTTTTCAAAACACTTTGCACCACTTACGTACAACCTCTTAAAAAGAAGGGTAGAACGTTGTAATATTTGCGGTTCAGAACTATCCAAATATACCTTGTATACGAGAACAGTTTTTAACCATATTTAATGAATCGTAAAAATCTTCTTTTTTTCTCTCTTTTTATAAGCTTTTATTCTACTCACTACTGCGATTTTATTTTTATAAAAGTCAGCTACGAGGAAAATTTCTAAAAGAATTTCAAACCATCGTAAATAATATGTAAAATCTCGCGCAAATCGAACAAAGAAATATGGAATGAGTGAATTTAACCTTAAAAAATAAAGTTTACGTTTAATGAAGGTTTATTGTAATAGAATGACTATTGTTGCACGAAAAAAATACAAAAAAAAAAGACACGATGGAGCCAAAAAAAGGGAATTATGATTTTGTTGAAAATTTTGTTTCGAAAAAAAGAAGATAAAGATTTAAATATGGGAGGGTAAAAAGAAAGAGAAAAATACAACCCAAAGTTGACTAAAAAGAGGGAAAAAATACCGAATTGTAAATAAAAGTGCAATTTACATAAATTGCTGAAAATAAAGATAACGTTGGGAAAAGATATAATAACGTTATACTGTGTATAAGTTGAAGGAAGAGATGGTTTCTTTTGATTTGATCAATAAAATAAGGATATTACGTGAGATTTACTAATAAAAAATTTCAAAAACGAAAAAGAAGTAAAGAAAACCCCGAAAGAGAGAAAAAATAAAAATAAAATAATGAAATCGTTTTGAACGAGGGAAGATCTTATTTGGCTGATTGCTCCAAGGAGAAACACGAATAAAGAAAAAGGGAGAGTTAAGAAAAAAGACATAATAAATTCTGGAGAAGAAAACACTGCTTAAACGGATATAGTAAGTGCTGGAATATCGAATTTTTTTTATTTTATAAAATTTTTATTTCTTCGCCTTATTTAACAAAAAAATTATTATATTTTTGTAGGATTTTTTCAAAGGTACAGGTACTTTGAAGAAAATATTTTGTTGATCATTTTATTCAACCGATGAAAGGAAAAATCTCAATTTATCACTTAATGAAGTGAAAAAATTTTCTTTGAACCATTTTCGACGCAATTTCAATAAAAATGGACGAACGTTTATTTGACGAAGTTTTTAAAAACTTTGTTTTTTCTTCATAAATGAGCGAGAATGAATTTCCAAAAAATTAAATAAATGTTTTATTCTCACCCCTCGTGCCACTTTGGTAAAGGTAGAAAATGTGCTTTTCAAATTCGGTAGTTTTTCAGTTACTTAGATCATAGCTAATATTATCATTATTTTTATAGATAATTTTGTAATGAAATGTTTAGCATTCAATTTTCACCTTCAATAGTTATTAAATACCTACTTACCTATCAATTTAAATACAGTCATAACACCTATACCACATAATACTACAGCAGTGAGAAAATTCTTATCAAAATCACCGCTTCTTTGTCCCCTCTGAATTCTAGTGGTGCAAAATAATTAATTGTAGCATTATGTTACCACAACTCCAAACGAGGATGTAGATAAAGGGAAAGGGTTTTTGAAGTCTGGAACCCCCTAAGTTTGATATAAGAAAATGGCGAATGTTTGTGGGTCGTGGTATTATTAGGATTTGGGGGAGAATCTGAAGGGGATGGTTGGGAAGATGCGGACCCCCTTACGATCAAGCTATTCAGCCCCTAACTTCAAAAACAAACACGATATTTTTTGTCTTCATTTCTCAGGCGCGCAAATATTAATGATAATGTTGTTTTTTCTTTTTAAATAAGTAGAAAATTAGATAATGAACATCATTTTACTAAGCCATACAAGTTTTAGATAAAATTAATATTAACGCAAATATATAGGTGGGTACTCGAAGAACTAATTTTGTGGTCACATTTTCCACTTTTGTCAAGGTGTAATGCTAAGTGGCAGTTAAGAGTTTCAGTAAGTATATTATTATGGAAGTTCGTCCCTGGCCATTTATACACAAGTACATAGAGAAACATTTTATGTTGGAAATTTTGTCGAATATAAAGTGTAAAGTGTATAGTGTTTATTTTGGATTTATGTTACTATAGTAGTTAGATATCAGTGTGTTGTACCTACAGAGAGACCGAAAGAGTGTGAAAAGAAGTGACAAAGACTTTTCCGTTTGTCTTCGGATGATAATCTTTAAATTTACGATGAGATTAATTAAGATTTTCCTGTAAGTTTGAGATGAGGACGAGGCATAAAAATTGAACTTACTCCAAGATTTTACGAAGGAGCAAACAGTGCACTTAAAAATTTGAAGATACTTATACATGGTTGGACTCAATTAAGATATTTGCAGAGTTCTTTTGGAAAATAAGATCAAAATTATGACTTTACAATTATTCAGACCACCTTTTCAATTTTTGATGCAGGCTAGAAACCTATATCGGTATGAAATATTATATACTCGAGCTAATTATTAGTTTTGTTCGGTACTACCATTTGATAAAATTTCAAAAAAGACCCAAGTTACTGTGGCGACTCCCGATCTGTGGTAACGGGTGTACTTGTACACTCGCTGATCACCGCCATTTTGTGTTATTAATTATTAAATATTTATTTATATATATATATATATATATATATGAAGTAATAATAAACATGTAAAATTCATGAAAAACTATCAGTTCCTTGGAAAAACCAGTTCTTTAGAAAAACCGAATAACACAAGATGGCTGCTCATCTCTTATCACCCTCATGCACATACCGGCTGGTAAAGATCCTTACTATAGTACTAACACTCTTTTTGGTTCACAAATTGTAGCTTACCACTATAATCTAATTTGAATACTGGCTAGCGTCATACACAGTACGATGTCATTGTAGTTGTACGTCTGCGCATTATACAGTTATAAAAATATTTGAAATTCTTGTTTAGATTTCTGTGAGTGATGACTGATGAGGTGGTTTGTATGAAGGGCAGAGGTGAGGGTATGAAGAAGAGAAGGGTTTATTCAAAATTTACATTAAATTTGTTCATACTATCATGATATTATAGGAAATATCGTTCATATTTTCTCATCTTTCTCTCAACCGAATACCATAGCATTTGAAAAAAAATTTCAGGTCAAATGGATAAATAAAATTTTCCATAAGTAAGTCTAAGTACCTAAATTTAACCAGCATGTTTTTTGAGTTAATTAGCGGAAATTTTTGTCTTTACAAAGGTCTTTAAATTCTTTATTTACTTTGAGTTCTTTTTTCTTTCACATTTGTGATCTCGAAGAGTACGCAGAAGAAAAAAATACTCGATGAAACGAAACTGCGTTAAGAAAGAAAAATGAAGTCGAAAAAAAAGTAACGATAGCATAGTTTAACGTGTTGAAAAGAAAAAGCAAAAAAAAAGAAAAAGAAGCAGAAAAACAGAAATGCGTAAATTCTTTCTGAAACCAGTACAAATAATCCAATTATTATTCAAATAAGAACTTTCAAAGAAGCCATTAGACAAGAAAGTTTGAAAAAAAGAACGGGTCGAGGGGTTGTTTTTCTCTTTCTTTTTTTTACCCTAACATTAAACCTCCCTTTTCTTGTTCGCCATGATACAGCTTTCCTGGTTTTATAAATAAGACGTAGATGATTTTACTTTTTTTTTTTTCGCTTTTTTTCTCAAGATGGAAAAAAGAAGGGAATTTGTTTTATAATGGGGGTAACCTTCGTCGCGTTTTTCTTTTTTTTTCTTCTTCTCCCTTTTGCTTTTTTTAAAGAAATATAACTAAATTAAGTTGTAAATGGTAATGTGTTTCTTTTTTTTCCCTTCTTTTCGGTATTACTTTTTTCTCTTTTTCTTGTTTTTTTTTTTTTTTTTTTTTGTTAGGCTGTCGTTTTCAAGCCGTTTATCGAGAATTATTAATTATTCTCGCCGTTACCTTATAAACATTTTTTTTTATTTCTTTTTCTAACGAGTAAAATAAACTCGAGCGAAACAAAAATGGCCATTAGTAGTAAATAACCATTTTTTTTTCTTTACGAATACAATAGACAATAATGTATTTTTTTCTTGTTTTTCTTTTTTCTTTTTCCTTTTGGCAGGCATTAATTATGTCGTCTTATTGGACAAGTAAAAATTAATATTCATTAGACGGACTTCAGCGTGTCTTGGTGTTGGTTAAAAAAAAAATCAAATAGCAATAAGTTGAAGATGTCATTAGAGAAAAATGGTTTCAAAATCATCGTATAATGAATTTTTTATGGTTTTTTGTGAATCCTTGTATGTGGGGGTTCAAAGTGAAAAGCATAAAAACACAACTTCTGAAAAAGAAAGTGTGTATCTTTCCAAAATGATGAGACAGAAAAAGCAAAACATTCATCGGAACACCACCAAGACGAATAAAACATTGCAACGATGTTTTAAGGGGCAAGTAGTGCAAAAAGCATACCTCAGATTAAGTAGGAAAAAATGTAGATTATTTACGAATTTAGATAATTATACTACTCGTATAGTAAGGCTTTATTTGCTTGTTTCAGTCTTCAACTTCCATCTATTCATGTAGCTAGTGATGAGTAAAAGCAAGACATAACCAAGATCATGGTGATCTTGGTCTTGGTATGGCACAGTTAAGATGTGGTCTTGCGGTCTTGGTCCCGGACATTCGGGATCTGAGTTTGGCCTAGGAAGAATGATTACCCACTTACCAACGAGTGAGTCTTCAGAAGAGTGGTCTGACCAGTACTTGACTACTCTGAGCCTATGTGGATGAGACATTATTATGTCATGAGTTATTACTTGAGTATTGTTCTTGCATTCGGTCCTTAGACTTGCACAGTCAAACATTGGTCTTATCCTTAGTTTTGGGTAATTAATTGGTCTTGGTTTTAGTGTCGGTCTTGCATATACGATTTTTACCTACTGTCACTGATGGCGAAATCAAGTTTACCATTCATGTCCTTCCAAAATATATGAAAATCTTAAATATTAATTTACTATAAAATAAAGGCACCTATATACGATCAATCAGGAAGAACCCGAGATATTAGACCATAATACTTGGTGAAAACTATTCAAGTAATTGCCCAATATTGCGAACTTTTTATAATTTTTAGGTACGTATATTTTTTTTGAAACTTTACTTTCGGTTTCGGTCTTCTACTATCCAATTTTGATCTTCGTTTTGCTGACGAGCTGACGTAAGTATGGTCTGGATTTCGGTCATAATATTCCACTTTTCACAAGACTAAAATCAATTTTGCCAAACATTACAAACTCTTAAACATTCCAGTTCTAAGGTCTAGTCGAACTGTTTGTCGTATCACTTCTGCTTTTTGCCTGATTTTCTGTGCAGTTGAAAAAAAAAAACAAAAAAAAACAAAAAAAAACAATATTGTAATTTTTGTTCATGGGTAACGTTTTACTTTTCCTTGAAAAACAGTTATTTATCGTCGCCAGTCTCATTGCCACTCTAAAAAATATTGTCATCGTGTCCACTCTTCGCTATCCCCTATTGTTTACGCACATACTATTCCTCCAGTGTGCGCGAGAAAAACTAGGAAATTTGATATAATATTGAAAATGAGGCGAAAACGATATCCACAATTTGCGGAATCGTTAACGAGACGAGGTTTTGGTTACAAGTTCTACGTATTGGGGTTTTTGTAAAAATTTCACGTGAGCCCAAACGACGCATAGCCTCTTCATATGCCCATTTACCGGCCTTGCCACATGCACGATATTCTCAGCGTATCGTATTACCTGCTCATATAGGCTACTCTCTTTCTCTAACTGCCTTGTTCAATATACCTATCTTTTCATCGATTTCATTCCTGCTGCTTCATCTTTCTCACATTTTTCGCTTCTGGAAAACACCAAAGCGTCATCATCGTCGACTTTTCGAGTGAAAATATTTTTCGAATTGGCTGCACTTTTATCCCAACACTTTACTACCCCACAGTACCTTTCTGGCATATTCGTATATCATGTACGAGATAAATTAAATAATACAGGCAACGCATCAGGTTCGCAAAGGCAATTTCGAAACGCGTTTTACATACCCAAAAATAAAAAGTTCACCCTTTGTTTTTGTTTTTTGTGTTTTTTTTTTTTTTGTTGAGGGAGCTTATTGTAGACTTACGTGTGCGTATATTATACGAAAATCCACGCTTACGCACCCTGTTCGCTACTTACCCCTTCGATGTGGACCAGACATGTATGCGTAAAACAAGAAGAGTAGTTGGTGTATACTTACATCTATAGGACATAATATATACATATTAGTTGGTACCCAAAGTAGAGTACATTGTACACAGTCTCATTTGTTACGGTTCAAGAACGAACGGGTAACATTTATTTGGCCATATATTGCCTTCCCGGTGACACAACCCATTATATAAATACCATCAAGTGATAAAAGGGTTAATACAGTATGCGGTGTGGGGGTGGTGTGAAAAAACGCACGTTAATATCCTTCAACGTTTAACGTTTTAAGCCTTTACGTCCATAAATGGGGTATTTTTGTTGTCGCCGGTTTTTCTTTTTTTTTTTTTTTTTAGCAAGTTTTTGTTTTTTATTAACGATTTTCTTGCACGAATACGCACTCTACAGGGTGTCCGGAAATAAAATGGCATAATTTCCAAGATCGATTTTTGTGGTCAAAAATAAGAAAAAAATGTTCCTCTGGCAAAATGCCGAGAAAGGCTCCTCCGTTTAGATGTAAGAGCTCTTTGAAGTGGGAGGAAAAACATCAAAAATCTGACATAATTTTCCCAAAAAATGACAAAAATGAACGGAATTTGTTATAGAGGGGCGATTATTTATGCTATTTGTTTTAAGTTTTACCCGCACATTGAGGGAGGAAAGAGAAAGGGTTGTCACTTTTCAAATAGCCATACCTGATATCTTTTTGACCCTTCGGTGTGTCGAGAAATGATGCTCGTGATTTTATTTGAGTGTAAAAATTACATAAAAAAGGTTCTACTTGACCTTTCTATGATAATTTCGAAGTTTTCGAGAAAAACAGAATTGAAAATTAAAATGAAGTTGAAATTGTTCTACAAGGTGACTCACATTTGATAAAGAATGACGAGAGGGAGTTGGACTGAGCGCACGAATTAAAGAAATGTTTCCTAAACTTGGGAAAATTTATATAACCATATTTTTTTAAGTTTCAACCCTGGTTTTCTCTAAAACTATCAAGTTTTCCCACAAAGGTGAAGTAATAGTACCTTTTTTGTGCATTTTTTCCCCAATAGAACTCATTTTTCGATACAACAAAGGAGCAAAAATGTATGTCCATCCAAAACGTGGCAACCTCTTCCCCTTCCTTCCCTAAATATGAGTAAAACTTTAGAACTGAATAAAAATAAGTTTCGAGTTCGAAACCGTCACATTCCCAATTTCCCAACCCAAAATGGCGGTGTGTTCGTTTCGGTTTTATTAATGCTCCAGTATGCGATTGAAAAATTCATGATTGGTATAGACTATAATAGCCCCAGGATCCAACCATCCCTTCCCCTAAACTGATATAAAATATGTATAAATATGTATTTTAAAAGAAGAAAATAATCAAATTGCAAATTATTTAATTTTTCCTGGCAGTTTACTACATCTAGCAATATATAATGATTTGAATATCGTATAATTACTAGTGTGTTCCAAGAAGTTGGAGGTGGTACTCGCGCACACTGCCTATTTTTAAAGTCGAAGAGATGCGAGTCTGCATAACTCAAAACATTTTGAATTTCCTGGTTATTTTTATTAAAAATTCCAATGCAAACACTTTTTCAAGAGTAGCAACGTTCAGTAGATACCCACCTACTTTGAAAATACAAAAATTTAAATAAATAGTCATTTATGTTCAAGTTGACTATCTAAATATAATATTAGAAAAACTAACTTATTTGAGTATGAAAATTTCAATTTTTTTTAAAATTCTTATATTGAAGTTACAGTTTCCAAAAAAACTCATCTCCTTTAAAACATAAAACAGACTTTGAAAATTAAATACCGCTATGAAAGAGAGATATTCCACATTTTGTGTATGCATGTAAACAAGGTTGCGTGTACCATATTTTTGTCACGAGTAATTTTCAAATGCCTGAAATTCGAAATACTTCTAACAAAAATACTATGCTATGCAACTAAGTGAATCTGCATTCACAAAATATAGAATACCTCCCTTTCACGTAGGCACTATTGGAAGATATTACAGTCAAATCTTACAAAAATAAATAAAATTAACACATAAACTTTAACTAGGTATATAGAGTTGTTGGGTAGGCTCCCTTACAGTGACATATTAAAAGCTGTACACTTTTGGACTCTTGAAATTTTTGGAAAAACGTGTCTATCCCCCAAAATTCGGTTCATCGCATTTTTCTCCGGTAATTTTAATTTTGTGATAAAAATAGTTCAATTAAAAAAATTTTCCAACATAAAATTTCTTAAAAAACAAAACATCACATGAATTCTTTGGTCCGATGTCCTATTACGCCTTCAGAAAGTCTTAAGAATAACCATTTTAACCATTTTTCAGTGAATATGTTCAGTAGCATTATAGTTATGTGAAATATTACTCAAAATCTTTATTATTAACATTAGATAATTAATAAGCCCAATTATATTTGCTACTAATACATTCCTGTTCCATAACCTTTTTTCATCCTCCCCGCTTTTACAGTTTTGCCTTGTGAACAGGTGGGCGGTGAAAGTAGAGGGGGTGATAATGCATTATGGAGGAAGATGAAAGTGTAGAATTGTTTCATGAGAACAGGGGTCTGTAAAAACGGAGAGAATGATAAAGGGTTTTCGAATGTGAGTGGATGGATAGGAAATAACTATATACTGGTCAATTTTTTATTGAGCTATTTTCATCACAGAATTGAAAGTGGAGAAAAATGGCAAAAACTAAATCTTGAGATATAAACACGCTTTCCCCAAAATTTCAAGACTCTTCAAGTATACAACTTTTAGTATGTTACTCTAGGGGATCCACCCAACCACCCTATAATTATGGTAAAAGTTTGTATGCTATTTTTTCACCTCATTTTTATTTTCATTTTAACTGGACTAATAAGAGTTCACGCATAAATTGACTGTAATCTCGATATCAAAATTTTTAAACGTTAAGAATTTTTAAAAAATTGAAATTTCCAAACTTGTGTCTTTTATTTTGTAGGTACTACAAATAGCCAGTTGGAACATATTACTTTTTCTTTTTTTTTTTTGTATTTTCAAGGTACTAAATGTGGCTGTCCTCGAAAAAATAATTGCAATACAATTTTTCTGTAAGAAAATTATAGAAATGCATGAATTTTTTAACTTTGCAGCCTCGTAGCGACGTAAATTTGAAGAATATATGAAATGTGCACATAACTTCATAGTTGAACTCGATGAGTACTACCTTCCGTTGAAGTCGGGCACTCAATTTCCGTAATACAGGCACTGTAATTATTTGAATATCGTATTATCGCCTCCGTTCTCATTCCTAATCTATGTTAGGCTTAATAATGCATTTGTAAATCATTCAGTCAGTGTTCATCGAATCAATAAAATTTTGTAATGAGTTCCGAAAATTGCAACTTAATTCTTTTTAATAGTTGAAGAGATTTTATAAATGCCTTCCAGCATCAAAAAAGAAAAATAAATAGTCCTGAGAGGTGTTTAGATCGAATGTAACCTGATAATATTTTATTCAATAATTATCATTCTTGAGTTGGTAAAACCAATCAAGGAATCTTTATTGTGAACTTCAATTTGAATGATAATATAGTAGGACTGAAAAACACGCAATGCCTTAACCTCAAATGCTAAATTTAAGGCCTCTGATTTTATCTGAGTTGGTGTTTCCTAGCAAAAGATTATGTAATGGACTCTACTGGGCCTATTTGTTGGTCAATATTAGATGCTTGTTTTGTTTAAAATATAGGCATACTTATTGATTTATTTTTGCTTGAATTTTTCAGTAGTATGTACAGTGACAATGTCACACTGTTTATCTTTTTTTGATTACGTAAATTTTATAACTTCATTTTATTTATAGCTAAGCACAATGAATTTCTAAATAACGGTATTTTTAAAATTACACAAACTTCGAACGCCTCGTCTATTTCGCTATTTGCCATTCAGTAGGTAGGCAGACCTACTCTTTTCTTTTTACCACAGTCGAAAAATTCCATAAATTGACTTAAATTTGGAATCTTTTATTTCCTACTAATTTTTCTCGATTTTCAGTTTTTATTAATTAAAAAAAAAAAAAGTATCATTTAGAAATAGTTACCTACGATTATTAAACTTATTTTTAACAAGTTTTCTAAAAAAAAAAAAGTACAAATACAAATACTCCATGAAATTTATCTCACTATACAACTTCGTCATAAATTGTTAACTTCTTTTTCTATTTTTTTCACTTTTTTTTGTCGTCTTACCCGTGAAAACGAACGTGAAAAAGAAAAAATTCGGAAAATTCGAATTACCCATAGGAAAAGCATTAGCTATGTGTGTTTCTGCGTGGTTATTTGATGGGATAAGTCGTTTGTCGTTTAGAAAACGTTGCCTCAGATGAGGTTACTGCTGCTGCTGCCGCAGCAGCTACTATTGCTCTTGCAAACGAGAGGTACTCAATTTTATTTTCAAATATTCGACCGAACACATCAATATAAGGGTAAGAAGAAGATTGGACGAAGTAAAGAGGGGGATGAATAGTGGTGGGGCTTCAGGGATAGCGTCAAAGCTTTCATCCTTTATTGGCCTCCGTAGTCGAATTTTTTTTACTTTCTTTTATATTCTTTCTCTCTCTCTCTCTCTCTCTCTCTCTCTCTCTTTTCTCTAGCTGGTTTTTCTTTTCTTTTTTCTTTTTCATTTCTTTTTTTTTTTCGCGTCTTTTACTTCGAGTGTATTCGAGACACGACGCATGTTTAAAGGGAATGTAGGTAGCTGTGCGTAACAACGTCGATGTGGATTGGATAGGCTTGGTAGATCCTATAACGTGTCTCATGTTCAAATATTTTGCCAAGCCACTTTGTGGCGTTCATGTACCGCCCGGTCATGAAAATCACGATGGTCACGAAATGGACTTTTGTCGGGATTCTGGATACCGCAAAACGATTTCATTGCGTCATGGTGTTTGAGAAAAAAGTTTCTTAATTAAATAGCGTTTTAACTCGCGAGTCAAAGACTGGCTTGTGAATTTATAAATAGGTGCGCAGTACCACCGATCAAAATGTGTGTGTAGTATTTACTCGCGGACAAATAGGGAACTGAAGAAGAAGAAAAAGAAGAAGGAAAAAACGACGAAGAACTATATTATGGTTATTGTCTCATTTAATCTACCAATACAATTTAAAATTATTTACGCAGAGAGAAACAGCACCTCTTAGTCGGTAATTTTACCGAGAGGAGGGTGTATAATATGAAATTATAAAAACGTAAAAATGCATCTTATATTTATGCTTGTACATTTTAGAGTTCTTTTGTAACCGTACTCACAGAGATTCAGGTTTTGAACCTCTCTTTCCGTGCATGTTCTGGAAAATCATGTAAAATATGTAATTTTTTTATTCTGGATTTTTACGTTTTTACAATTTCATATCACACACCCCCCCTTTCAGAAGAATTACCGACTAAGGATTACCGGTCATTTTACCGAATCCAAAATAACGAATTGAAAATTACCGAATTAATATTTGACCTAATTCCGATTTACCAAAACTGTTGTACCGAAAGACTTTTCACCGAAACATATTTTTCCCAAATACTAATTACCATTTTGAATTTTAATAAAAAGAAAAAATGCAGTTTTCCAGTCTTTTTTATTCAAAAAAAAAAAAAAAAAAACCGCCAAGTGATAAAGAAAAAGAAAAATACCAACTTGAGTCTTTTTAATTTAGAAAGAAAAAACAACCCAAATCACCTTAACACCCACCATACAATATCTAAAGGCATAAAGAAATGCCCATTTTCAAGTATTATAAAAAAATAAAAAATAAAGCTTAAAATTTTTACTTTTTTGTTAGAAGCGACTTTTGGTAAAATGGATTTGGTACCATTGATTTCGGAATAATAGCCATTTAGTAAAATAGTTATTCTGTAAAAAGGATGTGGTAAAACGTACGGATACTATATACATGCATTTTCCCAAAATAAAAATTTTTTCTTTTTTAAACAAATATGGTGATTTGAATCTACCTATGAAATATTATTTTCCAAACTTAATCTGTACTGAGGTATTTCTATGTTTAGAGAAACCTCAGTCAAATAGAGACAATTTCTTATTATCTCTTTATTACTCTTTTAAAATTACAAACCACAATAATATCAACACTTTAAATATTCAACTATTCTTCTATACTTTAAATCTAATTCTATCTTATCTTTTAGTGAAACCTAATGATCTTCAACCTCTAGTGTAGACAACTTAACCTTACTATTTGAGAGTAGTCCCAGGAATGACTCAATGAGGTTAGATGACCTTGACACCGCCATATAAAAATAACTCCTTTTCTCCTTCTCCGTTAAAATATCGTTCTCCTGATGACTTTCGTACATTCGTATCAATTCATCAAAACGTTGAATGAATTGATAGGCTTTCTCCTTTTGAGGATTATATCTCAGTAATGCCAATTCTCTCCTTAAAGCCTCCGATGTTTTATGTACTTTGCACTTTTTAAACACCTTAATTGTGATCAGAATTGATTTCGGATCATTGTCTGAGACGATCATCTTGTGGTAGTTATCATCAATATGATTAATGATAACATCTTGACCAAGATTACGTCTCATCTCCCTCTCCTTTTCATTAAATTTCTCCAACTCCTCCGAATTCTCCAAAACATCAAATAGATCTTTCGAAATCAATTCTGTTTTCAAATAGTCAAACCACCAATCATACCTAAAATTTCTTGTCAATTTATACTCCCTTTTTGTGTTGTCTCTAGATAAAATTATCTCCGATTTAGTTTTCTTATTTAAATCCTCCGTAACGATTTCATCTCCTTTTAAAGCATTGACAAGTATCTCCAAAAACTCCCTTTTTAAATCTCTCTCCGATTGATTATTATTATTACTATTGGTATGTTGTGGGACTGGTTGTTCAATAGGCGGGTCATTAATAATATCTCCTTTTTCCTTATTAGTTACAATTTGGTCGTTGTTATTCGCAAAATTGTTATTAATATTATCACCATTCTCCAAAACATTTTCTCCAATTACCTGATTTTGCGTAGCCTCCTTTAACGACCTTTCGAGCAGCGCAATACGACATTTCAGCTCCTTCATCTCCTGCGACTCCGCTCGCTTTGCTGAAGGGCATTCTCCCTCCTCATTGCCTGAATGCACTCAAGCGCCACTTCTGAAGTTAGATCCCGTGTGTCAGCCTCCTGCGACAACATGGGTCTATTTACATCTTTACGGGTTTTCTCTGATAACACCGTGGATGTTGCTTTCTCAACCGCTTCCTTCAAAATTCGAGGAATGCGGTACGTCGGAATATTAAATGGCTTAATACTCGACGGTGGCGGTTTGGCTGCAACGACTGAGGTTGCCAATTTCCCCACGGCTTTTGTTTTAGGTTTCTCCAATTCTTTTTTTGTGGTTTTAGGTTGCTCCGATCCCTTTTGCGCTATGCTCGATGGTGGATTTGCTTTCTTTCAAGGAGCTCCCCCTGTTGCGGCGGCCTTCAACGTTCCCAATGTACTTGGGCGCGTTTTCAACTCCACCATCTCCTTTACAGCCGATTTTGTATTAACTGTAGCGAAGGGCCCGCAAAATTAAACTATGTGTGTGACGTCACAACTTGTCTCCTTCAAAAGCGTTAACAACAAAATAATATATATGGATGCAACCTCGAAAAGAAAATATCTCACCCTTCTTTTTCTTGCTCGAATCGCTCAAGAGACGGCTTTCTATTTGAGGATCGACTTCTTGTGTCGATACCTCAGGCCCAATTAACTGCTCTTTGATTTCCTCCTCATAGAAATCGAAGTCAGTGTCGTACTCTTCCAACTCACGTTGGGAACTGCCCTCGCCGTTGCTTTTATCGCGGTTTTGTGGGCGACCTCGCCTGCCGGATTTCGGAACACGTCCCGACATTTTACTAAATAAGAATGTTCGAGTTTACGAGTCAAAATATGTATCTCCGTATATACATAATAATAATAATATATGTGTCTCCAAATAATGACATCTCCATTTGTCAATAACATATTCATTTAATAATGTCTCCATATTATTACTTCTCCGTGTGTCGATGCTAATATTTATTTCTTAAATTTAAGAAATAGTTTGGTTCGAAATCCGTTAGACTCTTTTAATAATTCTCCACCACGAAGATTTAAAATGCAGGGAGGTGCTCAACCGTGCTTCATAATTATAGGCTTCGAACATTGCCGCCTATAACTAGAAACGCCATTTTCTTAAGACGTACCGAACACACGTACATTCTCCAAAAATAGCTAGTCGATTATATTTCCAAGTTCGAACGCATAATTGCCCCGCAAAACAAAGATTCGTTTGGAACGAGTACAATAAAATATAAGACTGAGACAACACTTTAATTTAATTAGAAAAGTAATTTTATGAACGTATATACGTATATATCACTCCATTTCTCCGTATAATTTCTCCGAGATGGATTTATCTCCGATCATCTCCATGAGCCATGATGGTAAAAGATATAAATATTACTCCAAAAAAAATTATAGTCGATCCTACCATCTTAGTTGCGACTCCATTTTGCATGTGACTCTGCTCACAAATCACCGAATGGCTTTACTGGTTTTTTTTTTTTATTAATATCTCCGAACCATAAAGGCATTCTGAATATTCGGGGGAACCTTTAATTTTATGCTTCTCCTCTCCTTCTCCATCTCCTTCTCCATTGAGGGCTTGTGTCACAAGCAAGAATTTATCTTCAATAAACTAAGAAAAACGACGGCTCCCTATGTACCGATACTTTAAAAATTTTTGATCGAAACTATTGGCCATATTTAAAATTTTCTCCGATTATTTAATTTGGAAAGCTTTCTTAAAATATTTCTCCGATTGCGCATATTTCAATAAAGTTGTCCCCAGTTTAAAAAAATTTCTCCAAATAAATTTAGATTTTATCTCCGATTAATTCTAATAGTGTCTTCAATTGAATTCAATAAAGGTTTTTGAGGGTGGATTGGAAATCGAACCAAACTAATATGAATAAAACTCCGATAATGAAATATTATGACTTACCAACTCTTGTCCACAAATGAATCTCCTCAAAAATTTCTCCAACAATAGTTCCATGCAGGAACAGACACGACAAGAACAATCAGAGTGCAAAGAAAAATGGCGACAATTACTAACGAACTTATTTCAAACGATTATTAACTGGGCGAAAAATAACTAATTTCTATAAAATTCCACAGTTAGCCCATAGATGACAAGTTTTCTCCGTATGTAAGTCTAGGCTAACAACTAAAATATATTAAATAGTTAAGTTAAGCCTAAAAGTTCTGTCGACAGATATTATCTATATATATGTGGCCATTACAGTGATCACTGATTAGTTTAATGTATTTACTGACTTACGTATTTTCCTCCTTTCACTTCATAATTTTCAAATACCTGGCGGAATCTTCACCTCGGGAGATAATCCCATTTTCCATTATTGTCAGGTACCTGGCGCCTCCACCATATTGGACATCAAGGGGGTTTTGATGTACTTGTAAGAAGTGATGAAGTTATTAATTAGAAATAAAATAAGTAAAACACATCTATTGCACCAAGAATATTTATTGTACTCATAGAGAACAACAGAAAAGCAAGTCGTATTAGTAATACGACTGAACAAAGAGTTCTAATCGATAGTGGTCGATATAACCAATAACATAGAGAATATATCCAGACGATATATCAGTGTAGCCAACTAGTTCATGTACAATAATCAAATAGTTCCAACAAAAACAAAATTGTATAAGGAGGTTTCGGAAATGATTTGATTATTTGAACCCGAAAAAAAGAAAAATTGGTTGTTGATATGTCACCATAATAACGTTTATGTTGATGCGTGTATTGATAGGCTAAGTGTTAAAACCATAATATGATAATAGATTATAGGTGACGAGTCACTTAAGTCACTTACGACATGAAAAAATAGTACAAATTTTCAAAGATATACAATACAAAATTCTCAACTAAATATAGAAAGTATAGAGAGTAAAATAGCTGATCAAAACTTTAATAATTTTTCGTATCTCGTTCACGAGAACCATTATACAGACTTCATAGGATATAAATATCTACTACACACTAATTTAGAATCATCGACTATACATACCAACAAATAGATTTTTTATTTTATGAAATTAGGATATAGCAAAGTCGCCATTTTACCCAGCTTCTGGATATTACTTCGATGTAGAAAAAGAGAGTGTTTGGAATTAGGTGGTCAGTGGTCTCCCAGCAAGAATTTTTTGATCACTTGGAACGTGCATAATAAAATCAACATCAAAAAAACTCTATAGCACCAAAAAAAGTAGGTTTTCAAATAATAAATGTTATGAAATAATCAAATCAAACTCAGCCCATAGCTCAACCTTAAAGGGTAGCTTCTGCCTCAACTCTAACAGATAATCAGAAAAACATATTAAACCTAGAAAAATAGAAAATAAAATCAGTAAAAAGTAGAAGTGATACTAGATACCAAAAATCTACCAATAGGTCACTAACTCAAATGAAACTGTGAGATAGCGTTATGAGAGTTGAGGAAGGGAAATGAGGACCACAAGGTCATAAACAAAATTATTCAAGCAAGAAAAAATCACAAAAAAAATAATTTCACGTCGCTATGCTTTTTTTTTTGCTTTGGGATTTAAGTGTTTGCTGAATATAGTATACAAACGCATTTTCACCTTCAAATGCTTTTGGTAAGTTTCTACATTCAGGTAGACTTTAATTCCCACAATTCTCCTTTTCAAAAGTTTTTTTGATTTGACTTTACAAATTCAAGTGGATTTTCATCCAAACCTTTTTTCATGTTTTTGGCTGCATAATGTCCGATGATAATAGACAGAATGACGTCATCAACATTTGAAAAAAATTCAAATAATACATCTGAACAATATGAGTGTTTTCTTCGGACACGCAATACCTACATATATAAATACATAATTATGAATTTTCAAAAATTGTGCTAAAATTTTCCTTAAAAAAAACATGTGTCCTTTCATGAGTAGAAAATTAATAAGTATATTTTCGTAGAAACCTACTTAAAAATCATGTTTATTGTTTGGTACCTTCGCCCTTAAAATAGCTACAATTAAACTTTTGAAGATACATAGTGATTCTGTATTTACTCCCTAATTAGGTACTCCATTGATTTTGCTAGTGTTGGTAGGTACCTATTATTTGTAAACATTTGAAATGTAAGTAAATGTTTTAAAATGTATTAAAACTTTAAACACGCCTCTGCAGGTCCTTGGTTCAGAAAATATGGTATTCCGATTTCAGTTAATTTTCGATTATATGTTTAAATTCCTAGGGTAGGTGAGGGGATGGAATTTTATGGTACCAAGTACAAACCTAGACTGATTTATTTTCGCATTGTAGGTATTTCCTCTCAAATCCTCAGTCCTGACAATGTATCCATAAGTATATTTAATTATCCGATACTTTCGATTTCGTTCGTGGGTAGGTATAAAAGTGAACCCACTGCTATAATCTAAATTGTAGTGTCTGTCTGCCAGTTATATGTAACATAATAGGAAAAAACTAAATTAAATAGAAAGAATAAGTACATAAGTTATTAGTTATTTTATAACTTCCAAGTGAATTTAATTAATCTGGATTTATCTGCAAACGTTCATCAAGTCTAAAAAAAAAATGAATACCTGCCTACGTAGCGGCGGATTTAAGTCTCTCGACGCCCCAAACTGTAGAAAATTTTCCACCTCAAGAAAACATTTTCGTGCCCCCTCCAGGAGCAATGTAAGGTATTGTTGTGTTTAGGTATCATTTTTTTTAACTTGAAAATTTTCCGCCCCGAAGCTGCAGCTTCATCAGCCTGTGCGTAAATCCACTGCTGTGCCTACGAAAAAATACCTACGAATGAATAAGGTACCTTTTTCAAATAAAATCACATTTTCTCAATAGGTATGTAACGAATCGATTTAAATGAAAAAAAAATGCAGAAAAATTCTAAACGCTTCTCTGTTTCTGTGAATTAAAATTTAAAGAAAACAAGTTAAGCCGTATTCAAACCAACTTAGACCAAACAAACTGACAAACCTAAAATAATTCAAACATTGGTATAGAACAAAATTTCAGGCATAAAATACGAATTTACAGATAGACACTTAATATTGGTCAATATTGTGTAGATAATTCAAACATTTTTTTGTAGTTCCAGCTACCCACTCTTTTCAAACTAAATAGGTCCCTAAACCGACTTCGAAATTAAAATAAAAAAATTTTCGTCGAATATTTGAAATTTTGTGGGTAAAAAAAAAAAAGAAAGAAAAAAAAAACCAATAATATTCAATAGAATTTGCTTGGTTTCGAGTAACATATCCACTCGTGAGTGTTTATTCGAAGGTAAAATAATAATTGATCATCAAACGTGATTCAAGAGTACTACGTCGTTGTCCATTTACCAAAATCGCATTTCATTTTTGGGTACCTAGCACACTCCAGCATTTCATCGTATAATTTGATTACGAAATTTCCGGAAGCTGCGTTTATCCAACTCGAAACGCATTCGCACCATCGTCGAAGATCATCGATCATAATTTATTGTAATCAGCTTATTATCAGTACATTTAACCCGGATATCGTCATATTTCTCACTTCTCTTCCTTTTGTTATTATTATTTTTTTTTATTTTCGTACCAAACTATTTAGGGTCGAAGGGTAGCGTGGTGGAGTACCTACGCACGTGCTTAATGATGCAATTATGCATATGAACGTGTAACCGATCTGTACGCCAGCAAATGAACAAATTCGTTTTAACTTTCGCACGTATCTATTTGTTTAAAAAGCCGAAAACTATTTCGGTATAATTCGTTAATTTAATACACTTGCTTACAAATGGTGTCATACGCGAACGTACACGCACATAATAATATAAATAACATTCATTTACACTGGTACAGCACACACAACATAGAGGAAAAAATGGAAAAAAAAAAAAACAAAAAACAAAAAAAAAAAACGTATCATTATATCGTCGTTTAATTTAATAAACGTACTTCGAATTTATTCTACCACAAAAGAGAAAGATCGATTTCGCTGGGGATGGAGGTACGAGTAAGAAGAGGGTGAGAAATAAATAAAGATATAGAGTGTGCGAAAACGAGGACGAAAGAGGAGCGACCATAAGTATGAAGCATTCTCAATTATCGACGATATGGTGTACATGAAAATTTTTAAAAGCTTTTTAAATGATAAATTTTTAAATTATTTTTCTAAATTATTTTTTTTTAAATTATTTTTTTTAAAGTTAATTTTTTATTTTTTTACATTTTTACGAAGTTTTTACACAATAAATAGTGAAAAAGTTTTCATATTGGTAAGCAGTGTTTTCTTTTTCTTAGTGCTTTTTTTTTTTTTTTTTTTTTTTTCAAAACGGTTTATTTAGAATTCGTTCATGGATAAAACGTGCACTTTTGTACGATAAAATGTATTTTCATGGCGCATTAAACTTAGTACGTTGTCTACTTCGATGAAAAGACGCATACATACACATCGTTCGTTATCATTCTGGTAGACTAAATCGTGCGATTCAAAATTTCTTCGGGCGATTGAGTTTGTTTTTTTTGTTTTTGTTTTTGTTTTTTTTTTTACTTTTGTAACCCCCACCCATTCACCTATACAATAATATTTCCTCTTTTTTTTTTCTCGTTTTTACCCAATTCCTGTACTTAACATGGAACTTGGTCACATCGTTATTATCTATATCTGAAGGAATGAGACGAACGAAAGGTCGAAGATGTTCAAAATTCAGATTTTTTTGTTTTGGACAATTTAGTGGTATTTGTATTCGGGTGAAAAAATGTCGTATGGATATTTGTGTCGCTAAAATTTATAATTTATTACAATATATAAGTACCGAGTACGAAAAATACGTAATGAGGGGTGAAAGAAAGACTCGTTGTCTAGGTTTTGGTCTTGTACAGTCGTGTCTGGGTCTCAGTCTCAGCGTTGTTGCAAGATTTCACCTATTATTGATCGATAAATGAAACTTACCATTCGACATGTCCTTCCGAAATGGCCGGGCAAAAATTAATTTCAGTTTATCACAAATTAGCGGTAAATTATTAAATATGGGGAGGGAAAAAAATATTAAGCCCTCAGCATTCCACATTATTTCAACTGAACGATTACGAACATTTTGTAGTTTGATTTTGATCTTGGTCGTGCTACTGTAGATATGGTATTGGTATTAGTATTAGTAGTGGTATCGGTCTTGGTCTTAACCTATTAGGTACTAGTCTTGCATGATATTGGTATTGGTTTTACTAGTAAAGGATGCCATTGATTTTGGTCTTGCTCCTGTAGAAATGGTATGTGTATTGGCCTAGATACTGTAGGTATAATCTTGTCCTTGAAATTGATATTGGTATTAATCTTGGTCTTGGTCCTGCTAATGTAGGTATTGTATTGGTTTTACAAGGCCAACACCAATTTTGTTCATCACAAACAGTCGAGTGAAGAAAAAAATTTTATTATGGAAAATTGCTAGTTATGTTTTTTTTTTTTTGTACAAATCGTTAGGTTTGGGTATTTTTAGTAACAAACTACAAGTATCAACCCTTACCTTGCTAGTTTCAACGGGAATTAGGGGAAATGTACCTCCCAAATCAGTGTTTTGTACTTTTATCTGGTAATATCAACTTTAGTGGAAAAATAGTTCAGTCAAAAATATTGAACTTTATATAAACAATGAAAAAAGTCCTTATTATTTTTCATGTATGTGATTCCTCCCACCAGTCGTCGGTTCAACACGAACCAAGCGAGAATTATTGTAATAGCCTATTCTCTTTTAAACTCCTATTCTTCTCATAATTCTCTTTAATTGAAAACACTACCATATGCGAATCAAGACCAGCAGATCTGGTCAACGTGTTGATGTCTCCACTCGGGTGCATTTTACTTATCTTTTCCCCTTAGGACAGTATGTCTATTAACGAAATTTGATAAAGAAATCAATGAAATAATGGCTCTAAACTGAGAGCATACAATTTGTTCATTTAACACTCACGTATGATTAGGTATAATTTTAATAAAAACACTAACTGTTAAACCCGGCATTGCTCAAGTAGCAATGTATAAATTTTCAGGATTCCTAATCCATAAAGGTTATACAACTATTTTGACATACTTTTTGTTTCATTTTTAAGACCCCTAATACCTGAAGGTTATGCAACTATTTTGACATAATTTTTGTTTCATACCTATTGCTCCCCCTCCCATAAAAAGTCATCACTACGAAACTCTTATTACCAATGGAAGACCAAAGGCTATCTATATACCACCGTAACCCTGAGTGCTGGAGAATGAGTGATTTTGGAGAAAAGTGACTACTTTATATATATAAAAATTGATTGATTGATTAAGACAGATTGTTTTCTTCTGAAATCATATGAACAGTGAAGGTGTGTTCTAGTAATAACAGATAGCTACACGAATTTTAATTGTTGAATTTGTTTTTAATAAATGTCTTTCTGTATTATATTGTGCGTTATTATTGCTTTTTATTTCTCATTTTTTGGTAGTGGCCACTACTATCTTTTAATACGTTTTTTGGGCACCCCAATTATAAAAGAATCATACTAAACAGTCAGAGAAATACGCATACCAAGTGTATTCACACGAATCGTGCTACTTTATTTTCTCACACGATGAGAAGTTTGGTCCGAGGAGTGCCTTAAAAAAAAAACCGTCGTGTGTTACCCAATTATAAATTTCACGTTTTTTTTTGTTTTTTTTTTGTTTTTTTTTTTTGAAACGCCCTCCCCCCAGGATCGAATCCTGAATCCGTCCCTGTTCTTCATGTTTTGTAGTTCAACCGAATGTCCTGTAAAATTAGCCTAGATGTTGATATTTTCACTGAAAGACTGCCCATTCCGTTTCCACCGAATGCCAGTCAAGCTGAAGTATACCAATTTTAAAATGACTGGCTTGAAATATTATTTCTCACGCATTCAACAGTTGAGTCTCTTAAACCTCCCCCGCACAGCCGACAACAGCATATATAATTATATCGATTCATTCATTGACTGACGAAAGGGTGTGAAAAAAAAAAAAAAAAAAAAAAGTAAACACCGCAGTAAATACGAAATTACGACGCGGTGACAACGGGCATGTTTAAAGATAAACGATTAATTTGTGCGACAGGGTGAGGGGTTGAAGGGATGAAGCGTTGTACAAAAGTAAGAATCGCATTTTAGTGCGCCGTATGTTTACAGAAAAGTCTCGTTCGTAAATTTACAAAACGATGGAAACAAGTCTCTGGAGAATACACAAAGGGTACTTTGAACTATTTACCGCACCACTGCTGTAAAACGCAGTTTTCTCCTCTAGAAAGTTGAAACTTTTATTGCGAAAATGTGTATGTGTGTGTGTGTGTGTGTGTATGCTTGTAGTATTTCGTTTCGAAGGATTTAATTTAGTTCCGCCTTTTCAAACGAGTTAATTTATAATTGAATTTGTTAATTTAAATCGCCGATCATGTGGCTGGAGGAGGGATGAGGGTAAGAGAAAGAGAGTGAGAGAGAGAGAGGGACTGCGTGGGGGTAGTATAGCGCAAGGCGCGTAAAAACGATAAAATGAAAAAGGAGTGGTAATAGAAGAAGGAGGTGGTAGAAAAAAAAAAAAAGATTTCAACTTATAAACACGAATGGAATCGACAACGCATTAACTTAGAGGGTTAAAATTAATAGATTTTAAAGCTGCAGTTGAATGGTGGCGAATCAACATTTTCAAGAAGTTAATTCTTTTTTTGTCCTGGTTTTTAGGTAAGTTTAAACTTAAATTCTTTATTTTTGTATAATTTAAAAAAAATTTTTTTTTTGTTTGTTTTGTATTTTAAAGCCTTCTTTTGTTTCGAAATTCGAATAATTAGATAGCGACTATTAAGTAGACTTGGTAATTAAATTTAAACGATTCGTTGTTATTAAAGGATAGAAATCTAAAATTTGAAACTTGTATAAGTAGAGCCCTGTAGATACAAGTACGACAATACGCCATTTTGTATCCATAGTTCTATTCACATAAGACTTTTAGAATTTTAGCTTTATCTCAAGAACCAACCGAACGATTTCAGCAAAATTTTCACAAAATCTTTAGCAAACATGTGTTAATATTTCTTAAAAATTTCAGCTTTCTACGAGTAATGGTTCTCTTGAAATTGCATTCGATAGATTTGATTGTACAGATACTGATCGAATTGATAAGTACTCTTTTTTTGAAGTCGTGTTAAAAACCGACTGATGGTCTTCCCTATGAATCTGCGAGTAGCTATTAAGAAAACTTCTTCAAGACTCGATGCCTCTTAATCGAACATGGAATGTTTTTAGTTGCTCATTGCAGCCCCTCGACTTCTAATCCTTCTGTAGTACTCTGAAATTTGGAATTTGCTCCCCATTTTGATAACTTTAGCTTCCCGAGAACAATATTTCGCAATAATTTAATTTTCATGATGGTTTTTAGCTGGGTTCTGTGTACATCAATAGTGGACCTTCCATTAATTCATTTTGTGTTGCTATCAGCCTATATTTTACTTTCGCTTTTTTTTGGAAGGAGGTGGAGGAACGAGCAAATATACTTTTTTTTGGGGTACATGTTGAATGAGATTCCAAACTAATAAATTTCTAAAGTTTTCATGGTAAATTACAATTAGTGGAGTCTTTTCAACTACCAGTAGCGGATTCATGATTTTCTTAAGAGAGGGGCAAAATATTAATTCTAATTTTTCTTTCCTCTGCACCAGTATCCTTCTCCCTTCATAATAAATATCGAAAATAATGTTGACGAATTTTTTTTTGGAAAAAGAGAGTTGCAGAGAGACCCATGACT
Source organism: Ericerus pela (assembly GCA_011428145.1). NCBI lineage: Eukaryota > Metazoa > Arthropoda > Insecta > Hemiptera > Coccidae > Ericerus > Ericerus pela. The sequence continues at coordinate 465,265 of WOFM01000193.1, read as the reverse complement.
CCGCAGCCCCCCTTGATACGCCACTGTCTAGTGCTATTTCATCTGGAACATGTGTATTCAGAAAACGTTAAATGTTGACGCCAAATTGAGTATGGCCGTTGGTACAGATGATGTTAAATAAGTACTAATCGTACTACGACTTTCATAGGTGATAATCTATTTTTCTGAATTTCATGTCACTTGGTCGAAGATTTACTGCATATTCGCTGCCCGTTGCTTCGTTAGGCTATCAATCTGGGCGCAGAATATTTTCATTTAAGCAAACAGTTCTTTGGAAATGTGTACTATGTCAAATCAGCATTCTCATGAAATTGAATTGTGACAACGCAGCTTAGGATACAGGCTATAAATAAATGGTTTCTATATCGACAGAATATTTCGTCTACCTGATCCATTAATCGACTTTCAATTTACAGTGATTGTAATCAATAATTGTTGTAGCAAAGAAACCTCGTCCAAATCGTATTTATATGTATATATATATATATGTGTATATATATATATATATATTCCCTGCCTTTTCCATTTTTTCCCCAATCGAAATTTTTTCGTATTTCTAAATTATCGTTAACTATAAAATACAGACTAGCAGACAAAATGAAGAAGCAATAAAAAAGACAAAAAAAAAGAAAGACGATGAGACGATAAATTGTCGCGATTTTTATTTAATTTTACTCGCCAGCGATTGCAATTTAGTAATTTTTTGGCCTCATTTTTGGCTTTTCGGTTGTGATCCGCATCGAGCAAGAACGTAATCTGATAAGTTGTTTTTCTTTCTTTTTTTCTAACTTTTCCTTTTTTTTTTATTGGCGGGGAAGGGGAGGAAGTTGATTTTCTTTTGCTTATCTTGTCGTTATGGGGGTTAAAAAAAAAAAAAAAAAAAAAACCGATATTAAGTGGTTTTTACAATTCCCGAGAGAGCTGAAAGAGGAGGCAGCATAGTCGAATACACCATAAAAGAAATTAAACGTCGCCGTTCACCGTACACTAAATTCAATCATCGAATGTATTCGATTTTAGTTTTTTTCTTTTTTTTTTCTTCCTTCTTCTATTTTCCTTCTTTTTTTTTCCTGCTCGTTTCTTCTGCAAGTGTACAAATAACCATTAAATTAAAACGATTCGCGGAGACCTTTTTTTCCAGCGCACAGATATTCCGCAGGATTCAATTTTAATTCGATTATTCGTCGATAGGTTTTTCCGGCCACATAAATATACACGGCACAAGCACCATCGTAATACCAACACAACCGCATATTCGCTTACATTTGTACTGGTTTTGCGTGTGTGCGCGTGAGTATAGCGAGCGTGTATATGCGTTTATATAATTATATATACACATATAAATATGTGTATGTTGTTGTGTGGTGGGTACCGCCTTCTATGCTACTGAAAAATTTACAATTGTCGTGGAAACGCACGCATACAGAGCGACAGAGAAACAAGGGAAAGGATGATTTTCAGAGAAAAGGAAAAGTGGGGGGGGAAACACCAAAAGTCAATTATGGTACATAAATCATAATTACCATACCCCCGAAAATAGGCGGTCGCGTCGAACCGCTATAAATATTAATAATTTGTCGAGCGAATTGAACTCTTCTTGGTCGTTGTCTGTGTCTCTCTTTCTTCTCTGCTCGAGTGGATCCATTCGTCCTCTACGACGCCACTATCATCACAGCTGCTGTTGTTGTTGTTTGCTTCGTTTATTGTCGACGACAGGTCTTTGGTGCCATCCCCCAGCCCCGTATCTACCTCCTGGTAAAGGTTTTTTTTTTCCTTCGTTGCAACTGGCAACGCGGGATATATATACAGAAACAGCAGCAGCAGCAGCAGCAGCAGCCGTAGCAGCCGCAGCTGAAGCAGAATGTTAGAGAACCGTCGCCAATTGCACGATTTATGACCACCGCGAATCGGTGGGGGTGTTGATGGAGTTTTGAAACATTGGTCGACGACCAAATTATCTTAATACGGATTGTAGAGGGTGGCGGGAACTTAATTTTGGATGTGGAAAAAAAAATTAATTAAATCTGTAAAACGAGGTACGTGTTATTGCGTTTTGCTATGGTTGCTGGTGCAGAAAAATGTGTGGTAATCGAATACGGTGCTGTTGGGAAATAACGATGATGTGATTTCTTCGTGGATATTGTTTTGCAATAAAATATTGAACGTTGCCTATTTTACGAAAAGGGTAGCGAGAAATAGAAACAATAAATTGGTACTGATCACAAACGATTTGGAAATGGGATTTGTATAGTGACTACATTGTAGAGATACTTAAAATGTAAAGTATTTTGAAACAAAAGGTTGAATTTCGGACTTTTCATTTTTCTTTCGAGCTTTTTCGGTTTCAATCGGTCCTTTTTGAACCTTCCCGATGAACAGAAAACTTATTATGTGTCACGTGTGATTATATTTTGAGTCATTTTTTAAATTAGTTTGTGATTTGAAGGCTCGTAATAATCGAAAATTCTAAAAATTTCCTCGAGGAATAATTAATTTGGAGATCCACATTTTAACTAACGCAGATGTAGGTATATGCTGTTTTTTATTTATTTTTTTATTTAAAAAAAATAATAATTTAGTGGAGTAGAAATGGTTCTGATAGCTCATCACTCAAGTCGCAAATGAATCATAAAGAAACATTATTTACATAATAAGTTACCCCAAGTATTTTCATTGATTCGATGTACCATAAATCTTAACTCTGTTTGATAGGATTACACTAACTTACACCAACCTACACTGGTAGGGGATATTCCACAATTATTCAAGTGAAACTTGGCGCAAAGTCATATAAAATTCCTACGTTTGTGGAATCGCCCTACTGGTGTAGGCTGGTTTAAATTGGTGTAGTCCTATTAAACAGAGCTCTTGTTGGTGGGGAAAAAATGCAAGGGAAACCGCTGGTTAGAGACAGCACATTGGTTTATTGGGACAAAGCAATCGATAAATTTGAGAAAATTTTTGTTGAACTATCTTATTTAAGAAATAACACAGATTCAATTCAATAAAAAATAGTTTTCGTTGTTCTTCGTTATTATTCTGCCTATCTTCCATGTTTTCTTGTCCAAGTCAGTTTGATAAGCACCATATCAGGAAGATGTTCCAGAATACATTGAAATTGATACCTATTGTCATCTTTTATCAAGAACTCCCTATAACCTTCTTGTTTTGTCATAAATATTAGTCAATTTGATCTTTTCAACAACGTGTGGTCATTCTCATTAGAATTTGAAACTCTTTTTTGTTTTTTTATTTATACACTTGAACACTCAGCATCAATTAAATGGGACACTTTTTATTTGGGACAAAAAAGTTTCCCAATGTGTCCCTATTTAAAGGTTTCCACTGTATTTCATATTTACCTAACCTTACTAGAATTAGAAGATAAAATTCTTAGAAAAAACTTCTTAATCGAAGAATTTTTGTATATATTTCTCTCACAGCACCCATCTGTCCATTAAATGTAAAAGTAAACTAATTTTTCTTTTTTTTTTAATAATTTTAGAGAAAATATTTTTGTTCATTGGTCAGTTTTCAAAAAAATCATGTCTGCATCAGAAAAAAGAAATGGGATATCAGCTATCTTCTCACTTACATTTATTAACATTTTTCAAGAATAGATAAATTCTAGATTAACCAATGCATCCCAGAGGAAAACTGGCTTGGTGTTTTTGTTTTGTTTTCATTGTTCATTTGACAAGCACTAACTTATTAAAACCTGTATGCATTCATAATATGAAAATCTGTCTTGTTTTTTCATGAATGTCTTTGACTATTCTATTAAACAGACATGCTTTTAAATTGTTAAAAAAAATATAATAAATTTCATATTATGAATAATAATAATAATAATAATAATAATAATAATAATAATAATAATAATAATAATAATAATAATAATAATAATAATAATAATGTTCCTTTATTCATCTCATCTCAGACAATTAATTTTCAAGATAATAAAAAACATGATAATTACCAAATCTTCCAAAGTTAAGCTAAAATTATTCTTCAAAACTTTCTAGAATTAAGTTGAATCAATACAGCTATTAGTAGAATTTATAAAAGTAATACTTATTAAACAGTGTCATAAAAACTCAAAAGCTCATTTGGAAAACTTGAAAGAAGTTGTTAAAGCTCAGATAACTTAGGACTTAATAAGTGTCCGGCTGACTAATGTTTTTCCAGGCGGCTAATAACTCTCCCTAGCCCCTATCATCTTCATTATTATCCCCTTCCACCGCAATGATCAAATACAAGCCATAGATTTTTTGTAATATAATTAGGTACAATATTTTTTAGTAATAAAAAACTTACTTTACATGATATGATATTTAAGCAAGTAAAATTATAGAGTAAACTTGAAAATTACAAATTTCTTGATAATTTTCTGAAACTTGGATAGCAATAAAAATACGAGTAGGAAGGGATATAGTAGGTAGGAGTTTATTTTAAACTTCATCTTAAAGGTACCAAGTTACTTATACAGTATAATCTTATAAAATATTACAATTTCTATATCATAAATTTCTCTCATAATTACACAAAAAATAATTATTATTAAAGCTCCAATCATAAACGATTCATTTTTAATTTTTTTTTTTTGTTTCTTTTCTGGTTTTTTAACTCACTTTTGTCTAATGTCCTCTGTGCGTAGCATTTAAGTAGGTGCTGAAAAACTACTTTTCTACTATTTTGAAAATCTATTATAAAATTTTTTATTTACATACCCTTCTCTCTCAGTATCAGTTTTCTTTCTGTTTTATTTTGGGACCCTTTTAAAGCTCTCAGGCCCTTTCACGAGCCTTTGGCCAGTCCGACACTGGACTTAATAACCAAACTGGGTATAATATTGAGGTCACCACACTACTCCCCCAAGTACAACAGTGAGCAGTACGAATCAATGGAAGCGGAGCTACTAATGGAAGGGTAGGTGTGTGTAAGGGAGTGGTGGATGCCTCTGGCCAGCACATCCCCGCATCGCACCTTGTACACCCTACCACTTGACTGCCAGTGCGCTCAACGCCATCACATTGTGAAATGGAGAGCAGGTGTACTAGCGGGCTGATGTGTTCCTCTGAGAGATGGTGCCTAGCCTCACCATCCCTCAGATCACGTTGAGGTCACCAATGTAGGTATTCCTCTGGCCCGATGAATAGAACCGTCACCAATGGGAATACCTACCTTGATTGTCACCATCACCAAAATACAGCTACCATATACACACAGCCACAGCGCTGGGTGATGGTGATGAGAGTTAATTTTGCCTATATGTGGTCGTCACACCCTCCTTATTTCATTATTTTTTCATTAAAGGTGTAAAGGCCAAAACTCTTGCAGTTTTGAATTAAAACAGCTTGTTTTATATAATGCGTGGTACTCTTATAGTTTACGAGCCCTGAAGCGCCACTTCGCAACACTTTGGCTTATACTGACCTGGCAACACTGATCAATTTGTTATTAGGATGGAAACAATGAAACATTTGTAGTTGGCGCATGTGCCTTGAATTTTGTCCAAATAATTTTCGTTTAATTTTGTCTTAATAATTTATTGTCCATTTTTGTCTTAAAAAATTGGGTTGTACCTTTATTATAATGATACTTGTTAGGAAGATATAATTACCTGTATGATTAGGATAAGCAATTTTATTGTTCTCAATTAAAGTAAGAATATGTTTATATTCCTACTTCAACAGCTGCAAAATCTTATCATGGAGCTTAGTACAGAGTACTTTAAGAAATTGAATTCATTAAAAAAATAAATAAATAGATTTACCTAACTACCGATGAATCATACTTCAAGCAAGTCTTCAGATTAAATTTATGTAAGCACATTCATAAGGTTTAATCTTTGCGATGGAAATTTTATTCTGTACTTATTTCGTATTAATCATTTCAGTATAATATCCTTGGGACAAAGGCATGAGTTGATATTCGTGTTTATGAATATCCAAAATCTGACAAACCTTCGAATATTTTTTACTCACTATAATCTCTCCTCCCTACAATTTTCTCGCTCTTTTTCTATCTCTTTCTCTCTCACTCTCTCTACTTTTATTTTCAGTAGTTATACGTATTAAGCTCATTAATTTTTTGAAAAAAAAAAAAAAAGGGATGATCGTTTGTCCAGCTGACTGAAATAGTTAATGAATTAGTAAGCGCTCTTAAACGGATTATCCGAAGAATGGTGACGATAATGGCCGGGAGGGTTTAAATATACGCTATAGGAAGTGTATAAAAGTTGTTTGGTAAAGTTGGTAAAATGGATGAAATGGGGAGGAGAGGCTGGTTGGTTGGGAGCTGGAGGTATAGAGGATGAAATGGTTCGAACGCGCGGTTTATTTCGTAAAGGAAAACCCTCGAAAATGTGTATGTGAACGGAATTACCGCATTCTTGCACGTCAGCCGGCTTAAATTTATTATCGGGTACTTAGGAAAGTCAATTAACTTCTTCTCTCTCTCTCTCTCTCTCTCTCTCTCTTTCCCGCTCCCTCTCTGAACCTAAATACCTTTTTTTTGCTTCCTTCTCCCTCACCGCATTCGACTTATACTTACTCTCCTATACTATATATTCGCTTTACCTCTTTTACTCTTCCTAAGCTTTTTTCTGCCTTTTTCTCTCTCTCTCTTCCTGACTTATTTTGCCACTATACACTCGCCGTGGGTAATTTTGAACAACCCTTTCGCAGCACCAAACTATTTTACGTATTTCTGCCGGCAGCTGCCGCATATTTTCCATTCACCACCAGCATTCCTTTTCGATTCTTTTCGATGAAGGGGCCTTTTTCGCGCGCTCACCTTCTTTTATAGATAACAAATAAACGGCAAACCGATTCGGTAATTTGTTACAAAATTAAACGCGTTTACATCTGTGTGAGGGGGATAGGCTATACGTTCAGTGGTCAGCGTTTGATGTGCGAGGGGTCAGTTTGATGAATGTATTCGAAGTAATGAGTTATTAGTTTAATGGTGCATCAGTTACTGTTTACATCCATAATGAATCGTAAAATTTGATAAGAGCCTTTTGGCAGGAGTCTTTTGAGGAGAAAGGAGGCAGCAGTAGTAGACCTACCTTTTTACAATAATTCGTTTAGGTTTCGTTACAAGAAAAAATATTCTCGTCCTAAACTGTTATTTGTTGATATATATATATTTTTTACAATTTATTTATTAGGATTAAAATTATAATACTAATTTTTAAGTTACTAAATTTTTTGTGGCAAAGTGTGACTGTACTCGAATTATCTTTTCTCTTTTTTATTTGACGATATTTAATTAATAATAGAACTCGTTATCATGGGTGTAGGCAGAGGCAAAATATTATGCGCATAAACCGCGGTAAAAAGGAAAAATTAGCATAATTATTCGTTACAAATTTTTTTCATAAATGAAAATAAATTAAATAATTTCGTGGAAAACACCTATTGTGCGAAAAATAATAATTTCAGGAGACGCGAGAGCTCCATTTTTAACATTTTCCTTTGCATTTTCCAATACCATCGGTAGGTATATTACGCCTTCTTAATATTTAATCAATATAGATGGCATTTCAGTATTTATTGGAGTAAATTGGCTTATTCAGAAACGAACAAATCACCTCAGCGGTTACCGAATTTAGCAATTCAGCGATATCAAACCCCCTTTTACTTCCATCAAACCATCAGATACGTTAATGACCGTTATCTTAAATTCTTTTCGAAATAAAACAAATTTTTATTTTTTAAATACTACCTTCATCGACATGGTAATTTGTCGTACGCTACTCATCTCTCGGCAAACAAAAATAACAAAAATAACAACAACAATAATAAAAAGTAAAAATAATCTTCAAAATTAATTTTTTCATTATTATATCGTTTAGAATTTTTCGAGGAAGGCTGTCACATTTCGAATCATTGTGGTTCAGTAATTTGTAGTCTACTTGTAAATACTTTTTCAAGACTGTCAAAATTCAAAAACACAGTTCAGTATATGTTGCGACATTTTTTTCGTGAGAAAATATTAAAATATCCTGACGTATTAATTTATCCCCATCTACTTCCAACAAATTCTAATTGTTTTCATTTTTTTTATGTGAAGGATCTGTTAATTACCCAAACTTGTTAAATATTTTAGTACAATTATAAATAAGAATATAGTCTAATTATCGGAATAGTACACGGGTATATATCTAGTTCTTTAAATTAATTACGAGGTTAAATTTTTTTTTCCTCAATATTTTTCATTTATAAGTACCTAGGTACTTACCTAAACGATTAGTGTTTTCTTTTTTAAAAGATTCAAGTACAAAAGGTTTTTTTGGGGTTATTGGTACAAGTTAAAATTAAATTCTATTTCAGAGAGGATAGAAGAAATCGATACGACTACACAATGCTACATTTGGGACCGTACCTTAAACAAAATTATACGTTATAAATCGGTAATTTTTCATTTTGTAAATATTTAAATGGCAACTTCGGTAATATTTTTAACGGAATTTCTCAAAAACGTACTTTTTTTTTAGCTATAACGAGTCTCCATTGGATGGAACAAAATATCCATTACGGTTGAGAACTCATTCTCAATATTTTCTTTTTAACGCATACATCCCCTCGCCATCGTAGAGAATAAACGACCATTCTACACTTTATCTTATGTTCGTGGACTCCAAAAATTTAGATTTATTGTTTCGGGTGACAAAAGATTATCAGTTCCCGCCCGCACAGTGAATGAAAAAAGGTTCATCGAAAATTGGAGAGTAAATTTTATGTGGTTCAGAAAAAATGATACGGTGAAGACGTCTGAAAAGGATGACGAATATCCAGCATATAGAAAAATATATAGGTAGGTACCTACAAACGTTGGCCTTTGATAAAAAAAAAAATGTAAATAAGCCAAAACCGATTGAAAATTGATACTTTTCTAGCGAGCAGGTTGATTCATTGACGAACGTTAATCTGGCATGTTGCCTTTGAAAACTACAAAGGATTTTTTGTGAAATATTTTTAATGAGCGACTGTGCGATACTTTTCGCCTTCGTTATCCTTATCGTATGTATCCGACCTTAATAAAGCTGCTGCAGAAAATGAACAAAAAAAAAAAATGGAGAGAAAACTAGAATTCAGTACTCTATGCATTGATTTTTCTGTGAAAAAGATGGCTATCCGGTTTTATAGGTCATAAAAATAGAATGACGAAATGTGATTTTGATATTATGTAATCGGTACGAACACCAGAGGCAATCGTTTAATCCATTTTTTGTTACACAATTTACTGAAAAGTTACATTGAGTGAAAATACCTATATTATGTACTCTATTTGAGTTTATTTAGCTAAATGTTCTGGCATTCAGATATTTTACTACGAAAATGCGGGTATTCGAAATTTTTTGTCTGATAAGTATGATGACTGATGCGAAATAAGTTAAACTAAAACAAAATGCTGAATTTCAAAAGATCAAACGAATTCATGTAAACTTTATAATGTAAAACTGTAAATTCATTATTAAAGGCTAAATAAAGACCATTTTCCCTGCAGTGCTCCTAGCGCTAAATTGTACGTAACCGTTTTTCTATAGTGTACCGGTTTAATAATATGACACTTTATAATATTTTCATATCGAATAGGTAGTTCGATTTGGTATTTTATTAATATAATCGTTTGATATTTGACTAATGAGCAGGTACCTATTCTCCTTCACAAACTATTTCAATTATTTGACATTTTACCTGCCTAACTATTTTCGTTGATTGAGTTCAGTTATTTTCCAAAAACTTCTTGCACTAACCCACCAGACAAGCACTGATAAATCTGCTTACTTTAGGTAGGTACATAGAGTGCTTTTCCCTTGGAAATGAGTGTTTTCACAAGTTTGTTAGAGTAGATGAACTCGTCGGTACTTTAATGTATAAGATCACTTTTTGATACCAAAAAATTTAGGATTATTCTATCAATTCTGTTTGTGTACCTTAAAATAAGATGACTTTTCCAATATTGATTACTCATGATAATCAGTCGATAAAATTTTAGTCTATATGATCTACTTAAGCTAAAAAAGAAAAAAAAAAATCACAGAAAATTTGGTCAATTTACTTGATACAAAATGGTTTGAGTTAGTGACGTACCGTGCACTCAGAGTTTAGGTATGCGCTAAAAGATATAACTTAATATAGGTTAACGTCCTGCATAGATTTTTGGGATCAAAAAAAAAAAAAGTTTCCTTGTAAAGTGCAGAAAAATTCTTACCTTCCAAGTTATAGCCTCATCCCCCTAGGTGAGGAAAAATGAAAAATTTGAAGTATTTTCTTCGAAAATTGACAAAATTGAGTGAAATTTGGTACAGGTATCTTCACGTTGCTTTTAAAGTTTAACCATATCTGGTGGAGGAGAGAGAAGTGGTTGTCTCTATTCAAATGGTCATCATCGTTTTAACCATTCGTTGTGTCGAAAAATCAGTTCCACCAATTTATTTATACTTTCACAGATCACGACTCTTTAATATTTGAAATAATTATATAATAATAATTTTTGGTTTATTAAAATTTGGTTGTAATGGTCAATTGTGAATTTTTTTAAACACAGTTTGTTAATATTTTAAAAATGGGTTGACGTGGAGTGTGTGCAGAAGAGAGGTATGATACAAAATTAGAAAATGTGAGTATAAATATAATTATTGATTATAACCGTCAGGAACAGTGGAAAAACCTGCGGGGGACTGTGCAGTCCCAGATTCTGGTTTATCCAGACATTCAAAAAATAAATAAATTTTTTGTTTCACTAAATTTTGACCGGATATTTGGCCTTTCTAAAAAATATTTTGGTCTTAGTGTGTGTGAATTCCTTATAAATGAAGCCACCCCCCATGGATACCATATGTGTGATGTCATTTTACACATACTAACACACTAACAAGCTGATCGAGCGTACCTAGTAACGAAGAAGTCCATAATTATTATATTTAAAGAGTATCAAAATAATATAATAGAGGAGGCACCTTCATCTAAAAACTGCAACAAAAAATGACACTACTTTCAAAGCTATTTGTTCTCACTCATTCACTACTAAATTCGAATTTCCTTGCCCTTCATTCTGGCCAATGGGTAATAATCATAATTTTATTTTCCAAATAATTTAATTAAATCGATGAATAAATATAATTATTAATTTAGAAACCAAAATTAACATGAATTTTGTAGACAAAAATAAGATTGAAAATTGTCGGTACTTTAAGAATGGAGGATATTTTGATCGTGAAAGTGGTGCTGTGTTTTGTTTCACATGTATCCTCTATTATATTTAACACTCTGTGATTATATCTTGACTTTAATAGTTACATACATATATTTATCGAGATCAGAGAAATTTTCTTTTTTTAGGTGGGGGGTAACTCATATGTGACATCTACGATTGAAAAATGAAACATGCCAATTTTTACTTTAATTATTTCTAAATTATTACAAATTGATTGGGTAGTTTTATGTGGTATTAAATTAAGTTCAAATTTGACTTAATATTCATATTAGACTTCCGAATATCCTCAACTTTACATTTAACATTGAATATTGCAGAAAGGTAACCAGCAATTTTCTTGCACGCTTTTTTCATGCTATATGTACCTATTAATTTCTACATAAGTACCTAGGTACCTGTGTTATTTTAAGGTACATAGTTGTTAAGTTACCTATTATCATTTAATTATATTTTAACATTCCCTCCAATAATTCAAAGGGGCCCATTTAAGTGGAAAATATTTTTTATTTGTTTTTTATTGGCCCTTTTTTAATTTTTTGATCATCCAAGCTATCTATTGAAGCATAGTCATACTTGTTTGCTAATCGATTGATATGAAGCATTGGAATGATAACAATATGTGTTTGATCCAGAGACACACAGTAAATAGACATCCAAAACCCGATCAAAAACATGATAAAGATAGAATGTTATTAAACATTTTGAAGTGTGATATGTATTATAGCGCATGTTTTGTAAATTTATAGTGTGTGTGTATTAGAATAAAGATGTCTGTTTTTAATGAGAAATATGTGCAGCTTTGGCTGCGCAGAATGTTGAATGAAGTTGACTTTTCATTGATGATGATGATGGTAGAAAATCTTTGTTACATTTTTGTACCACAGCACATATAGAGAGTTGAACATCTCTTTAGTTATATGTCACTGGTTTGATCACACTTATTTGACCAAAGATTGACATTTTATAACACTGGAACAGACAAATGCTAAGGCATTGAAACAAATAAGTAAATTTTCATACTTGAAATGTTCTTAAAAAAATTTGATTAAAAAATTTTTTTCTGCTCTATGTATCAGTGTACCGTTTAAGTTCATTGCTGCTACACTTAGTGCTGTGTTTTTAAATAGTAATACTTCAATAGGATTCCTTCACTTAATATTAATTTTCAGCATTCTTGCAGGTAAAGACATAAATCTGCAACGTGTAATTTATTAATGTAGGACCTTTCTACAATTTTATCATTTCTGCATAAACTACATGATGTACTTTTCTCTTCCTTTGATCGATTGAAGACCTCAGCCTTTGGAACAATCAAAAATCTCACTAAACTCTCTCTTCCAACTTTTTTCGCCATAATCAAAGATATTTCATCTCGTTTACCATCTTATAGAGATAGATATTATTTTTCTTGCATACACGACGTTTATTTAAATTTACTTTGTATTCCACTCCGAATAAATCTTAAATAAACTTTTTTCTGTTTTCCCCCTTCTCGGTGTCTGTCCGGCATTTCACCATATTTCTCTCTTTTTTCTCATCCTCCAATGCTCGTTTTATTTATTCTATCGTAATCCTTACTTTATGGCGAAGAACTTGTGCCCGTTTTTGTTTTGTTTTTTTTTTCTTTTTACGACCGGTCTACAAGTACAACCAAAGGTATACGACAGAGTAAAATATTAACTCTCGCATTTATGGTACTTGCGAAAAAAATATGGAAATAGCCCCCAAAGGCCACTCATTCGTTCGCTATGTAGTAAATGGAAATACGGTTTTCTTTTTTCAAGTTGTTTTCCTTTTTATTTTCTCTTATGCTGTTGAGATAAGCTCCTCCTTCGATTAAGTCATCTTTTATTCCATGGATTCAACCTTTATCTTTGAAGTAGTAGTCCGACAGTCTCAGTCTACTAAAAACCAAAAGATCGTATCTAACTTTCGTCTTTGTTCTCCCATTCCGTAGTAATAGTTCAATTTACAAAACAGTGAGCAGCGTTCAGTAACAAATCAAATTAATAAAATTCATGCTTTTAAATTATAATAAAAATTTAATATTACAATGCGATAATATTTTCTGCTATTACCAGACACCAGAAAATTCCGGTAGTTCGCTATGTTCATGTTGCCAAACTTGGAAAAAAAATTTCACCAATCTGAGTGTAATGCTGAGAATCACAAAAATACGATATCTCATTATCTGTTTTCTGCTACCATCAACACATTTAATTCTTCCAATTGATATCTGAAGAATTAATCTTTGTTTTCAATTTTTCAAGTTTTTTCTCTCCAATAAATCATTGTAGAGCAGACAAATTCGTACCAGCTTGTGCATATTATAAGAATCTTAAATTTTTTTTATACATAAATATAATAAAATATATACATAAAACTTAGCAGTTTTATTCCTAGAACCGCCTTTGTATAGTTAGTTTCAGTTTTGGTAAAATGAAGTACTTTTGACTCTTTATTTCACATAGGTACAAAGCAATGTGAACATTGTTTCAATAATTTGGGTTTCGGTCTACTATATAAAGCACTAATTGCTTGTTACATTCCGTATGTAATTCATAATTGTTGGACCTTGACGAATCAGCTTATCATCAATTACGTCATGTTGATAAGTGCGTTTGTTGTACTTCGTTATTTACAAAGTACAATGTGATTAGATCGCCGCAATACATACACAAATAAAAATGTATTTAAGTAAATTTGCGTGTACAGAGTCGACTATAAAAGGTACCAGTAAACACCGAACTTCAGCCAGTATTTATTGCGGTTGGCTCTCCCGTACTTGTATACGAATTTGGTAAACACACAAACTAGAGATTACCTTCTGTTGTGGAATCCTTTCTCACGACTTAAGGTATTCCACAAGTATTTTCAACCAAAAAAAAACAAAAACAAAATAAAGTTGTTTTTTTCAATCACCCAAGCGTATTTTAAAATGAAAAAACATTTTAATTAGGAGGCAAACCGTTGATTTACAAGTCTAACTTATTAAGTACCTATAAGCTACATAGTATCAAACCTATATTAGTGTAAATACGAACATAATAGATACATACTATCCTCTACTTGCAATGTTAACGCAGTCGGTAATTATTTTTAACACGGATCTTTTATTCGTAGTAGTCACTCGATGAGTAAGTCCGGTTATTTTTGGTGTATGATGAAAAAAGGTATGACTTACGTGAGGTACCTACAAGCTGTAAAATTCGACCCGTATATGTGCTGATTACGTGAGTAATGATATGCAAAAGCAAGACCAAGGCTAACGAATACCATGGTAGTCTTGGTCTTGCTCGATGGAGTGTCGATGCTGATCTTACGTAGTCCATCTTGGTATTGGTTTCGGTCCTAAATAATCGATTTCGGCTTTTATCTTACACTTTCTGCAAAATTATGATGAATTTTTCTCATTACTAGTAATTTCAAAAGCACAAATAAGGCGTTACACTTTTCCCTCGAATAAGGATATCGTTTTTCCCTCATCGTTTTGTGGTGTCAATAAATAAGAGTGCACTCTTTGCAGTTTAGGGTTGTTAAACCTACCTCACTGAAATTCACCTATTGTCGAAAAAGGTTCGGTTGTTTGTCGCGTTATTACGGCATTAAAATGCTCTAATTTATTCGAAAGAGGGAAGTGAAAAAAAAAAAAAATGATAATCTTTCGCAAAATGTGCGAAAAATGAAACAAAAATAGATTACTCCTCAAATACGATTATTATGTTCAAAATTGATCATTAAAATATTCAACCCAGCAACCGTATAGCCCAAAGTTAGACGGATGGGGAATTATTTTTTCATCGCACTGCTAAAAGCGTGCCATTGATTTACGCAAAAGGATGAGATTATGAGGAAGAAGAAACTGTAGTGAAAAACACTTCGTATATACCATAATATGTAATTAAAAGCGATTGCCTCGAGGGGTGTTGTATTCGTCTGTACGATCGAAGATTGGTATTTTTGTGTGTAACGATCAAAATTAAAGTTGGTTTTTTCATCAGCACACCATAATGGGTACCTCTACCCAGTGAGTGTACGAGGTGCTTCGAAAACAAGCATCGGGTCGCGTGGACGTGGCTGGACACACGTTTGGTCGAATTCAAGATGGATTTGAGGAGGGCAAATTACGTTAACGATCACCCGCGGTGAGAGCACGCGTCCAACTTGCGGCTCTGTCAAACGACGCGACGCGTCTCATTAGGGAAACGCGTTAATGAAATTGCATAATCGAACGCCGCAAATAATATATTATATGCATATAACATACTGCGTTTACCCCCAAAAAAATACGTGACGTCAGAATCACACATTGACACTGCGGTTGGTTGGGTAGAGAGGAACAGGATCGATGCACGTTGACATGCCTGTAAATATACACTTGCATGTGGAGGAAATATTTTGGGCAAAATTTTTTTTCTCTATTTTTCAGGTGTATTAGTGGGTATAGTAGACGCTAGCAAAGTACTGGTGGAGGGATTTTTCGGAAGATGCGGTGGGCCTTGGCCAAGGCATGCCACTTTGTATGTCGGCAATGGCAGAATGAACTCCAGGGGGTGGGATTTTGCCCCACACGCTTCATCCTCCCTACAATTGTCGCCCCAAAAGTGGCATACTGTGGACTGCAACCCCCCCCCCGCATTTGACCGAAAGATTCTACCACCTATTTAATAAGTGAATCTATAATCTGTACTCATTTTAATGAAAAATGTGTCTAATCTTGAATAATTATTTTGAAAAACATTTTAAAAAAAAGAAAAGAGAATTAATGAAACATTCTTGGAAAAAAATAAAAAATAAAAAACAATAAAAAAAAATAATTTTTTTTTATAAAACTTCATCCTTGGTGGGATTCTAATCTGGCACTACTGATTCCTATGGCAGCATCTCTACCATACAGTCATTTAAGGAATGTGAGAAAGTGCTAATAAAAAAATAATATTATTTTACCATTTGACGTATTAAGTTTCCCAAAATATTTTCTTCACATGCAAGTGTATATTTACAGGCACATTGCACGTTGTTATACAATGATAAGCCTCATTTTGTATAGTAAAAAAACATCCTGTTTCTAACGGACATGTGTGGGTATGGTTTATAACACCACGCGTTTCTTACCGCGAACAGAGCACGGTATAGTAATAATTAAACATTTGCGAATAAATTCTCCTTGAAAGTGTGGCGCTACAGTCTGATAAATAATATAGGTATTTATCTACTTACCTCAGTACTATAAATTCTTTTCTATAAGATAAGAAAGTGACTAGCTTTTAGCACAAACTGTTCAATTTGAAAAAGTTCGACACCAGTTGTCTGAAAAAACTGGTCGATTTTCCTGAGTAGAAGTTGAATAAACTTTTTTGTCTCAAAAAATGCCAAATTTTCTTACCATGGCGGATCAACAGCGTGTTTCTGTGGCTAGATTCTCTCAACCATGTGCAAAAAGGGTGAAAAAAGATGCAAAAATAAAACTAAAATTGAACACTGATAAAGAGAAAGGGCCTAAGTCATAAAACTTTGTTTTGAAAAAAATACGTTTGAAATTTTACTTTGATATTATTCTAAGATAGACTGTGATTAAAACCCAGCCCATTTTACTGTGTTCAGATACATTTTTCGTTAGTCAAAATTCATGATGATCCACAGTCTAACTATTTTTTTCTACGATCTACTGCAATTTTAGTGGAACCCTGTTGAGGCCTTTTTAACTTATCCTTTTTGTTTTTTTGCAACTTCAATGAAACTTTTTTTAAATGATTGGAAAGGTACTCTTAGGATCAAAAATCGAAATTATGATGAAAAAAAATGTATAATTATTAATTTAGATGGAATATAATACATTACCAATATATAAGTATCACAATATTAAACAATACAGTATCAAAGAACTTTCCATGGCATTTTTACTTTTACCTTGGTAAATAATTAGAGGAAAATTACCCTGATGATTTTGATTGGTTAATGTAATATTATTTTGATAACAACGTGAAATATTTGATAACAATCTATTGTGTTTTAATTATTTACCTCGACATTGGTAGAAATTGTTTTGAACTAGATAAACTTGGAATAATATTTCCACTTCTTCCCAACAACCTCCGTTGTTTTGGTGGTTCATTCTGAACACAAACCTGATGTTAGATCATAGAACTATAGAAGTCATATTAGGTTCAAATTCCTAGTTTTATTACGAAAAAAAAAAATTAAACTTGAAATATCTGGTAATGAAAGGTAAGGTTGCCAAAATTGTATCGTTTCCCAAATCATACCACATCTGATATTTTAAAAATTGGTGAGTTAATTACTCATCCATGGGATGACTAATGAAACTAAATACGAAAAAACTTTTGAGCAGCAAGGTTCGCAAGAAAAAGTGGATTTTCTTTGTTTAAAAATCACCAATATCTTCAACATTCTTATGATAAATTAATATTTAAAATATTTGTATATTTGAAAAAAAATTACCAATATCTCACAGATAAGATAAAGATATCCCATAGTACAAAACAAAGTATAGTGCAGTTGTCTACGTTCTGGTTACAAAAATATTAGTGGAGATTTTAGTGTCTGTGTTTGAATCTAATGTAAATCAGCAGCGGTGGAAAAAAATTGATTTTTTTTCTAAGATCAGGTTGTTTTTATGTTAAAACGAGTGGTTTTCTCGATGATGGCTAGAAAATTAATTTTTTAGAACCATTATGAGAAGGGTAAAAAGGGGAAAATCGCACTAAATAGCTAATAAGTTGGAAACAAATTTACTAATCAAAACCAAAATTGGTAGATTTGGTCTTTGGATGAGTGGTACTCTTTGTACTAAATTTTGTGACTATTGAACGAGAATTGCAACTTTTATTCAGATAACATGAAAAATTAGCATCTCCAACAGCCCCAGAGAATGAACCATAATACAAATAGAAACAAAATTTAGAATCAAGTTAGATATACTTTCAATCAATACCTACACCAAATTTTGTAAGTATAGCTTGAAAATTACTCCTTTTAAAGCCATTAATCTACCAAAAATGCAACAAAATCGCCGTTATCATACATACTGTAAAGCTTATTCACACCAAAATTAGAAGACACTGTTGTTGATCTTAAAGCACATATGTATACCAAATTTATGGTCTATCGATTGAAAATTATGACCTGTATGCTATTTAATAAAAAATGCATATAAACTGACCTACGAGATGGACAATGCTACCGATACAGACCAAAAACAATAGGGTTCTTCCTTAGGTAGATTTGAATATGTGTTTCAAATTTTGAAACCATCT
This sequence comes from Ericerus pela, assembly GCA_011428145.1. Taxonomy (NCBI): domain Eukaryota; kingdom Metazoa; phylum Arthropoda; class Insecta; order Hemiptera; family Coccidae; genus Ericerus; species Ericerus pela. The sequence continues at coordinate 446,759 of WOFM01000193.1, read as the reverse complement.
GATCAAAATTACGCATGGAAATCTCAATGCAAAAGGGGGTAAATAAAAAAAATTATTTTTCAAAAATAGTGCCAAAATGCTCAGAAAATCGCGAAAAGAAAAACGTACCCACTCCCATCCTTAGGTCCAAGTACTTGGGTATTTTTAATAAGTAGATTTATTTCAAAAATCTACTAAATAACCTTAAAGAAACTAAAAATTTTCACATTATAGGACATTTTCCCTATTGTGGTTGAATATGATTCTCTTAATTTTTATGTGATAAACAAACATTATATTTCTATGTTGAAAAATACACTTGTGGTCCAGAGAAGATAGAAATTTTATTATTGAAAATTTCCATAGTTTGTTTTTTCCCACTGATCTTCAGGGATGTGCATCCTAAATAATATACTAAAAGTCACAACCCTTATCTCTCTTTCTACAGTAAGAATTATAGAAAATATGCTCTCAAATCAGTTTTTTGAAATTTTTTTTGGGAAATATTGACTATAGCGAGAGAATAGTTCAGTCAAAAAATATTGAACATTATATTTGCAGTAAGAAAAGTTTCTATTACTTTTTATATACGATGCTTCCTGACCTTAAAAAGTGAGCCTGAAAAACAAGACTTTTTGTACTTAGTATTAGAAGCTAAATACTAGAAAATGTGAACTTTACCAGTAAGAAACTTGGTACAAAATTTGAAATAACTCTAAAACTATTGCTCCTATATGGACTTCCGGTTGATTTCATTCGATTCAGCGCTAAAATATACCTAGTATATGATATGTTATGTCATTTCAGCTTAAAATTTCAACATTTGTTTTATCCTTTTTGACGTTGTCACATAAAAATCAGCTGCACTAAGGATATCATCCCGCCATAAACAAAAGAAAATTCTCTATACTCATTTTCCCTCTGTTTAAAAGCTTAAGAAAAAAATCATACCCCAAAACAAATAATAATTTTATCATGTTGTTTTAATAAGCTTAAGCTTGAAAAAAATGTTTCAGCTCTCAAAATTATTAATTTAGTTGAATTTAAAACCTTCTTTATCACATTTTCAGAAAACATTAATTAAAGTTATGGTTTGAAAATTGAAAATTTAAGTTTTATCGGAAGTAAACACTCTTTTCTAAATTGTATCTCTTTTTGTTGTTATATATTTCAAAACATTGTGACTAGTCTATTGCAATTTATTTGTAAAAATATCCCCAAAAGTATGGTAAAAAATAAAAATAAAATAAAACCAACACTAACACCGCAAACAATAAAATAAGCTATAAAAATGAAAAAAAAAACTTCGGTATAATTTAGGAAACTGGTTTCCTGAATCGTATCATTTGAAATTTGTTGATAAAATCAGCTGTAATTTAGACAATATTTGAGTGAAGCTAGTGTGAATGAGAACATAATAGAAGTAAGGATACAAAAATCAGAAATATATTTTGGCAAATTCTAAAAATACTTTTTTTGTCATTATGGCAGCTAAACTAAAAAGTGGTACTATTTCAGCAACCTTACCCAAAACTTGATATTCCCATTTAAAATATGCTGCAGTATCGACAATACCTTCAAAAATTATTTTTCATCTGTGTTTTTGTTATAGGGTACCGGTTAAAAAAACATCGATAATTTATCGATAGTTGTAATGTACTATTATAGAGGTTGTGGAACAGTGCAGCAGAGTAATTGTGAAAAAGAAATAAAGATTTACTCAAAGAAACGTCTCAGAAGTGTGTGTAATTGCAACAAAGACGTAAATCATGTACACAATATGTAGAGTACGAAATAAACGTATATGAGCGTAAATGAACGAATGAGTGGAACGGAACTTTGTGACAGTGTGGCCGCGAGTAAAAGTATAAAAGTATTTAGAGAAAGATAGTCAGTGTTTCCAGGAGTGTGAGGGGAGGAGGATTGGTGGTACCAACAACTAAGGATATTTTTGATATCTGAAAATTATCGATAATTATCGATAATATCGAAAAAAATAACACCATTACCATTTTTTGATATGATAATATGTCTCCACAGAGATATTAATTTAAAAATATACACGTTTTTCTTTCATGAAAATTAATTTAGTTTATCGAAAAATCAAGAGAAAACGGTAAGAGTGGGTTCATTGGAAAGAGAATACTTCACAGAATACGAATCTGGAAGGTTTGTAAAAAGGCCGTAAGTCGACTTCGGCCCTTTTTCTCTATCCGTGTTCAATTATAAAACCGGGAAAAAATGAATGAGAAGCGCGAAAATATGGTGAATTCATAGGCGCATAATTAGCTGGGGCCACTAATGCAAAGAATAGGCACCAAAATGAAAACTTTGTTTTTCATCTCCGTCTTTTTTTCTCTCTTGCGTACATCTTACGTATACATGTTATTTTCTCATCTAATTTTCTAAAAGATGTCCTTCGAATGGTTTTATATAGGCTCTACTACAATGATTAGTTTTTCTCTTCGTCCGAATTGACGACATGGCTTCGAGAAGCTAATGTAAGAAAATAAAATTATCTGATTTTTTTTTTTTGGGGGGGGGGGAGTTTTGAAAGAGAGAAAGTGGAAGAATATAGATGGGTGAAAAAAGGGGATGAGATTTTAGGTTTATCATCGGGTGGCAAAATACCTTCGGGCGACGATTTTCAGATTGTTCCGTTTTTCGCCAAGGGCTGTCTGTCAAGCAGCTTCCCCCCAAAACAAAAAAAAATAAAAAAATAAAAATACGTTCACTAATTGCGTTTTTAATTGACGTTGAGTTTTTGGGGAAACGACAAATTGGATAAGCTTTGAAACGTTTCAACCCACTGTCGAAGTGACACTTACTTACTTTTTTTTTCCTTTGGCACGAGTAAATGCGCGTGAACGAGCACCTCGAATTGTTGTTATTGTATTTTTTTTCATTTTTATTTTGTTTCTTTTTTTCACACTAATAGCCTAGTAAAACGAATAATTTACCATTATTCGACGTTTTCCTGGCGGCTGTTTAGAAAAGGTACGTGGCACTAACGGGTTGGCGTTGATTCGTCTGAAAACAATTTTTTTTATTTTTGTAACAAGGTTAATAAACGAGTAGAGAATGAGCTTATGGTATACACCTTTGACAGTTTCTAATTTGCTAAGTGGTGCAGTTTTCACCATTAAAAGGGTTTTTATGCCAACTGATGATCATGATGATACGACCGTTTAAGTATCTTACCTGCAGTAGTGTAACTAACTGTTTTTGAAACAAATTAAAGGCGAAAAGTTCCGATTGTCGAAAGGTAAAAAATTGTATCAACGTAAGTTTCTAAGCCGAGATGAATACAATTATCCTTGATCTTGGTCTTGAACTAAACTTCATGTATAGGTAAGGCCAAAATCGTACCCATAGCTGCTATAGACCAAGACCAAGACCAAGAACAACGTACTATGTAAAGCTAAAACCAATATGCATATTTGATTGGGCAGGACTAAGACCAAAAAAAAAAACTCAAAAAATTACAATAATTTGCTAAAAGTTAGGCTAATAATCTAGCTACGTAAATATTTTGCGATATTTAATATTCTACTGCATCGATTTCATATTTTAGAAGGACATGAATAAATCTATCAATAAGGGTAAAAATTCTGTAAGCGAGACCAAGATTCAGATCAATACCAAGACTATCAAGAGCATAAATAGCTCCTACGTAGGGTGGGGATTCTCATTTTCTATACTATCTCTTCTAACCCCCAGCTGCCCCTGCACTGACAAAGAGACCCTATTTTTAGAGATCTCTCATCTATGCCAACGAAAATTACCACTGTTTTAGTCATTGTCTAGGTTTTTCTCATCGCTTTTTTAAATAAAATTAGTAAGTATTCTAAAAATTGCCAAATATTCTATAAAATTTCTACGAATATTTGAAATTTTATCACGAACTTATCATGTGTATTAGTACATCCAGAAGTAAGTATTTAGTCCATAAAACTCGCTCAAATACATGGTATCGAGTGCTCAGTTGCAGTGCGATGGATTACAAACACATGCCATATATTGGTCAGCTTGGAAGTTCAATTTGTTATGTCTTGTCTATCATCACTGGTTTTGTGTCTTAGAGAACTACCTACGTTTTGATTTAAGAAATTTTTATTCAAACCAACTTTTTCTTCTTCGACTTTTTACTTCGCACACTACCCCATAAATAAATAACCATCTCATTGTCAGCTCTATACTGAGCTATTGAATGAGAATGAAAATAAATGAAAAAAGAGGGAGAAGATTGTTCACGTTATTCATTGAAAAATATTTAGTTCTCATTGTATCTATGCAATTTGAATGAGTTATATGTACCTACTAAATTGAGGGCTCCTCAAAGATTTTTCATGTATAACAAATGACGACCTTGAAAGTATGTACCAATATTTTCTCCATGATATCTACTTAAATATCAACGGTGACTTAAGAACTACTTACATTAACGAAATTGTATCGAAACGTGTTTATGTACCTATAGATATAATTGATAATGGAAAAAATGTAAAAATTACTTAAGTATGGTTCTTTCCTTCAGCCCTGTTATATAGGTTGTCAATAGTGACAAAACTGCAGTTTATCATGGCGGTTGTTAGACCACAGAGAATCACGTTCCCGAGCAGGTTTGTCGTGGACGTCGTCAGTTTGTCCATTAGCAAATGACATTGTTTGGGTTGAAAATGTGATTGTGCAGTGGTAGGATTGGGACTGAAAACACTCAGACGTAGAGCCAAATCCTAAACTCTTATGCAAGACAAATTCTGGCCAAAATTATGATTTTGCTTAAATGAAAATTATCTGCGATGACTCTACGAGCTGAAATTTTAATTTATACTTAAGCCTACTAATTTCGCAAACAAATAATAACTTTTAGATGGGAAAATTGTCGGGAATGATGCCGACAACTGTTTTGTTTAAAAAATTTTAATTTTACCCTATACAAGTAGGTATAATTTAAGGGTGAAAAAAAGTCTGTAGTGTAATTTTTATCAACTATATACTAATCTGATACAAAATATGGCAATTCGTATTACCATTAGAATAATTTATCATAACTTACGATATTACTATAGAACAGCAGTGATACTCCTAAATACCACAAAATATCGTCTACGTCCTATAAGCTTTCTATTCAATATGAAGTTTTTTCGAAGATAATGAACGACTTTTTACGTTAGGTACTCAATTAGAGCTTCTAATAATGACTGAAGTGTAATGAATTCTATAAAACTTATCTAATAGGTTTAATTACTCAGATTTTTTCTTAGATCATTAATCGTAAATGAGAAATAACTGACGTAATACCTACCCATACGTTGAAATTTAATAAATGGAATAAAATTTTTTATATTTCCAGTCCACTGGTACCATAAATTAAGCTCATAATCAAAATTTATAAATTTTTCTATCAGTCCAGATATCTTGACCATGCTAAATAGTGAACAGTAGGATTTGATCAAACTTAAAACTCTAATTACTTAGTTGGAATGCATCTTTCTTGGAGTTTCTGTTTGGTTTCAATTTTAACAGATTGTAAGCTATAAACGTGACCTACTATTACTTACCTGTATATTATCTAACGATTTTATTCGTATTTGATTTGCAGGTTTGGTTTCAAAATAGACGAGCAAAATGGCGTAAGACGGAGAAATGCTGGGGCAGAAGTACAATTATGGCCGAATACGGACTCTACGGTGCTATGGTGAGGCATTCGCTACCACTACCTGAAACCATCCTTAAAAGTGCAAAAGAGAACGAATGCGTTGCTCCTTGGCTATTAGGTGAGTTTGAGGCACTAACACGTAGCATATGCTGAGGAAAAAAATTTCAATATGCCTATTTTACTAGCTACTTATATCATTAAGCTAAATTTATATAGATCCTCGGCCGAGAATCGAAAACAAATGATACAGATCGCAACCAAATGCTGGAAACATGTGTATGTAGAGAAGCATATATATACAAATAATATCTCGATTCTATTCTTGCAGCCAAAAAAATAAGAAGACCCCTTCGAATTTATTTCGGACATGCATTTTAAATTTTGGCCCATCCTTACTGCTCTGGGTGTGAAAGTTTCTTCGTAAAAAATTTCAATATTTCAAACTCACTTTATGTTCTTTTAGTTGGCATGTATCTAATGGGACAATTTTAAAATGATCATTAAGTTACTTATGAGATTACTGGAGAACCGATTTCTCAGAATCAAAAAATTTTTTGATATATAAAGGAAGCCACTTTTTCAAAAATGAAATATTTTAATAACAACCGGGTAAGTTACAAATATTATTGGATATGCATCATCAATAAATTGTTTTACCACATTTTCAAGAGTAAAATGATATAATTATGTCGTTTCTTTATTAAAATATATTTATATTCAGCAAAGGGACATTCTACACCAATAGTGGAGCATAAGTGTAGGAATTTAATATAACAGGTTATTGAGAAATGATTGTTATAATAAGAGTACGATTAATGGTTATAGAAAATTCTGAATTATTTCAGTATTCACTCTATTTTTTTAGATTTTTATTAGATTTTTGACAATTTTTGGCAAAATAAAATTCCATTTCCAGGCCCCCAACTGCCTGAATTGTACTTCCCTTTTATCAGCACGTGTCTAACTGTTAAAAAGATGAGTTTATAAATGCAGAGGTATCCTTTCTCGAATATAATCACATATAGCAGTTATGTTAATTGCGAATAATATGAAGAGTAATGAACAAACATAAATAATTATGGGAAAAAATTGTTTCAAAATTTATTGTCTCAAAAAGTATCGAATCTCTCGTATTATTTCTCCAAGTGATTAATTGTTCGATCTAACCCAGTTTGAACTTGAGCCAATCTTAATTTTATCGGTTTTATCCCTTGAAACATCTGGTGGTGGTCGTGGCCTAGTAGTTTGGTGCTCAGCTTCGCAAGTGAAAGATTATAAGTTCGAAACCAGTTGTCGCAGTCACATTCGAAACCTAAAATGGCGGTGTATTCGTTTGGCTCAATTGGTGCTTCTACATATGATTTGAATATTCATGCTGGAAGACCACTGATCTCCGCATCCTGGCCAATTTCATACCCATAAATTGATGTCGATAATTTTCAGATGATTGGTAAAATGGCTACGTTACCAGAGCCTGCAATAAAAAAACAAATAACCCTTTTAAAATCGTGAAAATCACTGCTTATTTATAGGTTTAAGTATTGTGTTGACCGTATACCTGCTTGGGATCATCGTATTCCACACAGTGAACGAATTATAATATCTATCACAAGTTACATGATATTAAATTAATTCATATTTGCCGAATCTTTCAAAGTGGGGCTATTTTTTTAACGAATTTTATCATTTGAATCATGGGAGTAGTCAAGGGGCAAAGGGGGCCATTACCCCATGACCTTATTTTTTATTTTTTTTGCTGGTCGCTTTCAAAATTTGGAAAAATTTTTAGTAATAATGATTCGACACGGGTTCCGTAGATGCTAAATTTCTTAAATTTTCTAAATTTTCAGAAATGACGACCAAAAAAAAAAGTCATCGAATAATTTTTTTGACCTCTCTTTTAAATAAATCCTGGGTATGCCCCTGATTCGAATATCTATATTTATGGTAATTTTTCATACACGAGCTATACATTACATGTTAATTTTTTTCTTGAATCTTACACAATATTCGCTAAAAAGGTTCTCAACATCTGAAAATGGCAAAAATCCCAGTAAAAAAAATCTATGAATCTTTTTCCACAGTGCAAAAGTAACTTACTCATCTATATACTATATATACTATATATATATATAGGTATTTTATTTTTTCTGCCTAAAAAAATGTCTTTTTGAACAACAAATACAAAAGTGTTAGCATACATATTGTGATATTAGGGTCTAGTCTGATCATTCTTTAAAACAATTTGAGGTGTCTGTTATTTCAGATTTACTGTCAATTCTTTAACACACCAAAGCTGAATTTATTGTATCTAATGCTAAAAGTTCATTATGTGTGTAACCTTAAGTGTATAGGTGATTCAATGTTTTCATTTTCGCAGTCACACTTACAATTTTCAGCCTATCTATTATCCCGAAAATTGATACTCTAATGCGTCTAAGATATCCATTCTTGACTTATTACAAAATTCACCCTTAAAATTCGAAATTTGGCACCAGATATTTTTTATTATTTCCTAAATACATAAGCTACTAATTTTTATTTTATTTATTTTTAAATAATTGTAACCCTTTTATGCGTAATATGTTGAGGTGAAAGATCAAATCATGGTGAATGTTAACACTGGTGAATGTCAACAAATAGACCCACTGTGTTGATGAAACGTCGAAAAGTGTGAACTGAAATCCTTTTTCGAACTTTAGCCGGTGGTTGATGACAAGCATCAAGTAGTGATTGTGTACGTTGATACTATCGTACATCATTTTATGTAAGTAGGTATTAACGAGCCTATTTTTAAGAAAAAATATAAAACAGGGATAATCAGCTATTGGTAAAAGTACACAAGTTTTTTGTGGGGGCTATGTCTCCTAACCTCTCATACTTCTTAAATTGTTTTCTTTTTAATTTTGTAACTTAGTTTTTCATCTAAACCCTTCTTTAATTATAGATACCTGTTCGGAAGACTTTCACTTCAACAAAACAAAATCCACCCCTTCCCTGGAACGAAAGAAAAATCGAAAAACAAATCGAAAAAGAATTCCCAACACACAACGTAGCTCGTAGATGAATGTAAAGTGTCAACAATCACCAGAATGTCCAAAAAGGGATACCACGCTAATTCGTGTAGGTATGTTGACCTTCACCAGGGATTGTTAATATTCATCGACTTCTATCTTTCACCCTAATGTATACATATTAATGATCGGAGGGGTAGGTAGAGACTGTAGAAAATGAGCATAACATTGAAGACAAAAAAAAAAGTTTCGAGCCAACATTCGAAAAATGTTTTTAGAATTTCACGCCGACAACCAGTCCAGCGGATAAGTCTGCAGTTTCAGTAGCTTCGTTCTTCAAAAACAAGAATTGCGGAAGGGTAGGGAGAGTGACATAAAAATTGTCTACTACAAGCTCATTTATTGTGATACGGAAGATAGAAAGAGATGAAAATACCATAAAGAGAGGCGAGAGAAAACTGTAATAGCGGCGCGGAGAAAATAGTAAGAGTCTACGTGAGAAACGCTGAAAGTCATAAAAATTAAAGCAAGGCGACTGAGAGAGATTGAGAGTGAAAAAGAGGGGGCAGAGAAAGAAAATAAGGGACCAGAAGACGTATTTTGTTAGAATGGCGACCCTAATCGGGTGATGGCGTACCGGCGCCAATGAATGCGTAAGGGACGCCGACGTCGTCGTCGTTGCAAAAAAAAAAAAGCAAAGGCAAAGGGAAAGTCCAAAATTAAGGGGTTGCGTGAGAGGGTGTAGTGGAGGGGTGCGTCGAGTGGCTGGAAAATAACGTATTAGTGAAAATGTTGTCGACATCGTTGTCGTTGCGTGTTCACTCCTCTTTTTACGCGAAATGTTTATCTTCGGGTTTTTTTTTTCTCTTTTTTCCTTTTTCCCTTTTTTTGTTCTTCTTTTTTTTTTTTTTTTTTCTAATTATAATCTCTCATATGCCATCGTTGTATTCACATGTTGTGCCGAACCATCGAACGTTTATACGTGAAAGTATGCCATTTTTATGAAGCTTTTCTTTTTTCTTTCTTTTTCTATGCTTTTCTTTTGAATCCACATTTTTCGAGCCCCACCTTTTTTTTCTCCCTCTCAACAATCATGAGGTGGCGAATACGCCATCAACTTTCCGTACGAAACGTAGATATACGTAATATCTAATGATATTTTGTTTTTGTTTTGTTTTGTTTTCGTTTTTTCTTCTTTCTTTCTTTCGACGAAATGGTTTTTCTCTCTATTCGCAAAATTATCCGAATTTTTTCAAATAGACAATTACTTAATGACAATTATTTGTTTCATAGAAAGTATATCCAAAAGTAGCGATGGTACTTAAATGCTCGAGTATTTATTATTGATGAGCAAATGCTTAGTACGGTAGGGCATTTACTCAGCACGTGCTCATGTTTAAAGTTCTGAAGCATTTAATATTGGCTCGAGCATGCTCAGCATTTGCTCAGCATGCTAGAGAATTTTAAATATTTCCTCTAGCAACAATATATAATATCAGTTGCAACCTTGCGAGTTGTAATAATTATAAGTATGCTTACTTCATCCGAATGGTAAGTTGTTATGTGAAGATAAAATTTGGACTATACAAATGCTCATTGGATAGTGTACTCATCCGAGAACAAAGTGTAGGATGGGAAACTACCGTGGGATGTGCGTATGCGATAGATTTCAGTCAATGTTTTATAAGTTATAAAAAATGTGTATTTAAAAAAAACTGATTTTTTGTAAGCTTGTTATTCATTTGTTTAGGCCAAAAACCAGAACGATTGAAAATGCTCGAATAAGTTCTCAAGTATTTTCTCGTTTTTGAGCATATGCTTTTAAATGTCAATCATTTAATTTTCAAGTATTTTCTGAGCAAATGCTCAAATGCTTGAGCATTCAAAAAAAAAAAGAAATGCTCATTACCATCATTATCTAAAAGTATAGCCACCTGGGTTGGGAATTTAGCTTTATATCTTGACTGGTGATTGTATGAGCAGAGTTAAATTTTTATTTGTAAGATTGAAGCCTCAGTTTATAATAATTAAGGGTATAAATGTTGATAAAATTATTAGCTAATTACCAAGTCCATATCATTATCTCGTAGAAGTATAGATACATTTTACTTGTTAGAGAATTAATGTAGGTATTCATTTTCACCATTAATCATTTATTATACTTAGACATGGCTTGTGGTTTTATGTTGTTTGGAAATTGTCAATACGGCATTGCTGTTTTATTTGCAAAAGTGCGCAACTACAAAATTTTCTGCAAAGGCTTTTCTATTTTTCTCGGTAGAACCCAAAAAGAATTGTGTCAGTGGCATAATGGACCTTTAGCAAACCTCGCCTTAAGAGGAACCCCGTTGTCAAAAAGGCCCGGTTAATATCAGAAAAAATGAAGGAAAAAAGGACAATGATAAATGGGGCCATCCAAAACGTTTGCGCAGAGGGAAGCCTCCTAACTTTCAGTTATGCTCGGTATCGGTGAGTTGGGGCCGAATTATAGAATTTACAATGTGATACGGCTCGATTTTAAAAATGGATGTAGTTATAATATTACTGCGACCTACAATTTTGTATTAATTTCGGCCCATTTTCCTCGTGGTAGCAGTGCGCGTTGCTACTTTCGCAGTAGTTATTTTTAAAAAACACGACCTACTTTGTCTATACTTAATAATAGTGATTTTGATCTTTTTTGCTAAAGAAAGATAGATTTTTGAGAAATCGATTTTTCAAAAGTTTAATCTTAAAATTACTAAAAAAAAACAAAAACAATGATTTTTCTATAGAAAAACTGAAAAAAAAAATTGTTTAACGAATCCCTAGACTGAGAACTCTCAGTCTGTTTTTTTTTATTATTATTTTTCCCAATAGGAGACATAAAAATCCCATTATAATTAACAAAATAGTAAACCAAAGTATTTTGATAATGAAAAAAAATGAAAAGTGAACCTAAATGCGCCTAATACCTAGGAACTAAAAATTGTAACTGACCATAGTGGAACTGACGAAAGATCAACCTCAATTTTGCAAAAATCGAACTTCTTGTGCAGTTGATTTTTAATCGACTTCAAAGAAAGGAGGAGGTTATCATTTTGATCTGTCGGTACCTATATAATTAGGTTTTTTCTTTTATGTTTGTTCCAGAATAACCTGGATGCCGATTTTGATGAACTTATTTTTAATGACAGAAGATGACCCCATGGTGGTTCCATTGAATTTTATTTTAAATCGTTGAGATAGTTTTTAAGTTATCTTTAAATAAAAACTGTTAGTTTAAAGGAATACTGCCACTAATGCTTGAAACAAAAAGTCATAGAAAAATTTTTCTATAAAAAAAAATAGAATAAAAACGCTCTAAAAAGAGAATTATAATTTTTTTAATTTCTTCAGTAAAATCTACTGGAATTAAAAAGAAACGTAAAAGCAATATGATAAATATTGATGTATGTATGTATGTATAAATATATGTATCGCCCAAATATTCGTCAAGACCGCAAGGGACATCAGGATGTGCCACTTCAGTTAAAAACATTGTTTTTTCACAAATATGACATAGGTAAAGTAATGATCCAGAGGTGCGGTGAATTCTGGCCCAACTTTTTCAATCGTGTCAGAATTCTGGCCAAGAAGAATTACAATTTTAAATGAAATTTGGGACTGAATGTTAAACTCACTTCTCTTCACATCGTATAATAAAAGCGTCGAAAAAATACCTTTTTCATAGGAAAAAAAACAAAAAAACGACTCCTACTACATATGAGATAAAAGCATAGAGAAATTTCTTTTTCATTGAGAGGTGATCCCAATATTCAATTGATCGAAATCGTTGAAAACGACAAGAAGAAGAATTTCTCTAGTAAAATCTACTGGAATTAAAATAAAACAAAAAAACATAAAAACATTATGGTAAATAAATAATTTTTTTCAAAAAATAAAACCTAGGTACTTTGAAAAAAACACTAAATAATGAAATTTTTGAAAAAAAAATATGAAACCAACTGCGTGTAGGGACACAAAACATAATAGAACTAAAATGTTAAAAATAAGTTTTCCAGGTTTTATAATAATAATCTTTTTACAAAGTGGAATTACAGCTAATGCAGTTGCTGGCAGAAAAGTCTTCCACGCCACATGTTATAAATATATAATGCAAGATTTTTGAATGAAGCAATATAGATCCCTTCATATTAAATATTTTCCTGATGCAATTTTTGTAAATTTAATATGGATTTGACAACCTTGAAATACATAGCATTATTACATCCATTTAAAAACATTAGGGAGTTTCATTTATTAAGAATGTTTAAATTCCTTAGATGTGATGTCAAAAACTCTCCATTTTCCAATTAATTTCAATTAGTTTCATATTAGGCTTAATGATAGGTACCTACTTATGAAATCATTATTCATTTAAATATCATTTATTGCACAATTTAATTAGTGAAAACCAAACAGTATTGATTTTCAAATTAATATCAAAAAGTATTTCTGGCAGCAACTGCGTTAGTTGTAATTCCACTTTGTTAAAAAATTATTGTTATAAAACCTGGAAAATTTGTTTTCAAGATATTAATTTTATTATGTTTTATGTCCCCATACTCAGTCAGTTTCATTTTTGTTTTCAAAAATTTAATTATTTGAATAATTTTTTATGAAGTGCAAAATGAAAGTCTAGCAGTTTTTCAAAGAATTTACTCTGGAAGTGACAAATAATTGTTGATATCGTAATATTTGAACAAAACTGAATTTGATTTTAAGCCTATTGATTTTTTCTCAATTACGATAATTCAAATTTATTTATTGGTCAACAACCCAATTTCAATCAGACGCAAAGAAAACAAGTGAAAAATTTAAAATCGATTTTAAATACTGTTAGACCTACAATATGGGGCTATATTAATAGTAATAGTAATAATGATTTAACAAAAAGTCATATCAAAAACGTATGCTATGTGGAATTGTAGGCTTTATATTAAATCAATTCCTTCAATTTTATAGCAAAATTTTTCAATGAATGCCGACTTCAATAATTACAGTACCTAGATGTAAATCTTCCTGGAGAAATTAAAACAATATTATTTTTCACTTTTTAGTGCATTTTTTATTTTTATTTGTAATTTGGTTTTACTATTTTTTTGTTTCATTTTAATTCCAGTAGATTTTACTGGAGAAATTTTTTTCTTGTTGTCGATTTCAACAATTTCGATCGATTGAATATCGGGATCACCTCTCAATGAAAAAGACATTTCTCTATGCTTTTATCCCATATGTAGTAGGAGTCCTAGTTGTTTTTTTTTGTTTTTTTTTTCTATGAAAAAGGTATTTCTTCTATGCTTTTATTATACGATGGGAAGAAAGGTGAGTTTAACATTCAGGGACAGGTTTTATTTAAAACTGTAATTCTTCTTGGCCAGAATTTGTAAACGGTTGAAAAAGTTGGGCCAGAATTCACCAGTTTTCTCATCAGGAAACATATCTTTGGCCGCAATTCAACTACAGCCATTACACCTTTGATATATGTCATTAATAATTATTTAACCTATGTCATATTTGTGAAAAAAACAATATTTTCTACTAAAGTGGCACACCGTGACGTCTCTTGTGGTCTTGAGGAATATTTGGGCGATACATACATGTATACATACATACATCAATATAATTATACATAATATTATATGAACATTAAAAAAAATTAGATCAAAATCGGAAAAAACTGTACCAATCGTATTCATTTCTCATAAAACGGATAATTTTCATCATTTTCACCCCGAAACTTTTCATTAGGTCAATTTTAATACCTCGTTTGCAAGCAAATTGGGTAAAAAAAAACTACCCACTCATCCAACCTGCCACGTGGATTGAGGATATTAGGATGAAAAAAAATAGGTAAAGTGTCCGGTAGGAACATTAATATTTCGGTAAAACAGAGCAGGGGGTAGCTAATGGTATTAGGAGGGGAAAAAATTAGTGATTTCTTCATCGGGAAAAATAATGTCAATGAGGGAATGAGTTCGGGGAAATGTTCTTTAACTTCAAAATAGAGGAAAATAATTTTGATGATGCTCTCTACGTGTAGGTGTCCCTCTAATCCTTGGCCACAGACGCAAATACTGCATAACGAGGGAGAAGGGTAACGACGTGATCGAACAAAAATCTATTCTCGGCTGAGTCTCTTATGACTAGTACATTGACAAGGGTATTAAAAATTAATTAAAACAAGAGGAAAGAACGTGATGTTTTTGTTGCAGGCATGCATCGAAAGTCGCTGGAGGCAGCCGAGCAACTAAAAAACGACGACGACACAGCGACGAGCAATCAAAGTGACAAAGATGGCGACGACGACGACGGCGACGAAAACGACGACAATGACGACGACGACGACGACGACGACGACGACGACGAAGACGACGACGAAAACGACGTGGATGACGAGTGCGGAGGCACTCGCGGTCGCAATTCCAGCCAACCGTCCGCCAAGTCCAGCCAAATGGCCTCGAAAAAAATCACCAACGCGGAGCCAGAATTGGCGCGATCTCCATCCGGCAACGATCAGGAGAAAAAGCAGCTGACGGGTGGCGCCGCCGCAGCCACCGATGATAATGTCGAATCAGCGACGGCGGCTGCAGCAGCGTCAGCGGCCGCAACCGTAGGCTCGTCTGTGAAGGGCGAAAAAATGACGACCAACGCCGACGACGCGGCCCCGTTCCAGAACGGATCGCCCAGTAGACATCCGTACTCGACGGAGTCGGCGGAAGCGGCCCACTTACGCATCCGACAAGAGATCCAAACGCAAATGGAGCAGCATCACGCGGCGGTCATGCAGCTGGCGGCCAGCTCCAGAACGGATCCGGAGGAGTTCCGCAACAACAGCATCGCGTGTTTGCGCGCCAAAGCTCAAGAGCATAACGCCAAACTGTTCAGCCTGTCGGCGGACGCCCTTATGTTTGTAAATAATAATGCGGCCGCGGCTGCGGCCTTTTTGCATCGATCCTCGCTGGCGGGGGGTATGCCGCCGCATTACGACGCCAACGCCAATAATCTGCCAAACATCCATAGCTACTATCAGAGCAATCACCACCATCATCCGCACCAAGAAATGGCCGCCAATGCAAACGACATCGTTACTTCCTCGGATTCGTCTCCCATTTTCTAGACGAAAATATTGTTCGCCGCCATAATATTACCGTCGCACATGTGTGGAGGCTCCCTTTAAAAAAGAAAACGTTTGTAATTTTTTCTCTTTTTCTACGGCTTAAGTTGATTCTTTCCCCTCCACTTTCTTATTGGATTTATGGAAGGGAAAGTGAGGAGTCCTGAAATAGATGTTTCGTTTTTAGAGTACCCGCGCTTCGTCAGACATACCTGATACGTATGTAGGCATTTCAGCAAAATGTGGTCATTATCAAATGGCTTTTATGCATCAACTAGATGCAGTTCCATAAAAACTGCAAGGTTTGAAAATTCATGTAGATAAGCTAGGCTCACGTAATATGAGGCAATGCAAAAAACGCAATTAAAATATTATGGTTTTCAACCGCTGTCAATATATTTAGGTGCGTTTGAAGTTTAAGGCCTGGTTCACACAGTGCTAGTTTTATAACAGACCTGTTAATCACAGCTTCACTTGCGTAATGTCTGCTTATTTGTGTTTGCCTTCTTCCCTAATTTTGACAACCTTTTTGCGGCCCTAAATATTTCAACAATTGTTTCAATTAAAAACTGGACTATATCGACAAATATATCCTGTGATGTATCACTCAATTATAAACAAAAAACTACTGTGTTCCAGAAAAGTCCAAATATTGATTTAATCCAAAATTGGGCCAGAAATTTGAATTCAGCGATTAATCGATACTGCGAGGAAACGTTATTTTATCCCCTTTTTTGTGGACTCAAATGAAAACTGATGGGAAAAAAAGAAACAGAAAAAGAGAGAGAGAGAGAAAGAGAGAATAATATCTGCCTCACCAACCATAAGAGGATGAAAAAAGAGAGGGGCAGAAGTTTTTTTAAATTCTCTTTTATTCCTTTTTGTTCGTTTCAAGAAATATCTTGTCCGTTTTTATTTTCACAAATTGTAAAAATTCGTAACTTTCCCCCAGGGGGTACAGAGACTTCCACCATGGCTATAAACCCTCCTTAGAAAATCACAATTTTTTCTGAAAAATCTCATACAAATTCGTCCAGTGGTTTTACAGTGATAGCGTTTCCATTAGTTTTTAGCCCTTAGTATTTGTAATATTTAGAGCTATAGATTTGCGCCTCGTTCACATGGCCAGTTTTAAGCTTGTCAGCAGCCCCTTCAGCAATAACCAAAGGCCAGCATTGTAAATAAATCTGTCGTACGGGGGTCCACACATTCTCAGTAATCTCTTCTGGAACCCCCCTAAATAAGAAACCACCAAAACCGACAAAAAGTATTAATTTTTAGAGATTGACTTTTTTCTTCTTTGATAAGGGGGTCCAGACTTCTAGGACCCCCTCATATACGCCCTTGCCAAAGGTTGAACTACAAGTAAGTCAGCTACCTACTTCAAAAATATCCAACGCTGAAAGAATATCCCCCTAGCCATTTGCTCGACTCCCATAAATTTTCAAAAGAGGAGGATTATTATGTAAAAAATACTTATGAATTTTCTGAGGGGGAGGAGGATTTAGATTAACCCAAAAAATCCATTGGGTTCTATCTATGACAGCAGCTACAAAGGTAGCTTTGTGGGAATGGATACATGGGTGTAGACAAAAAAAATTAATGTTTTAGGGGGACAAACTAATTGTTTTTTTAAAGAGAAAATTCCAAATATTTTTCATTAGAAATACATTTTTGTAAGCAGGGCAGTCTTGTAGGTTCATAATTATGTATTATAATGTATCCTGAACCAATATAATGTTATAGCTCGTAGAAAAAAAATTGTCGTGCGAACGTAGGGGAGACCAGGATAGGTTGTCTCAAAATTTACTCTTAGCTCATTTTCTCTCATTCCAATTTTTTTTTTTCAAATGAAACTAACAGCGTATGAAACTTTATAGTATACTCTATGAATGATGTGAGTTTCAAAAATATCAAAGAATTTAAACTTTTTCAAAATCCAAGTTGAAAAATTTATTTTTTTTGTTACAACCATCCCACCCCATAGGGTAGGTTGTATCACACATCAGGGATGGTTGTAACATAAAAGGGGTTGGTTGTAACATGTCTTAAAATTAATTATATCAAGTCAACAAGATGTTACTAAAAAATTTAAAATACGAAAGTTTTATTCAGACAAAGAGGATTCATCCAAATTGCAATTTTTACAATTAAAAAATTTCAAATCATTAGATACCACTGACACATTTTATTTGTGCCCACTTCTTGCAACTTAAGCACTGAATCCACTGACTTCCCGGTTGACTATCGCAATATGGTTTCATACACATTAAGCAAAGGCACTAAATTTCCTCCCTTCACTGATGTGATATAACCGACTTGTTTTAAACCTTTTCGAGCTATGATTTTATTAGGTTTCTGAACTGTTGTTACTCCTGTTTCATCCACATTCCATATGTCTTGGGGAGCAAAATTATATTTTTCAATAACATTTTTCACATTTTGAAAAAACTCATCAACAAGTAGTCTTATTAAAAGCTGTTGTATGTGCCAAACTAGTTGCTTCTGGCGTACAAAGAGATAAATCCTCATGCCTCTTCATGAAATCTAAATACCAGTCTTCCCCAGCTTTTGATCGAGTTTTCCAGAATTCAGGTATATTTTTTTCATAATTAGCAGTAGCTAATTTATAGGCAAACTTTCTTACATCATGTGGAGAAAATCCCATATAAATGTCTGAAGCTTTTTTAATCGACCAGTTCACTTTGAGTTTCATCTGATAACATAGCTTGATTTCTTCAGTAACCAACAAACATTTTTATTGGCTCAGTACCATTAATCTAATAATGTACGAATCATTTATATGCATGTTAATATTCATTAAATAGTTACCTATTTAAAATTCAATAAAATTATAATTTATTTTGCCGAGATACATACCTCTGAATCTCTAAACTTTTTACAGTAACGCCTTAATGTTTGGTAATTCAGACCAGATGTCTTAGCTGCTTGTTGTATTGATAAACCCATTTTATTGACTTTTCTCACAGCTTCGAGCATTTCATTTTTCAAAGCACATCCATGATCAGTTTTTTTTTCTTCCAGTTTCAAACCACTAGGTATAAAAATTTTCTTAAAATAAATAAATTTGAGAAATATACACGTCAATATAGTGTTACAACCATCCCCATAGTCATCTGCTACAACCATTCCCACAGAATCATTTGATAATCAAGATCTTTTTTTTTTCTACAAAACTTTGAAAATTAATTACGACTGAATTACGGGTATATTTAGGAAGGTTATATATTTACTTTTTGTGTAACACAATCGCTGATTTCTGTTTTTCAAACCACCAAGAAAAAAAAATTTTTTTCCTAAAAAATTTACTTTCAATGTTGAAAAATGTGTTTGTGATAATAATTCCACAAATACGAAATCTGTAGATGTGAAACTTCGTTTTAGGTGTGTTTTCACATCTTAGTACCCATATATGCCATTAGAAGTGATAAAATCAACACTGTTTTTAAGATATTGTGACTGTTACAACCATCCCGGTGTTACAACCATACCCGGTCACCCCTACCTAAATTTGATATTTTTGAATTCGAAGATTGCCAGTAAGTAGCAACAATGCGTAATACGAAGTTTTCTTCTCCACTTTTCGTTAATATTAAGAAATACAAGGAAAACATACTACAACAAAAAAAGGTTCCCATAAAATATTAATAACTGTAACGAGTACATGGAACCAGAGAGTGTAAACATGGAATTAGAAACGGGTTAATAGAGATTACGAAACAATATAATAGGTGATGACTATGGATGATGTTTTTTTTTGGCTATAGGCTGGAAGCCAACCTTAATGGAAAAGGGAGAGAATTATTGATATATAAGGACAAGCTTGTTTATGAGATTTTGCGACTGAGTATACAGGAGTATAGACAGATGAAAAAGTAATGATTAACGTCGTTGTCAGCCATAAAACCATCATGTAACGAACAGAATAAAGATGAAACCGCACAAAATTTGAATGAGAGGACTGGGGTGGGGCCATTCAGAACAGAGGTGGGAAACGATGGTGATTATACATTTGAGGAAAATGTTCAGTGAAACGTGTAGTTCGAATTAAACAGATCGATGAAAAAAGTTCAACTAAGGAGAAAATGTCCATTCCTGAGACAATTTGGAATTGAATGAAATAAATAATTAACGACCGATCCAAAATGGTTAGCCTGATTTTAGCTAATGAAATAGACATCTTACTTCTTCATCAAGGGTGTGTAGTGAGAGATTTTGGGAAACTGAACTGAAATATTGTGCAGGTAAATTTCGTGAAAAAGAGTCGATAATAATTACGTAAAATGAGGGAAAACGCGAAGCTTTGATGAGTAGGTAAGCCTTCACAATGGAATTCTACACCGAGTACAACTTTATAGAATGTTATATTTTCCATTCCGAGTAACTCATTCTTTTTTTCCTATGAAACAAATACGTAGGCTACTTATAAAAATAACTTTGACACTTTATCAAGATTTTCAGTTTTCCAGCTTCAATGTTATTTCCATAAGCCCTGTTATTTTGTCTTATTGCTCCTCACAGATGCTGATTTGTCTAAATTCAATTGCAGTCATTCAAACATAACTCGAATTGAAAACAAAAATTTATCTAAGCTTTATCGTACCATCGTGTAGGCCTTCATTCATTATAAGTGAAATAATATTATTCAGATTAATAGAAATTTTCTCTACGTGACATGAACTTTTTCAAAATTTTTAGAAAAATATTATATAGCTTTCTTATTTTGAGAAATTTTTTGTAAACGCTACAGTGATATACCTATGTTTGAAACTTTAACTACACCACGAATACTAATTAACGTTATCGTCGAGGAAAGTAAATGCATTAATAATCTGCAAGAAAATAATAAAATCGGTTAGGATTGTTGATTTTGAAAAATAAGAGCTCCAATCTTATTGCACCTCAAATGTCAGGGCTCCTCACTTTTACCTTCCCTTATATATATTTATAACCGTCATTTTTATGTGTCTTCGCTGTTCGTTGGTTTCATTTTATTTTATACGTACCTATTCGTGCAAAACGAAAAGACATAGAAAAAAAAAAAAGAAAAAAAGGAAGCCTGGAGTCTTTCAAAATTTTACTCTCTGCCCGAGTTATGATTGCGAGGAACTATAAAAATTTCGCATGGTTTTAAAACAGAAAACTTATTTACTTATTTTCTGATAAATGGGCAGAAAAAAAAAACGACTGAATTAAACCTACACCCCCAGGTAACAGTGCTGTACAAATTATTTTCTATTTAACTTTCTCATTTTCTCCGCATATCAGTAACGAGCCAAAATTTTCTGGGGGTGCTAAATTTAAAAAAAAAAAAAAAAAAATGTGTTTGATTGTCAGAAACACCATAAAATTACAAATTTTCTGATTAGCTTCAAATTTTTCAAATTTCAGTCAATTTAAATTTTCCGAATGAGTTAATTGCCCCCTATTCCTCCTATGACTACGGCTCTGCTTTCTTCTTTCATTAATTCTTATTCTTTAAATTTTTTTTTTTTAAAGCAAAGGTAGTGGGGATGAAAATTTTCAAAATTTTCGGTTTCAACCGTAAGCAGTGAATTCTTCACATTAGATGCCAACCTTATAAGTCTACTGGCACTAAAAACACCAGATTGCCTTAATATCATTTTCAAAATATCTACCAACTCTGTTCACCTGGGCTAATTTCTGCCTAAAATATTTCTATATTGAAACGCATGATTCTTTTTTCCAGAGAGATTCCGAACGGTATAGCCTAAAAATATTACTGACTTGAAAAAAAAATTATATTTCTGTGCATTTATGTAGGGAGGAGGGAGGATTATTATCTCATTTTGGCCATTTTTCTTATTAATATTACGACGTATAGTCCAATAGTTGGTACGTATAGTACCTACGCCCAAATATAATAAAAAAATACACCAAATCGTATTCATTTTGAGCAATAAACACTCCAAAAAGGAAGAAGTTGACGGATTTTGTTTTTTCTACAGTAAAAAATTGACTACTTTTTTTACCTCCACTTTTTTTTCTTTTTTTTTTTACTTTGTCTTTTTTGATACTTTCGTGGATCGATTACTCGATCTTTTTGTGATTTTTTGAACGCGGAGCAGTTGAATTTTACTCTTTTTATTCTTGACGTCCATAATAAATGTAATTAATTAATTTTATTATAATTTTGTTACGTTTTTCTTCTTATTCTTCTTCGTATTATTTCTTTTTTTCTTCGTGTTCATTTAATGCCAGATTGTAAGTCTAACCTCGCAAATTCGTTGAGGTTGTATTGGTAATAGCTGGAAAATTTGAGAAATTTTTTGTGTGATTTCTGGACGAATAATGTGAGTTTATATCGCCATATTTTTTTGCTGATGTCATTTCTCCCTTACTTACATAGGTCTTATAGGGTTTTTTTTTTTACTTTGTTTTTATTTTAAACGATTTCCCTTCCCCCGATGACTATGAGAATTTTGAACTTATTAATTGGGTTGTATAACCTCATGATTTCAGAAATTACAATTCCGCTTTCTGTTTTGAACATTTTTGATGAATTTGAGCAAACAAAAGGCAACAGCAGATCCTAGGAAACAAGAAAATTGGAAAACATTTTCTCATCTATTGTGTAGTCTTCGGAAAAGAAAATAAAAGTGTTGGAAATTCAGCCCCGTCCTTTTGAAAATGAATATTATGTAAGTTCTTTATAACCGCTCATGGAAAATACAGGGAGACAAATTAATTAGCAGTTCAGAGATTAGACAATTTAATTATCCTAATCAAATCACTTCAAGGTTACAGTCGTACCAACAGATTCAGCTCAATGTTTAAAAGTCCGAAATACGAACAGTTATGCATAATAAAATATAATGAAAATAATGAAACAATTAAATACTACACAATTTTTGATGTATTTTCGAATTAAGTTTAATTAAAAATGCAAAAAATTATTAAACGATTTTTCATTTTTGTAAAAAAGGCAGTAACAGCAAGTCTGATTTTTTTTTTTTTTTTTCAAAAGAAAACTGCAGTGATTAATTAGGTACCTATTTTTAATGAGTACTTGTCGTCAGCGATTATGTCGATTTAGCCACAAATTTTCCAACAGCAATTCTAAAAAAATGAAATATTAAAATATCTAGTCATTATTTCTGCGCAATAAACGTCCATCGTCAATGAATCACACCGTTATATTTATATATTTTTCAGTTGGAAAATTTTTGTTGTTAAATAAAACATACTATACAGTAAGTATGAAAAAATTCAGTATATTTTTCTTTCGGTGCATTTTTTTATTCATCATTATTATTACGTTCATTCTTATCATCATGATATAATTATTATGTTTCTAATAACTATTTTTAACACTAATTTTTAATATCGTGTACCAAATTTTAAACACTGTGAACGTTCCAATATTACATATTATTACAAATTTTTTGTAAATATTAGCCAGCTTTACTATGTTTATACTATTTATTTTTCGAATGGTAATTTTTTTTTTTAATTTTAAGTTTTCTTTTTCTTTTTTCTTTTTTTTTTTTTGTTGTTATTTTGAAAGGAGTTTTATACGTTAGTATGTTCATTGTTTTAATATGCGTCGTGCAATAATTATTTTAGTTCATAAACTTTTGTTTTCCTGTGGCTGATCTGTAATTATTGTGCATCTCTTAGTTCATAGTTCAATAATAAATTTAAAAAATAAATACTGACATACGTTATGTCATAAAGTTTTTTACTTTCTTTCAAAACAATTTATGGAATGTAAACCTTTACTTGATTAATTTTATTCTCTACGCAAGGTTTTCTGGGAATCGATGTTAAAAATTTTTACTTAATAAAAAACAGTCCAGTATGTCATTATGGCATAATAATTATTATAGGTATATGGTATCAAAATGATTTTTATTTTTTAAATAAATGAAAATCAATAATTTAAACCTTTTTCAATATGGAATATAGACTACCTACATGTTTAACTACATAATATTTTTTATTGGGATCAGTGGGTAATCCCTAGTATTTAACTACCTATTGCTGAAGTTTGACGGTGGTTAACTAGGGTTTTGAAATTACTCCTTTTAAAAAATGCTATGCAACTTTATGTACAAACAAACACAAAATGTTGCGTATCTTTTTCGGTAGGTACTTTGTTATACTTGTTTTATCGAGTACTACTAACCACCGAAGTTTGGCAGTCGTTTCACAAAACATGCCATAAAGGGTTGTCGAAGAAGATACTAATAAATTTTTAAGGCTGGTTCATCGAATCATTTATGAAATTTTATAATCGTAGAAGGGCCCATGTGTTAGGAGACGTCCCAACCGGGGGATGAGGGGATAAATCATCTCCACAGCCAAAAAAATCAGTCGGAAAATCGACAAATTTTGAGAGCAATTAGTAAATTTTAACATTTTGAACACAATCTAACCAATCTTTATTTTTTCTGTTTAGTCGGCAAATTCGAACATTTAACACCTCTTTTGGGTTGTCACTGCATGCATTGCTTTAAGATTTTAAATTTCGCACTTCAGGTAAATTCCTTCCTTTCAAACAATTTGCGTAATTTTTAAGTTTCTATTCAAAAGGTAAAAAGGAGTCAGAAAAATTATCTTCTATGAGGAAAAAAATCACTTAAATTATCTAGAAGAAATTTTTTTACATCAAACATTATAGTGAGGTCGTATTAGCCGGAAAAAGAGGTCAACTTATGGAACTAATTCCGAATAATCTGATTTTTGGTGAAGATGTTCATTAAGTTGTACTGTTTATCATACTAAAAGTCCTAATACTTCCAACTTTTACTAAATTATTACCGTGGGCAGATGGTCATCATTTTTAGTTTTTACTTTTTAACTCACTCTCTACACGTTTTATAGGAAAATATTTGAAACAAAATATAGGACACAAGATTTCTTAAAAATTAATGTCTCAACCATGATTGTTTTACTACAAGCGATAGGAAGCATAACTTTATTTTTTATTAAAAAAAAAAAACACCTTTTTGAATCTACAGACTTAAGCACTGGCCCAACGTACCCGATGGGAAATCCACCGCTGACAATTGCTAATTTGAGTATCAGTATTTAATTGAAAATGGGAAGTGCATAATATGATGTAAAGAGGAACATTGCTCGATAAAGGATAATATTTTTCCCAAGTAAATTCTGGATGTCATTTGCAGTATTATCTCGTTTACTATTACCACAATCAAAAGAAAAAAACTCCAGAATTTTTTAGGAACAATTTTGTGTTCTACAATTTTTATACGAAACATAGAATAATGGAAGATACCAATAAACATGAAGAAATTTAAAAGCTCAATAACTCGGTATATGATGAAGCCACAGCTTCGGGAGTAAGCTATTGAACTTCTCGTGAAAAAATACATCATTTGGGAATATTATTTTGTCGATTTAGAGCAAAATTCAAAAATTTATAAATTTAAGGTATTGTGAGAAAAATGAAAAATACTAGTAAAATATAGGGAGACTAAAAGCTCGATAAGTCGGTGAATAATGAAGATAGAGCTTCGGGATTAGGTTCATTTGATTTTTCAGAAATATAAAAACTTGATAACTCGGTAAAAATTAAACGAGATTCCGGAATGGGCTAATAGAATTTCGCATGAAAAAATAGATCATTTGCACTTATATGATTTTTTCGATCTAGAGAAAAACTCGAATTTTATAAAATTACCCTATTATTAGAATAATGAAAAGTATTAGTAAAATATGAAGAAATTCAAAAGAGTAAACATTCGACCTAACAGAGCTAAAGCGTCGTTGATAAATTCGGTGAATTAAAAGTGAAAAAATATACAACTTTCATATATCAATAATTGGTCAATTTGAAGCGGAATTGGATATTCCAATTTTGGCAATTTTATAGCTTAGACTACAAAAAAGTTGCGATAAGTGAAATTCCCCGCAACGAGGAGCTGAATTTTTGGATATACTGTTCGGCCGAATAATTGCCAAGGTGGGTGTATCAATATCGTAATGATGAGAGAAAATACTAATGAAACAGAGGAATTTTGGCAATTTCATCGAAATTTAAACGTGCGATAACTTTCGACCTAACAGAGCTATAGTTTCGCAGATAGGCTCGTTGGATTCGTTGTGAAAAAATACACCATTTTCAAGTTTCTCTTTGTCAATTTAAAGCTAAATTGAGATCCACAATATTCGTTGTTTTATTACCTTGTATATTAAAAAATACCATTAAGATTCAGTGAAGTTAAAAAGAACTACCTATAACTTTCTATCTAATAAACCTACAGCTTCGCCGATAATCTCATTGTATTCGCCTTGAAAATATAGACAATTTTCAAAAGTTGGCTCTCTTTTCCTTACCATGTAGGCTTTATATACGTCAGTTTTTTCCATTTTTATGACAATCTTTTTTAATTAGCTTTGATTTCAATTATTCTATTCCCTAAACCTAAATCTTACTGTTGAAATTTTTAAAGAATTATTTTTCCTTTAGCGCATTATTTATGGAATTTTTTTTTTTTTTTTTTTTTTAAGTCAATTATATTATTTAAGGAAAATTATTAGTTTTCCAAAACGGTTTATTCGTTTCTTTTTTATTCTATTATATTTTACTAGAGAAATTTTGAAAGAATAGTTTTTCTCCTTTTAAAGTATTTGTATTACTTTTTTTCCATATGTACCTGTTGAATTTTTTGGTGGAGAATTTTTTTCAATGAATTTTTTTCTCAAGCATCAGCGCTAATATTATATTTTAAAATAAACAGTTTCTTTTTTATAGATAACTCAACATCTTTTTCATCTATTCTAAAAAAAATTTAATGAGACTACCATATGAGGTCACTCTGTATCGTTTAAGACTAATTTCGTCAAAGAAAAGTTATGCTTGAACAAACATAAATAAAAAATTCATAATAGTTATTATATACCTACCGACTGAATCGATAACCGCCTTTTTTTTTATGAAGTTTAAATGAGGGGTTATTTTTGACGATAAATTCAATGAGCCTATTCAGATAGCTCTCTATAGCTCAATTTTTACCATTTTCGTGGCCTTTAGTTTGGTAGAACATTTTAAATTGCAACAATTTAGCACATGGAACCGGGGTAATTTTGAAATAAAAATTCGATGCTTCTGATCACGTAACAGTGTGTGCATCATTTCACCTTTTTTCGAACTGATTTCGAAAAAAATAAATTTTTTGATTTCAACAATTTGACATGTTGGGTAAGATTAATCAGCAGGAACTTGGGAATTTTTATTACTCCGATCTTACATCAAGAATTATTAATTGAATTTTGTTAAGAGTTGGTGTGTACTCGAAAACCAAAACAATAATTTGTTATACCTACATGGACATTTTCATAATCTACCTTTTCTCACACGCTTTTCATTTTCAGAAAATTTCAACCTGTCTTCGTCCTGAAATTTTTTTATAGATTTGCTTCAGTGTAACCAGAATTTAAATTTTACTAAGAATTCAGTTATCTATCTTCATAATATCCAGTGACGTTGTCAAAGCATTGTTTTGTAAAAACAATTTTGGGCTACCGCCATTTTGTGGATTATGTCTTGATTGAGTGCATCTAAAGCAATCAATAATTGAGGGGTTTAACCCAACTTCCACCTCTACCCCACCCTATTATCACACCACTAATATCTTCTGGATATCTATTCTGTTATAATTATGTGTCAACAATAATTAGAGAAGAATTTGAATACGTAGAATTTAATAATTTTACTATCCAAATAAATTTACCATAGGTTGTCAATTTTTAATTAAAAAACTATAGATACAAATCCTATTTTAAATCGTTATGTTTACCCTGGTATGGAGAATTATTTGAATTATCCAATAGTTTGGTTTCCCCTTGACATGTTAAGCATCGTTTCATTCCAGTTTTATCTTTACTTTATTCTAGTTTTTGTTCATCTTTTTTCTTTGAATCTGCTACCAAATTCATCTCCGTATCATCAACAAGTTCTGTAAGGAATTTGGATTCTTGATGATCAACCCGTTTAAATCGGTTTTCGTCTGCATTTTTCTGTAAGATCAATTGATGAATCTACACGTAATTTTGTTTCTGTCTTGGATCAACGTTTCTTATCAGAAATTCTAAAATTATAAGTAGAACATTGAGTAGCTCTAGAAAATGTTTTATAGTTTCAAATATTTATGAGAATTGAGAGATTGTGGCCTATTTTCAATTATTCGAAACAAAATTTATTTAGTTTTACTGTGACATTGACGATGATTTTCTCTTGGGATTGAACTTTCATCAGAGAAAAAACTGCTACCAATCAATACAGGTAGGTACACTGGAATTAATTCATTTGAACATATATAATGTTTTCCAATTTCAGAGGCTACAGCTTCTTTCGTACGTACCTATGACTATATGAAAGTGAAAGCAGCAGTTTAACTCATCAGACGATCGTTAATTTATTTTTATGTCAAATTGAGGATTCATAAATTAGAGAAATTAGATATACCATGAAAATGTTAAAAACCGTATATTTTTATCTACTGTAAGTTTATGTACCTTCGACGGGGGTGCCTGAACATGTACTGATATAGCTCTCCAAAACGATTCTCTTGCTTGACATACGCCAGCTGGATGTGAAATTTCATTCGTCGTTTCGGGTACTGTCTCTATTTTGACATTCGGTAACTACAAAATGAAGGAATAAAAGAAAACGGAAGTTATGGCACCTATTTACAATTTATTTTAATAATATAGGCACCAAATTCTATCAAACCTGCACCGACATAAGGATAATCTATTGTTAAACTTTCATTCCGATCCCTTTCGTCATTTTTTCAGAATCCTGGAAAAATGACTTTTCCAGGAATATTTTGTTTTCCAACTTTCTCGGATACTACTGAACCGATAAACTCCAAACTTTTTTTTAACTCGTTCCTATATGAGAACTATTTCTCATGAAAATTTTAAGTCTATCCGTTTTATAAGTTTTTCAAAACCAAGAACACAAAATTTCAAACAATACATACATATAATTATATAGTTACCCTCGGCATTGCTCTCATTCTCCTCCCTATATACAATTTAGAATCAAAGAATGGGTCAAATGAAAAATAAACGTCAAAATTGAACTCAGAACTTGAAAAAACATACTTCCCATAAACTAGATTCGGACGTCTGCGGTGTAATCTGAAAAATATATACTTATCAATCTGACTGCAAATTGTATAAGAAAAAAATAGAAATTCTGAATTACAAATAGAAGAATTAACAGACAACTAGTAAATCGTAGAAATACATTTTTAATATTTTATAACTGATCTATTGACCCTCAACACGTAATAATCAACAAACACCAAAATCTTTTTATAATCATCATAATGTTAATGAAAACCAGTAACAAATTTGAGAATAAGACGTATTTATTTTTTGATAGAGAAAATTAGAAAAAAAAAATGGAATCTATCAGTCGAAGACACGGATTACAAAATAAAGGTAAAGAAATAAAGTTAGAAAAAGATGTTACTGATTTTATGATAGACCATTGAGAATTGTTGGAGCCTTACTATTCCATTATTTTTACTGCCTAAAACTGAAATAGGACAACTCAAATTACAAATTCAAGAAAATTATGAACATAATGTGGGAACATTTTCCTGTTGTCCAATTACCCAAATCAATAAAAAAGAACAATGACTTATTGATTATTATGAAATTAATAAGCCCTAACCAAAAACCAGTAACACTTTGCTGAACAGGAATTATTGTAGAAACATACTTATTGACATTTATCTGACTATATTTTAATAATTGACCTAAAGATAAAATCATTATTATTGAATATATGTTACTAGTTTTTGAGAAATTGGATTTGAGTATTAATAGAAAAGCAGTAACAATTTAAATATCAGTGGAACCTCGAATAGGTCTGTTAACTCACATAGAGAAGAATAGAACTAGCTTTTTTGAGGGTTGACCTATTGATGAAATAGATGAAATTAACAAATATAGTATTTTTTTGGGAAAGAGGGAAGTATTTATAATTAGTAATTAGTAATAATTTATCTGAATGGAAAAATTTGAATATGTCTCTTTTCTCCTTAAATTTATCATTTAAACACTGAAATGATGTCTTATTTTAATGTATTTCGGAATTGACCTATTGATGTAATCCTAAATAATCATTATGTTACTGGTTTGAGGAAAGGTGAGAATGAATATTGATACAAACTAGCAACAGTATAAATATGACTGAAAACACTCATAGGTCTATTTAATTTTACAAGGAAAATGAAACTGATTTTTATTCCCAAATTTATTTGACTGTTAACTTATTGACTAAATTAGTGGATGTAAACAGACCTTTGCTTTCTGGGACAAGATGAAGTAGTTTAAATTAGAAATAAGTAACAACTTTGTGGGAGAGCCCAACTTTGAGATTTCAGTTTAATACAGTTCTTAAATTACAGCCAAAAATGTATTTTATCAGTTTATTTGAGACTTGAACTATTGATATAATTCTTAATACTGAATATGTTACCATTTTTGGGGGCATAGATAAATTGAGTACAGAAACAAAATTTGTAACAATTAAAAAATAAACTGATAATGACATAGGAGTATTTAAATTTGAAAACAAAATGATAAGGCTCGTAATTTATACAATTAATCGATGGTTAACCTATTGATTAAATTAGTAAAATTAACTCCACTATTTTGTCCTAGGAAGTACAGAAGATGTTAAAAGTAGGAATTTGTAACAATTCTCTTGGAAAGCAAAATTTTGATATTTCTGAACTTATGGTGTTATACACAAACTTTCCCTTTGACACATTTAATATTAGATTTTCTCTCGCCTCTAACTCATAATTAGTTCATCGTAACTGAAAACTAATGACATAAACGAATTTGTGGTTAAAAAATAGGGGGGTCATCTCTGAAAATTTTTTTCTATAATCATTAGTTTTTGCATTAATCAACAAATTAAGAACGGAAAATTTTCCTTTAATTTTCAATTTTTTATTATTTATTTTTGAAAAACTTTTGAAAATATTGAAATTATAATTGGTAGTGAATTGTAGAAAATTTCCTCTCCTTTCTAATAGTACCAACCCTAAATTTGTAACTTAATTAGAGGCTGAGGAATGGCAAAGTGTAAAGGAGAGAAGTTTTTTCAAAATTTAAATGTTGAGTTTATTCCACAAATGACTGAAAACGGATTATAAAAAGGGATGCACACAGACACACATACACTAGTAAAATACATGGACCTTAAACATTTGCTGGTTCCTAGAAAACCACTTAAATTCTTCATATCGAAATTAGCCTATTTTCTTCTAGAGCATGTGGACTATGTGTGTGCAAAATTTTAACCATTAAATTGTTCGGCCATTTTGGCATGATGATGTCCCAAAGATGGTAGCTCATTTTCATATTTATAATATAAGTTGGATTTTATATGCCGTGTAAATGCATACATAATATATAATTACATAATATTATAATAATTGTAGGACGCTGCGGTAGACGCATGCGCACACCTACTTAATGGTCTTGTGTGTGTGTGTGTGTGTGCGTGTGTGCGTGTGTGCGTGTGTGAATGTGCGTGTGTACCTAGCTCACTATTGAATTTAGATTAGTAGTGGTGAACTACTAAGCTGTGAACCAAAAGTGTGTTTGCCCTATATAATGTAGGAACAGGCCACATAATCTACCAACAAGTGCGCACACTCGTCACCACTAATAGGAAGTTGCCACAATAATATTATACACAACTTATGTATAAGTGATAATTATGCATAAAAACGAAATTAGGTCAAAATGGGAAAATGATAGCAATTGTTTTCTCTTCTCATGAAGTGGATAATTTTTATCATTCCCCCCCTTCTTTTTTTTAGATCAATTTTAATATCCCGTTTACAAGCGTACTGGGTGAAAAGCCCAAATGTACACAATTTTAACAATCGCAGCCAATACGCTGCTACGAAATTAAAATTCCAACCATTTCTTCAACGATTTCCATCATTAAGCTTACAATTTTCGAGATCCTTGCCTTCCAAAAGCCCGCGTAAAACTTTCAAGTGGCACTTATCATATGAAATTGAATAAAACCAAGACCTCACAGGAAACACGAGATTGAAATATATTTTTAAACTAGCAAAATTAGAATTTTATCGAAATTATAACTAGGTACCTACCTACCTATTGAACATTCTAAGATTGTTCTTCTGGCCATAATGATTCCACATGAAATAGGTACTTTTATAATCGTACTTTGTTCAGTACGTAAGTAGGTAAGGGTAACCACTTGCTTCTCGGATACGTTATCTTTTCACAAGTTGACTCTTACAAAAAAAATAGCAACTGATGCTGATAGAAATTTCACAGAAAAATGAAATGAGAAACAATAATAAACTGAAAATCAGAACCTAATAAAATTCCGAAGTTCAAGCAGACAATGGAAACCAAAAAAAATACTAAGTAATGCATGATGAATCATTCTTCTGCCGAAATAGTTCATCAAAATGACTTTTTCTAAAAGTTTTCATTTTTATTGTTCCTTCAGTTTGATGGATAAACTGCCTGTACCTAATTCTTTTAATCGATACGTTGGGTTCAAAAATATTCTGATAGGTATCTTGTGTTGACACTTACTCGTATAGCTGGTAAACCATACTTCTCAACCTTCGTAAACGCCAAATTCCTTCTTTTGCAAGGGCATTCGGCCAGTCCATTTTCCATACATCCAAACAAAACCACAATGAAAATAATCCACAAAATGTTTGAAGCTGATATCATGATTGAAAAACTAACAGAATTTTCAATTCCATTGTAATTACCATAAAATTGTTCAATTTTTAGGTGAGTGTAAAAAATATTATTTTACTCACTTATTTTGCAGAGTTTTGCAAATAAATAAAGTAAAATTTTAATTTTTAGCGAGACAATACCGGTACCTAGCTATACTTTAGTGAAAAGTTCCGAGATTATGGATTATTACTGTTTCATTTTACCCTATTAACACACAAAAATGTCATTCGAGTTTATGCAGACTCTTTTGGTATTTTTTGTTCGCATTAATGTAGTATGAGTTAGGTATACGTATTCAGAAATAGTACCATGGTATACCTACCTACCTATTGATGACAACTGTTTCAATAAATAACATTTGTTAATCAGATGTAACTACCTAACATATTTGGAAGTGAAATTACGCAGTTGCAATTAATTAGCAAATTTTCGCAGAAATCGAATGTTAGGTATCTACCTACCATTTGATTATACGTCATGTTTTTGTGTTTTTTTTTTTTTAAGTTTTCTTTTTTCTGATTTAAACTAAGAATTATCAGCCAACTAGGCTATGGGTCCAACCTTCTTATTCGGAGTTATTTTCACACGATGCTTTACGTCGCCAGATTCAAAAATAAGACCAAGGATTATTTTCCTTCTTCCTTCTTTTTTATTCAGTTTGCTTGCAAACGGGGTACTAAAATTAAACTTGCAGAAATATTAGGGCAGGGATAGTAAAAATTATCCGTTTCATGAGAAATGAAAACGATTGGCTCCATTTTCGCTTTTTGATCTAATATTTTTTTTTTATGAAGCTGTACATAAATTATCATTTTGTACTTATACAGAGTAACTCACATTTCAACGGATCATAGGTAAATAGTATTTAGTGTGTTGAAATTTGAATCACTCGTTTACTGGTTGAGAGCGATTCACAATTCGTCCGGCTACAAAAAAAGGAAGAAGTTATCAATTCAATCAGTATAATATATGTTTTTATGTAGGTTTTTAACGAAAACTTACATATTAAAATTGGTCTGATAACAAGAGTCAGGGGCGAGGGTAATTTCATTTTTCATCTTATGACCCCTAGAAATTTTTGGCATTAGTTGAAATTCATATGGTATATATATTTTATCACATAATAAACGTACAAGCCGTTAATTATTTCCCGATATTATTTTGCCAATTATTCCCTCATATTCGATGCGCATGCGCCACTATCCACACAGCCACACACAAACACAGAAAAAAAATGTTCGTTATTTTTTGCTAAAACAATAAATTCTACAGTATTATCTGCATAGAGATGCCAGCAAAAATCCAGGGCTGGCAGAAGCCAAAAGTGCTTGCGCTTGTACATAGATACATATATACACAATTCAATGAAACAAAGTACTGGTCACAATTTTTAACTGATAGTCATGAAATTTGGTGTACTTGCTCGAATATAGAAAAGGATGAGGCCTACTGTTTTTGGTCCAGATTAATCAAATAGTATGACTTGTAAATCCTATTATGTTGCATTTTTGGGACTTAAATTGTGTAGGTTTTGTTGGTTTGGGGAATCAAACCTGGGACCTACATATCTGCCAGCTAAAAGTGGTGAACTTGACCACACAGCCCATCTTACTGCCAACTATAACTGGTGAATGTATCTTATATTAGGCAAGTTGCGGTGGTTCCCACACACTCGCTTTAGAGAGACTCAACACGAACTGAACAACATTAGATGCTGAGGTAGGTTGGGCGGAGCCAAAAATGCCTCTTATAACTATACACACAGGCTTATACTACCTATATGGGTTCTATTTCCACTATATAGGGCATTATCTATCAGGAACTCAAGTTAGGAAGGAGAGTTGTGAGTTCCACCATGCACCACTAGGGTGCATGCATGTCCAGCACACGTCAATGGTCACCAGATGTAGGTTTTGTCGGTTTGGGAAATCGAACCTGAGACCTACATATTTGCCAGCTAAAAGCGGTGAACTTAACTGCACAGCCGTCTTACCGCCGACTATAACTGGTGAATGTATTTTGTCTAAGGCAAGGTATAGTGGTTCCCCCGAATAGTTATAAAATGCGTAATTTTTGAGCAACTTTCACAAACTTTGGTACTGACATTGAATATATGGAGTTACTGCCTGCCCTTAATTTTCAACATAGGTACTTGTTTTCGTATTCCTTTTAAGGAGTTGTTTTCAAGTATATTTACTGTTTACTGTTTGTTGTTAGAATAACAAAATAAGCTGCTTGATATAAATGGACTTTAACCAGTATCTACAATTTCTTTATCTGTCAGAAAACTTCTCGGAATTCTGAAAATCATAAACCTAACTTAGTATAAGCTGATGTCATAAATAATCGGCATTGAAATGGACCTAAAAAAGTTTTTAATTGTTAGTGAAATCCGTTCCTAATGATTTTTCTCTTCTGATGACTTGGAAAATTACCACAATCAGTATTAACAAATAAGTACAGAAACAAAGGAACAACGAAGCTTTGTTAAAATACATTTCTAAACAGTTTATTGTCGGACTATTACATTCAACAACATTGAAATCCTACTCATGTTTCTCAATTATTTCGAGCAGTTTGGCTCCACGTTATCAGCCAAAATAGCACAAACCACTTGATCTGGATGATCGAAAAAATTTTCACGTGCACACAGATCATATATCTGAAATCATGCATAATCAAAACATTATGAGATGAATGGGAATAAATAGGTACATATTGTTCATTATTGTTGATTATATATAGGTACTTACTTAATTAGGTAATAAACTAATGTAATATCGTTCATTTTTACTTAGTAGGTACCTACGGTATCTATCTATTGATTTATCTATCTATCTATCTACTCACCTATGTACTTAAGTTTACGGATCTATAAAAATATTTTACAGTCAATACCTATTATGAATCTAATTATTATACATAATTTACACCATTGACTACCTGGACTGGCTAATTTATTTACCCATACATATAAAATTCTCCAAAGTAAAAATGAAAAGAATTAAGAGAATGCAGAAAATGGATATAATATTGTTAGTAACGTTGAATTTTTTTCTACAGAAACCAAAGAAAAGTACTCTTACAGTTGTATTTCTCATTTGTGTATGTTACGTGATGTGTAGATGTGTGATTGTGTATATATATGCAACACGCATGCTCACAATTAACGAAGTTTGTAATTTTGTTTTTATGTTTACATATCAATCCTTCATGAGTATAGTAACAGAGGAACTCGGGACTTTTTTTTTATGATCAGAAAAGATGCATAAAAAATAAAAGAATAAGAATTGATTTTCCTGCCAAACATTCAAGCCTAGGAGTCTATAGAATTGTGAGAAAAAAAATTTACCCTTTTAATTTATCTAAACTATTAATTTAAAATTTACGTTTCCCGAATCGAGTCAAGTCGAGAATCAAAGTCATATTTTTTGTTAGTAAGGTAATACCTATATTATTAGTCTATTTTCTCACCTCATTGATAGTGAGCGCTGGTGCGCAGGGTGCGGCAGGATAGTTTTTATTTGTATTTTTCGAATTAGTAATCAAGATTTCGTAAGGATTTATGGATGTATCTTGCAAGTTCACACATTTATTGTACTCCTCAAGTTTTTCCTCATTTTTTGCCGCGAAGCACTGTAAATTAAAATTTTATTAGTTACAACATTCAAATTCATTTCGATTCTTTGTTTATTTGCAACCAAGATGGTGAACTAAATCTGTATACTACTTAGATAGGTACCTATTGTTACAATTATTTTGATCTGATGTCCGTTATGAACAATAGGTATAATAGGTGTAGTTTGATCTTACGTAAGATAGAGTAATATTTTACCGTCTTTGGATCACCTCCATCTGCCATTGTACAGCAACAAAAATCAGAAAAATTGTCGACAAGAGCAGACGCACATGCATGTTGAATGGCGAGGTCACAACTTTTGGTTTTTTCATTTTCATTAATACACAAGACATTATTATTTTCGTCAAACTGCAATATAAAATTTTGAAAAAAAAAAAAAAAAAAAAAAAAAAACATATTTATTAGATCTATACCTATACCTAATATGCCACAACAAACCTGGTAATAAATTTACAAGATTTACTGTACTTTTATAGTGTATCCAACGACAAATTCTAAAGTCACCGTGTTTGGGAATGTGTGACGAGCACTACACATACTTTTGGCGAAACCAATATCAATACTCATTCCCGCATCATAACCTAATGTAATCGTCAGTTCCTTTAAAAATAGAAATATAAAAATTGAAAAATTATAAAGTTCGTTTAATAGGAATTGTCGTCAATTCCCACTTAAACTAATATGAGAAAGAAAAAGTTCATTTTTATATTATATGAAATGTTTTTTGTCCAGATTTCTAACATTGTTAAAATGAAATAATAAAAACTCTAACCCAGCAGCAACTCCTTCAGAAATTCATAAGAAACATCGCGGGATTAGATTTATAACTTATAGGTATAGATAGGTACTTGAGGAAGTAAAATTTCAACTGAATTTTTTTACTAGTTGCAAAGGAAATAAATAGCCTATAAGTAGGTATTGTAGGCAGAAAAAAAATTTAATTAACTTAAAATTTGTCAATCAAACAAAATATTCAATAGGATCTGATTTAAAAATTACCTACATAAGTATACTTAAATCGTTTCTCAGAATTCGAAAAATTTTATTCTAATAAAAAATTGAAGAATATAAAAACGAATAACAGATTTCAATAATCTGGAAAATAGAATACACGGAAGATTTTTTTTTTAATTGAAATCAACGTAAGTAGGGTACATTCATGAGAAGGTATAGGTTACATTTATTTAATTTTATGAATTTTTTTTAACTTAAAATATAGTGAGGTGGACTGGCCGGTCGACAATCGGGAAAAAGGCCGGCACAAATCTCCAAAAAAACAATTCTAGCCTCCAAAGTTTTTCAAAATTTCAAAATTCTAACCCAGTAAACTTTGTTGGCAAAGTAAGTTTTTGAAAATTATGAAATACTCAAAATTCTAGCGCCGCAAGTTCTTTAAGAAAATCCTCTTCCCAAGTCATGAAAATTTGAAAATTTTACTGGTAAATTCTGTCGAATGCAAAACTTCTTTCGCAAAAAAAAAAAAAAACTTGTAGGTAGGCACTCGGTAGAATATAGAGAAATAAGAATAAAATGAACAAAGAAAAAGCACTAAAAAGAAAAATATAATTTTATTAGGTGGTTTCCTATAAAACACCATTTTTTTTTTTTTTACTAAAAATATTATAACACTACCCCACTTATTTTCTGAAAGAAATTTTTTACAAAATTATGCAGCCTGTTTTACATTTTTTTTCACTCAATTTAATTGAGCAAATTTGTAGGCTTAAGTATGGTTGCAAACTCGGATTAGAGTGGAACT
Source organism: Ericerus pela (assembly GCA_011428145.1). Classification (NCBI taxonomy): domain Eukaryota; kingdom Metazoa; phylum Arthropoda; class Insecta; order Hemiptera; family Coccidae; genus Ericerus; species Ericerus pela. Next base: position 408,791 of record WOFM01000193.1, on the reverse strand, counting down.
GGTTTTTATTTTAAAAATATGGTTTTGTGAACGGTATTATTTTCACACGTAACATGGCTCCCTCGCATATCACAAAATATTTTATGAAAGGGCTCAAAATATGCATACGGTATTTTTATTTTGTATATCTAATATTTTACGCACATATTCGCTTTAACATGACAAAATATGCAGAAATATGCGCTCAAACTACGAAGAAGTGTACCTATTACTTACTTCACCTTAAAACCTCAGAACATATATGGGCACCATTGAAATAATCAAAAAAACATGAAGATAATACTTTTAAATCTAACAAAGCGTAATTACCTATAGGAAACAAAAATTTTTGTTTAATTTCATTTTGAAAAATACGTTGGCGAAACGCATTTTTACGGAAATATGTCGAAAAAAAAGTAGATATAGTATTAATCCCAGAATACCAACATAAAAATATGCAAAAATGGGTGAAATAAGATGAGCCCTTTCGGAAAACCGCAAATTACAATTATATATTATCGACTATATTTGATTTTTTTTAAATTCCTTAGGAGTTAGCAAGAAATAATATATTATTACCTAAAATTCCTTGCATTCTTTTTCAGTTTACTTAAGGAGTGAAACTAAAGCTGGATAGAAAATTATTTTCTCTTTTCACAATTTTGAAAAACTGATTCGGCTTGAAATTAAAATAGGTTGTCTACGTACTTGTGCTTTAGGTATGTCGTAGGTTGTTTTCGCACAACAAGAACATTCCTCATTTTCTTCTGTTCCTGGTCGACCGTTTACATAATCCGCAGAAAATATTACACAAAATGCTAAACCGAAGACTGATAATAATAATGATGCCAACATAATGCCAGAGAAATTATAGATTTAAAATCCTTGTAACATTAACATACAACTCAACCTAGATGAAGACAGGATAGGAATGTAACTAGTTATCTATCTACTTATCGAAATTAGCTGAGGTATAGGCAGAGGTACCCACTTTGTTTTTCTTAACTGACATTCATTCAGGTGTGAGCACGATTTACGTTGCTTCGAAACTATAGGAAAAAATGTTTTTTAGCTGGCAATTTCGTTAGTTAGTTAGGCAGGTAGATATAGTAGATAAACAACCATAATAAATTATAATGCACAATACCATATCCTAATGTAAGTGCACAGAGAATTATTATCTTTATTGAAACTTTTTCTGTTTGCATATGAACAGAATTTCGTAGTTTAACATCATTTTCAAATAAAGGTAATTTTTTTTTCGATTAGGTACCTAGCTACCAGGTTTATATTTACAAATTTCATTCGATATGAAACGCAATTTAATTTAAGCATAAACTAGTTGTAACCTGCCGGCTCAGCCTCCAAACAGCAATTTGATTTTTGAGACTTATGATCCTTCGCAAGAAAAAATCCCAGAGCGAAAAAGAATCATAAAGCGAAAAAGAGATGGGGCTTTTTTTTTTTTAAATAAAAATTTATTTAATAATCTTAGTAAATACCGAGCTGCACATGAGCGAAATTTAACTTTTCATTATTAGAGTAAATCTCCTACATTACGTGAAGTTAATAAGCTTGAAAATATCTGTTGTTGGGTGTTGCGAAACAATTTTGGGGGGGGGTGAGGATATCAAAATCTACAACTTTTCTCCCGGAGGGTTATGAACTTTTTCTCCTCTGATGACACATCTACATGGTGAGACTTTTCTTTAAACACCTCAACCATAAAAATTGGTCTAACATTTCTCTCCAACTTAGTGCTACAGTAAAGAAAAACGTTATGTAAATTTAGATATAAATAAGTACCTAACTGACTTGTGTTACCAAAATTTCGAATCTAATTCGTCTGCTGGTTGCAGAAAAAAAGTAATAGGTAACTACTTAAGTACCTACTTACCTACATTATAGCTCACTGCTAACAGGAAAACAAGTCAACATGAAAGTTGGAACTAGTCAATTAAAATAAAGTCATTAGAATTTTATTTCAAATAATTAGATGACATAATTATTCATTTCGCAGTATATGTTAGGAAAATATCAAAAAATTGTAAAAAAAAAACAAAACTTTAGGAAGAAAGAAGAAAAAAAAATTAAATCAATATAATATGCCTTAAATTTTTTAGTTTTAATCAAGTACCTATTTCATTTGGTTAGTTTATTTATTTATTTTTCACTCTTTCATCATTATTAATACACTACCTATTATTAGAAATGTCATGTTTTTGACGCTATACTTGTCCGAGTCTGAATGTATCCTGGTGGAAGAACAAGTTCTGTGTAGGAACTGGTTTGACGGTAGCCCAGTGGTGGAGCACTTCCTCTTATTATGGTCACAGGTCTGATGGGGGTGTACGGTGGCGATAGTGGACTTGCCAAATGTTTTTCGCATTGAAACGAAAACTTACGTTCCTGTACAGCAACCAGGGATTCACTGTAATTTGTAATTCGTATTATTCTCATCATACAGCGAAAGGGATACTCACAAAATTACAGCGATTATTCAGTAAGAAACAAAAACAAAACCGGAAATAACTACAATAATAGTATTAAAAAGAGCAAGAAGATCACATTATAGGTACTTATTAGCAGAAAAAACACTCGTGACCTACGATGGCACATTTTAGAAACTCGAAAACCTTTATTAAGATAATTCTCCATCAAAATAATTGCGGAAAATAATGTACCCTTGTCACAAATCAAATGTCCAGGATAGAATAAAACCGAAGGAGTACAAGACTATTCTCCTCCATACCTAGCTTATTATAGAACACTTCAAAGGTTTCGATGAATTACAGCTATGGGTAATCGAATCCCAGCCCTCTCCCCATAATTCTCTTCACATGGGACACCAACTGCTCCTCCATTGAGGTCCGACTGCTCACTTCGTCACATACCTAGTCTCTATCAGCTGTCCGTAGGCGCAAATAGAGAGGCCAGGAAGTTCTGCACCCCAAATAAAATTAATTTACCTCCACCATAAACTTTTTGCAAATTTCTCTCCCGCTCTGATCTTCGTATAGGCTTTGACTATATTATATAGTACTGGACCAGTAAAGAAAGATGATTTCTGGTTAGACATGCCAGCGCTAAATAGGAAACCAGAGCGTACTTTTTGATGTACTTTGCTTCGTGAATTTAAAGGAGGTTTTTATCAGATGTATTGTAAATTGGTCAACTCAAGCAAAACGTCGAAAATACGCAAAATGTAAGCTAGGGTTGCCTACTTTTTCGCCGCCATGTCTTGACATTAAAAAGTACATTGATCTTATGGAACTTTACTTATCCAATACTATATAGTCAAAATTATGACAGGGTTCCGCAAATACAAAATTTAAAATTTACAAGCAGAGAAAAATTACCAAATGAGAAATACTTTTGATACGGGCCGTGGTACCCTGCACTTCAAACCCCATATGCGCTTATTACGAATCTTTCAAATGTATGGGGTGCCTCACTTTACCATAGTCTGAAAATCTGCAATCGAAACAAAGAAAAGAATACCAAGGTACCTGTACTCACCTGGTTGCAATAGCTTTTTCATGTTTTTTCGAATTCTCATTGTAACGAATACTGGGCTGTATTATGCCATCGGAGCCGGTTATGGTGGTGATTATCGGCTGCGAACTATTCTGTCTGGCTGATTGATGGCGTACTCTGATTAGGTTGTGGTTTTTCCTTTTAAACAATCCCGTTAGAAACGATATAAGCGCGCACAAAATCAATACAACGAAAAATATAATGGCAATCCTGCAAACAAAGAACATACCACGTGTTACGATAGGTTGGGTAAGCAGTCAGAATTCGAATCACACGTAGGTATTCCTTGGCGCAGGCGCAGAATAATATTTTTGTAGAGCTTCTTCTCCTATCTTTTTATGTATTTTTTTTTCATTCTCTACCTTGAAAATAATGAGTATTCTTCAGAACTGAACCGTTTATTCAGTTCGATAGAAGTGACGAAAAAAGTCTTCCAAAAGTACCTGCTTAATTCAAGAGCTTTTGGTCGTTCTGGTTGATACAAATATCAACTGCCTTAGCTGGCGCTCTTCACCTACGCACGTAAGTCGACCAATTTCGGTTCACTTTCATGTTTTCACTCCCTAATATAATTTGGCCTCGGAGAATACCGGAGAGTACATTGAGAAACCTTACAAGGGAAGAAAAAGTGTTACCCGATGCGTTTAAAAAGATAAATTTATGCTTAGAAGAGTAATATTTTTTGCAGGTAAATTGCTCCGAAATGTTTTTTTGACAATTATTCATGCGCGATTATGTATTCGTTTTCAAGGGCCAAAACATAAAATTTCGGACCAGGGAGCACAAATTTATTATTGGAAACAAATGTCAATAGCGGGAGCCAAACAAGTATTTGCTCTCACAGCAAATATGTTCGATTCCTCCTTTCAACCAATCAGACGCCTTCTCTAATCGCGTATGCAGTGTTCGCAACTCAAGTGCAAAGTGAGTAACCTTAACTCGTTCGATTTACTACACTTGCCTGTAGCTTGTGCTGCGAATTGTAACTTATCCAGGATCATTCACCTTACACTTTTGTAACAAAATACGCTATTTTTTACTGGGGAGAGTAATTTTTTTCCCCAACTCTGGCGACAGGGAAGATAATTCCCCAAGGTAACGTATTCATATAATTCGTAGTACTAAAATGATATCTCTTCAAGCCCATTCAGCTCACGTTTACCTAGTAGGAAAATGTGAGATCATGTGGTGTGGAACTTTTACCTTCCCTGGTAACATTTGTGAGCGTGACCCAGAATTATATTTTGGAGGGATATTTCAAAATTTTAGAACCAAAGTAACCAAAAGTACAACATCTGGTTTCCTTCATTCTTTCCTTCATAGCCAGAAATATTCAAATTTTTAGAGGGCTTTTGGCACCCAAACCCCTCCTTTTCAGGTGTAACTGATTGGTCTGTACACCAAATAACGCATGAAAACTTAAGGGTTTTAATAGCACAACATTTGTGCTTCTGCTAAAAAGCTGAACTATATTTCCCTTGGAGTATTGTATTTTATTTCTTCCTACATGTGCTACAATTTTCATTGGTTCTCTATTCTGATTGCAATAATGAAAAGACAGTTTCACTTTTATTGGTTAGGTAAAATTTATACACAGGGTTATTCACTGTATCACACAGCACAAGGAAGTCTTATTTTTTGCATATTAATAATAAGACTCAGCAAGCTTTGTACATAATTATTGTATTTTCATTATAGTGATTTAGTTTAACATGCAGCATGTGAGCTGGTGCGATGTACAGTTACCTTTTTAGTGAGTTGTTTTTAATGTTGGGTAGATGGAACCGTGTTTAAGCAACAGTCAATTAACAAAAATTTACTTTTCAGGACTATTATCTTGAGGGAAAAAGAAAAAAAATTACACTAAATAACAAATAACTAGGGAACAAACTGACCAATTGAAACCAAAATTAGTAGATCTGTACTTTATTAGAAGAATGTTGGTGATAGAGGTGATTTTTAAACAAATAAAATCCACTTTTTCTTCCAAAGCTTAATGCGCAAAAGTTTTTCTATTTTCAATAATTTTTTTTTTTTTTTTTTGTCTTTTTCAGAGTAGTTTACAATATTATGCATCGAAATTCGACAGAAATCAAGCTTACATCTTTGAATTTTCAACGTATTTTACGACTCCACTAGAGGTGTTTATGCCCAGAAGTTGGAAACTACGTTGTTATATTCACAGAATAAATTATAAGCTAGTAATAACGTCGAAATTAAATAAAAATTAATTTCAAAAGTCTATTTGATTTTGATAAAGTTCACCCAAAACTAAATCCTTATTGCATAATTTTATCCGTTGGTCTAGATAAAATAACTATTTGTCTGCTTCACACCCATTGCCGGCATCAAAGCGTTTTTAACCCATATTGGTAGTTAACTGAATTTTTTTCATTCCACTGCTCTACGTACATACTGCTACGTAACTATTCACTGCTAAAATACTGAGTAATAATAATACATACTGCAAAAAGAAAGAGTCGATGCAATCCAGCGCTTAAGCCACAAACACTCGGAGGTAATACTTCACAAATCATTAACACCTTCTTTTATGAATAATGTTTATCGTACGAAACTTTTGTATTGATTTTACGAAGCACGTACCGTCCTGCGCCATATTTCATTTTCCTGGGTCTGTTTGGGAAAGGAAGTTTCCACCACAATTCTTCGGCTCAAAGGGGTAAACACAACTACTGATAATATGTTAATTCTCGGTCATTGACATTCTTTCCTTAACATTTTTATTTACGACGCACTTAAACGAATTATGAAGTTGTTAATTTTACACTGCCTGGCTTTAGTCGAGTTCATATTGAGGTTCAAGGGTGTAAATGAGGGGAAAGAATTGGGGTCTGGATCTTCTTAACTCCGGAAAAACGATTGATATAAAAAATGATGGGTGTTTGCTTATATGATCGATTTATCCGCACCCTTGCTGATATTCTTCAGTATTTTCGAGTGAAAAAATGTGGAGATTTCCAATTTTGTAGCATTGTCTCAGAAGTCTGAAATGCTAAAACTTATTCTCCATAAAAATTGTTGAATTCCTTAGAAATTTTTTGTCGGAAAAGTTCCTGGCAGACAACTTTTCAAATTTTGGCTCAAAACATTCTGTTAGCTACTCGAAGAAAAAATGTGGGCTTATATTCCTTCGAGAAAATAAAACATAAAATATAGTAGTGTCAAAGACACTACCAATGCCCAATGGTTTCAAAAGATATCTTCAAAGTATCCACATCAATATGCAATAAACCTATATGGGGACTCACTTGTATGAGGAATAGGGACTCGGACGCCTTGACAACAGTTGCCGCCCCAAAGGCAGCGCAAATAATCGTCCTCGCGACGTAAAACACACGTACATTACCTGCATGCACTTGCAGGTAATGTACGAGTACCGAATCGTGACACATCTCAACAATCCGATGATGTCACAATCCATACACGAACCAGCCATCCATCTCTTATCACCATAAGAGATGACGCAACCGGGCCATACGTATGTATTCTTTACGTACGTGTGTTTGTGTGTGTGTAATTAAGCCAGTATAAAAACCATCCAAACCGGCTCTAAAATTGCCAGTGTTTGCCTTGGTTTTGGCTTACCCATATGTAAAATATGAAGTGGCTGAACACGCTTAAATTCTGTTGAATTTACCTTCTGGTGAGAATACTTTCTCACAACAAGGTATTCCACAACCTATTTATTTTTCTATTTATATATTTACTATAAGCTTTCATTCTACTCACTACTGTGATTTTAAATTATACCAATACTGCAGCCGACCTTCCACATCGAAATAATGTTTATTTCGGATGATGCTAAAGCCAAAAATAAATAAAAGCTCATCTTTTGAAATTTCGTTTTTAACCTAAACTTATTTATATATTTTATTTAATTTAAGTTGGTACCTATAGCTATTTATTTATTTTACTACTTGTAATTTATTTATTTACCTATTTATTTAGAGGTAATCTGAGGATATTGTGGGGCTCGTCAGGAAAAATACAATTCACTAATCATCATTTTGGAATTGGAAATTTTAGCTGCTAAAAGGGATGATGACGTCACAATTTTGAACTAAAAAACTTTGGTAAGAGAAGGGACTAATGACGTCATAATTTTGCAGCAACATTTTTTGTGCAACATTTTATTTATGAGGTACCCGCTTCGAAAAACGTTTTTTATTATTTATTTCTTGAGGGGCTGATGACATCATAATTTTAGGTATTAAATTTTTTCTAGATAAGCAGAGTAAGGCATTTAAAATTTACCAAATGATCTCAATTGAAGATCACAGAAAAAAATTTAAGTTAATTAAGTTTACCAGAATTACCACCAGTTTGGTTAGTTTTCCAAAATTTCTCAACACAACGATGTTTCAAGATTAAGCGATGGTCCATTATAACCATAGCCACATATTAATAAATATGAATACACTTACACACTGAACTTACCAGAAGTACCAATTTTTCCAGAAATTTCTTCGTCGCTCGTTGATGAAGCAACAATCACGTAGGCAGCAAACAGAGTTATTTTTCAAATCGGTAAAAGGGCAGCTGAATTAAAAAATCATAATTTTTTTATGTCAGGAAAAATTCAAAACGATTGTATTTTCGTAAATAGTTATTAGACTACGTAAATTCAAGGGTGGCCTTTAAAGTCGAATTTTGCGATCACCAACATATAAGAAATTAAAAATAATCGAGAAAAAAATAATAGTAGGCACACCTACAAAAAAATAAAATAAAATCAATAAAATCAATTCGAAGTTCGAACACTTGCTGTTGGAAAATCTTTTCTCTTTTCCTCTTTTTTTCACTCATACCTATCTGGAAGCAACCCAATTCCTTCTCGTTTGCCTTTTTTAATTTATAATGCAGCCGAATTCCTTCCCCGTAATTTCCAGCACCCCTAGCTTGGTATGTCCCGATTCCTTCCCAGTAGATTTGATGAAAGTGTCCGATTCTTTCACGTCGATAACCAAATTAACTGAAGAAATTATCAAAATAAACAAACTTATAGAAAATAAAATCATTGGTAGGAATTATTTTCACTTTTTATAGGTGGAGAAGGGAGCAGCAGTGGTGTTGTAAAATTATATAAACTATTCGACAAATTGTCGCACTCTGATAAGAAATGGTTTCAAAAGTCATTTGCAAAATTTTATCACAATAAGTGGGCGCTAGTGTCGTTTACGTTCAATTTCCTTCACTTTGAAGAAGTAACGTATGAGCGCTGCCAGTGGGATAATTTGTCACAACTACAAACTAATGCCAGTTTTATTTCATTGGCTATCAATATCGGAGTGCGTCAACCTGTCTAATTAATAGTCTATGTAACTATAGGTGGTTGACTCTCTTAGTCTTGAGGGTGACTTCTCACTAACCTTAGGAAATCACAGCAGCCTCGATGTGTGATCCTAATTACTTACAATTAGTACCCAGGTGCACTGAGAGTGAATAAAAATGACGGTTTGTTTGAGTTTTTTGTTTTAAAAAACGTGAAGAAAATTTTTTGCACTTTTCAAAACTTTTACCTTTCCATAAAAATCTATAACATTTCCGAGTTCTTGCTTCGAAATTAATGCTTCGGTCAAATATCCAGTTTATTTTTATTTTTTTTTTCGTAATAGCTGGGCACATTGCGTCATTAAAACATTCAGCAAAAAAATGTACTTTTTAGAGCTTGTATTTTAAAATAATAATGCTAAGTATAAAGTACAGAGATTTTTAACATTTTGAGTAAATTTATTGTTTTAGAATTTTGCTTACCCAATGTTTTTGATTTTTTATACGTAGACTTGGTCCAAGATAAGTTTGTGCTTACATAATACTGTGCCACTTTTTTTTTTTTTTTTTTTGTTGCTAGATACGGAAAACTATTATCAAGCTAAAAACTATTTCTTTGTTGAAAACAGTTGGCACTCCACATAGTATCATTACCTACAGAGTGTCCAGGGAAAACACCTGCAATATTTTTCTGGTACTCTGGTAAGTTTTAAATCATGAAAGAAACAGAAAAATTAAAAAAAAAAAGAAATTTTTAAATAGATTATGTAATTTTTTCTAATTGAATGAATTGATGGAAACGACAACGCCAGCATCGACGACGAGTAGGTTGCCACTCTTGATATTCAATTAGTTATACATTAATGTACGAAATCTTGCATAACCATTTGTTTGAAGGGAGTATCGAAACTATCTACCAGCAAAATATTTCCGGCCTTTCATCGAAATTCGAACACGTTACAGGTGAGTCCTTAATTAAGAAAATCACTTACTCAAATGGAACGGAAGCATTTCGAATGATATCTCGACATTCTGGAAAAAATCTTGCCATCAATGTTGTCCACTCATTGCGACTTAAGCCTGCATTATACCTAATAGCGTAGGTACATTACTTCGGTCCAAGAAAAAAATGTGTTTTTAAAGAAGCCCCAACTTCATACATAAAATCGCACTATCACCAAAATTCTAAATAGAGTATAGGCACACCGAAGACGAGCATACGAAATTTAACGTGTAGGCTATAATCATCGATTATTTTGAAGGGCAATGTCACACTGAACCGAAAACGAAGAGGAAAAGAAGAACAAATATAAAATGAAAATAATTTTCCTCATTATCAATCCCCCCGATATGGCCAGTTTTTCGTAGGTCGAACTTTTTAACAGCTGAAAAACTGATAGTTCAATTTATCGCGACCTTTTTGTTGAACATACCACGAATTCAAGTAACCATGGCAATAATTTTCGACGTTTTACATGGACAAGGTGTTTATTGTATAATTGAGTCGTGTTCGTGTTTCGATTGTTTGAAACCGTTAGCCAACCATTATGAGAATGTGGTTTTCAACTGCAGATATTCTCTTTACCTTCTGGACTAAAAAAAAAAAAAAAAAATACAAAAAACATTTACCTATCTGTTTGCTGATCTTTATTGTTCGATCTAATAAAATATTACCTGTCTGTTGTAGCAGAACAGACCCAACAACACTCATTAATAATAATGTTGTTTAAAAAAGTAATGGTTTCGATGAAGTGGTGTTAAAATCACTTTTCTAATTTTTGAAAATCCAAAACCTAGTATCGCTGACCATTCAGATATACCATTTGGCATTCTCTCCGTTTCCCATCGTCATAGGTATTAATCAATAGGTAACTTTTTCATTGAATCATTTTAAACATAGGCTACATTTACAGTATTTTCTGCAGGTTTTGTGGGCAAAACAATGGTTGAAAAGATATAAAATAAAATAAAGAAACAAACAAATAAAAATTTACACAAAACTCAAATTTAGTAAGCCAACTCTAAGAGAGCTAAACATACCCATTTAGATGTGGCTAAAAATAGTTTTCAATATGTAAATCATGATTAATTTGAAACTATTTAAAGATAGGGGGCAGGAGGCATAATGAAAACAATTATTCAAAATTCCAACTTTGGCACTTTGCCTCCCGAAAAACATGAGCATGGACTCATTATCTGATATATGTCAACGAAGGAAGAATGTAACAAATGGAAAACATTTTACACATTCATAAGCCTCCATTGAAACATTTATTAATCACAGATTTCTCACTGAGCAAGCAGTTCCAATTCAGAAAATATGTATAAATATACCAATATTACCACCCCAAAATCAGTGAACCTCCTTCCCTGAAAACTCTTTTTGATGTGTAAACATCTTAGTACTTGGTCTATGATAGGGGCTATGAACGAGAATTAAAATTGTCAGATTTGCGTAAATCTAACTTTTCAACTATAACTCTCATTATGAAAAAATTCAAGTTAGGGTAGTCATTGGAAGAAGTACGTTTCCCAAATGAAACTTCTTTGAATTCTACGCTTATTTATAGAAAAATTCAATAATCAATTCATTAGTTAACATCTTTCAGTGGTGGCTGCAGATGTCCAGAATTTCAGACCATGTATTTCAAAAGAATATTTTGAGAGGAAAGACAAATCCAGAATTTCATCCAGTGGTGTATTTGTGTATGTGTGAGAAGGAGATTTCTTGAGTCTCATTCTCCTCCCACTCTCCTCATCCCCACCAAAAAGAAAGTAATACCTACAATTACGAACAAGGATTTAAGAAAAATCTTTATTTAGGTACTTGCTACATTGAAACCGGATCCATTTTCCCAACTTTAGCAAGCTTTCTGAGATTAATGGATGAAAACTGGCTCATCTAGATTGATATCTCATTTATTTAATTATTTACTCTTTCTTTAATTTCTTTTCCAATTCCTTCGATTTATTTGATTCTTTCAATATCCTCAGGAAATAACCCACTTTATATGTTTACCTATTCTTTTCTCTTCAATGAACCTTCCATTTATTAATGAAGAGAAAACTTATATGTAGAGTCCAGTCTAATTTTATAAAAATAAAATAAAAAATAGCACACAAATTTCTACCATATAGGTTTGTTGGGTGGGGTCCCCTGGATAAACATACTACAAGTTGCACCCTCCCTAACTCTTGCATTTTTAGGAAGAGGTTATTTTTTCCTCCAAAAATTTGTTTTTTTTTTTTCGTTTTTCTTCGCGCATTTTGATTTTGTGATAAAAATAAGTCTGCAAAAAATTGTTCAAAATAAAATTTCCTACAAAACAAGATGATGCGTAGTTTTTCACCTAACACCCCTCTTTCTCACCAAAAAGTCTTGTAAAAACCATTCTTCAGTGAATAAGTTCGATAGCATTATATAGGAGATATAGTTCGTGAATTATCATAACCCTGTAGATAATTTGTAAACCCAATAATTATTTTCTAACTATCCATCCCTCCATAACCCCTTCTAACAAAAAATTTAACATGCAGTTTTTTTCTCAACGACCCCTTCTCCTCCAGTGAGTTTTGAAAATAACTAAATTCAGTGGATACAATTGTTTTCAAGACTCTCTGGAAGGGAAGGGGGTGTCAGACAAAAAACTTTGAAGGTAGAAGAGATGGTAAAAGGTTAGGGAAGAGGAGTGGATAGGTAGAAAATATGCATTGGGTTTATGAATTATGTACATAGTATGCTGATTAGATACGAGTTATATTTCCCGTATAATTCCATTGATCACATATTCAGTGAAGAATGGTTTTCTCAAGACTCTCTGGAGGGAAAGAAAGGCGTCAGGCAAAAAACTGCACGGAACTTTGTTTATACGAAATTTTATGCTGAACAATTTTGTACTTACCTATTTTCATCACCAATCAAAATTCGCGGAGAAAACCGAGGAGAACCAAATTTTGGTGGATAAACACCCCTCCTTAAAAATGCAAGATGCGGGTAGGATGTAACTTTTAGTATGTTATTCCAACAGACTCACTGAAAAATCCTGAATAGTTAAAGTTTATGCGTTAATTTTTTTTTTTCATCAATTTGATGCAGATTTAACTGGGCTAATATTGCACCAAAAAAAAAAAAAAAAAAAAAAAAAAAAAGGCTAAAATGTATTTTTATTGATTTTTTCAATTTTTTGTTGAAGTATGTAATATGTCTATATCTCATAGATAAATACCGACTTGATTTTTTCCCTTTACAAACACAAAAATCGTTTAAATCAAACATCAGAGACTCGTATATTCTCTTATCAAATAATGTCAATCATTGTTTTCTTTTCCAATATCCCATATGATTATATTTCACCAATATAAAAACAGTGAAATCTTTATTTGCGTGAATTATGAACTTACAGGGTTTCCACCCACTTCGCCACCAGTCCATTCATCGAAAGAAGTAAGTCGGAAATCGTAATTTTAGAAGAAAGGAACTCAATACTGATGTGGCACTACACTTCGAACAATCGAGTGTAATTCAATCACTCCCTTACGTAATATTTTTCTCTTACTCGGTAATAAGCGATAGTTGTGAACGGATACAGTTTTTCTGTGCTTTTTAAATTAATTAACTTTAGTGGTCGCACGTTCAATTGCCTACTTTACTGTTCCAGTGTTGAAAGAATAAACTGACCAGATGCTACTGGCTTAGATTTACAGGTTTGTTTATTTGAGTTGCAAGACTTATCCTGTCGTTTGTGGTAAGCAGAATTATACAGAAATAAGATAAACTTCCACTTCTTTCACGGTTATGTTTAAATTACATATTTATTAATTTTATAAATTTAGTTAGGTAACTACACGTTCGCATTAATAGTATTAGGCCCAAAACGTTTTATTTTTACAGCCAGCTAAATAGTCGTACGCCTAATGTCAGTAGTGCATACTTAATCATGCAAAATGACACTTTTGTTTCACTGTAGAAACATTTTAAAAGTAACAAACGAAAAAAAATTGAAGTTTATTTGACATAATTTGCAGAAAATACCGTATCTTCAAAATGATGAAAGAATTAAATTAAAAGTGTACCAAGCGTAATAGCTAGGTATCTAATAGTGATTAAAATTTTATAGTTGAACAAATCCTAAAAACAGGATTTTCTTGGTCGGATTATCACAGAATATTAAATATATTATAGGACGTACGTTCATCTAAACGCTGCTACGAAAAATGGCACCGCTTTTGAAGCTATTTGTCCTCACTCCTTGGGTATCGAAATCAAATTTCCTTACCCATTATTTAGGTCTATGGGCAATAATCGGAAATTTTTTTTTCAAATAATTTAACTAAGCGAACGAATAAATTTAACTATTAATTTAGAAATTACAACTAACACGAATTTCGTAAATAAAAGTGACATTCAAAAATTTAAGTACCCTAGCAAAAGCGGATATTTTGATAGTAAAAGTTGTGCCATTTTTGTTTCATATGCGTCCTATATTATGTTTAACACTTTGTGCTGATTGCTTACACGAATATCACAGCTGCAGACAGCGCATTTAGTTCAGACAATTTTTCCATTCTTAAGAATTAAAAAAAAAAGTATCCGGTATTAATCGTTGACATTAAAAAAATTTTTTTCAAAACATAGAAACGACTTGAAAAAAACAATAAAAAATGCACTAAAAAGTGAAAAAGAATTTATTCTTTTAAAATTTCTCCAGTGAGATGTCTAGGAACTGGAATTATTGAAGTCGAAGCTAATTAGGTATATAATTTTGTCATAAAATTGGAAGGAATTGACGCAGGTATAAAGCTTAGATGTGGTAAAAGAAAAGAGCGCCGACTTCAATAATTCCAGTCCCTAGACATCTTACTGGAGAAATTTTAAAAGAATAAATTATTTTTCACTTTTTGGTGCATTTTTATTGAAGTCGGTTATATTTTTTGAAAAAACTTTTTTCAAGTGATTTTTCGTTTCAGGCGTTAACGGCAATATTATTTTAAAAGTAACAGTTTTTTTATTTAAAGATAACTCCAAAATTACCTCATCGGTGCCCAGTTTGAGAAATTATGATGTAACAAACATATATATAAAAAAAAAAAAAAAAAGCAAACGTAATATTATTCTGCAGAATTAGAATAAATCAGTGTAGCCAACCTGGAGAGAAAATTGGCTTTCCATGCGCTCTTCGTTCGCCTTCCTTAAATGTATTTTTCTGCGCTTTTCTTATGGGTTTTTGTGCGCCATCGTCACTAATTTTTGTGCCCCTTCGTCACATTGTGCGCATTCCTGATAACAGTGAAAATTTTCTTGTGTAAATTTGAAAAATAAATTTTTGCTCAAAACTCACTCAATGAAACAGTTTAAAATTCAAGGAAAATTTATTTTTATAAAAGCATGAAACTTCTCTCCCATGAAATAATTTCAAAAAAATCGCAATGCGGACATTCTTCTCATTATTAAGTATTCAAATCCCACGGTCTTAAGCATACGTTAATTTTGGAATTTTCGAAAAATCATTGTTATTTGACTTGAAAAATTTTTTGCTGGGCACTTTTTTAGGTAATAGAAAAAAGAGGAAGGGTAAGTACTGATGGCAGATATGAGATCAAAATTGGTTTTGGTCTCCACATTATGCAAGACCAAAATCATGCCTCCCCTAGCATGACCAAAACCAAATATCCCAGACCAAGACTAAGAGTTCAAGACCGACTATGCAAGAGCAAGATCAAACGTAAACCTGGAAAACCGAAAGCAAACTAAAATATAAGCATAATATCGCTGTTAGAATAATTCGCATAATATATTTTTAGTCTTCAATTCGTTTCCTTCATATTTTCAGAAGACATTGGATTGTAACCTTTATCTATCCCCCAATAATAGTAAAAATCTTATAAATAAAGCTGAGACTACGACCAAGATCAAGACTATCATGGACATCATAGTTTTGGTATTACATTTGCTCATCACAAAGTGAGATTTAAAAGGCTTCACCCTTTCCACCGTAGGTATTCAGAGACGCTATTTATAAAAAGTCAACGATCGACGTACACTTAGATGTTTGAAAAGCGTATTTTTTCTCAGGGTGTATAATTTTTAGAAACCAGTTGACAGGTATTCATAGTACAAACAAATTTCACAAGAACCCTCTCCCCGTTTCATAAATAATCTTTCATATAGGTCAGTGTTGTATAGGACAGCAAACATTCCATGCCAATTAATATTTTCTTCTTTTTTTTCTCTCTTTCTTTTGGCTTTAGTAATAACTTCAAATACAAGCCACCACATACGACTTTTGAAAGTGCAGATTTAGAACAGTTGCTGTCTACGTGTGATTCCAAAAATGAGTGAAGCATTTCTGAGTACGTCGTCAGAGCGACCCAAACCCGAGGAGTTGAGTGATTTCGGCAAAAAATTAGCCGGTTATGAAGATACTCCATTACTGCCGGACTCGAGTACCAGTAGTAGATCATACATGCCCACATACTTAACAAGATTACAAAAATTTTCATTCGGTTTGGGCCACGTAATTAACGACATTATGGGTGTTTTATGGTTTTCATACGCGTTAACATTTTTGCAGATTATCGTCAAACTGGAGCCAACCGTGTCGGCATCATTAGTGTTTTGTGGTAAGTGGAAAAATATCTTCACCCATTCCAATGTATACATTCACCTAAAAACCCAATAATTAGGTTACTTAATTGCCACTTCTTTAATATCGATGAAAAAACGTACGTTTTAGGTCAATTAATCGATGCTATTAGCACACCATTTATTGGTATGATGATTGACAGATTTGGTTCGAAACAGAGCTGGAACACCTTAGGTAAATACATTATCGTCCTTCTAAAAGTAACAAGTATTCGCGCAACAAGACAGTTTTTGTGGGAAATGTTTCGACTCGTCCTAAAAAAGTCTCGAAAAATGTTTATGTACAGTAACATTTATGTAAAATATCGTATCTATAGTGTACCTATTATTTTAAAAGAATGCTGACGTCTGTTTTCGGATTCACAGGTGTAACTCTAACCTCGTTCAGTTTCCCATTCATATTTCATATATGGTACGATACGTCGTGGAAAATCATCATGTACTATACACTGGCCATTGTAGTTTTCCAACTAGGCTGGGCAATCGTGCAAATTTCGCATTTATCGTTGATACCGGAGATGACAATTTTCTTGCAGGAGCGAGCAGAACTGACAATGCTCAGGTACGGAGTCGGAGTTGGACACGGGACTTTCATGAGAAAAGGAAAAAATATAAAAATGATTGGAAAGAAGCAAAAAGAAATATACCAAATTTAAGTGAATTTCTACCGAAAATATGAGGGGTGAGACGATTGAAAAATTTAAGAAAACTGAGGAGGTCAAGTGAGTGGCGGATCCAAGATCGCCCAAATGCCAAAACGAAGAAGAAGAAAATGGAAGCACAATACGGTATCCAGATGAAAAATGTTCAAATTTGTATTCCAGAGTAAGCTAATTAAAAAAAAAAATCAACTTCTCAAAATTATTGTCATTTTCCCCCTCAAATTCACACTCCGGATCCGCCAGACTCATAATTACCAATCACCATATTTACACAAAAAATTCAGTACTATTCAGTTGGTATTTGAATTTTTGAGAATGTTTTAAGTAACAAAATTCTTAAAAATCTATTTTTCAAAAATTACAAAAAATTTTTGATGGGGGATACCATTTCTATCACTTTATTCAATTTCCCCAACAATTCCTTAAAAACAATGTTATGTATTCCATCTACCTATCTCTCTTAGAATTTGAAAAGAAATTTTCAAATATGCAGTGTGTATTGAAGTCTTTTCAAAGGCCTCAACGAATGAAATAAATTAGCTCCTTCAATTTTTATTTGGCAACTGTTTGTGCACAAGTCCTCCTAAGGAAATTAAATAGGCGTTTATACACAGGAACCTTTCTGCTGCAGTTTTTTGGAGATCTAAAATTTTTTCTTTGATTTTTTGTTTTTAGGCCTTTGAAAAGGCCTCAGAATGCACTGAATATTTAAAAAGTTTTTCTCAAAATTTATAGGAGATGCGCAATTGAATAAAGTAATAAAAATGCCACCTCACATCGATAATTTTTTTGTAATCTTTGAAAAATACAGAAAAATTGCATAAATTTTCAAGAATTTTTTTACTTAAAACAATCTCAAAAATTCAAATAGTAACCGAATGGCACCAAATGTTTTGTGCATGGTGGTTATGAGTCTACTTATCAAATGGTGCAAGGGGAGCTATTTTATCTATACAAATAGGCAGAAAAAGAAAAGATCATATTGAAAATGATTACTTCGTAACATTCGTAATTATATAAATTATATCATCATAATAGTAAATAAATATAAACAAGAACTCAAAGTCTTTTTAGGATGCAGCGGGTAGCGCATGCACACATCTACATATAGACCTCGTCATTTGTTTGAGCCTAGCTCAGTAGTAAATTGTATTGGTAGTGGTGAGCTACCAATCCGTGAACCAAAACCAAAAGTGTGTTTGCTCTACGTAATGTAAGGACAGACCACACAACCTACTAGCGAGGGCGTAAGCACACTTGTCACCACTGGTAGAAAGTTGTCACAGTCTTAAAAATATTCAGGCTAATTAGGACAATTGGAATCAAAATTCAAAAATAAATAAAATAATTTATTCGAAGTCTCATAGTGTTGCTCCTTCAAATATCAGGGGCTAAAACACATCATATACCATTGTCAATCAAGTTGCATTACCTACCATGAGCCAATGACTCTCATTCTGCTAAATTCATCATATACATATGAAATATACATTGCGTGATAAAAACTAGTAAAGTACACTTGGTCACTGAAAAGCGCAACTATGCTGGAAAGAGTGAACCTAGTGATACATTAGGAGAAATCTAACTCCACGTTATATTTATACTCAACGAATTTATTTATGAATATTGATCATGCATTATTTATAGCGCAAGACAAATACATGTACCTGCAGGTCTCTTTTGTCTCTAATTTCGAATTTCTTTTCTTCAGGTACACGTTTTTTGTTAGCTCCAACATAATAATATACGTATCGGCGTTTTTCGTATTGCGACAATCGAGCCACATTGATCCATACCGACCCATTATTGGACCTGATGATGGGTGGAAATTTGAGGTATGCTATCTGTACTTCCTTCGTGAATACAATTAGCGAAGTTAATATTTATACGCTTATATTTTTATAGTAGATACTCGTAGTATTGAAGAGAATATTCACAGATCAGATTAACTCGGAAGGAGGGAGAAATGTTAAAGAGAACCTGTAAGTTTTTATTTGGAAGTATGGAAGGTATATTGTCCGAAAAACAATTGGTTTCTTTTTAAAATTTTATAATTTTAGCCACTTTCTATAGCGTTGATTGAAAATCTTAAAAAAAAAAATTATCAAAACGTTACAACAGTTTCACTGCGGTTTTTGGTGCAACTCAGTATCAGTTCTAGTATTTTTTTGTTTTTTAATTTACCAAATTATTCAGGCTGGTCTTTTATTACGGCATATCACGATTTGGCATAATAATTATGGTAGGTAACTATTTTATTACAAAACAAATTTCAGACTAGGTCTGTACAAATGTACTTTATTGAGCGTACTTGAAGAAAAAATTTAGTCAACAATCGAACAAATAACTTGATTTTCATCCTTCAACAAGCTTGTAGTCTATTATGCGTTTAACAATTCTTTTTTTGAGAACAACATTTAGCATTGTATCTGAATGAAAATTAATTCTAATGATGAAGCAAAAGGAAAACCAACAAAAAATTATCAGATGATTCCTCAATACGGTGATTCATTTTCATTAGCAATAATATCAGGTAGTCGTTATTGTTTTTATCTTCCCACCCCCTCCTAAAAACGACCACTACAATTGAAGTGAGAATGGGTTAAAATTTCATTTTTCTTTTTTGGCTGCTATAACAATATATCCTATCCTTATTTGCGACTCTTGTGAATACGATTCAATCTGCAACTTTGTGAAAACAAATAATTAAAATAACAAATATCAATTTATGGCTGCAAATAAAAATTGTTCAACTAACTCTACAGGTGGTTGCGTTAATCGCTGTTCTCATTGGGGTTTCTTGTTCGACCATATTTCAATGTCTTCTGAAGACACCTGCCAAATCGGACATGATCAGCAAGAGTTTCGATGGAAACGCACAAAGATGGGACAATATTTGTTCGATATGTGCCTCCTACAGGTTGTATTTGGTCGCTCTCTTACACACCACCAGCCGTGTGTCTCATTCATTAAACTTGGTTTATCTACCATTTTTCTTGAACGAAACACGTATTCGTGATGCCGGAATTTTAGCGATAGTACCAATGCTGAATTTTTTAGCTGCATTATTAACGTCATTATTCTTCAACTCAACTTCCAAATTATACTCCAATCACAAAGTGGGTATCATTAAGAAATGGAGGCGGCAGCGTTCGTTTTAAACAATCGCCCAATGATTAATGCTCATGAATTCTGGTATATATATTACAGATTTTATTCGCAACTGGAACAGTATTTGCATTAATGAACTCAGCTTCCCTTTTCATTCATCCAGACTACGAAGATAATCCGGTATACATTTATATTGCATCTATATTATGCGGTGAGTACTACACCTTACTACCCAGTTTTTCGCTTTCATTTTCTAACATGTTTTTTCACAAATCATCCATTCCATACAGGCAGTGGCAGCGCGTTAACGATAGTAACTAGTCTTTGCATAGCATCCAACCTAATCGGTAACAATACCGCTCATGGCGCATTTATCTACAGTTTCATAACATTCTCAGAGAAGATCCTCAATGGAGTAATTATCTTCATAATTGAGTATTTGTAAGTAAAAACTAAGAAATTCATTTATTGTAGAACATAAAAACAATCATCAGTAACTATAATATTATATGACGAATGTTTTTTTTTTTTAATTTTTAAATGGTAATTTCATTTTTAGAAAACATTCTGACCTCGTAAGCAGCGATCACTATTACAAATTCGTTTTAATTTTCATCAACGGTGGACTAGCTTTCAGTGGAGGTGTATTTCTGGTCTGGCTGCCCCCGTCCGTTTGTTACTCCTCTTAAACGCGGAAAAAAAGCGTACAGGAGACAAAATGAAAAAAAAGAATATTATTGGTAAGAATTATTAAAAGAAGTAGGTAATTACGTACGAAAATCTCAGGTTTTGCTGTTACGTTGCATTTAAAAAACTTTCAATAAATAAAAATACTTGTATGGCCAAGAAAAAGTAAGATATTTTTTTAATAGGTTGGTATTATAAAACGAATAAATACTGTCTCACTTTAATTTTTCATCCGGGTGAACGTAAACTGGAAAAAAGTTGTAGGTACCTTATGGAGAAATTAATCGCAATGCTGACAGTGATAAAGCGAAAGTTAAACGAATGAACTACAGATGACCTCGAATAGGATTTTCGGGAGGGAATTTCGACGAATCAGTCGATTCCATTTCGCAGTACTTGAAAAGTTCCATGTCACAATCTGAATTCGGAGGAGGAAGAAATGTAGCAACGACGTCTAACGTAGGATTGGAATATGAATGCGACAATTGCGTTGTTGGTGAAATAATAACTTCTTCCGCCTCGTGTGCAGTTTCTACTTCTAGAGGATCAGTGGAATGCGTTGATTTTAGAGAAAAGTGATCGACGTCAAGAAATTGACAAATCTAAAAAAAATTTTTTTGAATAATGGAGATGAATGTTACGATAGCATTTAAATGCGGATATTTTCCCAAAATTGTGATTAAAAAAAAATTCCAATATCGATCAATAATAAAAATCTTATTTGATATATAAAATGTTTTCTCAAAAAATTAAAACGACTGTGCATGCAATACATGGGCTTTTTAAAATCTATTTGAAAAATTTTCGTCCAACTTCTTAAATTAAATAATGTAATATAATTTATTCTTAGAATTGAGAGCTTTAAGAGTCTGGAGACCAAACTTTTTAAAGAAATTTGTTTAACATTCCCAGGAAACATAAAACTCTCTATGGATCCGAAAAGAGAAATTCTCAGCTTCAAAATCATGCCATGAAATGAAAAAAGGAAATAAAATATGGTATTATAACCCACCTCGTCGATACCTTCGAGAGCACGCATAGCTGCAACGTCATTGATTGATACAGATCCTGACAGCAAGTCGTGATATTGCATTAATTTTATCTTACATAAAGACATCACAAGTCGCATATGTTTCACTTCAGAAACTAACATCGCAAATGACTAAAACAAAAATAATCATAATCAACTAAAGGATAAGCTTGATGATATAGATTAAGAAAAAAAAAATCAACCCTATGAATATAATTAAAACGTTCGTCAGAAATTAATTTTTTCAATTTAAATACGCACAAATAACTTACTCTTGGTGAAAAGTCATCCACTACGTTGAATTGATTAATGTTTGAGGCGTTTTTCAGATCAATTGCTTTCTTGTTTTTCAAACTGCAAAATTTACATAATTTCAAATGGCGACTGAAGTGGCAAGGATGAATGAAAGAAACAAAGGAATGAGGAAGGCTAGCAGTCAGGAATTGTTCCAAACGAACTGATAATCAGGCTATAATACTCACTCCTCGTAATTAATGAAGTTTCAAGCTTTTCATTAGAGAGGAACTCATTTTCAATATTTTGTTAATATTTTTACCAAGATATACATACTTTATTTAAATATTAGCCCAAGGAGGAACATCAAAAAGAAAGACAAGCTACGCATATAGATTTCAAGCTTTCTCTTCAATTTTACTAAAAGAAAAATTTTTCTATCCGTTTTTTGACCTTTGACGACAATATCTTGTAAATTTTTGAAAATTGAAAATACAAAAGACAAAAAGGAAAATAATCTATTACGTAACGGCAGAAAGAAAATTCTTGCTAATACGCGAGAACTAGTAGACTTCCATTTTACTACAATGAAAAATGAAAATAAGTCTAATTGGTCAAACATCCGTTTACAGTAAAGAACTTTGATAATACATGCGAAATTTTCATTTGGCCAGGCATGGAATGGAATACCTTAATTTTTTTTTGTATTATATATGTACGTAAATGATAACAAAAGTTCCCGTCAAATGGTATGAAATCCCATTTTTTATAAATTAGTTAAAAATATTAACAATTACATTTTCGTCCATGTCGTATTTTTTCGATTTTTACTGTTCGCTGCCGACTCTTCACAGATATATTGAGCACCTGCATTCTCTTGTATGCTATCTTCGTCAGAAAAAATTGGTAAAATCGGCTTTTGATACGCCTGCAAAAAGTATATCAATTAAAGTATTATTTAATAAAAGATAAACTACCACATGTCGGTGGTAATTTACACTTACGTTCGGATCTTTCAGATACAATGCATAATTTATGACAAGCATTACATCAATAGAACATGGACATTTCATCAGATGTTTCAAGCAATCAACTTCATCACTAACCAACACTGAAATAATAACTAATTCGTTATCAGAAAGATTATGAACTGTAAAAAAACAATTTACAAAAAAAACTCACATTCGTGTCGTTGAATAATCAGTAGAGCTAAAGATATATATTTGACTAGGGCGAGATCTGTATTAATTGCAAAAATGGCATCCCATAAAATGATTAAATATTCGAACGGGAATTCGCGACCAAACAGCAATCTTAACCACCGTCTACAGAAAAAATTTAATTTAATTCATGATCCGATATTTTTAAAAGCTAATAAATGTTATAATTTTTATTACATTCCGAAAACTGAATAATTAATATTAAGTGCCTTTAAATGATCATGTAATAGTATATCGTGTTTTCTTAATTCATCTTGAAGTTCGTGTAAATGAGAAATTATAGCATTTTCATACATACTTTCCAAACGATTTTTCTGAAAACAATTAGTAATAAGTTAGTTAGTCGCTTCTTCTATTTCCTGATTTAAAAAAATAAAATAAAATAAATAAAAACAACATAAGAGTAAAAAAAAAACAGAAGAGGAAACAAATTTCATTTGCTCGCGAAACATTTCTTTTCTTAACTTGAAAGAATAAATAAGAGATACAATATTTTACATTTATTGATTCTTTTAAACAGCTTAGGGGTGGAAAATAACCACTTGAATTGGGTACACCTTCGACTTCGTAAAATTTTTTCATACGTTTCATCACACACGAAAATAAGGAACTGAAAAATAAGAATAAAAAATCAACTCAGAATACAAGACAAAAAGTTCACCAAATTTAGTAAACCGGCTTACAAGGCATCGTGATCCAAATAATCTAGATCTAAGATTTCTGTTAACGTCGAACTGTAAACAACCATTATTAATCGACAATGAATTACGGAAGAAATTGTCGAATTGAGTCATAACTTACTTCATCACAGTATCTTGTTTCTCTTTTGCAAAATTATCACAGTCGGCATGTAAGACAGACACAATAGGTGTCAATAATTCATGCATACCCTACAATAATCATGAAGTAATAGATTGAAACACATTACTTAAACAATAAAGAAAATACAACTTACTTGTCGGTAACATATATCAGGGTTTTGGCGAGCATAAAAAAAAAGAATATCAACTAAACGATCATGTATATGGGGGACCTGAAAAAAGTTGCGATCAGCGGAAGTACGTGTAACGTCTAGTCGAATGAAGCGTTTCAACTCTTGATCACAAAAATACTTATTCCAAACACTCTGCAAAGAGACATAACAGGAATTCGGTCCGATACTTTTAGATGGACGAAAGATAAAATAATGTGAACTACATTTCGGTCCAATGAAAGCGGATTATCATCAGGAATCCCCAATGAACTACGCGGATCAACTGTAAAACTCGTTTTAATGTCATTGTACTGATCGCGTAATTCGCGTATTGATGTTATCCACCCAA